>OX383256.1:9031890-11431890 GCA_947522985.1 Lithophane socia | reverse complement strand
TTTTTTCATCCTCCTCCAATTTTTGGATAGCTATGCAAATAACATTAACCTATACAAATTTACTAGTTTGGAGCTCAAGGTTAAGGAATAACAGCCGCACGGGTCGATTATGGTTAAGCTATGCTTGCCGTGGTTTGTCCATATATTTGTGACCATCCATTACATACCAAAACCCCTCTGGGCCTCAGAAAGTACGTTAAGTCATTGGTTCCGACTGGTTAGACTGGAAGCTGACTGCAATAAATATAGTTGGGAAAAGGCTAGGTAAAAAGGGGTTAGTGGATTAATCTCTCCCAGTTTACTTTTTTGTGTGTTCATTATTATATATCAGGCCATAGTGGGCAAAGTCCCCCTCTACTTTTTCTACCTCTCACGGCTGTTTCTTGTTGTAGTTCTGAAGTAGTTATGTGCAAAAACATTGAACTTTAAAAAAGTATATAATTTTTGATAAAGGACTTTGGGTAAAATCTATGGGATTGGTTTTAAATGAATCCATGATGAATATTTCACAAAAATTTTAGTATGTTGAGTCAGATTATCCTGGCATTGGATAAAAAAAAGATTTTCCCATCATGGTCCAACAGATTTAATTAGAATATGAATTAAATACAGAGTCTGCTTTTATGTCCCTATTCATTTACTCCTTCTAACCAGTCAGCTTGGAGGTGTATATTATTATTTATTTAATATGAACATCAGCAGAAAACATAATGGTGCAGAAAAAGGAGAGGGATGCCTCTGCCCTGTTATGGAATAATATAGGCTAGTTAGATTAGACACAAGGTATGGTAATGAGATGCGATTTGTTTTCCCATTGATTAGAGGAAACAAAATTTACAAAAACCACCTTAGCAAGTGAAAACAAGTTGTCAAGATAGATTAATGATACCTCAAAAAGTTTATTTGGCTGCGAAGAGGTGGTTGGGATATATGTTTAGCTTCCCGCTTCAAATAAGTTAGGCTTTCTTTCTCTTTGACCGTTCATACAGAAATCGAAGTAACTTTATCAACTTATGCAGAAAAGTTTGAGAATTAAGAGAATATAGGACGCAAGAGCGAGCAAAGCAAGCTCAAAAATTTTAGCACCCTGGCTGGAATATCTCAGAGAATGCTGAAGTTGCAGAAATTTATTCAATACAAAGTCAGAGTCAATAAAAATACAGTAAGGATACTCTTAATGTTATTGTAGATTATAAAGTATGCCTATGCGATATACATTACAATTGTCTGTAAGGAGTATTATAGAGGTACCCTAGTCAATCTCTGGATTGAGATTCTGGTTTCTCGCATTTCGGGGGGTAGGGGGGGGGGGGGGGGGTTTGGACACTCAAAACCCTCCCCCTGACTATGGCCCTGACGAAATCATATTTTAATTTAACTGAAAGCTATTTGATTTACTATGATGAATATATGGTTATACAGGATGTTTGGGCGCTGGATGCAAAGCCATAAGAGGGTGATAGTTGACAGCATTTCAAGCATGTTTTAAAAAGGTTTGAATGATTGAGGCTATTTTATAAAAAAAAGTTGATACACATTTTTTTTTAAATTTTATAAATTTTGTATGACTTCAGAAGTGTGTAGTATTTTTTTTAACTTTAAGTGGGACACTTAGCAATTACCAGTCAGAAATTGGGATTGGTTATTAAAAAAAAAAAAAAAAACTTCAGTTCAAAATGACAACAAAAAAAACATACTTTCTCTAAGACAAGTATGGCTCAAAATGCTCTAAATAGTGTCAACTATCACCCTCTTAAGACTTTGCATTTAGCTTCCAAACACCCTGTATATGTATTAGTCTTCCTTATGAATTGAAAAGTAGGCTTTATCAATACTACTTTTATTTTGAATTCTAAAAGCTTATTTATCATTTTCTAAATTAGTGACCAAACCTTCAGTGTCCTCATCTAAACTCACAAGACACATTAAAAGTCCTTCAGGTCTGTGGAACCACAAGCTTGAAGAAAAATAACTTAACAATAACAAATGAGAATGTGGGACACTATAAACATATCTCTACCTAACTCTTTGGGGATTACAGGCCTGATGGTAAGTCAATAACAAATTATATAAGAAACTGTGTACGCAAATTAAATTACAAATGAGTCCAAACAGAATCAGTATCAAACAGGAATTCATTCAAGCAAATTTCACTGTCACAACACTTAAGTGATTCCAAGTTTTGTTCACTGTCAATGGTGATGTTACAGTGATCTGCTCAACTGTTGATTGGCCTTTAGAAGGCCGATAACAATTAAAATTCTATTGTCTCGTTAGTAACAGTTGGAGGTATATTACTTGCCAATCAACATCGGTCTAAAATTGTTACCCTAAAAAATTTATGTCCCCGGCTGCAACTTCAAACGGTGTAAGATAGAAATATTGAAGTCCCAAATTGTGTCTAACAAATATAAAATTAATTTAGGTACAGCAAATAAAAACTGATTATTTCACCCCCAGAAAATGTAAATTTTGTGACCTTTAGGCAGTGTCTGAACTGTATCACTATTGCTTTTAGTCATAAATGCAGGTACTATTAGATAGGTTTTATAATCCTGTACTTTTTTTATTTTTGTCTCTGTTCAGTTTTTCCCCCTTTTAATGGTCTGAGGTTGTCTTACTATAATAACTGCAGTTTATAGAAACGAAAGCATTATTCATAGCTCTAAGTGCTAATTACTGCGCCTCTGTAATTAAGGGTTCATGTAAAATAATCATCATTTGTGATTTGTCGTTCAAATATTTGGGGGTAAAATTAAATTATTGATTAATAGTTGTTATATTCTTCCAGTCCTTGAGTGATGAGCACAAGTTGAGCACTAACATTGGTGTTAAGTGTGATAGTTCGCTTCGGCGAATAACTTATCGGTAAAGTTGACAACAGAGCTTCGTAAGCATTTATTTAAAAACCAGTCTGATTTGATATTCGAAAGAAGTACCTACCTACCTATAAACTTAAATTATTGACAGTTAATAGACAGAAGATTTGACCTGGGTTCACAATTTTACCAAAATGTTGATAGGATACCCTGACAAACTGATAATCGAGCCACCGGCCGGCAGTTTCGGCTTTTGCTTAGCAAAAATAAAAGCAACAAATTCATTAATATGGCAACAGTTATAGCAACTCAATAATGTTATAAGTTATGACTTGTAAGTATTGTCATTCCCAGTGCGGCGAATTTCACGTTTCTAAACCGAATAGCAGGCTCCACCACATGTCGCCATCTTGTCAAACTCGCCGGATAAAGAATTCGTCATCCGTCGAACCTAGTACGAACTGCACTTGATAACACTATTTGGCACTGGTATTCACAGCAAAATTAAAATTTTGCAAATCACTGACCGAGTAGCAAGTAACTTGACAGAGGAAAAACTTACTTCGAAGCCTTCCGACTTGGCCCAGACATTCCCATCGTGACCGGCAATCGCAGCTTTTGTCACACATCTGGATGCCATTAACTGTTTATCGACATAATCTTGCCAGCTCATTTTGATTGAGTTCGACTTAAAATAAAACTACACTTGACTAAATCACAATCTACTCCTCACAACGAGCAAGCGCTTCACACGAACAAAAAGCACTGCCGTTCCAAAATGGCAGCGCAGTCATAGACACGACCGGAAGAACGAGTCACCAACGTAATAAAAGTAAATTTTGTTTATGGTCAGTTATCAGAGACAAAAACTGTGCTGAAAAGAGCGTTTCTCAAATTGCAAATAAAAAGAAAATATAGCCAATCCACAGCCCGCACCAATCTAATGGTAGCCACACACGTAACAACTCACTTGCGCAAATTTAGTCTTGCGCAAGTGTTACATGTTGGAAGATTTTTCCGCAAATTTCTTCCAACACACTTCACGATAGATTTACGCAAACCATAATTTGCGCAAATAAATCGTTACGAGCGTTGGAAGATTTTTGCGTAAATTTCTTCCAACACACGTCACGATAGACTTGCGCAAACCTTGCGCAAATAAATCGTTACGAGTGTGGCTAGCATTAGACGACCAACCTGGCATCCGCCTCCTGAGTCGATAAATCGAAGTCTTTTCGAAGTATTCAAAATATTTTACGTAACATGACCTATTAACTTTTAAAAGGTTAGTAAGCAAGTTAATTAAAACATTTTGGGTTGGTGGTTTCCTCTAGCAAAAAACGACATAGTTACTTACTCTTCTTAAAATAATTATTTTTACAAATAAAACGCATTCAAAGTACACTGTAAATAGATACGTCACAAAAAAAAAACACAAATTTCGGAAGCGAGTCTGTGTCTTTGGTTCTGTATTTACGTTTTTTGCCATCGACTGCCGCATTAACAGTTATTTTTCACTTCAAAGTGTTTTTTTTTTGGAAGACGGTTGTTTGTTTTTGTAAAAATGTTTTTTAATTTTCATTTTTTTGTTGTGGTACTTGTGGTTCACCAAGATTTTGAGATGTTTTCCATTTGAAAAGTACCACCAGTAACTCATAACAATAATCTATATTATTCTGGTCTGGGAGCTGGTCCGGGGAACATACCCAATCTGTATTTGAATGGTGCGACCATATAGGTCTATTCTATTTTTATCTATGGCAATGGTGCCGATGTCGACAACTCTGCCAATGTCAGATGTGCAATGAGAAAAAGTGCGAAGGAGGGAAAAACACAAAAAAAAGAGATATTAAATTTAAAAAGAAAAAAAAAAAAAAGGGTCGTAAAACCGTTTTAATATTTTGGGCACATTTTGACAGACAGACTTCAGGACGACTGTGACATAGAACGAGAATGTAAGGGCCCTCTCACTGAGGAGTAACATGCTCGCGCACAAATTTGTGAAGTGCACCAGAAGCATAAAGAACACTCTGTTCAGAGCTTAATGCTTGACAATGTACAGTTGTACAATGTACAATGTACAGTTTGATTCAAACTTAATGGCGGCTCGCAACATGAGGCGAGTCGCTGCGCAGTAACAATTTCATTTGTCAGCGGGGGTGAGGGATGGTTTACTGCGCAGTCAAGTAGCTAACTTCCCGCCATTAAGGTAATCGAACTGTTATGTACACCTGCCAACTTTGGTGCAACTTCAGTAAAAAGATGTACAGTTTAAAGGACTCAGTACAATGATGCTTACCAAACCCCTATGAAACTGCCTAGACACTGCAGAGCCTCCCTCGAGCATGTTTGCAGAAGCGAGGGTGATGATGGTGTAAAAGTCCGGGACTTGTACACCATCATGCGACCAAGTGTCGCGTCCTTTTTGCAATGCTTGAGACCTACCTGTATTTTGAGGGTTGTCTCGTGCAACCTTACAAGCCCCATATTTGCGCACTGGATTCTTGAAGGCCAATTCTCGTACTTAAAAAACGTTCACATTCAAGTCGCAAGCTGTCAAACTTGTCAAAAATGTTGGTAAATTAATTGTATTTTTGACAGATTGCGAATGTGCTTAAAAATACGGGAATCGGCCCTGGCCCTCAGTTCACCTGACTCTTATGTTCTCAACCTGATTTTGCCCATAACCCACTTTGATTTGAAGTTTTTACTAACCATCTCGCGAATCTGAAACAGAAGCACGATTATTTTTAAACGTGTAATAATTTATATTATTGTATAGTCGTAAGGTCGTAACATAGGATATCCAATGACTCAACCTTCTCAATTCGCCCTTAATCATTGGAAGGTTAAACGAAATTTGCTCGTTGACCATCGTTTATTCTTAAACGGGTGATAGACGTGCGAGCAAGTACGCGTACTTATGGCTCGGCGAGCTTATTCGCCCGTCTGTCATCGCCGCGAGCCGCGAGCCAATTTGACAATTTAACAATGAAATTCTGAGAAAGCGTGACACCGATGGCGAGCCGAGTAAGGTCGCGTACTTTAAGTACGCACGTTTATCAACCACTTTAGGTTACTAACCCCCGGCTTCTGATTTGAGAAAAGTAGCAAATCTTAACTGATTATTCTCAAATACATAAGTATGCGCTTTTAAAATCGAATTTCGTTTCTGAATTAAGAATTTTTTAAGTCTAATCAAGACTGGAACGTGTTTGCATTGATCAGGAATACCTACTCAAGTAAATGATCAGTTGATTATGGTTTAACGAAATTCGATTTTAAAACCGCATACTTATGTATTTGAGAATAATCAGTTGAGATTTGCTACTTTTCTCAAATCAGAAACCAGGTGTAAATATATCTACGTCTATTGTAATTTCTGAATATTTGAGTTTCGCGGGCTACGCTGGCGCTTTTACATTTATTAATTTGTTTCGTGGGGTGGCGTGTCATTCATATGATTCTTCAAGTTTATTTTGAGATATATTTTATTTAAAACAATGACATTGAGCGTCGTCATTTTGTGAAAATTATTATTGAGTTCAAATTGCGTATTTTAGGTAGTTTTAGAAAAAAAAAACCTTTTAACAAATGGCAATAGACTACTAATCGATAGTGCGTTGTGAATTTCTTTTATAGAGGGCCTGTGTTCCATAAATTGTCGTGACGTACTTCCGCTATTTTATTCCTCAATAATTTAGTAATTTTCACATTGTTGTAATAGAGCACGTTTATCGACTTTTAATAATTTTGTAAATCATAAAAAAATATATTAAAATTATTGTCATACAATTTGTTCAATATAGTACATAATTTCGCAAAACCTATAAAAAAAGCTTCTGTTAACTTAACTTGACCTTGCTTATGCTTTGCTAGTTCTTTTCCGTTCAGCTACCGCGATTGGAACATGTCTTATTCACCTGAAAGAAGGTAAGTTGAGTTCTTGAGCTAGATGAGCCTTTCTACCATAAGTTTGTATAATATATTTGTTAGAAAAAACGCTAGGTTTCGTTAGGGCTTAGTATTTTCATTTAATTTGCCATAAATTGTGAAATAATTTCAATGTCCCTGTCGCCGATTGCCAACATGGCGCTGGTAGGAGTACATTATTGCAAGTCCGATTCAGCGCACGTGTTTTACATTCTTGTAACTATTTCCCTTCTTGAGATTGTAAAAAAAACGTATTGCAGTAAGTTCTATAGGTTGATTTGATGTAGTGCTTTTATTTCTAACGTTTACTTTACAACAATGATATGCCAGTTTGACAGAAGTGCCACTAATAATGCAATTTTTAATGATTTTGCTAATTCATTCAAACAAGGTTATCTAGGTACTGAAATCGAATACATGCTTAATTTAATGTCAAACACTATTGTTTCACAGATCAGAAGATTGGCCGGAGGATTCCAAAAATGGGCCATCAAAAGATCAAGGAAGCTATGATGGACCTCCGGGGATGGAACCCCAAGGGAACCTGGATACTAACTGGCATCAGGTCGTGGAAAGCTTTGATGACATGAATTTGAAGGAAGAATTGCTGAGAGGAATTTACGCCTATGGTTTTGAAAAACCCTCTGCTATCCAGCAACGCGCTATTATGCCTTGCATTCAGGGCCGCGATGTTATAGCTCAAGCTCAGTCAGGAACTGGCAAAACTGCTACTTTCTCGATTTCAATTCTTCAACAAATTGATACCAGTATTCGTGAATGCCAAGCACTGATTCTGGCCCCAACCAGAGAGCTGGCTCAGCAAATTCAGAAGGTATGAACTGTGGTTGGCTTTGTGTTGTGTTTGGTGATTAATAAATGCTTTAGTTTGGACTTAACAGTGTGATATTTTTAGGTGGTGATAGCTCTTGGTGATCACTTGAATGCTAAATGTCATGCCTGCATTGGAGGCACCAATGTGCGCGAGGATGTGCGTCAGCTGGAGAGTGGTGTTCATGTGGTGGTGGGCACGCCTGGTCGCGTCTACGACATGATAACACGTCGTGCACTGCGTGCTAACACTATCAAGCTATTTGTGCTCGATGAAGCCGATGAAATGTTGTCCAGAGGGTGAGTTGCACTAATATTGAATTTTTGAAGGTTTTCCTATCTCCTATTAGTACTTAAAAATATACATAACATCAAGCCTATTTTCTAGAACTAAAGGTTCAGGAAAGTATTTCAAGGACAGTCTTTCCTCAGTTATTTAAGTCCCATGTAAGAGACTATTGCTATATATAGAGGAGCGTGCCTATTATCATCATCCAGTAGCAAATCCAGACTGTGCTGTTATTGATTGTAGAACCTATAAATTTATTTTGATTTCAATAATATACTTGTCCTGTTATTTCAAGATATTTAAACAGGTGATTCTGCTGAACAACAACCTTTTAACTGAGCTGTTTTTATATTATTATAATTCACCTGTAATTCAGGGTGTACTCATGCATTATTAAATTACTCTTCAGTCATACCAAAATTTGTCTATAAAAACTTTTCAGATTCAAAGATCAAATTCATGATGTATTCAAGATGTTGTCTGCTGATGTACAAGTTATTTTGCTGTCTGCCACCATGCCAGATGATGTACTGGAGGTGTCTCGATGCTTCATGAGAGACCCTGTGCGCATTCTTGTGCAAAAGGAAGAGGTATTTAAAAGTCCTTATTTCATAATCACAACATGCAATGTTTTGAAAATAGAAGTAAAATTAACCACATTTAACTAAACTAAAGTAAGACACATAACACATATATTCTTCAAAGGATTGTTCAGAGGTGGATAGGTCACCCATATTTTGCCAGTTGTTTATGTCCCGTGTATTATAGGACAAGCCTTTTGCCATCAACTATTGAATAATTCAGACTCCAGGCTGCTACTGAGAAATTCCTAATAAAAACCCAACCACAGAATGGAACCAAGGACCCAACACAGACAATGAGCCAGTAAAACTAAAATAGTTCTTTAAAATTAAAGTATTAAATATGATATTTTGCTTTTAATAAGATTTGAGCATCATGGTTATGGCTCATGGCTAATCATGAAGAATGGTTGTAGTAAATGATTATTAATGCTACTTTAGTTTTCATAACATAGGGTTCAGTGTAATAATCTAACTGCTTAGTATTTTATAATTTTCAATAACATCATTTTCTTAATTTTATAGTTAACACTGGAAGGTATCAAACAATTCTATATTGCCATTGAACTTGAAGAATGGAAGTTGGAGACTCTCTGTGACTTGTATGACACCCTCTCCATTGCTCAGGCTGTTATTTTCTGCAACACTCGTCGCAAGGTAATTACAACCTATAATTATTATGTTTCACAAAAAAACTTTTTTCTCTAAAGAATTGCAAATATTCTAATAGAAACGTTACCTGTCACATTGTGATATCTATCCCTACTTACTAGTATATTCTCTATGAAGTGTGCAACTCTACATAGTATAGGAATTGAGAACAGCATTTCAAGTGACAAGTGGCAGCTGTTGTTCCTTTGACTCCACATTAGATATGAATTGAGGTGTCATAATGGCATTTCAAGTCACAAGTCACACCTGTGGTTCCTTTGAGTTAAATGTTGCTATAATCAATATTATCTACAGAATATTTTTTGTTGACTCTTTAAAAATTTGCATGCTATACGCACAAGTTATTTTGTAACATCCCATGCCTAGTTTTTGCTATAAATCTTATCATTATATTTCAGGTCGACTGGCTGACTGAATCCATGCATGGGCGTGATTTCACTGTGTCTGCTATGCACGGCGATATGGACCAGCGTGAGCGTGAAGTGATTATGCGGCAGTTCCGTACGGGATCGTCTCGTGTCCTGATAACAACTGATTTACTTGCCCGCGGTATTGACGTGCAGCAAGTCTCTTGCGTCATCAATTATGATCTGCCCACTAACCGTGAAAACTACATTCATCGGTAAGTGTATTGATGAATTTTTAGTTACATGTTTGATAAGGACTTCTGTTTTATAAAAAGAAAGACAATCTGCAAATCAATATGACCAATAAAACTCGTGCACTTGGCCAAACATTTTAATCTTACAGAATCAAAAATCAGAAATCTTCCAATTTAGTTCTTGCTGTATTAAACGAAAATCAAATATTGTTGAAATTTATTATCATACAGCATGAACGAAATCACGAATATAATGTTAGGTCCCCACCTATGAAATCAGCGTTTTGTATGGGGAATTTTAAAGAAGTTGCATTTTTCATACTAATATTTTCTTAATTTATATAACAACCATGAACACTTAATGTTTTAAAACTTTTCACAAATGTTTAAAAACTAAGATAACGTATGCCACTTAGATTAAGCGACAAAAATAAGTTTTGGCTAAGTTAAAAAAAAACAGTGGTCATTACTGTTAACAAAATAAGGATTAGAATTTTTAAGGAATTTTTTATGATTAGAAAACTATAAGTAATAAGGTTTTTTTACTATTGGTAGTTGTCTATGATGGTTAGTATTCAGTATAATGCCAAGCAACTGAAGAATATTTTAAATCATAGAAGTGACGAGGTTGTCTAGTTGTGAGAAAAAAACGCCCATTTCATTGGTGGGGGGACCAAATATATTACAAACTCCTGAAAATAATTTTATGCTAATTTATGGATAGATAAATAGTTAAAACTGTATCTTATCTTATCACCCATAATATTGGAAGATGTCAAATGACTGTAATTAGTAGTTCTGTGCCTAGACCACGATAAAGTAGGAAAAAGCATTTTTGTAAGATACCCAGTATTAAAAGTCATGTTTCCATTTTTCAGAATTGGAAGAGGAGGTCGTTTCGGCCGTAAAGGAATTGCTATCAACTTCGTTACTGAAGCTGACAGGAGAGCGCTCAAGGATATTGAGGAGTTTTACCATACAAGCATCTCGGAAATGCCCAGCGATGTGGCTAACCTCATCTGAGGAGCCTGCGCTTACCCGGTTTATACTTTGTGTCCTGCGTTCTATTGCGATATTTATAAGGTGTGTGTATTAGGAGGAGCCTTCTAATAACCGCTGTGCCGAATTTTCATTGGAACTCATTTCGTTCGGACCGATATAATCGTTTTAGTTTAATTAATGATTACATTATACTATAATAGACGTATCAATATAAGTTTAATATACATAGTTAGGAGTAAGACCGGCTCGGCCGGATGGCCCCCGTTCCGCGCAGGCCTCTCTGCCACTTGCACAGAGGTCTCATCGGGTACTGGAGAGGCTATTTCAATCACAAAAGTTCTAGAAGGAAACCCACTGTATTGTAACTTTTTTTCCAGTTGTACATAATATGGTAACTGTTTTTGTAATACCCTAAATAAATATAATGAAATATCTCAACTGTATTGTTATTGACATACTTGAAAATTGTAGCGCTCCATTCCCGATCGGAACCTTAATTTCTCTAAAGCAATTGTATTGAATTGTGTAAATTTTGTTTACAGAAGATCTACCCACTGAGCCTGTGAAACGCACTTTGGACACAACTATGTGGAAATAATAAATCAAAATTTCCTCAATATGTTCATTACTTTCTTTTGACAGGTCCTTATTGTATCCTGTACTCCCATTTACATTTGCTTTTGCATTTTACTTTTTAAAAGATTGTTTTCTACATGGTTTTTATGTTCATTTCGAATTATTTATATTTTTGGAATAAATTTTGTTCGAAGTATTAGTGACTTTTGACAAAAATGATAATTAAGGTTCCTACGCTTACATAATATTATCTTTATATAAGTAATGAATGAAACTGATCTTATTCCAAATACATTTAATAACATAATGTTAATTTTAGCTTATAAAACACTGTGACGATCAATATTCAGATATATAAACGCATGACAATTTTTTTGTGTGTTAACTCTTTCAACATTACACTGATAGTACCCATATCACTACGATAATATTCTTATGCTCGCTATTCCAGATTTGATCAGTTGGAGCTGCGTTGCTAACAGGAACTATCTGAGAAAAAATCGGAACATTGAATTTCAAGTTATGGACATCTTAGTTGTTGCAATGACGTGTTCCTGTAAAATGTCTGTAATAACTTTAGTCGACCGGAACCAATGAAAATTTATATAATACCTGATCTCGTATCACACATCCTTAACAATCTACAGAATCGTACAATCATTTCTGGCAAGTATTTTTATTTTATGAACTTGTAGGCGTATGACTGACACTGGCATGGCCACCTTCAGGTATTTTTATTTTCATAACACTAAAAATTTGTCGAAATTTGTCGGTCACTGGTTCAGCTTGGCCCAATTTGAATCTCAAAGCTAGGGCACCTAGCGAAGATCTGTATTTTCCCTAGTAGGCTAGGTCGTAGGAGGACCGGATTTTCGTAATCATACAAGCTATTATTATGTTAAGTAAATCGCGAACAACGACGATGAGTACTACCTATTAACACTGAATGGTTTATGCGTTATGTTAGTGTCACTGACTCTGGCAGGGCCACCGTCAGGAATTTTAATTTTGATTACACAAAAAATTTGTTAAAGTTATGAAAGAAAGAAAATAAATTTATTCGACCCAGATTCAAGAAGAGCATAAAAACAAACCAAAATAAAATTGTGTCTCACACCTGACACCTGTGCCAGATAGGCCCAGTTCAGGTAAAACTTTACAAAGGTTTGCTCAAGGAAACTGAAATTGTCCATTTGTGGTAAATAGTACCTCAAACATAGGCTTTCATAAATAATTTAAGATGGTTTTACGATTCAGCTATATAATTGCGTTATTTATTTTCGTAGACTAATCTCGTTTTATTTTGATAGTTCGACAACATTCATTAGGTACCTACCTACGTTGTTGAGCAGATATTTTTTTTCGAACTTGTGATGCAATATTTGTTTCAAACCGATTCAGATTGTGATTGATCGTATAATATGCAATTAAGATGCTGGCCACCCACAAAGATAGAATTCAGTTCGAGTTAGTGCTGGGCTAGTGTCCAGAACGATTGGGCGAATGCATAGCTTAGTTGTTGGTCTGCAACTGCTTCATAGTTGTGTTCATAGAAGTTTTTATAAGTAAGTATTTTAAATAATTATCCTGCGAATAAATTTTGATTTTTTTTTACAGTTTGTCGATACAAAACCCTGTCCGGCGTATATTTTATTCCACAGACAAAAGAAGTGTAACTCGACACTGGCGTGGCCACCATTAGGGATATTGATAACAAAAAACTTGTCGCCAGATATCAGAATTTGTCGGTCACTGGTTCAAAAGTTATAAGTAAGGGTTTATATGTGGCCGATCTGGAGAGCATCTCCCCAGCTTGGGCCACAAAAGCTAGGGCATCTAGCGAAGATCTGTTTTCTCCCAAATTTTATCGCTAATTAGTCGTACTTTTTCACCGAGTTACAGATTTAGCCGGGTCTTAGTTTAGAAGATAAACTCGACTAAATGTGAATAGGCGAAAAATTCGACTATTTTTTGTCATCAAAATTAAAAATCCCGATGGTGGCCATACCAGTGTCGGTCAGACGTCGAGCTCGCTTTGTGGCGCTGTTGATGCACCCCCTGAAAATAAACCTGCCGGCGCCCATGTAGCGAGCAAAACAAGAAACTGCACGCATTGCTGTATCACGATACCAAGAACAGTTTTGTTTTGAACGATACGTATTGAGCAAAAATGTTACGTGTAATGTAATGATATTATGACGATGCCAATTAGGGATGCAAGAAGTGTAAAAAGTATCGATATTTAAAAAAAATATATCGATATATCGGTGAAATTTAAAAAAAAAAAATTACTTTATGTACAAGTTTTATAATCATTTTAATATAAACTAGGAAAAATTATTAGTACTTTAATAATTTTTACGGCTCTGAATTCCAGCGGTTTTAGTCAGCGGCGACAACAGTGTTGCTATTGAAAAAACATCGTTTTTGATACATTTTCGATACTTGATATTTTATATCGATACATCGATATATCGAAATAATAAATATCGCCTGAAAATATCGATATATCGGACAAAAAATATCGATATATCGATATTTTTTCTGCAAGCCTAATGCCAATCAATTGAAAATTTTCAAATTTTTCGTCATAGGTATCGTTTTCATAGTTTTTGAGGGTATCGGTTTTGTGGTTTAAATCGTTTTAAACAATTTTGGTTTACAGCTGTAAATAAACAAACTGTAAAACGGTTTATTTACAACTCTATATTCGAGGGTAGGTACTAAAGCCGATCGTGAAGTTGAAGTCAAAAAACCTGTGCGGCACTCCGACCTCACAGGTTTTTTTAAAATACCTACCAATATTTACCGTAAAAAGAAATTACACTGTCGTCGCCTTGGAGCCTTCTCGCCCCGCGCCGTGCCGCTCAGGCACTCACTCAGCCTGCGAACATTAGGTAGTGTGCGAGAGAGATAAAAGAGTGAATTTGGGCTGCAGTTAAGAGATGAGTTGCAAATAAGAGATAAAAAAACGGCCGAATTAATTACTTTTTATATTAGGTATAAGTACACAATAATTAAATAGTAGGGCGCCATCACACCAACCGTATAGGTACTTAGTCGGCCGCCGACTGTGAGCGTCAACTTAAAAATGTATGATAAAAAACCGTCAGCCGTCGACTGACCTGTCCGTTGCTTTTCAGTCGTTGACCGACTATATGTTTGGTGTGAACTGGGAACAGCCTTACACCTTCATTATTAGGTTACCTACCTATTACATAATATTATATTCTAATATAATTTCACAACTTTTATTAATCATTTAACATCACTAAACATAAACTCTAAAAACTTAATAAATTAATATCACACTTCTGGTAATGTTCATGTTGACTAAAATTAAATGAAATAAAACTATTAACAAATATCATAAAAATGCAAAAAGGAGTATAAGTAACAAGACAGATATAGGAAAAAATATATAAACAGAAATTCGAGGATGGCATATGGACACTAGAATTGAAGAGTCACTTTCTTCATTTTGTAAACCTTCTTTTGTGGGTTTTTCAACTATAACTAATTCATCACTAAAGAAGTCTATATTAAATTCACATTCAGTTTTATTAACACATACTTTGGATTCAGAATTATTAACATATTGGAATGTTGGTTTATAAATATCGAAAATTGCATGTATATCATTAACCCCATTATCTGTATAGAATATATAATAATAATATCCATCAAGGAGTACTTCATGAACTATCTTGAGGATGGTAGTATTTTCTAAATAATTTGTACTGTTACATTGCATGGAGAAGGGGAATAAGCCATTTATCAAAATTGTATCATGAAAACATTCATGCAAATGATGTTCAAATCTAGATATAGGTTCCTGAAGGTTTACAGTACCGTTAAAAGCATTTCCTCCATGATATACACCAGTATCTAATAAAGTGTTAGGATTATGTAATGGTATATTTTTTATATCTCTTCTTAGTCTTTCTTGATCATTAGATGTCTTTTTTCCTGTATAATAATCATCTTTGGCATTATTCAGCATCAAGTCCTGTGGGTTATTCTTATCATCAGCCTTTTTGTCCATGGCAACTTCTTTATTATGTGTTATATTATGTTGTGAAATATTATTGTTTTTATGTCTGTAATCAGGTTTCTCTAATGTCACTAGAACTCCTTGGTGTTCCACTTTTGGAGGGCCTTTCTCTTGCCTATTATATCCATCCAAAATTCCACATGTGTTCAATATCCTGTCTCCTTTAACAACTAGAATCTTGGAACCTCTATGCCGCGAACATGCTTTCAATTCAACAGCAGCCCCTTTTAATAAATAAAATCCCCAATATTCTAATGTATCATCTGGTAGGGTCATTGACTTTTTTAATCGAATATGTTTCCGCTTGTTAGATATTTCTGGTGTACCTTTCATTTGGAATGCACTAAATGTAGTATTCATTTTTAATGAATGCTTCTCACAAAATACTGATGATTGACCTTTATGAATTTGGATAACATCCGAGTCAGATATTTTATACATGACATCAGCATATCTTATATTTCTCAGATACAAAGGTAAAACAATCAGAATCGAAGGCAAAACTGTAGTTAGCAGGCAAAATGTTATAACACGCCGAGATCCATGCATTTTATTTCCATCTGAAAAATAAACAAGTTGTGAAAATTCGGGAAAAACTAGGAAAATTTCACTTAAAATTTCACACACTGCCATTCGCACGGACACAAAACGTTTTATTTAGGACTAAGGAGAGACCTACCAGTTTCTAATATTTCTGAAAAATCATTATAGCCTCGCTTTGTTTTAGTAGCCTTGTAAATCGAGATAATTTTTACAGAAAGATGGATTGGATTGTGTTTATGTTTACATTATCACATTTCATCGTAGCACATTCACGTCATCGTCATTCCCATTCAGTCTGTGCGACGTGACATATGTCAATACTCAATGTCAATGTCCTAATGTCTAATCGATTCCAGTGTTTTTCATTGACGCTGGCAGACATCGGGTCAGTTGCAAAACAAGACAAAAAAAAACCATTGAAAAACAAGTGGCCCGTTTAGGGAAAAATATTTCGCGATCCCCCCTACCCTCCGCTGTTTCTAACTAGGCGTTGGCTGTCACTTTGGGTAGGTACCTTTTGGTTACACAAAAAACAGAATACCCGCAATATTAGCCACAGAAGCTTAGTGTTTGATTCCATGATTCCAGGAACCTTCTACTTGTGAGGTTAATGTTTTCGCCGATGGCCTCTGTTCCTCGTCACATTAAAGCTTCGGCCGAATCTAAGCGACCAAAAACGCAGGACACGGGGCCGAAGTGGAAGCGCCATAAAATATACCACACAACCTGGTGCACACAACACATGCTCCTAAAGTGGGTGATAGACATGCGTATAATGCTACGGCTACACTTCGCGTTATCGCGAACTTTTCTTCGTGCGCTCTCTGTTGCTCAGCGAGTAATCGAGTGGTGTGCGAGAGAGAGCGCACTAAGAAAAGTTCGCGATAATGCGAAGTGTAGCCGTAGCATTAAAGTACGTGGTTTTTAAGTTCGCGACCTTACTCGGCTCGCCGTCGGTGACAGACGCCGGACGCGCTTATTTAAAGTACGCGGTTTTTAAGTTCGCGACACTCGGCTCGCCGTCGGTGACACGACACACGTGAAACTTGCTCAAAATGTCATTGTCAAATTGGCAATTGGCATGACAGACGTACGCGTACGAGCCAAGGCGGGGTACGAGCAAAATTTCAAACCTGTTGGATCGACGACGAACTTATTCAGTGGTTTGAAAGTTCGCGTACCTACTTAGCATGACACACGGGCGAGTAAGTTCGCCGAGCCATAAGTACGCGTACTTGCTTGCACGTCTATCACCCCTTTAACGGAGAAACAAACCGTGCTGTAGACGCTCCTGCTTCGGTCCCGCGTACTGCGTTGTGGTCGCTCTGGTTTGACCGAAACATTCACAAGGTCTATGATTCTTAGGACTTGTAGGCTTGTAGGTATTTGTTGATGCAAAGTTAACCTAAGCCTTTTTAACTTTTTCTATAAAAATATACTTACCATTTGGAACTACTAGTACCTACTTATGGTTTTATATTAATGAGCTTTAAATTTTAAAGTAACGGCGACCCACTTGTATAGGCTTGGTGACCCCCTAGGGGGTCACGCACGACACACACGTTGAAAAACAAAAACACTGATCACACTGATCTATTTTCCCTCTGTGATTGACGTTACAAATACCTAGCGATGTTCCGTCAAATGCATTTTTAGTACCGGACATATTCATCGTTCCTCAGTCTGCCTTAATTCGTCAATTTTTATTTTTATATGAAAATGTTTAAAACACAACGTACCTAAATAAAAAGCGCTAAGAATTTTTAAATGTGAAATAACATTGAAGGAATCGCCTAAAGCTCTGTTCACACTTAAGCGACTGTGTGCGTTTTTATGTTTTTATGATTCATGATGAAGTTTTAAAACCTATCAAATCCAGTAAGTAGGTACTTAAATTTTCATGTTAGTTCTCTATTTCACCACATTCATATAAATCCATGTCGGACTGTCTGTAAAATACGATGAATGTAAAATAAGTAGGTAGGTGGGTATTCCAAAGAAACGAAAGTAAGTAGATACCCATGGCCTTTATAGGTACTTACCTAGCTAACTTTTGGATCGCTGAGGTTAGTTATCTACTTAGCACATTACATTCCAATTTGCAAGTCATTAGCCAATTATCTAGTATGGATTTGAATTCTAATACAACATCACGACTACGACAGCTCGTGTAGTCGTGTGAGTCGTGTCAAGAGCAAAACGACGAAGAACAATAATTTTTTATAGATTTTTCTGACCGAGGCCCTAGGCCGCTGCCTTGTTGGCTTGGCAGACCTAATCCAACAATGAACAGGGGGCCTACCAGCACCGCTTACCTACAGCAGTATTATTTTAATCTTACTCATTGGGGGAAAGAGATGGAGCTATAAGTCCTGTAGAGTTTCATCTCTTTTCTACACTGAAGTAATTATTAAAATAATACTGCTGTAACTGTAAGAGCTGGTGACCCTGACCGACTGACTAGGTCCCCAAAGGTAGGTATATTCACTGGGGCTATATTTTATAAGATCCTACAACAATATGATATAGTCGACAAACTTTAAAAATTAAATTAGATTAGGTACCTACAAACTGCTTGTTGCAGCTCTAAGAAAAAAAAACCTGGTTTTCTAAAACTTAAAGCGAGACTCAAAAAAGTTGCAGTTTGTGAATGTTTCGCCAGTGCAAAGTAAACGCATAGTTACTGACATATATTATAATAGTAATCTATTGAAGTGTCAAATTATAACCACTGATGTGCGGTTGACTGCACATAACTATGCAATGTTATTGCATATTACAAAAATAGCACATTGTGAAGGTACAAGTACCTAATTATAATGTAGGTACAGTCAGCCTCAAAAAGAAGTAAACATCGAAAAAAAAAAATTTTCTACAATCTTTGTCCCCTAATAGTAGGTATTGTATCCAAGTGTAGTCACAAAACATAATTACACATTGAATTCTTATTGTAGCTACACATTAGTATTCTGGAACACAAATTGTAGACAATCAAATTAATTTATATCGCTGCTGACATCTGTATCAAACTATGCCCTGTGAAATAACAATTACTTAAAGATAATTTTAAGGTACTTACCTTCTTTATTTACGTTAGTATAATGATAATTTGACAAATATGACGTATTTACTGGCCTCGGAAAGTTTTTATCCATTTTTCAAGGACTGAGGTACATTAATTACTTAAAATTGTTCAAGAAAAAACAACACGGGCACGTTAACTGCAGTGACATTTAACTATAATACAAATGAAAATATATATTACTTAGCAGCGCAATAGGTTAATGATAAGCTTATCAGACGTTTTATCGCCTGTACTATATTACGCCTTGTCCACAATTGAGATCAATCGGTATGCATACTGACTCGCTCACACGCCTTTTCTCGTGATATCCATTTGTTTGTATACCAACCTATTTATTATACATCAGCAGCATCAATGACATTACGTAGGTAGTTTGTTAGGCACATGCTAAGTTTTTTCAATTAGGTAGATACATAATAGAAGTTTGGTACCTTTATTGGTGTTTTTAGAGTTCCGTGCTAAAATTTTCAAAACCAACACTAATCATTTCAGACGAACGAACGTTCTTCCATCTGTCTGTGAGATCATTCATGTGTCAAACATTTTGTAACTACCCAAATACACTTCCGCGCGTTTCCAATCTGTCTGTAGAAGAAGACCAGGGTCCTGAAGAGTGAAGACCTATCGGTCGTCCAAACAACGCACGGTTTCGCGGATGTGGTGGGCTGTGAACTTACCTAGAGAGTATAAAAATGTTCTGTGGCTGTGAACTGTGAAGCTTGGCCACCAGACGTGTCTCGTCACCTATTATCATTTGTCTCTGCGTGTCCTTTAGCAGAGAATGATAATAATTTATGAATACCTAAGTAGGAGCAGAAAAAAATATAGTAGGTACAGACGCCAGCACATCAAGCTACTACAATCTGTCAAATTTCTTTAATAGATTTTCAACTTTATCGCTGAAGCATTAAGGTTCAAGGTTGATTGGGAAAATCTGACAGTTTCGGGTAGCTTGACCTGCTGGCGTCTGTACTATAATTGTTATTATTACCTCTAGAGAGTATTACCTCTAGAGAGAGTAGAGAGTCTAGGCTTGATTCAGAAAGCGGTACTCCTGGAAACGGCTCGCATTCCTCTCTCTGGAGCTGACCGCCGCCGATAGCTTGGACCCTGTTCCCGATACCGGTGGGCTACTATTTTTAATATTTTTAAATGTTTTTATATATTTCTTTATTCTAATATTTAAAAATATAATTTATGTGTATGGAAAATGAAATAAAGAACAATGATAGTAGGTACTATAAGTTTTGAATTATGCGCATATCCTCTATTGTCTAGGGCCTAGACAATATGGGATAATAAAATTATGCGCGTAGTTCAAAACTTTTTCACTCCATAAACACATTGTGAGTAGGTGTTCCCCATATCCCAATAAAAATTTGGGTCTTTTTCTTCCATACTTCTCTATCTCGAAAGGGTGTGACCCTTTCTATCCATAATATAAACTTTCACAGAGTCTATCCATATTTTCTTGGGTCTTCCGCTACTCATAGAGCCATCTACATTCATACTCAAAACTTTCTTCACGATCTTTTTCCTCAGTCCTCCGCATACCATGTCAACCGATTTCTACAATCGGTTGGCATGGTATGCGGAGGACTGGGGAAAAAGCAGTGCCGTAACTAGGGCGGTGAAATCACTAGACCAGGGCCACTAATAATACCTAATATTTATTTTTATAGCAGCTCGCACTGGGCGCATAAAAGGCTAATTACGGCACTGGGAAAAAGTACCTACTTTTCAGTCAGCGGTGCTACTTTCAGACTTCCTCTTATATGTATAGGTAGGTACCTACCTACTCATTTCATGGGCTATCCAGAAATATAATAAGTTATAAGAGAAATTCCGAAAGATATAATTCATCGATAAACAAATAGGTGTACGAAACACTTGCGTAAGTTGTCCGACTTGCACTTGACATACCCACCTAATATAATTTATAATAAATCGCTGTTTAATTTTCCAATAACGTCACGCGAGCATTAATCCAAGGTTCTTTAACGACTCTGCCATTCAATGATCGTACTTCCTATCTAACGCATGCCATTGATTTGATTTAAAAAATATTCTTTAAATTCAATTTTCTTTTCGGATAATAAGATGCTATGACGGGACATGGTTATGTCCCGTCATAGCATAATAGGTAGGTAATTACCCGACTGCCCCAGAAGGAGGGTAATGTTTTTCGAGAGTATGTATGTATGTATGTATGTATGTATGTATGTATATTTGTATGTCTATTTCTTTGGCACGCTCTGTAGCCTAAACGGCTTGATGGATTAACATTTGAGGTGTCGTTAGATTCGTCTTAATTGTGGGAGTGGCATAGGCTATAATTTTTTATATATTTCATCTGCAAACAAAAAAAAAGGGAGAGGTTGGTTTTTTTTTTAAATAAATTACAATATTGGTATCAAAAAAAAGCTAGTACCTAGTTAAGTAGGTAATTCCAAATATATAATTTAATAAAACATAATTTAAAAAAAAAGCTTGAAATGAAATAAAACAAAATTATTTAAAAAACAAAAAACCCGCCTGCAAAAACGCATAACTTAAAAGAGAAAAACAAGCATTATAATCTGTAGAATTTTGGTATTACAGGCGGGGAACAAACCAATAACCTGAAATATGGTGTTACTTTTGTTTGTTCCCCGCCTGTAATACCAAAATTTTTACAATTTTGGAATTACGTACCTTGGAAATTCGAGAATTATTTTGACAATCTTCTTCGACATTGGCCCCCTAGTCAAATGCGGCCAGCAATCTTAGTATGAAAATCCATGTGTCGTGTTTAGCGGCCGAATATAAAACTAATATTTATCCGTCGTGTAGGTAATTAAAGAAAAAATGGAACACCTCGGACCAATTACCTATATATTAAATATATTAATATAATATCATTGCCTCAGACCAAATAAAAAACCTATTTGGTCTGAGTTCGTTACAAGGCAAGGGCACAGACAGCACTATAATTCTTATAGGCAAGGGCAACCAAGGAGGTAACTTATCAAAGATTATAAATAAATTTCGATTTGGCTTGCAAATATTATGTAGAAAGAAACAAATTGGCGCGTGAAAAAATATCGTTGTTCGTCATTAATTCAAAAGAAAAATATTTTGATATTTTTGAACATAAATACTCGATTCATGCCATGTTTTATGTTGTATCGAATGAAAAATCGAAATGAAGTTAGGATTTTGAATTTCAATAAAATCATGACTAAATATTATAAAAAAATACTTACATATGGAAGGTTATTCAGTTCTTTACGTAAGTTTTACGTGTTTGAACGCTTTTTATAGAGTTTATCAGCACAGCCAGGCATGGAGTTCCGCGCGCTTTGTTTATCGATATACGAAGTGCGATATAATCGATTTGAAAATAGTTTTTATTTTATGAACGGTAAAAATGGCGGATTTTAGACGAAAAATTCTGAAAAAATAACCACGTCAAACTGTAAATAATGTCAAATGTCAATGTCAAAAATCTGAGTACCTACTTAATCCCAAGTGTGATCCCAAGGCAAGGTGTGACTTTCCTCCATTGACTTATAAATCATTCTCTGGAATTTGTTTACAATAATAAAAAGAAAAGACATTTAGACAGAAGCTGCTGAAAAAGTAGAAGTACCTATAACTTAAACATAGCTTTAAAAACTTTAGTAGAAGAAAATAAATAAAATGTAAATTATGTTAAC
Organism: Lithophane socia; assembly: GCA_947522985.1. Taxonomy (NCBI): domain Eukaryota; kingdom Metazoa; phylum Arthropoda; class Insecta; order Lepidoptera; family Noctuidae; genus Lithophane; species Lithophane socia. Next base: position 11,409,209 of record OX383256.1, on the reverse strand, counting down.
AAAAGTAAAAATAATGTCGATCAGAATGTTTTAGATTTTAAAAATTGTGACTTGTTTGTTGCTGGCTTGTTTGTAAGTGAGCGAACAATACTCATAATAAAACATATATAAAACACAACAAAACGTAAATGTCGTAAACAGACTTACAGTAGTTTTACAGTTCCCAAACCAGAATTTAAAGAAAAATATGGCAGATATCCTTAGACCGCACGTAAAGTGGATAGAAGGCAGATGTTATAGGGTTAATGATCCAGCTGTGGAAACAACTACTTTCCAAGAACACGATTTGTATGAAAATGGTAAGTTTCAAGTACCTACATAATAGTATTTTAACCACGAATGTAGTTATAGGCAATTATTGGTGTATTATGATTACTTACCTATTACTCTGTTTATTTGTTGTGTCATGGAAAAGCACCAAAAGGCCAATGTAAAGTTACTAAGTTTACAATTGGTCAATTATTATGCATAGATTCTATAATGCAGTTACCTGTATTCTATAATCTGTTCACTAAGAATGTTGATTCACGGTACCTACATCCTTGTTACTCACTACCCTTGTAGATTTCTATTAGTAGATGGCTTTTGATCAGCAGCAATTACAAAGATTTTACAATTTATGCAAAGGTTTATAATTATAAAAGTGTAAATCTGTTTGTTTGAGAATTTGGATGTTCCTTCATTTATTATGCCTTAACTGCTAAATGGATTTGGATGTGGCATACACCCCATACAGTAGAACATGTCTTGAATTAGGAGATAAGATACTTTTTATCCTGAAAGTACATTCCCATGAGATAATTTGTGATTTTCATGCTGTATAGCTGCTGGCAAAAGATATCATAATAATCAAAGAGTAAATAATCCTATAATCACAACTGAAGAATTTATATAATTTCTTTGCAGATGTAGCACGCAATGATGTTCTTGATGAAGGAGATGATGATGACTTTGAAGTAGTGATGGTAGATAATTCCAGGTACAGCACCAGTGTACATGTATCTAAGTAAGTGCAAGTTACTCTTATTATAATTTGTAATTGCATGCATGTTTTATGAAAATTGGCTATATTATTATTTTTATAATAATATGGCCAATTTCATCGAGTTATACCATGAAGGCCCTGCAAAGGCAGCAAAGGAAGCAGCTAGCAGTGCCTTCATGGCATGACAGGGTAGGCTGTGATAAACATACAATGTTCCACAAATATTGATCAATTATTTAATTTGCAGACATTACCTTGGATCAATTATAGGAAAGAAGGGAGCAATCAAAATGAGAATTGAGAGAGATACTAAGACAGATATTAAGATACCAAAACATGGCCAGGAAGGTGACATTGTTATATTTGGACCCACAGCAACGGTAAATATTTTTTAAATATGGTTTATTCATCCCTATATGTAAAGCCTTTTCCCAACTATGTTGTGGTGTGCTTCCAATTAAACTGGGTGTGATTGCTCCGACCTCTACAAACCAGTTTCTACTGTGTGACACAATACCCTTTGATAAGACTGGTTTTCAGACTTCGGACTTCTGACTGCCAGTATTGACTGTCAAAGATCTATGAAGGACAGCAAGGATCAAAGGCAGTATGAATTGGATGGTCGCCCATCCACAAACTGACCTAAAGGTTCGCTAGTACTGTCTAACCTTTGACCAACCTTTGTTTTATTAAAATTCTAAGTTAACAAATAAAATTGTGTTTATAAATATATAATTTAATTTTTCAGAGTGTTAAAGCTGCTAGAAGAAGAATAAATATAATAGTGATGTCATCTCGGATGAAACAGAAATCAACACATTTTATATCAATACCTATGAATCAGCTAAACATACAGAAAAGATTTGAAGAATTTGAGGTGATTATAATAAATGATTTTTCTGAAAACTCAAACTTGATCCGAACTGTCTGCACTGCACAAAGGATCAGTTAAAATTATTAAAGATACTATCGATGGCGATGCATCTTCAGCTTCAGTGCCGCATATCCACAACGACAGACTAAAGCAATACTACTGTTTTCTATGTATTTCTATGGAGAAGACAAGATATATTTTTTTGTTTACAAATGAGTTTCGTTAAACTGAAGAAGAGAAGTGCCTCCGCCGTCGTAGATGTGACGTCGGTTTAGAAGCAAAACTGCAGCCGCACTGTCTGTGTTGTAATCTTGCTTTGCTTGGCTTTTATTATTTTTTTGAAAATACTCATCTATTTTGTTTTTTCAGGTAAGTGTTATACGTGAGTGCCCTAGCAGAAATCTTGATAAGTCTCTATTTATCAAACCAAATAAGTTGCATCTCACACTTGGTGTAATGTGCTTGATGGACAATGAGGAAAGATTGTTGGCATCTCAGCTACTTACTGAAGCTAAAGAGAAAGTTATCATGTAAGAATAATTTATTATTATTTTAATTTTTCTTATAATTTTCTTTTACCATTCACATGGAAAACTGTTATTTCTTCACATTTTGTCAAAATAATGTTTGTTTTCAGGCCTATACTTGAAGGGCATTTACCATTAAAGATCAGACTAAAAGGACTGTCATACATGAATGATGATCCATCACAAATTGATGTTCTGTATGGAGTTGTTCAGGAAGATGGAAACTCAAAGGGGTTGATTCAACAGCTTGCTGATGCGTTAGTGGATCATTTTTATACAGCAGGTGATGATAAAATGTTTTTAAATGATTTAGAACTTCCTTATAATAACTAAGTTTATAGAAGGTACTTACATAACTATTAAACTTATGTTTGTATATACTTACAGGATTTATGAACAGAGAACACGGCAGAGACAGTGTGAAACTGCATGTAACTTTATTAAATTCTAAGTACAGGATTCGTTCAGAAAATGCGAATGCGGACAATTCTGCGTCAGCAAGAAACACAAGACGGCCAAGGGAATCGTTCGACGGCACTGAGGTGCTTAAAAAATTCGGTGACTACGACTTTGGAGAGGCAGAGTTAACGGATATTCACTTATCACAGCGACACTCAGTGGGTCCTGATGGATATTATCAGGCAACTTGCGTGATCCCGTGTCATTAGAGATGATACTGTTGATATAACTATGTTTTTTTTTTACTTTTTATCTAATAAATATGTTCGTATTGTTATATTACCTGTTTTTTTTCGTTTCAACTGCCTATGTTTGTATGTAGGTACAGGGTGATCAGGGTGATTTTCCCAAGTGCGTGTAGATAGCGTCGATGGCAGGTGCGGTCTGAGGGGGCCCTGGGGGTCATGACCCCCAAAATCATTCAACCTGTCGAGAGACTGAATGATTTACATGCTTTACTAACTAAAAACTGTAGGTACTTGAGCCACAGTGACCCCGATGGGCATAAACAAAAAAGTTTTTTGAGTACTTATCAATAGGTAACCATTTCCCTAAAAATATTCCTCGACACCATTGGTGACCCCCCCAAAATCTTGGGCTGCGACCGCGCCTGATGGCCAAATCTAAAACAAGTCAACGCCAAATGTCAGGCAGCTAACTACCAATGTTCAAGTCAATGGAATAGAGTTGGACCCTGTTGAGTCAACGGTTTTTCTTGGAATAACTATTGACGGCAAATTACAATGGGGCCCACACATAGAAAAATTGTCAGGAAGGCTTAGTTCGGCCGCCTATGCTGTTAAAAAAATTAGACAGATAACGGACGTAGATACAGCCAGAATTGTTTATTTTAGCTATTTTCATAGTCTTATGTCCTATGGGATTCTTCTCTGGGGAACCTGTGCGGACATCAATAATATCTTTGTTTTACAAAAAAGGGCTGTTCGAGCCATTTACAACCTAGGTCCAAGAGATTCTCTTAGGGAAAAATTCAAAGAAATAGATATTCTGACTGTAGCCTCACAATATATATTTGAAAACCTGTTGTATGTACACAAGGATATATCAAATTTTAAGAAAATGTCCGATATTCATAGTATAAATACTAGGAATAAACACAATCTTGCTGTACATCGCACTCGTCTCCACAGAGTAGGCAACTCGTTCATGGGTCAATGTATACGCTTTTACAACAAACTTCCCATTGATATTAGAAACTTACCCATTAAACGATTTAAAAGCAGTATTAAAACCAAACTATGTAAAAAAGGGTACTATAAAATTTCGGATTATTTAGAAGACAGAAATGCATGGGATTGAGCTGCTCGCTCTGCTAAGCCTTGAAAAAACCCTAGAACTTGACATTTTAATTTTAATTAGTATCTAAAATCATTAAATTATACCAGTTTTATATACCTTCAAATTGACATTGTTGATTATTCTTTATACAACATGACATTATTACTTTGTAAAGTATTATTTTGTTTTGATTATTGTGAATGTGAGGACTATGTGGATCATTTTTATTTTTTTGCTCCTCTTTCCCTGTTTTAATGATGGTCTGGCAGTTTTGAGTACTTTCTGCGGCCTACCCAAATGTCCTTTTTTTGGTATTGTTCGTCGAGTCGTTGAGCTCCTTCAGCTCTGAGTTGAGCTCCTCGGTTACTGACAAATGCTTGCACTGACTGGACAGGTCCACTCAAATCTGTGTGGTTCTTTCCTCAAAAGACCATTTCAGACATTAATCTACATGGTCCTCATATGGCTTGACCAAGATTATGTCTGGACCTTAAAAGAGACTGCGACCTCTGAGTTTGTTTCGGCCTTTCTTCTCAGAGTAGTCAGATAGGAAACGCCGACCTCATCTAGCTTATTTTATTTTTTTAATAATATGACGTGTAAAAGTGATTGCGATATCCTATTTACAGAATAAACAATTTCATTTCATTTCATTTCATTTCATTTCATTTCAAGGAAATGGCGAAAAACACTCAAAGGAGTCAGAATTGATAAAAACTGAAACTGCTTCATCTAAACAAAAAATCCTAAAAGCATCTAGTTGATCTAAATCTTAAATTCATACGCTCACTAACACAGTCAAATGTTGAAACCTAACTAATTATACCTATATAATAGACTAGCTTCCGGCCTCGGCTTCGCCCGCGTGGTATGTCGATAAAAATTAAAAAGTAGCCTTTGTCCTTTCTCAGGCTCTAAACTATCTGTGTACCAATAGGTACTATGCTGTACCTACCTAGCAGGTAGCTATCCGAAATAATTTTGGTCACGAAGGCCAATCTCAGTGGAGACTTCTTTCTCCTGTGGTTTGTCTAGTGACTATCTCGGTGTCGCATGTCGGAGACTAGCCAATTACATGAGATATTATAGTTTTAAAAGTGCACAAGTGTGTGCGCAAACACGATGCACTGTGTCATTGACTCTGGCAGGGCCACCATAAGGGATTTTAATTTTGATTACACAAAAAATTAGTCGCTAATTAGTCGAAATTAGTCGCTAAATATTAGAATGAGTCGGTCACTGGCTAAAAAGATATAATATATAAATAAATATAAGGGTTTATAGGTGGCCGATCTGGAGAGTCTCCCCAGCAGGGCCACATTTTTATCTCAAAAACTAGGGCACCTAGCGAAGATCTGTTTTCTCCCAAATTTAGTCGCTAATTAGTCGGAATCAGTCGCCAAGTCACAGATTTATTCGGGTCTTAGTCTAGAAGATATAATGAGTTTAATTTTTAAGGTATAGTCCATCTAATTAGCAACTTCGACCTCATCCGACTTGAATTCCAGCCACCTTTTTAAGGTCCATCTAGTTGGGGGTCGTCCCAAACTACGCTTGCTGAAACTCAAACTCAAACTCAAAGCATTTATTTCAAATAAACCAATTACAGGCACTTTTGAATTGTCAAAGGGTCGGTCAGTCAGAAAATATGAAGCTAGATGCCCATTCCAAAGCGTAGTAGGTTCCTATGGAGAAGAACGGGCAAGAAACTCCACGGACACTCTTTTAAATCAGAATATTGTTACAATATGTTGTTTACATCATTCATGTTGGAATCATACATGTGAGTACAATGTAGAAAAACGTGCAGGTTAAAAGAGTCCGTAAATAAAAGATAAAACGATACAAAACAATTCAAAAATTAAAATAAATCAAAATAAGCCGTGGCAGCTAAGAGATGACCAGTCCCTACTGATGGCGCCCGTTCACGAACATGACGCATGGATGATATACGCGATCTTCACTCCAGGGCTCTACCACCGCTCCGAGTGTCACCACTGTGTGGATCGCCCGGAGGACACGGTGGAGCATACGGTGGAAATAAGCCCTGTTTGGGCGGAGCACCGCCGTGTCCTCATGGAGGCGATTGGCGGCAATGACCTCTCGCGTCCGGCCCTGGTCCAGGCCATGGTACGGAGCGAGAGGGCATGGGAAGCCGTCACCTCCTTCTGCGAAGCAGTAATGCTCGCGAAGGAGGAGGCGGAACGCGTGAGGGAGAGGAAAAGTTTGCGCCCTCACGCCCCTAACCGCCGCCGCAGGAGACACCCTGGGCGTCGGGAATCCCAGGCGGATTCCCGGCCACCATAGGCGCGGGCATGCGGGCGGCGAGCAATGGGCAGCTCGCCGTCCGATAAGGAACAGGCCCGGGTCAATGGCGCGTCGTAATGCTCTTCCGCTCCACCGGCCATCGTTCCTTCGACAAACATGGTCAGCCCACTGCCACTTCAGTTTGCTTACTCTGTAGGCTATGTCACTTAATTTCTGATCTTATCCTTCAAGGGAACTCCGAACATAGCCCGCTCCATAGCGTGCTGAGAGGCCTTGAATTCGTCGCCCACTTTTGTGTAATTAAATAATATGAGGTATATTAAATATAATAATTTGTATGTGATGAAAATCCATACAATTGTAACAAATGAATTGCAAAAGACAATAGATTTTCTTTTATCTTCCGAATTTCGCAGGTGATTATTGTAAGTTATCTATTTGATGAGACGTACAATAGGTACCTACTTTATAACAGGGGCTTCACAGCCAATATTGTGTACACCAGGAAATATCTTTAAAATAAAGCCGCGATCATCTCTTTACCCTCCGAAGGCTTTAATCCGACATCGAGCTTATTCGAGTTATGGCTTTTATCGGCTGGTTTGTGAGTTCAAATTTTCAGCGTTAAAAGGATTTGATACTTAGGTACTACTGAAAAAAAAAACTCTATTTTCTTACTTACCTGAAATATTAAAATGTCGTTCTTGATTGATTTTGCAAAGCTTACATAATAGGTAAGTATACAACCTTATTTTTTGTTTATGCTAAACCCGAAAAGGGGTCATTGTAGTGTAAAGAGAACTTAAGAAGTTACTTACTGAAAAATGTTACTATTATGTTAAAGATTTTTTAAATGATAGTTTCTAATCTATTTGTGTTATATTTTAATTTTGTTGTGCTTTTTTATTTTTCTCTTTCTTAATTTTGCTATATTTCAAGTGGCTATAATTTATTTTGTACGCCAATGGTGGCAAAACATGTTGAAACTTACAGATTTTCACTTTTACATCCACATTTGCATTTATACTTATAATGTTACACATGTTTACAAATAAATATATCTTTATCTGTACTCATGAAAAAAAATCAGCTGCTCCATAGGTCATGGACATGGTCTTTGAGGCTGGGGGTAGGAGCCCTAATAAGGTACCACCTGTTTTACTCTATGGCACGCCTTTAAAAAGGGTCCATAACTTTAAGTATCTAGGTCATATATTAACCCCCAATCTCAAAGACGATGACGACATTGAGCGGGAGCGGAGAGCGTTGTCGGTTAGAGCGAACATGCTGGCTCGCAGGTTTGCACGATGCTCACTACCGGTAAAGATAACGCTCTTTCGAGCCTACTGTACGTCTTTTTACACGAGCAGCCTGTGGGCTAGATATACGCAAAGATCGTACAACGCTCTCCGCGTTCAGTTCAATAACGCGTTTAGGATGCTGGTGGGGCTGCCCCGTTTCTGTAGTGCGTCGGGGATGTTCGCGGATGCGCATGTAGATTGTTTCTACGCAACCATGCGCAAAAGGTGCGCTTCCATGGTGCGCAGGGTGTGGAGCAGCTCCAACAGTATCCTAAGCATGATTTCGAGTCGCCTAGACTGTGTTTTCGTGGGTCACTGTTGTGCCATCTCACATGGGTTGCCACAACGGTGATCCTATTTGTTTGTTTTTGTTTTGTTTTGTAAATTGTCAGTTCTTACTAACATAGTTGTAAGTCTTACTAACCATTTTTGAGTCATGATACTCTAATAAAGAAACATTCTATTCTATTCTATAGGTACATTTTGTCGATTTAAGTGAACACAAATGTAGGGAACAGCAGATTTTTTTTTTGCTGTTTCTAGGTTGGTCCCATAGAAAAAGTTGTTCAAAATGATGAGTAGGTACAATGACTCCTTTTCGGGTTTAGCATAAACAAAAAATAAGGTTGTATATGTCAGTATGTACTTATTTTTATGTTCGAATAATTAATTGTAGATAGATAGATAGAATACTCTTTACTAAATACACCATAAAAATTACGGACATTAATATGTATAGGTATTAATTGTAAAGCTTACATAATAGGTAAGTAGGTATTTATGTCAGTATGTATTTTTATTATCGAATAATGAATTGCAAAAACATTATAAGAAATAAATTAATATTTTGAATTAGTTACCAATAAATTGTAGGTACCAGCATTTATGTAAGACTAATACCTATCGGGAGAGCTATCGTTTTGCTACGCCGTAGCATCTCGTAGCCTGGCTACGCGCTATAAAAGTTGATAAATATATTGAAAAAAAAAAATGAATTTTCGTAGTTCCCTGTCGCACTTGGCAGGCTAGGAAGTGGTGTATGCGGGCGGGGCGGGCCCGGACAACGTCACAGTCAGTCCTTCAGTAGGGGCGCATTGGCTACGTAATGCGCCCGCCCTGCGCTGCTCCGCGGCCGTACCACTCGCCTTTCGACTCCGAGTGAACCTTCACGTGAAAGTGCACACAACGGATTTATCTTGCACACGTAAGTGACTTTATTATTTGTGATCACTTAAATTAAGTAGTATATAAATAAGTAAGTTACGTGTTTAATGTTTATTTTAAGATTTACAGGCTTTTCCTGAAGTTTTTGCTCATAACTCAAGAACATTTCTCGTAAATATTCGTTGTGTATTTTTCTTTTAATGGATGTATTTGTTTATTTCTTTCTTGTAATTGTCAATGACAGTAAATAAGCAAGTTCATGCTTACGTAAAACTTGAACGAATCATTTTTTGATTCTTACAGTTAGTCACCCCACTTCATTATAAATCTAAGTCGGCCCGCAGCCTTCATGGGGTTTACGTTTCATTTGCATATATTTTGAATATTTTTGCAGGCAGTGAGATTTTATATTAGGTAAGTATGTAATATTACCATTTTTTGCGATAAGTATAATAGGCATAAAGCAGAGCTCCGGCGAAGTCGACCTAGCTCGTAAAATGCTAAATGTAAATCGCGCTCCTTTACAAAAACCAGAAAGGGACCCTCCATCCGAGGGATTTATACCATTTGTTTTGTACGTTATACGTAGTATTCAGCCGTCCAAAGTACGTTATTATACCTAGGCACTATATACATGATACAAAGACTCGACCTAGTTATGTATATCTTTTTTAAGATTACTTTTTATTATAATACTACTTAGTTAATGTTAATTGCCATGTAACATTTATCATAAAATATTCATAGAACAAAGCCATTTTAATTACAAAAGAAGTAGGTAAGTCCTATGTATAAGGTACCTACTGCGCGCCTTAACTAATCATTTCAGCCGAAAGACGTCCACTTCTGGACATAGGCTTCCACATAAGCGCCGTAACTACTAGGTAGGTAGGAACTGTTATTCTTGTACTAAAAGAAAGAGGGTTCAAGAATTGTAAGTTCCATAGTGTAGTATGAACGATACGATCTACCCGCTTACAAGATTTATTGACCCTCTTACAAATAATTCAGCTTGCACAATAGTTGCAAAATTAAACATAAACATCTACTATCATATACAAGCAGATATAGGCACCTAATAATATTTATTTTTAGCTTTGAATGCTCATGTAGAATTGGTACTTACTGGTACTGATCTGATAATACTTATATTTACCTATTCATATTTAGTCATCTACTATGTTAGAGTTGGTACATTCAATAGTGTTAAAGGCTACTCCAACAGAATAAACCAAAACGAGGAATTGGATGCAACCTCTCTTGGACACCATTCTTATGTTTAAATTCAACACAACTTGTTGTATGAAGACGGCTAGGAATTTTTGCGAGAACGTTTTTACAAAATCTACAATTAAAATGGGTTTACAAATAAAATGTGGTTTAGTTAATCCATACATAGTTCCTTAAATAGTTTTTCTACGGAGGCTCTATTGCCGAGGATGGTTATCTATTATGTAGGGCCTAGGGTAAAAGTGGCGTAATTTATAAGAATGGGATACTAACACCAGAATTCCACTTATGGCTGGGATATATGGCTATATCATAACTGACTTAAATTTTGCTACATCGCGCTTGAACTGCAGTGAACTGTAGCCATAGGAATCCTTATAAATGAGTAATTATTATAATTTAATAATTAAGTATTAATGTAATGATTATAAGTTAAGATTCTCTATAGCTATAATCGCCTTTGCTTAGGTACACAGTTCAGGAGCATCATAGCTTGGTTGAATCCTATAGTTGAAACCCTTATTACTGTCTTTATCGTACCTGTCTTAATAATTAGATGCAGTACTTGGCCCGTAATCGTTACGAGCCAATGACCAAGCAGAAACCCCGATTTACCTACTTTTAGACTTGATGAGTAGGTAACCTACCTATAGATTAGAGATTCAACTTTTTTATTTGAGCAACGTTGTAGAATAGGTCCTAGGAAAAGGGACCTAAGCGAGATTATCAAGGAGTTAATTGGGTATAACTAACAGGGTTTCCCACACGTACCTAGGTACCTTCAATCCTACAATTTTTAGAAGCTCTAATAAAAACCGTTTCGTCAGCAGAATGTTTTTTTTTAACCTAGATTTATTTTCGAGCCAGCAGTTTTAAATATCTATGGGGGTCACTGAGTAAAGAACCTTTAGTGTTTGTCCTAACGGTTATGGTAACAAACCACTCGCACTCTCTTGAGCTCCGATGTCTGTGGTTAACCAAGTTAGAGTGACTGATGTGTTCACCCTTGAAGTTGTAAGAAACTTTTAGTGTAAATACTTCGCAGGGGATACAAATGGATTTAATCCATGGAAAAGACAAGAACAGATATATATCTGCCTACAGTAGTCAGGTAGTTAGTTTCTCTAAAAACATAGAAATGATTTGTGAATACCTATCTTATTATGTCATTACCTATACTTTAGTTTATGTTCGTGTTTTGGCACGCTTGATTCGATTTGGATTTTATTAGGTTTGGTCTAGTGACCTTTTTTTCTTTAAAATAATATTGATTGTTTGTCAACACACCTACACTCAAACGAACCGAATTTATATGAACAAAAATGAAAACTGTAAATAGGTACAGAAAACATAGTTAAAAATACATAAGTAAGCTAGTTGACATGAAATATTCCATTCACCACTCGAAGCGTTCGGCAAGGCCTTGATAAATCTTACGGACAAATAAACGAATTTGCCTAACGTCGGCGTTTCTTGAGGCGCGTTTACGTGTCTCATTAGAGATACAGATAACGTAGCAACTGGAATCAATAGACAACCTTGTGAAGCTATGTTGATAATAATTATTATGAAGTTTAATCAAATTAGTTTAACTTGAGCGCAATGACGTATACACCATCATTAGGGGAATTATTAGACGCCAGGACCAGGACATCTACTTACATTCAGACTAGTGTGAACACTATTCTCTAATTAGAGCATTTATCGTAATTATAATCACTGAGAACGATATACTCAAACAATATGTTCCGGATTTAACGCCCACCGCCAAACACCTTAAATTATAATATAATATGTTATAGGTAATAATAACACCTAGGTAGGTACATGTACTGAATTTTTATTACTTATTATGTATGCTCGCGTGGTATGTCGATAAAAAGTAGCCTATGTCCGTCCCCAGGATGCCATCTATCTCCTTGCCAAATTTTGTCAAAATCCCTTCAGTGGTTTAGGCGTGAAAAGGTAACACACAGACAGACAGAGTTACTTTCGAATTTATAATATTAGTATGGATTGTTTGTTTACTTGTTACATTGTTTACTTATTAAATTAGTTATACTGATTTTAGGAGAAATTTTTGGTCACAGTATAAAGCTACCTACGCACACGCAATCGCACACGTATCTAGTAATAGGTAGTAAATACTTAGTCCATTTTGGTTTATTTTGACTGTACAGTGGAGTGTATACTGTAATTTTCCTATTTTTTAATTAATATTGGGATAAAAAAAAATTACGTAGGTAGGTACCTACGTAAGTAAAGGTAGGATGACAGAAATCGATTCAGTCGGTAAGCGATTCTGTACAAACTACTTTCATGTGCATTCATCAAAGATTAATACAACCCAACGTCCCCACATTCGTTAATTAGAAACAAGCAGAAACTTATGTAGAGGTATACCACAAAGTTTGTTGGATTGTACATTCGCCCACACGCAGCTCGTATCACCCCACTTTATTGATACCGTTCTGTCACGCAACGAATTATATTCATATTTCTACGTTTGTTGGGAGAAGTAATTTGGAAAGCCATAAAAAGCACTTTGTATATTAGGTACCAGACTAACATTTCGTCCAAGGATGTTTCTGTTTTGAAATCTGTTATCGATTTTAACGTTCTGTAAATCTGCTCGAAAAGCTTCACCACGCTATCTCCGAACCACAGATATTCAAGTTTAGTTTGACCAGACTTGCGTCTCGACTCGAGCTGTGACTTTCTGTAATTCAATAAAATTCCATTCCACAACCCCCGTTGCAGGGGCGCCCTAGCTATACCTATCTACTCTACTTACACTTTTGTAGGTATACAAATACGTACTCACACAGACAGAAATGCACCCCTTTTTCTTACGGGATGAGCATAATTTGAAGGGGCACGAGGCATTACTTACAATTCGAGTCATTGGGTCCGAATGTTTCAAAATGGTACTCCGTTTGTCCGGTCAGCAAACCGCATCGGTTAAGGGATAGAGCGTGAGTAGTAACACAATCCTTATCCCGAGTCACCACAGCCATCCGTTTTCTTCTATTGACAGTTAAACGTACATTGGAGCTTTCCTCGAATAGCTACTTATTTAAACTCAAGGATCGACCTGTAAAGTCAACGTAAAAACTATCTTTAAGTTCGGTTATTTTCGGGTTAGTAGGTCGATTAGGTGCAGATCAGACTTTCTCATCTGCACAAAGAGTCAAAATGGCAACATTTTTAATTCAAAATGTAGTCTAATCCAAATAGTTATGTACCTACTGTATTGTGCACTGGCTTGTGTTAACTTCAGACAACTTCTTATTTGTTTAGTTCGTGCTTCAGTTTGATCGTATACAAAATATTAGGTACCTACAAAACTTTACTGGACCGTAAGATTCTTCCTTCGATATCTACGAACGCTAAGACCTTGTACATAGTAATACGGAAAGTTTTCTCATTTTCACACGCTACTTAGGTACGTGGAAAAAAGTAAGTTCACGACCAAGACTTAAAATTTAAAGGTCCTGGAAAAGCAAAACATGTAACTCCTAGGTAACTAACAATTAACACTAGATAGGTACCTACTAAATTAAATTACTACATGTAATAGTAAGTACCTACTAAATTAAATTACTATATGTAACTAATGAAAATATTGTCAAAAGTAGGTACTTACATGCTTCTATGTATGTAAATATTCTGCCAAACTGCGGGTGGGTGTTACAAATTAATGTGTATAAAGGGTGCTAGGTTCGGTTGGATGATGAACGGGCGACCGCCGCGCGCTGTAGGTACGCCATCGATCCAGTTAGGGGGCAAGATTCCAAAAGACAGTTCATGTAAATGTGCCACGATGACGCACCTTAACGGCTGTTCGCCTATCTTTACATGTATGTGAAGCACAAGAGTATTACACAAACAAAAATATTTGTCTAAGTAGGGGAGGCCGGGAACAATATCTGGGTATTTCTCTCATTGGCGTAGTTCAAAAGTCCATTAGGACTCTTCGTTTATAAGCCTTGGAGGAATATTTTCTCCGGCTGTTCGAAAACGGAATACAATACGGACTTCCTAGGGTAGCCCAAAAACAAAATATAACACTTAATCTACCTATTCGCAAACCGCAAAATACTCGGTGAAGATAATTTTAATTACGGAAACCATTACTGTGGGTTAGTTATTCATTGCAACGTCAGCATACCTACCAGAACGCTTTCTAATTGAAATCAGGACACTATAAAAAGAATTTCTATAAAAATTACTTACTTCCTTGAAAATGTTCATACCTTCGGATAATAAAGCACGTTACTTCTGAATCAGTTCGAAATAATAAAAAAGCGTATTTTTATAAAAAAATTGGTGCTAGTATTTAGAGATCAACTTGAGTATAAGATAAAGTAAAATTATTTTTGGACAACAGTGGACTGAATACTGATATAACAAAAATGATATTTATGTAGGTACTACAAACTGGCGTTGTGCCAACAGTTTCCCGTGTCTTGGGAGTGCAACTTTGTCCTTTAACTTGTCGCCCTGAAGTTAACCGGAATGTGGCTCAGTTGGGTGCGGACGGACGCTTTGATAATTTTATTATTACATTTAAAATGAAGTGCGGAATTTAGCGATACGACGCCAAACGCCCGCCCACCAAATTGTCACGATCTCGCGTAGTTTATATCAGTTAACAAGGCTTACTCGCTGGTTATGAAAGATTTAGGTTAAACCAAATATAAGTAACATAACAAAGACTATTTTAAAAGTAGACCTGTTTAAAATATTTTTAATCTTATTATGCAGTATTTTACTTAAAAACGTATAGTCAATTACTTTCATTATATTTCCTCGTCCATGTTCTCTCAGACAATCAACTTTACTACGTTTTTATCTGAGTTAAAAGTTAGGAGGAAGTAAAATGAAATGGCTCGACATTAAACTTTAGCAGTCTTAACAGGTAAAGGACTCTCTGAAGATGAAAATTCTTAAGGAAATAAATTGACTGCTGAAGTTACGATATAAATCTTCATATGAGAAATACGAGTAAAATGCTTCCGTGCCTGGTTTTGTCAGCTCGAAAATTTAAACTTTCCCTCTGGCATCGCAGATAAAACAAATATCTGGGAACTTTGAGTGGAGTGGATCTGGTTATGGAGATGGTTTTGTGCGCTGTGCGGCTGTACCAGAGACGGAGAGGATTCAAAGGAGAATCTCGATTGTTTCCATTCGATAGAATGACTTATTCTGCATGGATATTGACAATAATTAAGTATGCAATTTTAATTAATTGTTGTAAGTTTACCAATCGTCTGTGAATCTGAAAGCTGCTGAAATTAGATTGGGTAGTGGAAAAGGTACGAAAATAACATCCAACCTATATCCCTAATAAAAGGTGAATTGTAATTTACGAAAGATGTCCGGTTTTATTTTTATCTAATACCATACGTCCACTAGTGCTGTAATAATATAGGTACCTAAGGATTTTGGAGGACTTATTTTATGTTTAGTTCAGATTTTTGTTTTGCTACTTGCACGAAAATTATCTTTTGACGCAGAAAGCGTTCAATGGTATTTATTTCCAAACTTCACGCTATGAAGAGCAATCCACTCCCGTTTGTATTGGCGACCGGCGCGAAGAGCCCATTGTTTGTTATGAGAACGCCTCCAGTGTGATTGCCTTGTAAACGAGCTCTCCGCAACACGCTAAGGCATTGTCTACATTCCGTACATATTTTTACGAGCAGTCCTTCAGACAAGGGCGCGCAAATGCGTTGGAACCTTTACGACAAGTCCGAAAAGACATGATGAGTAGGTAGGTACAAAAAAGGTAATAAAAATACGTTAATATTGAAGGATATGAAGGTTTGGTGCGAAGGCAGCTTCGTTAGGGACATTTCAGGATTGAATTGCGGTCGTGATCCGCCAAGCGTGTTCAATTGGTGATCATGGCAATTACGATTTGGGATCTGTTTGGCTGTTCGAAGGAAGCGCAATATTCAGTGGTTATTTTTATTTAGTGGCACTTATTTTGTTGCTAATGACATTATTGTGTTTGTATGCTTAGGCAGTGGGTTACATTATATGTATAGACAATGATCAGACTTACCGAAAGATTTTCTTAAATTGTCTCAAGTCCAGTACAAAGAGCAGTGATGAATGTGTTAGTAATGTTAAATTTTAATGCAGAGTATGTACCAAGAATAATGAGGAGTTCCTTCGTTGAAAAACATGTTTTTGTTTTCAAGTGTTAAGAATGAACTAGGTTTATAACCAGAACTCAGAAACAAACATAGAATAACTCCCTAGACATATTTTATTTGTTTATCGTTACCCGGGATAGGAACCTTGACCCAATTAGTGCGCGCGGGCGTCACTTCAGTGCCTGGTGACAACCGTGAATGCGCACTCGTGCTCGCGAGTCTTATTGTGGCTCACAATGGTGCCACTGTTTGTTACATAAGAGGATGTAGTGACGGGCGGTTCTGCTCACTATTCACTCAGGAATAGCTGCACCTGAACCACATAAAAATAAAAGCTCACCACTGACCGTAAGAAACTTCTCTCGCTGTCTCGAAAAAAAGCGGGATCGTAAACATTTTTGTTTATTGAGTTTGTTTAATAGCTTATTTTATTTGCTGGATTTGTTCACTTTATAGCATTTACATTTATTGGTTCAGTTATCAAAGTTGGCAATTACTTATTGTAATTTGCTGTTAATAGGTGGGTAAACAAGGTTTTGTTTTCGATTACGTTCGCTGTAAGATCCCGCATTTATAGCTAATATTTTAAAGTTATGGCTCGCCCAAGGCCTTGTTCGAGGGATCGTTACGTTTCGCCTGAAGGCAGTTTGCGTAATACCTGCTTTCGAAGAAACGATCCCTTACCTTTGCTGATTTTGCTGACGGCTAGATGGATCTTACGAAGGTCTGAAATGTCTAGCAACGTTTATCGTTCAAATTACAACTTTAACTTTCGATGATATCTTCCAAAATTCGAGGGATGGCGTAAAGGTTCTGATTAATTGTTCACTGTTAGTGTTGTAAATTGAATTGAAACTCTTACGTAGTTAGTTACGAATGAAAGGATTTCGTTGTCAGGATTACGAGGGGCTGCAAAGTAGAACAGCCGCGTGGCGTAAGTAAAAGATATATCTTCATAAATTTTGACACGCTAACTTGTGATTCAATTTCACGCATGTAATGGATCAACATCAATAACGTTACATGTTTCCCCGTGAGTAATCTAGCGATGTATTTACTTACTCGAATAATATTTCGGTTACAACATAATATCGGATGTAGGTACCTATCTCTTTTTATTAGGTTTACCTACTAGGGATTAAAAGCCCGCAAGCCCGAAAGTCTGACAACCAGTCTTATCAAGGGGTATCGTATTACCCAGTTACTGGGTTGTGGAGGTCAGATAGGCAGTCGCTCCATGTAAAATAATGGTATTCAGCTGCATACGGTTAGACTGGAGCCGACCCCAACATATTTGGGAAAAGGCTAGGCAGATGATGACCTACTAGAGATTAAACTAAGAAAAAGAAAATCACACAATGATGCCATATTGAATTTCCTGTGAAATTTTACGTATTTATACGAGTTATGAACTCTAAGAGACACCTTTTTATGTAAAACGGTTAAGTACATAAATATTTGATTCAATGAAGTGACAAACCCACATATCCTGTTAAATTCATAGGATATAAACATAAATCTATGAAAAACTAAAACCGACACGTAAGGCCAACACGTTTTTCTTCAACATGATCCCAGATATTAGGAGCGATTTATACGAGGATATCGCGGTGCCAGATTAAAATGATCGGTGGCAAGTGAGGAATTATCCGTTTCCTATTTGTTTTCTTTGTTATAAGACTTACATACAGGACAACGACTTGTCCTTACGACTAAGGCTGCAGCGAGGTTCACTACATATTATAAAACAAAGTCCTCCGCCGCGTGTGTCTGTCTGTCTGTTCGCGATAAACTCAAAAACTACTGCACCGATTTTTGAGCTGTTTTCACCAACGGATAGAATGGTTCTCGGAGAAGGTTTTAGTATATAATAACCGACATTCACGCGGGCGAAGCCGCGAACATCAGCTAGTAAGTTATATAATAGTGTTTTCAACAACATTATAGATTTTAGACTAATACATTCATTTTCTTTTAAAGTGACTAGAATAATAAAAGTATGTGAAATGTTAATAATGGGATCATTCAGATATCCTTATAGTTTTGCATTATGATTTGATTATTGAAGCTCTATAATATTCAAATAGCTACTGAGTATTATAGTCACCTCACCACTTTAGTCACCTCGGGCCTTTTCATAAATCTAGAGTGGTCCATATTTCAAGCTGAACGCTTTGTTACGAAAACAAAATGAGGTTTTGTATAAAAGAGTTAGAAAGGTTAAAGCTTTTAAATGAGATCATTATACTACAAAGAAGGAAATAGCTACGAGAAAAAACGTGTTAGGTGTTTTTTTTCTTAATTTGTAACATTACTTATCCAAAACCAAATATGTCATAAACTAGTGCCAGTTGTAGGTACAATAAAAAAATATCAAGCAGTTTTGCTAGCAAGTGTCTACTTACAGAAAAAAATAGTTATTTCAGGATCTTATTATAGTACATAATAGGTTCTGAAAATCACTACAGTTATTTTTAAATCTCGGGGACTAATTTGACAGGAGCAAATGTCAAACTCCAAAATGAAAAAACAAACAACAATCACTTGAATGTTTAATCTAGGTCGTAACTAATACTGAACTAGGGTACTGAGTAAAGTAATCAGCGCTGCCGCCACGAAGCGCCTACATAGATTGTCCCTATTCCTTTACATTGGCTCCGTAAGTACATTGCCAGTAGATTGGCCTGCGGTCTTGCGGCTAAGTATCGGGGGCTCGGAGCGCCGCACCGTCTGTCCTGACCGCGTCATTTCGTCTATGAGCCCTTATCGATTCAGGATTCTGGCTTTGTAATCATGAAAGGAATAGGACCACGGGTATCTATGATACTATCTAACGACCTTATTTCTTTCTCCTTATAATTAGCTCATGTACCTAACGTCTAACTAAAAAGTCTTTACTAAAGATTCAAAGACACAGGCTTTTACAGGCAGCTTCGAATAAAAAAAATAACAGACGTCACTATTATGTAAAAAAAGAAAACTTTAATGGCATCTAATAATTCGAAAATATTGGCATGTGTTTTTGGATTACGGAGCACTTCTTTTTAAAGGAATTTTAAAATCCTAAGAAACCCTACGCCGGTTGCCTTGTTGGAAAGACCTCTCGGCCCAGACACTGTGAACCCTAATGCAGTTTGAACCTAAGAAGTTACGCCACTGATTATGGGTTTCATTGCCATGAGAATATCTGCAGTTTTCTTGCAATTAGTGGATCTCCAATAAACTATGATGCAATAATGTAAATATGAATCGATTATTATAAAAAAACACTACGAAAAAACGCAATTCATTGCCTTTTTTTGGATAACAACTTAAACATATTTTGTAATTCAACGACCTACAAAGTAAGAAACTGCAAATTCCTTTTACTAAATTATTATACCTACCATAATTCCGAAAAATAAGACTTGTTATTCAAAACATTCTAGTCCTTTCTATGAACAGATAATGAGGTACAAGATTGTAGTAATAACAAACAGTAGTGAAGTTCAAGAGGCTGCCTCTGAATGTAAATGACAGCGCGTTAGGAACTCACGCTGTATATTACGAGAAGAACGCTCGTAGTTAATTGCTTATTTGAGAGCTTTAGCGAATATTTCATTCAGTGCGCCTACGAGGATTATGTTCTACAGTATAGCGTTTTACGGGAATAAGCCATTTCGATTATGTATGCGTTATTGTGTTGTTAATTAATGTATCCCAGTAGGTAACCATGCATTTCAATGAACATTTAAATTATTGATTTAAGAAGATGCAGATGGGATAATGAAACTATTTTGTTATCATCGGTCAATAGATCAATCTGGCTAGCGTTTTCCCAACTAGGGTCGGCTTCCAGTCTAATCGGATGCAGCTGAATACCAGTATTTTACATGGCGACCTTCACAACCCAGTATATCTGGGTTATACGATACCCCTTGATAAGACTGGTTGTCAGACTTTCGGCCTTTTGGCGACCCGTTACGACTGCCAAAGATCCACGAATGACAGCCGGGATCAACGGCGTGTAGGTACTTTCCGAGGCACCGAAAAGTCTCGTTATGTAAGGATGTTATCACCTGTCAATGCGTTTACGAAATGTTTTCACTAATCTTAGAATCAATCTTGTAGTAGCTATGCCGACATATTTCAAAGAACTATTTTTTTTATTTATTAGAAAACTTAATCTTTAACCTGTTTAGTAGGGGCTTCACCCAATCTGATCGTTTGAGGGGCTGTATTGGCCCTTCTTAATCGTTTCATTTGTCCGCAGTACTTGTCTGGCTTCAAGTGGTTGGCTGTCTTATCTGTCTTCAGGCGCGTAAACAAAGGTTTATACTTAATATACGCTATAAATACATTTAAACTATGTTATGTTATATTATTAACCTTCTTTATTATTTTACTTTTTGAATATATTTATAAAGCACAATTACGAATAGTATTTACGATTCCAAAATGACGTGACATTTAGGTATTCTGCTACTACCACACTACGGATTTAGCGTGAATATAAAACACAAAAGTAACCGAATCCGTTACAAAACACTCCCTCTAACCGGCACTGTAACAGTAACATTACAAGGGTAAAAACTCAATGCCTTAATTAACACTATCTTGCAAAAATCAACTGCTACGCTTTTCGTAGACGTGCTACGAATTTATCAACAAGCTTTATTTTCGTAGCCTGCTCTCTTGGCACTTTTGTTTTGGCAATGATATATTTATGGAATGTACAGTCAGTCTCAAAGAGGTGTATACCTACATCGACAAGAATTCATATTCCCTATTATTGTATGTGTGTGTATACTGTGTGTGTGTAAATATGTGTAGTATAATTAAGAACCCAGTGTGTAATATTTTGTGGCTACGCATTGATTCAATATTATAGAACAAAGATTGTAGACAATAGAAAATAGCCTTTTTTTCAGATAATCTATGAAAGATAGAAATCTTGTCTTGGCTGTCATTTGTGGATCTTTGGCAGTCGTTACGAGTCGTCAGAAGCACGAAAGTCTGACAACCAGTCTAACCAAGGGGTATCGTATTACCCAGATACTGGGTTGTGGAGGTCAGATAGGCAGTCGGTCCATGTAAAATACTGGTATTCAGCTGCATCCGGTTAGACTGGAAGCCGACCCCAACATAGTTGGGAAAAGGCTAGGCAGAAGCAGAAGAAGAAGCTATGAAAGATACCCAAGAAAAGTAATAAAATCCAAATTCAACGAATGCTTGTTGCTCAAAAAAAATATTTTTTTTCTTCTTCAAATCAAACGTCTGCATTGTCGCAGTCATGACGTGACGATACCCACGAAACTGCTTTACTTACATCTCTTTCCCTCAAATCATAGGAATTACATTATTTTTTGTGCTTGATTCCAGCAGAAATCGCACTTACTACCTTAGTGAGATTTAAAGCAGTTTCCTAATAGTAATTTAATAATGCAGCAAAACATAGCAATTGATTCTTGACTCTTAAAAATTATTACCTAAATAATGAAAAGGTATAAATTACATACTTGCATATTTCCTATTAAAAGAATTCTTACGCCTTTTTGGACTGACTACCCTATATATAACTTTACTCTATGGGACTGACTGTACAGTGGAAAGAGATTGGGGTATTAGACAAGAGGAGGAGTGTAGGGGGAGGGAAGGGGGTAAAATAAGTTTAACCTTTTGTAACGTTGACGTTTTTCAAGAAAACAAAGGCGTAAAATACTGTGCATTTATAGTAACTTTCAGAAACAACACACGCTGTTGTGTAGACATATTATATGAAACAAGTTCAGTCAGGGAGGGAGGAGTCCAAATTACAAAATCGATGCTACGACAACACGAGTACAATATTCCTTCACTGTATCGGTATTAAATGATACGATTTATACATAAATAGTTCATTACTTTTGAATTTCAACTGTCTGTTCTAAAGTTAGGATATTACAGTTGTGATACCAGCATACATTGTTAATAAAAGAACAGGCCATGGCATGAAAAGCCTTTGGTTACACGTTATTTCATAACCAACGTGTCAGGTGGCGGTTCCTATCGGCGCGTTCAGTGCGCGACGCAAGTAGAATATATTATGAAGTGGATGTTCCCCCACGATGTATGTCGTTCAGAGTTAGTTTGATGTCTTATGAGATTTATAAAAAAAAACACCAAACATTCTGTCGCTGAAAATAATACTTTTTTTAATACCTACCTACCTGATACCGAAATAGATCTTTTTTAGAAAAGATGATAGTTTACTCTTTTTTCGAGGTTTTTCATTTTTTTTTAAGGTTTAGACTGCATAATAAATGCAATATGTTATAATGTGAGGAATACAAAAGACTGCAGATTATCCAGGCGCGGTCGCAGGGGGGTGTCACCATTGGTGCCGAGGAATATTTTTAGGGAAATGGTTACCTATTGATAAGTACTCTAAAAACTTATTTTTGTTTATGCCTATCGGGGTCACTGTGGCTCAAGTACCTACCGTTTTTAGTTAGTAAAGCACGTAAATCATTCAGCCTCTCGACAGCTTGAATGATTTTGGGGGGGACCCCATGACCCCATGACCCCCAGGACACCCCTCCCCCTCGGACCGCGCCTGAGATAATCATGTGTGTTGCCACAATTCAGTTTTTAACGAGAAAACCGCCTTCATATGACGCATGTGGAGCTTTAAGATGACGTCATTTAGCGATCCAGTGAGATACAGACTTGCAGAGTGCAGCTTTTTGAACTACATGTTGCGACAATTTTAAGGCTATGCAGGCGGTCGATAATGTTTTTACGACTTTTCATTAGATATAAGTGTAGCCAATCTTAGTAAAATTATTTCATTCAATAATGTATGAAAACATTACTATAATTTATCGAAATAAAAAACGACGTGCTTGAAAAACATTCGTTCCGGCCCCATGTTAACGATAGTGATTCTGCCCTCTGATATCGTCGCCATTTCGGTAGCGACACAAATGGAATATTCTACTTGCTTCCCACTTTGTATTTGCTACCATTCCCGGTTTATAGGTACTTTTAGACGTAAACCAGATTCTGTGTTTGTAAGGTCTTTTTCATAATTTCCGCTTCTAAACTGTTCAAAATGCGCCTGTTTTAATATAAATACTTCTAATCCTCTTTCGGTGGGCGTCATTAACACGATTAAGGGATTATGGCAAGGGGATGGGTAACAAGTCCTTTCTTTGCGAGTAAACGCCAATCAAGTTAGCCAAGTGAGAACATCCGTGAATAAATTAATGTTTTCCAAGTCTCATTATTTGTAACCCACAATATTTACTGCTGCAGTTTCCAAGAAAGGAAATAAAATGAGGAGTGGGTGTGATCAATCTAATAAAACGTGCTGAACTGCACACACTGCACACACACTGTACAGCAGTCTATCAGCCATCATTATTGTGAAAATAATGGATGCAGGTGAAATTGCAATTTATTTAGGTACGATAATACTGCATCGGCAAATTCATTCCCCTCTGTAATCACATATCAAGGTAGGTTATCGTTGGCCAGATTCCCAATAAAGCATGCATTGTATCCAATGATCCAGTCCAATTATCCAATCCAGTATTTTTACCTATCGAATACGAAAATATAGGTATAAAGTATCGCCCTATTCTGGATGATATTTCAAAGAGTTTCTCGTAGATCCAAAAGCATACAAAGGCACTCTCAAAATTAAAATGAGCAAGCCGCAAACCCAGATTGTCAACAGCGACGTTTTGTCCCATTTTAGACTTAACTATATTTTAGGCTCGTGTATATTTATATACACGTACACGTACAAGTACAGTTACAGTAAGCCGTTAGGCACTACAGACAAAGCCTAAAGCAAAATAAAAAAAACCCGTTTTCATTATTGAATTGGGGCAGCAATATAAACTTTGATGAATTTTAAATACCTTGCTTATCTATGAACAAAACTTAGCTTGAATATTTTATATGAGATTTCATTTGGTTTTGAAATTGTATTCGTTTTGTTATAAAACAGACCGTAGCAGTCGCGAAGGGTGAAAGTTTTCAGAAAAGCTGTCAAGGATTACCCTTCGAAGTAAAAAGTTTCACTGCTAAAATAATAATCGTTACTTTAGCAAAGAATCTTTGAATTTAAAGATCAAACGGTGCTTGAGTATCGATCGAAGGTACAAACAGGATTGACAGAACACCAATGTGAATCATGCTTACTATATAATTTTATGAAACTAAGCGGCTAGTCGACCATTGTGACAAGTATAAATTACTGTCGTAGCATTAAATCAGCCACGGTTCGTACTTCGTATGTACGCTCAATAGTTCGTTCAGCGGCTGACTCGAATACATAAAACGGGTACCTACATACTAACTTACTTTTGAAACTTCTGACAACTGAATAAAATCGATTCGAGATTGAATTAAGATAACAAACTAATAAATATAAACTTTCCTTTTATATCACCGCGGCAAACTTGATAACCCATTGCAATGGGGTTTCCACAGTTTAAGAACTGGGTTCTAGCAGTTACAGAAGTTATTTTAAGAACGAAACATATTGTTAATGTCAAAGGAAGTCAACTACAGATCCGAATTTTACAGAATTAAGTTTATTTAGTGTAATAATTTATAATAATGTTGCGTAAACGGCTCACTGGTTTGCTCCCAAAGTAATTATATCAGGGGTTTCCGCTTGCAATGAAAGTTAAGCCACATAAATTGTGTCGGACGAGGCCCTGTTCTCCCGGTGATTTGCTTGAATTGAAGGACAAAGATATTGTACCTACAGATGATGTAAATCTTTATCTATGATGATATTAAATTTTAAGTATTTAGGTTGAGTATGTATTTATATACGTTACCCACTAAGCTTTTGAATACTTAGGTACATAATATTCCTAACCAAAGATCCTAACACAGACGTAATTGACCTTCATTTACATACAATTCGTTTACAGTTTAAACTCTTGAACGTGTTCCACCCTGGAACAGCTGCTGTTGTTATAACTGTATCGCACAAACCGTCAACCTTGGAAACGGTATTAGGAATAAAGAAATTCCCCGGGCGAAACCGTGAAAAGGCCACTTTATTCCCGCAAATAAAGTTGTGCTGAGATCTTTGTTATTATGTAAACGTGATAGTGGGTAGCGGTGGTAAATATGATGTTCTTTGGGATTGCCGGACGGACAATTATGCAACATGTTTGAATTTTCATTTAGGTATTTTATCCTATAGACTACTTTTAAGTGCTTAAAACCGCAACTTTAATTAACGAAAATAAGATCTAAGAATTTGAATAAACACTTTGGAAGTTCTCGGAAACAAACTAAGTAATCTAGCTTTTTGAAAGCGGTCCCTTTGCGTCATCCTTGGCCTACATATTTTTGAGTACCTAATATTATGACAAGTAAAATTATAGGTATGTACGAAGTAGGGTAAGATCTAAAACACAATAAAAAATTTGATGATCCTTCCTACAAAATAAAAGCAGTTGTTCCGTATTGGAGCAACAGAGCGACAAGCGCTGAATTTTAAAAGCATCGTTTGTGAATGCTTTGGTTTTAGTACCTACTTACATATTTATTATAACACCACATTGTACTTATTATCTTCTTCTCGCATATCGGCACGAATTTTATTAGAACAGCACATGATCATCTACTGGGTATAGGCTTCCCCTTTCTTCTGCCATACTTCATGTACATGCTGTGGTACAAATTTTAGCCAGTGAGGTGATATCTACTTATCATAATGATTAGGGTGTGAGTTGTTTGGTGTTGTTTACAAACTCATTATACTCATTATGTTCGAGTATACACTTAATTAAATTAACTTCAAATCGAAAACTCAGCTAGTTAATGAAGCGGTTTGCTTTGAATCGATCACAAACATGTTATTGCCCAAAGGAACATTGGAAAGGAGATGCAGGTAGATAGGTACCACGAATAATTAATTACGTTTATTATCAGCCACAGTTCCATTTGCGATTTTCAGATAAAGCAATCATGTTTTGTGACCAATAAAGTAGAGCTGTTTAAAAGCGATGAATAGTTTTGTGTTAAAAAATGTTTGGTCTGACGAGAATATTATTTACTTTTTTGAGCGTTTTTTTATACCCCTTATTTTCGTTAATTAATACCGTATGCTAACTAAAGTACTTACCTATTAACCTTTTTCAATGATTTATTTAGTTTTTGTAATATGTAGGTATTTCTAAAGTAAATGCACAAGCCCTATCGATTTGATTAGTGTAGTTGAGCAAGCTTGAACGCTGTTAAATATTTAACAGTTATGGAATTTGCAATGCTGCCATGTAACCATACTGTAACTATCGTAACCTTACAAACGAGTTGTAGCGCCATCTGTGGGAGGGAGAAGATACTATGTAAAGCAGTTGGAGCAACAGGTGCATGACAAGCACCATCTAGCGGAGGGTAGTACAAACAGTAAGCTTGCCAGCCAGTGTCTGAGGTCGCGAAACTGCGTATACCTCTGTGGAAGAAAAGTGAACTACTTCGGCAAAAGGTTGACTTAAAGCGACATCTAGGCATTTTCCATTTTCACTGGATGTTGCCAAGAAAATTCTATGCAAACATCCGGACAAGGAACAGGATGTCCTTAGTTCCGATGCGATAGTCCCAATGCCTTTCCGGCTTTCCGTCTGCTATTGGTAGGTACAGAGTTCACACGTAACTACTTACTTACTATGAATGAATCCTTAAAGCCACATCAAATATAACGACCGATATGAATTCCGTTCGTATTGTGAATCGTATGAAAATTTTACAACTTCGCGTAGACCCGTAGAACACACCGTCATCAAATCAATTTTACGACCGTTTTAAGGGTTGCTATGGTTATTTCCTATCAGCGAAAATCTATATAAAAAACTGCTCGACGATCGGCAAGGTCACCGCAGTAAAATGAGGCTTGGTTCAATAAGAATTTGTGATGATTAAAAAAGCTTAATACAGAATCGATATTTAATCACATTGCCTCATAAGTTGCAGTTAACAATAAGTATTATAAGTATTATACATAGCAGGTACTTACAAAGTGCGCCAGACGGTGCTATGTAGGTGAGCTGCAAATGAATAGCCAGGAGCGTGCTCTCGTATGCACAATCAGATGCAGACCTACTAACTAGGTAGACCTACACAAACATTCATACAAATTCATTGGCGACTTTCAACAGACCTGCGCGGTAGTGACCTAGGCCGCGAATGCAATGCTTAACTTAAATAGAACACAGTTTTAAACTGAATGAGATAATATGTAGGTATTTATCCAGGCTATTTTCAGAATATTATATAAAAGTTACAGAACAGAGTGTCTGCGAATAAGGTTACACTTTATTTCATTTCTATACATTTTTTTTGTAAAACGTTAAGAAATATAACAAGTACCCCGTCCTTATTATTCTAAAGGGGTCATGCAACACATGTTCGTAATGTTAAGTATAAACAATAGAGGTTATTTTATCTGAAACCCTAGTATTTACTATGCAAAAGCCGCCCAAGCCTGCAGCCGGGGCGCGGGGTGCGTGCGACCGCCACGCCACGCGATCATTTTGCACCGAAAGGCGGGCGGGGTGCACGTCGAACAGAAGCCATCCGCCCGCGCCTCCCACGTACCGTCTCTATACTACAACCTCGTTAGTCTAAGTGACGTAAAGCCTCCATATAGACGCGCACAGTGAATGAGTACGAACGTTATTGAGGACAACGTGGAATCTTTGCATTGGATTAGTAGTGTACGGACAAATAGAAGATAACCTTGCGAGGTGCATTTATTATTCAGTGCTGCGCTAAAGCCAACATATAGCCAGGATGGCGCCTTGTACAGGTGAGTTTTCTATGGGTTTGTTTTCCCATCAGATTTCACAATGTCAAATGAAGCTGAATATGGATTTTGAATGACAACTTGTACGCACACGTATTCAGTCACGAGTGTTTCAGTCAATTTGTATTTACAAAATTAAAATCGGCTTTGTGGTTAAGGTTCAAAATGCAATGACAGAAAGTACAATGAATTGCAATCACTAGCAGGCTGCATTTTCCGAGGTGCGCAACTCCTTGCTGTTATTTTTACCGGCATGCTACGTCTGCTTTTTGGTACCTAGCGCAATAGAAAAAATGGAAGTGATAACTGATTGCGGATGCTTGCAACAGTAACATTGAAATAAGAATTCGTATGTACCTATTAGTACCGTATTTATATTTAAGTTGTTAAGTCTAGCATATGATAAGCACGTAATATAAAATTTGAAGTAATAAAAACAATTCAAAAATTTTATATTACCAATATTATTGAGGCCTGTGCCATTGAACTATTGGATCATAACTTAATTGTATTATGTCTTTATAGAGTACCGAAAAGCCAAAAGTCTAATGAACATTTGAACATATTTTTTGACAATTTCAGCGATATCCTGTGTACCCTTACTAAAAATGGGAATAAAAAGCTCGTAATCTGTGGCGACTTTAATATAGATGTGTTAAAAAGAAATAAACATACATTGGAGCTGGAACAAATAACAATTGGATTTAATCTGAAACAATCTATTATTGAGCCCACAAGACCTACTAGTGGCTCGTGTATTGATAACATCTTTCATAATATTTATGGTGCCCAATCGGAAAATGTAGAGCTAGGGCTATCTGATCATAAAGCTCAGATCCTATCCTGCCCTGTCA
The DNA here is from genome assembly GCA_947522985.1 of Lithophane socia. Taxonomy (NCBI): domain Eukaryota; kingdom Metazoa; phylum Arthropoda; class Insecta; order Lepidoptera; family Noctuidae; genus Lithophane; species Lithophane socia. The sequence continues at coordinate 11,380,287 of OX383256.1, read as the reverse complement.
AAAAGACCTGCCTCCTTGATCACTGGTTCGTGTATAATAGGCTCTATTCTAAAGCCAATTTATTAAAGCTTAAAAATTGCTTAGAAAATCTTAAGTTTCATGAAGTGTATGAAGCTAGTGATGCTAATGAGGCATTTACAAATTTCCATGACTTGTTTAAATTATTCTATGACCTGTGCTTTCCTGTATCTAGAATAAAAATTAATACCAAAACTCGACCGAAATGGCTCTCTCGCGGCATAAAGAAATGTAGTCAACGGAAAAGGTCTCTCTTATGGAAATATAGATTAACCAAAAACTTGACTGATAAGGAAAAATTTAAAAACTACTCCGCAAAATACAGCAGAATCATTAAGTTAACACAAAAATCTCAAAATAACTACTCTATTCTACACTCCACCAATAAATCAAAAGCTATGTGGAACATAATAAATAACAACAAACGTAACTCACCTCAAAACATTGCAGAACTACTAATTCATGATACAAATATTCAAGATCCTCAACAAATAGCAGAGTCTTTCAATAATTATTATGCGGATTTGGCTATTTCACACGGTTCAAGCAGTAACTCAAAACGCAGAACATGTAATTATACCTCTCCACTCTCTTTTTTCTTGAGGCCAACTGATCCTACTGAGATTTCTTCCATTATAAGGAACCTGAAGAATACTAAAAGCACAGGTTGTGATGATATATGCGTGAAGGTAATAAAATATGTTAGTAATTGTATCGCCCCTACACTCAGCCACATTATAAACTTATGCTTTGAACAAGGTATATTTCCTTCTGTACTGAAAACCACAATTATTAAACCACTTCATAAAAAAGAGGCAAGAAATAACATGGAGAACTATAGACCTATAGCCTTGATTCCGGTATTATCTAAAGTAATTGAAAAAGTCATATATAACCGTCTGTATATTTATTTTGAAAGAAATAATATATTTTGCCACGAACAAAGAGGTTTTCGTAAAAACATGTCAATTAACCTAGCTATCTATGACTTTTTAAGTATGATATACCCTAGAGTAGATACTAAGCAGCCAATCTATGCTTTGTTTATGGATATGTCCAAAGCCTTTGATTTTGTCAATCATACGATACTCTTGGATAAGTTGGAAACCTATGGAATTAGGGGTAATGCGCTGGACTTAATAAAATCGTATCTTAGTAACAGAACTCAAATAACTAAAATTAGTAGAACTTCCCCTCACACCAAAGAAGAAAATCATTTTAGTTCCACCCCTAGGATAGTCAAATTTGGAGTACCACAGGGTAGTGTTTTAGGACCGCTTTTATTTATTATTTATATAAATGATATGCCTAAATCGATAACTGATCGAATGATACTATTCGCTGACGACTGTACAGCTGTTTACGATAGTGGGAATAATATAAATACCAGTCTTAGCTCCATAATTAATTGGTTAGAAAGTAATAATTTAGTTATAAACTTAGAAAAAACTAAAATAATTGAATTCAAACAACGTACAAGTCAAAAACTTAATACTAAAATCGAATATGATGGAAAGGAAGTCGAATTGGCTAGGACAACGAAATTTCTTGGTCTGCATATAGATAGTAACTTAAAATGGCAAACCCATATAGAATTTGTTTGCAAAAAATTATCACAATCGTCGTATGCTCTATACATGTTGGCAAAAAAAGTTAGTCTACCCGCGTTACTTGTGGCTTATCACGGGTATGTTGCATCCCGTTTGAGGTATGGCATCATATTTTGGGGTAATGCCACTAACTGGGATAAGGTCTTCAAATCTCAAAAAAGATGCATTCGCGCAATATGTGGTCTCCAGAGAACTGACAGTTGTAAACAATTTTTTACGAAATTAAAAATACTTACAGTACCATCATTATATATATTTGAAATGGCTCTTTTTATCAGGAAAAATCCACATTTGTTTGAAATAGTGTCGAGGTCACGCAACAGAACTAGAGTATTTACAAAAGTAAGTACGCAATATAAAACCGCTCTATATAGGAACAGTACATTTGCCATGGCGCCAATAATATTCAGTAAAATTCCTAAGGATATTAGAGATAATAACAGTATTTTTAAATTCAAAAATAAATTATTTAAATTTTTAAACGATCACTCATTCTATTCAGTTAAGGAATTCTTAGAATTGAAATAATTTTTTTTTTTTCATGTCTTATTTATTGCTTCGACAAAGTGTTACTGTTAATGTTTGGTTGAGCGCACTGTTAACTGTTAATATGATTGTTTATTTTATTTACTATTTTATTTTGTATGCCCAACGGGCTGATCACAGCATGAACTTATCCTATATTGTATGTAAGACCTATGTTATTTTACCTGTGTATCACAAATAAACTCTTTGATTTGATTTGATTTGATTTGATTTGATTTGATTGTGTAGAAAACAACTTTATGTAGTTAAAATTGCTGTTGTTGTCGTACAAACCGCGTACCTACAGTCCGCCGGCTAGTTCCACAGTAGTCAAGTACTAAAACGATTGGAGTACCAGTGAGTAGTGAAGAAAGGGCCGGTGGCGGTCGTAAGCGCTATTTACGGCGCGAACGGTTCATTTACCGCCGGTCACTTTATTACCAGCGTGAACTTTACTTAATGCACAGCTCGACCTGCCAGCCAACAACACACGACACTAAATTGATTAAGCATTGGTTTAATGGAAGCGAAAGGTTCAAGCCTAAAGTGCTGTTGAGTGCTAGGCCTAATGGGTACCTACATGGCAACATTGATAAAGTAACCTACTCCAATTAAGGAAGTACCTATTCGGATATTCTAAACCGCATTCGCTTGATACTTTTGAACAAGTTGGGAGAGATTTTCTCTGCCTCTTATATTTATTAAACTTTGTGAAACACTCATCTACGTTATTCAAACTCAAACTTGAAGCATTTATTTCAATCAAACCATTTACAGGCACTTTTGATATGTCAAGGAGTTGGTCAGTCAGAAATATGATAAATAAAAAATAAATGCTTATAATCAAATACTGACCGAAAATATTAATAGGTTTGGTAGCCTCGCCTACGATTCAGGTATAAGCCAAATATAAGCCAGAATGGCATTTTATAATCGCTCGTATGGCATCGGCTGGACCCGACGCGTTGGCGTCGACATTTTCCATCAAATTCACACCGCAGACGTTTTTAATAGAAACATAAAAATGTAACCACTTATTTATATGTAAATGTGGTCTCGTCTTGCTCGGCAATACGAAAACACACAAAACAATGTACATATGTTAGAGCCGTAAACCTGGGTCGGCAGTTCGATAGTAGTTGTGCCAACTCGATTAATGGCATCGGAGCCCAATGTAATCGAGAAACGTTATTTACATTACACTACTCGACATTTCTTTCGCCCGAATAAGTGTGTGTTGTAGCCTGACTGGACCAAATAAAGGTTTTACTGCCAGCGCTGTTTACATACTTCATATTAGCGTGATTACATGAAGTAAGTATTGACGTCACATAGCATTATTTTATGATCGAGGATCGACGCGTTCCTTTCTTATACGAACAAAGAACGATATTCTTACATTGTATTTAACTAAGTAGCACATTTAAAAATAAGCCCAACTAAGTGCTAGCGGAGTATGGCGATAAGGTTTCGTAGGGTTGTGTTACGTCTTAATACCGCTGTATTGTTCGGACGTTCGCAGCTTATTTACTAGCTTGACCGCGGAGCTATTTACTTATTTCTGTGATGTTATTTTAGTTTCGCCTGGTTGTGTTTGCAGTACATTCATATTATACTGCGACCTCAGTACTAATTTATTTAGCCATAGTATGTACTTAAAACTACTTAAACAATGGCACTGTTTCTTTTTTATGAATTACTTGCTGCGGCCCTCGGTTCCACCCTTACAAGTCTCGATCCCACGGGAATATCGATATAAAAGGTATCTAATGTTCTTCTCCAGGACATGGTCTACCCATGAGCCAAATTTCATCGAAATCCGTTCTGCTGTTTTAGCGTTAAAGCGTAACAAACAAACTCACTTTCGCAATTATAATAGTTAAGGATTACATTGAATTTCAAAATGATTCACGAACGATTTAACGATAACGATGAATTTGAACGGAATTTCAGTATGACGAATGGTAGTACTCAGAATAAAAGATTCACAGAATACTGTCATAACATTTCGAGTAACTGCTAGACTGAACATGATAGAAGAAGACTTACATATTTTATTCGTACAAAACTGCCAGAATAGCGTGTAAGCTGTTTCAGTGGAACTACATAAGCAAGCATTTGTAAGGTCGAGAAGTAAAACGTTGCCTCGCACATACTCTAGAATTATGTGGTTGCAGCGTCGACTTATGGCGGAAAATCGATACTAATTCAAAGCCTGTATAGAATTCTGAATCATTGTTATGTGAAAACAGAATGGCTTCAATATAATCATTGGATAGTAGTTAGTATTACAATAGACGGTTGTCGATAGTCTTGGCTCCACGTAGTAACTTAATTGAAACTATTAAGACTACGGATACCTACTTTCTCCGCGCGAGGATTGTATTACAAGAATCTTTAATCCGTTGTAAATTAGTTGTTAAGCGACAATTTGCCGTGTTATTGCCATTACATACAGCTGTCAAAGAATTACAGTTCTGATTTGATTATACGGACAATTAAAGTTGTTAGTCAATTTGCTTATCAACTAATTTCTGTCTATTGCTGAAATGTGTCCCAATTTTTTTGGATTAGGTCAATGATGAATTTGCCACGCATACATAATGATATGCTAATATCCAGTTTATCATAATGTCCAGTGGGCGTATGCCGAGCAAATTAGCCTAATAACTACTTACCATTATGTACTGAAATACTCCCCACAGACCTACATGGGGGTCAAACGTTGATTTGTATTGTATGTATACACGAACACACACTACTGAAAAGCAGTCAGATAAAACCTATGGATAAAACGTTTGCTGCATTGAATTTTACTTGGTTGCTGCACAATATTGAATAATACTATTTTGTTCGTAGTCTAATGTTTTTCATTACATGTAACATTAATTAAATCTCTTTTTTCGTTCTTATTGTAAACATCGATTTAATAAATATTTACTATATTCGAATGTTTAATTGTACAGAAACACCGCTGTATGAAACGTGATTAGATTCTATTGATTTAATATTTTACATGCTCTTGTTGTACACACATGTTTATACAAATAAAGGGCTATCTTATCTTATCATTTAGTACCTACGGCTACAAAAAGCTGAATATTAAGGGACAAAAATGTTGCGTAGTCCTTGCTACGCTGCTACGAATTGCCTACGACGGTCTACGACGGCCTACGCCGCGTTTTCTCGTAGGCGTCGTTCGTAGACTGACCCGCTATAATGATGGTATAAGAGGGATCGTGAATTACGCTCTTAGAATTGTTAAAATTGGCTAAAATGATATCTATGATGTGATGAAATACCTTCTATTACATAAAAATAAACAACATTATAGCATAATACTCAACCACAACTGTACAATACCTATTTCCTATTATCACATGATTAATAAGGTAACACTATTCATGTTTATTTGAAGTTACAGAATAAAGGAATATTATAGGTGTTTGCTACTGTGTACATACAATTTGCATGACGAATGGTTTATGGACGTATGTTAACTGCAAAGGCAACGCTTCATGGAACTCTGAACGATTTATGTAAAGTAAAGCTAAAATACAAATTGAACTTTCAGAATGAGTACGTAGTACACACGGCTACAAATCAAGCTATAATTTTCCAGTATAAGCTGACCTCGCATTGTACGGAAATCCAATACAATGCGAGATCAGCATAAACTGGCAATGTATAGCTTGATGTGTAGCCGTGTGTACCTACTTAGTTATTTCCGAGAATTGCTGTTTATAAATTCCAAGTAATAATTGATTATTCAGTAAATTAAACGACAATAACTGCAACAAGTAAAAAGCTAGAGCATATGGTTGTATTCGCGTGGTTTTTTAAATACCGGCCGGTAAAACATAGATCAACACTCTATCCACTGCCAGATAAAAGCCTTAAATATTACAGCAACACCCTCCATTTTTCGTCAGGACCTATAATGTTCTCGAACAATTCAAAAGGCGAACTTAATACCTAGTGTCTATAAGAGATTACACAGAAAGGCAAAGTAATAGCGTCCTTATTTTTTATACTGTCCCCCGCCTGTCTATTGTCGTCTGTGCATTTATCACTTAAATAATAATAGAAGTAAAGTGTTCGAGACTGCCGGCGTCTGCCAGACGGGGTCTGATCGTCCCGCCTCCAGCCGACGTCGCGACGTTGTCGGCCATGGCTGAAATCACTGGCATCTGCAATATTTAGTGTTTATCTACATAAATTTATCAGTCTGGGAAGTTTCGTGAGGTATGATTCATACCTAGAATTAGAAAACCCTTTAGTACCTACAAAGTATCAACTTTCAACTATCGAGCGCAGACTAGTTTGCTTGCCAAATGTCGTAATTTATGTGTTTATTCTCCTCCGTATCATTAGCCTGTTTTCTTGGCATGATGAACAGAATCCAAACCGTTGCTTTGGCAATGTTTTGACTACCTATCTACTTCGCGTAAGGATAAGTAACATCTTCCGTGAAAAGAAAAACAAAGAAATATTAAAAGTTATACATACCTACAGCTTTCGTCGTAACAATATCACGAACAATCAAAACTAAGTGCTGTTAGATTTAAGTTTAGGATATGATCTAGTAAAAGTTTATATTTCTACCCAAGCCTATCGTTTTGATCTTAGTAGTGTAGAATACTGAACTGAACAGAACTGTAGTATTTTTGTTTGTTTATTATTTTTTTGCATGCTGAAATCTTAAGTAAGCAAAATATTTGGAACTATGTATTTATATTGACCTTTTATGTATATACGGCTTGACATCAAGCTTTACATTTCCAGTATCACCTGACCTCGGATTGTACGGATATTCTATGCAATGCGAGATCAGCATAAACTGGGAGAGTACAGCTTGATATGTACCCGTGTATATACCATAATAAAACCAAAATATATTCTAACAACAGATTCAGACACAAACAGGTTGAATAAAAACAGATAGCTATAACCTCCTTACCTAGGTACTTTTGAATGAAAAAATAGTTAATAGTCTTGGCAGCTTTAGATAGAAAACTACCATTAAGCCATTTATTATATTAAAAACAAATAAATTAAAAATTAACCTTTAATGGCGATTATTTATGTTTTTATCCAAAACTAGCCAGTAGCTATTTATTTGTTACTAAAGAGGTTACAACCAAATTAAACCAAAACTTTAAAATAATGAATTTAGAAATGGTAAGTTATTTTAGAATTATAAACAGCGCTTGTCAACGACACAGTTTGGGGTGGATAATAAGCGTAGGTATGTACATGATTTTGTATTATGTACCTCAATTCCTATCCCATTTATGGAAATAAAGTACGTAAGATTGGTGAGATAATCATTGGATTTTATCTAGAACTTAACCCACAAAACCGTTCTGTGTGGCGAACTGCGAGGCTTACACATCTGTCAGAGTTCAGAGGGCATTAAGTATGTGATTTTCGAACTCCATGGGTTCTCAAACCGAAAAATGGAGTACAATACTTCTAATTTGCAGTCTGTTAGTCGAACCCCTTTTTCATTCATAGTTATTTTGTTCGTGCGAATAACTACAAAGCTTTAGAAATCTTTACAAATTAAAAAAAGGCTTAGGCTATTTTTTGTTTAACATTTTTCGTAATAGTACGAATTAGGATTTTTTATTAGAAAATATTCCCGAAAAATTTTCAAATTCGGGAAAAACTGAATATCCTTTTTCTATGGGATTTTTGTATGAATTATCGTCTTTCGGGTCAACTAGTTAAGAATAAAATGAACACACAGTTAAAGTGTGGGTCCCTAGAACGCAAATATCTACCACCACAATACATTTCACTTATCTATTTGTTCAATTTACTTACTGAAATGTGTAGCAGACCTGTCGTTTACTCACGTAGGTATATAACCTGTTTCCAGGTCATAAAGTAATAACCGGGCCGTAAGTAAACATTATGACGTTTCCTATTAAGCTCTCGTCACCGAGAATCAATCTTTTCCGACCTTTAATGTTTGCCAGTCATTCCATTGGTACACGAATATATAACGAAGGATATAAGCTTTGTGAATAGAAATAGATTACCTACATATTGGACGGTGTGTATGTTGACTGTTATGTGTGACTTTGTTCGTTGTTCGCCAGCTATGTATGCTAGCTGAGTTTGGGAATCAGTATTAGAAGTAACTTCAGCGAATTATACGTAATTATGTTTAGTCATAAAATAAGAGCTATGCCTACCTATATACCATTTATACCTACTGCGCTGTGGACTTACTAATTATTATTAATTAAAACAGAATTTTAATTTTATTTGAAAATAAAAAGCTCTAATAAGCTACAAAAAATGAAAATGGTAAAAAAAAGAAAATTATATTAATAAAATCTGTACATTTATCTAAAACACTTTAAAAACACTCCTGTCCTTTCATGTTTCATGTCAAGTGAGAGGTCAAGAGGAAGAGGCACATAATTTTAGATGTATGTCGTCTTTGAGAAATCAGCAGCTTTTCCATTTTGTAAAAATGTTCAAAAAGGATGCAAAAAGGAGGCATAGAATTTAATTTATTCTAAAAGTCCCGCCTGTTTTAGCTTAAACACTGAAAGAGACAGCCTTTTATTCAAACGACGAAAAAAGTTTAAAAGAAAATCTAATGGCATTTCGTATTTTTTTTACTTCGAATGGCCAGTGGCCACACATTAAGTTAGTTGCATGGAATTAGTATGTTAAGGTGTATTGCAAATACTCTCAGCATGGAGGTTGCAATCAAATATTTAACCACTCTGCTCGACAAGATTTTACCTTTATTTGATTAGACATTTATCAATGATTTATGAGTAGATTAGGGATGTTGTGATCTGTGATGTTTTGAATAACGTCACGAAATTCAAGAAATTCTATCAACTTTCAACATTCGAATTTTTAATTCGAATTCAATATTATAAAAATTATTTAACCGTACCTATAATTTTATACAACAAGTTTGTGGCAAATATCCATAATTTTATGTTGAGGTCGGTCGGTCAAACCGCGTCAGTCTACTCAAAAGTGGTGTAAATTAGGTATTATTCCACATATCCAAGGTAGGCAACTTAGATGAAAATATGCAAAAGGGCAAAAATAACAATTTATCAGTATGTAATGTAATATTTTTTTCGGCATGTCTTTGCTTTAATTGTATTGTATATGTGTGTGTGATATTTGTGAAATATGAAAATGTAAACAGTTGCATTATTGGCGCAAACCTTCGACATTGCTTATCATAAAACTTAATTATTTTTTATTATTCTTTTCTGAATACCGTCCAATATCCGTCCTGCCATTCCTATCCAAAGTCCTTGAACGGTTAATTCATAATCAACTAAGCACTTTCCTCTCTAAAAATAATCTCCTCAATCAACCCCTTCCAGTCTGGCTTCCGTCCTGGTCATAGCACCACCACAGCGCTTCTGAACGTTACGGATGATATAAGGTCAGCCATGGAAAACGGTAATGTAACGGTCTTAGCTTTGTTAGATTTCAGTAATGCTTTTAATACTGTTGATTTTGATGTTTTGCTTGGCATTTTATGCTCTCTTAACATATCTCCATCGGTAATCGACTGGTTCCGTACTTACCTGTTCGGTCGCCGGCAACGTATTTGCATTGGAGAGATCTTGTCTTCCTGAAGTAATACTTCTGCCGGTGTACCTCAGGGTGGCGTTCTATCCCCTTTACTTTTCGCAGTTTTTATTAACTCAATCTCCGACGAACTAATTTCTTCCTACCATCTTTATGCAAATCATTTACAAACTTACTCGCGAGCTCCTCTTGGAAATCTGTCTGAGGCCATCTTAACGATTAATCGTGATCTGGCCCGTATTTGCGACTGGAGCAAGAAATATGGACTTATGGTCAACCCCATTACGCAGACGCAACAACCCCAGACGCAGGTTGTGGTAGTGGGCAGTCCTAGGATGGTCTCAAGGATCGACTGGACGACTCTTCCCCAAGTTTGTTTTGACAACTCAATTGTTCCCTTTAGTGAGAAAGTTAAAAACTTGGGGATATTCATTGATAAGAACTTCTCTTGGACTGCCCAGCTGCAGGAAGTTAGCCGCAAACTATTTGCATCCGCTGCATCTTTGAAGAGACTACGTAATTTTCTACCGACTGCCACCAAGATTGCTTTTGCACAATCGCTTCTTTTGATCCCATCCTTGACTATGCCGATGCCAGCTATCTTGACCTTACCCAAGACCAACTCAATAAACTTGAGCGGCTTCAAAATGTTTGTATAAGGTTCATATTCGGTTTGCGCAAATATGACCATTTTTCCGAATTTTGGTGTGAAACTCAAGTGGTTACCAATCCGCCTTCGCCGGAATGCTCATATTCTTTCCCTTTTGTTTAATGTGCTTTTTCCCCTTTCACTCCTCTCTATCTCAAAAATCGTTTCCAATTTCTTTGTGACTCCCACAAAAAAAAATTATGGTCATCGGATAACTTAAAGCTTAAAATGCCAATGCATTCCTCAACTTTCCTCGACAAATCCTTTGCCGTCCAGGCCGCTCGTTTGTGGAATGCATTGCCAGTTCAAATAAAACGTGCGCAGTCGTTAATAGAGTTTAAAAGACTCGTTAAGGAACATTACTTGTCGTTGTGATCTTGTCTTCGTAACTGTGTAATTATCTATAGTCTTCAATTATTTTTCGTTGCTTATTTATTTATTTCCTATGTATCTATTATTTAGGATATTTATGTGTATGTGTATCTATTTTAGTATATTGTATACTTATTATTTGCACCTACGACAGCCCCATTTTATGTCCAGGCAAATCACTGTCCATTCCAAGGTTGCCTGGAAGAGATCGCGGAAAGCGATATGACCGCCCATTGTATATTTTGTAGTGTTTGGTTTTCCTTTTGTTATATATTTTTGTGGTGTACAATAAAGTATATATAAATAAATAAATACTACTACTAATTTAACTTGAACAATGGATGAATTCGTCGAATAATTAAATTATGTGTTAATCACTGCCCCTCTAGAGTCCAGTGTCCAGTCCATCAAGTCATCATGTCCGAAATCCTCAATTTGTATGTAGGACAATGTATGACTGTGTCTTGTATAATATACCGTAAAAGCTCAGTTAGCGACAAAATTACCCAACATTAGATACCATATCTAATCTCCTAACATTAGATGCCAAAAAGGGCAAAAAGGTTGACCTGAAACTTAACCTTTTATGCATTGACATTATGTTATTTCTTCGCAGGAGTTAGAGTTTTCAAAGGCTTTTTGAAAGGTACCAGTAAAATCACAGGTATCAACTTCATAAGTATTAATAACAGACCAGTGCACTTTTACATAAAAACAATTTGATAATGACACACGTCACATGACACACGTCACATGACACCCGTGTTACCCGAAGGTAAAACATGCTATTATGAATTAATTGGATCGAATCTATTTGCCACTAGTACCTGTAACACTTACATAGCTAATGGATAGATCGTGCCAGCCCGCACTGAACCGTAGCGATTTGTATACGCCTCATTAGATACTAAATCTGAAAACAAAACCACTATGAACATTTCGTTCTATGTTCGTTTTGTTGGATTATTGGAAGTGGTTAGGGTAGAGTGGTATCACTTACCTTAAAGAAACGAATACCTACCTTAAGTGTATTAGGTAGTTGTAGTGAGCAAACAAACACAAATAATAAAAATGCGGAGGTGAGTTTGTTCACACTAAAACGGCTGAACGGATTTGAATGGGTACATGGATAGACCATGACCCGGAGAAGGACACAGGCTACTTTTCATCCTAGGTCGCAGAGTAAGTCGCGGGGAACAGCTAGTCTAAACTGATACTCCAAAAAGTTCTTGTGCAATATTTTAGAGGTAAAACTAAACACATTTTTCAACTAAACAGTAATAAAAACAAATATTCCCCGCTTAGTGTCGCGGTCGTATCCAATTAAAAATATAATTAATATTTATTTGGTCGGCTTTTTTATAAATAAGGTCCCATGGGTGTCGGGCCGCGATTGTGTCGTGCAGTACTTGAGCTATCCATCATGCCGGAGCCATTAGCGCGTAGGGCGAAGGCTGAGGGCGCGCCGGGTCACGCCAACCCAACCGACTCCTACGTATTTTAACCCGTCGAAAAAGAGGCTATATCTAAGTAGGTGCTATATCAAAACAATAAGTTAAATGTCCTAGAAAAAATTGACAGTAGTAAAATTCTCTTGTTCTCTTTCCCTTTTTTTGTCACATATTTTTCGTTTGTTTACAATCCATAACACTTCAATAATTTTTTCAGTGATGTGACTGACTGAAGTACCTACCCATACTCGACCCCCGGGGTCACTTCAGCAACTAAAATAAAGAAACTTTAGGAAAGTGACTAAGTACTTAATTGCATCAACCTATAATGTTCCCACTGCTGGGACATAGGCCTCCTCTCTGTGAGGAGTGCGAGTGAGCCGCAGTCGACCGCAGCCCCGTTTTGGGAGCAGTGGTGATGGAATTATTTACACAAAGTAAAGCACCTGTCTGGGTTTGAACCTTCGACCTACAACCCGTAAGTCGCGGCGGATACCAATTAACTACTAGGTACTTGATATTACTGGTTATAATTTATATCTAGTAGTTTAAGTGCTTTTACAACACCTAGTGATGTAGTTGCGGGTATAGTCCTCGCCTCGCGTGCAAATTGTGCGCAAGTCATCTAAGTTAAGAGAAATTGGATTTTGTAGGTTCTCGTAAACCGTTCTAACGGCCTATTCCAACAATTTACAAAACTTTGATACAAATGGTTATGGTACACCAGATGACCCAAATTGTTGCAGAGAGGTGCGCCCCCGACGACGCTGAAGCGTCAAACATCACTTAAGAGTTCACTAAAGATTAGTCAGTAAAATTAACTTCAGAAAAATTTAGGTACACATAAATAAGGCCATCCATGTAAAGAAGCTTTTTTTCAAAACACCTGTGAAATCAGGAAAATTACGGATTTTCGGAGGGATTACGGACAAACTTAAGGTACGGCTAATCGGATGTTATTTAAAAACATACGACGTTAAAATCGCTATCATGTTTATTATTTTTCTAGGAAAACTGCTAATGGTAGGTCGTAGATATACCATCAGAGATTTCCACTGCATGAAACCTCTTTTTTTATAAACTTAGTTAAAAGAAAGAAAGAAAGAAATATAGGTTTATTTGTCACAGAGGAGTGTTGTGTTTAAAACTTTGCGATGCGCAGTTAAAAGCTTCTTTTTCTCAACCAACGGAGAAGTTTATATAAAAGTGCTTTTCACTCACTATTAACACAAGTGTAGGCAAGACCCGCTAAATATATAAGGTTACTAAGTACAGCAAAATGTTTCGTTTTCTTTCCTTCTCGAATCTCGGATCGTCGTGGAATTTCATTATCTTCATTTTTCAAATAGCCCATTGCGCGCGGGTAATATTAGGTACCGAGCTCAGGGGAACGGTTCTAGTAGCATTTGCCTTTCTCAAATCGTTGAAATGAAGGCTTAAATCTATTGCCGTGAATAGAAACAATGAGTGTTATTAGATTGAATCTTTCAGTTGAAATTGTCTCCAATAGGCGGACGACCTCCTTTGTGATATAAATTTCATTGGTTCCGTAATACATGAAGTCCCAACTCGCAAATATGGCTGAGTAATTTTATTTATTTTGGTCCTTGATGTCTGGACTGGAGCAATTGATGACGGTCGGATGCGGCGCGGCGCGGCGGGCTGCGACCGCTCGACGCTCGCACGCTGTAACGCCGCGCTATAAATATTAGATGCGGCGCTGCCTCCTCACGACTCACGCCGCGCCAGGGCGAGCCGGAACCCTGAGAATCGATAGTCCACAACACGATGTGTCACTATCTTGTCCCATACATTCTAATAACACGAAATAATGTTCTCGCTCTGAGGTATTCGCATCCCCGAGAGTGTATTAGGGTCTGAACGCACAGTTTACGTGTCAATAATAAACAAAATGAAATACCTCCCCGCGCTCCATACAAAATCGTACGGTATTTCAGTATTATAGAGGCTTCGCTATGGATTGTTAGCTGTTTGATCGATAAAACTCTGTTATTACTGGCCTCTGTAGTGACTGTAGTTGTGGGCCGCCGCGAAAGGAAAAAATATGTGTCATTAAAAACTGTAGTTGGAGCTAATCGACATCAAACGTTATTGGGTTAAAAAAAACCGGCCAATGCGTGTCGGACCACGCACAATGAAGGGTTCCGTTGTTAGGATGAATTTATCACAAGAACAAACTTAACATTGTACCTAGTTGAAAAACATGTTCGCCGATACGGAATGAAAGGGAAAACATGTTTTTGCAACTGCAATTGTAAGTTGGTCGATTATTATTCGTTAACTTCTAGAGCCTACTTAGCTCATGTGGTAGTTTTCCTTTATATCGTTAGTAAATATATTATACTACTGCCGTGAATTTCTTCATTTATCCATAACCAACCATTTAGCTGGTAGGAGGACACTTTAGACTAACAAAATGAGCAGTTTAAAGCTTAAGATATTTCGCAAACGGATCCCTGAATCCAAAAATGGTTTCCAGAGACTACAATATTTTTGAACGACCTTTCCAACGATACCCCACACCAAGGGATACCTAGACGAGAAAAAACAGGTACATCCACACAATTTTTTTTCATGATTTTGTTTTAGCACTTTGTCGGCGTGATTAATTTATGTAATCCATGCCAAATTACAGCTTTCTAGTACTAAGAATCTCTGAGCTAAGCCGCGGACAGACAGACAGACGGACATGGCGAAACGATAGGGTTCCTATTTACCCGACTACGGTGAAGAAAAAGGAGGGTTATGATTTTGACCGGTATGTATGTATGTATGTATGTTCATCTGTTCCCTTGTATCTTCTAAACCACTCATCACAATTTGACAAATAAGGTATCGTTAGAAGCGTCTTGATTGTCCGCTGGTTATAGGCTATGTGACGTCACATTAAATTAAAAATGGCGCCCTCTAGAGGAAATAAAGACAGGAACTAAAAAAAAAATATTGTTTAATGATACTATGTTGGGTATCAAATGAAAGGGCTTAATGAGCACATTTCAAAAATATATATATTATAACCCCAAAATAATTTAAAAAAAAATTAAGTAAGTAATAAAAACTAAAACCCAACTACGACTGAAAAGGTATAAACAAGACACCACAGACAGACAAATTAAAAATCCGGAGTCACACGCGTTAGGGCGACATAAATGGAACAGATTATGTGTGACTACGGTTTTTACCCGACTACGGCGAAGAAAAAAGGAGGGTTATGATTTTGACCGGTATGTATGTATGTATGTATGTTCATCTGTTCCCTCCTATCTTCCAAACCACTTATCACAATTGGACAAATGAGGTATCGTTAGAAGCGTCGTGATTGTCCGCTGGTTATAGGCTATGTGAAGTCACATTAAATTAAAAATGGCGCCCTCTAGAGGAAATAAAGACAGGAACTAAAAAAAACATATTGTTTAATGATACTATGTTGGGTATCAAATGAAAGGGCTTAATGAGCACATTTCAAAAATATATATATTATAACCCCAAAATAATTAAAAAAAAAATCAAGTAATAAAAACTAAAACCCAACTACGACTGAAAAGGTATAAACAAGACACCACAGACAGACAAATTAAAAATCCGGAGTCACACGCGTTAGGGCGACATAAATGGAACAGATTATGTGTGACTACGGTTTTTACCCGACTACGGCGAAGAAAAAAGGAGGGTTATGATTTTGACCGGTATGTATGTATGTATGTATGTATGTATGTTCATCTGTTCCCTCCTATCTTCCAAACCACTTATCACAATTGGACAAATGAGGTATCGTTAGAAGCGTCGTGATTGTCCGCTGGTTATAGGCTATGTGAAGTCACATTAAATTAAAAATGGCGCCCTCTAGAGGACATAAAGTGAGGAACTTAAAAAAATATATGGTTTAATCGTACCATGTTGGGTATCAAATGAAAGGGCTTAATGAGCACATTTCAAAAATATATATATTATAACCCCAAAAGAATTTAAAAAAAATCAAGTAATAAAAACTAAAACCCAACTACGACTTAAAAGGTATAAACAAGACACCACAGACAGACAAATTAAAATCCGGAGTCACACGTAATCTGTTCGATTTATGCCCTAACACGTGTGACTCCGGATTTTAATTTGTGTCTGTGGTGTCTTGTTTATACTTTTTAAGTCGTAGTTGGGTTTTAGTTTTTATTACTTGATTTTTTTATTACTTAATTATTTTTTACTACTGAACTCTAAAATATAGCTTTTTGGGACCAGCCAAGAGAGGTTCTTTCTAGGATCTTCGTATTTATGATGAAAACAATGAAAATGAAACAAAAAATAACAATAAAGAGGTAAGTAATGTAGGTAGTTACAAAATGCCTTATAAGTAGGAAACAGAGAAATGAAATGTACGTTAATTGCTTTTAGGTTTGTAGGTACCTACTAAATGAATATAGGCACACTTTTCATGCCATTAGCTGTACAGATTAGGTAAATCAATTAAGTTCACTTTGAAGAAGGCTTGTGTGAAAGGTCGTTTGAATAATAGATTACTTTTGTAGATAGCAAACGATTCGACCCGATACGCTTATAGCGCTGGCCTTGTGATTTGCTTTCAGTTTCCGTTTAAGGCGTATGTCATTACTTTAACAAAACTTGTAAGACGTGGAGTCCCAAACCTTCTCTAAGAAGGTAACTTACGCACAACGTTTGTATAGAAATGTAAATGATTCCTGACAAAGTTTCCTTCTCAGCGTTATCTTAACGGTAGTGCTTCGGTCCCTTTTCGTATAAGTTTCTGCCATTGGAGAGAAGACTGCGAAGTTTTTACCTTCCAAGCTAACAAGCAGAGGTTGAAAGAACAAAGATTTGGCTTAAATGAATAGGTACAGTTCCCGAAGGAAGTAAATGGTTAATATTTTTTATATACATTAATTGAGTCAGTTAAAAACTAGGCCAGGCTTTCTAAAGACTGGAGCAAAGGTATCGCGCCCTCATTCAAAGAAAAGAAACCATTTTATTGAATTCTATAGGTAGAATTAGGTCAAAAAAACAATGCCAAAAACAAACTGGGTAGAGATAGTTGCGAGGTCATTGAAAATGAACAGCCTTTCATCTATATTAATAATAAAGTTAGTTTTTGGGACGAAGTTCTTTTATTGTAACCTTTCAGAAAATGTAACACTAAAAGCGTTCATACTTGCGACTGTCTTCTTCTAATGCACGAGAAAGAAAGAGAGGGGGAGAGAACGCCGGCAGAAAAAAACAAAAGAAAAAAAAATCAAGTAACAAAAACTAAAACCCAACTACGACTTAAACGGTATAAACAAGACACCACAGACAGACAAATTAAAAATCCGGAGTCACACGTGTTAGGGCATCAATCGAACAGATTACGTGTGACTCCGGATTTTTAATTTGTCTGTCTGTGGTGTCTTGTTTATACCTTTTAAGTCGTAGTTGGGTTTTAGTTTTTGTTACTTGTTTTTTTTTTTAATTCTTTTGGGGTTATAATATATATATTTTTGAAATGTGCTCATTAAGCCCTTTCATTTGATACCCAACATGGTACGATTAAACCATTTTTTTTTTTAAGTTCCTCACTTTATGTCCTCTAGAGGGCGCCATTTTTAATTTAATGTGACTTCACATAGCCTATAACCAGCGGACAATCACGACGCTTCTAACGATACCTCATTTGTCAAATTGTGATAAGTGGTTTGGAAGATAGGAGGGAACAGATGAACATACATACATACATACATACATACCGGTCAAAATCATAACCCTCCGCCTTTTTTCTTCGCCGTAGTCGGGTAAAAAGGAAAATGATTAGAGTATCGTGGTTAAAAATTGTAGGCCCGATTAGACTACAGAGAGAGAAAGTGTGAATTTGGTCAAAATGAAAATTGAAGATGGCGGCTGCGAAAATTTTGATTTTGTTTTAAATCCTACGTGAGAAGGAACTTCGTTCTTTTGTTTGTTCGACTGCGCTAATCTCTGGAACTATTAGTCGGATTTGAAACATTATTTTCTTAATTGATAGCCCAAATCTTGAGGAAGATTATTTAACATCACGCTACGACCCTTAGGAGCTGATCAAAATGGTATTTATTGAAAAGTACCTGATGAAAATGTAAACAAATGGGTCAGAAAACGTACCGGCCGATGCAATTTGTCTTTACAAATTGAGTGCTTTGATTTGAATTGGAATATAATATAAATTCGAATTTAAAGTCACCTTAAAGATGTTTCATTTATCAATTAAGATTTGTTTTACCTCCATTTTCGTCGGTGATTTTTTTATTACAATTTAAAAATGTTATTCAAATTATAATTTTTGGAAAAAGTGGTGAGACATAAGGTTGAAACCTTCTAAATAGGTACACATAAATGTGTTACATACTTATTCTCTTTATAGTGATTGCGTAAAAATTCAACCTGAATAGGGTTTGTTTATGTACTTACACTTTCAGTTATATTATTAATATTTTATTTGACAAAAAAATTAGATCTCCTTATTATTTGTAGGTTTAAAATTAGAATTGTATTAAAAAAAAAAACAGACTTTGTTATTTATATGATGGAGACGACCATTAAGCCTTTTCAGCAAAAGGTCCAGTGTCTATTTACCAATAGGTAGGTATTTTACTTAGATAATATGTTTGCATAAATTATTAAGGCAATAAAACTACGGAAAAGTTTTAATTGGGCTCGATATTCCACAAAGCGAACGTTTTTACGTCAACAATAACTGATGGAGTCGGTGAGCAGTGTAGCGGCAAATGAAAATATTTTGCCTGTATAGGTACCAAATAGCTTGTTCGACTGTACTTTATCTTACCTTCTGAATAGGTGCCACAGGTGCCACTGACCTACCTAAATAAAACCTTTGTTGATATAAAAGACATTATTTTAATTTTAAAATTTGATTTAAAATAAAAACAGGCGCTCCAAACGTGACCATAAAACATATAATATTTGTAAATGTCAAGTCCCGACTTACTTAATTGTAAATATCCATTTGAGTCGGGACGCGGCACGAGCGGAGCACGTTTCTGCTGAATTATCCTAAACAAAGATCGTTACTGCTCAGAAATTAACAATTATAAAGCTGAATTGCTTTATTTAGGCATCTTAACGAGATTGTTAGGAAACACAAAAGGCTCTCACTTTCATTCGAGCGACAAAAATGCGCTTCATTTCGTCTTTTCTCAACGTAATTTGAAGTGTAAACAATTAGTTGGAAGGGCCCTGAAGTTTTCTCCTTAATGAGATTAGTTTCCGCTGGTAGGCAGGAAATCAATTTACTGGCATCCAGCCACGCTGATACGTTTCCCAGCTCAGTATTCTATAAGTCTACTAAGCTTAATATCGCTAGTCGGCTTCGTCTGCAGTAACACAACGGACCTTTAGAATTCATACTACTTAGATAGGTACTAACATGCCTTATCTATTTTTAAAAAGCAATATGATATTTGATATTTTCTTAAGAAAGGCTGCTTTTGTTAGAGTGCTTCATATACTTAATAAAAAGAAATCGTCGATAGTACCTAATAACACGTTCATATCCAATAATACTTAGTTGGAAAAGAATACTTACCACGCCATAGAAACTTATTCCTAATTCTAATCTTAAAATCCAATTCAATTTCATTTTATGCAATGAAAAGGCAAGATTATGAGACCGTTAAGAAAAATAAGATCGTGTTTATATTTGACTGAAATTCTTACCTAAGTGCCATTAGATACCGCAGCTTGGTGGGGGAGGGAGTTCAAATTAATTAAATCTCTCACTTATCTAAGGAGTTCGTTCTCTAGGGACATAAAATTTAAAGTTTTCTGTTTGAACCAATGAGCTGCGCGCTAGTACCTATCTCGCTAGAAGCAATCCATTGTACTAAATATCATAATAATATCGGGTAATTTAAAACTTTCTTGTTTCTTCAGTTAAGTTGCTATTTAGATGATCTTTCATACGTGGTCTGTGTAAAGTTAATGAGACGCTCCGTCTGACTTCAGCTTCCATACAATGTAGTGTGTGTTGTATGTGTCAGTAGGAGGAGGCCTATGTCCAGCCAGGAGTGGACGTCTTTCGGCGGAAATGGTGCTGATGATGATTTCAGCAGCGCCGAACGAACTACTTTTTGCAACCGCAAGGCTGTTAGATACTAAGTTGGTGCGTTTTAGAACGGAAATAGTGGGTGTTGTCCTTTTTTAATCCGAAATAAAATATGTATGATTTATTTATTAGTGAAAAATGTTGACGACAACGATAGATACCTATCGATTCAAGATGTTGACAGACGTAAGTTCAGTACTAGAATCTGTGAGTAAAAGGTACATTGGGTCAATGATCGCTAATGCTATGCTAAAATACACCAACTATAGTGGACAGATAACACCACTTGCGGACGGTATTGTTGCTGCCAACCTATTGAGTTACCTAGACATTGAGGGAATTACCTAATACGGTCACTAACTATTTAATAGATTTGCGTGGCAAGACAAATTACTTTCTTTATTTTCATGATTTACTAGATTAGCAAGAAAAGCATATACGAAAAGTCTTTATTTAATTTTGTAATAGTGCTTACATAGGTATACATTTATAGAATTTCCTATGTAACTTATCCAATATATTCCTTTAATATTGGAGATTAGCATATCCATGAATTTTATATGTAAGGATATAGTTTTTTCTTTGGGAGCGACTGGGCGAGGAAAAGGATACGACAGTTTCCCTCTTATTTAAAATCGCGTGGGAAAAGTAAGAAAAGTCAGTGCTCTGTGGTTTTTTTCGTAATGTTATCTTTAGTAAATATGGGTGAGGTCGGTCGGTTTATTAAGTGGGTGCGTGCGGGGTTGGGGTCGGACTTGAGACACGCCGCGGCGTGTTTGGCCCCCGCCCGCCCCACGCCACGCCGCCTCAGCCGCGCCGTGCTCACAATATCCGGTACTGATCCGCAATATCACCCTATATGGATTTAGGACATAAAATTCAATGATTATAATATAGCCATAACGGTTCTATCTAGATATTACGTAGCTGGATAGAATTCTATAAGAAAAAATCTACGTTCACATTCCGTATCTCAATTATTTTTGACAGCCCAATAGAAGTAGGTGAGTAATTTTCCTCAGGTGTCTAATGTGGCTAGTTATTTAGACGATTCTCTATAAAATGTCATTTGGGCGGACGTTTATGACACGACGGATATCCTTTCCTACCGTGCAATTGTGGATATTTGTAACATAGAGTGTTCCATGCTTAAGTTTTTCTTTGTGAGTTGGGTATTTATTTGTATTGCTGCGCCACACTAACCTACAATAAATTCAAATGAATATTCATGAGTTTACGCCAGCAGCGTTTTTATAATGAGGCCTTCCTAAATAAAACATTAGGCACATAATCAAATACATTATTATTCTAATTAAAATATTTAAAAGGTACCTAATGTTTCTTTACAGGTAATCATGAGGATCAAAACGACAGACAATGGTAACATCGCAGTATACAATCGGCAGGACATATCGTCACACGGAAATCCCGATAACAGAACTTGGTTAACTGCGAACAGTGCAGAATCCAATTTACGCGAGAACACAACGGATTACTCGCAAGTTACGAATTGTAACACAGTTTATAACTCTCAAAGGAATTCAGAGACCTTTGAGAATTATTCGACTGTTAGAGGAACCGGTGCAGGCAGTGAAGCCTCGACTCCGGTCGCGGAGCTGGTATGCAATCGACAGTACCGGATCAACAGCAGGCACGTGAATACCGTGCCTTCGTGTAATAACAGCGAGACGGAAAATCTGGAGAAAACCACAGTCACCGTCCGTGCTTGCGAAGGATTCTTAAGTAGGTATTATTTATTACACGTTCATCACTTTTTTCTAAAAATCAAAAGCAAGAATAGGAAAACTAAACTACAATCTTTTTCAGATAATACTAATGTATCTGCAGAACCTACGCCAATCGACGAGGAAAGAGCATTTGAGCATTCTGACACAGATGAGATGTCTGAGAACGGCATCCATCCTGTGCCGAGGGGAATTGTGAATCCAAATTATCCAGGCTTCCAACACTTAGCGCACACATTACAGGTAAAGTTTCACTTACAAAAAGAATCCTTGAAAGTGTTTAAACTTTGCTCGTTACAGCAACACAAAGGAAGCCCCAGTTGTTACTGAATGCTACTGGGGCCGGGAACCGTGACTACTTATTTATATGTACATTTATGTGGGCTTCTACCGAGTTCTAGGTACCTATTTGTGTAACTCCTGCAGATTCTCATTTTGTTGACACATTTTCGTTCCAGAGTAGGTATTATTAATTATATATACTGATAATTTAATGCTTGTTTAAGGATTATTCATCAAATATAGAAAATTTTTACCATTCAGAAAATGAAATGACTGATGATGATGTTGATATAGAAATAACTGACCTGGCATATGAACCCGAACCTAACCAAAATGGAACCACGGATTATAAAAATATCAACAACAATAATAACGTAAAATCTGATTTAGTAAAAACAACATTGTTGTCACCACAAAATAAATCTTATTCACAACAAAAATTTGTAGATAGTCAAATAAAAAATGATATACCAGACCTTTTAAAAACTATATCTAAAAATAATAATAACAATGATGAGGCGTTCAATTATGATTTGAACTGCACGGATGCAGATATAGAAAATAACTTCCACGCCAAAGATATTATTGGTGATTTCAATAAAGAAATTGAAGACGAAATTAAACAATTACTTAACTACAATATCAACATCCAAGACGACTTAGAAGAATTACGGAAAGATATAAAAGACACTTTTGCAAAACCTATTGAAAATACTATTAATAATATAAGTGACGTTGTTAATCACGTTATTAAGAAATTAGTGGAAACACAGTGTGATGAAAATGAGGATAGTTTGAATCAACAACAAACGATAGACAAAGAAGTTTGTGTAATAAATAAAGAAAATGAAAAAAATACCCGAACAGAAATGAGTTTAAGTAGGCCTACATTTTTACTAATAGAGAATAACACCAATGGAAAGATCACGGACGCGTTTCTGTCAGATGGGAAGGACGAAATAAATGTTAACGATTATGACACGGAGAAGTTGAGCCTTAATGTGGAGAATACAATTAAGCAGCTTAGCACTGAGCTTAGAAAGATAATTCCAAAACTAGATGAAATGCGTGAACGTGATCGACTATGGGCCGAAAGTAAAAAAGAAACAATTATAGATGGAAATTCTAATGAGATAGCGCATAATTCTAAAGGTTACTGTTTACTCAATAGTGTTCATACGCAAGACAAACCAGTTGTTAGTAAAATTATCCGGCAAAATGATAACCATGTTAATGTCAGAAATAATACCATACGGTCACCAAAGTAAGTTTTTTTGATATTTTCAGTTTGATTTCATGAATTTTCTCATTCCTATATTTTATATTTGTAAACTAGATATTTCCTATAATATGACTATAAACAATACATATAGATAGACGCATTTGGGGTATCTTGACAAGCGTGTACCTAAGTAAAACAGTGCAAACCTCCGTATGCAAATTCATTGCCTCATACTAACGTTTAAAATAGATTTGACGCAGCACGTATAACTCCGATAAATTTAGAAGGGAAGTACACACGACGTGCTCGGGTATTCCTTGTATCAATTTAATTTAGCTGGCCGCATTAAATAGGTGGAATTCTTGCAAATGAGGCGTGGTACAATAATTTGTTTGAAATTGTGTAAGTAATAGTGTAATCTAAAATGCATTCATACTTCAGTGAACCCAAGGCGGCCAGAGAGAAGCAAAAAGAAATTACTTCAAGTAAAAACTCTTACCGCACTGCTCAAAGTAAAGCATCCGTCCGTAAAAATGATAACTCAAAAGATGTAGATTTGGGTAAGTCGGCCATTTTACATAGTTTTTATTTTGTAGATAAGTACTTATTTGTTACATAGTATAAGTCACCATTCATTTTATTTACTTTTTACATAAGAGACGTTAAACCTTTAGGTAGATAACTATGTTCACGACTGTGTTTCCGGGAACCGGTACAGTGATAGCGGTTTCCTAACGAACCAAGTTACAACATAGAAACGTCCTAACGAACCAAGTTACAACAAGTTACAACTTCTTTATATCGGTAGGACCTATTATGGATGATTACATTGATTACTGTATCATAGCTACCCTTCTACCATTTTTTATTTTATTTCAGTTTAGTGTGCACAGTTATACCTACTTACATATTCTATAGCGTTCATCAGAACTAAAATACATACTTACCTATACCTACCAGATATTTATAATTTTATATACTTATATGTATTTCTTTTTTAATTAAAATTTCTATTTCCTTTAACTGCTGTTTTGGAGAAATAGATAAAAATTATAGGTAGGTAACTGCCTACCTAGTCATACTTTCTTGCCTGTTATTATGTAAATACTGTACAATTAGGTATTCGAATTTATAATTGTATTGCAGTTTAATAACTACCTACCTATTTTCTTTTGTGTCATATTTTCCAGGGAGTTTTGACGTATACAACATTGAAACAGCGTTACCCAAATTAGATTTGGATGCTATTGAGAACCATTTGAAAGCTGCCAAAGAAGCCGAGAGACGGGTGAGTTCAATCAATTCAATAAGTATCTGCTTATCTTACGAAACGCGTACGTACCTAGTTATGTAGTTAGGTACACAATATACCTACATACTTCCCTACAATAATAATACCTACTACTACTTTACAAAATTGTGAAGTTAAATCTCTCACTACATTGCTGACTGATTTGTCTACACTTAGTACTTAAATATAATAAAAAACAATAGTTTAAATTCCGCGCTGTTAAGTTAACGGTAACCGCACACACGTTTGATCCACGTCTGCCGCAGCCATGTGTAACAGTTAATTATCAATAGGTTCAGCTTTCTAAGGTGATTCAGCGGCGTAGCAGGCTGCCAGTCTCTTATACCGATTCATTCCGCAAGGTGTGCGAGTGGTGCTAAGAAGTTTCCATTGTTTAATTATATTGTAAATTCAGTTAAGTGATGGCGTCTATGCCTTATTTTGTTAACTCCGAACAAAGACATTATAAAAAAGATACCAGATTTTTATTGGATTTATACACTATAACTTATGATAACCACGAATCTGTTGACAACATCTGTTGCTTGGTAAGTTTATTTTCAATTTTTTATATATTTTTTTAAATTATTCTTCAAGTTCCTACTCAAGCTCAACATATTGGCTCTATGTTAAATGGAACACTTTTTGACCTTGTCCTAAATGTCAAAATGACAGGAATGACAGGACTTCCATTTTTTTGTTTACTTCTTTAGTTGATTTACAGTTAACGTTTGTACAACAGCCATCCGTGCCATATTATTGCCAAAATAAAGAAGACTGACTAGTTTTTAATATGTTCGAAAATTTAGTTACTAACATTCGAAGGAAATTTAGCAAAACATCTGAAGAAATCCGTGAAAACGTGAACACAGATACGATAGAAAAATCTGGATTCAAACGAAGTTTACATCTCTTCAAGACGAAATTGTTCATTAAAAGTGACAGTGAAAATGTTCACTTTGAAAATTGTGACGATACTGTTTTGAGTCCAAGAGCTGTTGGCTCAGCAGAGTGTAATGCCCTGACAGAGATTGAGTGGCCTCATCTTGCTGACAATAATCCTAACATCTTAGAGAAATTTACAAGAATTGTGACTGTTACTGACCATTTTCCTTATGACAAAAATGTGAGGGTTGAAAACACAGTGGTTTTAATGATTTCCTGCTTCATTTTCTATATTTTTATCTGGCTATTTTATGGAGAGACTTGTGGGTGCTGCACCAATTGATTGTGGATTCAAAGTACTTAGTAGAAACTAGAAATAATAATCACAAAATATTTGGATTTTTCATAGAATAATAAAGATTTTGATACAATATTAATTCTAAAATAATATAAAATAACCTGAAATATACTTGTTAATACATATTAATCATTCTAACCATTCCACCTATGAATATACCACATGGGCATACTTGTAAGAATTATCAGAAATGAATTCTCATGTTGCTTTTTATTGCAGAAACGCAATGACAGAGAAGAGATCAGGAGGCGACTGGCGATGGGAGCAGATGCTGAGGAGTACTACAGTATGGGCCATACAGACCGGCCTGGGAAGAAACCCAGTCTGCATTCACGACTTCAAAGTGGTGAGTATTACACATTGCTTTAGAATTCAATGTTTGGTGTGTAATCACAAATAGATAGCTCATATAAACAATTACAAGATATTACTAAGTAAACAATAATTAATTACAGCAATTTGTTCTGTATATTGAGTACTAATTAATTTTCTTTATTAGTTAATTGCATAAATAGTTAACTTGTTTTGACAACCATTTTAAAGTAATACCTATCATTACAGATAAAATTAACACAAAAGCATGAGATATTTTGTCACATGGTATTGGGTTGTATGTATGTAACTAATTGATGTTTCCATTTATGCTAAACAACTCTTTTTCAAAAGTTGCAAAGAAGCAATAAAATAGACATGTTTAAATGAGACTTTTGGAAATCAGTTTTTTATTTACAATCTGCATATTTTAATAAGAAAAGGGGTAAAGATGCTTCTCATTTAGATTAAAGTAATTATATTGCTGGATAATTATAGAGCTTATGGAAAAAGAGGAAGTTAACTTATTCCAACATTATGCAGATTGTATATTATATTCTATATTTCACAATCATTTTGTGATGTTCTCATACTAAATGTGTTGTGGTGTCTGGTACAGGGATGAACCTACAAATATGTTTCATGAATGAGACAGCATCAGACAATGAATCTCAAGCATCAGACTTAGAAAAAAATTACAATAACACAAAAAGTTTGTCACGGTCAAGTATTTTTAGCAAGTCAGGCTACACCCATCCGTATCAAACAAGACCGCTCTCAGTTAACATCACAAAACATGACAAAATAAGCACCGTGCAGAGTGGTGAGTACATCCTGCCTATTGTTTCATGTTGGGGTCACTCTATGTTCGGATAATTGATTTTACATTAACACCATTACAGAAGGCTTGCCATTAAGCATTTAACTTTCCCTGTCTCGACTTTTGAATTCTATTGTAATTGTAAAAATGAAAGTTATTGGTAATACAGTAAATTACATGAGTGCATTGTGTTTCTAACAAATAGAAATTGTGTTTTGTTGTTAGCCATGGACCATCAACATATAGTTTTTTTTTGTCATAATTTATTTATTTATATATCTTGCATGTAATCAATACTATTTTCGCTGTCTAACATGGGTATTTATTTTTCTTACTTGCTTGCAGGTGCAAAACTACGCCCTACGTCCCTTTCATTAAAGACAAAGTCGAGGTCGTCGCATTCTCTAGGGCATATTGAAATAAAAGAGTCTGACTTCTATGTCCTACAAGCTACTCTACAGACTGAGGCCAGGGTTGCACTGGCACAGGCAAAAGAAATGGCTCGTATACAAATGGAGGTATGGATCAACAATACATTTTACATTATCTAAGAATGTATTCAACTAGTATGTTGAATGCCTGGTTGAGTATTGTATCATAATTATGTATAATTTAGTTGTTACTTATTTAACTGGTGAAGCAATTTATTTAACTACTCTATGAGTAAAGCAGACACGATCATTGGTTGTTGATCGTTTTTAAATAGTGTCTGCAGCATTATATCCTATACCTTGTAAAAAGAACTGAACTCAGACGATTTTTTTTACATTAAGTACCTACCTGGAAATGTATACCTAGGAAAAAATCATAAAAAAAAAAATTGCCTTTACACTCATGGTATTGTCAGCAAGTGTAATCATAGTGTGGTGCATTATTGCAGCGCGAGCGCCGCAGCCGCGCGGTGTCGCCGGTGACGGAGATGCTCCGGCGCAGCATGCAGAAGGCCAACGTGCCTCTCGCGCCCGACCGCCGCCGCGTGTCGCGACAACTACTCACCGACATGAACATCGCACAGTTGCAGGTTTGTTTCATATCAAAATCCATTTATTCAAATTAGCCTAAAGAAACAGCACTTTTTGAACTGCAAAATTACATAAGACAGTTCCCCAAAACGTCTGCCGTCCACCAGTTCCTAGTGCTTTAGCTGGGAAGACGTGGCGCAACAAACTCCGCAGCAGCACAGCTGTCTGTTAATTTAGAAGAACTTGATTCTATACAATAGTATGCATCATTATCTGTCTAGCTTTTTCCCAACCAATTTGGGGTCGGCTTCTAGTCTAACCGGAAGGCTGGCACTTGGCGTATTTGTTCAAATTTTTGTATGTAAGTAATGGGTAAATACAAAAAGTAGCCTATTGCTATAGACATAAAGTTTATTTTGTATCAGCAAAATAATGCATTTTTGCCTAGTTACTGATTTGGTGGTGGAAAATGTTTAAGATTAAATGGCCCGATCAAGTCAATACTCATAAAAGAACTTCTTAGTTTACAATAGACGTCCTTTTGGTAGGTATCATTTTTCGAACTTGTTGGGGTAGTCAGGCGAACCGGAACTGTAGGATTATGTTGTCTACTGTGGTAGTTACGACTCAACTAATGAATATGCTTGAAGCAAAGGCCTTGAAGTGCTTCCCTGCATTTTCAAATGTCTAGATGCTAATACAAAGACTAGTGTTAATAGTGTAGTAGGTATAAGTAAACATGGTTTTGTTTCCAAATTATTCAGGACGAATGCATAGTACATAAATTATCCCACACTCTATGTTATCATACCATATGAAATTGCATTTATTTATGAATATCAAGAGCTTCCCACTTGAACTATTTTCGGTATGTTGCGATATTGTGTTCATGTGAGTCATATTGATCCATATTTCTGCCTTCACACGACACTTTTGTTTGCCGTTCTAAAGATTCGTGTCGAGCAGATCTAGAATACCGAACATTGTAATTACACGTGCAATATGATATGATTGCTGGTTTTTATGACGTTTCGCCGCGGCCTTGAGGATCAAGATCGACTCCGGCGCAAGGTGACTCATGCACAAAGACCATTTTTGTACAATGGATTTATTCAACCACAATGACTATTGTGTTAAGATTTTGTTAGTTTTTTCGTCGTATTAGATAGAATACCAACTCTTTATTGCGCACAAAGTAAACGAAAAAAAAAAAAGATTAAAACAACAAGGGTGTGTTTTCCGAGTGTTGATCTTCCATATTTTGGGATGAAAACTTAGCACTTCCGCCTCCTCTGATCTGATCTGGTGAAATTACAGAAACGTGAGACCTCTTTGGTTCTACGGTCCCTGACCTGAGGTCGACCACGTAATGACAATGATTTGAGTGTTGCTAGTCTCCATGGCGGCTTTAACACCTTTCAATTGGGCGTCAGTTCAGGGACATCGACCTGTTTGCTAACAGAAACAACATCAAAATCTGCAAACCTGTGGTTAAACTGTGAAAACGAATGAAACATGCAGACAGATTCACTTTCGCGTTTATAATATTAGCATATCGTGTATTATATGCGTGAGGTGTTGTGTAATTAACTTTAGTAATTGACACGAAATCATTGAACTCCATAACATTCAGAACTTTAATTTGTACTTCTTAAGGTTCAAAATTATTCTTAAAGCTTATTTGTACAGTATGTAATTACTTCTGACACCGTTAGCTAGTCAGTCTTTATGGCTATAAAGATTAACGCTTAAACTTTCCAACGGTACATTATAATAATGCGTTTCTGTACTAATAATCTGAACATTATTATCCAAACTAATATTATAAATTCGAATGTAACTGTCTGTCTGTATAACCTTTTCACGGTTAGACCACTGAACGGGTTTCGACAAAATTTCAATCAAGGAGATAGATGGCATCCTGGGGAAGGACATAGGTTACTTTTTATCGACAAACCACGCGGGCGAAGCCGCGGGCGGAAGCTAGTTTGTTATATGTTAAGGATAAAATGCGCATACCGATAAACTAGTAACAAACACCTAACATGATAATTATAACAAGGAATATTATTATTAAGTTGGTAATAACAACTTTAATATTCCACAACGGCCACAACCTGTGGTATTATCGCACATGGTTATCTCTTCCAGACGACAGGGCCCCGGGTGACCGTTTTAGAAGGACATATACCTAGTCATAATAAATATTATTTACTTTTCGATAACGGTTCTATTTGAACAAGGGAAGGCGTAGTCCTAGTAAGATTGTTGATGACAGTTAAATTTTACCACGTGATCGATTCAATAATCGGGTAATTGTTACTTCCAATGATAAAATTTAAATAGCGTTTATTTAATTTTGAGTGTCTCAAAGACTGATCCCGTATCAGAACAGGGCTTACCCCTGCAGTAGGGTAATAATGGGTATTTAGGCCTGAACGAGTCTCTGAATGAGATGAGATGTGATTTGTTGACTTTGCCAATTTACAATAACAAATTATAAAATTTAAGAGTTAGTGAAAATTAACACAAATTGAATCAAAACTTGATTAACTGTCTGATCAAATATATTAAAATTCACTAACTGACTGATCTGAGATATAAAAGACGGTTATTATTCGTATTTCCAGGTGATAGTGAACGAGCTGCACTCTCAGATAGAATCACTGAACGACTCCCTCGTCAAGATGCTGATGGCGCGCGATGAGCTGCACATGGGACAGGACTCCATGCTGGTCGACATTGAGGACCTCACGCGCTATCTGTAAGTCCCGTACTACTCACTCAACATTAAAAAAAAAAAACACTTCAATCAAATAGTTGTGGTTTAGTTATTTGCGCAAACACGGACAAACCGAAAGACATTGCGCTTCATATTATCACTGTCTCACTTGTATTGTATACAATATGTTTACTATAACTATAATATGACCTTCTAGAGTCCTATATTGACGAGCGAAAGGCAAATATAGGTATGCCACTTTTAATGTCATTTTCTAACTAGCACGTAGGCTATAAACTGAAGAACGACGTTCGATGAAGTAAAAAAATGTCACACGAGTTCTACTTTCAATACATTCATTTGAATGAAGAAATAGCACACGCAATCACAATAAAGCGAGCAGCCTTTGAGAGCTTTTATGATTGCAGACAATGACATCATGCTATGCATAGTTAGTTAATATTTCAGTAATAAGGCAAAATGCCAAGGTCTAAGGAAAAGCAAGGTTTTCTTACAATAATTTAAACACAGTTTTGCTTAATATCTGAGTAACTATTTATGTTATTTTTTTTCGTTTTCTCTGTACCGTGACTATAGATATGCGACTTTCGATCCGAGTCTCGGAGAAAATGAAATCCCGGAAATTATGGTTGAAGAAGAAGATCTCGATGTAATGATCAATAATGTGCACAAATAAATAGAAACTAGCAAACATTTGTTAGTGAACATACAAACATTATTTATTAGAGTCGACTTGTATGCACCATAATACATTTCCATTACAATAGTTCCATAATAACTCATAATAGAACTTCCAAAGTAGACTAAATATTGTATTTACAATATTATTATTATTCATCAATTCAACAAATGACTAACTTTTCGTTCACTTTTCAGGGGCGTCAAAGAGCAAACTAAGAAAACCAAAGGCACTACTAAATCGGGTATGAGGAGGCTCACATCTTTAGTGCACAAATAAGTACACAATATTTTAACATTAGGCTTATTATAACTGCGATCTATCTATTTAGTACATACAATGGTGGTCACTGTAAGGCATTTATATAACAGTGCGGAAGATAGATATTACGACAGAGTCCTGACATTGAGTCGCTCGTCTTAAGGTTTGATATACACGTGAGCAAATTAAAGTGACGTATGAGCAACAACGATTCGATATGCACGTGTCTGTAAATACACTACGGAAAATTCATTGTCGTTCCACAATAGACATTTAAGCTAATAGTAAGAGTGAAAACGCTTTGTATATCGAATCGCTCGGTATGGTGTGCGTCAACAAACTGAGCAGTTGATGTAAATGTGTTGTACGGATTCACGGAACCACGTTAGTTTGCTAGGAGAGAAGTGTTTTACACACAATCCTGAACATTTTGTGCCTGACAAGACTAGAACCGAGTGTACTAAGAGTATTCAAATAACTCCAACTTGAAATCTCACAATTTTTTATTGGTTGTACATCTATCTTCGCACTGTAAATGATATTCCTAAATCCTATAATCGGTAATGTCGTATAATTTTTGTGACAGCTGAGTTAGTTAAAATGTTCAGGGTCGCGGTTGTTGCAGCCGAGGCAAATTCCGTGTGGCAACTATTACGAGAACGTTTGAAATCAAATTGATCGACGTTGCTCGATTATGGATACACTTGAATGAATTTAATAGTACCAATAAAAGAAAGAGGTTCTTTGGCATTTACTGCAGCTATATATGCAATATTTTTAAGTTGTATGACGAAATTCTATGAAAATATTCTAGTTAGTATACAATCTGTTCGTTTTCCTTGGCTGTACACGTGTACACCAAGCTATAATTACTCGTACACAGAAAGTGAAGGCTACAGTTAAACAGAATATTCATCAGAAAGAGTCGAGATGACGCAGTCGTTAGCATACAATTAGCCACATCGCCGGCGCCGACGCCGCGGCCCAATTGTTTACACTGCATGGTGTTCCGTAACAGGTGTTTATTGCAATATATTTGTATATACTGGTTCTCTCGTTAGTATAGTAACTCCGTCACAGTTCCCTATAATTATAAATGTGTATATCGGATTTACTGTATATTCAAACGATACATGTCCGCTTTAAATAGATACATATTATAGCCCACCTAAATATTATATTTTACAATATTATTCGCAGATTAGAAAAATATTTTTTCATAATAGTGCTCATTGTTATCTATAGATAATGCGTCTATGCCTTTGGGGTGAGGTGGAGGCTACCATTGCGGAATTTATTTATTCTTACGATATTTTTTAATCAACCATTAGGTTTGAATTTATGTGTATACGATTACGAAAAGTATAAAAAGCAATGCAAAATACTGATAAGTATAGATACAAAACCTTATTTTGTATAAATATCTCTTACAATTTGAATTTTTAAACAATGCAATTTTACACTACTGACATTGGTGAAGGAAAACATCGTGAGGAAATCTGGACTTACAGTTAATATAAGTCTTAAGTCGCCAACCCGGCTTGAGCAACCGTAGTGATGTTGATCAATGCTCACCTTCTCAGTATGAGAAGAGGCCATTGCCCTGCAGTGGGACAAAAAGAGGCTGGTATTATTATTATTAATAATGCAATTTTTATGTTATTTATATAAACACCGCATGATCTCTCAACGAAGGCATAGGTGGTTACTTTTTATAAACTAGTATACTCACGATATATACAGGTAGGTATGTAGAGATGCACATGCCGTCGATCATGTCCAGTGATCTTATCGGAGGCTTGTAATGGATGTAGTTTACATACTAAATAACTAACGGAATGCAAATCGAGCGCTACCCGTGATTACCTCGTCAATACCTTCATAATTTACTACCTAACAAACTGGAATGTTTCATTAATATTGAATATCTATCACTTTTATCTGCAGTAATATATCTTGACTAATTGTTGGTTACGATGTCTCATTTTTATAACTATTTATGTACAGAACTTTTCAATTAGGTGAAACTATGTCTTAGAATATATTTATAAATTCTGCATTTTTACGCCTTTCACATTCTAAATAATACTATTTACTATATCACAATATTTACATGAGATAATTCACTCTGTACGTATCATTACAAACATGTATTTAAATGTTCAGAATATTTATATAATCTTAAATAAATACTAATGTTAGGTAGTACTTTATACACGTTTGCATTCCAAAGAAATATTTCGCTGACTGGTTATTTGTTGTGTAACAATAACTATCAATTAAATAGTTCCATCAATCAGCAAATAGTTGTCTATGAATCTTTCTTGCCTTATCCAAATAATTTAATCTCGCTAAGCTCTAAGCAATTCGTCGGTGATACATAAACATATTATTCTTACATTCATGTTACAATGTTAATTAGTTGTGTATTTATGTCGTTATAATGCTTGAGTATTTTACGAACACTTTGTATGGCCGCACTATTTCATCACACATATCCATTTCCGTATCGTACTTAACTCATCGTGCAACTTATTGGTTTAAGTAAAATACTCAGTCTTATAATGGTCATACTATAATCGGTACTGACTGGAAAGACACCAATGTTATCAGTTTTTCTAAGTATGTATAGGCCCTAAATTAAAAAAAGTGTATCATTAACATAAGTTAATTCGTCGTGGTTTAATAGCTCATTGTTTAGAATGTTTTATTCTTCTGTACTATTGTTTATGACTTGGGATCTCGAGTGTTATTCCTACTATTGTGTACCTATTGATATTAAGTATCTTTCTTACTTTTTTATGTAGTCGAATACTATATAATATTATGTGTTATTGGGCATAGTCGTCTTCAGACTCTTTAAAATCTGAACTGAACAGATTTTAACGTCTAGAAGTATTGATTACGTCTGATGAATAGTTTTGCTGTGCTAGATTTAGTTACCATTATTGTTAGTTCTATATAATTTCGTGCATATATCTAAGATATGTTTGTATGTTGAGGGCTAAGACACGTGCTATCATTTACATTACGGTCGTGCGTTGCCTTCTAACAATTCGGTGCGTTTTGGCCCTTCGTGGCCTCTACCACAATGACGTTATTTTGACAAGGTAACATTTTCTTTCAAACTGCTTAGTACTTGAATCTAAGCCTACAATTTAAAACTTGTAAAATTGGAACACGTAATAGATACTATAACATGGACGCGAAACCCTCCAAAGTGCCTATGTTCCTTAACATTATATGAAAAATAGACGACATTCTGTCTGCTACTAGACATATTTCTGACTTGTATTATATACTTTTTAAACAAGGCTACGAATTCTTTATTACATAATTCTTACCGCGATGTAGGTGATAGTACGAATGTATCGAGCAAGCTCTATGATATTATGTTAAATACATACCTTTCTCTCTAAATTCTTTACTACATATAGGCGCATTTATTTACCTAAATGCTATTCACTAGGTTAATCAAACTTTAAATTTACACAATAAGTTAATATTATAATATGTATGAATAATGAAATGTTGGAAATAAGTCTATCATTACAAATTATAATAATGCAAATGTGCACCTTAGCCGCACTCCAGTATAGGATGCAAACGTTCCACAAGTAACGCTATTGAACAATACAACTATACTTACATACTATAATTTATGTATGTATTGTAATATATTTTTATAACGTTAACGGACGTAGCACCCAACAAGGTGAATTTGACAGGCCGATATTACCGGTGTTCTTTTAAACATAACGAAATGATCTTTTTTTAATTACTTACTCTAGTTCACTATATTTTTACGAGCATTCAACACAGCTGCACTTAAACTCATTCAAAACGTTAATACAATGTATTCATCCTGTTTGCAAATGTTATTCTGATAATCTTTTGCTAAAACCTGATTATTATGACAATTTTATGACTCATTACAAGTGTGCTAAAAGCTCCATTGACGTTAAAGAACTGTAAAATATAATTATATAATCGTCGTTTCAAGAATACCACTTCTTTTATCTTTGAATCCATTAATTGGATGGTGAATAATATACAGGTTCGAAAAAAACATTAAAGTAATTCAAATTAACAAAAAGGGCAGACTATATTTTACTGATAAACTATTTTTTTTTTGATAATCTGGCGACGGCTAATATTATGAGCTACTACTAACTATTTAACACCACACACACTATGCGATAGTTTCCAACATTTTTGATATGGCAACTTACAAAATTGTACTCTTTTTGTTAGTGATTAAAGTTACAGGGAATTTATAAAAGAGCTGAATTAAACAGAGCTTTCAACTGCTAAATATTTTATTAAACTTATGAAAGGTTTTACTTATGATTATGAATAATTATTCGACAAGTTATTATGATAACTAAGTATACCTACTTATTTTGTGTTTCTTTGTTGTTCAATATGTTTTCCTCTGGTGTTGGTCTGGCATAGTAGATCGTCTACCGACGTTCGTGGTAAGACACAAGAATGCTTGGCGTGCTTATTGTCAACTCTTACCGACATGTGATAAAATATTATTGAATATTCTAAATAAACGGGAAAGTGTTAATATGGACTTTTATTTTAACTTCCCTCCGACCTAGTAGTTGTGCTTTTATTCAGATATACAGATAAATACCTACCATAACGTTGTATGTACACTGAACATAGATTTGCAAATAAATTAATTGAGTTTAAACTATGTAGGTATAATGGTTGAAACGACAAAATATCAATCGCGGATGACACTCAATTTGCTAAGCGATATGAATTGATTTTTGTTGCAAATAACAGTAAACTATGGCAGTTGTTTATGCAGGAGGAGCTCGTGGCTAAGTAATAACAGTCGCTCGGGTCGATCCATCAGGTTAAGCTACGCTTGCCGGGGTTGGTCCGTGGATGGGTGACCATTTTCACATATCGAGACTCCTCCGTTCCTCGGAAAGCACGTTAAGCCGTTGGTCCCGGCTGTGATTTGTGGATCTTTGACAGTCGTTACGAGTCGTCAGAAGCACGAAAGTCTGACAACCAGTCTAACCAAGGGGTATCGTATTACCCAGTTACTGGGTTGTGGAGGCAGGAGGAGTCTCTTGCCTCTCCTGGTGCAAACCCTCAGAACTGTGCTCTACGTGTTAAAAAATATAAAATAGCTCTGGGTAACGCTAAAGGAAAGATGAAATTCTCAATATAATTTTACTTGGGATCAGCAAAAAACTAACACTTGATATTGCTTCCCTCAAGTGGGCGCCACAATATTTTCGCCCGGGGTATCAGTGGCCCTTACGCCGGCACTGTGTGGAGGTCAGATAGGCAGTCGCTCCATGTAAAATACTGGTATTCAGCTGCATCCGGTTAGACTGGAAGCTGACCCTAACATAGTTGGGAAAAGGCTAGGCAGATTGATTTATGGCAGTTGTTTGATTGAAGAGTGCCGCATAGACCATTATTATGACTGAAAGATGTGAATTTGGTAACTAGGCCTTTCATGACTCGCCTCAGTATAGGTTCTAGCCTTCAGTATTGAGAGGCCAACACTTGATCATAGGTGTCACAGCCGTTTCTTTCGCGTCACCAAGCGGAAAAGAAAACATAATTTTAGGAGGCAGAGGACAACACTAGCCTCATGGGTCACATGTCATATGTCGGCCTTTATGATGTGCCTTTTCACATCATAGACAAAGTGTATTGTTGCAGTTCACAAAACCGGCACAGAGCATTTCCGTTTGCCGGTAGAAACGCGTAGAATTGATGGTAGATGGCGGTAACTACATCATGAAATTATCATTTTGATTATCATAAACAAAAGTAAACTGTAGGTTAACTGACAATCTTTGTTTATCATCAAGACATGAAAAACAAGAAACAGGGTTCTGGGTGGTGTTTAGTACCGTATTCCAAAATTAACTTCTCTATAGGTAGGTAAGCCTGAATGGTAACTAGGTACATACCTACCTGCCTACATAATAGGTACATGCGATGTTAGGAATAGGCATTGGTTTGGCCTGTAACTGGGATTTTTATCGGCCTGGAAGGTTGCTAAGAGCAACCTACGTAATGCCCGGTTTACGAGGACAATTACTAAACCCAGTGACTCTGAATTTCGGACCCAGTCAGTGGGTTTATGTAGAGTGTAGACGAGATCGGTAGTACCTAAGTCAGGCGGGGAAAAGTTACTGGGCCCGAAAATAAACGGGTAGGTTAGTCAACTGGACTTACTTGAGGGTGCGAAGTCAGCACTGCCCTGGGTTGAAACTAGTGTTCGTGTAGGCACTATAGTTTCATTCAACCAAATCCAGTTGTAAGTCGGCGCTGGACTGACTTGAATGTGCTGTCAGACACATTACCTACTACTTACTGCTGGGCTCGTATAAATCTGCCTTAAATGCATACGGTAGGTATTTGGGTAGGTTAGGGTCAGGGTACCTACCTACAATTACACAAAGGGCCCGTTTAAATAATTCCTAATGTAGGTAGGTAGATCCTACAGAGGTTTTATTCCGAAAGAAAATGTTATAACATTTAAATACATTACAAATGCATATAAAAACAAAAAATATATAAAACTTGCACTATCTACTTATCTCTGTGCGGTGTCAATTCCCACAATTCTTTAAAATGTTGCATGGTGTCAAAACCATGGCTGACCCCAAATTGAAACAGTCACCTGCACGCCCAGGTGCGTACGCGCAATTAATATCATCCTCTAATAATAGATACACCTCGCAACAATAATTTATTTGTTTTATTGTCTTTATCGCTAGCGATGAATTCGACACGTTAATCGCGTAAACCTAAAATATATTGTTTCCTCTGTTGCGAAATGCTATTCAAAATGTTCCCATTTATTGGACCACTTCTTTATCTTAATTGAAAATATAGACGGAGATATTGAAAGGTTTTTATTTAGTAGGGTGTATTAATTGTGTGAATAAATACATTTGCAATCTTATCATTGTTTATTGGGCATCAACAGTTTGGGGCAAATTAATTTCCTGTGGGAACTAATAATATCGCATCAACGTCGCTTTCCTTAGCTAAGTGTTTCGTGGGTGGACCTTTATTAGTTTACTGTTTACCTATATACATTAATTTTAAAAGATACTTTAAGTTTTATTAATTTATTAGTTTCGTAAATTGGTTTTAAATTAAAGTGCTTTTAATTTTCTTTTGTTAAATTGCTTTCAGTCGGTAGACAACTAAGTCCTTATGTGTGCATTGTGCACCTACCCATTTCATATTCGTCTATGTGTCCCTACTATCCCCATTAGATAACCTTTGATCAGCTAAGTCCCCACTATGTAAACGAGTGTGATTCAACGTCTGATTAGTTAGTGCGTCATGTGTTTTATTTATAACCGTCAAAGCTGTTAAAGTTATCGTGGAAGTGATCGGTTCGCTTGAGGAGCATGCAAATCACCGCACTACGCCACGAGGTGGCATGCGGGCGTACTTCTCACTACCACAATCGTGGGGAGGCATGGCTTACATTAATATTTATTTTTAGATAAATTAGTTTGTAAACCTGGATTGTTATGCAGTTTTGGATACCATCAGAAACACTTTATACCTACATATCGTAAGAAAGTACTAAATAATGAGCTTTGCTCAGTGGTCATACATTATCTATCTCATTATATAATTAGGTACATAATTTGCATAAAATAATTCAGCACTAATTGCTTTTACCAACCTGTTCAACGTTTTGGTCAAGTGCTACGCGGCCTTCGCCGACAGCTTCGCAAAAGTATCTACGTAGGTACTCGTACCTAATGGTTTTTGATTGATGCTTGATTCAGTAGGTAGTCATAATCATGATTTTCTTGTTTTATTTTTATTCTCGACTTTGTAAGGCAGATTTAACTGAAGTAGAATTAATAAAATATAAAAAAAATGTGTTTAGGTAAAACAATATTGCGTAGGTAAATAAGGAAAAAAAGGACCGTATCAAGTAATCGTAGTTACTTACTCGCTATCAGCTTTCACTAGGTTTATTATCTAAGAAGCCGGCACGAGTGTCATTATCTTATTTAGTTATTAGAAAGATACTCAATTACTTATCATTTATTTGCAAACTTTATTGCAAGCAGATAGCACACCTATTGATATTACAAAAGGTGTTTATAATTGAATATTGTATGTAGGTTTAAATAAGTATCCTGTTCGAGAAAGTTTTAGAGCTTTTTCAGGAAAGATAGCGATAAGCCAATCCAATCCAGCCGATCTTTTCTGTAAATATCTCACCGTGAAGTGGAAGTGAAGTGAGCTGTCAATAGTTTATATCCCTATCATCAGGTGGAATGGCAGCTCACTTCAAACTCACTTCGCCTAAGTTATCACGGTGAGATTCCTACAGAATAGACCACCTATTGGTCTAGCTAGACTCATCTGACTGAAATTGCAACAACAATGGCAGTGATGTGATGAAGTTAAGATAAACCCAAATCTCAGGGATCGATGAGATAAAGTATTGAATAAATTAAAATGTTGTAGTTTTTCCCATTGCCACCCAAGCTGCAAGCTGTAGAGTTCAATGTCAGCGGTAGGGTCACATCGCGGTCGAAACATACGGGCGACCGATGACGTCCACACATTGTTATTGTTTGAAGACCTCGTTGACGCCACGCATCTCCATGATAAATATTTACTACAAAAAAAGTAATTTGAAAAATTTTGCATGCTTAAAATTGGCTATGAGTTATAATCCGTGTAGGGGAAGCACAATGAACCCCATCAACCGAAAAATGATTAACTAGCGATTACACTGACGGATGGGCGGCGCGCGCGCACTGGCTTCTCTAACCATAGAGCAAACAATCTACTACAACCGGTAACGAAAACTTTGAAGCTCTAAGATAGATACGAGTATGTTCTTCGGCTACGGACTTAGAAATTACCCGTTTCCCTTTTGCACTCAACGGAAAAAAACACAAAAATACAGTACCAATTTTTTTTTTTTCGTTGACTTGTTAGGCAAATGCTGCTACACGTAGGCTTAAATTATTAAGCACCTTTATGCAAACAGCAATCACACAATCAGTAAAATCTGCAGAAGCAATCTGTATGTGAAGTTACCGACTAGAAGAGGCTTCATCTAGGATCTATCACTTTCCATTTCAAACTGGCTACCTAACCTACCTTAACATTACAAGGGCAGTCCTGAGCTAAAAACTAACTATCTATGTAAGTTTATTGTAAGTATTGTAAGTTATCTATCCATCCTACACACTATGGTTTACAGTTTCACCGGTGACTGAGCAGCGCGTTGGATGCGCGAGCGCACGTGCCGCGACATATGGCGGCGCCATACTGTTTGTTTGCCAATCATAACGGACATATTTCATCAGATAACGGCCCACCGCCTCCGACATATTGCCTCCATCTAAAACAATGTGTAACAATTAAAATGTCGACACGTTACCGAATTAATCTCGTGGACGATTCGATATGGTTTTCAGCGGAGATGTGAGGGGTGCTAGATCAAAATAATTATGATAGATTTTTAATGAGAATGACTAGAATATCCTAACGGACTTGTGATTAATGAAACTTCTTAATATTTATCATAGAATTGGTTAGGAATAATAAATGGAATTGACTGGCCTGATTTGATTTAGGCACCTGTCTATTAGCAACCTTTTGCGTTAGTTTTCACTTCTATGGCATCAAAAAAGCAGCAAACCTTTTATTTTCAGGACCCTCCTTACATAGAAGGCCGATAAATCACTAACTATTGAGTCTGAGCTTCAAAACAAGAAATCCTAGATTTTCCTATTACCTATACCTACATGTGTAACCAGGCACCATACATAATTCATCAATAGATTCGAAAGCATCTCAACATAGGAATATTAGCATCAGAAGTTATGCATAGATTCAACTTCTCGTTATGCCTCTCTATTTCGTTATCATCTACCCCAAGCTTTACATCAAAATCCAAACTTTGTCAAACGTTTTAAATATATATCTGTGTTCGCGTGCCAACGCGTGTAAATTCGTAACGGTACATAAACTCGTAGTTTTAAGTGCAAACAATTATATTAACACCAGACTCGTCCCAACGTTAGGTCCCCCTTGAACGAGACCAATTGATATACCTAACCTGCAATTTGGAGCGGGCACGGGCGCAGGCGCATGGCGGCCACCATATGGCGCGGATCCATCGCCAGCGATTCGAGGGACGACCACCAAACCTTGCAGACACATTATTATACGAACCAAGGAAATCTTGTTACTGGAACTGTCGAATGTCCAAGTTTCTTGATATTTATTGATGTTATAACATCAATAAATAGACTTTATAAAGTCTATTTATTGATGTTATAGTGTATCAAGAATCGTACCTGACTATTTATTCCCATTTTATGTAAGGTTATAAGAAAACATAAATATTACAGCGGTTAGAACCACATTCTAAGGTCTAAAATTGATAGAATACTATATTTAGTAAACATGGAAATCGTTAACCCGAAGATCATGTGATTAAGTTTCTGATTTACTTATACGATTGTTATTCTTCAGGGCTGTATGCGACGATTCTTGTTATGATTGAACTCGCATCCATAAAAACAAAGCTTTATACGTCTACTGTTAATTATATCGTTATTAAAATTATTATGATCTCCAATAAATACACGTTTATATAGTTTGACCTGCAAATAACAATATCTATATTTACATCTTTACAGCAAACGACGATGCAGATAATAAATTAAACATAAACCTATCCTTATATATTATTTTGATTACTTTCCTACTGAAAGGTGTTTGCGAGTAAGTAAAAACGGACTGAATAAATTTTAAACTGGCAAGCATGTCTGATCCAGCAACAAAGTAACTTTAGCCGTAAACGGAGTGCAACCCCACGACTTTTTTGAAAAACGAAAAACTTCTTGAATTTTTTTAAACATCATAAGGCATCTCATAAAAACTGTCGCAGTTTTGTTTTACAGATGACTCTACAAGGAGAAAGTTTTTTAGAAGTATTTCTGGACTCGCAAAAAGTTATTAAAATTGTCGTTAAGAAGTAAAAAAAAAATTACATCTGTGATTTATACTAAGGAAATATTTAACTTTTTGTTAGTCGTTAAGAAATACTTTTTTAATCTCGTAGAATAATAGCGTAACGTAGCGTAATAATCGTATACCTATATTAGTACACAACTAATCCTCATAAAAATCATTTAAATGCGCTGAGTCATAAAATCTGCGTATGCACATATAACGATTAGATCGTTGATGTCTTTTGTACCGCGGCGCGGGTATGTTAATACACTCTCGATCATTAACAGAGATACTTAGATACGAATACTATAATAAATATTTAGGTAGGCTATTGGACTATATCCAGTTACACAAAACTGAAATAGTTTTATAAAAATAAAAATTCACATTTAACCATAAAATAAATCTTATGTCGATCCTATTAATCGTCCCCTTTAATTTATTAGAAAGTAGTTTTCATAAGCAATATTAAAATGAAAACCCACACTTTAGAATCACAAATCACTTTCTTGTTTTAACTTACTCGAATTTCATGAGACAAGATTGTAGGTCATG
Source organism: Lithophane socia (assembly GCA_947522985.1). NCBI lineage: Eukaryota > Metazoa > Arthropoda > Insecta > Lepidoptera > Noctuidae > Lithophane > Lithophane socia. Next base: position 11,336,855 of record OX383256.1, on the reverse strand, counting down.
AAAAAACTCGACTCATACGTTCTAACCTTAATATAAGTTCTGGTTTAATGAAGCTGTAAAACCTGAAATGACGTCACCACATTTTAAGCCGTGGGAAAATGTGGAATGAACACGAAATGAATAAATAAACAAAGCTAACGTTACCCCGCCGTCGACGGTTAGCCCGGATCCTTGTAACGTCTAATGTTATATTGTCATTATGGGTATATACTATGTACGTATGTTACATAACCAGCAGTCTTAAGTGTTTTCCCATGTAAGAAACACGTGTGTATTTTATTAAACCACTAAGTAAATTGGGTGTGAAGAGAACCTGTTTATGTTCCTCCATATGAAATGGAAAGTGAGCGGATGCTCATCATATCGGCCCGTAAATGTTCACTGATAAATGTGGTATACCATAAACCGCTACTGTAATCGATCCTGGGAGGATTACTTACGTTTGCCATTGGCCGGGGATCGGTGATTGGTGTCTGATAAATTGATAACACATGGGAAATTACTCAGATAAGGGTAGATTTTTGTCGTTCAAATGATACGACATATAAAACTAGCATATCGTTTGTCAGAGAGACACAAATAACATTTTCAACTTCAAGTCTCAGTTTGCTTGCCATCAAGTTTCTTTCTGTTTATAATAACAGAAATTAATTAAATTATGTATAGAAAACCTTACATTGTAGACATAATTTCAAATAAAAACATTTTATGGAGCAAATCTAAAACCGTAGAAGAGTATTTTTTTATACAGCTTGAAGGTAAAATAAGTAAAAATCTGAAACATACCTATTTACATAATAAACGCGCGCAAGTTGTCTTACGAAGATGATAGCTGACAGTCGATAGGTAATTACCACAGATGCTATCTCAGTAAGTAGACAGGCTTTATACAGAATACACATAGATTTTCTCAGGTCTGCCTGATGTTAGCAACTTTTTTGTTTACTAAACTCGGAGTCAGTTGCCTAAGTTTTTAAAACAGATACGACATAGACGGAGGTACTAGTATAGTGGAATCACTATATTCAATAACACAAGATCGACTCTACAACTCTCTTCTCTCAGGGGGCCAAGTCTACTAATTTACAAACGTGTCAGTGGTCTCACAATGATCAGTTTTTGACAGATTTTGTATGGCATATCTGTCAAAAACTGATCATTGTGAGACCACTGGCACGTTTGTAAATTAGTAGACTTGGCCCCCAGGTCTGCTGAAATCAGTTTCCATTCTACTTACCTTTGTTCGATCTTTTACCTTTAATCGCGCCTTAGGTATAACATTTTACAACTGTTAAGTAAGTAGGGACGTACTTACAATAAACATAATCCCATTCTAACTTAAACCATTTTAGTTTAAGTCATAGATACTTCAAGCTCAACAAAAGAAAATACAGTAGGCGCGTGGGCTTGTTGTCTGTCGATTAACTATGAAAGGTGGATGGGGACACGCGACGTGCGCAGGGCCGGGCGGCTCGCACCCGCGCCCGCGCCGCGCCGGGAGCGGCTAGATCCCACCACTTACCGGCTAACCCATTTATACGCCGCGTTGAAAACAGGACTAAATGAATTAATGCAAATTTATACTATAAAAATTGTCGCAGGTGCGCCAGGACGAGTTCCAGCCATCGTCGGATTCGATTTAACGCGCTTGCGCCGCGCGAAAGTTTTATTTATAACCGCGTAGTCTGCTCAGCTATTACGCACAACGAGCACAATTGCAATTTGGCGAAAAATTATTCACTTTCTTTAAAGACCAACATACCTACAATAACATGATCAAAATATTTATTATTTAGGTTGTTTAGGCTCACTTGCGCGTTCATGGGTTATGCTAAATAACTCGGAGTTAACAGCTAACTCAGGGTTAATCCAAAGAGAGTTATTGGATTAACCCTGAGTTAGCTGTTAACGCGCAAGCGGGCATTAGAAATTGATTAAACCAAATATACAAAATACAGGTCTTTTTCCGGACAACTGAAATCAATTAATGTTCACCAGTAAGCAATAAAACGCCTATTAACTATAGTTTAAAACTTGGTTTTTATAATCCGCAATAAAGTTATTTTATTCAGTTCAGATGTGGATATTAAATTGTGATTATTAAATACCTAATTGCTTGCTATGAGTGCTTCCAGATTATGACTTTATACGTAATTGAAATCGTAAATTTTTTATCTTCATAAGAACTCGCCGTCAAAGTAACATTGAAATTAAATAACTCTTTTCATCTGATAATTGCTGTAATAAGAATGCTAATGAAATATTAAAATATTAATATTTTAATGGTTATGCAGAATCTCTGCATTTTAATAGTTATGGAGAATCTCTGCGGGTAGGTACCTTATACCTAGACACAGACAGTTCTAATAACATGCCTGCAGATAATCGAAATAGGTAGTTACTATCTTTGATTTATGTAACTGTTGGTATGTAGGGGAAATCAAGACCCTACAGATTCATTTTTATTTCATTCATAGGGCTGAAGTAAGGCTTGTTTACTGGGCAGGTTAAGGTGACGTCTGTTGGGTCATAAATGCGGCGGCAGATGTTACGACGACTAGTAGACGCGGTGAGCCGCGGCGCGTGGCGTCATTGTGCGACCGAGACGCGCGAACCTGTCGCACAATAGGGAATATGCATGTGATTCAAATATGGGTCAAATATTTTTTTCTATAAACTATGTTACTTCAGAATTAAGCCTCCATCAATATTTTTGAATAAAATTTCTTTTTGAGCGAGAAATTAATTTTTAAACAGTCCCAAAAAACTGTGGGTAATTCAAATACTTGAAAAGGCTAAGAGCGGATGTGACGTAACAATCCGGGCTAACAATCAAAATGTCAATGTCAAGTCAATGTCAAACGCTCATAGAAAAAGGAGTGTTTGACGTTGACTTGACAGTTGCTTGTCTGTTTTCACGAACTGTGACGTCACCACACCAAGCGCGCCAAACGGAGGGCGTTTAAATAGCCCGGATCGGTTGGATATTTTTAAACATTTTTTTAACTACTTTAAATTGCTTTTTTGCCGTCGAATTTTTTTTTACTATTATTTGACGATGTAAACTATCGAATAAAAATATTAAAAAAATACATGCATATTCCCTATTATAATCATAACACATGAAATTCATGGCCGTACCTACGTAATGTAGGCTTTGTTGTGCCAGTACCACATGCCGTCGCCGCTGACACTTAATTGCAATTGGCTTTAATAATTAACCGGACCGAATGACCGTGGCGAACTGGCAATTTATCGAAAAACATATTTATTATATTGTTGACGGCTTCCGATAAACAAAGAATGTGCATTGTTTTATTATGAACTCAGGTCCTCCAAAAGTTTTTATTCGTATAAAAATTGAAACACCTAGTAACCTAGAAAAGAGTTAATACCAAAAAGTGTTCCCAGACGGTTCACAAATACACACCATTTGCTGCTGGCAATTATTGAACTATTTATTCAACTGTGCAATCTGTAAAATCACGTGCAACAAAACATTTTTTTTTTTAATTTGAACATTTCCTGAAAAATATGCACCGCCAAAAACACAATTAGTAATATGAATAATGGCGTAAATGAATTTAGCGCTATGACAAAAGAAACTTTAACATCACATTCATAATGACTGAAATGAAAACACTGCCAGGAATTATTGCCAGTAGCAGCAGTGTAGGTTAGTAGTTACTATTTTACAAACACTGCAACATATTTATTTCATTTTTTTTTTTAAGTAATTTACATTAGGTGACTTAGAAACATTTTTGTTTCTGTTTTGCCTTGGTCAAGTTATGTAATTGGTTCTTATAACTAACTAATTAATTTGCGATACGTTCATTGATTTAAATTCTGTAAAAAATAGTTTTGATAGAGTATCTTTCTTCGTCACTAAATAATATCACAGAATATAATGCATAACTCTCATATAAATTGCCCTGAACGTCGTTCCAGCGTACATTTAGGTGGGTAATTTATAAGTCGATCGACAATAATTATTGCTATATTATGTTAATTCATTGGAGGACCCATAATACTAAATGCAATCATGGCGGGTACCGTGCATACCGTGCTATACCCATAGGTACCCATAAAATCTTGAAAATATCTTCATTTTCGAATAGCGTCATCCTATATACAATTTACTATGGCAATATGAAAGCTTAACACTGGCACTCAGCTTACGTTTTTGCATATCTTTACGCATGTTTAAATGGAATCGTTAAAAGCATTTATGATATTATGTTGATACTGTCGTCTACAAAATGATTTTAGTCAACAAATGAGAGCTATGGCTCTGATTAGGTATTATTTTTCCTGAAAAGTCTAGGATGTTAAGAAAGTAATCGAAATTAATATTTTTATTTGTATTTTTTTTCTTAATACCCACTGTAGGAGTGACAACGTCAAATCTAATTCACTGGTGAAACTTCACAGACAGTTATCATAAGTTTGTGAACATGTATTATTTAAAAAAAATGTATTCCTAAAATACTAGATACTCATGCTACGACCTAAAGTTGCTTTCTTAAAGTAAATACTTTTGCTGTGAAGCGTACAGCATAATTTCTGTCAAAGAGATTAAGCGGTCAATGGTGGCACAGAACATACATACATAGGGAATGATGCAGCTTTGATACGGTTACTGAATTCTCTATACTTAGCAGGCATGGTTTGATACCTAATTAATACTGGGTAATTGCCAACATATGCTAGCATTTTTCAAATTACTTGCTGGTATTGCGACTGGTCCATAAGCCATAATGCAATGGATAGTTTACATAAATATCTCGTATGCATAGTTAGTGAATGGGAAATCACTTTATGTGGTAGAGATTATTTCTTCATTCGCAAAATGAAATCTATGGTATTTGTATAATTAATGATATTTTTGCGTTTATTGCTTAACATTCAGAGGATAAAACGTTCATGAACATGTACAAAACAAACATTTCTATGTAAACTTATCCAGATTTCTGCTCTTCATGATTTTCATGGAAAGGTTATTTAATTATTATCAACTAGCAAGTGAATTTTATTTATAGACACAAGATAGACACGTATTTACATACTCGTAATTTGAAAAGCTAACAGACTTAAAATAATAATAATAATATGTTACAAGTATATACCCACAAAAGGGGGGGGATAACATAGTGCATTAAAAAAATCGTCCAATATATCTATAAGTTCCAATAAGATTGGACTAGCAAGTAACATAAGCACGGACAACCATATCAATTGCAGCGTATTATAATATTTTTGGTCAAAGTTTTGCGAAAGGAGAGTATCGCGAGTTGGCGACTGACAGTTATCAGTACTCTTGGTAGAGTAGCAAGCAGAAATGAATCGTTTGCAGTGAGCTATTGATATATTTGTCATTGCCATTTGTTCAGTAAGCTTATTCTATGAATTACATCGTTGAATTTAACCATAATTAGATAAAGACAAAAATACTAATAAAGTTGCTATCGTACATAAGTAGAGGTTCCATATTAGCATTTGCTTTGAGCAAGCCATTAGCAACGGTCGAAACCGGCGTAGGATTTAATGACGAAGGATCATGTTGCAGGATCTAATGACGTCAGTACAAAGCGTATTTAATGTTGCTTGTAAGTGAAGATGAGCCCGAGGCGACGGTGTAATGGTGGTGGAATGGGGCATGCGCAGGCGGCGCGGGTGAGCGCAATGTGCGCGCGCGACCTTTTGCGAGTAATTACTAGGCGCGTGCGCTCTCCGCGCAAGTCGCACGCACCGTTCGCCGATACCCGCTACCCGCTGTCTGCTTACATATATGGAAACAGCTACTTTACAACACACTCGCCCTTTGATTAGCATTTTTTGTGTTTGATTTTAATCACACTAGTTAACAAAGTGTTTTATTATACTCACTAGCTTTTTATCAATAACGACTAAAATACTTCGTATGTTTTTATACCTGCCAACATGAGCATTGACGAGTAATTAATCATTGCTGCTGTCGTTTTTCATAAGTAAACAGCATAATTTAAAACTGTCATGCGTGTAAACCTCGAAAGTGTTCACAGGGCTGTGCCTCTGTCAACTGGCATCGAACACACGAACCTCACTTCTAAATTAACAACGGTATTTAGGCAAATTACTAGTTCTAGTTCTACACTAGCCAGACTATCGCTATTTGTTTGTATGCCAGAGATTCGACGTCTGATCTTAGAAATAGTTCATGTAAGTAAGTATTTCAGTCAAAATCAATTTAGAGCTTTTATGAATTATTCTGAAGATTTTCAAAACTTTTATAACTGCAGATAATCTTCTGTGTGTATAGATAAAGGCTCCTGCAAACAGGCGCGACGCGACGGCGCGACGACATGACATCGGTAGAACAATCAACGTGAAGTTTTCATAGAAATGTTTCCTCCAAAGCCGTGTCGCCGTCGCGTCGAGCCTGTTTGCGGGATTCTTAAAGTAAAAAGTTAACCATAATCCGCCTCTTAAAAAATGTTTAATTTTTATGGATCCAGGATTTATTTCCGGGAGGAACATGGGACAGACACATAAGATGTGTCTCCCATATCTTGTATTGCACTATGCTGTTTTGGGATTCTAACTTTTTCATTGCAGATCCAGTCCATATTCAGACAATTGGAATTTATTTTAGTTAAACCGTTTGGGGGTTACTCCCCGTCCCCACCCCCCTTTGGATCCGCCCTTGGATATGTGAGACACCATTACCTGCGTCGATAACTAGATTCGGTACATCGTTGTAAAGTAAGTAATCAATAAAAAACAATTATATATGGTCAATTACCTGTATTAAAAGTTATTAATATGTAAACCAATTCATGTTTCATAAGTAAACATGTAATTGTTGCAAATAAGTTGTTTTTTTCCAAATTTTGATCGCTGTCGTTCAATAAGTAAGTCATTTTCAATATCGATGCCTATTATAACTTGAATAAAATGGACAGAAAATGGCGATACGCACTCGAAATAGCCACCGTGCGAAGGAAACGGTCTTGTCCACGGATTAATGACGGCAATTAAATCGGTTCAGTCCGGCGCATGGCGGCGCGGGCGGCCGGCGGCCGGTTCGGTCCAAAAGGTTGTTTTTTGCTATACCATCGTCTTCTAGACCGTACTTAATGAAAATCAATGGTTCTGTAATCTATAGGCAGGTATACACTCGCAAAATGATCAGTTTACACAGAATAGATAATAACTTGATCCATGACTTGGATTAGAACTGAACTTTTTCTAATTGATATTTGGGTCTTAAACTTGGCATTTATGTCCAATAAATTGCCAAACATGTTTATACTGTCTTTCAGAGGTTTCTGTGCCAAATATATTTTCAATAGGTACTTGGGAGTTAGGTAGTAGGTACACTGATTTTCAGGGGTGTCTACAGAACCTAAATAAAAATGCGTGTCGATAAAATTACTATCAAAAGTAAATATCTCATCACTTGATACACAATATAATAATCTTCGTCTCATCACTTGATAACGGGTAAATGTCATTTATTAAGATAAAGGCAACCTGAACATAACAATCAGTATAAAAACAATAGAAATACAAAATGCCGTTACCTGTCGACCGTTTTATAATTACCAAAGAGCGAGAGTGGATACACACTTACTTACGGAGTGAATTATCGTAGGCCGCTTCTCAGATTGGAATCAATTAACTGGAGGCGACGCGCTCCCGGTCCCGGAGTGGCCTTCGCGCCACCTGCCGGCCGCTACCCGCCGCGCGGCGCGGGCGCGAGCTGCCACGGCCCCCGCACCGCGCGCGCCGCAGGGCCGCGGGACGCGGCTCCTTCCCGGCCCACGGTTACCGCTGGCTGGTCACCCTGCGCACTTATCAAAGGCGCGTGATTGCCCATTCATTATCCGCAAGCAAAATCGCGGCACCTTTGGCGGTTAATTGCGCTAACCCAATTTTTTTGAATCCGAATTTCGTTTTGTCGTTCGGAATACCACATTGCGAAGTTTATGTCGTGTGTATGGATGAAAATATTATGTCGTTAAATGAAAATATAGCTTTACACATGCCATTTTACTCCGTGTTGATGACGATTTTACTAAAATATAGGTTATATTCGGGACATCTTATGAGTTTTATTGATCTTCGCGTACAACCTTTCTGTTGTCGATATTATTCGATTGCATACGATAATTGCCTTTAAGTTCTGAATCATGATGCGCAGCTGAGTCGCGGCGTCGTATATCTGAACCCGAAGGACGTAAAAGCATGATTTACCAACAGTAGTTAAAACACTCATTAAGCGGACATGAGCGGCGACCGCAGCCGCCGCCGCGGGGCATGCGTTAACTCGCCCAGACATCTTCACTGAGCGTTTGCGAGTATTGCGAGCCGCCCAAACCAGGCTGATCGTTGCCCACAGAAATAAAAAACCTTATTTAATTTAGTCATTTAATATTTTATATACTCTGTTTGGATTGCAAAAGATTTCAATTTTTAATTTCATAGTTTTAAAAATACTGAGACAAACCTTAGGAAAAACTATCAACACCAAAGAACAACTTAAAGAAAATGGTTTTCGACGTAGGTATGACGATGGTAAAAGAAAACTTAAACTATATAAATCTGTTTGAATTAGTTTGTGCCACCATCTCGTAGGCGCTCTAAATATATTCGTAGAACTGTGCTACGAAATTCTAGTGGTTACGAAAACTTAGGCGTAGCTAACAGTAGGGTACCAAATAGCGGAGGGAGAGGTCTCAGTTTGAGATTATATTACACTCAATATAATATACTATAAATAAAAAAGTGATACCTCTAATTTCTGTAGGTCCGCGTAGACGCCATTATTATATTGATACTCAACTCAATATAATATGGCGTCTACCTACAGAAATTAGAGGTATCACTTTACTAACATCACGCTTATATTCCCAAAACGCAGAGGTGTTCCTTTAGATAGAGAGATACACTCACATTTCGCCAATTATGTTCCGAGTTTCAGTTCCATGTAACACGGGGAACGGACGAACCTTTTTCCACCATCAATAATCAATAGTTTCGGCTGCTATTGAGAATTTTCTGTTGGAAAAATCCAATAGGTAACACTTTGCTGGCCCTGAGGATTTCACAGAACCTGATGCTCAGGAGTCGCGTCGCCCCCACTACCTATACCAACAAAGTTCTAGTTCTGGGAAGTGGTGTGTATCTACGGATAACATTGTACTTGGAGCATAGTTTGGTTTCTGAGACATACATTATGAATATAAGGACAACGCAGTAACTACGCAACTGGCAGGATACAGTTTCCGACTGATCAAATTCTATTTATAAAATTTTCTGTTTAAAAGGGTGACATAAAAGAAAAACCTTGCCTTTAAATGGCATATAATTATAATATAAATAACAGAACAGGTATGTCGATGTACCTACGTGAAATGTGAAGTCAAGACATATTATAGGTACATACGTATTTAGGTTCAGGGCTGGTCTAAAGACCTAACAAATCCAAGTATGGTCAAACGGTATAAAAACATAACACGAGGGCTTAGTGCACCTTTCCAATCAATTACCAATAAATAGCGTATAAGATAGGCTAGAGGACGACCGCGGCGACGAATTCCGCGCTTCACTGCCTGAAGCGTGCGCCTACTTTTTGCAATGGCAGGTGCAAGCGCATATGCTATTAAATTGTCAAAGAATACACGTACGCATGCCTGTGTATGCCTCTGATAGCTTTCAATAATCAAAAGTCAAGTGAATGCCTGTGTGCTTTTGAAAACAATTTAGACGCGATTGTAAAGCTCTACTTATGCGCACACGCAAGCTCTCGAGCGCGCCCAGCAGTCGGTTACCGCAAACATTTACTGCTGTATATTTAATAAAAGCTATAAATATCAATATCTGAAACGTAAGTTTTTACCGAGGACTCGCGCACTCATTACACAATTACACACGCAGTAATCGAAAACCGCAACATAGCAGCAGTGCGCGCCTGCGCGGTGTGCGCGGCCTCGGCTTCGGGAACATGTGCTCACTCAATATGGGAGCGCGCACGGCGTAAGAATAATCGCAATTAGCGGAGAGGAGCGCAGTTTTTCGTCGTAATGAGCGGGCGTGTCGTCCGCACCGCCGCACCGCTGCACTGTCGCACCGCACGACGCACACAATGCGAGCACTCCACAAGCTTTTACGGTTTCAGCTGACGCCCCCCATATGACTCGCCACAATCTCCTTCTAACTGTAGGCCTCCAACTGCTAAGTATGCAAATTGATACCGTTCGTAACGGATGTTTAGGCGATAAAATGTTACACTGATTTTTGGGATTCCTTTATGTTATTTTGGAGCACATTCGCATGGTAAGTATATAGGTATTATTTTTCAGAAGTCCTCGTTTGCGTCGTAGTCATAAACAGCATTTAGGTTAAATAAAGTATCCTCCTTAGGATGTAATTCATGATGTACACAGTAAACTGCACGTTAATAGTAACTCTTGAACTGTGATAACACTGTAATTTGAAAATATTGTAAGAGTATCCGTGGAGTTTCTTGCCGGCTCTTCTCCATAGGAAACGACCAATTAGAACCGTGCACCTAGCTTCTGACGTTTCATAAGTGCCCATGTACGTTTATGTGAAATAAAATATTTTGATTTTGATAGCCGCCCGCTACGACATACAGCTAAGAGTACTAACTGCTACGAAATAAAGGAAGAAAGGAATTCTCACAACAATTAATATATAAAATATAGCCAGGATTCCTTTGATTTTTTATTAGTTAGTGTTTATTTTACTGAAAGACTGAAAATTGCCTGCACGAAATATAAAATATTTTTGATTGTGATCATTTTCGCCCGTCTGATTTTCTTCATACTATTTTTAAGCGATTTGACTAAATTATTATTTCTTAATCCTGAACTGATAAGAAAATGTCTCAATCCTGTCGTACCTGACATATTCCTTGAACTTTTACAAGGCAAACCATTTATCGTAATTCATTACGACACTTGCAAGCAATTAGGAAAACCGTATGGCGACTACCCAACACTACCGTTTTCTTAATCGGATCCTCGATAAAGCGTAGAGAAAGTGTTCACCCAGTCTCATGCATTGAACAAATAAAGGCAGTGCACACAAGTGGATGACGCACGGCACGCGCAGGCGCTCCAATAAATCCGTTAAGGGCACATGGCGCGGGTGCAGGCAGCGCGCCGACTCGCGTGCTGAATCTTGTCTCAAGCACTGAGGGTGCTCCTTAGACGCGACATGTGTCGATCGCAGTTATCGACAGTTAGATTTTAACATTAGAAATATTAATAAAAAAGGTAATGCTTTTCTAAATGTAACTTTGTTAGTGCTACGACCGTACAACAGTGCGTAGCTCGTAGCAGCTAAATAAGAAAGCTCTACGAAAAATGTTTTTTGGTCGTTTATAAGAAACTAAGTTCCATAAAATGTAATATTTAAGCTTAGGAAATCAAGTTGGAAAATAATTAAGTAAGTATTTGAGTAACTGAATGATTAAATATTATCCTAAGCAAGAGATTAACTGCGAAGCTCGTTCCGTTTCTATGATCGAGGTAATGACTCTGTCTGATAATTGTTATTTGTGGGCCTAATGGAACGGATTGTTGGTACAAAACTTTTAGATTTAAGTATAACCTCTATTATCTAACAGAGGATAGACTTAAATCTAAAAGTTTTAAAAAAGCGAGTGTATGGTCTCGCACACTCACTTTTTATACGACAAGGTCACAAGAGGAATGTGAAAAATTCCAGCTGGAATGGAACCCAGTGACCAATACAAGCAGTCAAGCACGATTAATTAACTACATCTTCATTAGGGTTCCGTCTCTATTTAAATATGTCGGCATTTTTCACGAAGGCTTTTATATGACTCGATTCAATGCTGAATATCGTAATCCACATCCGAAAACCCCTCACAAATTCAGGTTTTCATGTATATTTGATTATTTTGCATCGTGATCAATAGAGTTTAGAGATAAACAAGTTTTTCTGATGAAAGATGCCATTTCAAGCTCTGAAAGTATCTTTGCCCGTCTACAATAAAAAACTTATAAAAGGTAAAAGGATAAAAGTACGTAGAAACCACAATAAGACTTGTTTTGACTGTCTCCAAATCACATTGCGTGTCGATATCTAAGTCGCAACAATGGGAGCATCCCTAAGCCGCAGCCACCTGCCACCCGCACCCCTATACTATATTTTATTCCACTTAATCGTCCTTTCCGTTATATTACCTGTTTTTATAAATACTTAAAGCAAATATTCTCGTTTCTATAAAAGCTACAATGTTGGATCGTCCTATTAACTATAATAGACACTTTTAATTGAGAATCTATAAAAGGTTTCGCGAACTGCTGGCCGTATAAGGGATAAGCATTCATCATGGAAGCCGTGGCTCTCATCTGCCCAATTAATAAAAGTTGACTGTAAGGAATGGCGCACGGCGACAGCGTCAGCCGCCTGCGCCGGCGCAGCACCGCACCGCCGCCGCCGCCGCGCGCCTGCGACCGGTTCTGTACGCCTGCAGCTGAAACATACGTACCTTTCTACCCTTCAACTGTTTTATTTTGATTTACTTATCTATCAACCATGTACTCGCATACTTTATGAACGTGTTTAAGGATTTGCATGGTTTTTATCTGCATTCATCTCCCCACACTAGGTACCTACCTGTCCACTTTTAGTTTAAAGTTTTTGTGATTACGTACACAAGATTCGCTTGTGTTAACTAAAATATAAATTGTAGATAGATAACCTACTTAAGACTTTACCTACCGCATTATCACCTAGAGTCCTAGAACTAACTTTATATTGGTATCTTATAGCGCCACAACTTGTGTCCCGTGAATCGATAAACTACTAGCATTTTCGGGAACATCCAAAAATAAATGTTAAAACGAACTATGAATGAATAACAAAATCTTATCAGACATACGATCGTGATATCTTAAACCCGGCTTCATTAATTCACCCAGAAATCGAAATGGAGGTTTTAATTCGTATTTTGAACAAAGGGAGAAAACAAAAACAGCAACAGAAAAAAGAAGGATAAAAAGTGGCGCGGGCGCGTGCCGGGGCGACATGTGCACGCGCCGAGGATCCGCGCTAACGGGCCGTGACGCGCGCCCCTAGCCCCGCGACCCCGCGACGCGCGCCCCCCGCACCCCGACACGCGCTCGCCGTTATGTTTACAGCCCCCATGGCTCTCCCCCCCTGCCGCCCCCCGCGCTGCACGCGCCCTCCCCCGCGCCTGCACTCGCTGAAGCACTTCCCCCACTGAAGCCCTACGTTGCCTCGTGTAACAAAACACGCAGCAACCAAAGCAGATTATCCGCCTAATTGAATTTCCCGAGATTGCTATTACAATCGCTTGATCAGGTGAAAATGTGATTAATGAAAGACAATATTCTAATAAGCTGAGAATTGTTAGTTGCGTTCCTGGAAAAACCGAAATATTAGGCTTGTAAGTTGTTTGTAGTACTGGCCACTGATTATGGCTTTTGTATTCAAGAAACTTCAATCATTTGTAAACTATTTAATAATACACTATAACACTGTCAATTCACTACTAATCATTAGCTTTACATTCTTAGTAAAGATTTATATCTCTCTGCTGCTCACAGCATAAAAATAATTTATGTACCTACAGCAAGTTGCAGTTATTTTTAGCCACATAAATAGTTTTTATCGAATATTTTAATTGGAACTGTAATACATAATAAGGCATTTAAAGTGTCACGTAAAGTATCGATCGCCAATTTCTCATGCAAGTTCGTAGAGCACCTTTCCATCTGTCAAGCCATGGGCAATTCATAAGAAGTATTACCTATTTATGCAAAGTTAATCAGTTTTTTACTTCGGGCTTACAGCGTTTAATCAGTAAAAATAAGTCTCCGCATGCAAGTAAATGTGTTTTTTTTTAAGTCATGCTAATTAATTGCTGTAACTTTAAAGATGTTTTGTCTTGTTTTCATAAAACAGTGTTTTTATGAGATCCTGAGGGTTTAGGATTAAGGTTTTTCCTCGAATTATTAATCATACAGGCATCATAGCTTTAAATTAAACGATTCTAAATCTATCGTTTAATTTAAATTCGCGTCGCAGGCGACTTCGCAAAGTTTTTATTTAGATAAGTAGTTTTATATAGAGCCTTCAAATTCAGTAGGTACCCTGACCCGATTTTATGACCATTAAATTCACACCCTAGTTTGTCAGTATTCAAAATAATGAAAAGAATCGTTTTGTAAATAAAAATATTAGATTGTTACGTTAGAAAGGCTTCTAAGTTAGTATCTAAGCAACGCTCCGCCCAACTCTAGATGGCGACCAATAGCGCGCGGTGGGCGGGGCGCGATGCTACGAGAAATCTAAGCCGCATGTATTTAGTTAATCTCAGTTTTGGGTACAAATCAAATTAACTAGTATTTACCAGTACATGGTTAATTCAGGAACATGACATGCATGTAACCAACTGGGCAACTTGAGGCTTCGTCCAAAGTAGCGGACCGGTCTATGCGCAACTAACTTTTGCAATTCTTAATGCAAGGGTTTTAATGTCACATAGGGAGCAACCGCTTATTTGTGGGCATTAATACTTAAAAGCCATTTTTCAGTGCATCCTCTGCGCCGTCAACGTAAGCGCAACCAACAATTAAGTGCTGCCTGCGAGGATGCGACGCGAGCCACCTGTCAAGTGCCTGTTTCATCAAATCATTTCTTTATTGCTCAGCCTCCGTCCGACCTCTTTTTGTTAGCAGAGTTTTGAAAAAAAAACGTTATTGTGGAAGAGCAGTCGGGTAGGTCGGGGCGCGCGAGCCTTATTTCAGTCAGGTGCCGGGCGCCAAACGCGACGCACCGTAGCAGTTAGTGACGGGTTCCGATCCTACGCAGCCTTCATATTTTCGCGACGACATATCGTTCGCTGCACTTATTGTTAGTTTGATTTTATTTGTCTACCTAAAATAAAATGACATTAGATTTATGGTGTTTAATGGACTGAAAAAAAAACACTTTTTCGTAGACCCAAGTGTTTCGTAGCAGTGAGTGAAATAGATTTTCGTAGCTTCGTAGAAGTTACGTTTGAGGGTAAGTTCTTTTTGGACATTATTATTAAACCTTTGATTTGATTTATGTCTTACAGATATCAGACTACGAAATTCTTAACACTGTTTTCCTCTTAAAGTAATTCTTCGCATCATTTTTTTGATTGGTGATGTCATTGGAAAAAACTTATCACTGTTAAATTATTTGGATCACTTTATTTTAAAGATGTCTTACTTATTATTAAATTATTTTTTGATTTTTTAATCCCAAGGAGCTTACAATATTGTATTATCAAATAACAACTTTTATAACTGTACCTACCTACATTCCAACAATGCACATTATTGGAAATTTCTTTAATCTACATAATTGTTTGAGCATTCACATTGAAAATAAAAGTTTACCTACTTATTCAAATAGGTAAATTTAACTTAGAATTAATTTACACAAGTACCTGAGTAAATAATTCTTGCAATGTTACTCTGCCAATGACAGGTGTAACAACTTTCTTTCTTATTCATAAAACTTTAGCTTTGTTATTTCCAAAAACACATTTTCCACTGTTTGAGTATGTAAGTATAATATTTTTTAAGATGTACCTATAAATCTTAGATACGTTTCTTCGTTGATAGAACCTACCTACCTATTTTATGAAACTAACGTTAAATTATTCGGGAAAAGGAAAAAGAGTCGAAAATCTGTAGGTTCAATGATTTAAATTCTTACATCAATCTAAATTTACTACCGATAAGCTTCTCTATCTTAAAAGAGCGCATTTTGAACCGAACATTTTGCTACTAACCTGATAATCTGCATGCCAGGAAAATCCAAATCATGCGCAATTTACGGAAGAACTGCAAGAACTGCATTCTGAAAGTCCTACTTTTCACATATTTGCTCATGTCTATGTTTATTCAAGCAACAATGTACGTAATGTAATACGTAGTCGCTAAACCACACGTCTGGAGATGCAGTGCCGAGCAAATAATCTGCAATTTTATATTCTCATAGCAATACACAAACAAAGCGAAACCAAATTTGTACATGTGTTCCGACATGTTTAATACCTAGAAGTCTTGAACACAAGAACAACCCGGCCAGATAAAACCACGGGCGGTGAAATATGTTCTGTGTCTGCGAATCAATCATTTTTTAATTTGGTTAATTGAGCGTTTATACTGTAGTAAATTACCATTTTCTTTTGGTCTTCTGGTATAAGATTCATATCACGTTTTTTGAAAAACATGAATTATAGAAATTATTTTCATTAAGGGCGAATTTCACCAGACCGAGTACAAGTCTTATCCTGCGAATAAATTTTGAATTTTTGACAGTTTTTCCATACAAAAACTGACAGACGACAATTTTATTCCACGGATAAAAGATATCCGACTTTGATAAAATCAACCCTAAGTAGACTAGTAGGTACATACCTATTAATTATGATACCTTTACAAACTATTCTGAATGATAACAATAGTTATAAAGAAAAGCATGGAAAATGTACTTAGATTGCTTATAACAAATATCAAAAAGTCACTTTTTTATGCTCGTGATAATTTTTATAATAAGAACCGCCCGTGTTATTACACGGAAATAACGCAATTTACTTTGCAACCTGCGCCTCCGAGAAAACCGGGGTAACGAATATCGATGAAATATAATATTTTCAGTCTCTATCGGCAGGCTACGAGGCTCTGTATGCTTATAGAGTGCAGTACTCTGCTTCCACTGAGGTTTAAACTGTAATTATTTTAGTCATTGCAATGTACCCTATATGTAGGTACCTATTTAATTAATAACACGGAGTCATAAAATTTGGAAAAAATACTAATTACATTGGTTAACAAGAAAGAAGTTAAGAAATCTGTTCAAATAGTCATCATGATGAATGACGTGATTTCATCGTTTTTCTAAGCAAACACCTGTTCGTATCATAATATAACATACGGCGGACTGCAGTTATAACTCACACACAGGTGTGTAAAGATTTAAAAGAGTCAATAGACATGAACAAATAGGGTTAACATCAATATAATTTATGGAATAAAATTGCGCTGATTGATTTTCACAACATTTGCTCGGGTTCCCACTGCTGTACCGTAAAAAAAAAATAAGGTGGCAGTCGTCGCGCGGTAGGTAATTGTTACTCACGATCTAATAAATAAATCCTTGCTTTATTGAAACTAGAAATTGCGACACACAACCCTCGCGTTATCGAACTTGTTAGCCAATTAGTAGTAATAGCACGAATCAATTGGTTTGCATTTGTACGACAAGAAAATTGAACTGCCCCTTCGTGGATACGACGAATGTGATCGATATCTACACGTAAACTAATCGTTAATCTTTGAAACTGTTTGGGCATTATTGTAATTAGGAAATTTTGCAAATCATTGTCCGACATCATTATTTATAATTTACAACGACAAATGTAATGTCTCCGCCTATACTGGTGCTGGTGAGCTTTAGACTTTAATTCCTAATGGAAACGCGGTGAAATGGTATGGGAACACGCGGACATCCATTCTGTAAATATGTAATGTGTGTTAGTCTAATGAAGATTGTTTTACTCGACACGTGCATTATTAATGCGCGTACGCAGCGGGCGCCGACGGCGCTCCGCCGCCGACCACTTCCATTATTCTGATTCTTCATTTGCTTGATTGAGCTTTTAATACGATTCGCTGTCAACAAACAAGCGGTCGGATTAATCAGCAAGGGCTGTCAACAAATACGTACGTAGGTAGTCGGATGGACACTAATGACGTCGGTCACGTGAAACAAAGATGATATCGCAACTTTTGAATTGATCCGCGCTGACCGTAAAATCTTGATAAACGCGGTACCTACTTACCATCATATTGAGTTGTCTTCGTGAACAAGGAACAAGGTGACTGACAACGCCGCCGCCGTTATCATTAGAAAAAGTTATGAAGTTATGGCAATGAAGTAGTTTTTTATTACGTGAAGTGAGACAATACCTAATTAATAGGTAGGTAATTGGGCTATGAGTTATGTCAACTTACTTATGTTGTTTTTAAAAGACAAACCTATTTTTGAAGCGCTGAGGTTTAGTGTGTGTCCTTGGTAAAAATCTAAATGCCACTGACTTTAAAACACAGCAACAGGCGAAAACGAGAAATCGTTGAGATATCCAGTTTTCCCTAAGCGGGCTTTAAACCGTTTTACGTATGAATTGTGTCACATTAAAAATAAAATAAACATTACCTATGTGTAAAATATAAATACCTAAAGCTCTTCAGGAAACTGAACGTTCCCACGGGAAAGCAGAATGGTTGGAATACGATCGATCGATAAGGCTCTACTAGTCGATGACAATTCAAAAGCTCAGGTGGTTTGTTCTAATTGGATGCATAATGGAACTTAACATTGTGATGCAGGCGTTAATTGTTAAAGAATCGTTATTACCTGTAATTTATTCACGTTGTGCTATTTAAGCTGCGCGAAAACAAAAGAGATTGTCACTTGAGGTATTTTACGGTATTTTCTCGAAGGAACCTTCAGGGTATTCTATTTTAAATTAGCATTCTTGAGATAACCTTTAGAATCTGCCTAATAGTGTCAACATTTTTGGTGTCTAAACCATTTTTTTTTATTGTTTAGGATGTCTCGGCACGTCCTGCTGTCGCGGCTGGCGGAGCAGTTCCAGCCCTCTTCGCCGCCGCCACCAGCTCACCGATTCCCATCACCAGAAGGCAGCGTCTCTCCCCGCACGCCGCCGTCGCCGCGCTCACCCCCGCGTTCGCCCGATTCTCACTCACATCACCGACTAGACCTGCTCCAGTTGGGAGACATCGAGATAGCAGGGAGAGCGCTCAAGCAATACGCGCGAGCTACTGGTATGTGTTCACTGCTTAGTCAAGCCCCGTTTAGCCTGTCCCCAATACTTGAGAAGACCTTAATAACATTTTTAGTTAAAAACAAATAGAGTATCTCATTCGTCTCTCGTCTCTTGATAAGTTGACAATATGACTCGCCCCTCCTGATTACAGTTCCATCCTCTTCCAACCCATTGTACAAAGGAAGTTGTGTCACTAACTAGTGTTTTGCGTTCAGAACTGGGGGCGCTGATGTACTGCAGTGGGCTGGGAGCACTGTACAGTGGCGCTGGAGTCTGGCCTCTGTTGATGCCACGCGCCTCCCCGCAGTTCGCGCGACCACCCATCGAGCACGCCAGGCATACCCCGCCCAGAGAGGGTAAGTACCTACCTTGCTTTATTTCTAACCGCATCAATGCTTTTCCAACTTCAAGATAACTGAAACACATTAACAAGGTTATAAAACTGAAAAATGACTGAAAAAATAGATAACAAATGTATCTCTTTGACCCGTGCAACTTGAATCACTTAGAATCGGTTAGTTGCAAATGATAAAGGGAATCTAAATCATCATGTTTTCTGTAGCCGCATCATGAAAAGCCACCGTGAAAATAACTAATTACTCTACTACATACGAGTATATTGGGTCCCCACCTATGAAATTGGCGTTTTTTTCTCACAATTATAGAACATCGTCACTTCTATGATTTAAAATATTCTTCAATTGCTTGGTATTCAATATATCGAATAATGACCATCATATACCACTACCAATAGTAAAAAAACCTTATAACTTATAGTTTTCTAAACATAAAAAATACCTTAAAAGTGACTCCTCATTTTGTTAGCAGAAATGACCCCTATTTTTCTTTAAACTTAGCCAAAACTTATTTTTGTCGCTTAATTTAATTGGCATAGGTATTAAGTTATCTTAGTTTAAACATTAGTGCAAAAAGTTTTAAAACATTAGTGTTCATGGTTGTTATATAAATTAAGACAATGTTAGTATGAAAAATGCAACTTCTTTAAAATTCCCCATACAAAACGCTGAATTCATAGGTGGGGACCTAATATATGTATAATATGTATATATTATACTTACCTAACATGTTACTTACAGATGTCGGTCTTGTAGTTTTAAAAAGGTTTTTAAATCGAATGTGACTCACGGTACCCTAGTTTTATTGTAGAACACTGTCTAAGTGTCTGGACATGTTGCAGCTGACAATAGATAACATGTAGTTAGTTAGCAATAATTTATTTGTAATTCAATAGAATTACATTGTATTGAAAGTCATTTTCAGTCAATACTTGGCCTACTTACATATTCGCAATTATTATAAATCGATCGAGTGCTTAAATCAAAGTCTAAAGAATTATAATGTCTGTGTACGCAGAATCTACTCTGTGTCTTCACATTGGAATTCATATAAACAGAGTAAATCACCTCGCACTGAAAGTGTTTACGTGTTTCAAGAATCCTAAAAATGGTAATTAGATACGCTCGCGGCATTACAAAACATCGTTCGCCTCGGCCTCCTTACGCGGCTTCTCCTGAATAACACTCATTAGAATAGCTATCAGTGTAAGGCACCGATTAATAACTCGAGGCGCTGATATGTCGCCGTTTACATGTCGTTTACCTCCGCCAATGGAGCCAACGCGCTTGTTTCCTACACTCCAAGGAAAAGCGGCGAAGTACCGCTGTCACTCATTGTCGCCAAACGAAATTGCATTCTAATTGTCTCTTATCCATATTGGTACCGGTACCGACTCAACCTCGTAGATAACTAAAAAACCGAGCGTAGGAACGTCAATACTTAAGTACCTACTTGATTTTTATTTATTTATTTAAGACTAATGTTTTAACGAACTTAATTGCTTTCAATTCTTAGGTATTTTGGTGAATTTAAGAAATGAAGTCGTTTATACAATATGTTTTAAGTAGGTAATTGCAAATTGAAAACGTACTATGTTCTTAAAAACCTTAAACATAATACCTACCTATGTAATAAATTCTAAAGAAAAAAGTGTATCGGTAGTGTTTATTATACATTCAGCTATGAATATGACTGAAAACAATAATAGGAATGTAGCCAGTATCAGGTAAAAAGATGTTAGTCTATGTTGAGAATTTCAAAATGGACTATTTTTGTAGTTTTTAGGTTCTATTCTATACAGTAAGACTCAGTTCTGAAATCATAATTATAATGTAGGTAATTCATTTTGTTGCTTGGCTAGGTGGTTCAACACAAGAAAAATTTAACTCTTGATAATCATCTTCCGTGAATGTAGACGAAGTGTATGCAAGTTCTTAATGTATTGTTGAGTAAACAATGACGCTGCCGTCGGCAAACACTGGCGCACCTGTACAGATTTCATAAGTCACTCCACAGACGCCCGATTTGACTCGTCCGACTTTAAATTTACTTATAGAAGCGTGAAGGACAGTCGAAGAGAAACTGTCAGCACTCGCCTGTCTGTTGACACAGTATTTAATTGGTACAAGAACGATGTATTTCCTTCCTAAACATTTCGTACAATGTTGTTCTCTTGTTTGCAGATGATGAGGAAGAGCTTCCTCTTAATTTATCAACCAAAAACCGTCAGATTTGGTCTCCGGGAAGCGCATGTGAGCGTGAGAAAGTAGAAGTAGGAGAAGAGTCACCGATCTCCCGATGGGAAGTCCACGACGACACGGACACGCCTCTGGAACTAGTCAAGAGATGCCGCAGCAACCCGGACGAGGCCGAGCGCCCGCCGAGCGCCGAGCCACGCCGCTGCCCCTCCGCGCCCGCGCACCACACCTACCCCATCAAACCCTCGCCAGCCGGAGATCTCAACTTCTCTCTACTTCTCAAAAACGAAAACAGAAATGAAAAATCATTCCAAGTAAGTAATCAATAGAATAGCATTTCATTCTCAATAAGTACATAGCTCCAACACCGAGATAGCTATATCCTTTAACAAGTTCAGAATAACTGTACAGTTTCCGTTCAAAATGCTTTAAAATAGCAAACCAGTATCCGTTTTAGTCTCTTTAACAAATCAAATAGCAAAAACTGCCCCTGTCTTAATAAGTAAGTAGTCGCGTATCGGAACGGGTCGCGCTGCGCGTCGTCCGCTAGCGGCTCACATGGAGCCTGCTGGCTCGTCTTCTCGCCATTTTTGTGCCTTTCGTTTTTTCTACGTGCCGCCGTTATAAAAATCCGCATCGGTTTTAATCAAAATTCCAACTTTTAATATCACGGCGCGGCAGATTATAATTGGATGAATAATTACCTTGTGTCATACGACGATAAATATGTTTTAGAGCCTCTCCGCCGCACTTTATCATTTAAATAAAGTGTTAAGCGTTTGTTAGGTATCAGTAATACGGAGCCGTGCATACCTAATTGAAAGTGACACAACTACCTACTACCTGTATCGAGCAACAGAGGAAATATAAGTTTTTAAGTCAATTTAATTAATAACCGATCGAAGACAATCATCGTCAATAAATAAATAAATATTCATATTTTCCCGTACTTAAAAAAGACGGTCATTCCCTTGTAGGTATTTATATTGACTAATAATTAGTAATTTATGACGGAACAATAAATTGTAATTATGATCGCATTAATTAGTGCACGTAGTAGAACAATGGCGGGTAGCGCTGGCGACAGAGCTGGGCGAGCTGGCGCGTGCGCGCCACGCGCCACTCACGCGTCGCTCCCTCACCGCACTCTACTTCAAACTTTATTACGACTAAGTATTACTTCTTTAGGTAATTGATTGAAATCAATTATAAAAGCACATAAAATCAAGCTTATGCCTAGGTACTGAAAAGTGGAGCTGAATTAATTTGTGAGTTGAATGATCACTACAATAGTAATATCCTCGGAGATTTTTTTCCAAATATCATGTTCGATTATTTTCATCCGATATTCATCTTTTAGCATATTGTTCTTGTTTTGAAAGTTGTAGAAGAAAAGTCGCATGCCAGTGCAGCAGCGCCCTGCGCCACTTTAACTTATCGATAACTTTCACTATTCTCACAGTAGTTAGGTATATACCTAGGTACCCATCCTCTTTCCTTTAATGGGCGAAATATGAGTTAATATGAATAAAAACGATCCGTCTAGTAGGAATATAGTTAAACTTACATTATGTTAATTATATTGGTGTAAAACGTCTCAAGAACCTTCCCTGAAAAATGCAATTTATGTCATTGTCTATTTTCTTGTAATCATTGTAAGATCCTATTATGACATGTAGGTTTGGGTAACAGTCGTTTTTACCCCTCGCGAGGGACCGTAGCAGGTTTCACAAAGCCGTTAATAAACAGCCAGTTTTTATAAAAAACGACACTAGATTTTTTTAATTCAAACGGCCATCATAAAAAATCACCTCTCTACGTGGTACAAGCCGATAACCATATGTGGACGGTCATACCCTAGCACCTGTGTTGTTTATAAGAGAGTGCATCGATTGTATAAAAAGACGACCAAAAAAGTAGCGGTTTTTGTGAGGCGCGAGGCGCTGCAGCTGCCCGGCCAACTGTCACAGGGCCCGCTACGCGGATTTGTGCCGTGGATTATCATGCGCCGCATACTTAACGACTAACCACCCGACTAATAGCCGTACAACATATTTTCCCGTTCTTATGTTTTTTATCAGCCTGCGAATATTTGCGACTACCAAGATAGCCGGTTGTCTCCTCACATGAAAATGAAAAGTGAAAATCTCTAAATAAGAGAATGCATTTGGCATAATGTCCCAAAACTTAAAAAAATCTACTGAAAGCCACTTATCAACCGGCGAATTAGCCAACGAACATTCTTTAAAAAAAAATCTCCTTTAGGTACATCACTTTACGAAACGTCTGCAACCACTATCGATGATGGTCCAATTCTAAATGCTAAAGGGGTTGTTGAGCTAATAACCAATTCAAATAATAAATTAAATTAAAGGATTGCTCTCTCTGATTCTCTGATTGACTCCGAATGCTTTCATCTTTGCTCAATCTACGAACATGGTATAAAAGGAGTGATTGTGAAATCCTCCTTCAAAACAATCCATATCTAACGTGGAATCTGTGTGTCGAATAAATAAACTAAGTTAGTAACGAAATTATTCCATTGCATACCAAAAACATCTGATTCAATAAATCTAAAGCAAAGTCACTGCAAGTACTTACTTACTTCGTTAAAAATCTTTTGTCTCACAAACAAAGGTGAACATAAGACATTCTGTTTGCTTTCCAAGCTTTGTGTGGAATTCAGAAACCAATTACTTAAGTGTGGACTACGTTACTGGTTCTAGATATATATAAAAAAAGCTCGTAGCATTCAAGTGCAATCTTTAAGTACATTTTTCTAATACGCTTTTGGATCCTTTAAAACAATCCTAAAACTGGTGCAAACTACGTTACAACAATGTCAAGTAAAATAAGAATAAATTAAATAACATTCGACGCGTACACTGTGTAGACACACAAATCAATAAAATGTACCTACCCATCACGTTTCCTACATTTGATTTCTTTCAAAGTATCCTTTTATTGGTAATTCTCGTGAAAAATATCTACGTATAATAACCGGTTAATAGAAACTAATTACAAGGCAATGAAAAAAAAATTCAAAGCCGATGCTAGATGGGAAATCAAAGAAAAGTGTAGAAAGGGGTAAGAGCCCTGTTATTAGTTTATTACTAGCTGTCACCGTCTAACTGAAGGTGATGGACGCTGTCCTCGCCACGTTTATAATTATATCTAGTGTCGTACTTGGTTATATTTCCGATTTCTTAGCAATCGTCGTGGGACTGAGTTGCAATATTCCTTTACACGTCAGTCAAAGTGGACTATTATGGGTTATTAGCATCAGCGACTTGCTGACGACAGGCATCTAATAAATATATTGTCTCTATTAGAAGACCGTTTTTTAATTACTTTATACGTATGTTGTTTGTCGGTGTAGTGCAAGCAGTGCGGCAAGTGCTTCAAGCGCTCGAGCACGCTGTCCACGCACTTGCTGATACACTCGGACACGCGGCCCTACCCCTGCCAGTACTGCGGCAAGCGGTTCCACCAGAAGTCGGACATGAAGAAGCATACCTACATACACACAGGTTTGTGCCCACTTGCTTTACTCCTCATTGATAAATACCTCAACTTTGAGGTGCTTATTGGTAGTGTACATTAAGCATTTTGCCAGTAGGTAGTATTTGCTTGAATATCTAATCTTTTGTTACTCCTGAAAATTCTGTCGGCTGGTTGACAATGGTCAATCAACCGTTAAAGCAAGCCGTCGTCGTATACACTATCCATTAGGTATAGTGTTTTTATTTTAAGGTTTTCGTAGAACACAATATAAGATAAATAGGAATCGTAGTTTAAAGATTTTAACAAGCTTCAAAACCATAGTTTTACACAGGTACTTCTTTACCTATAAAACATAAACCAACGTATTATTTTTTACGAAAATCATTAAGCAATGAACTCAAACAAAATTGAAGCGGATAAGTATTCATTTACCTATTTGCACAAGTACAAATGTGGTGCATTTTCCAACTGCGCAAAAAACATTTTCGTTTAAAGTGATTGTATTCAAGGACTTATTGAATAATTATTGACAAAACACAGTTTCAGTTTCTGTTGTTAGCATTTTGATCCTGCTGTAGGTACTTATTTGATGGGTGACGAAAGCGAACCGCCTGTAGAGATAGTGAATTTTGGAACAGTCCTAATCTGGTAACGACCTCAATAACGTACATAAGACTTTTTCAGTGCTACTTAGGTATGTGTATTAGTAGTTACAATCTTTTTAAAAAGAAGCGTATAATGAACTAAAAACTACTAAGTAAAACTTACGTAAACATCTATGTTATGTGTGTTGTGTTATGTAAAGTAGGTAAGAGTTTGTACCTACTTTTTAGTAAAAAGCTTGTTTTTAGATTTTTAACTATATGTATTTAATTCAGTAGGTACTTTTTAGAATTAGAATTTGTTTAAATATCTGTTCTTACCTTCACTTGTAAAGAACTGGTCACGATAAATAAAAAAGCCGAATCACAACAGGGCCATAATGTTTAGTTGAAGAGTGCCCGAGACCACCTTAAGGGCTCCATCATCAGACCCTGGACATCACCTAGTGTATTATCATCACTTATCAATATACAAGGTTTGAAAAAAATAACTTTAAAAAGTTTACTTTATAATGTTCTAAACTGTATGGGACAGCTGTTTTTCGGTCCCTTGCCAAGTGCTTGAAAAATGGATGATGGTAATGGGAGTAACTGGAAACATGTAGGTACGAATAAAGCAAGTAAAAGCAATAAAGATTGTGAAAAGGTTTATTAAACAATAACACTTTCTTGTAAAATAAATGAAACAAGGACTAAATTATATGGTGTGTGGTGTGTTCCATTCCAAGTAGCGTGAAACTCAAATTATTGTGACAACTGTTTCATGTTTCACGTAAGGAAGTGTCAGCGCGTCCCCTTATTACACAACTTTACGAAGACCTATCATTTCATTTGAAACTTTCATTGCCACCTTAAAATGGATAACGTCTATCACCAAAGAGTTAAAAATGTATTTGTATTAGGTCGTTTCTTTTCAGTTTGTGTCTATGCTTTTTATATTAATATAGTGGATTAGAAGATACAATTAGCTTAGTTTCTGCAGGTCACTCATTTGTCAACTACTATATCTATAAAACCATCGTTATTTTGTACCATACTGAAAGCTTAACTGTATTATGTTATCATCAATCTCCAACGAAGATAGACGTGGATCTAATAAATAAGACTTAATGAAAAGGTGCTCACAGCAGCTACGGCATCTAAATAAGTCAGCTTGGCGGCAAAAAACAATATAGCACGTTTTATTGCGATTAATAAATCCGATATCATTATTTTACTCTTCACCGTCATAATTTCAATCGCATCGTCCTTTTTAAGAATTTGTATCATTACCAAGTACCTAGCTGTTAATTTATTTATTCACATAAAATTTTACTTTCTCAATTAGTCGTCTGCGATACCCACGTACGTTCGTGTCGAGCGTGTAATGATAGGTAATCTCCAACGATTGCCCTTTTAATCGGAATGACAGTAAACAGCTGCTGAAGACGTTATCCGACTTTATCCTCGTCGATTTATTAAGCTGTATAAGTACATGATATAGTGTTATAACTGAGGCATAGCCTAGACTGCTCTACTGTGAAACAAGTTCATTAAATGGACAACATATATGCAGTCGCCCAATAAAAGCAATCACGCGACACATCGCAGACGATGCCTTGGGAATTAAATATTTAAATGCTGTGCAATTACGTTTTCGACGGCAAATCGCAGCCCGTCCACTGCACTTAATGAATTTCCAATAAGCAAAAAATATGCACTTACAATGCTCGACAGTTTCAGAGCTTTCGTCGGTTCGTAGAGCTTTACGCTGATTAGTACCTCAGGTGTTGTTCCCAGAAATCGTAATATTCCTAATTCTCAAAAATAAATACTTTGCTTTGAACGATTTAAATGATTGTCAAAGAATGTGTGAATGAGAAAAGCCTGCACAATGGATACATGTTGTTAAAAAAAAACAGATGAACTGTAAGAAAAATAAATGTCTCATAAGTTTTTCAATGGTCCGACTTCTTCCAGTAAGCTCAACGAGACGAATTATAGTAGCTAAAAAATGTGGCGGACATATTTGTCTTGGCCGGAGACATCTCGTCACGTCTCTGCCCTGTTCCGAATGATTTACAGCGGCCTTACATGGTGCTCGTCCTCCCGATAAATGCCTCATCATCAATATTCCAAAATGCGGCTCGGCCTGCAATTAGCCGCGCAGCCTTCACAGGCCTTCACGTGCACGCCGATCACGGCACAAACAAAAAGTAAACTTAAATCCTGTTCTATCTATAAAATGACATTTGCATTTTTTGCTATAATTTTATTCGTAAACTATCTTTGGAGATTTTGAGTAACTGGTCAGGTAAAGTTGCCAATGGTTTTAATGTTTTTTATTGAAACGTCATTCATTAAACAAAATAAATAATGTCATGATGATCCTTCTGTCCTTAACCCCCCGAATAATAAAGTTTTATGAAACTGGTTGGTGTTATATCGTTATATCATGCTACAAACAATTATCGTTAAAGTTAATAAATACCGGTGTACAAGGCGATGTTGCATATTAAATCAGTTCGGAAACCTCACCGTAAATAATAAATAGCCAATGATCCACTTATACAAGCTTTAATTACTTGACGAAGTGATACGTAATGTTTTAAGTCGTTTAGGAATTAGAAAATAATTTCGATAAGTAAGCTCTGCTGTGATGCTATGCTATTTGACATAAGTGCCTACCTATTTTAGGTGCATTCCGTTAAATTCAAAACCATGAAATGCTTTCAATGTTTTAAATATCCTGTTTATAAAACTGTAGAGCCACCACCAAGAGGCACCTGCTAACTGTTACTTGGAAATTGTATTTTAAATGGCTTAAGAACTAACCACTGCATTTTATTAGAAAAGTCTTAATAACTCGTAAGCGGTTTAAATAAAACATTAAATTAAAATAAATTCTTTAAATATTAATATAAATTCTTTTGTTTTAGGTGAGAAGCCGCACAAGTGTGTAGTGTGCTCCAAGGCGTTCAGCCAGAGCTCGAATTTGATCACACACATGCGCAAGCACACCGGGTACAAGCCTTTCTCGTGCGGCCTGTGTGACAAGGCCTTCCAGCGCAAGGTGGACCTGCGCCGCCACCGCGACTCGCAGCACGCGGACGCCGCCGAGCCCGCCGCGCTGCAGGTCCCGCAGCGCTACAGGTACTACGGCGACGAACCCTCGGCACCACTCACCCCACTTATCACCAATTAAAATCAATCTGTGTTCACAGCTGCAGCAATACATGCCTATAGTTCCACTATTTGTACAAATATGTATCTTTATAGATACAAACATATACCTGACATGAATGAGCGAGCCTGAATTTTTTCAGTGAAAGTTAGTACGGTATTTATTGACTCTGACGATGAAATCTATTGATGCGAAAGCTCTCAAAACATCTTTAAGTATGCATGTAATCTACAAGTCTTACCTACATAATATTCTATAGAGAGTTGCAGAATCAGAAGGTTGTAACTTGTATCTATGAGGAGTTGTCTGTGTAAATAAAAATAATTGTTACCTTTTAGTGCCTTAAGAAAAGCCTGTGAAATGTGTTGTTACTTTACCATGGTTTAAAAAGAATTACGAGTAATTCGATTAATATGTATAATTATGTTTAGTATGAAACACTAAAATGTTCCGTCCCTTGATAGAGTGATATAATAAATATGTAATGGTACAGTTAGTTCACCATTGTTTGACAGCAACCAGATAAACAGTAGGTAAGTAATATGTAGTCTAATAATACCAAAGTAAAGTGTCTTATTTAGTCGAGTGTGAAACGCTTTATTTATTTAGACTAGAACTAAATAGGCGTCATATATTTTAGTTTATTTATTCCGTATACAGGTGACCTATACGATATGTGGATCAAAACGCCACACGGGCCTTGAAATAATAAACGTGTGTAGTTTTAAAGATTAGTCTTTTCAAAATACCTAATACTTATCATTTGCGCTTATTAATTCTAAGCATTAATCAGTTTCAGTTATTTCCAAGAGTTACAAATAAAGTATTATTCAAGTGATCATACGAACCACTTTACCACTCAAATGATAAATTCACGTGTTACCACTCATTGGTCTGTCTGTTACCAAACACCATGCGTGGAGGCTAGTCCTCCCAGTCGTCTTACCGATTTATTTACGTTGCTGATAATACCTACTTAGGAACTATTAGCCGATGTTGTAATATATTTATATAGTTATTCACGTAAACTTAGGTAAGCAGCAACGTAGGAACTATTTAATAGCATCGTACCTACCTATATGGCGGCTATATTACCTACCATATGTCACCATTATAAAAAATGCAATTATTAGTGTATATTTTGTCATAATGCATTTATTTTAGGAATAAGTTGTGTTTTATAGATATTGAGAAATATAGACATAATTCATTAGAGGCTATACCTAATTTCTTAAAT
Organism: Lithophane socia; assembly: GCA_947522985.1. Classification (NCBI taxonomy): domain Eukaryota; kingdom Metazoa; phylum Arthropoda; class Insecta; order Lepidoptera; family Noctuidae; genus Lithophane; species Lithophane socia. The sequence continues at coordinate 11,306,899 of OX383256.1, read as the reverse complement.
GAGACTGCACTAAAAATTAAACAGAAACACTATTTTTTGAATGTGTATTAAAAACGGTTTATAAGTGTTTTATGTCAATGTAATTGAAGTGTGAAATTTTATGTTATTGTAAAAATCAGATGTACCTTATTATGTTTAGATAGGTATAGCATACAGTCGCGTGTTTTCATTTGTAAAAGTTACGTTGTTACGTGAAGACTTAACGGCTAGAACACCAAAGAGAGTACAGCGGTCTGCGATGATTGACTCGTCCCTACCTTACGACTTGAATTGTGACTGAATAATGTGAGCAGCATTATCGAGGCGTTTAGAATAAGTATTTTATTAAAAATAACCTTTGTATATTATTAAAAATACCAAATTTTCACGGTAAAGTACTGCGGTTAAACCGTTTTACTACCTTTCAATGATTTGGAAACACATATTTTAATATTGTCATCACCTGTGCTTAAAAGTGGAATCGTCAGTCAGTTTTTATAAGTTTGGTTTTAAGTTGTAATTTATTAAGGCCAGTTCAATATAAATATTTATGAAATATCGTGGATGTTTTATTTTAGATCCCAAAATCTGTAGGACTTGCAAATATTGCACTGATTATATAAGTAGGCGCCTTACATTTATAATTTAGATGTATTGATCAATTTGATCATGAGTAGGTTGGCCGTTGGTCCCGGCTGTCATTTGTGGATCTTTGACAGTCGTTACGAGTAGTAGGTTGGCCGTTGGTCCCGGCTGTCATTTGTGGATCTTTGACAGTCGTTACGAGTCGTCAGAAGCACGAAAGTCTGACAACTAGTCTAACCAAGGGGTATCGTATTACCCAGTTACTGGGTTGTGGAGGTCAGATAGGTAGTCGCTCCATGTAAAATACTGGTATTCAGCTGCATCCGGTTAGACTGGAAGCCGACCCCAACATAGTTGGGAAAAGGCAGATGATGATGATAATGATGATCATGAGTAGGTATATACATCGTTTTTGGATAAAGTATCGCCCAGCTGTCTATATGAACAAAGGAATTAAATAGCTTAAGGCTTAAATAGTTTATACTACATATATTTCATTGTTTATCAAACTACATAGAGGGTTCTATTTATTTTACTCTACTGGTTACCTATGATCACCTACATCAAATCAATTAATCATGTACGAGTGTACATGATTAATTGATTACTTATTCAATTGCCTAGTTGATCTAGTGCTGAGCATAAGGTCCGGGATCGATTCCCAGAGGGCGAAAGCGTTTCGCATTTCTACATTAAATTTCAACAGGATTGAAAAAAGCTTTTCGATAGCTTAAGTCAGTCCTACACATTTTTACCTTTTCCATCATTGTTATCGCTGATAGAATGACACTTCGTCTATGGCCTCAGGTGGGTCAAAGTATTATTGGGTTTTTCCATCAGGAATTTCGCAGCAGCAGTCCGGAGCTTGGATTTGAACCCGATTGATGGCAAATGGTGAAATGCGGGTGTACTGTAGATACACCTCTGCCTACCCCGTCGGGAATTAGCAGCATGATGTAAGTTTATGTTATTATGGTATGTTTTTCGGATAAGGTAACTCAAATCTGGATGGCTCTCTCTAATTTTTGTATTCTTGAATAACGTAATATTTCAGAATCATCAAACAATTTCATACTGAACTATCTACTCGTATATATTAAAGCACCAAAATTAAGTCAACAATCAACTGAAAGATATCGACGCCGGCACTAGACGCCTCCATGTAAACAAACAATTACGGGATATGAAATGAACATTACGTACATGAGAACTAACACAAGTCATTCGGAATTAATCGTGTTTATCAAAGCATTTTCATTTCGTTTCCAAGAGGTAATGTACTAAGGAAATCAAAATAACGAGTGTCGCGTGATAGTTATCAATTCCGTTGTAGATATTGTAGGTGACACTAAAAGAATTTTGTAATTTGGTCCGACTCAATTATTTTAATAGCTTTATTAATCGAATGACACTGTCGAGACAAGATACCTACTTGTTAGCTTATTCGTACAAATAGGTATAAAGCAGATAAACAAATTGAATCCTAGAGGTAGGATTCAATTTGTTTATCTGGAAGGCAATTCTCGCGCATGTCGCATGCGTTATTGTCATGCGACTCGTACTTTTCACTCGTAAAAATCTACTTTTCACTCGTAAAAATCAAGTCAAGCTATTCTCGCCATGTCGGTTCGGGCATTTCTCGCAGGAAGGCCACGCGACATGTCTTAGTTTACATGCGACATGCAAAGAGTGGTCGGGAGCAGTCGATATGTTGTCGGCAATCGTACAAACGTCAAATATCATTCATTATTGTGTCAATTGAAGTGAAAGAACATATGAAAATATTTTATTAAGCAAATTATTTCTAGAAGCAAAAATGAGTGACGAATATTTAGTTCAATTCATCCAAAACATCGTAGAAGACGCTGCAAATGCCACAATGGAGCCACTACGTAGACAACGTTCTGATATTCTGGATACTGTGGACCCATTTGACCTTAGCGAGGCAGTATTTAAAAAGCATTTCAGATTAAATAAAAATCTAGCAGAAATGCTTAAAACAATGATACAACTTTAGAACTAGAGAGAGAGAAACTAGACTTTTCTTTTATTTTTGTTTCCTATGCTTGTTGTGTGTTTGCACATAAATAGTTCATCATCTGCCTAGTCTTTTCCTAAGTTGGGGTCGAACCAGATGCCGCCGAATACCAGTATTTTACATGGAGCGACTGCCCATCTGTACTCCACAACCCAGTTACACGTACTACTTACGTACGTACTTTTGGTAAACCTGGTCCCAGGTCCCAGACTATAAATTGTACAAATAGGTAAACACATTTAATGAATAATTGTGTTATTGCAGGTGCCTTACATTTTTTTGGTACGGGAAGCTACCACAGGACCACAGGGAAGAAGGAAGGGGGGGGGGGAAGTCGACAGGAGTTGCTTAGCAGGAGTAATAAATGATAAGGAGGGATAATATAGTATCTACTGATCAAGAACATCTTTTAAATAAGAAGAATTATTTTTTTATGACTTAGAATATTGAGATCGGAAGTGGATGCAAAGCCTTTCGACAATGATATTTAAAAGCTGAATTAAGCAAATGCTTTGGACGCAAGTGTTACAGTTTTGTTATGAAATAAAACATGTTTTGAGTTTTCAATATTGATTTATTGATTTTCTTAATTTTCAATGTCTTCTTTTATTAAAATATTGTCGGGAAACTGAGCTATCTATATAAAAGCCCGTTCAGGATGACCATCAGGTAAGGGACGAGAGCGCCTGCCTTTTCTTCTTGTGATAGAAATGCCACAACACACCGAACAAAACTGATTAATGACCCAGCTGACGCTCACCAATGTTGTGCTTGTTTCTGTTATTCAATTCTATCAGTAAAAGGTTGATGCATTTTTGGCAAATTTAGTTATCAGGTTTAAAGGTTCATAAGCTATCAGTGTTCTAATCATGTGCAAAGTAGAATAATCCGTTATGAACGAGCCAAGTCTTTAAAATCAGGAAATTCAGAGAAAGTAAAGCCCCAATAAAATAAAATACGATAACACTGGTTAATAGAACGGAGCGAAACCACAGAGTACCTTTTTAGTTCATACGTCCTGTCAGTCAACACTCAACACTTTGTCGAAATTGACAGAAGAATAGAATCTTCTGTCAATTTATTAAGACATTGTCAAAGTGTGTGGGAGGTTTTATTTGGGCTGCCATCAACAAAGAAAATATATGTACTAACATTAAATAGTTTATAATTTTTCTCTTAAATGACCCTCCTCCCTTTAAGAGAGAAATTATAAACTATTTAAAAATATTATTTTCAATAGTTCCATATTTTTGTCGCTTTTATTTAGGTGTAGTTTGGTGCGGGTTAGATTTTTCTTCTTATAAAAAACCAACGTCCCCACAAAAAGCGGACATCTCCTTTACCCCACAATTTGTGAAAAAACCGCACAATTTGTGAAAGTGGAAAACAAGATAAAGTCTGAAAGTGACTAATAAATCGATTATCATCGGTATAGGCATGTGATGTATGGAAGAAGACATGCTCCTGCTATCTAATTGCGTAACACATTTTCTTAAATGAATATGACTAATCTGTTTCATTTTGTCACTTCAACAACATTCAATTGCGTTATTCACGTTGTTAAGTGATGCTGAACTCAAATAAATTGCGATTTGGGCAAGAGGTTGACGATGGATGATGATGATGTGATTTTAATTACCTACCATGTCTTATGTGATAGTACCTATTTTCTTGCTTTTGAGTAAATAGAACATGTTTATTTTTAATTAGCTTTTATTGATTTTAGTCTATATTGTCTTGAAATGAAACAAGCTTCGTATGAATGTTTCGCTAAAAATTAGAAACATTCATACGAAATTAATGTTTCTAATTTTTATCGGTTTTATTGTTGGTGTCCAATCTGTTCGTCCTGTAGCGACAGTCCAATACCGACGTAAATTATCCTCTTCAAGAAAACTGCAACAAACCATTAATCTTTTAGATATATAATAATACACACTGCAGAATACATATTTCCCATAATAGTGGGTAATAATTTATAGAAAAGTTTGGCAACACCAAAATTCTTGTTAGAATTTAATCATTGTTAATTTAGCGCTTTTTATCGATGATTTTACGTCTAGGGTATATTATACACAATATATAAACACAATAAAATGTTATTGCAAGCCTATTAACTGATAAAAACGGGTGTACTTACGAATGAAAGACAAGTCGGGCATTTTCCTTCCACTATCACTTTTACGCCCTATAAACAAAACAGCGCACCATGCTTTAAAAAAAAGTGTTGGTCTAAATTGTTCACAACATAAAATAACATAGATTTATTAACTTAGAACTCATAAAAACTGAATTTTTCAGGAAGACGATAACTGTCAAACTTTGTTTATCAAAATATTGAGCTAAAACGTGACACGCGCCGTGAAAAAAAAATCCCATCGTTCTGTCTCATTTCTTTACACGACATCGGCATATGTTGCTCTTTTTCTTGTGTGAATGCGACAAAAGTTATCAATTAGTCTCTAGTATTCTCTGTCTACGTTTTGGACGTAACGGAAATTGCTGACATCACAGTTGTCAAAATCAGTCAAGTGCATTCCGTTCTTGATATTTTAGAGAAAACTTATTAAAAAAAAACATAAAATGGTGTTACGAAATTCATAATGTATTATTTTTTGATAAATGTTTATGAAATACATATAAAATGTTGTTCAAAACCTTTTATACGCTTATCAATCATTTTTAATATTAATAACATCTATGGTTGCGTTTAAAAAGTATCACCGTCACCTGTGTGGAATGGATCGCTACGCGAGACTTTTAAAGTGCGTTTCATCTAATAATTCCTATGCCGTAATGTTGGCTCCACTAGTGTAGGACCAATACGAATAAGCTACGCCGCTACCTAATACGTCTGTTTTAAAATTTAACTGTGGAGCCAACATTATGGCAAAGGAACTATTTGATGAAACGCACTCTAATGGCAACAATATTATCCTTCGATTCGTGCTGTACGAATGCCTTGTAGGAGAATGTCACCATTTTATATGCGACATAGAGAGACGAGTGATAATGTCGAAAATGACATGTACGAGTGAAAACGCGAGAATTAGCCTCCTGAAGCGTCTGTTTACCGACCTTTTTCAATATTTTTTATTACCTTTAGGTACCTACATAAACCTATAGGTACGTAAGTAAGGTACTCAGATTAAGTGCCAATTTCACCAAAGAAACTGAACTTAAAGAGTGCATTCAAGAGCTGTCAGTGACAGTATTCCACAATAATGATGAAACTGACAGCTCTTGAACGCGGTTTAGATAATTATGTTGATCGCGTTCAGTTTCATGGTGAATTCCGCCCTAAGTATAGGAAGTGGCTCAAGAAATCAAAGTTCTATCGCGGTAGAGAGTAGATTCTTGCATCAAGATTTATTATGCTTACTCATGTTGTCTCTCTCGTGTTTAGCGTAGAAACGGACCATTTACTGTCAATTTTTTTTTAACGATTTTGTATAGTTGATAAAAATGAGAGGTAGGACGTTGGTACTAAGTATACCTACTTTTAACCGACTTCCAAAAAGGAGGAGGTTTTATGTATGTTTGTCTGTAAGTATGATGTTTTTTTTTGTGTAAGAATAACAGTTCATCGATATTTTCTTCATGCGTGGAGCGATTTAGAAAATTCTTCTTACAAGTTAAAAATAAATAAGGATGTGAATAGGAATTTTAAAACAACACCTACTCTTACGCTGATGTCGGTCGCGCGTACGTATATACATTGTGTTAACTGCAACGCCGCGGACGTCGGCGTTGCAGTATAGTGATACTGCAACGCCGACGTCCGCGGCGTGTACTACGTTGCTACGCGTACGCAACCAACCGTACGCGACCGACATCAGCGTAAGAGGAATCTAGGCCTAACCATTTAAATTCAGTACGTATTGTGTGATGGGACTAGACTAGTTAACTATCAAATTTTCTGGAAAATACCTGACTCGCTGAAATCTACCTGCTGCTGAACATAGTTGACATTTCGCCAGTTTTTTTTTATAAACCTACCTACATTTAACACCGATTAAGAAGGTACCTACTGTAGGTAGGTTTATGTCGATTTATTTTTACCTACTTGTTTATCCGTGTCAACCCTTCGATACTTAGCAACAAATCTCATTACGGTAGTACCAATGCACAAGCAGCGCCTTGTATGGATTCTAATGTCGATGTCGATCCCTGCCTGACTCCTAATTGTATTATAAAATCGTAATAGTGGACGGTAAAGGGGTAGTGGACTACTGGGCGACTAACGCCTTGTCTGAGGAGTATACGGCTTCTGTGGGCGGTTTCTATATATTAGGATATCCATAAACATTAGACAAACGTCGATGCTATATACAGGCTGTAAGGGTAAACACTCTTATCATTCAAACCATGGGTAGTTGACTTAAATATAAAAATAAATGACCGAACACAACAAAAAAAAACGTCATTTTCATTAAAAGATTTTAAAAAGTTTCTATCCGACACCGTGCTCTCTAGCGAAACAGCTGACTGACTGAGGGAGGGGTCGCGCTCGCGGCCGGTCAGGTCACATCCCGCACCCCCCGCCCGTGTTGAGACGCAAGTTCGTTGCCCTAGCAACGAACTTACTCTTGTGGTAAAATGTAGATTAAAAACAAAGAACAAAAAAGTTGTAATTTTTCATTGGTTTTACGTTCTATATATGAAACCAAACCACTGGTTTCAAGGATAACGGTGTTTACCCTAACACCCTGTAGAAATAGAAAGTTTGGTTTTTATGTGGAATGCGGCTGATTTTACGAGGTACCTACCCAGCCAACAACACATTTGTTTTTGTATTAAATTATTAATTACTTAATTGTTATAGGTGGTAGGTGCTGCATAGGTTATACCTACTACTTATTTATAGAATGACTAGCTGCCGCCAGCGGCTTCGCCCCCGTGTAATCTTTATAAATTATAGCCTGTGTTACTCAGGGTAAATGTTTCTAATGGTGCAAGAATTTTTCAAATCGGTTCAGTAGTTTCGGAGCCTATTCATAACAAAAATAGAGTGCTGGTGGCGGTTCTGGATTCGCAGTTATCTAGCTATTTTGAGGACTGCGAAGACCTCACCGCTCACTCGATGCTCACTCGATTCTGTACTGCGCGGCTGTAGCGGCATGTCGTGTAGCTCACGTGAAATTTTCAAATGAATAAATCAGCCGTACCAGCTTGGCAGTGAAGCAATGAGCGCCGTATTGGTGGCTCCAGAACGCTCATCGGCAAACTAATCTGCTTCAGGGAGGGCAATACTCGCCCTAGAGTGATGCGCTTTGTGAGGCGGGCGTTCTCAGGCACTGATATCAGTCCTGAGGACTATATAACCCGGAGTCACGGAGCGCATAGACTTCCTGAAGCAGAAAGTGTATGCCTGGGCAAACCGTATTCGTAGGTATAAGCGGCGAGTAGACCGATACACTCAGAACCGCACCTTCCAGAGTGATGAAAGGTGGGTATATAGGACTTGGGAGCAACCGGACCAAGGTGTGGCTGACACGCGCCTGCCGGATGATGATGCCATGTGCTCTTTCTGGCGCAGTATCGGGTCGGTGCCTGTCAGTCACACTGAAGGAGATTGGACTCGGGAAGTCGAGCGAGCCTGCGAACCAATACCACAAATGGGGGCTATTACCATCTGCCCCCAAGATGTGGCTCGTGCAGTCCGCCCGTTGGGGCCGGACGGGCTGCACAACTTTTGGATAAAATGGTTTACAAGGTCGCACGCTCGCTTGGCAGCTCAGTACCAGACTGCACTGGAGTCTGGTTCGCTACCCCAGTTCCTAACAACAGGAATTACGCACCTGCTCCACAAATCTGGTAGCACCGCGGAACCCAAAAACTATAGGCCGATCACATGTTTACCGCCCGTCTATAAAGTTCTTACATCCATTTTGAGAGCTAAAATTAACAAACATATAGACACGAACTCCATCATGTCTGCCTCTCAAAATGGATGTAGGAACGGGTCCCGCGGTACTAAGGAGCTACTCCTCATTGATATGGCCATTAGACAACAGGTTCGTCGTTCCCGAAAGGATCTGTCGACATGTTGGAGAGATTATAAGAAGGCCTATGACTCGGTGCCACATACATGGCTCATGAGGGTGCCGAAGTTGTATAAAGTAGATGCAACTCTGCGCACCTTCCAGATGGCATGTATGGGGCAATGGACGACTGTCCTTCACTACCCAGGATGTCGAAATATCCAGAGGAATAGCGAGCCGATAAGGATCGAGCGAGGCATATTTCAGGGCGATAGTTTGAGCCCACTTTGGTTCTGCTTAGCCCTGAATACTCTAAGCACACTGCTGGAGGACTCAGGTCTAGGCTATCGGTTGAGGAGAGGTGGACAGGTTATATCTCACTTCCTCTACATGGATGACCTAAAACTCTGTGCCCCCAACAATTTACAACTGATGGAGCTACTGAAAGTAACTGAAACTTTCAGTAGAGCCATCAGGATGGATTTTGGTGTGGACAAATGTGCGGTCATGCATGTAAAGCGAGGAGAGATTGTGGAAATTCGTGGGAACCCAACGGATTCCATATACCTAAGAGCCCTCTCCGCATCCGAAACCTATATTTATTTGGGTATGTCGGAAGCGTTTTGGCATCAATGTTACTGACATGAAGCAATCGTTGAAGGAGGGCTTCTTTGGCCGCCTGAAGAAAGTATTTAATAGTCTTCTTTCAGGCGGAAACAGGGTGCGCGCCTTCAATGGTTGGGTCATGCTGGTTCTGATGTACTCTTTCGGCATACTCAAATGGACTCAGACCGAACTTGACGCCCTGGATAGGAGGGTCCGTACGCTGCTGACTGCATACCGAATGCATCACCCATGGTCATCGGTCACGAGACTGTATATCCCGCGAAAGTGTGGTCGAGGCTTTTTAAACGCTAAGACCCTCCACAATCGCGAGATATGCAGTCTCAGGAAATACTTCCTAGAAGCCGACGTGGGAATGCATCGAGATGTGGTCGCGGTGGACAAGGGCCTCACCCCGCTCTCCTTGGCGAAAGAGAACTGGCGCAAGCCTGTAGTGCTTGACACTAACGATCGCAAGGAGGTATGGCAGAGTAAGGAGCTTCACGGACGCTTTTAAAAATATAATTTATATGTAATCAAAATGAAATAAAGAAATAATAATATTATAAAGGCTACAATTTTTTTATATTTTTAAATGTTTTTATATATTTCTTTATTCATATTTTTTTAAATATAATTTATATGTAATCAAAATGAAATAAAGATAAGTATAGAAGTATAGATTACCTATAATAAAACACGGTAGATATATCTACAAAAATACCTACAAACTTCATCAATATGACTTAGCGTGTTCCCAACTATGCTGATTGTTGGTGTTGGCTTACAGTCTTACGGAATCCAGCAAAATGACTAACTGAAATAAATAGGTACAAAATTAACTGACTATTAGAATTATTTTGTTTCTTTCCTAATTCGATGGTTTGAAACGCTGCGTAGCGCGAGTCATAGACGCGGCGTAGCGTGAGTCGTATAGGCGCTGCGTAGCTAATGTCGTAGACGCTGCGTAGCGTTTGTCGTAGACGCTGCGTAGCGTGTGTCGTAGACGCTGCGTAGCGTAGGCTACGCGCCAGCGCCAATCAACGCGCGGTCACTAAATTATATAGTTTTGATAGAATAATAACCTATTACAAACACGAAAAAAGAGAAACGGTGCCTCACGCCACCAAAGTTTGTAACTTCATCAACTCATGATAAATATTAAAACTAAAGCTCTTTTGACTACCTATTCATACTATGAATGGTCTGCTTTTTTAACCGACTTCTAAAAAAGGGAGGACGTTAGATACGTATTCGACGAGTTACGAGTAAGTACCTACCGTATTGTTTTTATACTTACATCGATTTTTCAGTAATTCATAGGCCGATTTACGTGATTTTTTTTTGAGGATTGAGGAGCCTTGCTTCCTTATCCCATATTAATTGAACTTAGCTTGGTTTGTTTCAATGATACGTATTTTATCTAAGATTAAGTAAGTACTTATGTGTGAAAAAAAACAACTTATATGTAACTGTGGCGTCACGTATTGTGATTTGTGATCACACATTAGTATACGTGGCGTCGCCTGTATTGTTTAGTTAAGTATTTTTCGGTTAGTCAGGAACGTACCCTTGTCAAGTGGCAACACTAAGCCACGATCCGGGGCGTCCCTTATGTAGGTCGCTCTTCACTTCCCTACCGTCGGCGTCACGGGACACAGACTAGATTTTAGTCATAAGTTTACTTTGTCCCTAGTAGTTAATTATTTATACTATACATATGTGTTAACAGTGTACCTAATTTAACTCTAACAATAATACGTGTGTAAGAATTATAATAATATCAACTTTAAATTGGAGTTTCACTCCCGTTCGCGACTTCACCTCCAATACATCTATAAGGAGACAGGTCGAATACCTTCGACCTATGTCCCCAAATAACCAAATAATGAAACATAAATTTAATTTCGGAAGTCGGTGGCAAAAAACAAATATAAAAACTGTAAGTAGGTACCTACCAATAAATATGTAGTTGTGGTATGTACCGTGGTATGGTAGTCCTAGCTTAGATTATAAAAATAATTGGGTAGTAGGTAACAATATAAAAATCTTATTGTATTTTTGGAGTGTTCTTGATTTCATTATAACTAAGTAGGTAGGTATGATGTCAGTATGATGAATGACTTATGATTCTGTATTTGAGTCAAGCTTATGGGTTAGGTACGTAAAGGTACCTACGTTAGTAGTAGGTAGGTAGGTACAGAAAGTCGCGTACCTCTTTTCCCAATCCATTATTACTTTTGATGACCAACGGTGATGCGGAGATTAGAGTATGTTTTCTCCTTTCCCTTCCTCTTACCGTCATATTCAATGACGGTAAGCAACATATAAAAAAAGTAAATCTGATGCCAAATCTCAAGTTAACTGATCGGCTGGCCAAAATAACGTCAATAAATGATTTTGCTGGTTTTGCTAAGTAGGCAATTATTATTATTACTTATCTGGGTACATATAACCTACGTATGTATGACCACATAACGGACGGCCCCGGCCGGCCGCCCGCCACGATTTTTTTATAGTACCTACATAAATTTAAATACGGAACATGGGGCCGGCCGCCCAGGGGCCATCACATTATTCGAGTAGCTGGAACTTATACGAACTGCAAGAGCAGTCATTGTCAATAGGTAATTGCTCGAGCAGTTGTTTTCGATCGCTGGAGGAGTAGGTACTTACATAGACAATTCAGCTTAATTGCAATAAGGAATTTGAGGAGTATTACTGCGGCAGGCCTGTCGACAGCTCGAGAAGTCTAGAGCCGTCAACGTATGTATGTCTTGCGACTGCTTGACCACATGACGGAAATTCTGCTGACCGCTCGGAGCGGTCGCTACTAAGCAATGACGTATTATTATATAGACACGTCATAAACCAACATCACGGCGCTTAAAAACGGCAAAAATACTAGATAGCTACTTATACGCATGAAGAAAGGGAAAGAAAATATGACACCGTACGGCGGGATGCCTGTTGCCAGAGGGAGATAAATATACATCTTAGTACGTAATTTCGTATATCTAAATTAAAAACAAACGTAGTGTCGCGCGACAGGTTGGTGCGTAACTAAGCGCGATGTGGCCAATTGGCTTCATTTCATGTTGTCATTTTAGAGTGCGGACAACGTATCTATAGTTTTATATATCATTGCTACTAAGTATGTGTGTAGGTAGGTATGTGTCAATGTAACGAAGATTGTAGTTCACTGCGACGACTATCTACCTACTCACTATCGTAGTAAAAAGGTCAGTCATGAATACTGCTTCTAACTGCCCATATACATGGTGAAGGCTGCCATATAGGTAAGCACCCCTTACCACCTCCCTATAGGTGAGCACCTACTTATCTCGATTGTATAGGTGTAGTTGTGTTACCCAGTCGGCACGCACAGGTAGGGGGTTATGTATCGACTACTACCTACCTTTAATTAATTCTAATTATAAAAATCCACAGATTAGAAAATACATTTATTTCGTGAATTTGAAATCAGTACCTACAATAACATTCGCTGAAACTATGTATGCAGTCGCTATGTACTCTACCTAGATTGTAGGTACCTAGCTTACTGACTGATGTCTGATACAACTCGGAAATACGCTGCTAATGTGCTTTTCATTAGATTTTATAACACAAATTCGGAAATTAACTGTCTGGATTGCAGCTACTGGTGATGGCTTTTTGGCACATATTTGCGGACGCAATACAGACCGACATGACGAAATCATTGAGGTTCATGTAGGATAATTGCAATACAATAGCGCATTTATAACTTGTCATTTTTAACGACATAATATAGGTACCTAATTCATAATAATGTTCTCTATAAATATTTAAAGTACAGAACTGATTCATCAACCCCACTGAATTACTTTATCAACTGTACAAGTTATCAAAAGGTTATCATACAACTATTATATTGTTCATTGCCTTGTTTCATTTAAACATACTTACTAAACATTTGTCATAATATTATTATGTTATGCTTACAGTCTTTCATGTTTACATATTTGTCCTTTTTTTTTGGTTGTACAAAATGGGGTTCCCTAGACGTTCTAAAACTAGGTTTGTCTTGGCAGAGAAATTACATTACTTAACTAAAGATTTCATCATTTCATAACATTTCACAAAAATACACCAAGCTTTTTTTTCTTAATATTGAACTTCTTGTACCACATAATCTGTCACTAAATTTGTTTTGTATTTGCTCTTTACATAAATTAAGAAATAATAATAATTTCCCCTAAGAGCTTTCACTAAGTAATTTTTTACCATGTCCATAACATTATACCACAATCACCAAAATACTGAAAACATTTTTATTTATGTTGTAGGTAAGTTGAAAGGAATAATAATGTGAAAATAAAATATATACATCAAAATACATCAAAGAGTTGGATTTGAATACTTTTTTCTAACAAATAAATCATCCTTTTTAAAAGTGAATAGGTATAAAGAATTTACATTAGTCACAATTAGGCCAACAAATATACATGTGCTGTTACGTAAATGATTCACAACCTCCATACAGGAAAATATAAGTACAGATTGTACACAATAGCTCAGATTATAATATGTAACAAATAAAAACATGTAAACTAGAAGAAATCATGTATTTTCGTTTAAAGTGCATGTGACACTGATATCACAGGATTAACATGGTTGTAACACTAACAATTTAAAAAGCCATTACATCCTTAGTCATCCCAATTAACATGATGACAATCATGCCATATGAACGCTCCTTTAAGTGACTGAGGTGCTTCTAATGCCAAGTACAAAGGAGCTCGCGCTCCTCGCTCTGGGGTGAAGTCACCCATGCCTTTGGTCATATCAGTCATTACAAATCCAGGGTGGACACAGTTTATAGAAATGTTTTTGCCTTGTTCCAGGAACTGCCGCTGCTGAACAAATGTTAGTGCTGACATAGCCACTTTAGACACTTTATAATCTCCAAAATGGCCCGCAATTGAAACAAAAGAACTTTTACCATTTTTAGCTGCCCGTAAAAACTCATTTACAAAGTCTAAGATTTCTTCAACAGTGAGATCTTCTTTAACCAACGTGTCTAGCCATACTTGTTTACGTACATTAGATAGTAACCCCCAATCACTGCTAATGTTTATTATTCTGGCAGTGTTTGAAAGTAGGGGGTATAATATCTTTGATATTGACAACAAACTCATAAAGTTCGTATCAATGAGTCTCTTAGCGTCTTCGTGTGATGAGATAGCCTTATCAAAGTCTAGGATGCCGGCGTTGTTTACCAAAACATCAATGCCAGAGTGATGTGTTGAAATATGTGTAGCTAAGTCTTGAACGCTTTTCTCGCTTGTAACGTCCAATATGTGGAATAGAGGTTTTAGGCCTAAGTCTTGTAATTTCTTTACGGCTTGTCGTCCTCTGTCTTCGTTTCTGGCCGTAAGGTACACAGCACCATCAAACTTTTGGCACAGTCCTTTCACTATTTCAAATCCTATGCCTCTGTTGCCTCCTGTTACTATTGCTACTTTGGTTTCCATTTTGTACATAGAAATTTAGAAACTTAATATTAATTACGTAGAAAATACTACGTTTTTATGTAAAAATAAATATTTATTTTATCAATGCGCCTAATGACATTTCGGTTTTCCGGTCATTTTTGACTTGACAATTCTGTGACAAGTGACAACACAGTTGACAGTGTTATCTTGACACTGAGCGTCCGTACTCCGTCCGGAAAAGTGATATCAGTGGTAATAAAAAAAAACAAAGGGCCACTCTAGATAAACGCATTTTACAGAAATTAATGAGTCGATTTATACCTAACTATAACGCGGAGATTCAGCAAAAATTATGTAAGCTGGTCTACGAACCAATAATGCCTAGCATAATGGAGCATGGTTGTACATTATATGGTCGGTACATCGAGCTGGTCGACTCCACCAGCACAATGGTATGTACCTACGATCATGGACCTAAAAATTTAGGTCCATGCCTACGATAATATTGTATTATTATCGAAATGCATATTCGAACTAAGACCACTAGAAATGATTCTATAATCAAGCGTTTCCAGTTTCCGTAATCCCATTTCAACCGTCATAAGAAACATCACCATAATGTTTTTCACCTAGAATATATAATACCTAGAATATATAATAATATAATTACAGAATTATAAACATTAAAATCAGCAATACAACTCTCTAAGCTCATGAAAGTGTAATGAATGACTATTTCATGAAATCATGACATTTGGCACTTTCATGAACTTAGAGAGTTGTATTGCTGATTCTAATGTTTATAATTCTGTAAATTCATATTTGTTACGAGCGCTAATAATATTTAGATCAACATACAACCTAATACTGACCTGCAAATTGCAAAAAACGTTAGAAAATTTGAATTTCGCGGGCTACCCTAGCGCATCAACCTTAAGCGTGGTCGTGATTCGCCTCGCCGAAGAATTGTTTGGCAAGATATTCATGTGAATTTTGGGCTAACATCTAAATTAATTACCGGACTTTGGTTACATTTAGAATAAATGGTCTAAAAAGATAAATTACTTACTGCGATCGCGATTTAGTTTCCAAACATATATGTAAATGAATATTTTTTGGAAAAACCACTTTAATGTCGACGAATAAAGTTCAGTTTCCGCTACAACTTCAAACATTTTTATGACTTTTTCAATAGTACGAAGCATTCTGAAATCAACTTAATTTATACTACTATAAAGTTGATATTTTAAGGAAATAACAGCAATTGGAAAAAAGGATTTTATTAGACTCTACAGACCTACTCACTTATTTTAAAGTTCCAATTAATTAGTTGACATGCTACGAGAACAATGTTTGAATATTGTGCTGCTAGTCTGCTAGCGCCACTAGTAGTGTGTTTGACCGCGGATTTTGTTTGTAAGGTGTACGCACGGCTACACATCAAGCTATACATTTCCAGTTTATGCTGATCTCGCATTGTATAGGTTTTTCGTACATTGCGAGGTCAGCTTATACTGGAAATGTATAGCTTGATGTGTAGCCGTGTGTACGTCTGTTCGTTGTTTTACGACTGAGAGAAGACATACGTAGTATCTCTACTCTAAGTAGTCTGTGGAGAAGACGGAGGGTCGGACGGGTCTTCTTAGGGGAGTGCTAAGATTAGCTACTTTTTTACAATGAAAGAAGCAACCTTTTATTTTTTTCTAATTTTCATGTTTTGGGTAGTTACTTATACTTAATTAAAATTTTAAACATTAATATGGAGATTTAATAGCCACTATGCATGTTTAAAAATTATAACGACAGTTAAATAAAATAAGACAACTCAATGATTGACAAACATGATCCTATTGAGAGACTGTAATCGTTTGATACAGTAGGTATCTGTATCTACTGAAAGCTAATCTCTGACCATCAAGTGAGACAGTGGTCAAACATGAGCCTATCAATAATAAAAGCCTACAACAGTACAAATGGAATAGATTCTTTAAGTTCATGAAGAAAGCAGGCAGTGTTTAAAATTTAGCTACGTTTTTATAAATAATAAGAATCTTAAAATTCGAAATAATACAAAATCAATCTTATTATAATAGTCAAACAAATTGTATTATATAATGCAATTTTTAACTACATAGGTACCTATTTACACAAATCATATGCACAATATGTATAAATCAGCAAAAGATCTTTGTTCAATTCATTCGTCATTCATACCAACTTAAATAAAATAGTAATGGCTACAGACTAAACTTAATCGATCTTTACAGCCGCATAAATTTTTCTTATAAATGTGTATGCTGCGAAGAATCCTATGGTGCCAGTGAGAAGCCAAAATGTTAACACCATGAGACCTGGAACAAAATATAATAACATGAACTCAAGCGTCAGCGCCGCCGCTCTCTAGTCTGCGCCTTAGGCGCGGGACGTACACTGATACACAAGAGGCGTGGCGCGGGCGAAGCGACGCGGGACGGTGTGGCGCGAACGTTGCGCCGCTCGCGCTCCTTTGATAATAAGCCTGCGCCACGTAGAGAGCGTTTCCATTCAGGCGGAGATGTGCAAAAATGTATCAATTTGATTGATTGATTCCTGCATCTCTGGTGCCTACGATCTGGTCGTTTCCACCTCAGTGGAAACGCACCCTTAATTGATAACCTATTGCTGCTCATCCCAATGTGAATAAAGTCTGCAAGGTTAGCACCAGGACTGCCCAGAGCAAGCCGGTTGTACACTTGAAAATCAAACCCTTAAAAAAATCGTTAAGTATGTAGCAACATTCTAACTAGCAGAAATAAATAGTTCATACGCGTATATATTAGTACAATAGTACAGACGCTAGCAATTACCTACTGTTGGCAAAATGCACTACTGCTTACTTAACTGTAAAATGAAGTGGGAACTCAGAACTTATGAAATAATCTAGCAAGCATAGTGGTAAGTATATAGGTTGATATAAATAAAACCTATTCCATTGCTGCAAAGTAAATTTTTTATATTATTACCTGTGTAGCCAATATAAAGCAGTGTAGGTATAAACTCTGTGATTTCCAATTTCGTAAAAAAGTAAAATATGGAGTATATTAAAATATACACAGCTGAACCTCCTGAGACGATAAAACTCTTCCACCACCAATGATAATCCTGCAAACCATAGAAATCTTCAATAAATACCAATCTATTGGAGTCAATTAATATTATTTTCGACAAAACAAAATAAAAGAACATGTCATACCTCTCCACAGAGTTGGAAATATACCATAACAATTGATATTTGTGATACAGACACCACTAATATACAAAACACGAGGAATAAAAATCCAAAGAGATAATAAAATTGGTTCTCCCACAGTGCATTAAAAATGAAAAACAGTTCAATGAATACAGCTCCAAATGGTAGAATGCCTGCCATCAAAATGCTGAAACAATTTTTAAGTAAGTATATTATCACAGCATAACAAACAGTAAAAGTAGTAATTTCCCAATGTACACATTTATAAGGTTGAAAGTTGAGGCGAACACGATGGAATTGTGCTATGATAAACTATAGCGTAGGTAGATAATGATGTTGATATTTGTACCTAATTATAATTAATTTATTAGACCCCGAATACTCAATCACTCAATAGTTTATTTTGATTTACCACTCTCAGTGATATACTCCATCTACAACAACAAGGAATTTTGTAACATGCATGCTTAAATTAGTCATGCTATGTTGTATAAATTAGTATAAAATTATTAAAAGTCTTACCAAATAAAGATGTTCATGTACCAAACTTGTTCAGGGACTTTTCTTGGAATAAAATTAGTTCTTACTGGATGTTGGAATGGTTGCTTCCGACACCCAAAATAATATCCCAAGTATACTAATGGCAATGAAATGCAGAACCAAAGACATAATAAAGCCATCATGGTCGAAAACGGAACCGCACCACTGGAATGTTTACCCATAATAAAAAAGTTTAGAAAGAAACATGTGCCAAAAACAACAGCTGGATATAGTGTCGCCGTCAGAAAAGCAGCCTGCTTCCATTGTTTTCCCTTCATAGTATTGTATAAGCGCGCCGAGTAATAGCCCGCGATGAGGCCCATGAATACATAAAGAAATATAGCAGCAGTCATTAACGCACCCCGGCTCGCCGGTGACAACATGCCGAGCATAGCGATAACTGAAAAATATATAAACTTATTAGTTGAGCACCAATATTAATTACAATATAAAGCTATTAAAATAAAGCACTTTTAATATTTGTAGTTAAAATAAATTTTAATGGTAATTATTTTGTCCGGCACTGATAAAGAAAGCACAGTGTTCGTGGTTTTTCATAGATTTCAATTATGATAAGTTCCAAATATTTAACATTATATTTGTAATGTATTCAAGTAGTTTGCTGTGCTAAGTAACACCAATATTGAAACCATGCTTGTTTCACATTATGCAATAAAAAGGAAGCTAAATATTTCTGATTTCTTACAGATTGTAATGAGAGCCATCAGGAAGACTTGTATGCCACTACCAATAACAGCAGCAAACAACATTCTTTTGGGTGGTGGGCGAAAAACATCTCCGTGCACTAGCTTCCAGCCAGTTTCTTCCATCATATCATCAATACTCTCATCTGAATTATAACGAGCTATATCTCTTCTTAATGTGCGTACCATTATCATTGTCAAAATACCTGCAAATGCAAACATTTTTAATGTTTTTTTTATAGTGGCTGATTTTACTTTTATGAAGGGGCATGTTAATGATGTAACAATTTTCTGTCATAAAATATTGTTTCTTATTACCTATAAGATTTATATTTTACTAAGATTTAGATAAGCAAAAGTGTAATAATTTACGTCTTATTTATT
This sequence comes from Lithophane socia, assembly GCA_947522985.1. Taxonomy (NCBI): domain Eukaryota; kingdom Metazoa; phylum Arthropoda; class Insecta; order Lepidoptera; family Noctuidae; genus Lithophane; species Lithophane socia. Next base: position 11,287,376 of record OX383256.1, on the reverse strand, counting down.
GAACATATTTCCAAGAAACCTTTAAAGCTAACAAAATGTAAAAAAATGTATCAATTAATTACCTGATAAGAAGAACAACACTACAATAGAATTAACAATAGAGAACCAATGGATTTGTACATCTTTCATGCCTAAATATATATCCCATCTGGATGCCCAGCTTATATCAGACTCTCCCCATTCAACAGAATATGTAAAATATAACTTTGTGCCTGTGTCTTCATTAACCAGTTGCGGATTAGGATCCGTTGGAAACTGGCAAGAATCATCAACAAAGGTTAGATCATCTTTATCCACTGAAATAGTCTCCACTTCAAATCCAACAACTCTATAAGAGTCCCTGGAAACAAGTATGAAAATATACAATTTTGCAAAATTAAGCTGTTCATTATCTATTAAAAATTATAACATTTATTCAACCACTAGTATACTATGTCCCAACTGATTGAGCTCAGTTTTAATCCCTGAGAAATAGTCATTTGTCTAAAGTTAAACCAACTTTAGCCCCCAACTTTTAACTACAAAATTAAATAATCTACAACATGCCGCTACAATAGCGACATTAATTTAACACACATAAACGATTTCGCGTATTCGTTTTATGAAAATATTTGAATTTAAACATTATTATTAATTGATTTTAAAATTCTTAGAAATTATTCTGACAAAGGATCTTACCAATACAACCTAAGCCAGCTAGTAGGTAGCTTCATGAATGAATCTTCTACACAGAGTGATCTCAATTTTGGTTATGTTTTTATTATTTAGTTTGTATGAAAATTTAAATTTTTCAATTTATGATTTATTTTATTTTATTATAATTTTTATGTTTACTGGCCACTAGCCCTACCCATTTAAATAATAGGTAGGCCTCATTTTACATTAAAATTTAAAAAAGATATATAAGGTCCTGTACATACCTATTCATAAATAATGATATAACAAAACAGAAACATACTTACTGGCTATGCTTGTGATATTTGAGCAATAGCTTTAAATGATTATTGATGTATGCTTTGCCTTTGGAGATAAAACCAAGACGATACCCTTGCTCTATAATTCTTTCTAAAGTGTCAGTGTTTGTAATTCTGGTGGCCACTGGTAAGTTATCAACAAGCCTGAAAAGGTTCATGTGACAAGTTATTAAATTAGCAATATTTGACACACAAATGAAATTTAAATCCAAATAATATGCACTAACTAACAATGAATACTCACAAATGCACAAAATACTCATGTTCGATGCGGCTAGCCACTTTTTCAGATTCTTCCACACTCCAATTTATGGGGTTATTTTTATGGTGGCATAGAAGTCTGCACTTAATGTTCTCCGCCATATGTACTTCATACGGAGTGTTTACTATACGGTCTCCACGTAAAACCTCGCCTAAATTTTCTGATTTATATACAAATGTACCATTCTTGGGTAAGCACAAAGGTAAAGAATAATATTCATATGGAAGTTGTGTGTGTATGCTGGTCATTTTGACGGCTTTTACTTCAATTCTCTGGCCTTTTTTGAATTCCACAGGAGCCACCCCGGGTACATAGAATCCATTGCTAAAGCGAATGAAGCTACTAAGTAAAAAGCAATGAAAAAGAACCTGAAAAAAAGAATACGTTATATTTTCGACTAGTAAAAACGAGTTTACCATAGTTGCGTTACTGGAATACGCACCGACAACATATTTTAATAATTATTACTCAGTTAAAACTAAAGGAAAATATAATCATTCTACGATCGCTTCCTTCGTCTCCCATCTGTCTGTGTCAAGCAAAGCTGTGTGTCAGTCAAGTCAATAAAAATCTGACCTGTTTGACGTTTTATTTCGCACAAGTTTGACGTTAAGGCTTTGGCTTCGTTCATGTTTTTCAGTTTTACTAATAATTTTAAAATAATAACAAATGTTTATCTTTAAAATTAATTCAACAAACTATAAAAATAATGGCTTCCACTAAATATGCTTAGCTAAATTATTTGCTTCTAAAATGCCAATACATTCCCCTGTAAATACCAAAACCTCTGGGGGGCACAGAACATTAATACTGCTGGGGGGGCTCTGAAAGAGAAGGGCAATTTTGGAATTCTGGAAGTATGTGTGCATCCTGTGCATCCTTAAATAATTAAGCTTTTGCACCAGAAAACATTCAGCATGTAGATGTTTTGAAGACCTCGGTGAAGTTAGCCGCACGATTTCATTATTATGAACTTTTGTTAATGCTAATCGTTAGAGAGAGTTAGAAAGAAAAGAAAAATCGATTGTTTGTTTTTGGTGTGAAGTTGGCCCCCCTCCCGCAAAAATGGACTTAGACGTAATTTTGTTTTTTTAATCATTTGCGAATCATTAGAGAGAGATTGAGAGTTACACAAAATCGTTAGAGAGTTAATATTTTATTTGATATTAAATAATTTCTAAGAGCGTGACGTTAGCCCACCTCTGTGAATTTTGCCCCCGATATAATTATTCTCAAGTTTTGTTAATGCTAATCGTTAGAGAGAGTGAGAGAGTAAAGAAAAAACGTCAGAGAGTAATTAGTTTTATTTATCAACGATTTTAATTACTTTTGTGAAAATGGCCGTAATGACGTAGACGTAATTTTTTTTGTACCTATAGTTTGAGAATCGTTAGAGAGAGATAGAGAGTTAAAAAAAATCATTAGAGAGTTAATATTTTAATTGATATTAAATCATTTCTGAGAACGCGTTTTACCCTAGGACCTGAGCAGGTTAAAATTTAGAAACGTGCCGCCTCGATAGGGGATAGGGGTGGGAGGAGAGGGGGGAAGGGTTAGTAGATCCCCCCACTCCCCCTTGCCGGAGATACAAAGTTTTTTTTTAATGATTTTTAAATATGACAAATCTGTTATAAGCTGGGGCCACACCAATGGATTATCGCGATAGACGTTAACCGTTGGTGTATGTACTACACCACGAATTACCTCAAGAATTTGTTTGGCGTTTGACGTTGGGTGATTGATACAGATCGATTCAAACTTAATGGCAGCTCGGAAGTTAGCTTTTAGCTGCGCAGTACCCCACCCCTCACCCCCGCTGTCACATGAAATTGTTACTGCGCAGCGACTCGCCTCATGTTCCGAGCCGCCATTAAGTTTGAATCGAACTGTAACTCTGGTGGCGGCTTTAGGCAGATCAAAGAGATTTACCGCAAGAATTATTGGATTGAATGAAGCGGCCACACTTACGTTTCTCATTGTGCACCGTGAGCGCGAGTAGTACCGTGAGTAGTAGGTACTACTGATACATGACATGATGCAGAGGGACGTTAATAGTTATAAGTGGTAAAGTTGTGTATTTGATCAACGATCATTTAACAGTGATACCTGGTAATAATACGAAATATTGTTGGTAGTTTAAATTTGATTTGGTACTTATAGTGCATCATTTATGCTCAAAACACACAAAAAGTGGGTGCTTGTCGGGAGCCGGTCGTGTCGTTTTTAACCCACCGACGGAAAAAGAGGAGTGTTATAAGTTTAACGTGTGTATCTGTGTGTCTGTATGTTACATCGTAGCTGCCAAACGGCTGAACCGATTCTGATATTTTTTATTTTGTTTGAAAGGTGACTTGATAGAGTGTTCCTAGCTATGATTCAAGAAAATCTGTTCAGCCGTTTGAAGATTATCAGCTCTTTTCAAGTTGATGAATGGATGTGAGTATTTTCCACTGGTCACATCGATTCGAAAGGACATGTCCAAAAATGGTTTTTTTATTACCTATTCAATAATTCTCTAACCAGGATAAGTTAAATACAGGGTGGCCGGAACATAGAAGTCCAAAAAACCCCCATGTATGTTCCGCGATTTTTCATAGTTTTCGAGTTTTATATTCTTTAGATTATAGCTACTAGGAATATATAAGTGCAAGAAGTGCATGTTTCAGCATAGTCCATGGGCTTAGCAGGAGTAAAATGATAATAGAGAACCAGTTAACCACTCGACCTACCAACTGATCAAGAACATTTTTTTAATTACGATGGAGAATTCCTGTTTTATGACTTAGAATCGAGATCGGAAGTGGAAGATGATATTTAAAAACTGAATAATATGCTTTGAATGCAAGTGTTACAGATTTTTTATGAAATAAAACTTTTTTTTTTAGTTTTAAATAATGATTTATTGATTTTCTTCATTTTCAATGTCTTCTCTTATTAAAATACTGTCGAGAAACTGAGCAGGTAGAGATATATAATTTTGATGCCGGCCCATCCAAGATACCAGACAATAATGTAATACACTCTATAACTATAGTGGCGTGAGTCCTCTCATCAAAGCTGTTTCATGTGATGACTGCTGATATCTTCACTAACTTCTAGGTACAGTAAAAGTACCGTTCCGCCGAATATATTGCCCATAATAAGAGCGAGCCTGTTTTATCTCAAACGCGTTCTCAGAAATAATTTAATATCAATTAAAACATTAACTCTCTAATGATTTTTTTAACTCTCTATCCCTCTCTAACGATTCTCAAACTATGCAAAAAAAAATTTTTTCTACGTCCATTTTTGCGTGAATGGGGGCCATTTTCACAAAATTAATTAAAATCGTTGATAAATAAAACTAATTACTCTCTAACGATTTTTCTTTACTCTCTAACTCTCTCTTACGACTAGCATTAACAAAACTTGAGAATAATTATATCGGGGGCAAAATTTACAGAGGTGACGTCACGCTCTTAGAAATTATTTAATATCAAATAAAATACTCAATAACCCTCTAACGATTTTGTGTAACTCTCAATCTCTCTCTAACGATTAAAAAAATAAAATTACTCTAAGTCCATTTTTGCGGGAAGGGCGGCCAACTTCACATGAAACAAATCTCTTGTTTTGCTGAACTTGCGTTCGCACTGAGTAGACATGTTTTATAAAGAGATTTGTCAGGTTTGCGCTGGCACTGTTGTTTGTTTACGTCAAATTATGTCATGCAACTTGTTTTTTGCTTGATGTTTAGTGTTAACCGAATGGAGTGGCGGTAAACATCCCGTGTTTATATCGAAACATAGAGTGGTCCAAATTATACACGATGTCTATAGAACTTTGGCAAGGCTTTCCATGTTTGTGGAATACATAATGTGTGGACTATTAAAACCGACAAAAGTGTCAAAACCAATCTTACAACATGTTGAGGAAACAGATTTTAACATGTTTTTATTTTTATACGAATGTTTCGCTTGTGAAAACGCACGGTTAGTATCACCCCCCGGATATACATCCTCGCTGCACCCGCACGTCTCTCGGCCGCCCTCATGGTCCCGATCCAGACAGAGGTGACTTGGTGGTATACAACCGTGTAGATACGTAGTATTATAATATCTGTGGTGTAGATGATGGTTTACTAGGTACCAAAGAAGCAGCTCTGCCGGTCGCCAACCAAGGTCACCTCTGTCGGGGACGCGGTTGGCAACCGTGCAGTGCACTATAGTTTATTATCTATGGTGCGTCGTTAGATATGTATGAGCAGTGAGCACAGCTAAGAGCAAAGAGTATATTTTTGCTAAAAATGTACTCTGTGAGAGTATATGTGTTCTGTGCTCTTGAGTTAATGTTCTGTGGTTCTGTGGCATATCTGTGGTCGTTAGTCACCTAATCACCCAATATTCGCAGGGAATACCTACCTTTAGTTGTTTTATTTTTATTTTTGTGTTTTTTTGGTTATTTCGATCTTGCAACAGACTGAGCTGCTGTTCAAGTTATTATAAAAGTGATCTTGTAAGCCAAAGTTACGGAAGAGGTTAACTACACAGCATCATGGTGCAGGTGATTGTTTTGAAGTTTAGTTTTATGCCATGTGATTACAAAGTCGTACAGCGTACACGTACATTTTTATGGGGTTATTGTATTATTGTACCTATGGTATCGTCAAAAATAATCATTAACTACGGTATTGGTAAAGTGATTGGAGTGCATTAATGTCATTATTATTTTATTTACAGGCTTCAGAGGAAATGGAGCAGCCTGACCTGCCTCAAGCTGTTAAACTGCTCAAAGAAATGAACACTAATGTGCAGCAGGTGTCACAGCTTGTGGACAACATGCTGGTGCGGGTCAAAAGTGGAGAACTGTCAACAGATAAAGGTCTTAGTTTTCTGGAAATGAAATATCAAATGCTACTTAGTTATTTAATAAATTTAACATATATTGTATTAAGAAAGTGCTCTGGTGAAAGAATAGAATCTGATCCATCAATTGAGAGGCTTATTGAGATAAGGACTGTTCTCGAAAAAATTCGTCCCATAGATTCAAAATTAAAATACCAAATTGACAAACTTGTTAAAACTGCTGTTATTGGTGGCACATCTGAAGATGATCCTCAAGCATATCATGCTAATCCTGGAAATTTAGTGAGTAAGATAAATGAGTCTGCTGAGGAATCTAGTGAATCTTCAGATGAGGGAGAGAACAAGAAAGATAAGAGCAGCAAAGCAAATATTTATGTGCCTCCTAAATTAGCTGCAGTACACTTTGATGAAAACACTTCAAGAGTTGATAGTGACAAGAAGAACAAGGAGAAGTCAAAGAAGCAATTCCTAAACTCAAGTATAATGCGCGAACTGCGGGATGAATATTCTGAAGCACCACTGGAAGTGAGCACAGGAAATCATGTCAAGCAGTCAATATCTAAATTTGAACTGGAAAAGACTGAATATGAAGAAAATTATTTAACACGTCTGCCAGTTACGAAAGCAGAGAAAAACCGCAGGAAAAAGTTATCAACAGTAGGAATGATTGCAGATGAAATCACAGGTACAAGCAGTAGTCGCCAGACTCGGAAACACAAGTTGAAGTCTAAGAAAGGTAAAGGTTTTAAAAGAAGGCGTACGCAATGAGAGTAGAACCTTGATTTTATATAATTTATATGGATGTGTTGAATATATCATAACAATACTAGAAAAACAACTCACTTTATTAAAATGGCAACTACAGTTCCCTATTATTTTAGTAATTTTACAGTGATTGTGTTAATTATGCTTTAGTGAAAACAATTTGTTAATTAGTTTTTTGCAATGCATTATTTCTGAAAAATAATATTTCACCTAACTGAAATACTAATAACTGTTACAAAATTCAAATACTGTAAATACTCGCATTTAAATTCCAATAGGTATATTAAAGGTAACATAGATAGCCAAGGTAGGGCACAGGGTAAATCTCATTTAAACAATAAGATGCTCTCCCTATTTTAAATAAAAGTACTATTCCAGGTTACATTAAAGGTATTAGACATTGTATATTATCAGAGAAAACTATCTGTTATATGTAGGTCTTCAACTAAAATACTCCAATTTTATAACTACCTCTTACGGCCTTTTACTATCATGCGGATTTATAGCCGCGTGCGTGTCTGGCCCGTATCGTATGCGAGCAGCTCGCATCTTATTGTTGTGTACATACTGTTCTTGTCATGCATGCCACACACACGCGAGACGCGGGTAGTTTTTTTATTACTGCGAATCCTCGTCTACGAGGGCGCCACTACCGCGTATCTTCAAATGGGAAATGAGTAAAAGAATTTAAACAAATAGTTAAAAGCGCTGCTTGTACTGACTCAAAAACCTACTAGCACTTGTCGGCAAAGTACTGCCAACATCATAGGTCTGCATTACTTAAGTAAAATATTTAGTTTCATCTGTCACCGCATCATACTCTTTTTTGCCAAGCTGTACATCGACCGTTAGGGCCAATGCCGTGGTGTCTGCCCTGCCCATATAGTAAAAAGGACTCTGTGTCTGGCAGCTAGATTACCGGCGATATACGTAGAATGTTTCTAACCAGTTTCAAAAAGGATGTTCTCTGTGCACACACAATATTGGTGCCGATTCTCTTGTCACAAATTCTCTAAACTAAACTAAAAATCACTGAAATTTAGTTTATTCCTGTCAAACGACGCTTTCCCATTCTGAAAATAGACTTCAGTGACACAACTTCACTATAATTTAGTTTGACAGCACTGAGTTTTAATTTAGTGAAAATGCTATTCTGAATTTGACGTTTTAACCAAAATTTTTGTTCTATATCTAAAATCCTCTAACTAACTCTGACTATTTTTAATCACGATTAAAAATGTGTGGAATAAAATTAGATGTCATGAACTAAAATTCAAATGCACCTCGAATTCAGTTGCAAAACGGTACTGTATGTTTTTTTTATTTTCTTAAAATGGTGTGTCCTATCGCAAAAATAATGAAAATTTTGACCCCCCTTTGCAACCCGCAAACCCGTAATACTCAACATGTTGGTAATGTTTTTTTTTTGTTTTCTTTCAAAAATTGAAAAAATCCATAGAAAAATACCTACGTCGAGACGGCAACATTGCGCGCCTCTCCGTATCAAAAAAAAAATCACGTGGTAGGCAAACAAGTAGGTACCAAGTGGAGTCGCGATTGTCGAATTCGATTTTAGTTGTGTCAAAATAATTTTTAAATTTAGAGATTTTTTTGGCAGAATAGCTCTAAGATTCTCATAGTAAAAAGTAAAGAATTTTAGTAGTGATAGTTTAGTTCGGTGTACAAGAGAATCGGCACCATTAGCTGCTTCTGCCCGCGACTTCGTCCGCGTGACATATCGGCTCCGACCCTGTATCGCTGAGCATCGCTCGCCCGCTCTATTACTTCTTTTTGCTTAGGTTTGTTGTAATGTTAGTCTATAACCTTCTTCAAGAATTGGGCTACCAAATGCGAAAAGATTTTTTTAATCCGACTGGTACCTAGTTCCAGAGATTAGCGCGTTCAAATAAACAAACAAACTCTTCAGCTTTAAGGCTCGTGCAGACTAGCGCGACTTTAACAAAACAATTTCTGAGAAAACTTCACGGTAGAACAATAAAATTACCGGTGTCGCGTCGCGAGACAAGTCGCGTTAGTCTGCACGAGCCACGAGTAGTTTAGAGTATCGAGTATTTTACCTGTAATGAGCTTATCCTGATCGATGTAATATGTAGATATGGAACATGTTTTAAGGGCCATAATATCGATAGGTCGACGTTGATTGACCGCATTCTGGTCAACCTTACGTGAAATGATAGTGCGTAGGTTCATGGATACTTTGTACCAGGGATTTTGCGGAAGCAGATAATTATCATAACCGCGGATGCGGAAGCGGATATTTGAAGGCTCACATGATGGAAGGAAGGATGCAGATGTTATTTTTCCAAATGTCACGGTGGTGGCATTTAAATTCTCTTTTTAAATAATATATCGGCTGCAGAAATTTCGGTTCACACACAATGCGCACTGTATAATCACAATTTCACAAAATCACTCGAAAATTTAAAGGTTCATTAAGCGCAACTAAACACGTTATGACAATGTTGTCACCGAACGAAATCTACGCTCCTATTGGTCAATGAGCACGTGCGTACGGCACGCGCCAGTCGCCGGCCCCGCCTATTTTCTTTCTTGTCGCGACCTGTGCTACATCCGCATCCGCATGAACATCTGCATTACTGATTGCGGATGCGAATTGCAGATGCAGATGTCCAAATCAATGCGGAAGCTCCGCAGTTGCGGATGCGGATATCCGCAACATCCCTGCTTATTACGATAGTGCGTAGAGCACATCATGCCTCAAGAATCAAAATGGATCATACGTAGAGCATATGCCTCGACAAGATGGATCATACGTTGAGCATGATACGTAGAGGATTTTACCATATAGAAAAGTTCATACTTTAATAAAAAAATATTTGCCGTGAAAGCGTCCGAAAATTATTTATACAGGGCGGATATGCCACATGGAGGGAAAGTACCTTGAATATTGTAGATGGAACATTTTACTGAAAGAAGACATTATTTGAATTTAAAAAACAATTTGAACTGCATTCAAGGATATTTAAATAATTACATGGTTGAACTGGGAATCGAACCTAGAGAGAACCTAGCTTTATCATACCGATCGAAAGGCTTCATCATAAGGATAATTTTTTGCTAAATAATATAGTGTCACAAATAAAAGGAAGACCATGAATTTTAACATTTGATGTGGAATTTTGTTCAGAAAAATGAAAAGACTTTGTATTCAACAGGGACTCCTTTCGAGCATTTGATAAATTGATTAAATATTATTGTGTATTTCTCAAAACGGCAAAAATCACTTTTTAGACCAACAAATTTTTTGTTGGTCTGAGTATGTAGTAGATAGCGTTGTATTCTTTTTTTTTGTAATGACTATTTGCAAGGTATGTAAGATTATGGTGCCGATTCTGTTGTTCACAAACTAAACTAAATTTAAGTTCAGTGCATCCTTTTCTTTCTATTTCCTTAAGAAAAGGACAGAAGATAGGTAGGTACATTTTAGTTTAGTCCTATCAGCGCCTGTCACTACTCCAAGTTTAGATGTGATTAAAAACTTGCCTACTAAAATTGCGTAAATTTACGTCAGGCGCTGATTAATTCGACAGGGCTAAACTAAAATTTATCTTCCGTCCTTTTCATAATGAAATAGAAAGAAAAAGATGCACTGAACTTAAATTTAGTTTAGTTGTGAACAACAGAATAAGCACCTATGTATAATAAACCGAGATTATACCATAAGCCAGTAGGTATTGCTAGTCTGGCAATGGTAACCATGAAGCAATCGCTTTTTAGGGGAGCATAAATAAAAAACACAAAGTTTAAAATTTCATTAAGTATATTCTAAATCATGTTCTTTAAAAGTTAAGCAAGTATATGACAAAGTCAGAAAAGAAATCGATGATGAAATACTTTACCAATAAGTTTGTTTTAGCGTGCTGAACATTCTGATTCAGAAAATAATGTGTTATTTGAGTCCTAAAAATGGATTTACTTTAGGTAGGTACCTAATGCGGTAATTCCTAATGTATTTCAGAGATAATATTATGACAAGAGGTGTGAAAATTATTTTACGAAGGTACGTAAGTAGGTACCTATTACTTACTATGTACAGGTACCTATTACTTACTATGTACCTACGACATAATTTCTTTGGTAACAATAAGTTATTCGTAAGTTCTGTTTAAATATGTATAACTACTTATTGTATTTTTTGTTGTTGTTTGTGTTTAATTTCATTTTTGTTTATTTTTTTGTATGGAATAATAAAAGGTTGCATTAATTTTTGGTTTCATGATTTATCAACGATTTTGTTAAAGTGGGGAAAGTCTTGGAGACATGTTGATGGATCAAAAGATTGATAGCGGAATAATCTCATGTGACGAATGTGTTCAATTGGTGTGTGGGTATCAAGGCACTGGTAGTCGCCACGCGGCGGTGCAGTGCCGTGGTTGTGGGTGAGGTCCGAGCGGATCACGCGGTTCAACAGCCAGGTTGGAGATGACATGGTCAACTGAAATATTAAGTATCAAAATTTAAGCATTAGGTAGGTAGTACAGCAGGTGGTACCTACCTTTAAGATAGTGGTGAATAAGTATCAATGTTTATTATAAAATGTATTAGATACATAGCTAAATATGGTAATTTTGGATTAGATTATGTCGATCATCATCATCATAATCGGCATACTTCCTACTGATAGTTTGCGGCTGAGCAAAGGCGGTTCTAAACTGAGCCACGACCGGCCCGTAGATCGCTGCAAATTACCAACTGCTTAAAAGGCACCAACGAAGGTGCTAAAGGTTAGATAAGCTATCGCCTTTGATGACGTAATTAACGAAGAAAAAGAAGCTGCCGCATGTCCTGCTAAAAACATCGTCTCTTACGATACTTGAGGAATCAGGAATGACACGTTGATATAGCACAATTAGCACATCATGGTAGAATAGGAGGAGCCCATAAATAAAGTTGATTCAGCAGTTGAATAACATACCGGTTTTGTCACCGCTGGGTAAGGGTTCCTGTAATCATCCTGTTGAGTGGAAAGGTAATCCATCACTCCGAAATCTGCAGGAAGTTGAGCCAAGTCTGCGTTTTTCATTAATTTATTTCGCCCTGGAGTGCTACATAACATAAAAATAAATTAAGTAAAGTAGGTATAAAAACTGTACATAGGGATGAACAGGAAACTATCTGCTGATTTAATTAAAGTAAGTGATGTGGTACATTATACATATATACCTATGTATCTAACAACGGGCAGTCGATGTTTAAAGGTTGGCTATAGGATAGGAAATCGTGATTTGGGTTTGATAAGTTTATGTAGAAAACTTAAAATAGTGGCCACGAAAAAAACACCCTGGCTAGCTGAAGCGTTTCACTAGTCTATCAACAAGGTTAAGGTATCCTCAATCCGATTTTTCCACTGACTCAACTGACTGGTGAAACTCTGCATATAGCCAGTTTTTTTTCGGTGAGTTAAAAAAACCCATGGCTCATGTAGACGGTTCCGCATGTTCGTGTAACCATGGCCATGTAGTAGACTGAGCCCCCCGCCGAACCGCCGCGCCGCCGCGTCGGTCGCCGTTACGTCTCCGCTGGATTTTGCCTTATCTTTATCACTCTATGTAGGTACAATCTGCGGTGGCGGATACCCGGGTTTGTAAATTTTAGAAGTCGGTTGCTCAGACCAAATAAAAAATCTAGACCAGAGCGCTGTCAACAGTGACATGAAGTCGGTTTCGTAAAATATGTGTGCACTTAGTGAGTGTTGCCGCGCAGTAAAAACTCATTATCTTAATATTTTGTCTTGGGGGACTGGACGAGTAAATAGATAGGTTAGCGTTATATATTTTTTAAATTATTTAAAGGTACCTCGCTTTATTCCGACAAGATAGGGTAAAAAATAAAACAATAGTTAAAAGTAACTACATTCATAATCGAAGCAAAGGTTTTAATGGTCCTTTTGTTGGGTTTTGTTTTTTCAACATTGCCCCTTACTATCCACTATTTTGGAAATTGTTTCCAATTTAATATTGCCAATATTAAAACTTATAAAGCAAATATAAATAATTTCGTATCACATGAATTACTTACCCAATAAACGGGGATAATTGTGATACATACTTCTGGCAACGCTTGTTAAGGTTTTGTGTTCCAAGCTGAATAATTACGGATTTTTATCTAGTTTAAAAGTTTACTTACGTATGAAACGCGATTCTACCTTGCTTTTTATTTTTTGAGGAATGGTTTTTGCACCCTTTCATCGCACAAGTCGGCATTTTTGCGATAAAATAATTTAATTTGTTTCAACGTGTCGCTTCATTGACAAACTAGCTGTACCTAACTAATCGGTTTGGTGTAGTTTGGTTGTAAATGTGTGCGAGTGACGGTGTATGCACCGAGTTTGGTGTAGTTTTGCATGCTTCACTTTATTGTTCACAGCGCTCTGTCTAGGTTTTTTATTTGGTCTGAGGTCGGTTGATAGACTTTGGTTGTACCTAGTGCGTGTATGATATTTTTTTAAATTAAGTTTAAGGAAGCTAAGCCGACAGTAGGATAACTTCCAAGTAGGTAGTTCCTAAAATTGTAGATTTCGCTGGGTCAAACCTAATTCTAAGTACTTACTCTGTGCACGGATAAGATGTGAAATTTACAAGTGGCTTGAAGGCATATATCGGGTCAGTCTTCGTGAATATCTGTGCTAGCATGTGGCGGGTTTCGGTCATACTAGTCCCCTGGTCCTCCGTCCCCCAGCGATTGTAAGTGCTGATGTGGTTACTCAACTTGTCGCGATATGCATAGTTATCTTTTTTTTCAGCATGTATAGAGTAGTCCCAATTTTCTACTTTTGTTTTTGCTCCATACGTATTCCTGGAAAACAATATCTGTTGTGGCTTTTTCGCCATACGATTCTTAAAATGCATTTTGACGAACCCTTTTATTTTGTGCGATTGTAATATAAAATTTGCAAATATTTTCTTTAGTTGGAAAACCTTGTAGGTAATGTCACTTAGGTACGTCACGTTTTTTTTTTTGGAGGATTAAGAAACCTCGATGTTTTTTTTTTAATTTGCATCTGCGGCATTAAATACTTATGAGACTCAGCAAAATAGTACATTGTGATACGAGTACTTACCTACCGCTGAACAGCCTATATAAAAATATAATAATGTTATTTATACATAATACGCAAATGGGGATAGGGTAGTGAACAAGCGGTTCGTCGGGGCGGGTCAAGTGGCCTGCGCACGTGCCACCAGCCGCCGTCTTACCGGAAAAAAGCGCAAGTCTCTACTAATTCAATGTATAGTATCCCACTGAGTTTTAATTATGGTAAAAAAAACCCATGGGATTCTTTTTACCACGACACAACAATCTTGGAAATTCGAGCATTATTTTGATAACCTTCTTCACGATAAATAAAAAACCTACTGGTTAATACATGCGAGTAGGCGGCCGCCAATGTTACCTACTATGAAAATCCGTAGGTATTCGGCCCAATAAATTACTATGAAAACTCGTAGTCGTGTAATTTAAAAATGCAAAGAACTTTTGACTTCGACACATGGCAACATTGGCAACCAAGGAGTTAAGTAAAGACAAATGAACATATTGACCCGTGAAAAATTATCGTTGTTCATCACTGATACTGGAATTTATAATTAACTAGCTGCTCCCCGCGGTTTCACCCGCTTAAGTCTCGATTCCGTGGGAATATCGGGATAAAAAGTATCTTATGTCCTATTCCAGGTCATGGTCTACCCCTGTGCCAAATTTCATCCAAATCGTTCAGCCGTTTTAGCGTAACAAACAAATAAGCAAACAAACTCACTTTCGCATTTATAATATTAGTTAGGATAGGTAGGCACATCAAGCAATAAAGCTAATTAGCTACACATCAGCTACTTATTATGATCATCATCATCATCATCATCATTTATCTTCCAGTATAAGCTGACCTCGCATTGTACGGAAATTCTATATAATGGGAGATCAGCGTAAACTGGAAATGTATAGCTTGATGTGTAGCCGTGTGTACACACACAGTAAGTAAGTACTAGTGAATGTTAAGTCAAAAGCACGCGTGTTAAATATAATGCACTAGCTTCCGCCCCGCGGCTTCGGCCGCGTGGTATCTCGATAGAAAGTAGCCTATATCCTTCCCCGGGATGCCATCTATCTCCTTGCCAAATTTTATCAGAATCCGTTCAGTGGTTTAGGCGTGAAAAGGTAACATACAGACAGACAGACAGAGTTACTTTCGAATTTATAATATTAGTAAGGATGTTTATAAGTATAGGTACCTTGATGGCTGGGTAGCAATGTTTTTATGTATGTATTCGGTACTTACCTATAAATTTGTTAGAATATCTGTTGTGTAATCTTGTACTTAGGTATAAAGTGCTGCTAGTGTTTCGCTACCTTTAAGATTTGGATCTAGCCCCTTGTGCAAATGGAGTACTCGGTGGCACCACCATTTCATTATTCAGGGAGAATTTATTCCTCCACTTTAATTCTTCGTCTTTCACACGAATACTTTCTATTGCACACGTAACAAATGCTTCAAAAAATTCTAAAAATGATAGTTGGATATCAAGATCCATAATTCTATCTCCATCACATAGGTTCGGAAATATTCTTGAAAATATTCGTATAATAGTTTTGCTCGATAAATTGCCAAAGTTGAAAAGTTTCAAGTTTTCAATGTTCTCATTTATTTCAAAGGGTTCAGGGAGTTCATTATCATCTGCAACAAAAAGTAACGGAATTTGGTTTTGTTTAGCGCTTAGTGAATGGTTATAATTATGTTTAAAAAATATTATTTACCAACAACAAAGGTTAATTCATCTCCAAAAATATAAACATTACGGCCTAGTGGCAGGCATACATCGGGCACTTCCACGAGGTCGGGTTGAGGACTTTCTGCGCAGTGTGGCGGACGACGGACGGCGCAAAGAAAAGTGCGCACTGTGTGTGGCTCTCCCAGGCTACGGTACAACTCATAGGTTGCTCGCAAAGGTATACATTTCCCATAACCATTTACCAAATGACCTTAAAAGAAAATAACATTCTAATAAAATATACTTTTGTAATAATTTAGCTTTTTGGTTGTGTAAACTTTAAATAGATTTCTCGAAACTGCTTTCACCCTACCTCTTCGACGACTAGATCCCCGTAATATATCCCATTCCATAAAAGTTCTGAAAGCACTTGCTAGAATTGTATCAGGTTTTGTACCTGGCAATTCTCTCTTTGCATATAATTTACTGGCAACTGATATCAGACTATGTAAGAACTGCCAAAAGTATACTTTCTCGAACGGGTTATGCGGGCTTCTTGCGAGCCATTCAGGATTCTGGTGATATATTTTGTCAATCTCGACAAGTGTCAAGCCTCTCTCGTGAACATTACAGTCGTAATACAATTGCCATAAAAACAAGCGAATCAGCACAGGCGTAAATGCTATTTCTTCGGTGTTGCATATGGTCGCATACTTGTAATAAATATTCAACAAATCGGTCTTATAACACTTCAATGTCTGGCGTAACGAACTCTCCTCAAACGTGATCAAGTCTTCGATGTTTTCTAGTCTATTAGTTTCTTCTAACGAATGCTCCTCTTTTCCAATTGTTTGTGGAAAATCTTTTTCTGTCAGTTTATTATTTTCCAAGTAGTCATTTATTATATTCGTTCTAATTTCAACTTGTTTATCTATATTTTTAAGTGCTTGATCTATATGATATATAAGGCCAACAGTACTGTCGCATATGTCAAATTGGTAGGGTTCATTTAGAGTAACAGTTTTCTTAGAGTCTTGAGGGTATTTGGTTTCGGTACCATTAGAATTTAGGGGTCCTAAGTTGTCCTCAGTAAAAAGTTTTCTATCTTGGATGATTAATCCATTATTTGTGACAAATTTTCCTACGCCATGTTTTTTATTTTCTTTAAACTCTCCCTTATAATGCGATCCTAAGCCGAGTCCTAGATTAAGTACACCATACCCATTTCGCCGACCTTTTTCCCACATCCCTCGAAATGCATTTATAGATGGCAGTGCCATGGTGTTATTATAACAAGCTTCCCATATGTAAATACCATAACCGGACATGACTCCATTCTGCCACCCTCCACGGTAAAACTAAAATAATAAAAAAAATATTAAAGATATTATTTGAAAATAGAACTTAGCACATGAATGAATTTTGCCTAAAATTTCTAAATTATCTAAATATATATATAAATACGTTTTTTCCTAGTTGATCCTAAGGATCCTAGTTGAAACAAAACCTTTTTTTTTTTGCCGCTCTGTTTTCACTCTCAGTTTTCACTAGACAGACTCTAGTGGATCGTTTTGCACACGCCGAGAATTCAAGACCTTTCCGAGCTTTGGTTTTTCTTACCACGTTAAAGGCTGGTCGGGCGGGGCTATTTCGACTGTGGGGTAATTCTAACTACTGAGAATACTTATCTATTTCAAATGGGTGCGTCTCATTATCTTATAAAGTTATCCATAGGTACTCATATTATAAATTCGAAAGTAACTCTGTCTGGCTGTATGTTACCTTTTCACGCCTAAACCACTGAACGGATTTCGATAAAATTTGGCAAGGAGATAGATGGCATCCCAGGGAAGGACATAGGCTACTTTTTATCGACATACCACGCGGGCGAAGCCGCGGGCGGAAGCTAGTTTGGTATAAAATATATTAATTTCAATAACGTTAACAAGATGTAATAAACGTGAGATATACCAACTGTTGATATAATTTCTTGACTTATAAACTTATAATATAAGTAGGTACTCTAAAACTTATTTCGTATAACGTTATTGGATATAACGTTATACGATATAACGTTATATCTAATCGAAAATCATTAGGTCTATCGTTTAAAATATATATTGATAGTTACCATCATTATGGTTAACACCCCGGTTCAGAGTTCAGAGCAATCCCACTCGGATAGGTTAGGTTAGGTTAGAAGGCTAAGGCGAGAGCGGCTGTCGAGCGCCAGATCCCCTCTATTGTTGGTGAATCATTTGGGTTAGGTTAGTGCCATCATTATGGTTAACACCCCGGTTCAGAGCAATCCGACTCGGATAGGTTAGGTTAGAAGGCTAAGACGGGAGCGGCCGCCGCGAGCCAGATCCCCTCTATTGTTGGTGAATAATTTGGGTTAGGATAGGTTAGAACAGGGAGGCGAGCGAGCGAAGCGAGTATCGCCGCGGTAGCAGCCGCTGAACGCCAGATCCCCTGTTGTAGGTGAATCATTTGGTTGTAGGTAGGTAAGTGTACCGTGTGGCGTGAGTAGGTACCTACGTGATAATGATTATTAAATGAGGAACAAGTTAATAAAACTTACGTCATGATTCGGCCATACCATTAATCCTTTACCTTCCCTCTCGTTTCTATCCCATTCTCCTTTATAACCACTTAGTTGGCAGTATTCTCTAGATCCATACCCGTATCGTTCATTCTAAATTAATATTTTAATTAAGTATTATAGAATCTGACAAAATAAACCAGCTCAATTTATTAAAGTGCACAATTGGTCATAAACTTCTGGTGGGTCTGGCCACTACAGTGGCCACGCTAAATAAGTTACTTAGTTTACAGCATGTTCATCATTCGGCCATGTTCATGTTCGTGCCGGTTCATTTGGTTGAAGAGCGTGCGAACAGTTTATGGGTAAGATACAGAGGCGGAACTTAGCTTTAACTTGCAAGATGTGTCGAAATCACGCCGAAATGCACTAATTTTATTATTTACCTACTTATGACCCTACCTACCTCAAATTTTATCTTGCTCGCACCATATTACTCGCGGCCTGAGTGAGACCGAGACGGAGCTCCGTCTCGTTCTCACTCAGGCCGCGAGGCACTCCGCGGAGTGGGGTGCTGGCTGCTCTCAAGCCTCGAATAGTTTATTTAATTGCCTTTTACGGTGAAAATAATTAATTTAAAAAAAAACAAAAACATAAGACCATGCCCTGTTTATCAAAACTTACAAGCCTTGTATTATCAAATGTCATTATTTAGTTCACAAGTACAGTCACGGACTTTAATTGATGAGCCACCATCAAACTTTTCAATTTTGCAGTTTCATACATTCACGAGATTACACGATTAAACACGAACTCAAATCGCAAGCTCGTAAACAAGATGACAAATAAATTACTTTTAATCGGAAATATCCATAGAGGTTGACTAATAAGTTCTCAATGATAAAAATAAATACAATGTTGCATTAAGTTTATCCAATCTATTTGATACCGACCTCCTTTGAATCATAGCTCATTAGCTCGATAATTATGAAAACATAACTGAAGACAGTGACAGTTGAAATATCAAGATGACAAATAAATTACTTTTAATCGGAAATAGTCTTATCCCTAGAGGTTGACTAATAAGTTCTTAATGATAAAAATAAATACAATGTTGCATTAAGTTTATCCAATGTATTTGATACTGACCTCCTTTGAATCATAGCTCATTAACTCAATAATTCTGAAAACTTAGCTGAAGACAGTGACAGTTGAAATATCAAGATGACAAATAAATTACTTTTAATCGAAAATAGTCTTATCCATAGAGGTTGACTAATAACTTCTTAATGATAAAAATAAATACAACGTTGCATTCAGTTTATCCAATCTATTTGATACTGACCTCCTTTGAATCATAGCTCATTAACTCCATAATTCTGAAAACTTAACTGAAAATAGTGACAGTTGAAATATCGATGTCAGAGAATTTCTCCGTACGCTAACGTTACTATCGCAACAGTAACCTAGCAACAATTGTTTATCGTTGCTAGGTTACTGTTGCTGGACCTGCAATTGGTTGACTTTGAGTAGTCACTCTGCTGTCAAGTTTGTCTGGCTCTCAGGTTAGCCAACCGGTAAAGATATGAAATATAATTTTCTTCTTCTAACATGAAGACATATGACTTTGCGTGTGGGGAACCGAATAAACCCGATTTGCATTACACGGCTAAAATACGAACAGTGCCAGGTGGCTCTTCAATTAAAGTCCGTGACTGTACTTATATTTTGACACTTTTATACGTGATTTTGTTTGTCAAAAAATTATTTGTAAGTTACCTACAACTTGTAGAAAATCATAAGAAATCCTGAGAGTGTCCGGCGACTCTCTATTTCGTCTTACAAGTTTACAAGTGTCGTGCTTAAAAAACTTTACTTTTTTTAAATGTGGTCAAAAGAGAGAGATAACCTGATGCCCGTGTCCCAGCAATGGGAACATTATGGTTGATTTTACTATGGAGATGAGCTATGAATTTAACGAAAATTAACATTCTAGGTAACTTGTGAACGTGTAGACTTGTAACTTTTGGTTTCATGATCTAATTTGAAGTATTTTTGAATACCAGAGCGGCGTATAGTTCGGTTTAGAGGTAACTTAGATTTTTTTTTTCTATCAAGATTTGATTTACCTACTTAATGTGTTTTCGTCAAACATAGGACCTAGCATCAATCCTCAACTTTAACATATTTATTTCAAAATTAATGCTGCAGTATTTTCGGCATAACGGAGGATCATGCTAAGCAATTTGAGGTAGGGTGCGCCCTTAAACTATTGGTGCCTTGGAGCCTTCTGCTCAGTCCCGCTCTGTCAGACCGCGCGCAGTATCGTGTGAGCGAGATGAGCACCTTAATTGTGTTATACCTACAGTCCTACACGATGAATCAGAATTGGAATCGGTTCTAAACAAATGTCTAATCTGTCTTGAGCAGATTTTGTTCGAACTTATGAATTTAAGGGGGATGCGCTAGGGTGGCCCGCGAAATTCAAATTTTCTTACGTTTTTTGCAATTTGCAGGTCAGTATCAGGTTGTATGTTGATCTAAATATTATTAGCGCTCGTAACAAATATGGATTTACAGAATTATAAACATTAGAATCAGCAATACAACTCTCTAAGTTCATGAAAGTGCCAAATGTCATGATTTCATGAAAAAGTCATTCAATACACTATCATGAGCTTAGAGAGTTGTATTGCTGATTCTAATGTTTATAATTCTGTAAATCCATATTTGTTACGAGCGCTAATAATATTTAGATCAACATACAACCTGATACTGACCTGCAAATTGCAAAAAACGTAAGAAAATTTGAATTTCGCGGGCCACCCTAACGCATCAACCTTATGAAGCGATCGTGCATTACAATTAGGGTGAAGGAGTGAATTTGAGCTGAGGTATAAACCCGCACCCTTATATTGCGTGACACACTTTCAATCACAATCTGAATTATTTTTGAAGGATATTGCTAATCCATTGTTTCATAAATGTTCGAAAAAAAAACCTGCTCAACAACGTAACTTACGAACAATGTATGAAGCAATGGATTAGACATTTGTTTCAAACCGACTGTCAAAATGAAAGACACTCAGACGATCGCTACTGTAAGAGTGTTACGCAAATACACCGCCGGAATAAATATACCTAACTATCTACACGACACACACAAGTAGCTATTTTTTAGGTTTGACTTTGGAATGACTTTACTCCAGGTGTATTACAGTACATTTATACATACGTAGATCCATTGCCCGTCATATGAATTCTTAAAGTCCTTAGAATAGTAGATCACTCCTTCTCCATGCTTAGTTCCACAATGCCATCCGCCAGTGTAGGAGCGTTGACTGCGAGAGTCCACGTATAGACCTTTACCGTGTCGTAGGTTCCCGGCAAACTCGCCTTCGTACCAAGTGTCATTTTTCCAATGAATTGTTCCTTTTCCGTACATTTCATTATTTTGAAAATTACCCTAAAATTAGAATCGGATAACCCTTAGTAAGTGAAATCAAAGAAGGGGACTTTTATTTTTAACTTACTAAGTAGACGGTTCCGTCGGCCCATTGAAAACGACCTTCGCCATGCATACATTTTGACGAAATATTTCCTTCATACATATTACCGTTTCGGAATCGTATAGTAGCCTTTTCATCAGGACTTGACCACCAAATAGTTTGAGACAAGTCGTTCTGTGAATAATGAAACCGGCTAAGTAGATGATCTTCTCGAACTTGAGCAAATAGGCAGGTACCTAGTTGCCACAAAGGTTTATTATGGCGCCATCTCCACACGGTGGTATCATCGCGGCCAGAATTTGATGACATGGCGGGCGACTATCGCCCTTGGAGATGGCACCTTCGGCCTTAGTACATAATATACAGATACTAGCTTCCGCGCGCGGCCGCGCCCGCGCCCGCGTGGTATGTCGATAAAAAGTAGTCTATGTCCTTCCCCAGGATGCCATCTATCTCCTTACCAAATTTTATCGAAATCCGTTCAGTGATTTAGGCGTGAAAAGGTAACATACAGACAGGCAGAGTTACTTTCGAATTTATAATATTAGTATGGATAGGTAGTACCTATAGTTACTTACACATATATATCATATGGTCGATGATGGTGCACGCTTCATCAGAATAATCATCGCATCATTAGAAGTGGCATTTAATCCAAATTATTACTAATACTAGCTGCGCCCCGCGGTTTCACCCGCGTAAGTCTCGATCCCGTGGGAATATCGGGATAAAAAGTATCCTATGTGTTAATCCAGGTTATAAACTATCTGCATCCAAATCCATTCAGTAGTTTTTACGTGAAAGAGTAACAAACATCCATCCATCCATCTATCCATAGGTACTTACAAACTTTCGCGTTTATAATATTAGTTAGATAGTTAGATTATTTAGAAGAATATAAATTTATACTTACGAGTATATCAACACTAATATTATAAAGAGGAAAGATTTGTATTTTTGTGTGTATATTTGTAATGAATAAACTCAAAAACTCCTGCGCCGATTTCAAAAATTCTTTCACCATTAGAAAGCTACATTCACCCTGAGTAACAGGCTATAATTTATAAAGATTACACGCGGGTGAAGCCGCTGGCGGCAGTTAGTTATTTATAAGAGTATTATTATAGATAAAGTAGTATAAATTGCGATTTCATTGTTCACTATCACATTATGATACAAATCTTGTAGGTCTAAAATATTTAAGAATACAGGTAATTACCTCACCCTGATCATCAACTCTTGAACGGCTTCGTTTCGGCGGTTTTGAAAGTCGTCGTGGAGGAACTAAAAATATATAGTAGATTATTCACAAATGGGATAAAGCAGTGTCATATGTCGCGAGCGCTGTTTTGAATCCCGACCGCAACGAATGATTCTAGAGCGCCCAAGCGTAGCGAGAGAGCTATGAGTTAACTCCTGAGCGAAGCCCTCGCTTCGCTCAGGAGTCAACTCATACGTAAGACTAGAATCCTGAGTGCAGCGAGGGATTCAAGTTCACCCAAGACGAAGACACCTTTATCCCCGAGGAGAATTACTCTACTTTTCGCACCTACTGCAAGGTACTACCTAATAAAAACCGATTCGATTCTCGGATTAGTAGGTACCTACCTACATAGTTCATGAAACTGTCCAATAACCGGGGAATACCTAGTTATGAGCAGTTTCATACACTATTTATATTAACTCATGCAATTTCATCAAAAACACAGTAAATAATAATAATATGTTAAAAATGATGCCCAAATCCAATAATTTATCGCGGGGGCACAGTACCTACAGTACTTTAGTATAGGTACTGTGGCGTGGCGGGGGTACGTGCCCCAGCAACCGATCGGCTGTTATGATGACATGCCGCCATTACGGCCACAGATCATGAAGTAGAAACAGCGGCTGGGAATATTTGTTAAACTATTCAATAATTTTGGACTTGGCCATATTCGGACACGTGCCGCCTCGCTAGGAAGAATGTGAGGTTATTTGGGAGTTCTAGAGGGTTTCCTGAAACCTCCACAATAATTTTTTTTGGAGCCTGTTAGCCAGCAATCCCGATCCTTTTACTTGACTGCCCCAGAAGGAGGGCTATGTTTATGCAAAATTTAAATTATAGGTACTTACAATACAACCTGTTTTTGATTTCTCTAAACTTTTAAAGAATTGCATTGCAGGTAGGTACCTACTCATTATGAACAAGTTTGAATCGGACCAACACAAGAAATCTCGACTTACGAACAGATTTTTTCTTTTTGCCCAAAATTGTAGTGTCGCTAGATGTCTTCCCCAAATCCAGGGAAGGATGACGAGAGCTATCGTCTGCTTTATGTGGTTGAATAGTTTCCCATGACTCTACGATGCAGTCTAGCATTGAATCGAACATCATTGTTATCAATTCCTTTCTCACGGAACCCTTGGGACGCGGTACCACGGAGGCGATAGAATCATTTGTTAATGCTGCATTGGATAGATGGCCTTGCGGTATAGACCACGTTTCATAGTCCACATCTGGTCTTTTGTGCACAATCAGAGAACTGTCACGACGTGTAAGTGTTCGCTGTGAGTCAACATAAAACATGATGCCTAGTTCTATATAATTTAAGTACCTTTAAGGCAACAAGCAAACCCAAAAATAGTAATAGTGAATGTTACATAAATTGAACCACTGTCCTCTAAACCGCAGAGAATGTAATTATCCAAAATAGCAAATCAGTGAACAAAACAATTGTCATTATGACAATGAGGAAGGAAGAGAGGAAGCAATTTTTTTTCTGTTTTATAACTAAATAGATTTGTATGTTTTTTTTTTTTTTTATTTTTTAAAAAACGTTGCCCCACACTAAGAATTTCTTCCTGTATCGTGGGTGCGTTTACAAACATAGAAACTCACTTACACTAACACCCAGACCCGGAACAACTACTTGCAGATCATACAAATATTTGTTCCGTGCGGGGATCGAACCCGCGACACGTTGCGCAGCAGTCCATGGCTGAGCCACTGCGCCAACCGTGTCGTCGTCGTGTTTGTCTATGCAGTATGCATGATTTAATTTTTCCATTTGTTTTGGGCCCTCAGTTCTCACATAGAGGATTCAGGGCCCATCTGTACCTGATAAACTATGGGCACTACAGAACAAGTCTTTATGCCAAAATTTAAGCTAATGCCGAACATTTGTGAAAACAAGATATTATCGCAAAACACTGTCCATCTTTGTGTATCTTCGTTCAAAATGGGCCCTCAATTCTCACACACGTAAAAGTTTATTACGCAAATAAAATGAAACCGCTAACTTACAGCTACTGTTTGAAATCCTATATGCTACTAAATAATTTTTGAAAATTTGTGAGAGCATGAACGTCTTGTTATTTGAAAGTAATGAGCTTTACAAAATTCGGGCCCTCAGCTCTCCATTTCTTTTTGTTTTCATTTTATTACGCTTATCGAAAGATATATGAAATAGATATATGAAAGATAAGACAAATACAAAATTGTCTCTTTTTGTGAAAAAAAATGTGCAACAAATTGGTGTCATTAGTTACTAATAAGAATTACGATAAAACGACAAATCTTAATAGATACCGAAACTCTTTGAAAATGTGTTTCAAAGAGTTTTAAAAAACGGGCCCTCACACCACACGCACATGTTAATTTAAATTTTACATAATCAGCCTATAATGTTCCCACTGCTGGGACACAGGCCTCCTCTCTATGAGAGGGAGTGGGCCGTAATCCACCACGCGGTCCCAGTGCGGGTTGGTAGATGTCACATGTGTTCGAATTTTTGGTTCTAAGACATGCGTTTCCTCACGATGTTTTCCTTCATCGTTTTGAGAGCAGAGGTGCTGAAATTATTTACACAAAGTAAAGCGCCTGTCGGGGTTCGAACCTACGACCTACCACTGCTCTTATAATAATAAACGTTACGTTACGTTTACGTTATAATAATAAATAAAAAATAGTTTATTATCTCCACAATATTACTCTTAATTGTTACCTTACTTCTACGGTGACATATAGGAGAAGAACCTACCTAGTACCTACTGGTCGGTTCCTTTTATAACGTAGGCTCGTCGCTTTTCCATCTGCATACTAGTCAGCAGTACAGAGTCTGCGTCCCGTCCTTGTATCACGTCGCTTCTGTGTGGCCCGCGCCTTAGGGGGTGAAAAGGGGTATTTCGTTTGCATGAAGAATTTTATTCCTTAGGATTAGGGGACTTGAAACTTATTAAATAAATAGTAAGGTTTGATTTGACATTTACATATTAATTCTGCATATCAACCCCTCAAAGGGGCCGCCTTTAATCGCCTCTGTGGTCTAGTGGTTAGACCACCTGTCTCAGACCCACTGGTCCCGGGTACGATTCCCAGTGGGGGCAAATTTTTTATGCTCGGTTTGGTTGGTGGTTATGGATATGTATTGGTTGGTGGTAGGTCTTGTTAACAAGATTGCCAGTTCCTCTATGTTTGAGGATTCCGGGTTAAGCTCTCTTCCACTACAGTTTGAATTAACCCCTATCTGGATATTATTCCATCACAAAGATGTCACTTGGAAAGCTGCCACGCTAAAATGGAATTGGGCTAGACAAATATGCCGCATGTCAGACGACTAATGGGCCAACTTATGACCCAATGACAGCCGCGGCAGGCCCAGACGGAGATGGCGGGATGAGCTGGAGTCATTCGCAAAGAACTGGTCCTTAGAAGCTTTAAACAGAGAAAAGTGGAAAGAGGGTAGGGACGCCAAGTTTGGATAAGATGGATGGATTGTTTGTTTGAGGAATGATATGAAAGAGAAAGGAGGAAATGGGACAAGGGTATCAGGAACATGAAAATGAAATGCCAACTAACACGAAGGTTTCATCATTATCATCAGCCTATAGCAGTCCACTGCTAGACATAGGCCTCTCCAATTGCACGCCATTCAGCTCGATTCTCGACAACTCTCATCCAGTTGCTACGAGCCACCCTGCGAAGATCGTCGCTCCACCTAGCCTGAGGGCGTCCTACCTTACATTTGCCGATTCGCGGTCTCCACTCAAGAACACGTTTACCCCAACGGTCATCGGTTCTACGGCCAATATGGCCGGCCCATGAGCACGAAGGTTTAAACCTAGTTAATTTGCTTATCAATCAGGATCCCTGACTGACTTGAAACAGGATTAAAAAAATAAGTTTACTTTTCAAACTGTTTTAATTTAAAAAGTAATTTTATTTTATTTTTAAGCTTGCGTTTGGGTCTATCACGATGATAATGTAGTCCACCATGTTCGCTCCCCTTCATCGCAGGGGAACGTGTAAACTTCTTTTGAAATATTGAATGACCTGAAAGAAACAAGCAACAGTTAGCAACAGTTGTTATTAGGGTTTTTAGGGTCAACAAGGAACCCTTATAGTTTCGCTGTCTGTCTTTCCGTCTGTCCGCGGCGCTGTTAGTACTGCTGTTAAAGCTGTTATTTGGCTATCTGTCTGTCTGTATGTTGTCTTTTCACGCCTAAACCACTCAACGGATTTCGATGAAATTTGGCAAGGAGATAGATGGCATCCCGGGGAAGGACATAGGCTACTTTTTATCGACATACCACGCGGGCGAAGCTAGGGGCGGAAGCTAGTATATTATAATCGAACGTAAACCGTAGGAATTTAAATGTTAGTAGGTATACAAAATTCTACTGACCCCAGTCTCTGAACGGCCTCCATAATCGCCATATGCTCGCTTCTTGATCAAGGTCATTGTCATCTGATATCCACTCATTGGAATCCGAATCGAGTGTTTCGTTTGATGTACCTTCCGTCACCAGCTCTTGGGTCGAGTTCTCGTGTGCACAGCACAAACTGAGGATGCACAATACTGCACAGGAAACCGATATCTTAAAAGTTAGAAGAAAAGGTTTAATATTATCAACAAAATATTGTAAAAGGGTCCATATTGGCTCACCTAAAGTTCTTTACCCGAAATTGTTCTTCCTAATGATTTGTAATACGAATGATCACTCTTCCTAAAATTTTTCATCCTAAAGTTTTCATTCATACTATTTGTAGTGCTACCGGCGATGTTCATAACACTCATGTTTTCGAAAATTGTAATGAATAATATCATTAATGTAAATATATTTAAACTCCTACTGTTTTTTATCATAACGCTTTTATCCCTAAACACAATTACCATAATATTTTCACTCATATTCAGAAGGTCAGAGTGTCGTCTAGGACCGATTCGGTTCTGGCACTTCGCCGGCCGCTGCCGCGGCACGCTCGCTCGTAGTTGGTCACAGTTCTAACCTAACCTATGGTTCCCTTCCACAACGTTTTTACGACAAACGGTTAGTCGGAGACAAAAAACACCAAGACTCTTTTAGCCTTATATTTACGCAAAATTAATGTATATAATACTGATTATCTATACATATAATAAATCTGTAGACGAGGTGTTTCTGTACAATGAAAAAAAAAAAAAAAAAGTTGGTGGGTTGTCCAAGAATAACCAACAGATTCCATTTCTACCATTTTTGGAATTTTTGTCTGTTTGTCTGTCTGTCTGTTTGTATGTTCTTTAGTTTGATTGTTCCACTTTCACGTAAAAAGTACGAAATCAATATGGTTAACTTTTATACTCAAATATTGTGTGTAACTCAATGTTTCAATTAGTTTTTGTTTCATCGCAATCGCTTCAAAATATCAAAAGATATTATGAATTTAAAGTGTTCAAGAAGGAATTTTCATTACGTAATGTATATACACGTAACGACATCTATTGACGCGAAATGATACTTACTTCTTAATTACTAGGTTTGTGAGATCGTGTGTTGTTATATGAACGTCATTTTCTTTGCGCGGAAACTTAACGCGATACATTGTGTATAGAATATAACTCTAAAGTTAGATTAATTAAAATTTTCCAGATGCGTTGTTTAAATATTAGTTTAGTATTAGTGCGATAGGTGGCGCTACCTATCTTTCAAATCTAGATAATCATGAAAGAATGTTAACAAATGTTAATTTCTTAAAACATATAGGTATTTATTCTTTAATTTTTCACTTTTCTACATAGTTTATTTAGCTTACGTGAGTGTTCGAACGTTTTCCCATATATTTTGAGAGTATCATTTCGTGCTCGATAGATGGCGTTGTTCGTTTAATGTCATTTTCTGTTTCGCCCAGATATTCCAATTAATTTTTAGTGTAGGTATCTTTGTTTTTGAATTCTTTAGTGTCGATAATAATAATAAATAAATAATAAATTGTTGGTTGGGTTGGGTTGTCATTCGTTGAAAGTATTGATCTTAGAGATGGGTTGTAACAGGTGAAACACGATATTTGTGATCACTGTGACTGTGACAAAAAAATAACAGATCCAAATATCTGTTATTAAATCACAGCCTGTGATTTTTGATAAATACGTATCTCAATCGAATATCATCTTTATTTCTTTTGATTTAAAGTCGAGAATCGTATCTCAGATAGATACAATTTTTATAAAATCACAGCCTGTGATTTTTGTACAGACGATAAATACGTATTGACTCAATTGAATATCTTCTTCATTTCTTTTCGTTAAAGTCGAAAATCGTATCCGAAGTTTTAACAGTTACAGTCTTGAGGATCTGTGATTTTAAGTAACAGATATTTTTTATCGTTAGGAGCAATTGCTATCTGCTATTTTATAATATCTGTGATTTCTATCTGTGACGATAAATACGCCTCACTCCTATGATCTGATTGGTTTTGATTTGTTATTTTGGTTGGTTTCGTTCATTAGGTTCAAATTAAGAAGTCAAGAAACCAGTCGTTACAGATCGATTCAAACTTAATGGTGGCACGGAAGTTAGCTTTTAGCTGCGCAGTACCTCACCCCTCACCCCCGCTGTCACATGAAATTGTTACTGCGCAGCGACTCGCCTCATGTTCCGAGCCGCCATTAAGATTGAATCGAACTGTACTATACTTCGTAATTTGTTCGTATGATTCGTGACCACCGCTCATTCGATTCGATCGTTGTTGGCGTGTGTATGTGTAAGGCCTCGGCCTCGAATCTTGCGGGCAGCGGGGCGGCGGCGGCGGCGGCGCGGGAGCGGTGCGGGCATCAAAGACCCGTTCTCGAAACTAGCGGGCAGATCGCGCGTCACTATAGCCGCGTAGTGTTGTGTTCACGATTTTGTCGTCGAGATATTTGTTTTTATTCGCGAAAGAAATGTCTGAACAATGGCGGCAACATCTTTTTGATTCAAATTTATTCCTAACGCTCAATTTATTGTGGGCAACAACACTGCAATGCAGACGCGCGGGCGGTCACCGCTTGAATGGAGTGCACCGCTCGCTGCCCGCCGCTTCGCCGCTGCCGCGCCGCTGCTGCCGCGCCGCTGTTTTCGAGAACCGGTCCATTTGATTTTACGCATAAGATCCTGCCGCGCCCGCGCCGCCGCCGCCGCCGCCCCGCTGCCCGCAAGATTCGAGGCAGAGGCCTTATGGTTGATTTGATTTGTTCGACTATCGGACAGCAATAAATACACAAATATTGGCACGTTTCTGGGGAAAGTCAACAATATACATCGATAAATACGGTTCCCGAAGAAGAAGATGCCACACACTATCCAGTAGAGTTCTTAGAATCCCTTAACACACCCGGTCTTTCAGCACACAAAATTTGTTTAAAAGTCGGAGTGCCAATAATTCTTCTCAGAAATTTAAGTCCTCCCAAACTTTGCAACGGCACTCGGCTCATAGTCACCAATCACCAACAAAACGTCATCGAAGCCGAAATCTTAACAGGTTGCGGCGCCGGTGATGTTGTTTTTATTCCAAGAATTCCTCTCATTCCCAATAATTTCCCGTTTAGTTTTAAGCGTGTGCAATTCCCCGTCAGCCTGTGTTACGCCATGACCATTAACAAAGCTCAGGGCCAGACATTATCCGTTGCGGGGGTGGATCTTAGTATTGGTTGCTTTTCCCACGGCCAACTTTATGTAGCTTTTTCGCGTGTGAGCAACCCTAGCAACTTTTTTGTGTACGCTCCAGGTGGTTCCACCGCTAATATTTTATAAAGAGAAGCATTTTCTTAAATAAAAACACATGTTTTTTGGCAGTTTCTTACTAGGAAAAATCACCAGGCCTGGTCGAAAGATTCCCCCTTTTTAAATGAAGGTACAACTTTTCTAAGCGACATTATTGTTTTCCGACATCCATGCGAACGAAGTCGCGGGCACAGCTAGTTATGAATAAAAGGAAATCTACACAAAAAGATATGACTTTGAATAATAGTGTAAAAGATGGTTATGTTGAGAAAATATAGGAAAACAAATAAAAGTATAATAGATGTTTATTGCTACTGACATTATGAAATTGAATGCTTTGGAATTATGAACATTAGAGACAGAGTAGTTAGGAATTGTGATTGTTAGGATGAAAAATGTTAGGAAGAACATTTTCGGATTTCCAATTATCGGAGTTGAAAATTTAGGTGAACTTTGGCGCACCCATTGTAAAAATGCCAAACTTCCGACAAAAGTAGAGAATTGTACTAATCAGATTGGCTGTAGGTAAGTCTTATAGAGAGGAGGCGCCCTAAGTAGGTAGGTAGACTAGGTAGATATACCTAATGGCGGCAACCGAATCCTTCCGATACATCTCGCTGTTTGAGATCGAATCCGGTCGGAGAAGTCAAAGCACATCATCATCTGCCTAGCCTTTTCCCAACTATGTTGGGGTCGGCTTCCAGTCTAACCGGATGCAGCTGAATACCAGTATTTTTACCTACACGGAGCGACTGTCTATCTGACCTCCACAACCCAGTAACTGGGTAATACGATAGGTACCCCTTGGTCTTGGTAAGACTGGTTGTCAGACTTTCAGGCTTCTGAAGTCAAAGAACATGGCAGCGTGATAAGAGAGAATTGGGGAAACCTTGTTCACTTTGCCACTCGAAGGCCAGAGAGGAACAGGGACTTTCCATCCCCAATATAATGTGGTCTATGGGCGCAGTGCGGAATTCTGTTGTTGTAACTTGTAAGAAGAATAAGACATGAAATAGCATCCTCATAGGCAATCCACTGCCAACCCGTGGTGACGGTTGATAAGAAGCGGTTAGAAAATTCCTACCTCCTACTGTGTTAAGACAGAAATTGTAGTAAAAGTACTTACTATCTTTATGTCTTAGAACCGTAGGAGGTAGTGACATAGGCAGAGAAAATAATAGGCACAAAGTACAATAAAGAGTTTGTCTTTAGACCTCCGTTTAGCACATAATTATGACGTAAATTAATATTCACTTTAATTTGTTTTGCCGACTCAGCACTTTTTACGGTCACTTATTAACAGAACACCATTTACCTTAGCAATCATTTTAACTCAAAATACATGTGATCTACGTGATCGAGGTTCGAGTACTATTTTATTTCTAAACGTGAATGAATAAAACATGTACTTATATTGGTTATTTCAACTTCAACAATGTGGAGCGGACGAGGTTTCATGTTAGGACATACGATAATGTAAAAGCAATTTCAGTGATCCAAATAATCATTGTGTAAACCAGTTACGTAGTAGATATTAGGTATTATTTTGATACAGGTATCGAACGCTACCTACACTTAGCTGTTAATTGATAGGTAAATACCTACATGAAAGATATTATACTTATACTTATTTTTGTAATTGGTGAAGGCTCTTCGAATTGCAGGCTGAAGTTGCGTTTCCGCCATTGTGTTTTAATATTACGATGAATAAGCGAGCATGGCAGACAAAAGGTACTTATGTGTTGTATATTTTTAATAATATGGGATTTCTCCAGTGCCAAACTTACGTGTCCACTCCTACGTACACCCAGACTCGAATGGAACAACTATCTGTTGGCTTTAAAAATATTACCTAGTTCAGTTCCGTCCAGGAATTGAACCTGTGAACTGCGTCTACTATGGAATAGAAATCTGAGGCGTCTAAGTACTATGCCTTCCTTATTTTGTGGCTAGGCGCTTATAGAAAGAAGAAGTTTTCTGAAATAAACTTTGATTTATGTATTTATTTATAAGCATAACAATCGGAAATACTTACAGCATGTAGGTACCTACTCGTTATTAGGTACAGAATAGGAAAAAGTAGTAATAAATAATAGGGCTTTGAATAATTTTATTAAATTTATTAGTCATCACCTTGGTAAAATTAAACCTGTGAAACTTTGTGTGCCCAGTTTTATTATGGAAGGCACCTCAAAACACAGCATTTAGGGACAGATGAGAATGCAGCAGGGTATTTAGTGATTACAGTGATTAGTGATGTGTTTGGAACAGCGTTTATGACGTGCGCTCAAGCGTGTGGTTTAGTTTCACGCTGCATAGCACCCGCGCGGGGCTCATGGCTCTCCAGTTCACCCCTCACCACTAGGCTACGGCATTGATTCATAGAACAGGTTTTACCGAAGCATTCAATGGGTAGGTAGGTTACGGTCAGGAAAAGTTAATTATAAGTAAAACATTTTTTTTAAACAAGTCTTCAAGAAAAAAAAATATTATCATACCCCCCCTCCCACAAATTACTTTTTCCTTAAGTATACTAACTACTTGCTATGTAAAGAAAAGCGACTGAAAGTTTTATAAAATCATCCATCAACATACACCAAGTTGATTGAATAAGTACCTACCTAATAGAGTCTGACCAACGAAAGTTGTCCAAGAAAAAAGGCGGGAATTTAAAAAATCAAGAGCTTGCTATAAACGGAGTCGATACTATTTATTATTCAAGACATATTATGCGATAATTACATCAGTATTTCATTATTTATATAATAATTACACATTTAATAATGTTACTTAGAAGTGAAGTAAAATATTCCGCAGATAATAATTCGTGGACAGCTTTCGTTGGTCAGACTCTAAGTATAGATCTAATTTAAAAATCTCAAGCAGAATAAATAAAAAAATTTACGGAGCAAATAAAAAATATATTTATACCATGCCCCCTCTAAAAAGCTTATTTTATTCACTGAAAACAGTGAATAAAAAGCACTTTTAATCACTGTTTTGGTGTTTGAATTTAGAGCACCAATTTGTTCGAACTCCATCTCAATGATATCCAAACTCCTATTCGATTTGATTTTCGAACAGGAGTTTAGCATTAGAATTAAAACTGTTTTGTGTTCTTTGCTGTCATTAGTAAATGGGCGCTATTTTAAATATTGTAAGTTGTATGAACAAACAGTTTAGGGTTACTTAATAATAAATCGATTGAAAATGTTTTCAAGTGATGAAGATGTGTTAACACCTGAGTTTATGAAAGAGAGGGCGGCCGATATAGTAGAAAGCTTGCTAACCAACAAATCACGGCTGGTTTACATCAAAGCCTACGATGAGTTTGAGTGTGAGTTTGTTTGTTTGTTTGAGTAAATGGAAAAATGAAAATCAAGCTGACCAAATTTTCAGAGTCTGTTTTCCTATTTTAATGAGTTGTCGAAGAAAAAGAAGTCATCGACCTTATGGAGTATGTATTCTATGCTACGGTGTAGGTACTATAAAAACAAGGCATAAAATTGACATAACAACATACTCGAAGTTGCATGTTTTTTTTCTCGTAGTCATGGTATAAAGTATAGTATGCAACTCTTGAATAAAACGGATTTATATCGAGGGCCATGAATCGCTCGCGTCGTTCAGGATTCTAACACTTGAATCACTCCCTACGGTCGTGATTCAATCATCATGAATCACTCCCTTCGGTCGTGATTCAGTCGTTAGAATCCTTCACTTGCTCGTGATTCACCTATGGCCCTCGCTTGAAATCCGTCCTTTATTCACTAATTGCATAATATACTATTAAAACTCGCCGAATGCATAACCTCCTCCTTATTTTTCCCGCTACAGGTACTACAGGTTTTAAATCTTTTAATTTTTGTCTGTCTTTGATGTCTTGTTTATACGTCTTTAGTTGACTTTTTGTCGTAGGTAGTTGGGTTTCAGTTTTATTTTATACCTTTTATTTTTATTTATTTTTGTTTTGAGTTAACTTGTAATATAATTATATGTATAAGTATTTGAAATGTGCTAATTAAGCCCTTTAATTTAATACACAAAATGGCACGATAAAAAAAAAAATATGACTGTCCTCTAAAGGGCGCCATATTCAATTTAATGAGACGTTAGTAGTAGAAGTTCGTAGTTAACCTAACCAACGGACGATCAAGACGCTGCTAACGATACCTCATTTGTTAAATTATGATGAGTAGTTTAGAAGTTATGAGGGAACAGATGAACATACATACATACTTACATACATACCGGTCAAAATAATAACCCTTCTTTTTGCTTCGCCTTAGTCGGGTAAAAAGTAGACACTATTTTATTTTTAAGGTTTTATTAAAACAAACATTAGATTTTACACCCTAATTATTATTAAAATAACATAACACTTATATACCTATAGAAACATAAATACCTACAATGAATCGCGAATGATAGGCAGGTCTTACCTACGTTTCTGCTGTAATAATTTACAATATCGTACATTGTAATGCTTATTTATGCTATGTCAGCACTCTCTGTTACCCAAACATACCGAAAATAAATTACTTCCATAACACATTTTTACTTACATTTTAGCTTATTTACATAAATAAATACATGTATTGTGTTCATATCACAGTTGCATCATTTGGCTATAATTACACTAATCTCACATATATTATATCTACCTATATTGGCAAGATGTTGATGCTAAAGCTAGATAGAGTCGCGATGTAGGTACAGTGCGTGTCATGTGAGGTAACAAGCTGGGCAGCTTATGTTGGAGTCACCAAACGAGACAGCCGAACTCTGATTGAGCAACAAACTTTTGATTGGCTGTCAAGCTATTATCATAAACAACCGTCATCATCTAGTGATGGCGTTATTTATACTTATAGATCTCGTATAAACCACCACCTGAATGAGTATACAGGGTCTACAGCGTATACAGATGAAATTAGGCAAGAAGCAAGGTCTCAGTACAAATAAAGGGAAAAGTCCGTAAATCTTTAATTTGTAGTTTTATGATATAAAAAAGAAATGCGATTACAAACTTACATTTCCACTTCGAGAATTGACCGTGTGACGTATATCAATGTATGGGGAACATTTTTTGAACTATGAAGTGTTTGTTCTCGAGATAAATTCATTCCAATTATCCGAACCCTTCATGGTGTGTGGTCCGACACGCACTTGGCCGGTTATTTTTTGTCTTTACAATCTAGAATACCAAAATAGTTGTATACAGCAGATTTACATTATTTACAATTTACTCTGTTACCTACTTAGTATTTTAATTTTCCTACTTATAAATCTGACAGAAATACTTTTAAGATTCTAGCTAGGCAAGTTTTAATTAAACACTCTAATAATCTAAATATTTTTAAAGCCTAGTAAGGATTTGTGTCGATGTTACATCGAGTGTAATCTTATCTATTCTAGTGTTATCTCATCTATTTACCCAATAAACTACTAGGCTACATGATTTAATTAACTATCTTCTATGGTTTATTTTTACTAAGCTTTGCATACTGAACCGATGAAGCTGCTTTTAGCTGCGGTAATGTTTAGCTTGCTACAAACAACAGATGGCGGCAATATAGTTTAAGGAGTTATTATACGGGAGAAGTTAAATGAAGCCCAGTAAATATTCGAATATGCAGTTTTCCACTTGCAGCGTATTCCCTGTTTTGCCGACGCATTGAAATTAAGATTATTTTATACTACGCAAGAAAGTAATATCTACAAAACTAATAATCCAAGATTTTTAGTAAACCACTTTATAACTACCAACAACATATAGAACGTTCTCATGAGCATGTCTATCAACACTTTACATCCAGGCGCTGGCTCTTAAATTGTCAACGATGGTGGCGCGTCGTCTGTGACACACGCGGATGCATGGCTCGAAGGCCAGTCGGCGCCAAGGTCACGAG
Source organism: Lithophane socia (assembly GCA_947522985.1). Classification (NCBI taxonomy): domain Eukaryota; kingdom Metazoa; phylum Arthropoda; class Insecta; order Lepidoptera; family Noctuidae; genus Lithophane; species Lithophane socia. The sequence continues at coordinate 11,250,821 of OX383256.1, read as the reverse complement.
TCGTGCAGCAGGCGCTGGTAGTGCGGGAACACCTCGTACGGCGGCACGTGCAACCCGAACTCTAACGCCACAAGGACGGCGAATTCGAATCGCATCAAATCTTTTCTGTTCACTCTAAATGTGGTTTCAATGCGCTAAAAGAATAAACAAATCTACCTAAGTATATGAGGTCATTATAAATATTACACTATGTGTAAAACATTGCCTTACTTCTATGAGCGCCTTCAATGCTTCGCCTTTCACATCATTGAGTTTGGCAGAGAGCAATAAACAAGCGCCTGCACACAACTTCCTATTATCTTTGTTGATCAGATTTGCCAGAATCAACTTCTCAAAGTATACATAGGCCTGTGCTACTGACAGCAAATCCACTCCTCCATTGTCATGTTTGGCAATCTTACGCATTTCTTTCTTGATGCTGAAAATAAAGATTCGGTTAAAATCCAAAACATCTTCAATCAAATATTATTGTAGAAATATTACCTTCTTAATTTACTGAGAGTTAACTTGATGTGAGGGAACTTCTCCCTAAACTTGTCATTTAGTTCTTTTTTGAGATCTTGTGGTCGGACATAGTCAATAATAGACGTCATGTAGGATGTGAATGTTAGAAGTGTTCTGTGTTTTCCAGCGATCAGCTCTGGATCGTCTAATACATTGGGACAGTATTGAACCTGTAAGAAAATAAGTATTAATATCCCTTCATATTCAGGTGTAATTTAGTGTATATCGAGGGCATGAGGTTTATGAACGCCTACATGGGTTTTCTTATTAGCAAGTTCTCAGTCAGGAGTCAGGACTGAGAATTTCCTAATAGGGAAACGCATTAACACACTATGTGGTTATGACTCAGCAATCTAACTCAGGAGCGCTTGGTGCTGAGGACTACCTATATACAATATTTTTTTAAAGTAAGTTATAAATGTATTATAAAAAATCCAATGCATACATACATATTTTTGAGAGAGTAATGATCCTTCATCCCAGTCAAATGATTTCATATCAACTGAGGAGTGAGGTGGTGATGATGGTATTGCCGTCCTTTGCGATGATTCATAAGAGAAACACCTACAAAGATATCAACTGTCATTATTCTGCTAAACATATCTATACTATGTGTGCAGGCTGTTTTACTTTAATGTTAGAACCAATTAAATCGGCATGCATTAAGAGAGAGTCAGTAAGAAGTGGATTGGTAACATGCTCTAAAATTCTAAATACATAGGTCTTACTTAATGTCTATATTATTGTTTTAAACCCCTCCATCTCATTCTATGTTGCCAATGAAAATCATGCACACTTCTTAATGTTATATTATGTTCTAGTAGAGATTTCCAGATCACATAAAACCTAGGTTATTACATGGACATGTGATTAGTGGGTGAGGTGAGTTTACATATTATAGTAATTGAAGCCTGGATTTACATAATATTAGGTATCAAGACAGTGATAAATACACTGAAGTTTTTCATTAGAAACCAATTACTCCCAAATATCAAGCTTAGAAGTATTCACTGCACAACACCTAAAGTAACTTGGTAATGTGATTACTGACCAAAACTAAGCAGTATAAAATAGTACAAATTATCCTAATGTATATTATAAAATATACAGAATGACTCCATATTTTTTAGCAGGGATATAGTAGCATTAGCCAAATCTAAGTGTTGCATAGCAGATTTTAATCTGTTCAGTGTTTACCATTTTTTATCCTTGTGCCTCGTCAATAACTTAGTCCTGAAAGTCAAATTTGTTAGTGATGAAATGATTGTGAAGACTGCATGAGTACAAAATGCATTTAATAATGAGTACTTGTTGGTAATAAATATGTAGAATAATGATGGAAATGTGTGTGTGAACATGTGGGTAATTATGACATGTATTAACAGATAAGTATGTAAGATATGGATGAGTGCATTGCAATCAATATTTAATAATGAGGTATTCTTAACTTGAATTACCAAACAGTGAATATCGTTTTTCTAAGTCTAGTAAGTATATGAATGACTTTGCAACAATTAAATGTCTTTTTAAGTAGTCCTCATAATTTCACAATATTACTTTATGGTAATATAGATATTCTCTAGGAAAATATAGAAGATAGAGAAGATAGCACACACATATTTTTGTAATGACAATAGTATTATTGAAGAAAGTAAAACATTCAATAACATGCGCAGCATGGATCATGTAGAGATCTATTAGATCTTTGATACTTGACAAATTAAATTGATGTTAGACTTCAATAAGAAGCTGGAAATTAATTGATGGGTTTATTCTGCACATAAATGCTACCACTTGCATCAAAAGTTTCTAACTCCTAGACTTTAATAAAAAAGATTTGCACAAACCCAATTTTCCAAACAGAAGAAAAATATTATAATTACCTTGCTATGACATGTGGATGGCGATTAACTAGTTTCCAATTAGACTTTTCTGTAATTTCCCCTTCATACATCTTTTTGTACTGTTCCCTTGTACAAACTTTGGAGGGCACCAATAATTTTGAATATGATATTTCTTGGCCATTTTCTTCTTTCTCTAGGCCAAGAAGGTCAAAGGGATCCATACCATTGTCAGTGATGGCAGAAAGGGGTCTTGGCCCTGATGTGTTCCTCCTTCTAACACCATCTTTACGTAGATCAGACCTAAATGAAATATTATGAGTTTTTTTACTAAGGTATTATTACAAGTAAAGTAACAACAAAAATGTTATAACATAAAATAAATTACCGAGCATTGCGAATAGTCTTAGAGTAAGGGATGGTGCTAAATATTACACAAGGAGCACCCTGTCCTGGCACTATTGCACATCTTTCATCCCTGAACGATACTCCTTTATTTGGACGTACCATGCGCACCTCTTTTATTAACGCATGATGTTCTGGGATGCATGTGTTACTTGTTCTGAATTTGCCTGTAAAAGTAATCACATTTACATTTAATACAGTGCTCAATTTGTTTTAATTGAATTTCAAGCCCATAAATAATATTGTTTATGTTTTTAAATAGTATTTGATACTAAACAATTTATTATTTACCGAAATTAAGGCTTTCTGAACTGCTTTTCTCATCTGCATTAGCACCAGTTAGGGTAACAAGATGAGTTTTTCTAGATCTAGATGAGCCATGCTTATCTTTAAAAGATTCTGTAGTTCCAGAAGAACACCTATAAAATAAGTATTAAAATTTAAAAGACACAGGTCTCAGCTGAAGAAAAATTTGCACAATAAATGGCTTCTAACTACTACAATATTATATAAAACATCATACATTATGTACAACATTAACATCAGCAAACATACTTTAGATTAGTATCAATTGTTTACGAATTGTTTTGTTAGCACTTTTTGGAAGGGAGCTGTTAATTTTCAATTTCTTGAAAACCCTCTCTAATGGCCAGTGTCTTCATCAAATGTAACAGCCAATGTAAGTCAACTGTTCTTTTGCAATGTTGTATTTTCAATCCTCTGTGCTGAGGCGAGAGTTCTAAATCTAACAGCACAGAAGAACAGTTGACTATTACTTTTGATGAAGAAACTGGCTGTAAGACACCAGCCTGAGGGCTGGTGTCTGACATTGAAAATTAAGAGTATGAAGAACTCATTACTCTCCTTAAGTGGAGGGGAATAATCGGTTGTCTTCGCATTTTCAGTAAACACACAGCTTATACAAAAACACTATGTAATAAAATTGATATTAGTACATTCCTAAGGCATGCTAGGTAAAATTATGGATGCCTATGTAGTTAGACATGACATTGTCTATGAATTATAATAAATTTATTAGAATTATAATAAACGTGACTTTGTCAACGATCCAGGATGAAAAGTAGCTTATGTGCTTCTCCGGGTCATGGTCTACCCATGTGCCAAATTTCATCCAAATCTGTTCAGCCGTTTTAGTGTGAAACTGTTACAAACAAACTCACTTTCGCATTTATTTTATTATAGCTAGGATTAGGATAATGTTGTTAAAAGTACCTTTCCCTGATGAAAGATGTATTAACAACCTTCACAGGTGTAATAATGGTATTTGTATGTTCAGAGTCTGAACTTATAGAATGATTATCAGCACCAATACGATGCACAGGACTCGAATTTAGTGCCTTATTTTTATTGCGAACACTGTTTCGTAGGGTCGTTTCTTTATCCTTGTGAACATCAACCGCTTTGGATCCCGACTCAGTTTTGACTTTTTTCGGTGTTTTTTCCACTACCTGAACTAAATCAGGGTCTCTTATCTTGCCATCTAATGATATATTTGATAAAAACGTTACCGCAGCAAGACGTCTTCGAGCTTTTTCATATTTGTTGCGATTGCTAGACATCGTAGCGAAAATGATGTAAGCTCTACTGAATGAAACTGTCCAGAACTCAATCGAATCCTTCAATAATGAAGCACCCAAAATAAAAATAAACCACCGCACAGTTCCACACTTCAAAGAAGTAACACAATATTAATAAATTAGGTAGAGCATTTTGAAGATCCAAGCTAATTTTATCCACCTGTTCCATGAAATTATTTCATTGCTTTTGTCAAGTCTTTTGACAGTTTTGGATTGAAGCTTTGACACTTCGACAAGTGACAGATACATTACAAATAGTCTGTGTCTGTGAACACTTGGACAGAGCGTACAAAAAAAACTTGTCCGTATTGGTCCGTCCGTCACGTACGGACCCATGCCATGTAAGGACTCCTTACATGGCATGGGTCCGTACGTAAAGTAGGTAATAGACGTGCGTACTTAAATTACGCGGTTTTTAAAGTTCGCGACCTTGCGAGGTCACGGGCTTTAAAACCTTCACGTGTGTCACCGACGGCGAGCCGAGTAAGGTCGCGAACTTAAAAACCGCGTACGCACTACGCACGTTTATCAAATTATCACTCACTTAATAGAGATTTCTTAGGTGAGTGATAGACGTGCGAACTTAAGTACGGAGCAGTGTTACCAGGTACACGGTAATTACCGTAGATGCACGGTATTTTTGACCAATACACGGTCTACGGTAATGATTCACTACCGTGTAATTTTCTACGATAATTTTAAATATTAACTACCGTGTAATTTATGTAACTGTAATTTAATAAAATTAAAGCCAATACGAAGAACAAAATTGGTTGGAAAACGTTCCTGGACGAAATTTGACTTCTGTCAAACCAAAAGTTTTGACATTTAACTTTGAAGCTAGGTGGATTGAATTCAATAAAAATAAGTTTTTACAATTTTATACAACTGCATATTATTGTTTCAATGGAACCTAATATACCTGGATCGTCAACATCTTCTAGGGCCACTAGATTTATGATGGAAGGGGTTGGGGCTCGTGTAATTCGGGGCCCAGATTGGAAATGGGGCAAACAGGTAGACATAACACTGTTTATTTTTGTTAAACAATATTTTCTACTCTATGTTTAAAGAAGTTCGAAACAATATTTGATTTTGTTGGAAACACAGAAGCTGTTCCTGTCGATAAGATAAAGAAATATCGTCACCACCTATTGCTTTTCTATCTTTCATTGATATTTTTACATTAAAGTTGCATATTCAGGTCTTGTAGTACCTTTGCTATTATTTTAATATAATTTATTTAGTTTCGTCACTATTACAATATTGTTGGTTTCTTAGTTAATGTGCTGGAATGGCATAATTATTCTGATAAGAATTACATTAATGTAAACAAAAGTGGTATCAACATAAATATTGCTTGATTGTTTTTCTATATAATATAAACTTCCAAGCAACTGTTGATTGAATCAAGATAATTATGAATGTAAGTTTTTGTACATAACACTTGAAGACTATTATTGTTTGCAGGATGGTGGGGAGGGTCATGTTGGTACCGTGAGGAACTTTGAATCTCCTGAGGAGGTGGTTGTGGTTTGGGACAATGGAACAGCTGCTAATTATAGATGCTCTGGAGCTTATGACTTGCGAATACTTGATAGTGCCCCGACTGGTGTCAAGCATGAAGGCACTATGTGTGACACTTGTAGACAGCAACCTATATTTGGTATACATTTTAATTACTACAGACATGCCATTTACGTAGAACTTTTGCTTCACTGCTCAGGTTTATTTGATATTTTGAAATATACAGTAATGGAAATTGGAAACAAGATGATAAAATAATAAAATATTGTCTATGTATGTATTTGAATACATGAAAAATATTCTGAACTTTCTAGGCATTCGTTGGAAGTGTGCTGAGTGCAGTAACTATGATCTGTGTTCGGTTTGCTATCATGGTGACAAACACAATCTCAGACACAGATTCTACCGCATAAGTGCACCGGGGGCCCAGAGATGTCTTGTTGAACCCCGACGCAAGAGCAAAAAGCAAGCTGTTAGAGGCATCTTTCCAGGAGCAAGAGTTGTGAGAGGGGTATGTTAACTTATATTGGCTTAAGGTTTTTATAATTGAAAGTATTGAAACCTTTATTTAGTTATCTTTAAAAGCTCTTGTAATACATAATTTGTAACTGAGAGTAGAACCTTTTTTTTTGAGAATAGGCATGTAGTGCTAACATACAGGAAAAGTGCACCTTTAAATTAATTTGAAAAGAACTGAAAAATAATCTGTTTACATGAGCAAAAGTTTTAATGTTTTTGTGAAAGGATGACAACTTATATTGATAAACACACTATGCTTTATTTTATAGGTTGACTGGCAATGGGAAGATCAGGATGGTGGGAATGGAAGAAGAGGAAAGGTCAATGAGGTACAAGACTGGTCTGCTGCAAGTCCTAGATCTGCTGCTTATGTTGTATGGGACAATGGAGCTAAGAATCTCTATAGAGTTGGATTTGAGGGCATGGCAGACTTAAAGGTATTTTAATCCATTTTCCTCATTATTGTTATACATATAGAGCAATGTATAAAATGATTATGTTTGAATTACTTTGTACAATTATTTATACATATATTTCAGTATGAGGGATTGTGACCATGTGATTTTATATGATAGAGTATTTATTGCATGCTTTCCTTAGTTACATTGTACTTATGGGAATGTAGTACCTAAAAACATTGATCTAGTGGAAAAAATGTTTGGCTTTTCAGGTTGTAAATGATGTGAAAGGTCAAAATGTTTACAAGGAACATTTACCACTTTTGGGGGAGTTAGGCCCCGGGCGCACTGGGCCGCATGGCCTGCAAGTGGGTGATCAGGTGGGTGTATGTATATTAATGGATATTTTGTAAAGGAAACCGTTTAACCTCGAAGCTCATTAATGTAAACATCCTAGATTTTTATTATAATTTCTTTTATTTTTATTGTCTTTGCCTCTTTAGAAAAGGCTGCCACAAGTGAATGTAAAGATAGGCCAAAAGTGCATGCTATTGTACAATGATATTATGTTAGTTCCGCAGCAACTATCTCTGATAGAAGATTACTGCATAAATTGGTTCTTTACCACATTTGAGTAATTCTAAACATGTAGCATGAATTTAAGAATTTATTATTATTTTCAGGTGAATGTGGACCTGGACCTTGAAATAGTACAGTCATTGCAACACGGTCATGGCGGCTGGACAGATGGCATGTTCGAGTGCCTCGGCACCACAGGCACAGTGGTCGGCATTGACGAAGATCACGACATCGTGGTCACGTACCCCAGTGGAAACAGATGGACGTTCAACCCTGCTGTGCTGACCAAGGTATGAAAGTAGCAACTGAAGAAAGTTAAAAATACATGACAAATTGGTAAAACAAAAATAATATAATAAAGGCGTGATACTACGTATATTATATAATAAGAATATAACCACCATATTTTCGTAAATTACACAACAAGCAAGTGTTGGAATCAGGGAATTTGTAAAAACTGCAGAATCAAAACAAGGAAGGATGTCATAGCTAAACTTAAGTGTAAAAATGAATCACAGAAAGGAATGTGAATAATACTATTGATGGTTGCAATCAAACTAATAATAACTGTAGTATGTTGCTTGCGGTAATATTGACAATAATATATGTGTATTGATAATCAATATTGTTAATATCAAAGTTATGACTGATGTTAATGTTAGTTGGTTGTAAAAAGGTTTTTTTATCTTAGTACCTTGAAAAGTCTTTGGTATTCAGAACCTGAATAGGCTGTCACAACATGCTAATGTGTTTCAATAATAATTCGTCTGAATCACCCAAGTTCATAGCAATGACGCAGGTTTTGTTTTTCAATACAACGGCGTATGTGAGCCGTAAAGCCTGAATTCCTCTGATGATGTTGCGCGTACTTTATGCTACGAATATGTACACAAATGTATGTAATGTTTGTATGCATCGCAGGTTTGCAGCGGCAATCTGAGCGCGTCGGCGTCTTCGTCTGGCGCGAGTGGCGGCGGGTTCGCGGTCGGCGACCTGGTGCAGGTGTGCGCCGACCAGGAGCGCGTGAAGACGCTGCAGCGCGGGCACGGCGAGTGGGCAGAGGCCATGGCGCCCGTTAGTACTCTTTATTTAAACTTTATGTACCTGCAAGCCGTGTGCCCAATAGAATTTCCCAATGACAAAAATGACGCACTTCCATACAAACTTTCATTTCCTATTTAACCACATTTGGGAATGAATTTTCATAAACCATTCCCTCCCTTTCATTATATGGAACTCTTGTGCAAAATTTCATACTTCTAGATCCAGTGGTTTAGGCTGTGCGTTGTCCTTCAGCGAATGAATAACTTAAAAATAATAATTGAGTAGTTTTTATATAAAGGTCTTTAAGGTCAAAAGGTCTTAACCCAATTTGGCAGTCTCTACAAACCAATCTTTGAGTTTTGAGTTTTTATATTTATTATTTTTTTATAGGTAATAATTCCCTATTGTAGAGATCACCTTTAAAACAGTTAGCCCCTGACTCAGTATACACCGATTCTAAACATAAATATGGTTCAGTTGACTTCAAGAATTATGTTATTCTTCACAGACACTGGGCAAAATTGGTCGTGTTCAACAAATATACCATGACAATGACCTCAAAGTGGAGGTGTGCAACACGTCGTGGACGTACAATCCTAATGCTGTAACTAAAGTCGCGTCATCTGATGGAAGTATTCCTGGAAACTCGTCAGGTAACCTTTATTAGCTTCTTTGTCACTAATACGCTTACAACGGTTTAATAAAAAGCGGATTTTGCTGTTTCAAATTATATTTATGCTCTAAACAAGGCCTGATTTAAAACATGCTTCCGCATATCGCCGTTCATGATCACGCAAAAACGTCAATAAATGGCTCGTTCGAGAGACACCGGTAAATCAAATCGGATCAGTGCTATCAATATCGTTCGCTCCACGCAACGCTCAGCTGCTTTATTTTTGATTTGGCTAAATAAAGTTTTATTCGTGTGAGCCCTTTGTAATGAATGGCTTATGAGCGAAAAGAAACATTACACTTTCAGTACCGTGAATTGCATGGAAAAAAGAGTGGCGGATGCGCCGGCGGGACTCACAAATGGAACAAGGTTAATTTTAGCGGCGACGAAGCAGAATTGCTCTTATTTTAAGTAAAAAGACTATCACTTAGAACGTGGGTCAGTATCGGAAAATGTTCTACAGTCAGGGGAAAGGATTGTTAAGCAAATCAACTATTAACTTGAATTATCGTCTGTTGATTCTAATCACAACTTTCATTCTTTATCAATCGTATCAAAGGCTTTAGCACGGACAATTTACGTAGTTCGTCAATCGGCTAAACAATATTATTCCCTGACATAAAACATAAAAGTCCGTATAAATCAGTAACAGTAACCGTACGAAATGTTAGTTGACCCGCTTTCTATGAGTGTCTATGTGATAGATTTAACAAATATTGGTTCATAGTATTATAAGTAAATGTAGTATCGTTATTGTAGGGGAACGTCTGTCGGCGCTTTTGAAGAAGTTGTTCGAATCTCACGTGACGGGTGACGCTAACGAGGAGCTGGTGAAGGCAGCCGCCAACGGTGACGCGACGCGCTGCGCCGAGATACTGGGCCGGACTGACGCGGCACATGTTGATGTTAACGGCTTCTATGGAGGACACACTGCCCTACAGGTATACTAAAATTTAAGTCTTAAAACCGGAACTGTATTCAGTATTGTATTCAATAATATTAATTTCTATTAGAGGATAATCATAAAAAAGTAAAGACCAAAGCAAAGCAAAGTATAGACTGTACACGGTCTTTAATTAGTGTTATTAGATTATAATTGTCTCGCGGTTGTATTTTGCCTTTGGACTTGCTCTTCTTGTCATCATTTTATCAGACGCCGTCCATTCCTTTGTTACGGATACATATATGATACCGTCAACCGTTACCGTGACAGGCGGCAGCCCAAAACGGGCACGTGGAAGTGATCCTCGCGCTCGTGGAGGCGGGCGCCGACGTGGACGCGGAGGACCGCGACGGCGACCGCGCGGCGCACCACGCGGCCTTCGGCGACGAGCCGGCCGCCCTGCGCGCGCTGGCCGGCGCCGGCGCCGACCTCAGCGCGCGCAACCGGCGCCGCCAGACGCCGCTGCACATCGCCGTCAATAAGGGCCACCTCGGCGTCGTGAGGACGTTGCTGCAGCTCGCCGTGCATCCTAGTTTGCAGGTCAGATTTGTTTTTTTTGGCAGATACAACATCGAATTTATTTACTACACATTATGGTACACGCGCTGCGCAGCACCGCGCATCTCAGAGTACTTTGACACGTGTCAACGCTCGCACTGAAATTATACCTTTTCGTGAAGAAAGTAGTTATAAAAGTGCGCGCAGCGTCGCGTCGCTTCAATTGTTCCACCGCACAATCAAAGTCAAAGAAAGGCCATATCCAGCAGTAGGTGCAGATTATAATTACTGATTTGCGTCTCAGAAGCGACCCCCATATTCAAAATTCATTTATTTACGTTAGACGTCCGTATTTGTGTCATAGAAATTCTGTGTACCTTTGAACTTAATCGGTCCATTCGATTCGCAGCAAAATGGCCGTGACAGACACACGAGTGACCCTATATGGGTTCCGTTTTTTCATTCGGACCTACGTAATCCTTAAAATATTTATACTTACGATAACAGATTCGCAAGCCTCCACTTAGGTATAGAAACAGAAATATTACTTCTATACCCGTATTGGGCGTATTATACGCCCTGAAAGTGTAGGGTAGTGGCGGAATTTTGAACACGTTCGGAGCCAGTGTCACCCGGCTTCCTGCCGTGCTAAAGTAAATTTATAGGGTATATATAAATAGGGAAAGAACCAATTAAACCATTACCTTTTTTTACAAAGTTTCTTGTAATTATATAACACAGGTTTACAAAAATTGTGGCAAGCCACTAAAACAATAGAACTTTCCCAACCTTTAACCTGGTATTAACCTCTAACACACCCCGTCTCCGTAACAAGGTGTGTTAGGAGCAATACAAGCATGAGATTAAATATCAACAAGCTCAAGGTCGCTTGTGAGGATCCGTGAGATGAACGCTTAACAACTTCTAGCTCAATCGAATAATAAGTGACCTTAAATATGGTTGTGCTCATAAGAGAAATTATAACATTAGGGGCAAAGCACCCTGAGACACAACCTAACACATGAAATTTAGAACAACTGGTTTATAACCTAGTTTACTACACATAGGCCTAAATCACTTGGAAATGACCTTCAAAATGGTCACCTGGGTATCACTCACTCAAAGGGTCTACTACAAACTTGCAGGTGTTAACTGTCCCTCCATTCACGAAGGTCTCTCAGTCGACGTCAGTTGACGGAATCAAGTCCCTTGGCATGGAACCACAGAGAAAACTCTGGGTTCCCACGTACACGCGGCCTACGGGATCCGTAATGAAAACGATGACGCTAATCGTTACCTGGAGCGGCGACACTTTCCTGGACGAGCTACCGGATGGTAAGGCCTTCCAATATACGGGGATGGCCACATTGCCAGCACTCGTAGGATCTAACCTCAAAACTGCCAAAGCCCGGGTCAGCCAGCACACTGCCCGCCACTAGTCGGGACTAACTGCTATTTCACCAGACCACGGGACGGCACCAGGGCGTCACGTCTTTCACGTTCGCATCAGTTCAGGCCAGCATAAAAAACCAGACAGATCGGGAAGGAACACCCTTCTCGTCACACACGCAGGACCAAAGACCTGACTCCTCGATATCCACCTTCGAGCAAGTTCTAACCACAGACCAAAAACCGAATTCTTTGACAAGTGACAATCCACTTCCGAAACCATATCATAAGAATTAAATTAAATTTATTGGACATTGCATGACTATAAAATTTGGGTGATTACATCTGAATGTTAATAAATTTTAATTCCTTAATTAACATCTAATTAATTATCGAAACCCAAAAACAACGCTCCGTCTCCAGTATTGAGAAACTCTGGAGCTACCTAGCTTCACCGCTAGATGTCGCCTAAGATGTCAATTTGCAACGTCACACCAGTTTCATTTCTATTGCAAGTATTTTTTTTTTCCATGATTAAAATAGAAGGAGAATAGTCTGCAGAAGTCGATGATGGTTCACCCGTGTTTCATGAAGATAAACCTAAAATTATTTTCAGTGTCATTTATGAAAAAAAAACAAAATTGGTTCAGCCGTTTGGCAGCTACGATGGGGCCCACCACTCTTTTTCTGTGGGGGGTTAAAAATAAAGATTGGTTTTTTACTTGTAAACAACGACAGAGCACGAATAATCGAGTAAAGTAACCGTTTCTACGAAAATAATATTCCTTTTAGAATAATAAGTAGCTCAACAGCAGCTTCGTTCGCGTAAAGTTACCACTCAAACTTTCCTCGTTGGTCTTTACTCAGAAGTGTGTGTCTGACTATCAGAAAGTGTTTGTGTTACGAACTGACTATGAATAAGACTTGTAATTTATGCATTCATTTCATAATTCCCGGGGAAAATGCTTTTGTGATAGTGGAACTGGAAATCTTTTTTCTTCTCCGTGTTTCAATATCCCATTGCTATGTTATGCCTAATGAAAATAGTTTTCTATTATTGGATTTGATAATGAAATTCATTCTTATTCGTTATAAGTGCAAAACCCAAATGACCAAGACAAAGTTATTAGCTCAACTTTTAACTTGATGTGTGTATTTACCGGGATTCGGGTGCTTCGACTTCTTTCAACTTCGGCGAACCATTACAAAGGCACACAACGTGGTAACTTATACACCACTAAACTTAATCTACGTGTTATTCGTCTTTTCGACACGGATAATCCGACCTAAATAAACGGAAAAACTTTAGCAGGTACGTGCGATAAAGATGTTGTTTATTTTCTTACTTGATGAAAATATTTGTCTTTGATTTACTGGCACTCAATGTCCAGACTCCCTTTTTCTTCCCGGACGAGAGTTCGTAACATGCTAAGGTATGACGACTGCCGCGCACGAACGCTTCTATCTACCTGCCGCGCACAAACATTTCTAGCAAACATTCGTCTGTAATTGTGTTTGGACGAATTATAAGCAGAGCACACACGCAACCGCTTTCATGCTAACTGAAGTGCGCGGTGTGTCTGCTATATGCCGCGCAGTACTGCCGCGCGAACATTCGTCGGTTTAGTCCACACTAGAGCACGGCAGAAATGTGTCTTACAAACCCGCGTGTTGCTGCCGCGCTCTTGCTGCGCAATATTTGGACTATGCTTGCCATAGTGCAGTAGAAGTTTACATCTGCCTCTATTCTTCACCACACCGACAGAAAACCGGTCTCCTCGATACGTACTGCAAAACCTAGATAATATTTCAATATTATCCTGCTCCTGCTTTTGCGCTTATCCACGCTCAAGTTTTGGTGGCCGCTGCAGAAATAATCTAATCCAATGGAATCACAGACAGACTTTAGCTTGGCCAACTTTGACTTTTTGTTCTAAAACCCCAGTGAGAATTGCCTGTTCCTTCTCCACTAGGTCGATTACGGGTATATTGGTTCGAGAAACTTTGAGTTCTTCCATTATTTAACCACTCTTTATGAAAAAGTTTATGCTTCTAAAGTAAATTGATCTTCGATGTACAAACGTATTTACTAGCATTACGTAATATCGTCCGGTCGGAATCCCATAAAGAGCAATACGAGGCGACTATAGCTGGGTAGGTACTTGTATATTCTGTGATAAGTTTCCGTGTATTTTCGCATTCGAACTAAGAGTACTCGAGAAGAGGGGAAATCTAACTACGTTATTTGTTTAGATGTTCTCGAACACGGAGCGAAGCAGTTGGCGTGGCACAGTTAGCTTGCTACTTATTAAACTTACCCGTTTGTTTTCAGACTTCGTGATTTAATCATCCTAAGACTTTTTTAGTCGCTCTCGTTGAAAGTATTCAACGTCTCTGTTGGGTAAATGATGAACACTGTATATCGTTCCGTTTGAACCGAATAATTGATTACGTTGTTTAACCAAAGGGCACTTCAACTATCGGGGAAGTCTTAACTACGCTATTTGTTTAGACGCTGTCTCGAACATTAATCCCCATCTTATTCAGCGCTTGGCGTGGTATTTCCCGGGACCCGTGTCTCTTGGACTTTTAATCTAGACGAGTCGAGTTTCAGTCGGTAATGAGTGTAGCGACGCTCTCAGACATGCGGTCGCCATAATTGCCAAACTTTGTGCCGCCCTAGACCCCGCGCCCCTCTGCTTGTCGCGCGCCATTGTTCGCATGGTAACGCGTGCGGTAGATGCCTTTACTCAACGCCACTTGTAAGTTCACACTAAATTAAGGATGATTATGTTCGATATAGGTAGTTATAAATTAAATTATCCTTTATATATCCTGTCTTATACGCACTAGGCACTGACACTGACTGACACACGTATGCGAAGCCTGTTGGTGTTCATAGCTATCTAATAATTTGGCCACTGTGTTGTCTCCACACCGACCATGCCGTTTAGTTCCTTAGTCTAACACTAGTTTTTTTATTATTTATCCGCGGGTTCATTGAACTAAATTATCTACCTATCTTTGCCACAAGCACGTATTTAATTAAAGTTGCATAATATTCTGCATATCATGTACCTACAGGTAAAAAACAATGATAAACATAATATTTGCTTGCCATCTGGATTTGTGAACGTAGTATAATGTCTATCCGTGTTAAGGTGGATATTGCTGGCCATCAACGTGTAATAATCCCCCAATCGCCTCTTACGACCCCCACGGGAATGGAGGGAGCGGCTTATGCTCATCCAGGTACCTGGCACGTAAATACATTGTAAAAGCCGACTCTTGGTGGGCATAATTTGAAAATCAAGATTTCGTGAATAAAACCTACCTACATAAGTATGTATTATAAATTAAAGTCGATATTCGTGTTTGTCCGCGTTGGTCTTCAAAACCACGCAACAGATTTTGATGTTTTCACCATCGTTTAGAGAATTTATTCCGGTATTATGTGTATGATACGTTAAATATTAAAGTTACATATAACTAAGAAATCTCAATGTGTTGTCAAGTCGTAAAAACCATGCGAAGCAGGAGCAGGTCCTGGAAGATCCTGGTGGAGTGAAGAGGTGGGTCTGGTGCTGGTAAATAATGATTGTCAAATCTCATTTGTATGCTTTGCACAAAATAAATAGGCTCTAGCTCTGAAGTTAAGGTATCAAATCAGATCTCAGTCTTTCCCAAACTTTGCTAAAATACTGACATAATAGGTACCCATACTTTAATGAAAGTACAAGTAGCAATCATATTTAAAGTACTTGGGCCCACTTGCACCATAAATCACTATATAGACTATATACGTTTAGCGCTAAACAAAAAAAAAACATCTTTCTATTTCAGTCAATCGTTTGAAGATGACATTAACAGAATGATGTTTTAAATATGTTAATCGTGTGATTTGTAATGCAAGTTGGCCTAAACCACGCACATTGTGATGATGTTGAAAATTTTATTACAAGACTGCGCGGTCTCCAGATTTTTGTAATTCATGTTCCTTATTTTCTCGACAGAAATGGATCGTCGTTCGCACAACGCTTCCGAGTTGCATTATTTGCATGAGATGACTCGATGTCTATTTCGATTTGCAAATTAATTTATGCTACTTTTACTTTGAGCTTAAAAATTTATGGACCTCATGAACTCATGACCAAATGAAGGGCACAGGGGAAAAATATGCAATGTCACAAAGACAATGAACTGAGAAATTGCTAAATTAATATTTTGATCTTTGAAAAAAGGTACAATAAAGTTTCAAATAGAAGGAAAATATATTTATTTATAAAGAAAATATATTTGTTTCTGTTGTGTAGTAAAAAAAAATAAAAAAAAAATGCTTATTTTTCTCCTGTACGAGTTGGACATTGCTTGTTATTGCACTGTATCAATATTTTACTATGAATATTACTCAGTGACTATGCATGTTACTGCAAAGTGTGTTTTGGCGTTTCGTTCTACCAAATTTATACTTCACAATGGCATTGCCAGTTCAAAAAACATAAAAATGTGACATAGCATGTTTTTCCCCTGTACCCTTCAAATGAAAAAAACAAAACCAATCCCATCAAATGAGAGACTATTGATTAAAATGGTCCACAGACTACGTTGAGAGCATGCTAGCTAATCCATGCTTGTTTTTTCTCCATAATGTAAAGAGGCCAATGGGATAGAGTTAGGGAGAGGCGTACCATAGTACACCAACATTACTAGGATACTGCAGCTTGATATATGTAGAGAGCTATGTTTATAATTTCTGAACACTTTATCTAAAGAAAGAATGAAAGAAAAAGTATTTATTGGTACCTAATTATATAATGTGTTCTGAAACAGAGTTCTGCCTTACGGCCGAATAATTTTTCTAAACAACTAAAAATCTCACAGATTTCTAAAGAAAACTCTTCAGATCAATGTTTTAAGTGCGTAGGTACTTTAAATATTTGTGCTCTTGAATTTCTTAAATAGCTAATTAACGTTTATGAATCAGCAAAACTTTCTTTCTCGCTTTCCCATTATCTCTATTTTATGGTTTTTTTTTATTATAGGTACCTAATTAGAAATTTTTCGTTTTCTGGCGTGAGATATAATTAATTTGGGGAAGATTATATTTTATTTTACATAGCTCATAAATATTTTCGGAATGTAAAACTGATGAAGTTCGTTAAATTGTTTCGTGAAGTATTCCGAGGCGAACTTATCCCTGAAATCTTTGTTTAATTATATAACTATTCTCTCGAGCTACAGCCATATTGAAGCGCAATTGGGCGTAAAGCTATTTAAATCTGAATAGGGCATTGTGAAGGCGCGTCACCTTGATTCAGCGAGGAGTCTCGTCCTTAATAAAGTTAGAGTGCCGTCGCTCGCGGACACCCATTCTGTTGTGAACCGTCGGCCGCCCACCGCTGCCTGCCTCGGGCGACTCTCGAAATCATCTTACGGGCTAAATGCCTTTCTCGAACCTCTTTACACTCCGCTACCTAGTTTATGTGCAATGGACCATACGTATTTGTATTAGACACACAAAGGGACAGTAATTACTTTGATTATGTAGCCGTAGATCTGTTGAGACTATTCGGATTTATTACATTGTAACATGTGCCATTAACTGTATCTGCCTTCGATCAAGAATACGCGGTTTTCAGTTTATTTTCCATAAAATATTTTTAGCGATGGCTTAGCATTTCAATTGTTTCTAAAACAAACAAAATTAGTCCTTACCATGAAAAATAACAAAAATCACGTAACAAAAACTAAAACCCAACTACGACTTAAAAGATATAATCAAGACACCACAGACAGACAAATAAAAAATCCGGAGTCACACGTGTTACTCGATAAATCGAACAGATTACGTGTGACTCCGGATTTTTAATTTGTCTGTCTGTGGTGTCTTGTTTATATATTATTTTAAGTCGTAGTTGGGTTTTAGTTTTTGTTACGTGTTTTTTTTTTAAATTCTTTTGGGGTTATAATATATATATTTTTGAAATGTGCTCATTAAGCCCTTTCATTTGATACCCAACATGGTACGATTAAACCATTTTTTTTTTAAGTTCCTCACTTTATGTCCTCTAGAGGGCGCCATTTTTAATTTAATGTGACTTCACATAGCCTATAACCAGCGGACAATCACGACGCTTCTAACGATACCTCATTTGTCAAATTGTGATAAGTGGTTTGGAATATAGGAGGGAACAGATGAACATACATACATACATACATACATACATACATACATACATACATACATACCGGTCAAAATCATAACCCTCCTTTTTTCTTCGCCGTAGTCGGGTAAAAAAATATACTTTTAGCATCTATTCTCAGAACATATAGATTGTAATTGGGTTTCTGCCAGTCGGAGATGTATACGGTGCAGATTTGTTATGTGTACTCAATATTACATTGCTTTGTTACGCTTAGAAGTCGGTGTCAGAAGTCAGCAGAGGCGTCTGTTACGTAAATATCGGCTGGGCGTGTTGCGAATAGGACAGAATACACGATGAGGGGAGGACGAAAGTATGTCCCGTTTATTTTGTATAAGTAAATGTATTCAACAACGAGTTAAAATAAGTTTATGTTCACTTCTATACGTGACAGAAAACTCAATAGTGCGCCCAAGTTTTTTACTACGTTATTTAATGTCTTAACTGTGGTCGATCACAAGATTTGTCCTCATTATACTTAAATCAGTTTCAGATGTAACTACGGCGTGAGAGACGTCAATATTGCTGACGTCTCATTCAAATCGAATCTGCGTTTAACTTTAAAGAGACTTCAGTGCTAAAGGCTTTTCTTTTACATTACTACTGTTTCAACGACTTCACTTTTATGTCGGTTTCCTCGCGTAAAGAGGTACTCGGTGATTCCAAATTGAAAATTGAATCGATCTGGTGTCTAGCGTACAGCTAGTTTATATTGAGAAAACTTCAACTTTTAATTAACAATAATTCAAATAATTTTCTATTTGTTTAAGGGTAAAAGTTGAGCTCGACCGTTCACCGCGAAGCGGAAATTCACAGCCCTTCCATTTCTGGTTATGCGTCGATTTATATTCTGCGCCCACTCGCCGCCTGAGAAATCTCATGTTGGAGGTGCTCTTTCAATTTGAATCGGAACACTCGGATCGGGGAATAATGTATTTCGGTATCGACCCTCCGCTTGGTACGGATCCTCCTGTTTATCGCAGCTCTCATTTATTCGGGCGTCGTCGCGCCTTTATTTTTTCAACACAAACTCTGTGTCGCGCAGTTTATCCGTCGCGCGATACTATTAGCAGGGTTTTTGTTTTGAGAGGCAGTCAGATTGCGTCGCCCTGACTAACGGATAATTGTATTGGCTACAACATGTGTCCCATAACGATATTTCTAAGGTTATGTTATAACTAACAGTCATGTTATAGAACGGCGGTACCATTTGTGGAAATGTTTTTGTATCCTAATTTAGAGTTTAACGAATCTGAAGTTGGAAGTTTTATTGTAAATGATTGAACAAAAATCTACTTATAAACGATGTTATATCAAACTAAACCTAAATAACAAACTATTTAGTTTAAAAGGATAGGAAAAACTGCTATCAGTTATATACTACAGGTAAGAGGCCACTTTACTTAAGTCGACATTTACGGAGAGTCTCGAGGGTTTAAGTTTCTCTATGCGATCGTCTAAACGCGAAGAAAAACTACGTTGCCTGTTAGTCGCCTTTATCGAACGATGCACTAAACTGTATATGCAATGTTCTACGCTAGACATCTGTGTGACTACTTTGTGTGCATGGAGACGAAAAAGGTTAGTTTTTGGATAATGTAAGGAGAATGAGAGCAGTTCGGCAATTGCCTCATCTAGCATTCGAGTCGCGCTGCGGATACCCCGCGGACCCTTAACCCGCGCCCTATTTCTCCTATTCCGAGGACTATTTACGTCGTTTTGTTTGATAATCTGCTATTGTTTCGTTGGGCAACGCGGCGTCCCTGTGAGAATTATGCTAGCTATCTATACAGAACGTGGACGGCGTGCGAATATGTAATGAACTAGGAGCCCATCCGCGCTCCGCCTGCGTGCTTACGTTTTTTATGGCTATTTGTGTTTGTACATTGATGTATGTACATAGCTATCGGAAAATGCGTTTGTACCTGTAGGGTCTCCTAATTACAAGTAGGTACTTTAGCACGTAATAAATGCAGAATGCGTAATGAAATGCTACTCAAAACCACTGGTGTGGTGTGTAGGTACCTATCACTTTCATTCTAAACTGCTTTTGCAAAAAGCAGAAAGGTACATTTTTGGAATGAGTTCGGTGTCTTGTCTGTCATTATATGCGATTTTCTCCAAAACTATTCACCCTTAAATCTAAATGCTGCAAAGCACAAACGCAGATTGTTGCCGACTATTATTTTTCACGTAAAAGTATAAATGAATTTCTACTAAGAGGCAATTCAGCAGGTGAATTAGGAAATGGAAAAAATGTTTCCTTTCTTTGAAAAAACATATAGTGAACCTACGTAAATATTGAACATAATGATAACATGTTGTTGCCGGTGTGTGTTACTTACATAAAAAAAAGATCGAGCTCGACTAGCTTTCACGCTCAATTTTTCTTACAATAAATTCTTTGTAATCTCCTCCCTTGACAAACTGTCCTCCGATGTGACTCGTCCATACGATTCATGAAGCCATTTCATTTCCGTTTATATGCCTATTTGTATTCTCTCTTCCTTCGCGGTTAGAGAAATCTCTATACTGAGATGCTCTTTCAATTTGAATCGAAACGGCCGAATTGGGGGAATAATTTATTTGGAAACCTCTTTTTTATTCAGAACAGCTCTCTATGCTTAACGTCCCCGGGTGTTTTCCTTGTTGTTAGTTATTTGGTCACTGTTTGAAGCCAACATTGATATAAGTGAACCTATTTAAGTTTCGAGTACCATCAAATAATTTTACATTCTAACTAACGTACACCTTCCCAAAGATGTTAACTAAAGTTGAAATACATACCTATGTGTATGTGTATTGGTCCAATTTATTTCGGTCGTTTCGGACTCGAGAGCCTAAATTAAATTGCGACCCCAAAGCTGTTGTTTATTTATATTATGCTATTTCTATGTATTAACTTCTACCTTTTATATTTAGTATAGGTATATTCAAATGTAATTTAATCGGGTACAAAACGCGTAACTGTTTCAGTTGAGGGTTGAAAATTGTTTCAGTAAATACTACATGCATACGTATACTACTGCATACGGTAGCTATAATTTGTACATGTATCAGCTTAAGATAGGATTAAGTGTTTGTTTAATGTGTGCGTACGTAGTGAGAGGCGCAGATCTCAGAGCGCTCGCTCGCCGCCGGGTTGCTGACATTGCATTAAAAGGTGGAGCGTGACCGTCTGCGCATTACCCGGCTTCGACTTAGGTTTGTTCCATGCCTCGACTCAAGCGTCTTATTGAAATCTAATTTTCGTTAATCCTCGGAACGAGTCCGCCCGGCGAAGCGAAGCCATTGCCAATAATATTGTCGTTGTTATTACTCTGTGGAATGCATTTCATTCCGTCCACTACATCGAAATGCTATGATAATGTTTGTACCACACGTTTATTTACTCTGCACGACACGGACGGGGTGCTTGTTTGGTAGGGACTTCAAAGGCAATATGAAGTACTGATTGTTTTTTTTTAAATCACTTATTTATCACAATGTCTGGTCGTTACGAATTCTATCGTTATTACATGACTACTATCTACTGTTATTTTGGATAGATACTTCCAATATTCAAATAGGTAGACCTGCCCAGCAGTCGTACATTTTTTTTATCATTGAGAATGTGGCCTCTTTTTAATAAATTGATATATTTTTTTTGGCATTTATTCATCATGTTAGATTGTGGGCTTTTTACCCGACTACGGCCAAGAAAAAAGGAGGGTTATGATATTGACCGGTATGTATGTATGTATGTACATCTGTTCACTCCTATCTTCCAAACCACTTATCACAATTTGACAAATGAGGTATCGGTTGAAGCGTCGTGATTGTCCGCTGGTTATAGGGTACGTGAAGTCACATTAAATAAAAATGGCGCCCTCTAGAGGACATAAAGTGAGTGACTTAAAAAAAATATGGTTTAATCGTACCATGTTGGGTATCAATTGAAAGGGCTTAATGAGCACATTTCAAAAATATATATATTATAACACCAAAAGAATTAAAAAAAAAAAAAGTAATTAAAACTAAAACCCAACTACGACTTAAAAGGTATAAACAAGACACCACAGACAGACTAATTTAAAATCCGGAGTCACACGTAATCTGTTCGATTTATGCCCTAACACGTGTGACTCCGGATTTTAAATTTGTCTGTCTGTGGTGTCTTGTTTATACCTTTCAAGTCGTAGTTGGGTTTTAGTTTTAATTACTTGATTTTTTTATATAATACTTAAAGCCGATTGGTTTAATTTGTACCGCTGGTATGCCGCCTCGTCTGCAATAGGACGTATGACAGGCGCTTAATTTAGCCGCGGCTCCTCTGCGTGCTGCTCCGAGCGGTCTTGCGGCGCGAGGCGCTACAGTCTGATTTATGTTATTTGCACGTAAAGCGGAATTAATGGCTTTATTACTCTTCTCTGTTTGCTGATCTGGGATGCCGAGCTCCGTCCGCGTCCACAACTCCGTTTGAACAGCCGAAAAGCCCTTTTGAATCAGCGGTTTGGCAAATACGTAATGTATTCGTATGTAACGTTTCAGCAATTTTCAACATTTGCGCTTCTGCCCGAAAGTCTTAAGACTATTCATTCTTGTGCCAAGTTTTATGTTATAGGAACAAGAAAATACGTACCTACTTACTTAAAATATAACGCACATAAAGTTAAATTCAGCCAAGGTGTTATAGTGAGTCTGGTAAGTTAGCCAAAGTTTCATTATAGAACGTCATAATTCATGTGTGAGTAATATCTTGTGTGGCACACATTCTCTGGCGGCGCCGGTGCGCAGCCCCAGGTGAAAAATTTGAGCGTGGCCTCGTTGTGCCGCGAGCTTAGTGTTTTATCTCGGCTTAGCGTTACGAGGATTTGTGGCTCGCTAAGTAACGTTTTATGTCCCTGGAACGGCTGCAAGTTAGCTCCCTTGATAAATATCCATCTTTGATGCTCTGCGCATCAACTTTACGTACCGAAAATTTTCTCATCGTACATTTGTTAAATGCACAATAAACCAGTAAAGCAAACAATAAAAATTAAGTCTGTGAAAATGCTTGGGGAACAACATCGAGCTGCAGGTGGATTTCCTGCAAAATCCTAGTTGCGCCGGAATCACTGGTCGTAAATAACACGTCGCATTCGTGCTTCCTTTCTTCTGCTTGTAGGAGCGACCTTCGAATTTGCTAGCTAAAGTAATAAATCATTTAACTTTATCTGTACACTGTTTATGCACATATTTTAAAGATCATTTTTGTTATCTCTTTGAAGAACCATGTTCTAACTTCATTCGACACAGTCTGCTGTCCGGTCCGATCTTCGAAAGTCAAATGAATCGACAATAATCGTATCCGAGAAACCCTTTTCTCAATAATGATATGTACACATTTGCAAGTGATGGATAAACATTTTTAACATCACCAAATTTTGAACCACTATAAGTAAAAACTACTACATATATTAAATTTTTGAGAATAGCTTTACATAGTTTTATTAAAATTGCAACCTTTGGAGCATTTTATTACCTATTTTCATGAAAAACCTCTGAAAACTGAATCTCCAATGCGATTTGTGATACCCAGAACGTACCCATAACAGCCTTGAACAAAGATTGCTTCTATACCATCATTTTTACTTTTGCACACTGTGCTAGGTTTCGTAACTTACTTTAAATTCTTTCCTGCATACGGAAAAGCTACTATGAAAAGTATTCTGTAGTTTATTTGCGTTAGGAATCGAATTGGTAATAAAACCCGGTGGTATATCCAGGTGGTGTATCGAAGCAGCGGAGTGGAATGCAGGCGACGCGACGTGCCACTCAGTGTTGTGTCGGCGTTGTCGGTTAGAGAGCGCGCAGGCGACAAACCATGCTCGCAGCTGCAAGCGTACGTACGGAATGCGGAATAGTCTACGGTTACACCTCGCATCGTCCAAATAATTTATACCCGAGCCATTGTCGGGTAGGCACACGTGAAATTGATGTCAACCGGTGGTTTATTGTTACATTGCCGTACCTACCTGAGCTCGTGCAGTTATCATGAAAACGTGAATTAACATTTTCAAATAAACCTGCTTTGCTTCCAAATAAGATTTCAGCTGAACCCAAAGCTAAAAAGGTGGAAAATTGTATAGGAACGAATAAAGTGTGAGCGCATGAGCACAAAAGCTGAAGATCAATTGAACATAGCTTGACCAATTTCATTATCTAGTAACTGTAAAAAAAATTGTCTATCCAGCTTTCATTGTTAAGACAAACAGACATTGCTTACGGATAGGATGCACGTTTGTTTAGATTTCATGTAGGGTAAAGACAGTAGAACAAAATAATCAAATTCATCAGCCCTTTGTCTTGGAGCCGCTCTGTTAGCCCGCTCGTCGGACGCGAGTCTGTGTCGATTGTTTACTTCGTTAGCCGAGTCTCTATCTCTACCCGCACACACGCTGCTTCAACGAACTTTGATCGTGTTATATTCCCGAAAGTAAATATTTTTTCCGAGAAGTGAGAGCATCGTGTAGAAATGTTGGCTCAAATCGATTCAAGTTTTCTCCATAAAAGTGTGATGTGCCAACACAGAGATATATAGCGATATTTACACCAAATTTATTATTAACGTACCGCTTCCTAGTCGTGGATATAGGCTTTCTCTCAAAGCTCGTATATGGCACCACCTGCGCCCAGCACAAGCTCGTCTCGTGTAAATTTATGAACGCTTTCAACGTGTGCCACCTGACCTGGCGAACGACATTTTGCCGGACAAATGGCTCTTTGCCTCCTTTTCTATGGGATACTTATTCTAACTCGGTTACGATTCGTAAACTAATAACTGAGATCTACGACATCGATAGGAATTCATCCTTATGTTTTAGGGTTCCGTACCCATTTGTTTTTTTTAATCGTTTGTACCCTCTTGATTTTCTATATTAATGTTTTTTTTGGTTGGTACCGCAATTCTTAAACAAGTTCTTGTTGAATCTAGTCGGGGTATCGGGCAAAAGCCACTTTTGTGGATTACAAACTTCTTTTTGTTGTTGATTTGAATGAAAGTGCGAAAAAATCCTTAAAAATCTAGTTTCCTCAAATTAAAATGGTTATTTACTAACTACTGTTTATCGTAATTAATAGTCACATTGAAATTGATTGTTTGCGCGAACTGGTCACGTTCTTGGCTATGTGTTTTTCCTGTTTATAAATATTCTTATATGTATAAGCGTTAATTTACCCCTCAAAGCAAAATTAAATAAAAACTGCGATATTCACAAACAACGTTATAATTGCAACAATATTTATGGCGAAGAAATAGCAGTACGCCAGAATTGTATTTCTATTTTGCGGACAACGTCTTTGATACTTTGTTGCGCATTTTATCTTCTTCTCATAATAATATATTGTTTGAAGAAATACTGAAATTCAATGAAAAACATTAGCGTTCTTTGGAATTTTACTTTACGGCTGCGTTTAATTGCAATGGAATCCTCGCTCTCTTCTTAGACGAAGTCCTTATAGGAAAACTTTTTTAATATCAACCGTTACAGGCTGTCCCTCCGATCGGAAACACCTATCTGAGACAGTGAAAACAAAAGGCTTTTTGTATGAAAGAATCGCAAGTAGAATTGTGTTCCCGGCCGAGCTGCGGATAAATTTATAGCGAAATGTAATGCCGTCCTGGGGGACACTCTACTTGTGAGGTTCGGCCCTCCCTTTGCACGACACTATCTCGCATCTTATGGTCCAGGCTTGCTTTTCTATTTAATAAATTAACTTTAAATCCATTAAAGCTAATGTATCTACCTACATTTATTTCAAGATAGCTTTATTTCTAATTTTATCTTTTATCGGAGTGGAGTTTAGAAAGGTCCGCAATGGGCGCGCGTTTTTCGAAGGTAGGCATTTTCCCATTTCCATTTGATTTCCTCAAAAAAGACTAGGCACATATTTACTTTTGTTGATGTTTCTTGTTTTGAAGGTTGAAGAAGTTTCATGTAAGAGGCTGTTTGCTGTGTCATGAATTGTGAAATGCTTTTTGTTACTTGACGCCTACTACTTATACTTATTGCGAAAAAATAAACCGATAAACTTTCTGCTTCATTTTCTTTCACACTCTAGCGTAGGTAGGCATAAATATCTTAAAGTATGAGGTTATTATAATCATTCCTAGTAACCGAAAAAACATTTATGAGATCAAAATAGGACATCTAAATTGATCGGATCAGAAACCTTGACTATTTTGTTTCTTTATTGGTCTCATATTTATTTTAGTACTGTGTTAGTTTTTCTGTGTCCCATAAATAAGATAAAAACGTTAGACTTGAGTTAGGAAAGTAATAAAAATAGTGTTATAACATTGATATAAAAAAAATCAAGTAACAAAAACTAAAACCCAACTACGACTTAAAAGATATAAACAAGACACCACAGACAGACAAATTAAAAATCCGGAGTCACACGTGTTAGGGCATAAATCGAACAGATTACGTGTGACTCCGGATTTTTAATTTGTCTGTCTGTGGTGTCTTGTTTATATCTTTTAAGTCGTAGTTGGGTTTTAGTTTTTGTTACTTGATTTTTTTTTAAATTCTTTTGGGGTTATAATATATATATTTTTCAAATGAGCTCATTAAGCCCTTTCATTTGATACCCAACATGGTACGATTAAACCATATTTTTTTTTAAGTTCCTCACTTTATGTCCTCTAGAGGGCGCCATTTTTAATTTAATGTAACTTCACATAGCCTATAACCAGCGGACAATCACGACGCTTCTAACGATACCTCATTTGTCAAATTGTGATAAGTGGTTTGGAAGATAGGAGGGAACAGATGAACATACATACATACATACATACATACATACATACATACATACATACATACATACATACATACCGGTCAAAATCATAACCCTCCTTTTTTCTTCGCCGTAGTCGGGTAAAAAGTACTTGAAGCTATCTACTAACATAAACTAAAACTATAACCGACGTATAAAAGTACTTTCGAAAATTGGATATATAGCGGGTAGATAGTGATACCGCAAAATGTGCCAAGAGAGGAGTATTACTCGTATTGTAGCGCTACAGTCACAGCCGGTGCGTGAAACAAGAGGTAGTAGGAAAGCGATTGTGGAGCTATCCTGCCCGTGCCCGGCTAGATTTAGTTTACAGAGATACGCTCCACTTTAATGTCCAACCTCTTGGTACGGAACGTTGGTTCGTCGCTATCTAGCTACACTACAGCTTTATGTACACGTCTGCTTTGTACACGTTTTGTTTTTATTGTATTAGCTATCGTCTGAGGTAAATTACTACAAAATTTGTTTATAATATAACTAGCTGTTGCCCGCGGCTTCGTCCGCGTGGATTTCGTACTTTCCTCTAAAAACTTCAACAACCCCTCCACCCCCTTTTAAAGATACCTAGTTTTCTAAAATTAATATCCCCGTTTAGGGGGTAGTTTAGAAAAACATAAAATGACAAACATTATCATTTACTTAAATAAGTATTCGTGGCAAGTTTCAAGTCTATTAACTCAAGATATAAGATTTTTCACCCCTGTATAGGTCGAATTTCCAAAAACCCTTTCTTAGAGGATGCCTACGTCCTAATAACTATCTGTGTGCCAAATTTCAGCCCAACCCGTTCAGTGGTTTGAGCTGTGATATAGACTACCCCCTTTTCACCCCGTTAGGGGTAGATTTTTGAAAATCACTGTTACACATTATCCTTTTTTTTTGGTTTTAAGTATAAATACTGAGTTTTGAGTTAATCGGACCGCGCGTTAAAATTCTTCTATACAAACTTTGATACCCCCGTTTAGGGGGTAGTTTAGAAAAACTCAAAATGAAAAACATTATAATTTACTTAGATACGTATTCGTGCCAAGTTTCAAGTCTATTAACTTAAGGAATAAGATTTTTCATACAAACTTTACCCCCGGTTTTACCCCCTTAGGGGTAGTATTTCGGAAAATTCTTTCTTATCGGATGCCTACGTCATACAAAGAATACACGCTCCAAGTTTCAGGTCTCTACGATCAGCGGTTTAGGCTGTGCGTTGATCCGGCAGTCATTCAGGACAAAGCATTTTATATGATCTGTTTCTAAATATTTATTAAGATAAGTTACTGCTTACTAAGTTTAGGTTGTTCATATCAATTTGCATGCGGTGAATATTATATGGTGATATTCACAGCGAATGTAACGATTTTCGTGCCATCCTTTGGAAGTGTTACTGCTGGAAGTACCTAAATAACCTAGTGCAAAATTACTCCGTAACTAGCAAAACGTAGGATAATATTCGTCGCTAGGCACACATTAAGCTGTCACGGGCAATATACAGAGTGTAAGGGTAAACACCGTTGTCACTCAAATCATGGATAGTTGACGTAAATCTAAAAATAAATGACCAAGTAACAACAAAAAAAAAAAATATTTTCGTCATTATTATTATCGTCAGGTCACGTCTCGCGCCCCCCCATCCGTGTTGAGGCGCAAGTTCGTTGGTCTAGCGCATAGGTAAAAGGGTGAAAATTAAATATTGTAGTGGCAAAAAGTGATTTAAAAAAAAGTCGTCTTTTTCCATTGATTTTACGTTCTATAAATGACACCAACGCACTGGTTTTAAGGATAACTGTGTTTACCCTAACACCCTGTATTCAATGAATGCATTGTTGACAGTGCAAACCAGGCAGAGACATTAACCCAATACTCCCGGCGAATAGAATAGAAAATAGGCATATTCATATTCAAATATATTCTATTTAGTTTCGCATAGGTTGAGCAATATATTCTTTGTGTCACAGTCCTCCCTCCTACATAATAGAATACATGTATAACTTTATCTATAAAACGCTAGTTTTGCCTACATAAATGTTGAGCACTTGTTACAAAAGCTTTGGTGGATAAAATGTGCTTTACCGTCGAAATATACATATGCGGCTAAGACAGTATGAAATAAGGGTTCCGTTTTTTTATTCGGATGTCCGGAACCCTAATAACTTATGTCTAATTAAATATTATAAAACATTTCTTGGATATATTTGCTATTTTTGCTCTATACACATCGTGGGTCGCGCGTTACCTGTTCCATTTATGTGAGTGTACTTTCAGTGTTTATAATTTCCATTAGAGTTTTAGCGAGTTGAACTTTACAAGTTTAGTAAACGAGAAGTTGTTTTAAGTATTCCCTTACCGAGGAGTTGTCGGAGGCTGGTGTGTTTGTGCGGCGCGCGGCGGCGGCCAGGCGGCTCCGACACCACGCCTCGGGAAACATCGCCCGAGATGCCACAAAAACTTCACCCCCGTTTTATTATTACTACGATGCTAATTAAAATAGCTCCGAATAGATTACGGGCAGCTTCTGGCAGAGGCGCTTAATGCGCTGGCTTTACGACGTCACGCTTTATGCTCTCTCATTAGCGCCGTCTCCTAACTCACCGTTTTTATGGATACACATTTTCCCTCATCCTATATTTCCTTTTTTGTTTGATTAGTTTCTTCTTGTGAGCTGAACACAAAACACAGTTATTTGGACCTCAGGTAAACTCATAAACAAAAGCACCTCTATGTCAACTGCGTCGTTGTGTCGGTGTTCATGACCCTCACATTATTACAATACAGACAAGAGAAAACTCAACAGTTCCATTTTTTCATTGGGATGTACGGAACCCTAAAAACTAACGATATTTAGGTAGATTTAGTAGAGCTCATCCCTAAGTATCATGACTGCCGCTGAAATGACAGACACATGAGATTTTTTCACTTTATCTCTAAGATATATGCAATCCCCTGGGTGGTGCAGATGTCCACCCACGGACTTCGGTAGGTAACAGATGTTTATGAGGGGCTAGTCAGCGTGTTCGCTATCCTTTAACAAAAAGAACATCATCTAGCAAACTTATACATACAGAATTCTCTTGATTAAGTTATTAAGAAAGCTTTTGCTCGCGGCCTCGACCGCTTGGGTGTCGGAAAACGCCCACGGGAACGTACTACGGGAATTAAAAGTACCCTATCTGTTAATCTAGGTTATAAACTATCTGTGTGTTAAACATCCAAATTCGTCCAGCCGTTTTTGCGCCAATCCGGAACATACAATCAGACAAACAACAATTCTTCGTTACTATTTTGTTATATCTATAATAAATAAATAACTATAAACACGACAAACATAGGGTTCAATTTGTAAGTGCTGGACATTATACGAAATGTACAATTGTACATACATATATACAACCATATATAATAATTTTCCTGATAATAATACGGTCTGATATTTACGCGGGCAATGAATGGACACTACGATAATAACAATAAAATAATCCAGTTTCAGAGGCGTGTGATAATGACGCGAGCAGCTCGTTAGCCACGTGGGGATTACCTATTGTTAATGTTTTAATTTGTTTCTGCCCCCGTATACAGCCCTTCGTTATATGTCGTTTTACGAGGAGGAAGCTAACATGTTCAAATATAATTAATGTATGTATGTTTAATAATCAGTTTATGATTGCGATGTAAAAAAATCTACTTCAAACTTTTGTAATTTCTTTTTACAAGCTTTTTTTATGTATTTGATTTCGCATGGTATCGTGGTACAAGATGAAAGGTTTTATTTAATCCCGGGGTGGCAATGCTAATATTTTAATACACGGAACATATTTATTTGTTTAGTGGTATTGACGGAGCCCGACCTCGTTTCCACATGTGTTGCTAGGAGTTTTCGGGCGTACGTAACTTTGCCTTTTCGTAGCCATTTTCAGTGAGAGCTGGTGCCGGCCGCTGCCGCAGCCCCCTCGCCGCAAACTCACACCCTATTGTGTCCATTACAACCCTTTACAACTTCTAGTTTTTACTCACCTCAGTTTACGTGGCACAAAACGAGCGTAAACACCTTACATTGTTATGTATAGTTGTTACCTCGGTTTGTATTTTGTAGCGATATGTTTAGTAAGGTTTAGTTACATTGATAGCTGGATACTTATGTTCTTGAATTAATCCAAGAAGCTATTGATCGAATAAAAGAGGAAATACTTTTACGAGATTAACAATGTTGGTCTTAAATAAAAATCACTTTTTTTCAGTTTTATGTTATAAATAATCTTTATGAACTTCCCTTACAAATATCTTTCATGTAAGTACTCAGCATCGTTTGTTCGTCTTCAGTGATGAAATACAGAATGGGTCCCCATTTCCTAGAACCCTAGCCTTTGTGCTTTACTGTCGGTTTGTTTATTTTAGGGGCCTGCCTCGTAAACACTCACAGACCGATACACTAAATTTAAGTTGCCCTTCTTTATATTCTCTCCAGAAATTCTTTTTGGACGGAAGATGGTCTTCCTTTACCAGAAAAATCGTAAAATTTTAGTCAAAACTTTTTATTACGTAATTCATCCGTTTTAATTAATATTTCCATTTACTAAACGGTTTTATATTTTATGCAGAAGGAGAGCTAAATACAAATAAACAAGGAACTGTATAATACGCGTACATACGACGTAGCTGTGCAAACTGGAAACTGATATAAGTGCACTTGCAACATTAAAAGGTTTCCTGGTTGGTTGCGGTGTTAGATAGTGTACGATGCTCGCGTAAGATAGCTGGCTCGAGCCGCGTCCCTCGTCCGTGCCCGTACCTACTTAATTTACTGCCACGGTAACGCCACAAGCACGCTCCATATCCACCGCGTTATTGCCAACTTGAAAGCAAGAATAGCATACACATTTCCTTCATATCTCCTGAATTTAAGCGTCTGCCCACTCTAACATTACATTATATTCTTTTTATACAACTCGTTCCAGACGCAAGTTTTGTTCAGAATTTTCCATGGTCTATATTTTTATTGAGGTAGTTTTGCTGGTTGATGGTTTTTATATTTATATTATAAATATAAATTAATAAAACATTTGTGGGCGTATAAAATTACCTTATTGTCGTATGGTACTATTTTACTATTGACGTAACTTATACGTAGTGCAAAATAGTGGTGTAATGTTCATAATGTTTCACATAATTTTCATAGCGGTTTGTTTGATCTGTCTCTCCAAATATGTGATACGAGGGTTATTGTTATTATTCCGAAGAGCATCGCTAGTCGGCGGTATGCAGGTAGCGAGTTGCGAGGCGTGGCGGGCGCATGCCACGTGTGCGACACTTTTATTACACCGCAGCCGGAGGCCGCGAGCGAACGTTTTGTCACCTCTTCGAGAGGCTTACACCGTAAAAAGGAGTGGGTATTTTTCATGACTTTTCCACGCGGATGCATTTCACCGCTTTGCTTCAATGGGTTTGCGAGGTACCTAACCTTTGCCGCTGAGTTATATCAAAGTGCTTTCGTTTCCACGTTCGCACTGGAAAGCTTTAATTCATGACTGCTAGAAAATATTCTTTCGCTGTAGTTGGAGAGAGGAAAAATCTGTTAAGTTCTGAAAATACGTGAATGTGGTTTTAACTTCGTGACTTAATTACTTCCAAGAGCGAATATAACTTGGTAATATAAGCAATTAGAAACTTATTTGACGCTGCCGGTCCGCCTGTTCCGCCTCGGGCGCAGGAATCGTGAGCGGGATGAGCCATTACGTGCTTTCGCAGAACTTTTCCTTTTAAAAGTCGTCTCTTACTCTTTTGAAACTTATTATATTGGATAATTCGGCCCAAAATATGAATATGATGGCCACAACTTTCGTAATTTTAGCGAAAGGCAAAAAATTCTGTCGATTACGCTATGAAAAACGGTCTCCTACGGCGTTTAGCCCAGATTAAGGCTTTATGAGAATCCTCTTTATTATAGCGTTAGCATGAGGTGGCGCCGACTACTTTACGGATAAACTTTGCACAGTAAAGGTATTATAACAAAACTTGTCACATACAACATTTACACAGCTGATTCCCCTAATTGTTTTATAAAACATAGACGTAACAGTGGTGATGTATATAATATGTAAAATTGAACTTATCTAAAAACAAATCATACATGGTGCTGTTTATGCAGACGGTTACAGCATATCCGATATATTTAATCGGTGCCAAATGTACATAGATAGAAATAGGTACATGACCTTTCTCTTCGACTGTTGGGAACAAAATACACCAAGATCAGTCGTGGAACCTATAAAACTACAAGTAATTCCATACCCCGTCGATTAATGACAATTCGCTCGGCATCGCATACTAATCACTTCAATTTGTGACTGGGCTCTATTGGGAACATGGAAAAACGAATGTCGATTTTTCACATTCAGCCGTCTACCTAATATAAAAGTTAAAAACGGACCAAATGCTAAAAGGTAATATTGGTATTTTTTCTAATTTTATTTAGTTTTTCTATTTTAATCAGTCTAGGTCGAATTCGACCACACTTTTATACCTTATCATGCGAATCAATATGGGATTTTTGACAGCTTTTCCAGAAAAAAAACCGTGTGCGGACGGAGGATCCCCATTTGGAACGAAGATCCTAACGCACACACGCACTCCTTTGTTATGGAAAGATACAGAGAGAGAAATTCGCATGGAGGGGGAATAACGCTTTTTCCTTACGTGACGATTTCTACCAGTCAACTCCTACCGCAAGCCCCGTTAAGGAACTTCATTACAAAAACTGTCAAATGTCGAAATTTATGGAAAGAGATGAAAAAATGTTATTCTACACAAATTGATGAACGGTTAAAAAAAATGCTTTCTATTTTCATGATTTTTAAGTAAGAGGCGAGTTGAATGCAATTGCTGATCTCCCAAACTATTCATACCAGAGGATCACGTCGCATTGTCGAGGAAGCTCATACTTTTGTTCTTGCCCAATACGCGGAAAATTATAATTAATTAGCTGCTTAGCTATTTCTGTAAGAGTTAATTATTTAATTGAAATAGCTAAAACGCTTTGGAATATGCAATTATCTTACTCAGTATTTAGATTGCTTCGCAAAAGATTTGAAAAAAAAAAAAGAAAAACTATAATACTTATCTGGTGGAAGGGAATGCCTGCCCAACAACTGCGCTCGCGATTCATTTTGGTATCTGATTACACGTAATGTAGGTATTCGGGAAAATTGACGTAATCGTGCCTGACCTACATATTTATTTATTTACAAAAACGAGCATAATAAAAAAGAGGGGCTTGTGACTAAGTAATAACAGCCGCAGGGGTCGATCGAACGATCGAGTTAAGCTACGCTTGCCGCGGTTGGTCCATGTATGGGTGACCATCCTTACATACCAAGACCCCTCCGTGGCTTGAGGAGCACGTTAAGCCGTTGGTCCCGGCTGTCATTCGTGGATCTTTGACAGTCGTTACGGTTCGTCAGAAGCCCGAAAGTTTGGCAACCATTCTTACTAAAGGGGTATCGTATTAAGCAGTAACTGCGTTGTGGAGGTCAGATAGGCACTCGCTCCTGTCAGATGCATCCGGTTAGACTATCCCGAAGCCGATCCCAACATAGTTGGGCAAAGGCTACGTAGATGATGATGATGATGACTCTCAACGTAACCTACCCTTAAAAGACAATATAAAGAGTTATTTCTGCAAGTTTTTGGTGAGATTTCATTCTGAGTTAACAAATACGATTTCTTATTTTTTTTACTGGGTAGTCAAATTAATTCAAACAAAAACATAATATTTTTCGATCGAAGTAATCTTTGAGCATTGAAGCGATACGCACATTTGTACTTGCTGTGCTTCTGTATCTACGTACTTGTATCACCAATTATGCAAAGCGTCTTCCGTGTTGCGGTGCGCGGGCGGGGCGTCGCGGGGTGCAGGCAGGGCGGCCGCTGTCGCGCTCTTTCCTCACTCGTAGCGAAATAACGACCTCAATTTGCATAACAATGCTCGTCACCCCTTATTCCCCACCAGCGACTTTCACAGGCTACGCGGCTGTGTCCCACCGGACCCGACACCTTTTTTACTCAAAATCTGTCCAGCGACAAGTTTTATTGACATTAACACAAAGCTAATAAATTTTCCATAACTACGAATATACAGTTAAGCTAGTTTTCCATAAATCCGAAGTATATAGGTACAATAAACGTTCAGGAACTAACGGAACTGAGTTTAAGTTTTGATTTAGTGGTGGTAGTGCGCCGACAGCGTCTCGCTGCAGCCTCCTCCGCCGGGCCGCGCGCCGGCCGCGCTGCGCCTGCCGCCGAGCGCGATACCCAACCGAACACTTTCGGCCGCGCTCGTAACTTCTTCGTCCAACTTTCTGTTTTAATTGAATCAAAGTTTTCGGCTTTTTGCGGCGAGCGTGCCAGCCACGCACGCTTCCTAAACTTTCTTTATTAAATTATTGGAAGTTCAGAAACGTTCGCCTTTGAACGTGAATTCTGAAACAAAATTGGGGATAGTCGTGAGTTACAGAAAAGTATTTATCCTCTACGGACTCACGGCAGAAGTAGAGTTTAAAGCTATAAATAAGTAATGACTTCGCGTCTGCTGTACCGAGTGTACCGCTCAAATTCCGGACAAAAGAACAGTAACGACAATTACGAAAGACAATTCAAAATCCGACGAGTAAACAGTTCATAAAGATGTACGATTCTCTTTGCTAACGACTAAAGCATTCGTCCGGGGCATTGTTTTGCGGCGTAGCTTTATCTGGCGCGGAACGAGTTGTCGTTCCAGTAATTTATAGATCTTTCCCCGCCCCGGGCTCAGAGTAACGATTCGGCCAGAGGAACTAGTCTGCTAGCTGCGGCTCTGCCCGGTCCCCGCCTGAACGCTATTAAAGGTCACGTAATAGACTGACTCCTCACGTCCCGGATTCAAATTTGAGTAAATATGTCGCCGCCGACCTCTTATTGTACTACGCCTTTGTATTTACATTTACTTTGGGGCTATTTTGAATTTGTACGTGAACGTCCGCTTGTTATCTCGTATTGTTTGTGTGCATTGTAAAGGTCGTTTAAATTGTGTGTTCTGGATTCACCATATATTTAGGTTCTTTTTACATATAATAAATAATTCCATGAATGCTAAATATGTATTCACATATTCTGTAAGAGTTTCCTGAAACAATGATAATCTGATATGCCTTATTCATACGTAACATTGGAACTATATTCATGCATGTGGCTTTTCTGAAGCCGATAGCGACGGATATTGGAGATTTACCTAAGTGTGACGAGATCCGGCGAAGACTTTGTGCCGGAGCTTTAGTATCGGATCCCGGCGTCACATACAATGGCTGTTAGAACATCTAGTAATAGTTCGCTTCCCCCTATTCATTTTTTACTTGTATTATTTTGCTCTGACAGTTTCGCAGCACTTGCGCTATAAAATTTTCAAAAACACTGTAATGTTGAATTTTTGACGCATTAAGATAATATCTACCCTATAATTAAAATTGCCAAAGCAACAAATCTTGCCTACCAATTTTTATAACAAGGTAAACATAATCATGTTCCCCAAAAAAGCATAAACACTACAAAGATATAGATAACGGCAGGGTAAGTGCAAGCGGCAGGTACGTGCGCGATGACAGTGCTATGGCTCCCAGTGGAACCCTTCTGCGATCCTCGTAAATTGCGAATATTAGATTATAAGTACGGAGTGCGGGCCGGCGCCGGCGCCCGGCAGCACGGGGGCCATCAGCCGAATATCGAACTCGTGCGCTGGTTAACATAGCGCCGTGATCTGAATCTGCTTTTTAGTTAATCCCAGTTGTGTCGTTATACTCTTGCTTTACTTTTTGCTAGTTAACACTTCGAAAATAAAAGTCTAATCAAAGAAATCTTGTTGAATTGAGTATTTATAGCAGTTCTTCTTTTTCTTTCGTATAAGCACAAGCCGTCGTAAAAATATTAGCCAGTCTGCAAGGTCAGTTTATTCACAATATTTTTTAAGTCTGACTGAAAACAGACAGTAATTTAAATCCCTAATCTCTAATACGAAAAGTTCTCTTGTTAAAGAAGCTTAGAATCTTAAGTAGGTAATTTTCTAAGAAGCGTATTGTTTTGAAATGCCCTCTATATAGTGATGATAACAATAACAACAGCTGTGCCGGTGTGAGCCGGTGTTGGTTTTCCCATTGCTCGCTTCGTTACGGCTTCATTAGGACAGCGGGTGCGGGGCTCTGGGGCTCCGCGACGCACGCTACTATCGTCCCCGTGCCGCTCAAGACAGCGTGATTGCACACAGCGCCTCGTAATGTTTCTATTAAATCAATACACTCACAAACATTCAATAGAATTACTTAAAGATTCTTCAGAAGATTTGAATGAAGTGTCTGTTTGAAAGAGTATAAAGAATTTAATATAACAGAGCGCAAAAACGTCTTACAAATTAAAATTACTCTTCACTTTGATACCAGCTTTGCCGTTTATTATGAGTTGCGCCTCAGGCAAATTTCAAGTCTCTTATATGCGTCTACAGTCATTATAGCTCCCGAAATCTCTAACTGTTCTTCGTTCAATTAAAGTAAGTTAAGCTTTATAGCTTTTATCTACCCTCTATTAATTTTATTTTTCGTTAACGGGCAACTTATTTATGAACGAAACATTTGAAGAACAAACGATAGCTTAACTCCAATTTAATGAGAAGCGAATAGGTACGCACGGGGTGAAAGAATAAAAATATCGATTTATTGAAAGCTGATTTGGTACCTGGACGTCTCAGAAATGCATAGACTATTTAGGTATAGGTATGATTTAGAGAAAAAGTGTCAAATAAGATCACGCTATCATAAAATACAATATACGACAAAATATAACGGCATAATATATACAGACGACGACTGTGGAGTACATATTGGCAATGCATTAGACACTTTGCAACTGTGCCTACTGCGCGCCTGCTCTTCGGCCTCGCGGCCTTTGTGAGCCGCGCCGTGTAATTACTCGGGGACTATGGGAAATAGCTCACCGGGCGCGAAAGCACTTTTGTGTTATTACAGTAAATTAAACCAGATAAAAAATAACGAGATTTTTTTCGTATCTCTAGATATAACGATTGCGCACGGAAAGATCCAATATTAAAAAGATCGTTACATATTTAATTAAGAAGATGCTTACAAAACTGTGGTGCCAAGTTTTCCCATGCTAGTCAATACAAATAAATCCGAGAAATAATATCGAACACGTGTCTGTCTAAGCGTAGATTGGGTTGGACGTTTCTTATACGTAACAACTGAAAGTTATCGTCATATCTGAGTTGGGAAGTTTCGCAAAGACAAATTGGAGTGGAGGCGGTAAATAAAGTTTTACGATATGCGCGGTTATCAGAAGTGTGCGTTGAACCGGGGTGTGGGAGGGAGATGTATTTATCTACGGCGCGCGGGCTACATCTCGCTGTGAGGTTACTTCCCGTACACCTGTACGTATTAAATACCTCTCGTTGCTACTCGTTATCTTTCGCCCCCTCTACAAATTAAGAGCTTTGTATGTGTTCCCGCGTGGCGAATAAAATAGTAACTTAATTTATCATCTCACATCAAGTTACATTCGTCAGAGCTGATTGTAGGTAATAGGTACTTTGTCGGATGGAGTAGGGAATTGATCGAAGTAACAAAATCGAAAATGCATTTTTAACCGACTTTTTCAAAAAGGAGGAGGTTCTATGTTCGTCTGTATGTAATTTTTTTTAATGTATTTTCATCGATATTTTCGCCAGTTGTGGACCGATTTAAAAACATCTTTCTTTGTTCGAAAGGGTATACTCCCGAGGTGGAAATTTTATTAACTTTGTTTGTGTAGTTTTTGAATTAGCTTCAATAATTACGTATTTTTCCCACTTAGTTTATGTAGACGATATATTATTTTTCTCCGACACTGTTATTTACATAGCAGGTAGTGGTATTCGAATTTGTGTGGGGTAGGTACCACAACTAAAAAGTGAAAAATAAAAACCTTTTACAAAAAAAAAAAACAAAAGACTTCCAAAAAAAACACTAAAAAAGTGAATTACTTAAAATTGAAAAGCAAAGCACTGACTTCCGAAACTAAAGTTATTTTTCACTTTTTTTGTGTTTTTTTTTTTTTGTAAAAAGTTTTTAGTACCTTGAATCTTGTTCATATATTGGTCCATAGTCTTTTGTTTAACTAAGATGCATACAATTTTATTACGTATACAACCTGTAACGGAATAAACGCAAGAGCTCATACACCCCAATTAGAATATTAAATTATAAGACTAAAATAATATCTGTAATTTAATTTAATTAAACGACACCTAGTTTTTTTTTACAAAATAGACTTCCTGACTAAACATGAAACATAGGATAGCTATGAGCGTATTACAAATTTGTTTATGCATTTGAATAGGCTTTATTCCTTTGAGATAAGGCTTAAATTTCCTTAAATAAAATATCTTATTACCTTGGTAAGACGCGGTGGTTCTAATTTCAGTTAAAGAAAAGATTTTTTTCATGAAAAATTAACACATATAAATAATGATGGAAATCGATTCAGAAGCCGATTCTGAGCAAACTACTTTCAGGTCTTGCGCTTATTCTGTTACACGTTGTATACATTACATTTTATCTTGGGGAATTAAAAACTTTTCACGCGGTAGAGCATTAAGCACTGCAAGTATTTAAATTATTTAGTACCTATGACGTTGGTATGTTTATACATGGAGTTTAAGTTCAAAGTCTGTCTGCAGGGTACGATGTGAAGTATCTTTTAAAAATTCTTTTTATATACGCCAACCTGGGAAAAGTTCCACTTAGTTTCGTCTGTCGCCGTACCGTATCTAAGTAAGAACTACGCGAGTGGTTGGGAAAGTCCAGAGACGCTTTTAAGACGTTTCATAATAAATGTAAGATGGGAATTTGTAGGCGATATCATTTGTCCCTAATTCATATGGTAATTCAAAGTATGCCTTCAAAGCGGTCCCTTGTTTTATAAGCATTTTAATGGCCGTGGTGTACATACAAAGAAGGATCAAGCATTCATTATCAAGCACTTGTTCCATCGTTTCTTCTAAGAAGTAGATATTGCTCGCTTCAGATATTGTTTCTGCCTCGTTTCGCTCTTTTTGAATTCGGTTAAAAAGAAACACTCACTAAACTAGTATTTTTATTACACAGTAGGTAGATTTTTCAGAGAATTTAATAAATTATCTCCTTCCGCGATGCGTGTACTTACTTAACGCATATCAGGTGACGCTTTGCGGATATTTATCTCAACTGTACGTGGATTCTTATGGAACAAGCCGCTCCCAAGCTCGGTACAGAGAAAAGTCCACATCTCGTGCCCGTACCCCTCGTCGCACCGCTCGCCCCGCTGCCGTCGCCCGCGCTCTCCCTACATGGCCACGAGCTCAAAAACCGACTCCGTGAGCGTAGAGATAAAACGTATGTTCATTTTATTTCCACATTTGTCAGCGTTCGTTTTGTGCCCACTAACATAAATTGGACGTGGAGGGAAACCTCGCAGGTGAATGTAAAATAGCCGGGTTTTCCCAAGATAATACCGCCGAAATTTTACGACACCATTATGCGATTTATTGGTCGCGTCACATTCAGAAAGAATGATATTTCCTCAAATATTTCCATAAAATATGTCGCTTAAAAATTGTGTCACATTATCATACATATCCATATTATCCATTATAATTTATAATATAAATAAACGATCTAAGTACTGTATTTTATTTTAAATACCTGCAAAAGTAAATGATTATATGTATTGCCGATTTATGTAAATAAAAACAAATGAAACATAAAACCGCATAAACAAAACTCGATATGTCTGTCGAGCGAGCATAACCTAATGTTTCGTAGCCGCGCTACGAAATGCTATGTGTCACAAAGTGCTACGTCAGTAGATGGCAACATTTCGATAAGCGGTACGTAGCGCGACATGCGTCCCGATCTGTGTGTTCGGACGTCGAGCTACTGCCAATAAACTGTTGTCCTGTACGGTAATGACTGAAACAGGCGTTCAATTAAACGTGCCAATTAACATGGAGGGAACTCTGTTATACGTGTGATGCACACTGAAATAAGTCTGAAGCCAACATACATTTTCTATGCATGTAGAATAGATACCCCTTTGTGAAAAATCTTATGCTTTACTTTAATTGAAACTTCTTTACAGAAACAGAAGATCTTTTTTAAACCGTCCAAGTTGTCCTAGCTAGAATTGTAGGCTAATAATTAGCTAATGAAAATCGCGCCCGGCGCTGTTCTACTTCATAAATATTTTCCTTATTGCCTGTTACCACGAGCTGTCGATAAATTTATGGAAGGGCCGACGTCACCTGAAATTTTATGGTTTCTTTCTTCGGCACTCACCTTTTATATTTAGAACTTGGGTAGTTTTTTATCTTAACATAGAAATATATGAGTAACATTTTAAATTTAAACATTATGTACTTTAATAATATGTACCTTTCCATTTTTATTTCCATAATGTTATATTTATATAATCAGACCTATTTTTCACTCTGATATTTCTGTAGCTCTCTCTGATGATATTTTTTTGTCTTATATTTTTAGCGAGAAAAGTTTCTGAATAAGAAGTTCATTCAAGTGAAGTGAATCCCAAAAAAAAAAAACGATATTGCATTCCCTATCATTCCTCTATTCCCCGAAAGGATAAGCATATGTGTAGAGGAGGTAAACCACTTAACTGGGCTTTTATCCAAGCCAATGGCTGCTAGGCTGCTACTCAAAAACTTCCTTTAATAAGAAATGCTTAAATAAATAACAAAATTAAAACTTGAAGAACATTTAAGTGAACACACAGTTTTTTATATACATTCATGCCCCGTTTAGTAACGTACTAAAATAGCTGTTGGTGTTTTTGTCCCGAAGCACGATTTGTGCCTCATTACCGACACCTGTGCGTAGCCCGCAGCGTTAGGACGGAAAATCTATCCTCGCACCGTAATGTCGCACACTCGCAAAGGGCCAATATTCACCTAATAAATACTTTCCTTCTCCAATATTCACAGGGCCACTATCGATAGTTCCAGAACTATTATTGAAACCGTGGATCCGAATATTTTACTTATTTACCTACCTCATTCTTTTATTGTGAATGTTTATGGTTTCTAGCTTAAATAAAAGCATTATTAAATGGAATCGTATTTTAAATTTGGTATTTTAATTTATTTTATCTCCTCGGCCTCATAATAACAAAGTAACCAAAGTGTGTATCTAAGCTTTAATTACAAGAATATGATAATTTATGAAATATTATTTTCCGCTAGGGAGCACTGGTTTGTTTGTATTAGTATATTCTGTCCAGCGTGTATATAATCACAGTGGTGGGTCGTGTTACCGTAGCACGGGGTTGCGCATAGCGGCAGTTCACCGCTCAGCGCTAAATCTCACCAAGTACGAGTACATTAGCGTTTTCCGATATCTAAAGCATAGCGCTCGCTGCGGCTGCGGTCCAGTTGAATAACAAAGAATTGCGTGGTTGAGATATCGGAACACTAATGGACTGCGGAATTTATGAAGCTTTCCAGAAGCTTGTCGTCGTTATGAACATTGTATATATACAACCTGTAACGGAATAAACGCAAGAGCTAATACACCCCAATTAGAATATTAAATTATAAGACTAAAATAATATCTGTAATTTAATTTAATTAAACGACACCTAGTTTTTTTTTTACAAAATAAACTTCCTGACTAAACATGAAACATAGGATAGCTATGAGCGTATTACAAATTTGTTTATGCATTTGAATAGGCTTTATTCCTTTGAGATAAGGCTTAAATTTCCTTAAATAAAATATCTTATTACCTTGGTAAGACGCGGTGGTTCTAATTTCAGTTAAAGAAAAGATTTTTTTCATGAAAAATTAACACATATAAATAATGATGGAAATCGATTCTGAAGCCGATTCTGAGCAAACTACTTTCAGGTCTTGCGCTTATTCTGTTACATGTTGTATAAGTAATGAGCTGTGCGTGGCGAAACTAGTGTTTCATACATTTCGTAATATAATATCCATGAGTGAGTGAACGTGGATGCGGACCGAAAGCTGGCTTTATTTCCGCACAATCAATCAAGGCGACTTATGAGGGTGCACTCTGTTAGTGTAAAATCCGCACTATGTAATTCTGTGAGTCTATTGATATATTTGTTATCGATATGGACCGGCAAACTAATCCAGTTATTCTGCAACTCCCACATTGAACGTTAACGTTCAACAAACACTTTTTATCTTGTTAAAAATTTACATAAATAAATCAAATATTCCTCGTTGGCAATTTAACACGATATGCCGATTGCGAATTGTATTTTTCGAGATGACTGCGGAGTTTATACTCCTGACATTGTCATAATGTCATCATAGGTATATGTTTCCTTATAATTTTTAATAACCAGTCAGTTGCAAAACATTATATTTATTCCATCTTTTTCATTGATAAATCTATTATTTACATAATATACAAATTCTAGGAACTTACATAATTATACTTTGAAATAAATATGTGTAGTATGTACAATTAATAAATACCCCAAAATTAAAAAAAAAGGCAAGAGCTCATTAGGCATCAAAAAACTCGTCCGCATCGCTGTCAGTTAAGTATTTATTTATAACTAGCTGCGCCCCGTGGTTTCACCCGCATAAGTCTTGATCCCGTCGGAATAACGGGATAAAAGTATCCTACATCCTAACCCAGGAAATGGTCTACCCATGCGCCAAATTTCATCCAAATCCGTTCTGCCGTTTTAGCGTGAAAGCGTAACAAACAAACAGAAAAAAAAAAACAAAAAAAATATCTTCATAATATTAGTATAGATTAAGTACAAGTCGTTTAATAAACATTTTTCTAGCTAGAAAACACTAAGTTATAGAAAGCAACGATAAATGCAACGATATTTTCGTGGAGATTTGAAATAGTCGACATTCACATTGATTGTTTCACCGACCATTAACTGTTGCGGTCGTTATTCACTTTTGTACAATCAATAATGGATGTTTCAGTGGTATCCAGCCTGTCACAGAAATATTTGGTGATAAATAGAGCTGGCATTTCGAGTCCAGAAATAAGGCCTTTGTGTGTGTAATGTATCGTGCTCAAACGATAGTTAGAAGTGAATGCGGGGTATAGTGTCAAAAATAGGTA
Source organism: Lithophane socia (assembly GCA_947522985.1). Classification (NCBI taxonomy): domain Eukaryota; kingdom Metazoa; phylum Arthropoda; class Insecta; order Lepidoptera; family Noctuidae; genus Lithophane; species Lithophane socia. Next base: position 11,206,709 of record OX383256.1, on the reverse strand, counting down.
TTACCGGTCGGGGGCGGCAGCGGTGGCGCGATGGCGGTGTGGCGCCGCGCCCTGCGCTGATGCTGCGGTATATGGCCCGTGAATAATCCACCCGTAATACTCGACTTAATGGCTTGGAATTAAACAATTAGTTGTTTTCTTTCTGCCTCGTCAATGATGAAGTTTCGCCTGAATACCAACCACCGAATAGGTACCGTTGTTTGAGAAGATTTTCCATTCGATTTTCATATTTTTTTTTTAAAACGTTCATGTATACAAAATAATTCCGCAAGAAGTGTGCACTTCAATTGTTTAATATTAAATGTTATAAGTTATTATTTGCAGTCGCTGCTTTTTAGTGTCTGTTTTAGAGTAAACTTATTCTTACTGTTTCGTGTATTAATTCGTCTGATAAGGCGGCTCTTTGTTCATCCAGAGTAAGGCGACGAGCAGACGTTTTAATCAAGGCTAACGAATTTTTAACCTTAGTAAGAGGCTGCGCGATATCAGCCGCCGCCCGCCCGCCTCCACGAGCACGCCTCGCCACTTCTCGTGCTCGACGCGTTGTTCTTATCTTTGAGTAATTACCTTGTTGTTTTGTTTTTATTGTTCGGGCTTCCAAGTCGCTTTCTGTTTTATAACATGATCACTGTAGTACCGCGGTAATGGTTTCCTTTTCGACAATATTTCTATAGGTATAAAAAACTAAGTGTTTTTAAAGAGAACTTTCATAGAATGTACTATGTAATGATAAAATAATGAATACTTTATAATATTAAGCCGGAAATAAGTTTTCGTAGATTTTATCCGTCTGGAAACAGTTTAACATTAAACTAGTATTTTTAAATAAACCTATGTAACATAAAACTGGTGATTGGTGATGTCAGTTCCCACGTCTATGAGCTTTAAATTAAAATATGTGAACGCCGAGTGTTATGAGGCCGGCAACTAGGCAGCTATAATATTCGTAAGAATATTTATATCGCGGCTCGGCTTGCAGGTGCACCTCGCGTGCACCTGCGGATATTGCCGCGTAAATCAAATTTCTTATTTCGCCTCAACACTTATTTCTGGGCGTGTTTACCTGGTGCGGTGTCCTCGCATATCAACGTGTTATATTAAAATTGTTATTAATTCTTGTGTGGCGAATAACTATATGTCAGGATTATGTTCTTATTCTTAATCGTACACAATAATAAGTAATAACAAAGTGGTTTTAGAGAGATTTTAAATTAAATATTATTATTATTTATTGGTATTTAAATTAAATACTAAAATTACTCATTTGCACAGCTTATTTGAAACAAAATAGACCAGTCCAGAGTTTCTGGATCGCGACGCTGCTACGAAACGGAGGTACGGTACGGACAAAAGAACATAAATCCCGAGGACAGCTAAAGAGGATCTAATGCAAAAAATTGTTTTCTCCGTTTCGTCTTATCTAAAAACCTACTCCGCTCATAATATTACTGTCCTGGTCTAAACAGTAACGCTACACACACATAATGATGTACAATCATATAATTAGCGCTGCATGTAATGCATACACCGCAACACGATGTCATGAATTACAGGCCGTAATGACCATCTATATGCCAATACGATTAATATTTAATGCTGCTATTCTGCGCGGAATTACCCCGTGTCTGTGGTTGAGCTTGCACTGAATTACTGCATCTGAATGGGTGTCGGATGCTTTGTCATCCCTCTGATATACCTGTGAGTGCGGTTTGATATTTATCTCGCTGTATTAAATGTAAGCTCGGTGCTTCTATTGTGGGTAGTAAGTTAGGTTGAATAAATTAAGTTAGACAACAACAACAATAACATACAATTCATTTGGTTGTTGTTTTAATACAATTTCTAGAAAATATAAACAAGCTGAAATATAACACTTTTTATACGTGGGCATTGCGGGCAATGTCTGGTTGGTTCCGCCTTATGATTTTATGTGTGGTACTTTCAGTTATAAGCAAGTTGTTGGTTGTTGATATAAACAAAAATGTATGTTGTGTATCTAAAAAGCACTAAGAAGGCCTATACCCGGATGAACGCTATTACATCAAAGTGATAACACTCATCTTACGGACCCTTGCAAATTAATTGCAGGAATGACAGAGCACAACGCTCGGCTCTCTTAATGCACGCTCACAAAGCAAAACGGCTTGGGCGGCGCCGCCGCGGCACGCAGCAGTGGTGATTATGATAATGACGCGGTAGCCGCGCTTTTTGCGCCGTTCGTCCTATATTACTGAACTCGACACCATTCTCTGATATCTGTCGCGCGCCCAGCAGCGCGCCGGCACCCGCTCGGCTTTGCCTTTCGCTGCTCGCCTAAACCACTCCGAGACGCTTATAAATTATGCAAGTCGCCATAATCCACGCCCTAAACGCCTTCTCCGCCGCCTCAATTATTCATTCGAGCGGTTTGATGTTTTAGAAAATTGTCGCGATACTCAAGACGGGCTGTGCTTTATAATTCAGAAGCGAATATCGTCACAGCTGGCGCCGGCTCGCCTTTATCTACTGATTAAAGTGCATCTGACCTAATTATAGGTGCGCTACTACTGTCCCTCGTAGTGAATCTATGTAAGTAAGCCTAAATTAATATTCTATTGTATTTTCCTGTTACAGGATTCCGAAGGCGACACCCCCTTACATGATGCCATTTCGAAGAAACGTGACGACATGTTGACTTTATTGTTGGAGCATGGAGCCGACATGACTCTCACGAATAATAATGGTTTCAACGCGTTACACCATGCGGCTCTGCGAGGAAATCCAAGGTAACGTAAAACATTGAAGTCTAGCTCCTAAATAGAATATTCTTTTCAGCTTCAAAACAAACAGAAGCCGTAAACTAAGTTGGTAACTTCTCTTATTGCTCAACATTCTCTACAAAATACTTTTTATACTCAATACTAAAGGCATTGTATTGCCAACAATACTTTCTAAATGAAAATAACAACTCTATGATGGTTGATTAATATAAGATGTTCGGGTAAAGATAATATTCGGCCACTTGTGCACGAGACCTTTATAACGCGGACTTAGTCTGAAATAAACATAACGTCGCTTGTCCGACATTATCCCGGGGAGAATGGGTAGTTATGAGCGAGCCTGCCTCACAATAAACTGCTTACACGTCTAATACCGTGCGCCGAGAGGATGTGTGGCCCAGCCTTGTGTGATGTCTTTATTGCTGCCGACATGCTCTGCCGGCAGGTTTTCCCAAAAAACGATATGTACTAAGCCATTTATAACTTGATGCTATATAAATTAAGTAGGTATCATAAAACTATTATAAAAATTTTCTAAACATAAAATATTATTAAATATAGTAGAACGAAAGAAGTAGCTACGAATATCGTGGTGGAAAATGTAAATATTGCATTTTAATGGTTTTCTCCAAGAGAAAAATAGTCTCGTGTTTTATTTAAAGCAAGTAAAAAGTTTTGTAGATGCACTTGAATATTTTACGGGCGTATGTTAGTAGATGTGTGAAGAGTGTGTTATAAAATCGAGGATTGACATTCCAACCGTAGATTGTTAATAGGCTTCTGCCCAGCAGTGGACTGCTAAGACTGTTAATAAGTATTATTTATTTGTGTTATTGATTTGTGTTAGTTAAGGCTGACACTACACCGAGATGAAGCAGAGGAAAATTAATCAATACCCTTTATTTTAAACTTAACATTCATGATGAAAACATTTACTATTGATCTATTTTTTCCCTGTGGATTGTCAGCCAACACCCCAAATGGTTGATGTGCAGACGTGAAGCTGGTAGCGTCGCGTAGCCTACGGCGTAGCACTCGCGTAGCATACGGCGTAGCACTCGCGTAACCTACAGCTTCGCACTCGCGTACCCTACGGCGTAGCAGATAGCAAACGGCGGCGCGCGGCGTAGCAAAGTAGCGCGTATCGTAGCAACGTAGCGCGTGCCGTAGTGTACTGCAGATTGCGTAGCAGTGTAGCAGATGGCGTAGCTCGACCGGAATTGTAATGCAGTGGGTATTGAAGAAGGCTTTCATTTATTGCGTTAGCAGTAGTAACACAGTGAAAAACTTATTTCCGTTTTAACATAGCGCCAGGGTGCAGCAATGTTTTTAGTTTATTTGAAATCGTTGTCCATCTCACATAGAATCAAGTCCTACGGGGTAGATATCAGATAATAGCTTAGTCATCACGTGTAAATAAAAATTGACATTGCAAAATAAGGACCACTTTATTATACAAAAGAATTTAAAAGCTTCCGGTCATGCCATATATTTGGATCGAAAAACCCAGGGACCCGTAAGGGTGGTCAGATAAAACTGATCCATGAAAAAGAAAACTTTGGTAATGTATTATGAATCGGTAAGAGTTAGAATAATGAATCTCCGCTGGCGAATCGTGCGTAAAGCGGTTTATTTGTGGAGGGTCCGAGGAGACGCTGGATCGCGGAGGCCCACATTTATTCAAGTCACGTGACGCGTCCCACGGAAATAATACGAAATGTGGCTACGTGACCAGTTCATTATGCGGCGGCACAGAGCCCGGCCGGGCCCGGCAGGCCCCACCAGCACCTCGCCACCAAGCGACACTTTTCGTATGTCCGTCGGCGTCGGTATTACAAACAACAGAACGTGTTACCACGCACAGACCCTCCCGGATTTCTTTTAAATCACTGTTCGGCGTCGATTTTGTTGAGCATGGGTTGTTTTTAAAGCTCCAAAAATAACAATTTCATTTTGTTGGGACATTTAAGTACGAAGGTACCCTGCCAATTTTTTTTTTTTTTAAACCGCTATATTCGTATAGGTCTATCTAAAATCGTATAGATTTTGTAATTGATATACAAAAAACGCCGAGCACGATTTTTTCTTAAGATTGTTGTTTAACGGAAGGTAATCGAATAGAAGATTGTCGTAAAACGTTCCTGATTTTATCGCGGAATGAGAAGTCGCTCGCGACTTTTCCCATTCGACAAAAACGTTCGTTTCCCCCTGGAGATGTAAAATCGTTTTATTTTATTACTTCCGCCAGTATATCGTTATATTAGAAGCACCCGTCCTGCTAGGTTCGGGGAGATGTTTACTGTATTAAACGGGTTGAATTCCATTCAGTGTCTTAATTATAACGTGTTTATCTTCAATCGTATTTTGCTACTTCTAAGTATAATCATAAAAGTTACTGCGAAGGTACGTTATTAGGGTTAATTTCAATCGTCGGTTTTGTATGTCAAGAATAAACACGCTTATTTAAACAAGGTTATAGCGGCAACGGTGATAGAGGCCAGGCCGTGTTATTACGCCTGATTAGAAACAGTTATCAGTTGCGGCTATCGTTACAGCCCTACTAAAGAGCCCCTGTAAAACTTCTGTAGCATTATCATGATACATTACTGTGACTCGATGAACTGATGGTAAATTCACGACGTTGGTTTATTTACAGCTGAATGGGACCCTGCCTCGCATGAAAAATTGATGTCATGGATTGAGTTACTCATATTTTGAAATAACTGGTGTTATAAAATACTGTAATATTTAGCATGTGGTTTCATATGTCCTGTATTGTTAATAATTGGGTTTGTCGTTTAAAAGAAATTAAACAAATATGTACTCAACTTTAGTTTCAGAACATAAGATAAGAATTGATTAATAAGTTCTTGGGATGGACCGATTGTCGGCATGGTGAACATCTGCGTTTGTGACGGCGCACGCCTATACTCATTCGATAAGACGCGTATCCGCGCCTGGCATTAATCGTGAGCTTAAATATTTTAACGCGTCGTAACATTGATTTATTCGGAGCGTAATCTCAGCTCGCGGCTTGTTTGTTCTTAGGCTCGAGACGTATAGGTAAGATTAAGCTACGCGCCCTCAATCCATACCCACGAACCCACCCGATCTCTTTCCTTTACTTAAATTGCTATTTACCATTTCTAATTGGCTTCATTTCAATCAATGTTATGCCTGTTATCAATCTTGTGTTAGTAGTAACGAATAATATACATTACTAGAGTATAAGCTGGACTGCGTCGACAAGCACTACGTGGAATATAGAACGAACAGAGCATTCGCAGAAGATTTATATGGTCATTGTGTAGCGTTAATTGCAGCGAATGGAGCGAAGTACGATGGTATCGTACCATCCGAACGAGAAATGTAATGCCCCGTCGACTGCTTCAGTGTGTAGCTCATGAGAATAATGTGTGCGATGTAAACACGTGAACCGCGCAATACACGACGTCCTATTTCAGATATTAACATTCATGTTTGTGTTGTGCGGTATTTAAATTGATAAATTGTTGCTTTGATGGCATACACTCTTTCAAGCAAAAAATTATGGCGCGTTATAAAGGGGGCTGCCTATACAAGGGGAGATAGTAAAAGGGCGCGTCTGCCGGACCACCGGGTTTAACTGAATCGAAACAGCGGGTACACTGACATTGGAAACCTATTGGCACAGATATCGACGGGGTCCGTCACACGACTGCCCGGCAGCGTAGCACATTTCAGTGTGGCAGATTTATGAGAACCGACCGACGGCTATAGAGGCATGGGGAGGCTTATAACTGTGGGACTGTGGAGAAGGGTTGGGCGGTCGCGGGAGGCGCTGTTATTGTGCGACGTTTGATTTACGCACGTACCGCTATCACCCTTTTGTTAGGCCGGATACCGACTGCTGTGCCAGTTCCGCCAGCCCGAATGCAGGCTCTCTTTACTGATGTTCACCTCTCTCGCCCCCTTGTTACTATCATTTCAGGCTTCACCTTTTTAATTAAATTATTTACATTTTTATGCTCGCATTTTTTATCATTTTTATGCCTAAGCTTCATATTTTAAAAGCTTCATACGGTCTTTATTCCATTCTGTAAATTATACGGTAATAAAGTGATGTTTTTGCGGTTACCATTTATGATATTGGAAATAATCATAAATCGGAGTAAGTATTCATAGCATTCACTGTTAGTTGCGGAATACGAAGTGCAAAGTTTATTTTAAATTCATGAAACCGTACGACATATACCGATCGGATGGCGCGCGATGATTTGGCGGTAGGTGCATCGGGCGAGAGCGTGCGGCGCGGCGGCAGCGCGCGGCGGCGGTTGGCTCGTCGTTACCCGCAATTAGCGGCTCTACACACGCGGATAATCCGCGCGACACGCCGCCCGCGCCTCCCGAGCCCGCACATGATTGCACTACGGATTCAGCGAATAAATTCATTTGTACGCAAATTGTATCGGCGCTTGCAATTAAAACTTTGTTGGCGCTTCGAGCTAAGATAAATAACACTAATACATTCTGCTTATTGCGGGAAGTTGCCGGATACAGAGGATATATTAATGTTGTTCATAATTTGTTTGGGCGGATTAACCTTGTTGGTCTGTAAACTTATATTTAACAATAGTCCCGCGCTGTCCCTTATTACACATTCAAAGTTACGGTATCAAAAATGTTATGTAACAAGTGTACAATGGGAATATGTTTGCATAATTTTATTGTATTTACATAATACAGCGACTGTGTAGTCGAAGACTTGCTCCGTTGTAATTAGGCTACTAAATAATTAACAATAATTCTAATATAATGCTAATTTTAACTTGAATAAGGAACGACAAGCGTGTCTAAAGCCCTAATTGACGAGACTCCAAGCTCGTCTCCGATATTATGTTGCATTCGATTTCATGCAATATTACGATTTGCATCACACTCGACTTAGCTATTAAAATGAGTTCGATCTCAACAAATCCTAGCCTTAGGTAGTTTCATATAAAGTTATAAGCGTAAACGTCCGACTGGACGTAGCCAAATATGTGGATCGGCAATGATTACCTAAGACAAATACGTGGATCTGCAATGTTTCATTGCTGCAAGTTTTGATCAAGAATGCGGGTGTCGGTCCATGTGTGTGTACAATCGACAAAAGTTTCAGTTCCTACCACAAGTTAAAATTTCCAGCGGATTGCGGGATGCTCTGTGACATATCTGATGGCGCAGAATTATTCCTCTCAACGATTTGACGAAGCGGAACTTTGTTCGATGTTATATAAGGTAGCTTTATTTGTCCGCGGCACCAACATGGAACCCGCCCTCGCATACAAGGTTTTGTCAGCGCGTTCCGTCTCTTTGTGTGCCTTGCCATTGTTCCATTCGCTAATGTTGTTAGTGCACTTTTTCAGCGACTACGCTAATTTAAATACCTCTCCTTTCTTTTGTAAAGAGACTCGTCTTCCGTTTTCCGCGAGTGGCGGGCTCCCTTTGCGTTTGAGAAGTCCGCGTTGGGAGACTGCATTTAAATGAGACACTTAATCACCCGAGTTGGCCCCGCATTTCTTAAAGTCGTTTGTTCTCTTCATTCATTACATCCTTTCTACAGATTTATCAAGAGCTAGAAAGATTTTATTGCTTGACCATAAAGTTAATTTCTTCAATTAATCTTTGACATACCTGTTCTCATTTCCTCTGGTTTAATATACTTGCAGATCCTCATATTATAAATGCGAAAATCAGTTTGTTTGTTTGTTACGCTTTCACGCTAAAACGGCTGAACGGATTTGGATGAAATTTGGCACATGGGTAAACCATGACCTGGAATAGGACATAGGATACTCTTTATCCCGATATTCCCACGAAATCGAGACTTACGCAGGTGAAACCGCAGGGCTCAGCTAGTTACAAATAAAACGATATAATAGTTACCAATTACTTAGCTAATACTGAATTTAATAATCATCTTCAGTAAATATTTTACACTTGTACACGTACACAACAGTAATCATCAAGCTCACAAATCAGTCCAAGTGATAAGCAATTCTTTGCCGAAGGTATCACTCCAACAACCGTCAGTCACCGTCACCAAAAGTCAGTAGTTCGATATTTGTTACAGATAATATTAACAGGAAGTTAATGCAGGGTGCATTCAAAACAGCTGCCTCTGTGTCCTATAATATGCATGTTTTAACTTTTTCAATTACCAGTAAGAAAAAGTCACTCCTGAACTCCTAAATCGAGCCACCGTGCATTTCTTTGTATACAGACTTAGAACATCAAAATAATTATAAGTCAGACTGGCCATCATTTCGGTATCAAAATTGTTCCAAATTTGATTTCAAAAATTTGGAAAAGAAAAGAAAATCGGAGTTTGGTCGCTCTTAAAGAAGCAATAAGCTTTGGTTTGTGGTTTGGTTCGTTGTTTGTTTTGTTTTGCATAAAAAGAGAATCGTTTTTTTTTTATCCTTTCTGACATTCAAATGATGGATACTGCACCTGAAGTAGCTGCGCTAGCTGGTAGCACTTCTTCAGGCTAGGTTTAGTCAACGTAACGTAAGTGCACAACTTCATGCAAGTTGTTCTGCCGTTCAAAGAATTTACCATCGATACCTGGAGATTGGCGACTCGGTGCGCCGTCCAGGAGGATCACGAAACCACAGTACAGCACGACAAGATCGGTTTGTCGTTACCACCAGCCTGCGTAATCGTCACCTGACCTCAGTACAGGTCCAAGAACAGCTTCGAGACTTTCATGGACAGACTGTTCGCGCTCGAACTGATAGAAGGAGACTCGAAGAACGTGAACTGAAACCTCATAAGCCAGCCAATGGTCCCAAACTGACACGACACGAGAATGGCGCGCCTTCAGTTTGCACTCGAATATTTGCATTAGACTCAAAGTCAACTGAGCCAGGTTCTTTTTATGGATGAAACATGAAACAAAGATTATGCTCTGTGGCAATGAGACGTAGGAAAGTCTGCCGAAGACGGAGACGGATGTTTTCAGCAATGTTGCATTGAAGAGAAGGTGAGTTAGAGCGGACAGTCGGGGGCGGAATTTCCACCGAAGTTTAAACTGGCATTGAAGTTATGGGACCACTGTTACCACCACTAAATAGCGACCGATACATTCGTCAATTCCTAGAGGCTCATGTGATGCCGTATGCTGAGTAGGTGGACTTGAATTTCATTTTTATGCATGGTAATACAAGGGCGCTCATTGCAAGAATTGTTCGAGAATACCTACATGACGGTAGTATCGCAGTAACAGAATGACCAGCAAGAAGCCTTGATATGAATCCAACGGAGCACTTATGGGATGAGCTGAAAAGGAGTGTTCGAACCAACTCACAACCCACAGAAACTTTACAGGAGCTATAAAATGCTATCTTAGAAGCATGGGAGAACATTTCACAGCACGTTATAGTGGCATCAATTAATTCCATGCCGAACCGCAAGACGGCCGTCTTAAATGCTTTTGGAGGAGACACAAGTTCCACGCTGATTTTGCCCCTCAGAAACGCGAAAATACTACTTATTGCAATTAAATTGTTTTTTTTTTTGTGTATTCTGAATTCCGATTACAATTTTGAAACAACGACAAACGAAAATGATAGTGAGAGGCTTCAAAATCAGGTATTTTTTTTTCTTTGTAGTAGTACTACAAAGAAAAGAACATACCATTATTTTAAAAGATAGAGATCTTTAAACAATAATATGCAGAGTGGCTCGATTCAGGTGTCCGGGAGTGTATATTTTTCTCTGTTCGTATGTATAAAAGGGTTTGGCATCCGATTTTTCAAAGAAGTTTGCATGTCTGCGATGTCGGGTGACAAGACCGCTAACACCCACTCAAATAGTGTAAATATGAGGAAGGTAATAAACTCTTGGCGAGTGGCGTGCTCGGATTTGCCTGGAGTTTGGTACGTGTCGCCCCCCCCCCCCCCCCCACCACAAGCGCAGCGTAGCCGCGTCTCTTCGCGCTACTGCGCTACTTACTTTGCCTTATGCCTCGTTCACATTATCAAAGTTTTAGTCGCAGATAGTGTTAGCGATCCTTAGAGAAATTATTTGTTATTTTAGTTTAGCAAGTTAGAACGACAAGTCTTGTAACTACCTTATAATTTTTAAAACAGCCTTTACCGTTGATTTTGAACCGATAACACAAGTTTGCCGTCCATAAAAGTCGCTTAAACCATAAATGGTCTAGCACCAGCTATACTGATATATGTACCAGTTTTATTTCGAGACCATGAAGTTAGATTGTAGCATTATCGATGAAAATGGGGTATACTAGTGCGGTGTCGTTTTTAACCCGTCGCAATATAGCACGTGAGGCCACGTATTAATATCTTTACTAAGCTGAGTGGATCACGGCGTCAGCGTGGCTTGGCCAAACGTAGCCTATGATGCATGGTGTGGCCTGACGCAGCTCGCTTAATGAAATATTCGCACGGAGAGTGAAACAGACACCGGCCATCATTTACAGGTGAAGTCAGTGTGCCAACCATTCGCTAATTTCTTTGTTGAGGGTAAACAAATAATTTAATTTTTCAACGTGATTTAAGATACTAATCTAAAATCATTTTGAAATATTTTATTAACTTTCATAATATTATGTTAAACCTAAAAACTATGGTGATCATAGAGATCTTTTTGAGTAAAATATTGTCTGTTAATGTAGTTATATAGGTACTTGAATAATTAAAATAAACTTAGCCTTGTTCATCAATATTACACCAATAGTTAGTCGGTGTAATAATGATAAGTTTATTGATTTTAATGTAAGATCTACTCGCAAGTGAATCTTGGAGGAGATGAGATGGAGTAAAGAATGGCACCTTTTAACGGGTCACGTATATACCATAACTTTGTTGCTAACGTTATTACGTCAGACGTGAAAACAGTAACTGAACGACGTGACCGCAATAGCAATAATCAATTGGCTCGTGTTTTATTACTCACAATACACCAGTATTCTCGCGGAACAGTGATTTTTTCTATAACATTGAAGGTCTGTATGACATAATTTCCTTCCAACTCCTTTTAACATTTAATTAATTGATTGTTATCTATTTCCGCTTTGACGTCGGTATTACCATCTTAGTAATGCATTTACGATGCAAATAACCGGTACTATATAAACAAAATATTCTTACTTTCCTCTTATCGCTGAAATAAGTTAGTGACGATATGCGCAGATAAGAATGGAATTTTAATATTTATGGTTATTCACCTTACTAGGCACGCCTCGACGTAATCCTTGTAATAAGGAGAGGTCTACAAAGAGGAGCACAATAGCTGTTGGCATGCAGAGCGGAGCATGACGCAGGCGTTATTTTACCATCACTCAAGATGACAGTTGTATTTTTCGCGGCCAGCGGCCGACGCTCAGGCGCCGGCTCCGTGTCGTTTATCATCGCTTCGCGATCGTGTCCAAGCCTTAGTTATTTGGGGATATGTAGATAAAATAGTCAAGAAATATTTTTTATTAAAAATTTACGAAAATATGTACCTATGTAATAAAACTAGTACCTGCTTGGTAACTTGGTGCGTGTCAAACGACAATCTATTATTCACCGTAGCTCACCCATTCGAATGATGTTTCTAAAATCAGCGAAATGTTTCATGTTAAGATTTATCGTGGTGTCGGTCGTAGAGGTATATTGTGGATGGAAGTTGGAGGCGCTGGCGATGCATCCGGAGACGGCGTCAGCAGTACGTGCGGCCGTAGTGCGGCGCACTCGACTCGCTCCACGTTTATTATCGAGTGATTGCCTCCCTGCGTGATCCGACTTGCCAACTATCTTTTGAACCGATCTGAACGTTCTTTTCCTGAGATTAGCTGCTTTTATTTCTATTTTACAATCCTCGTGATTACTACTCGATCGCTGGGTAATTTATCGAAGACTCGCAATATCGATCGTGTTTTTCAATTTATTTTATACACATTGAATAGCGTAAGTTTAGCCAGATATATATTTAGCCGTCAAAACTTTTTCTTGTGAACGAACAACTAAAAGGTTTGTTTACACTTCTTTCTGAAGATACAAAATTATGATAAACTGCTTATAGCATACTCGGTACCACCATACCGTACATGTTTGTGTACAACGCATACAGAGTTCTTGCCGACACTTTGACAGTTAGTAGGGGCAAGTCTGAAATATCGGTGTGCGCGGCTTAATCGCTCAGCGTGCGATATTGGCGTTACATCATGTTGTCAGCGGAGAGAAAAATTGCCGCACTCCGTCCCCCCCCGCGCCCGTCCGCGCCGAGCCGCGCGTTCCACACGCCCCGCTCGCCGATGTCGACAGCGCGTTTATATTACTTGGGGATTTATTGTAGTTTTACGAACGCACATTTATCTGTTTCCATAGGAAAAATAACATGTTACGTATTATGCTACTTTAATAATTATTCACATCAATATCGATTAAGTAATTAGACTCCTTAGTAGAATTTTCTTCAGTACATTGTGACGCAGACATAGAGGACATTTTCTCGCAGAATGAGGCTGTTTGGAGTCAGTGCCAAGCCAATTAGGCAACTAATTATTACATAGCTAAGTAAAAGGTTACGTATACTTACGAGTACCTACATACTTGAGTAGTACATATATGAAAATTCTACGAATGCGATATAATATCCTATATACAGCATGTAACAAAAACCCTGTCCGATCCGAAAGGAGCACATAGGTACTTCAATAACATTACCAGAAAAAAATAAAAAATATTTTTTTTTATTGAAAAGAAAATTTTTGAAATTCACATTTTTAGTACCAACATAACCCCAATTTCATTTTCTGCAGAAGTCATATGGTATGACTTGTAGACACCCGCTAGACGGCAGCCCGCGCTCCATGTAATAAAGCGGTAAAACTCCCGATAGAAAAAATGAGGCAATTATTTACTTATTTTGTTTACTTTAAAAAAATAAACACAAATAGACTCTCAGTATGATTCTGAACAACACCCTCTCGGTTCGGACAGGGTTTTTATTACACGCTGTATATTGAATAGGAGAGCATGCTGAAGCGCACCCATAGTCAACCATCCATTGTAAGAATTGAATGCATCCATCTTGAGTGAGGCTAAATTCTTGTATCGCCTTACGCAAGCGAGTAACGCACACAATGCCTAAAAATACAAATATACCCAAAGTTAGCAGCAATCTACTGGTAAAATCGAGTACACCTTCGGGACTGCAACTTTAAAAGCATCTATAAGCAACAATTCAAAAGTTTTCGCTTTGTCCATCGCAGTCTGCACTTACTATAAAGAAAAAGTTCATTCAAAATCTTATTTACTGGTCTAGCAAATGTACGGAAAATATTTATATTCAGACTAGTATATTGATTTAATCAGATGCAAAAGCGTACAATAACACATAAGGAAAAGAGCCTCAAACCAAGCTCTTCAAAACACATGACTGAACCTCAGTTGGCAGTATTGGTGAAGAAAATTCAAATATGACATTTCTGGTTTGCGGTGACGCATGATATTATCGGCGTAAAATATTCTAGCTCCGTTGACATGACTTACTTTTATATTAAAATCACCCGATTCGTAACCACTTACTGCAATCATCGTAATAAGTTTTTAATTTACTAACTTAGCTTTACGACCCTGGACGATTTTAATTAAATTTGTCTTCCAAAACAATGTTATCGTCAAACATACATACAACATTAAAATAATTTAACAACCTCAAGAGCAAATTATATAATCAAGATCCAAGGCACTTATGTAGACCAAACTTTGGCATTCAGGTCGGTTGTTTCAGTTTACTTTTAAGACCATCATAACATTGTGGCAGGCGTGCGTTTGTACTACATTATTGAAAATTGGATGATTAAGACTACGTCCTTCTTTACATGAAATCGTCAGACTCTTTTCGAAGCAGTATGTGTATGCATAGTTACAGATGTTGGTAAATTATAGATAAAAATCCTATACTATTAAATGAGCAATATTTTGGTATATATACATATATTTGTAATCACGTTGTCGAAAACGGCTCTAACGATTTCGATGAAAGTTGCAATACGGGGGCGAAAAATCGATCTAGCTCTTAGGTGTCATAACTGGGAAAATTATTTTTCTCTATTTTCACCCGAGCAGAGCTCGGTCGACCAGGTACTAATAATAATATGTCCAAAAAATTAATATAACGCAATACGCATAGACATCGGAGTCTGAACAATCGCAGTTTTCAATTACACAGTTCGTTACTTTCTGAAAGATAGAAAATGACAGGAAAATAAGTACACTACGTTTTGTCGCATAGATGACTCAGACAATATATAAATGGTTCATTATATACCTATTACAATCAATCTTGGCACCTATAACTAGATTCTAAAATTAATAATAAAATTTGAACGATAATTAACACTAAAATAAAGTAAGAACTTATTCTAGGTCCAATTCCTCTTAAAAGACTTATTAAATAATAAATAACTAAATGTACCTTAACGAAGACAGTACTGGTCTCGATTAAAGATCTATCTAAAGACAGATTTATGTTTCTCATATACATACTTACATAGCTATTATTGTAGTCTCTCGTTGTCGGAGTCTATTCAATAACAGGCGCAAACCTGCTTGATTTATGAGCTGCGCAAATTCATTGTTATTCTCAACCAACGAGTTTGGCTCAGAACTATTCTATTCGAAACTATTCTATCTGATGAAATAATTATGACCATACTATGCAAAAGATCACACAAGGAACTTCGGAATATATCACTGTACTCGATTCATGAGTTGCACGACACATGTGCTGCGCACCATTCTGTTTCTAGCTAGAGGGGTGTGGGTAATTGTACTAGTAGATTGTCGTGGTCGAGTGTTCGGCATGGTCCACGAGGCACAAGATTGCGGAGGCGGTGTTTGCTCTTTGGCGGAGCCCGCAACGGGCTTACGGTTCAGCGAGTCGTGCGGCGAGCGCGCGGCCTCTCGGGTCGCGTCTCCGGCCAAATTGAAATATCCCCGCTGCCACGACGTCCACCACTCGCATAGAGAACCATGCCAGTCGCTCGCCTGCGGCCACCCGCTTCACACATACTCAAAATGAACTGATAAAGTTCACATTCACATTATGTACTCTTTATTTCCTCTAAGATATTACCTACATCTTCAAAGTCACATTTTATGCGCCGTGGCTAAAAATCCAAATACTTTATTCGCTCTTATGCCGCTCGGTAGTAATAATTTCATAATTCAAGTAGGTAGGTAGACCCGAAATGGGTCGGGTCATATTTCGCTAAAAATTATATATTGGCATGGTTCTCGAACGATTCAATTTCCGTGCGCAGACAGCAGCGGAATTTACGTGCGCAGATTTACATGCCAACGAAATTATTTGCAAATGGTACCTCGAGCGATTCATCTATATTTTATGATTCGTACCGCGCACACTTTAAGGTTTCTCTCTTCGAAATTAAATTATCACTTTATATTTCAAAAGAAAAGATATTTGTCGTGTAAAATATGGAAATATAAACAGGTGTTTGGCAGATTGTTAAGAACAGACTTTGAAATTGGACAAAGTTTATTTATGAGTAAGGATAGCGATATATTTTGGGTGTTTGTTTTTATGTATTCCGTAACACTATTCAATTTCACAATGTCCTGAAACGTGTGAATTTCCCAACATACATAATATGCAATTATTGGACCGGTCCTATGTTTTTCGTTTTAGCGTATTTGTGTATGTATATTGTTATTCTATGCGATGTCTAACCAATTCTCTATATTTGTATCTGTGACCCGTGTGAAAAAGAGTGACGCGTGCACACATTGTTTAAATCGATAACCTTTGTAGAGGTGGTTGCCTTACGAAGCCCCTTTGCAGGTAATCCTGCCCACTTGGAGTTATTGCCGCCGAGGGAAGGAAAGATTACCTCGGCGGGAGATAAGGAGGTCGACGGGGCTTCGAGTGCGATTGTCCCCGAGTCAGGCGTCGAATTGTGTCAAGTGAAGCGGCAAATTAAACGGCCAGGCCTTCTGCGCGCCCTGCTCACTAATCGTCACATAAACTGCTGCCGCCCGAACGTTTAATTACGCAAAACGCTTTCTTCTACATGTACTTTATTAACCGTACCTAGCCGCTAACTTACAGCTTTTGTTTAACTTTTTGTGACCAGTGCCATACTACAGCGGCCAAAAAAACTAGCAGTCGTTGTTGCCATATAAACATAAATGTTATTAATCATTATGATAATACATCTTTTAAAATATTAACACAATTCAAAAAATAAATTTAAACAACCCGCTACAAAATATAATCGTGCCTACCCGAATAGGATAAGTCATGAAGATATTGCCCGTATGTAAGGATACATTTTCGACTGACAGATAAGATTTCAGCCGTCGGTAGTCATACGGCATCCGACCTACTTTCTCATAAAACGAAATACATTTTCATGTTACGTTTTCGTAATAAAATACTAATAATGATACTTAACATCAACCACAGTCCCAAGACGCCGACAATAAAAAACAGTGTACACGACAATATGTCAGCCAGTAAACAAAATCCCTTACATCAAAAAGGTTTATTGTTATGAAAACCAATTCCTACTACCTAATTGTATTTTATCATATTGGGAACATTACGCGAAAAAACAACTTTATAATTATTTTTAAACAACCGTTAGTTAAAATAAAATTTATAGAATAATATTTTCAATTACATTTCGCTATTTAAGTAATAAATAACAATTTGTAAGATTTAAAACATTTGCTACAAATGGCTACGTAGCTACGCGTAGACCTCGTAGCACTTGTGTAGCACTAAATAATGGTTTTGAACTATTATGCATTACGTCAAAAGTTTTTAATTTAAAAACTAACTACCATGTTCTCCACCTATAATTATACAGGATCACATAGCAAAATCACGTCATGTTTAATTTGATACCTTTATTAAACATAAAAAAAATTCTAGGGTGACTGTAAACTGTCTCGAAGACATGATTAGGTTTCTATATTAATTAAATAGACACGGTAAACGATAGCGACAATGTGAATCGGAGGCAGGAAGCAAATTGTGAGTGACGCTAATGATAGGGCGCTCAGCAGTCGTAGTGCCACGTAGCGTCTTTCCAATTACGCTACGGCGGCGTAGCGGGGCCGGAGTCACGCTGCGCTCCATTCGTTACCGGGACGTGCCACCAACATCTGGACCATCCGTGTTATAACTCCGATAACTTGTTGCTACACAAAATTGGTTTTAGTTTTTCTCATAGTATATTGTAAGTTGTGTGGGTGTTCCTTATTTATTAAATGAATACGGTTCAGCGATACTGCTATGATACTCTTGAGCTGCTACTAGTTAAGATAGAAAAGTTAGTTACGTTTTACTTAAGAAATATAATGTACCACCATTGTGAAATCCGTTTAATAGGTATAGTTTAGTTATTGTTGAAACTTAACCTTAAATTGGTACCTGTGAACCGTTTCCTAAGGGTGGATAGTTAAGCAACTCGACAAAATCAGTTGATTGGGATAGTTTTCGAAGGCCCTCTTTTCGCAGTGGAAGTTTACGGAATTAGACTAAAGTTTTATATCCCTACCTATCTTGCTAAAATTATTTCATGCCAAAACGTTTCAAATATTAATCTTGGATTTCAAAATGACAGTCTCGTGTGGGTACTAAATAAACTTTAAACATATATAAAAATGTTCTTGCTCTGTTTATAAAGTTCATACAAATATTATCGTTTGAAGGCTTGAAAATGTTGCGACGTGATATATACATAATGCCAAAAGTTTGTTGGTCACAGAATAAAGTAGAGTATTCCGACAAAACACTCCACGTGGAATACTGTGATAAGGCGAAACTTTGTCTTGCTAACAAATTACACTCTGAATTTCGGTTGATAGAGAAACTTGTTCAAATGAAATCATTTGAACGGTCGCCACGTATCGTCTGTGATATTTACTCGCTTTTATACATTGCTTGCGGCATTGTTATTCTTTTTGGGTGTATGAGTAATCAATTATTATTACCTAAACCCCTTGGATGTCCGTGATAAAACCAATATCAGGCGCTTCACTCGAGTGTCATTTTCGTTTCATTCACACGACACTGACAAAAATATATAGGAATGAACGTTCTGCACCTTACATTTCATTTCTGGATCTTCGGTAGGTGAGTGAAGGATGTGGAGTGCCGAAATCCAACATCGTTGGATTGGTACACTAAGGAATTTATTTTTCAATTTTGATTAATTTTGTGTTCGGACGTTTCATTTCGAGTGAATGCCGAATGAAAGGCAAAAAATTAACAAAACGTGAAGCGTCTGATATCGGTTTAATCGAACACATAATACTTTATTGTAATATTATGTAATTCCATTTTGATTTAAATCTATGCCATCAACATAAGTCAGTGAAGCCATCTGGTTCCCAGTCACTACAGTCACAGTTACCCCTCCATATCAGAGGGTTGTGAACTTGTGCAGTGTGCTGAATAGTGAGGAAAATTGTAAAAGGTACAATAATCATTACAGGTTTAAGGTTTTTATTTATATCATACCTCGACATTCACGGTCACGGAACGCTTACGATTTTAGTTACCTGTCTGTTTCGGGATTGCCCGACTAGTATCAGATCGAACGGAGCTTTTATCACGCGACGACACGTCGTGGGTTAAACTGAGAACAATCGTACAAAAAAAAATCTAATTTTGTTTCGATCACAACTTATATTGCATTACTTATACATTTACGACCTTTATAAGTACGATAATTTTACTGACCCGCGGATTTCAGATTTGTCTTAAATCTAAAATCATATTCGAGTAAACTTACACTACTTATAAGATTTCTCAAAACGATAAACCACCTTTGAAAAAGGATACGGAACTAATTAAGCATGATATAACTTCGTCACATTATGCTCGAAATTCTATGCGTCACGTCATGGCGCACCTTTGATCTTTATCTGTAGTGCAGTGGGCATCTCAGAACAGACCACCGCATCGTGTCTTCTTCCAGGAAGCTTCTGTTACTTAATAATTATTATTCATTACCTACTATTAAATGTGTCTTAATAAACCGTTATTCGTATGAAGCAGAATTACGTCCATTTAGCGTTAGTCAATATACTAACAGCTTGTTGAATGTTGCATTCACCTACTCACATAATAACCGCGGTGCTCCATTATGATATTGCCCTCTGAGTGAATTCGGTTTCATATCTTCCTACATAAAAGTGGATTTTTGAGCTTTACGAAGCGCGAACATTGTTCAACGCAACTCCTACTTAATTTTCCCTCAGTATCCAATCATATTTATGCTAAGTAAACGTATTGTATTTGTTTTATTCGAAAAATGTTGATATATTTGTTTCATGAATGAAAATATTTACCTGCCAGTCCACCTACATATTTGTATATTTCGTGGCTGAAGGAACTGACTAGGTTTAAATGTTTTTTTTTTTTTAATAATCTAAACGACAATAGTTTGGCCGCGTGCTAAAACTATTTCAGTATACCTACCGACTTGCAGCTTTTGTTCAGGTATTTTGGAGCTACAGATCGCTCTGATAATCGTCATAGGTCATCGTCATTTACTTCATTATTACCAAGCTTTAGCAAATCCAGCATTATAGAACATTATAGCCGTAGCCGGTTAAGTTGTCAATCAGGTACATAATTGACGGTGTGGCACTTAGCGCGCCACAGCGCCATTCAGTTGGGGCTCGCTGACACAGCGCCGCACTTGACGCGCCGCACGTGCCGATCACCGCCACTCTTCGCGATACTATCGTACGCGCGCTGCTGATCATATACCACTACATGCTTACACTATTCGCACTAGGTATCCTATAAGCCTTAGAGAACATAAGGCATTACAATCTGTCGTTGTATCTGCCAAGAGAATATAGTAGATTCAACTAATTCTTTTAAGTACAAACAATTGTACTCTAAGAACCGTAAATACACAATTTCACGCAAATAATAATTTACGCTTGGCTTGGTGAATTCCGGATGGTATGGAGAGTGTTATTCCAATGTACCCCCGTTACGGAATCCCCACACTAAAATTAATCAAATTAAGAAAGTTTGCTGCAGCAAAACAACACATCGACCCTTATTTAGCGAAGGTAATTTCGCTGGCGGTCCGTTAACTGACGCGACGCGACAATTATTTTCATATAACATAATCCTGGGGCGTTGCGAGGTGTGTTCTCTTGGGACGCGTGATTTGGAGGTACCGGTCGTCCGGGCATCCGGGCGTCCGGCGTCCGGCGTTCGGGCGCGGCGGGCCGGACCCGACGCCTACAGAACATCGCTCGTTGACACGCCGCCGCGCTGCCTCGTCACTGTCTCCGGAAAACTCGTATTAATGTAAATTAGAGTAACCTGTCCTTGCTCTCCCTCGTCAGCAGAGGCCACCCTCGTCATTATATTTTTACTAACTTATTTTTATAAAGAGCAGCACAATTCTTTCCAATTACATTTTCTCGGGTGTTTTTATGATTTGTAAGATTATCTTGGCAGTTTTCTTTTGTGTTTTGCTAATGTGAACATTTTACGGGTGTTGAAAAACCTGAAGGGAAAAACGATATTGTACCTATTTCCTGTGTCATGCCTGTCCTCGATCATGCATGCTAGAACTTACCACAAAATATAATACTTGATCTGTGTTTTTAGATTTTATACTTTTGGTTAATCTCAACATGACTCTCTCTCATCTCAACCTGGTCGCGTCGGTCATTAATTCCATAGTTATTAAAAGTACTAAACATAGTTAAAATTCGAACCTACGTTTACAGTGGAACTCTTCTTATGAGCAGTTTCTTCATTAGTGTAGAATAAAATACCAATAAATTTATTTTTTCAATAAATCAATATTTTTTTTAAATGATCTCCTTTATAATCTATTATTTGTACATTTTAATTTACTATCTGATATTTTATTTTCAGGTAAGTGAAACACAAACCGGTGAGTCTATTGTAAATAGTCGAGGCCGCCTTATTCATAAACATCTTATATTGGTGTAATGGTCTCCTGCCCTCTTAGCAAAGGTAAGCGGCCAAATAAGGCGAGTGTATAAAAAAAATCCATATAAATATTAGTTAACCATACCAACACACTATCTCTGGACATAAATCTCAAAGTTCAGATTAAAATCGGCATTATTTTCTGTCAGAAATTTCTCCAGATACTACGGCGTGCTCGCTTGAAACTCTAGAGAACGGAGACATTTGATTTTAAGCCTCGCGGACTATAAGTGTTATTTCTTCGAGAGAAGTATTATTCTGCGACAGGAGCGCAGCTCCGCCGTCTCGAATGCTCCATTTAGTTCCAAAGTTTTTCTCGTTTATCACCGTTGGGCTCTCAGAGGCGGAGATTTTTCCTTTAGATTTGTTGTCACGCCAGACCTTTTTAATGTACCTTTCTTATCGTGGCTCGATTAAGAAGGAACTTGTTTTAGATCTTACTCTTCTTGGCTACTTTATTACTTCCTTGTAATTAACAACAAGGAGGGAAAAAATAAATGAAACCCATAAAGTAAGTTAAGGTAAAAAACGAAAAAAGTATAAACCGTCTCTCTCAAATCTATACAAATATTTGTGTAGATTTGAGAACCTTCGTTTACATTGGCATACTTGCCAATCCCGGACACAAATACCTTTTTACATTTTAGTTTATTTTATTTCATTTGGGTATCCGCTACTTATTCGATGTGTGACCTACTAATTAAGTAGGACTTGTGTAGACTCAGATTGGACTTACATTTTGGTTCAACTTTTTAGCGATTTATTTATTTTTATTGCAAGTCGGTACGTCCATATGTTTACATGTTCCTAGACCGTGTTAATAATGCTACTATTTTATGGACCTCTCATGCCATTGGAATAAAAATGATATGTTTTTTTTATGGGAGTATTAGTACAGGACGATTTAAAATGCTATCAGCAAGAGAGAAACTTACAAACGACGTAAGTAAACTTAATACGTCAGTTTGGTAAGGTTGGTGAAGCGAGCGGTTCGTTAATTAAGCGACTGAAACGCGGCCATAATAAAAAGAGGGCAGATTAAGCTCGGCTCGGCTCAAGTGTGGCCGAACAGGTGCGAGAGGCGGTAAACTACAGGCACATTCTCCCAACTCCACCGCGTGCTGCGCTTAGATAAAAGGATTAGCAGACTTTCTACTCCCCTCTACAAAGTACTCACAATTACATTACGTCTACCACTCAGCAAATTCGTGCGTATTTTACAGTATCGAATATCAAAACCAAAATATTTCTTGCCAATGTTTTCGTTCCCCATCGCATAAAATCTAACAGAACAGAATGTTTTTTATAATTTTACGAAAAGATAATGTTTGTTTTTGTATGATTATGTACCCTGGAGCGGAGTGAAGGTGAGTTTGTATCCCGTGACGGTTCAGCGCCGCGCCATAATGACTCAGCGCGAGCCGTCGACGTCGGCCATCGCTCAGAGATTGGAAAATGCCTCCACAACTTTTCTACTTATACAAAAAGTTAACGTGAAAACTTTGTTAATGTTTCGATGGCTTAAGGGCTATTTTTATTGTTAGGAGCAGAGTTTGTCACATTAATTTTATGGTGCTTAGTATTTTTAAACCTTTTTCATTGCTACATTAGAAATATCATCAAATAGAAAGGCCATAGAAACTAACATCAAAACGACTGTTTAGTTGTAGGTCAATAAAAACCCGTGTTGCTTAGTTACGTAAGTACTTATGCAGTATGGATGACTTTATTCAAATAATAAATATTATCTGCCGATAGAGCAATGAGATCAAAACAGTATTTTAGAAACATCGAGTCTCTTCTCTCAGTTGATGGCGTTAAATTTGCATAAAAATATAGTTAAAATGATTTGTGTTGTAGAAAATGTCTGACTTTCGGGCAAATGGTGCTGTAAAAATGTTGGTAGATCGGGATAGGCAGGCTCGCGTAAACAGCTCGGTAAATCACGAGAATTGCGCGCCGCAGCTCGACTTGGACAATATTTGTGCCAATAAAATCCTCCCTAACAAAGCTGTTGTTGTCAACGAAAAGCCGCCTGACCTGTTTTTAGTCTATCATGGATTTCGTTGTCATCGTTTCCGAAGCTTAATATAGATGTTGAGTGTTTTTAGATCCACATAATTACGACGCCCCCCAGTCCTGCAAAATAGAAGCTCAGTTTAACACGCTTTATTTTTAGGGTTCCGTAACTAGAAAAGGTATCGAAGATCCTAACCTATAACCAAACCAATAAGTCTGTTTGTATATCTGCCCTAAGTTCACGAGGCTCTATTACAGTACCTACCGGTAAGAGGTAGCTGACATTTTCAATGTATTGTGGTGAAAATGAATAAAACATCAGCAATTCAATGTCGAGTTTATAAAGATCCTTCATTTAGGAGAAGGTTAGTTCATGTATATAGTAGCACATACTGGACGTCTTCTTGACTTCTCAATAACTTGAAAACTATCACGGGCAGCTTTCGCGGGCGGGTAACTAATAAAGTAAGTTGGAGAGGAAAAGTAAACTAATATCGGGTTGTTCTGGCGACGGCGACGAACGCTGGCCGGTGCTGGTGCCCGACCGAGACGTCATCTTCGCTACAGATTTATTACTTTTAATATGTGCACTCCATTTACGAATGTCAACTACTTAAGTATGTTTTTACCCCATATTGGAAGATATATGAAGTTTCTAAGATTTATGTTTTCGCAACCTTGCTTACGTCTTGGTGCTAACGTGCTACTTCCTTCTTTAAACAAATAATCTTCATATAAAAACATGATCCCACAAACTGTAATGAATTGCCATAAATAAGAAACGTAACTGTAATCATTAGCACTGTGCCCATCTTTCTCACTTCAAAAGTCGTTTTGAAGTTTCTTAAAATTTTGCGAAAAAGTTTCGGTACAAATTAAGAGCAAATTTTACTCCGTCCGTTTAGCCATCAGTAATTTCAAAGTTCTAATGAATTTTCTTCTCTGACATTGAAAAATGAATTTCTACCCCTTATTTCAGCCGCTCTGGGACATCTGTAAGCACCGATCGGGAGCAAACTCACCCACATCATTTTAATATGTACATAAATCAATTTTTTATGATTTACAATTCAGCTAGTCCATGATGCAAGTTTGTTTTAATTAATAAACCTATGTACAGAATAGCAGCGTATTTGTTAGACTTGAAATATAAATAATTTCAGCTGTCTGGGCTTAGGCATAGTAAGGCAAAAGGCGAGGTCCGCCCGATCCCCGCGCCCCTCATTACCCCCCTAACGGTGCCCCATTAAGCGCACGGGCCGAAGTGCCCCGGACCGTAGTTAATCCACGTCCTCATTCACTGTTATTTCGAAGGTCTGATCTAATCTAAACAGGGCTTAGGATCCTACAATGCCAGTATTTCGCGCGACTCATCCCTTTTATGTATTTGACTATCCTCATACCGGTCCCGCCGCCGGTCGGTTGACGTTTGCCTTTGCTATAAAAGGAAATAACACTTCCGAAACTTCCGATGTGATTTCGCGTTAATGTCTTTGTATGAAAATTAATTTACTTGTAGACATTTTGGTCGCAACATTAACAAATTGTTTATACCAAAAAAAATACGCACATTATTTATGGCTTAAAACATAGCATACTGAAGAAAAAGACTATTGTCCATGAAATGTAGTGATAATGCTGACGCGAGCGGCGGCTAAGGCCGAAGTGGAAGGGTCAATTTGGAAGCTATTATACGGCGGCGGTTAGAGGCCTACTTCCGGCGGCTGCACTAAGCTGGTGTGTTCAAATCCCCCCCGCTCAATTTCGGCCTTTCTGCAACACCATTCATCCTTCGCCTATTTGGTGTAAGTACATTTTCACGATGAAGTTGTTCTCGACGTTATTTCATTTAAGTGAAAAAATGATTATAACTAACGAACTCGTAATTATTTTTTAGTCAAAGTTAAACTTTTATAAACCGGAACGAGGCTCAGTTTTGATGAACCAGCATAATAAATTGCTTTAGAGGTGAAAATGTTTTAACTGTACCGCACCCGTAAGCCGATTTCGGATTACCTCTTCATTTTTTACGATCCTCGGAGAAAATTTACGAATTTAGATTGAGTATTTATGGATTCCATATCCGATATTCATTTATAGCGGGGTCGGATCCGCGCGCGACCCCTATGCGAGCGTTTCTGAAAGTTCAAATGAGTCCTCGATTCCCTATTTTCGAATATTTTGTGTACACTATGTTCCAAATAAGTCTCTAAAAAAGGTAAGGAAATTACTAAGCGGTTCTTTTCAAATTATGTGTAGTTTAGTATTATTTTATAATTTTATAGAAACCGATAATTCGTTTGATCGTAACAAGAAACAGATACAAAAATATTATATTTTTTATTGAATACAATTTAAAAATCCAATCTACAAAATCCTACCCTATGATTTTATTTTTAAACTCGTTTTTGATAAGTAGGTAGTTCTATAGCAACAGCCTGACTATGAACACCATATACAGAGACATTACGTTGTATAATATGCAAGGAAAAGGATTTTAATAAAAACCTTATTTTGTAGGCGTTTATTTAACTAGTTCTTTTAACTTTAGCCTTATGTTCAAGTTCATCCTATTTGAATGACCTTGCTACCGCGATATAATTTCACAAATGAACATTTATGAAAATATCCTATTAGTTGCAATAGCGGCTGGACGCACGATGCAACGCCCGTGTTTCGCTAGTGGAAAAGCGGTGTAGTACATTGTAGCGGGCCAGCAAACGAGGAGTTATGACGTCGGCGGAGGATTACGTGAGTGGATGTCGTAATAAAGCTTGCGATGAAGCCGTTACCCGAAGATAAACGTAAATATCTCCGGCCGTCGGTGTCGGCAACTCGGCAGTATTCGCCCCCGGTCTGCCCGTGTGCCTGTGCCCGTTTCTCACATTTGTGTTTGTCTTCTCCCTTCATAATTATGCTACTGATAACATCTACAGCTATCGTGTACACAGCGTTGGTGGAATAAATTTTCACAAAAATATAACGACATTTTAACCGTAAAAATGATTCAATTTGTTTTCTCATTTATTCGGTTTCTCAATACGTGTTTCAGTAGATACGTCTCACAATGATAACATCTCATTTAGGAATCTAGGCCGCCAAATAGGGCGACTGTGTTGTAGCATCCTTTGTGCTCTATAACGTATGTATTCTCGCGCCTGCTCTTATCTCCTAAATTAATTACATAAATCTTGTTTGCACACGTCTTAAGCTTATATGACACGCCGCCATAATTCAACCGGAATGGAGGTTTACACTGCTAATGAAGGACGATTACTATGCGATACGTGCGGGATGCATCAGCCTATATTCAGATATTATTTAATTGAATCTTAAATCCTGGTTGGTAAACACATTTATTTATTTAAATACCAACCTTCTAAATGCGATTAAGTGGATCCAAATTAGATATTTTTGCTGGGACGTAAACCCAGTCGCTTCGATGCCAGAATTCATCGTTGCCCGTAAGGGTGGCGAGGCGTCGGTCATGATTTCCCAGGGCGTTCGCTGTCGGGCGTACGTACAGTCGACAACGCAGAGACCCACTGCAGTTGGCACCCCAGGTTACTCGGAGGCACAGCCTTATTGCAATTACGTCAACCACTGCCTTCGTGCGCTACACGACGATAGATGCAACTGTTAGACGCTAGCTTGTTAAATATTTTCCTTTCACGTTACAGTAGTTCTATATAATAACTTATTTAAGGCATTTTGCCCTCTCCTGTAGGTACATGTTTACTCAGACATCTGAAGGTGCGACTTTAAAAAAAGAAAGGTGTACACAAAAAAAGAAAGGTGTGTAAACAATAATAATCTTTAGTAAAAAGTCTACAGTAAAAAAAGTTTCGCTGTGATCAGAATAATGATACCACGCAGTTGACAGGCTGCCATGTAAGTTTTGGATTACTTGCTGACAACTTGCTGCAAAACTCAGCACAATTGGGTTTATAAAAATCTACCAAAAGCGAGTCGTGCTCGCAAAATTAGTATACCAATATTGCTGTATTGTGCGTAATTAATAAACATGCGATAGCTCCTACAACTTTACGTCAAAATGACATAATTTAGGCGAACGCGGCGAACATTCATTCGCGGAATGAACAGTTTGGTGACTACGTGTATCCAAACACGAGCAGCAAATTCTATTACAGTGCTCGCGAACGAATTTTTGATTCATCATTCATTTGATTTTTGTTTTCATCATTTCCACCAAAAGAATACCAACGAGCAAGAATTACAGCAAACAAGAACTAGAATTCTTGCACATGCTCTAGAGATGTTTAGATTAGGGGAGTGCTCAGTGTGTTGCAAGTTCTGCATTTATCATTCTGTCTCAATTACTCAAAAAGAAAAGATGGAGGAGACGTTGGTGGGTGACGAATGTAATTAAGAGGAGACTGGATAATGTAGATGATGAAATGAAGAGTTTCCATCTTTTTCTGGCTTCTTCGACGTTCTAGCAGATTTGCCATTTCATGCCAAGCATCGGAACCAATCCATAATTAAAATAAGATATTTATCGGTCAAGCCGCTAAAACACAAGAACACTTTGAAGAGACTGCTTCGAGGAGCGAGCACGTCCGAACACGAAAGAACGCTCTTGGCAACTGTTCGCATGCTCGTGCTCCGTGAGCATTCATAGAGCGTTCCATAGAATGCAAACAAGCTAGAACAACCAAATGAATTTGATGGAGTGGATAAAATGAGCATTCGCTCGTTTCGTCAAACCCACCTTGATAAAAGCTCGCACAATAATTGTTTGCAAAACAAATTCGTAAAGAATGCTCGCGGGTGAATCCTACTCTACTTTGGATAGGATGAGAAATTAAGAATACCCAAAACATCTTTCAATATATTTTTTGCAAATTACAATTAATTTGCAAAAAAATATTGAAGATTTGATTAATTAGCACCAAAACTCATAATTGATTTCGTTTGCAATTTATAATGCAATAGTCATGTTCTTTTTAAGTTTAATGACGATAGTGACGTCGATTTCAATCAGAGGGAACCGTTTTACAATGCCATCTACTTGTGTAAAGAGAGTAAATGAAGAGTTCCTCACAAGTCGTTCAAATATTCCGTGAGCGCACCGCTGCTGCAGCCGCGCCGCGCCGATGACGCGACGACGACGCGCCGCTCTGCCAGCCGCCCGCACCCGCGCGGTAATCAGCTTTTGTGCGCGGTAATTGGGTGTCTGAGCTGCCAACCGAAGCATTTATTCCCGATAAATTGAAAACTGCTTTGTGCTTGGAATCAGATGAATCTACGGGTTGTGTTTTTCAACTTAGAAGATAGGCCATAAGCTAAGATTAGCTTGAAAAAAATCAGAATATTAAGAAATTGTAATAAACTACACATTAAGCGTAAACATGAGAAGAAAAGATTTGTTTGTGAATCAAAGCGTTATTTTAGCTGCGGTTTCAGAACCTAATTATTATTTTGAAAACGTATAATGGAAAGTAAGTAACGTAATAAACATTCTTAATCCCAAGCCATGTGACGTAATAATTGTGAAGCTGTATAAAATTGTGATAACGCTCGTAGGTAATAGTCTCACTAATGAAAATATTGCGTCGTTAGAGATATCCTCCCCCGCAATTGTAAGGTCCTTACCGTAGTATCTACGCGGTGGAACGGCGTCATTTACATATTTTAATAAAATAATATCGCAACTGAATCGTAACTGAGAACTTGATTTAAGTTCTTACCGCGATGAATGTAAATTCGCCACCGCCGCCGCCGCAATTCCAGATTTCAATTCTGGAATTAATGGCAGCCGTCGTGGGCCCAGCCTCGTCTAATATTTGCGTTACTTCCGGAGACTTCTCTTAAGAATGGAATAAATTAGTGCCAATAAGTGAAGATTGCGTTACACTCAACAAAATAAAATGTATCTAGCTCACGATTGTTTACTGTTGAAGACGCATGACTGCTTTCAGATTCGGCACTTTTTTGGAGTGTTCTATAGGCGGTGCACGGCGACGCTTGGCCCTGCTAAGCGTGCATTAATATTGTCAATAGTTGGAGTTAGTGGAAGTGAAGTACGTGTTCCGCCTGCCGCTATCTACGGCGCAGCTCGCGCGGTGAATTCGAATGGCCTCTCACACCGCCGCACCTCCTCGGTCCCACCTTGTGCCCTCCACCCCAGTAACGCCCCATAAACTCGCGTCTTAATTTTAACTTTATTTCTTACCGCCGCTGTGTTCAAAGAAAATTAAGTGTGAAAATACTACTGAAGGATTCGCACAGGCTTTAGTATGTTTACGTGTCAATCACCCTAATCCGATAAAATGATTGAAAAAAAGAAATCTCTTAAGATTGAATATTATTCGCTGATAAAAGAGAACACATGCCCATATTTTTTAATTCGTTCGCGGTTGTTACTCTGATGTCAACAAAAGACAGTCGTTAGTGTATCTTTCTGGGAAACGATTTATGAAAAGTTTATCTCAACATTAGGTATTTATGAGAAAACTTCAGTGGTCACTTGGTCAGTCAAGTCCGGGTTTAGGGACGGGAAGATGGCTTTGTAAAATAATAATAAGAATAAGAATAATTTTATTTAGCAAAAAAGAAGAAATACAATGCATGTCACGTTATTGTGGTTATACATTAAAACAAAAGCCGGCCGAAAGATAAAGAAAAGTAACACAAAACCTTGTAAAATAATTTGATTGGTTTTGGCTTTAATATTTTCAATAGCATGTTCCGTATTTAAAAGGGGCTTGTTACTCTTAAAAAAATACACCCCTTTGACGACGACTTAGTATTAGAATAGATCCTAATAGGGTCCCGTTGGTACTCTTTCGGCATAGGAGGCTCATGTTGTACTTGTTTCGCTTTGATATAATACCTACACTGCACTTAGTACCTACCATTTGTATGCGTATCGAACAATCGAAAGCCTACATATTTCGTACAATAAATAATAGTAGGTATTTTACGTATGACGACAGTAGAAATATCTAAGAAATAGATTGCCAATTGTAGTGGTTATATATCTGGTTATTGCAAGTTTACATCGAGAGCACGTCGAAGCGTTTGGAATTTCTCAAAGGTAAAAGTTTTCTTGAGCGCATGCAATTCCGGAGTTGCACGACAGCGAGCGGGCGCACGGGGCAGGCACGGGCGGGCGGCGCCGGCGGCGCGGTAGGCCAAGCCGCGCGCGGGCGGTAGCGAGCGCGCTAACTTCACTAGCACGGCCGCGCGCTCGCTCGCAAACGTCGCGGTCCACACAATAGCGATTATTGGGGCAATCGAGGCGAGCGAGGCCGAACCGGAGACGCGCCCCGCGATGCAAATAAAACTCGGAGGAGGCCACGGCTGGACAACGCTGCCCCTCGTTATTATTCGACTCTCGCGGAATTGCTTTTATGTCCTTAATGGAAAAGCGAGATATTTATTTCGGGTTTGTGAAAAGACCTTCCTTTAACATTTTCCTTGTTATGGCTACGAACCGTGCCTGAAAATTATACGATCCCGGTGTTATTTGATTTTACATTAATGTTAGCTTAGCTCACCCTTGTTCCTTTAGATTTTATGATCATTATCTTATTTTCTCTCTATACATAATATTAAATTCCTTTGCGTCTAGGACAACACGACAACATAATAGGAAATTGTTTTATTAAATATAGTGTCACGCTGGCGCCATATGTCATATTTAAAACCATGTCCCGTATACCGCTGTCGCCACTGGACTTGGCTTTCGAGATGAGAATATCTAATAAGCAACCCCTCGTGTACACCCTGCGCCAAATTTTCACGAGTTCATTAGGTAACTCCAGTCTTCGTTGTTTATTCTAGTTCACCCTTTCTGTTTTTGTTTCTTTTTGTTTGTGTTCTTGCTCATTAGATATATTTTTATTCCATGATTGTATTTTCTAAATAATTGTGAAAGACCTTATTTTTTATTTTGTATCTCAACGATGAAGTATTTTTTTAGGTATTTTTTGGCAAAATAGAGACTAATGATCAGACTCTCGTCTTAGTTTGAATGCGTAGTTTTTTTTTATTAATGAAAATCGGAACCTTCTTTTCCGTCTTATAAACTCACTTTCTTTTCCGTCTGTGGTTTTTGTTCGAGATCTAATTTTGGCGTATCAAATGTGCGCGCACAAATCGCCAATCAAATACCAAAAAATATTTTTTATTTTTCTTTATTTACGAGGTAAGTTCGACCTTAGAAAACAATATATTTTATTTTGGCATAGGTAAAGCTCTACCAAACTATTTGGAAGAATCTCATGATGAATGCATAATAATAATAAAACTTAACGTGGATACAATAAATACAGAATAACGTCTGCGTTAGGTCATTAAAATGTGACAACCATAGAAATATAAAAAACAGGTGACAACACAATGCATGTTAATCTGCATGCAAGCATAATTTGTGTCATAATGTAGCACACGATAAGTTGGTAATTAATGTACAACAAGACAAACTAGTATTATTGAGGTAAGTGGCTATAAATAAGTTTCGCCAGTTGGTGCGAACTGCCCCTTTATTTATGAAAATGTATGCGAAGCACATGAAAGTTTGTGCAATTATGCCGTAGCCGCTGCGCCGTCGTGCGGTGGCCGGCCACGTCCTTAACTACCGAGCACTGGCTTCTGCTGCTATTCAATTACCTACCTACACCATTCTGAGAGGAATTTACAAGAAGCTTTTGTCGGAAATTCAAGTGAATAGAATATTATCGTGATAGATGATGAACACACCTATCTCATAGCGCTGGGGAGTTTCTTAATACTATGACTACAGGTATCAGTCAGTAATGGATAACAGCCATTACTTCAATATTTTAGTAAAAAATCTAAGCTAAGCTAGATATCAGTAGGTAAATGAGGCAATGCTATTTTGATGTTAAAATTTCAAGGACTAATAGCTGTCATTCATCATCACAGTATTGTCCATCAAATCCTATCTCAAATAAGTACCCTGCATAAAAACATAAGCCTAATGCCATCGGATAGTATCTCTAAAAATTTTATCACCTAACTAGTACAAAATAAGCCAGCAATAAAATGTCGCGGTCGAGGGTTATTTACAACCGGGGTCAATTATGTCGCAATAAAGTTTTTAGTGTTGCACAAATTGTCGATTTGGACTCGCTGACGGATGGCCGCGAGACTGGCGCCGGCAAATGAGCACACGATAAAATTATCGTTAGCGGTAACGACATGAATAAATGCAAGAGGGTGGTCCGCGGCCGCGGCCGACGACGAGCGAGACGAGTCCGCCTCGGCAGCGGTACTCGTTAGGGCTCTTGTGACGACTGCAACGTGCATGAACCCCTTCGCTGCGCCGCCTGCCCGCCTTCTGCACTTTCTATAGAGGTTTACATTCATTTTCATTTAGCCGTCACATGTCTACGACCTTATATTTACCAACTAGCTGCAGCCCGAGGCTTTGCCCGCGTGTACCCTAATTCTTTTTCTAAAATAAGTAGTGCCAGCCCCGTCAAAATCGATCCAGCCTTTTCAGAGATTAGCCGGAACAAACAAAAAGACAGACAAAAAACTTTACCCGTGAGAACCTGTAATTGGCTCTGTTTTCTTACATAATGGTTATCCATCTCTTATAGCTGTTGGTTCTCCTATAAATAAATAAAAAATGTTATAAGTATCGTATACAGGCTGTAAGGGTAAACAGTCTTGTCATTCAAACCATGGGTAGTTGACTTAAATATAAAAATAAATGACCAAACACAACAAAAAAAAAACGTCATTTTCATTAAAAGATTTTAAAAAGTTTCTATCCGACACCGTGCTCTCTAGCGAAACAGCTGACTGACTGAGGGAGGGGTCGCGCTCGCGGCCGGTCAGGTCACATCCCGTACCCCCCGCCCGTGTTGAGACGCAAGTTCGTTGCCCTAGCGCATAGGACAACGAACTTGCGTCTCTTGTGGTAAAATGTAGACTTAAAAAAAGAAAAAAAAAGTTGTAAATTTACATTGATTTTACGTTCTATAAATGAAACCAAACCACTGGTTGCAAGGATAACGGT
The DNA here is from genome assembly GCA_947522985.1 of Lithophane socia. Lineage (NCBI taxonomy): Eukaryota > Metazoa > Arthropoda > Insecta > Lepidoptera > Noctuidae > Lithophane > Lithophane socia. Next base: position 11,172,917 of record OX383256.1, on the reverse strand, counting down.
GTTTACCCTTACACCCTGTATACCTTCATATGCATTTAGTAAAAAGCTGCTATTTTGACATTACAAACCGAAACTTTTTTATAGATATTTATGTATAGATAGCCAAAGAAATCGAGACACAGTTGTCATTATCTGTTTGTGGATCTCTTCATAGTCGACATAATCATTATAAAACTATATTGTCACTATAAAATCACACACAAATGATTTTAAAACAATATACAAGTTACCTATCTATATCATGATAGTAGAGTAGGTAAATTAAACAACCAAAATGCACATTATACGCACTCGGTCGTATAAAACCAGTACCACATGAACCATGCTATAAATATCAGCAAACCAGAGCGCCTAAATTATTGGACACAGGAGAATTTCCAGTAAAAGTAGAATATTTTCAAGCAAGAATTCCGGTGTCAGAATTTATTAAAGCGATTGTATTTTGTTCATATTGTAGTTTGTTTAACAATCATGTAAATAAGTAGCTAATAATAGAAATCCACTCACCGAAACTAGTGTTTGCGCTGATTTATAGTGGGTTGTGGAGCGCGCCGGCGGTAATTTTAAGTGTCACGCATTATGATGAATACTAGCAATTTTCTCACGGGATCACGGGGACGATAGCCTTGTAACTCGTGAAACTTTTTACCCGCATGATAAATGATATTAGTTATTTTAATCAATTCTCCTGTGGTGCTGAAGAATTGGATATTATAAGGATTGGTTCTATTTCATTCGACTAGAATAATAAAGAAATAAAACTACTAGTTACCAAAATCTGGTAGGTACATAGATTTGTCATCAGAACCTGAAGTAAGATTGGATTTCATAACATTGGCATCAATTATTATAAATCTTAGCTTTTCAAGTTTAATTTTTATAAACAACAATGTCACTCACATTGTATTCCTATGGAGTTTATTTCAGGTAAGTAAACTAAAAAAATCGAAAATATAACTTTGTTTTGGGCAACATGCTGCTATTGTATTGATAGATAATGCACGCACGCTGCAATTATCATAGGCTCCAAAGAAAATATTGCTTGTGTTCGTAGCTTGTGAATGTTAAATAAAAGACAGACAGACACAGATACAAACAAAAATCCCAATAACATAATGTAGTGCGTACCAGGGAAGACAGAAGAAGACTCATTCAACTACATTATTATTACAAAGACAAACAATCCCTTTATTTCAACTATCCACAACAAAATAACGTATCACCTACAAATGCATTCTATGAAAGGCAAATAACTAATAAACATCACACAAAGACGTAAACATGAAAAATGACTCTTAGGAACTTTGCAATAATAGTATGACGTAAGCTATCGAGTCGGGAAAAATAAGAGTGAGTGAGACGCGTGTCCGTGTCACATGATCATCACGTAGCTCCTCGTAGGTCGTAGCGCTCCCCGGCCGGGCCCGGCTGCCGACTTAATCGCGTCGTCATCGCGTAGGCACTACTTGTGTCGCTGCCTCGACCTCCTGCCATAAATCAGTCTATACCGTTTGATGGATGACTCTTCCCTGATAGAAAAACAGTGAGCATAACCTCTCTATCTAACATAGTTATTATAAACAATGCTTTCAATGGTGCATTCAGAGTAACTTCACACAATTATGATTCCAAATTATTTACCAAAATTAACCATAAGAAAACAACATAGGCTTCAATATCATAAAAATTTTGATATGGAAACATAACAGTAACGCAATACACGCACTAATTAAAATATGATTATGCATGGTTTATTGTTATGGGTTGTATTGCTAACGCAATGAGAGATAATTAGCTTAATCACCGCGCTAGCTCCACCATGATCACCACACAGATCCAGTGTGAGGTATTACTATTATATTATTACTGTGTAAAGGCAAAACACTACACAAATCATTTGTTGTAATAAATTTATGCGTATGCACTAATACGAGCGCGCAAAAGCGTTCACAGAATAATTAATGTTAAATTAATTATAGACGTAACATTTAATATTTGTAGATGCACTGCATAATTGTAGCAATTTTGTCACCAAAATAAATTCAATTTTAAATAATGAACTAAAAATAAATACACTGCGTTGCATATGATTGTAATGAGTTTGTTAATATTCGGAAACAACTGTAACAATCAACCATGTTTTGTGTATATTTGTTAATTTATTGTCTCTACGTCTATACTATAACTTTGATTAACGTTATTTGTTTTTGTATACTGGATTTTCTCTCTCACAAATATCTTAGGTTTTCGTTTGAATCCAAAAGAAGACCTTTGGATTTTTGTGAGGTCGTCACAATCACAAAAAAACGCGATAAACTCCTTGTTTTAGAAAACATAATATTGTAAGCCACTTACAATGCCTCTGTCTCCGCACGTTGATCAAAACCTGCCTTACATGATTTAATTAACATCTACACAATAGGCGGTCGTAAGGGTGTGAATGACTCTTATTACGGTGTTAAAAAGTAAAAGAAACCTAAAACAAAAAATAAATAAGCATCCCTGGGGAGTGATAGTAAACAGGGCCCGTGACGAGGCCAGCTCGAACCGAGTCGGGCCACCGTGCCCTCCCGCCGCTGGCGCCTCGCGGGCGCACAGCGCTAACTTTTATTATTTTTGTAGCGCTCGCGCTGTTTTTATTATAGGGAATGGCTTTGCCTGTTCCATCTCCTGTAATATCCTATCTAGTTGAAGACGGGTTTACATAGGTGCCACTGCTACATTGTTACAATCAGCTGCAATAAAACTTATTGCTAGGAAAAAAAAAGGTAAATTGTGTACAAACGCAAGTGCGCATGAATGAAATGCTGCCTTTGAAATAGTTAAGTATGGGAACAGTGGTTTGAGTATTGAAAATGCACACCCGCTCGTTAGGCGCCGCCCGCCGCCGGCCAGCAGTGGCAGCGGCTGCGGTCCGACGCGTGACGTCACGTCCCGCCCCGCCCGCGCCCTCATTAGCATACATTATATTCACCATTACGTTCAGCTCCGCTTGCGACTTTTTGTGATGTTTTTAATGATACACCCATGCAGGACACCATTATACTGTAGGCTTCTTATTTACACCATATGGCGGTACAGCAGGTCCATTTCTGTTTTCATTTTAATAAGCTACGAAAAAACTGGCCACTGCTAAAGTACCTTGATGATCACAAAAATGTTATGGCTTATTCATTTTAAATTAAGTAATCGAAAAAAATGAGAATAAAGGTGAATACTAATAAAAGTAAAATTAATAAACAATAATACCAGTAAGCTAGTTGGTAGCTGGTGTCGCGCGCAGTGGGCGCCCCGCGGTGCGACGCGCTGATTTAGGTACGTGGTCGGCCGCCCACCAGCGCTCGTCGCACACTATTATACCGTGGATGCAGCTGTGCTGGGCAGAACATATCTTTCAACGAACGTACAATCATAATTATTTTCATGGCAAAACAAACAACCTAACGAAAGTCGCAAAATTTGGTTACGGCCTGCTGTTAATTTTTAATAAGCGAAGTAATTGCATAACGTAGCGTCGGGACATGCGTAAATCACTAGCCTGCCGGTCACCGAGCGAAGCTAATATTTGCATATCGCGATTGATGCGAACCAATCAATACTGCAAATAATGAAAATGTTATATATGAAATCTACAAATAGATTTCACGTGACGCTTGTTATTTTAAATAATTACTAAATGATTTTTGGATTTATGCTTTAAAATAATTGTTTGCGGTTTGAGTTAAGTAAATTGACGTAGTTTAATTCATTGCAAGTGGTTATAAATGCATGAAATTATTTAATTATGGTACCTATTCTTAAGAGATGGGCTGGACTTACTTTTGAGGAGCTGGACCAAATGGATTCGCGATCGGGAACGGGTAGTTGTCGCTACTCTAACTTTAGGGCTATTATATTATTAAAGAAATACATTTTTAATAACTAGTACCTACAGTTAATAGTAAATAACTTTCGTCAATTCAATTTTACTAGGAAAAGAACATAAAACGCCCAGAAACTGACGAAATACATTAAAAGCATAACTCTAACATATCAAAGCGATCCGTTTGAAATAGTTGCAGCTTATCTCTCGCGTGCATGGTTCAATTTCCGGAGAGGGGCTATTTCCTACTAGGCCTCTGGCGCATCTGCGAATACTACGTGATGCTTTTGTATTGGAAACTACTTATCTGTAGACAAACAATCATCCCTATTATCGATACCAGACAAAGATAAATCTTATGAGTGCTTTGTGTAAGCATGAAATAATCCTACAGACAATTCATTAAGCTTGGCGTAAAAATAACAAGCATGTTAAAATAAATTATATCAAGCTCAACAATACCCAGTTTACCCAAATCTGTACAAATTCACCTGATCAAAAATGTATAGCTACTCATACGTACGCATGAATGTTATTATCCTGCATTTGTTTTCGCCAGAGGAGGGTAGAAAGTGTTAGTTTTTGTGCGAATATTTTGCAGCCAATTGTTACGACATAATACCTTCTCAGGAGACTGTCGCTCTCTGTTACCAGCAAGGTTATTAAGGCGGTAGGAGGCAATATTTGTGTCTCATAGGAGTCATAAATATTTTTTATAAGCACGAAGGAAGCGGACGCACAAACAACACCACACAAAAGCGGCGCAATCAAAATAACACATCGGAGGCGCGCCGTCCAAATTGCTGTGTCAAAGTGTTCTCGTCCTGATTGCTCCATTCTGCTCCCAGAGCAACCTGCCATACTTTATTTGCTTTTTGCTTTCTTATCGTTGACACAACGTGCTTGTAGGTACTGAACGTGGTAGATCTTTATTTCGATATATTGTCAGTTTAGTCATAATTAAGCTCAGAAAGATTCGAAGTGCCCAGATATTATGTATGGAGGTATGTACCGACATAAACACATTATTTATTCGAAGGATATCTAGAATTGATACAGGAAAATAGGACACGGCATGCGGCAGTAACAAAATGTAGTACATGCCATGGACATTATTGTACATTCAGCAGCATAAGTAAATAACATTGGTTTAGGTTATTACTTGCCACAGAAAACAAATAATCGAATCAGATAAAAGAAAACACATTATGAATGCATTTTCTAGTCTCCTAAATGGATTTTTTTTCTTTTTGTCTTTAAGCCTCATTTTATACTTTTTTCATGATGCTTTTGATACTAACTGTACCTGTGTATAATTTGATTTCCATAACATAACATAACATTCGATTTGTACAATTGGAACTGCAAACATAAACTGAATACATCATGGCGTGCTGCGTTGCTTTACTAGATGAGCACGTGAAGGGCGCGGGGCGGCCATGGCGGGCGGCCGGCTCCGCTCGCTCTGACAACGTCGCCCGCTCAGCCTAATTCAATTTCTCCTACTCGCTTAACAATTCCTCCCGCTAAAACGTCTAAGTAGATGGGTCACGGAACCGGATTTAGTTTATTACGAGTAGCATTAAGTGAGCAATTAATCTGAATCCGTAATGGTTGGAACTAGAAACGTAAGCATTCAGACTGCGGCTAACTTCCAATAATAGCTGCCTATTCAAATTTGTGAATTAGCATAGTTAACGAAAGTGGTATCATTGATTGCAACAGATAAATCACATTCACTAGCGGTTTATTTAATGAAAACTAATAATTCATGGTTATTGTTTTTCACAGTGATGCAGTATTGGTAATAAATCACGTGCAATATTTTAATTATTTTATTTTAAACTAAAACAAATTAACGCGGCTTGCGGTTTATAGGAGTTTACTGGTAGAAATCGTCACGTAAGTAAGGAAAAGCGCTATGCTCCCTCTATGCGACTTTCTCTCTCTCTCTCTTGCGTGCGAGTATCTCGTGGAACTTCGTTCCAGACGGGGGTCACTCGAACGCACACGTTTTTTTTTACTGAAAATCAAGTTCCATTACCAAAATTGACGAACTTTCATCCCTTATTTAAACCCTTTAGGGGATGAGTTTTCGAAAAGTGTCCTTAATCTGTCCTTAATCTCAAACAAAGAAATTAATTACTTATAGCGTAAAATGGTAGTTGATGGATCTTCGTTGAATATGTGTTTGGCGCCGCCTCAAAAAATATAATATAATGTTTATTTATATAAAAACAGATTGTAGTTTAGGTAACAGTTTTCACAAAGTGGGTAGAATGTAAGGTGACCTGCTGCTCTCCTTGTTAGGCTATGAAATAATTTGTTACTATTAGTTTAGGAGCTTTACACTAAAAGGTTTACTTTTTTATTGTTTACTTTGCAGGTTTTTTTTTCGTCAGTTTAGTTTTTTGTTAAAAAGTTTTTTATTTTACTTTGTATTACCTCCATGTGCTGTCAAGACAGTCCTGCGATTATCTGTATACCAGGTTTATGAGGTGATGCGCAATCTTGGGAAATATTCTCCCATTCAATACAATTTTTAGCTCACGAAGCGTAAGTAATTGGAGCGGTGTTTCATCGCCTCACCACACATCACTCGAGTTCGTCTCATGCATGCTGGATAGGATTTTGGTCGGCCCTGGATAATAATACTCACCTCTTGATGGTAGTCATTCACTATTCCTGAACTAATAAAAACAAACATGCTAATTAGGATCTCCTCTACCTACACATGTTTCGCTATTCAGAGATTTTCCGAAGAAATTCCATCCAACAAGAGTACGAAACCGCCACTGTGTACAACTTTTTCTCAAATACGGGCTATATTCCCCGTTTTCCGTACACGAATTAGCCGTCCAAAATGAAATGTAACAAAACAACTAGGCGTATTTTTTTCAACGTGTTTTACATTTTATGTTACTTTTCGCCAATCTGTACCCGGCAATAGCCTTCCATCATGTTTAAACAACGTACATTTTGATTCGACTGTCTACCAGTGGCGAAGGGTGAGTTTTCGGGGGTGGGAACCCGGAGCAAAAAAAAAAAAAAAAAAAAAAAAAAAAAAAAAAAAAAAAAAAAAAAAAAAACATTCTGACGAATTGAGAACCTCCTCCTTTTTGAAGAAGTCGGTTAATAATACTTGTTATGATGTCACTTCGGACCTTCCTTGTGGCCGCGAAAACCTACTTCTTGTTTGTTTACCTAACAAAAGAACGGTATCAATAAACCGTTTCATTAAATTCCTATTTTGATTTACTTTTCTCAAACTTATTTATAAACTCACATTCAAAAAGCCCGCTTTCACAAACCACGCACACTCACACAGTTCAACAAGTGATTACGCTCCTAATAGCGCAACGCCATCTAACGAAAATATCAGAAAAGCAATGCATTTTGTCAGTACAAGAACGAGATATCTCCATTCAAAAAATTCACAAATAATTAAACAGAGGGCGCGTTTAACGAGAAATTTTTAGGGAGTGGCATTTTACAATTCAGAGTTTTCGCTCACGGCCACTAGAGGGAATTGGCCGCGCGGGTGTAGAGCTTCAAACGAATTAGCGAAAAATCGTCAGATTATGAATGTAAAAACCCCTTTATTACATAAACTACTAGAATCTGAGAAAGTAAACAAGGGAAACAATACATTTTATTTTATTTACAACTGCCAGTCAGCTATTCATATTTATCGTAAAGGGAAACATTAGAATGTTTGAAAAAACTATCACGTCGTTTGTAATTTATACTTATATCTGAGCGAGCACGGCCTAATTATGTGTTTCTTAATTTCAAAACTTAGGTAACCTTGGAAAGCATGTTTCCTCACAAAGAAAATAATCCTAAACAACAATGTATAGGCTACCACTAAGCTACCAGACGGGCCGCACGCGGGCCAAAAGACATTGTAGTTAATTAGAAAGTCCTTGACGAATTATTGCCGCCATCCTAATCCTACTGATAGTACTAATAACTTTTCAAATCTATTAAGAAATTTCAACTTATTAACTATCTACCTACTTACCCCAAATACATAATTACAACGTACACTTTCACTAAAGTCAAAACACTTTAATCACTGTTTTATACCAACAAACTAATACTACTACTACGATTCTCGAACTGATAAACTAATGTATTCAATAAATAATACGAACAAAATGCAAATTAACTGCAAGTGTAAACAAATTATAATGCGATTACGTCAAACAGCAACCACACAATAGCGTCCTGTCCGAACTCCGAGCCGAACGCATTACGAAATTCAACGAAAACTACCGAACCGATATCGCGGCATCTCGTTCACGCGATCGCTTTAGGTACAATAACTCGTATTTGACCGGCTTGCTCGAAGCGTATAAAACCGGGGTGTCACGTGACCGAAGTGACGTCATGACGCCTTGATTTTTGAAGGAGCGATAAGCCAGCCGCGCCGCCGAGTTATTTTAGAGAATTTTTTTTTGCTGTTGGGAGACAACAAAGACAAAACATTGAATGTAGGCATTTTGTATAGTTTTAATTATATGGTGTATTAAATACCTATAGTGTGATTACTTAAAAGGCATTTTAAACACTACTGACTGTGTCATTTTTCAATGACGATAGAGTGGTTTTGTTTCGAATTCCAGAAGGGAAGCCGATAGGAATCGAGTTGTACGGTAGCTGCGGCCCTGCTGTCTACATTACCTTTTAGCAATCCTCGAAAGTCCTATTCAATGCTTCGTGCATACCTCTGTCTAGCAATACGGTGCCCGGTGTGTCCGGTGTATGGTGCTAGTTTAGGACCATTGGCGGAGTCTAAATCGCCTTACAGTCCATGCACTTGGGTTGCTTCCTCCAAGGTGTAATAACTGATAATGTCCTCCGGACCTAATTATAATGCACAAGTGTGTGCGTAAAAACAGGTGCACTCTCTGTTCCTTTACTCTTATAGTCCGATGGGGCAGCAATCCGACACGACCGGTGAGAGATCAGGCGCAGTCAACTTCCAGACTCCGGACTGAGGAATTCCTAATGGAAAACCCATAAACACTGCGCGATCTGGGAATCGAACCCAGGATGCTTCCATGCCGTCGTACATCTGACCGTGATAGTTCCGCATTGGTTAGAGACGGTTTCCTCGAACCGTTGAATAACCCGTTGCACTATTGACAACGATTCGAGAATACGAGAATAATCCCCAACATATGTTGGTGTACGGCATGCGCACTCGCAGAACATCTGTATTGATAGCGCACGGACATAATACGTACCTACCTATTAAAATGTGTGAAAATTATATAATTATGTATACCTGTAAAAGATGGTTAGTTTCAATTTGAATAAGTAGAATTGACGCATTTTTTACTAATGTAATTTCAATAAGTAAAATCCCACCAAAACTATTTCATGTAAAGCAGGTTGCCATAATGCTTTCACTGTTAAAAAAATTGTCAGATCGAGTGTAGAGCCCCTAACTCTACAAACCTTACATCTTGGTCGGATTGTACGGCTTGACCGTTTTGCGGCCGACGCACAGACACTCCTAATGGTAATAAATTAAGTCACTGGTCTTTAATGTTGTGTCATGCAATAGTTCAATGGAACCGCCAAGCCATACAGTTGACCAAGATGTAAGGTTTGTAGAATTAGGCTTGCTGGGCTCTACGTTAGATCTGATAATTTTTAACAGTGAAAGCGTGAAAGTTACCTTAACTTTTTGCATACCAAATTGCAAGTGCAAATCCTAGCTTGCATACCAAATTTCAGCTTTCTAAGATTTTGGGAAGTGCCCTAGAGGCTAGAGGTTTTGATGAGTGAGTGAGTCGATCAGTGACGAAATCGACGTAGGTATTAATAAAATCCGAAGTATAAGAGCTAGACAAATGAAACTTATTGTGTTTTATAAGTCTGTTAAATTCATCGTATCCTGAGAATATGAGCGCATTAGTATTATCCAGGCCGAAGCTATGAGGGTTTGAAAATATGACGAAATGCTTCGAGAAAAGGTAGGTAAAAAGCTTCTGCTTTTTGTTTTTAACTCGTCTTAGCGGAGGATTACCGCCAGATAAATGACAACTAAGCGAGTTTGTGAATTTTATTGGAATAGTTAAATCAACTATAAAATTCAATTAATTTGAATATGCTAGCATTCTTAGATTCAGAGATATTAAGTTTCTGTTGGTTACCCGAATTCATTGCTCTCGAGTGTATAAAGATAAACTATGATTACTTACCGTTACAAAAAACCATAGAATGTTAAAGATGCGTTAAATTGCTCCATGCACTCGTTTTAAAGCTTATGGTGTAACAACCGGTCTTGCTTTAGCCGAAAAGATTGTCTTTTATTTTCTTTTCATATGAATTCTGAAAGGAATGAGTTTCCGTTTTCCCCAATCGAAATGCGGTGTTCGCAATATTCTCTTCGGTTTCGTTAGAAACAATTTCATTTCGCTCATGGTCCTTTCAGCTCGTATGTAACAATGAGTTTAATCCTATTAAAACGGACACACATTGTGCCAGAATTGTAGCGTGGTGGCTTTGGTCTGTCGCCGGTCGCATCGGCTCCCTACATCTACTAACCGGAACCAGACCTTAAACAGAATTAAACATGGTTTAATTTCCCTACTGAAGCTACGCTGAAAAAGCTCCGCCTAGTCGAAACACAACTATGCCGGGAGGAAATAAAATAGCAAGGGAAGCGATGCGGGCGTCGGACGAAGCGATTATGCAGTCGAGAATAATGGGCGCCGGTCCACATGCACGTTTTTGTTTGTGGTCTGTGACGCGATTTATACGCGAATTTCTACCGTCGCTGAAGTGAGCACTATTCACAATAATTGCTTTGAACAAAATTCCCTCACACGTGTCTTTTGTTCTGGTCCACACAACTCGTTTTATAATTTAGGAAACATGCAATAAAATTGTGGTATTTTTGTAGGACACTTCCACGACACCTCCGCACAGCTTATATTTAAAGGCATTAATTAATTTTTAGAAGCTCTTATTTAGCTTTACTTGTTCGTATGTTTAGCTGGAAGTTTAATGTTTTAGACAACTTACTTATGTACCTAATAAGTAAAAACTTATACTCTATTCGTCCCGATGATTTAATTAATGATTTAAAGCTGAAGCCAAAGTTTCCGCATAAAGAAAGTGGTGAGCGTTATCGTCCAGCGTCGGTTTCAAAACAACTATGAGCTGTCAATAGGTCAAATATTTCACATCAAATGTTTGAACTTTACTCTCATTTTATAACAAGAGCAATTCTTCTTCCTGAAAAGAAAAAACATCGATGCTCTTAAACTTGAATCAGTGAAACGCTTTCTGAAACAAACAACAGCTGGAAGGTACTTGTTTCTTTTGCTTGGGCTGCAACATTACCGTGGCGGTTACCATTTTAGAGTAGCTACTGTTATTGCAATCTCCTCGCTTTACTTTGTTTGTTTTCTTCTAAAAGGTTTTCTTTGGTATCGGTAGGTATCTATTTAATCCAGACGTTGGTCTGTGAGCGTAACTTTTAATAGCCTTATCAGTACTCGAGCAGACCGCGTTCTCTATCTCCGCGCCCCTACTACAGCTGCCGGCGCTACCGAGCCTTCATCAACCTTTATTAACTCCTACAACAACACAAAACACCGCCTCGTCTGATCTCGTTTTCTGCTGAATTTGATAAAATCTAAACTCAATCACGCCATTTATTGCTAAGTACAGTGCCCTCCAAAAGTTACTTGTAATTTTTCCACTTCAGCTGTAATGCCACATTATGATTAAAAATTCTAGTTTCAATGTTTGCATTTTATACTATAACGTTTTTATTAAATCAACAAAATAATGATGTTTAATTATTTGCAAAAAACGTAAGAAAATTTCACGGGCTACCCTAGCGCATCCCCCACTTCCGCATACTTGGACTTTAAAGCAAAATCAAATCTGCGCCTACTAACACAAGAAAATCAACTAACTTTTGGAGGGCACTGTATATATAGGATGTCTCTGTATATTGTTTGATATTTTGATTAATGACCTAGCCAAGCTGATTACAGAAATAAAGCTTGTAAATAAAATATAAGTAAAAATCTTTTTAAAAACAAGCTTTTATTAACTAAAAAGTACTAAATAAAACTGTCGTAAACATAGAACTTTAATATTTTCTTAGAAGCTTGAGGCTTAAATGTCCTTACATTTAACTTGAAGATAAGCCTCAAGGTTTTAAGAAACTATTAAAGTTATAAGCTATGTTTACGACAGTTTTATTTAGTACTTTTTAGTTAATAAAAGCTTGTTTTTAAAAAGATTTTTACTTATATTTTGTTTTCTACTTATTAGCATCACGATTTGTTTAAATATCTGTTCTATCATCTTCACAAATCCAAACAATTAGGTTTTCTCATGGCCACCTTCCGGCTCCATCATCAGGCACTGAACACCACCTAGTGTCAAAGCACTTGTCAATACATAACCAACGCATCCAAACACGATGGTGCTATCTTGTTTGATTGAGGAGTTCCCATGGCCACCTTCCGGCTCCATCATCAGACCCTGAACACTAGCTAGTGTCAAACCACTTGTTAATGCATAACCAACGAGTCCAAACACGATGGTGCTATCTTGATTGATTGAGGAGTTCCCATGGTCACCTTCCGGCTCCATCATCAGACCCTGAACACTACCTAGTGTCAAAGCACTCGTTAATACATAACCAACGAGTCCAAACGCGATGGTGCTATCTTGTTTGATTGAGGTTTTCCCATGGCCACCTTCCGGCTCCATCATTAGGCCCTGAACACCACCTAGTGTCAAAGCACTTGTCAATTCATAACCAACGCGTCCAAACACGATGGTGCTATCTTGTTTGATTGACGAGTTCCCATGGCCATCTTCCGGCTCCATCATCAGACCCTGAACACTACCTAGTGTCAAAGCTCTTGTTAATACATAACCAACGCATCCAAACACTATGGTGCTTTCTGGTTTGATTGATGAGTTCCCATGGCCACCTTCCGGCTCCATCATCAGACCCTGAACACTAGCTAGTGTCAAAGTACTAGTTAATACGTAACCAATGAGTCCAAACACGATGGTGCTATCTTGTTTGATTGAGGAGTTCCCAAAGCCACCTTCCGGCTCCATCATCAGACCCTGAACACTACTTAGTGTCAAAGTACTTGTTAATACATGACCAATGAGTCCAAATGCGATGGTGCTATCTTGTTTGATTGTGGTGTTCCCATGGCCACCTTCCGGCTCCATCATCAGGCCCTGAACACCACCTAGTGTCAAAGTACTAGTTAATACGTAACCAATGAGCCCAAACACGATGGTGCTATCTTGTTTGATTGAGGAGTTCCCATGCCCAACTTCCGACTCCATCATCAGACCAGCTCTATGGTATAATTTTTTCAAAATATCCCAGTAGTTGTATACGTATGCCAAGTTTCAGCTCAATCTCAGCCTGGAAGTGCTTGAAAAATTGATGACAAAAGGAGTAACCGGAACGACATACGAACAGAGCAAGCTAATTATAAAGCTTGTAAAAAGCCTGCTTTTCTAGATGCTGTCAGTATAAATTGGTCTGATACACTATTATTTGATTTGTAAGTAGAAAGAATGAAGACATGATGAGGGTGACAGAGATACATATAACATTAAAAACAAGGTAACGAACATACACCAGCCGTGTATTTACCCGACTGCCCCAGAAGGAGGGTAATGTTTTGCGAGAGTATGTATCTATGTATGTCTATTTCTTTGGCACGCTCTGTAGCCTAAACGGCTTGATGGATTACGAGGTGTCGTTAGGTTCGTCTTAATTGTGGGAGTGACATAGGCTATAATTTTTTTATATATTTCATCTGCAAACAAAAAAAAACGGAGGGGAAGGTTTTTTTTTAAATAAATTTACTACAATATTGGTATCAAATAAAAGTAGTAATGAGTGAATTCCAAATTAATAAAACTAAAAAGCTTAAAATAAAAAACAATTTTTTTGAAAAACGGTTTGCTCTCAAAACGGTGAAGGAAAACATCGTGAGGAAACCGGTATGTCCTAGAACCAAAAATTCGAAGATATGTGGCATCTACCAACCCGCACTGGGCCCGCGTGGTAGATTACGGCCCGCTCCCCTTCACAGAGAGGAGGCCTGTGTCCCAGCAGTGGGAACATTATAGGCTGATTATGTTATGTTATGTTATATATTTTAAAAACAAAAAACCCGCCTGCAAAAACGCATAACTTAAAAGAGAAAAACAAGCATTATAGTCTGTGGAATTTTGGTATTACAGGCGGGGAACAAACAAACCAATAACCTGAAATATGGTGTAACTTTTGTTTCACCATATGATTATGAATTTCGTTAGTTTATAATCTATCGGTATTATTTCCGTTAGATTATAAACTTTCGAAAAATTGTGAACTGCAACAAACCACTTACAATTTAACGCATTATTTTTCGATAGTTTATAATTTATCCATGGGAAACCAACAAATTGTGAATTGGTATCAAACATACTTGCGATGTAACGCACCTCGTGTTAAAACTAAATAGCCATGTCTAGCTCCGAGCAACTTGTATGTAGGGGTTGGTCACGGTTCTAACCTAACCTAACCCATTTCACCCAGATAACAATTTTTCGACAGTTTATAATCTAACGGATATAATACCGATAGATTATAAACTAACGGTTCTCATAATCTTACAATGACACTTAAACTTTTCAAATGTTTGTATAGTTTTGTGAAGGGGCGTGCAGTTTTATAGGAAACGATTTCTACCCATGTACCTATTACTGAAAATATTGATTTATTTTTTTCACATATTGTTGAAACTAGACTAAAGTTTCATAGCTCTATGGCACTCCTGCGCTGTCACACCCTTTACGGAGCGTGCATTAGGAACAAATTTGTCCGTCTGGATGTGCACCACTTAGAGTTCACGGTATTGGTAAAAGAGTTCACTGCCGTTAAATCTGCCATAAACAATAAAATTTGCATTTATTGGTCGTCGTCAGTGCCATAAATTTACAGCGAGCGAGCTGCCAACGACATTTTGAGTGAATATCTGGTGCCATTATACCAGGAATAGTGGCATTTCGTGAACTCACCGATGTGCATTAATTGAAATCACCAGTCAATTAAAGTCGGTGCCGGCAGTGAGCGCCGCGATGTCGTTGCTCTCTGCACGCCAATTATTGTCATTTGTTCAGCCATCCACTCGTGTACACCCTTCGGTCACGCGGCACGATACGTCACACTACACATGTAGGCATCTAACTGCCTGTGTCAACTGTCCACGCTGATCAATTTGTCACCGTGGAAAATCAAAACGTTTGTTTGTTGTTAGCTTGTAAAAATATTTATATTAACACCCACGGCATGCTACGCGATAACTAAAATAACAACGACGAAATTTCATGCAAACAAGAAACAAAACTTTGCACTCTCGACGGCATGTAAGTAGGTGTGTAAGTCCAATAATTCAAGGGAAACGGGTGGTCGTAATGTTGGAAATTTCCAGGGCACTCCGAAAAGTTGGGATCTTCCGGGTCCAGTGAACTAGTGACGCTCACTGAACCTTTATCTTTATGTTCGTAAGTGCTTTAAATTATACCATGCTTAGTTTTTACCATCATTAAGACACATTATAAGCAAAAAGAACCTTTTATGATCGTCTCAGATGGCGTTCAGTAGTTTATGTCTACCTTCATGGGAAAAAGGCGTGAGTTTATGTATGTGAGTGTGTATTATAACAAAAACGGGTAGGTATAGAGTTTGGAAGTTCAGATATATTTTACAGATCTCTTGTTATCACTCAAACTATCATTAACTATTCTGAGAAGGCTATCGCTCGTGAAGTATCTTGCAACTTTACAGCATTGAATTTTTTGCAAGTTTAGTTACCAAAATATAATTTTAATTCTATTTTAACGCGAGGCTACTGGTATGGTAGGTATCCTGTAAAAGTATTTTAAAAGAAATTCAAACCAAAACCATCAGTATTTCTCTTCTTTTCCTTTTGTAAACAATTCTTGCAGAAAGAATTGATAGTACGCCAGTCTGTTTTCCCACAGTTTGTGAAACGAAGCGATGATTGTGCAACGTATGTTGTAAGTGACAGTTACAATGATTATTCATACTCGAATGTCTCCCGTATTCAACAGTTCTAGGAGACTAAAAAACGTATGTAGTAACGTAGTCAGACGTAAATTGTACATAAAATGATTTACAACATATTATATTATCATAGATGGTTCGATGGATAGTGGAAGGTCGTGAATTTATTTATTAGGTATGTTTGCCATAATATTACAATCGTAATAAAACAAGATATTTCGCCACTTTATGTAATTTTTCAGGGATAAAAAGATGCTCTTTATATTAAAAAGATAAATATTTACCTATTCACAATTTTTCAGTAAAACCTATGTTTCATTCAAAAAAAAAGTCGGGGGTTGACTTGACCAACAAATGTTGACTTGTGACTGGCGATGCAACCTGCGCCAAGGCTTACTTTATTAGAGGTTGGAAGTGTGACTGATCTTTTATTCAACCATCAGTTTTTTTAAACAACTTTTTATGTGTAACAGCTACACAAACTAGATCATAATGGTATGCCCAAGTGTTGTAAATTATCTAGGAAATACCTAAGTGCACCGTGCGCTGGTGTCTATTCGGTATTGTATAAAAGCAAGTATCGGTTAAACGGATAATGTAATAAGTTTAGGTGGTCGGGCGTTAGGTAGCTCACAGTGGAGCGGCGCAGATACAATGGGAGCGATGGCGCGACGACGACGGAACCGGATAGCGCCTATTGCCGGCGCACTCGGTGCCGATAAGAGCCGCCGAGGCGGTCGCGCCCGCGCCGCGCCTTGCCGCTGCCGACGCCTGTCCCTGATTTATGTACGACGTGTCTCCTTTTTAATGAGTCCGTAAGAAGATATCTCCCTGAACACCACAATAAATTTCCGAGCTGTGACTTGCCAAAATGTTTCAACGTCGATATCTGCAAACAAACCCAGTCCCATTCCGTTAATCTGCCGAAGCGAAGAACGTATCGCGTATATAAGTCGTGCTTATCTCGGGTAATGGCCGCCTATCTAGTTGATCTGCCAGTTTTATTTATAGCCATGTTTTCCTTTACGCGCTCCTTCCAATTTGTGGAGAGTGAAAGGGATTGTTATGAGGCTGCCATGTTTCATAGCAATAAACATGTGTATCCAAAATAACGACATTAACTATTTTTCTTTTAGGTGCTTTTGTTACAAAATTCTTGTGACGATTGTTTCCCTTCCCTATTGTTTGCGTTATTTTCGCTTCTCCTAAAGTGATTTGTAACAGCAAGTACCAAGGAACGGAGCGCAGAAAAAAGCTACCGTAAATAATTTGTAGAAATATTAAGCGTTTTTTTGTCTAAAAAGATATGATGCTAGTAATTCAAACTCATTTACATCCTTGAAAATCTACATAATTTAATTGACAATCTACCGTTTTCATAAAAATCAATAAATGGCTACAGGTTGCGATTAATGTCCCACAACTGAACAAACGGTACTCCAGTGTATAACGTTACCGGACATTGTGTATGTTTCGATTTAAAGAATTATACGATACCTACTCCTATTTTTTTATTTGCAAATTATTAATTATACTTAAATAAACAGGATGATATTTTAATAAAACTGCTGTTTTCTAGTTAGCTTGTAAAGCCGTTTGCTCGATAGGATTTCAGCAACTTCTCTAACTAACTTTTACGAGTACTAATAAACAGAAATTTAAATAACAACTTCCACGTTTCTAACTTAAAAAATTACGAACTTCCATACAGTTTCCAAAAAACGATAAGTAATACAACTGACTTTTACCTAAAAATGTACCAACTTCCACGTTGTTCACCAGAGTACCTTTTGGGTTATCATATATGTTTCAGTAATCCGATTTCAAGAACTAGATACAAACTGGGGCTAGCTGTCTACCCCATATGATCGTTTCTTGCATTTCAGAAACTTTTAATTGCATGAAGTGGTCACCTTTTAAAAGCCTGGCGCCTCACGAAATAATTTCTTAAATACTAGCGAAGCGCAAACACACACACACAAAATATAATGTCACATGTGATGTGACTATGTGACCCATCAATATTTAACCATGATATTCATAGGAAAGTTTGTACATAGTAGAATTCCGTAGGTCATTAATAAAATGGTTTAAAATAAAAATGTCCTGGGAAGCCTGAAAAACGAAGGGCGGGGCGGGTTAAAACACAGAGCGGTGGTTGCGTGCCCCCTCGTTACGGGCACCGGCGGCGCGGCGTCCGCGCTCGTTCTGTGTAAGTAGTGCGTTCATCCTGTTAAATTTATTGCCGCTTTTATATCAGCCGTTACAGAGAGGTCCCCTTTCGTCCGTATCGGGCCGCGCGGAGCCCAGCTTAGTGAAGTCGCAATTACGTTTTACCGGCTTTGAGTCCAACGAAGGCGACTTTTGCCGTCCATCGAATCGTAATGGAATTAGCGTTTCAGTGCTCTTTTAATTTGTCTTCTATCCTTGTACTAAACGAATCTTCTACCTGAACTGTTTTCTCTCGTCGTAACACATTTCTGATGAACAAGGTATTTATCTAATAGGTCGTAATCTATTTGTGTTTATTTTACACTATAGATGTGCTTGTATGCGTATAGAGTACCAATTGTATCTCATTGGCATTCAAGTCATTCTCATTCGTCTGCTGATAATGCGTATGATGTTATTTTGAAACAACCCTTATCCTCTCTCAGCTAACGATGTAACGTAATATAACAATCGTATACTGCTTCTATTCCAACAAAGACGTCGCATTTAGGAATAACAATTAAATTCAATTATTTATTTAAACCTTTCAGTGCGTTTGGGTTAAACTGCCTTGCGTAGCAGGCGCGTAGCAATAGTGCTACGAGCGTAGCTCGCAGTGCGTTTTGCTATTTTTTTTTTCTTTTGCCATTGAATAGTTTTTTAAAGTAATTGAACTTATACTGTGTGAATATAATTTGCTCGCACAAATTGCATACCTTACCTACATATACAACTGAAAAAAAATCATTATTTGCCAATTTCCAGGTCGTGTACCTTCAAGGTGAAATTTCAGACAGCGCTTCGGAAGTTAATCCTTCTTTATAAACGAGTTCTTGAGTCTCAACAAATTGCAATAGATGTTGTGCATTAAAAATAAGTCGGACGTCACCTGTAGAGAGAGCACGGCGCGCGGCTCATCTAACTTGCATGTGCCGGCACCCGGCGCCACCCGCGTCACGCCGCGCATCTCATTACCGCATGACACCTAGCTACATCGCAATATACCACACCACACGTACTGATTCACTGCACTTTTTTGACATACCTTAATATGAATAAGACTATAACGTCTCTTCTATCTGTCCTTGGTCTGTCATTACAAAACCAAATCCACCACTCAGCTACAGTCATTATAAAATGATTACGGTAACTTATTTCCAAAGTGATTTAATTACATGATATTTCGTACCAAGTAATAAGATGTGTCTTTGAAGCACATATTTTAGAGAACGAGTATCGAGGTAAAAGATTATCTCAGGGCGAACGACGAAACCTCGAATAAGGATATTACCCTTAAAATTTGAACGCCGATATATTGTTACCTCGCCTAAAATGTAATATTGACGTGTGCATTGTTAACAACAAGCAGCCGGGACGACGGGCGAGTTCGGAACTCGCTTTGGATGAGGCAATTTTATGGGTTTATTGAAAGATAGTCGTCTTCAGCGTACAACCCTAAGTGATGAGATCCGGCCGAACCCCGGCCTTCATAACGTTTGTAATACCATTTTACGACCAGCTTAGGACGTAACTTATACATATTTTGAATAACTTTACGCGCTGCTTAGAAAAGAATTACTACAACCCGCCCACCGAGATAGGCTTATATATTATACAACATGTATGTACTTTACGACGTAGGTGTTTTCTGACTATGATGATGTTCATTTGCATTCGAATACAAATAACTATGGCCTATAAAAAGAAAAATTTACCAGTACAAAAAAAGTGCCTTAGTAACTTAATGATTTTGTAAGTATCATACTCGTATTTAGATACTTTGTTTCACAAACAAAACTCAATTATAATAAGGCCTCTAATAAAATAAATTAAATATCAAAAGCACCAATATTCACTGAGCACACCCAGTTGCGTCACTTTCAGATTTTATCTTAACAAAATAACCCCAAGGTGGGACCGCTACGCACAAACGTCGCACTTACCAGCAAAACGACCTCAACTCTAATACACGTTTCGCGTGTTCCCCTCCCGGTGTGTATAATAAAAGTAACATTTTTGTTACTGTTCCATTTTAGCCAAACTATGTTTGTACGTATTGAGTTGAAATCGTACGGGTCAGCACACGTGTTCCGCACATACAATCAGCCGTTAGGACACACCCTGACACCCCTAAAACGATTTGATTAAACTCATAAAACTGGAGGTAGCTTCCTACCGTCGAGGACGGGCCGCGGCCCACGATAGAAAAGTTGAAGTTATATGAGCCCTTCCCCAAGAGCCGCCTGCCTGAACCTCCGCTCCACCAACCACCTTTTAATAACACAGTCGAGTGCTTTCACCACCACGATTAAGATGACTGTGAATAATTACATTTGCAACTCTTTTTGTTTTTTACCTGGAGCAAGCAAACCATGCTAAGGTATTAATATTAAGATGATGGAATAGCATTCTACAGGCTTCTATTAAATGAGAGAAAAACAGTGAGTTAAAAGATTAGGTGCTATTCTTTGTTATTCTATTACACAATGCTACACCGACATTATACCGGGCCTACCAGTACAACTTACGTACTACTTAGGTACTTGTAACAATACTTTGTCGAACCGAAGTCAGGCCAATTCTACCAAGTTTTCATATCACTAGGTTTGTGCATTATGTGCTGTAACATAGTTAAATAAAAACACTGTCAATTATGTTGTGTTCACTAAACAGAAAGAGAAGTATTTTAATAATCATCTAGCCTAGCCTTTCCAACTATGTTGGGGTCGGCTTCCTGCAACCTACCCAAATGTACCCAAATGTCCTTTCTTTGGTATTGTTCGTCGAGTGGTTGAGCTCCTTAAATTCTGAGTTGACCTCCACTATTACTGACAAATGCTTGCACTGACTGGACAGGTCCACTCAAATCTGTGTGGTTCTTTCCTCAAAAGACCATTTCAGACTCTAATCTACATGGTCCTCATATGGCCTGACCAAGATTATGTCTGGACTTTAAAGGAGACGGTGACCTCTGAGTTTGTTTCGGCCTTTCTTCTCAGAGTAGTCAGATAGGAAACGCCGACCTCACCTAGCTTATTTTTACAACTTTTTAATATGACGTGTAAAAGTGATTCCAATATCCTATTTACAGAATAAACAATTTCATTTCATTTCAGTCTAGCCGGATGCAGCTGAATACCAGTATTTTACATGGAGCCTATCTGACCTCCACAACCCAGTAACTGGGTAATACGATACCCCTTGGTAAGACTGGTTGTCAGACTTTCAGAAGTCTTTTATTAATAAGCAACTTTAATAATGACGCCAGTTTATTGCTGGCCCTAGTGACTGCATATTATACTTCATAATCTTTCTTTCAAGACGTAAACATACGGGCCGAAGAACTTCGATCTGATAACGTTCCCAAAACCTTAAGAAATAAAGTACTAGTTGCTTTTGCTGCAACGTTTTACGTAAACACATGCGTGCCCTGCCTCTTTATTGGATGTTGTTACCAAGTATCGAATCCCAGAGCTTACGGTGCTGGCGCGTGCACGTCAAACTTCGCTAACCGCCCTTAAGAAAGTTGGTAAAGTTGCCTCCGTCGGAGATGTGCTATGCCGTACCGCCCTCGCGACGTTGCCGACCTCGTGTAAACTGTAATCCCTCAGATGATGCTAGGATTTAGCAGCTTTATATTACCTCCGCTGGAAGTTGTTTGATAAATGTTGTCTTTAACAACCACAGATACAGATCAGACATGTATCACTTCTTTAATCTCCAAATAAAAATATTCTTCTGTACTTAACTCCGTTATTATATTCGACCAATCTGCTCAAAAACATTGGGATTACGTACCTATTTCATTTGTATCGTATGAGTTAAGTTCGGCGAAG
Organism: Lithophane socia; assembly: GCA_947522985.1. NCBI lineage: Eukaryota > Metazoa > Arthropoda > Insecta > Lepidoptera > Noctuidae > Lithophane > Lithophane socia. The sequence goes on along the minus strand of OX383256.1, from coordinate 11,150,917 downwards.
TAAAAGCCGCGGATAGCTCAAGGATTCGCGTCCTCGCACTCCACTGCGCGTGAATGGCGCTCGCGTCGTATTATCAACCGTCACTTCGCTCGACAGGTGTCGCCTTCAGCCAACTCGAGAGTAAATTACTAGCTTCGAAGTCGCTGAATCAACCCGACTCCTTAATCGATTTTCGAACCACTCGCCTAAGAGCTTGAGACACAAATGAGTATAAATGACTACCGCAAAATTGAAGACCACATCGATGCAGTTCTACATTATTATTCTTGGCTTACGTTAAATTCAATCTAATGTACAAGAGTAGCAATCATATACATACTAAGATCTCGCATAGAATTAACTGAATGTATTTAAATATCTCTATGTATGTTCGTGTAGCAGTTGAATAGCAACATCTTGCATGCTAAGCGCGAGCTACGAGCTCGTTTTCGTATTTAAATAGGGAAATGGGAAACAGACGCGGTGAGTCGACGAAGCACTGGTGCCGTGGTATTGTTTTAATTAAAGTAATTGGAGGAGGCACGTTGAGAGCCGCCGCTCGGTTGGCATGATCTGTGCCTTGAGGATTTACACCAATTTAAGACCGAACCCAGCCAGGCGTCAATTAACGGTACGAGTCCTACTCAATCGTATAACTGTGTACGATTTATCTTCGTACGTATTATGATGAAATCGTAAGCAAATATTTAATTCATTGGAAATCACTCATTTACAAGTTAACTACAGAAATATGGTGACTGATAATTAGTGATCTCATACTCATTATTATAAACAACTTTTGTTATGGGCCCAACCTGAAATCGCGAAAAAAATATCAGCTGTTCCATTTGTGTTTACGATTTCAGGTTTGGTCCCATATTAAAAGTTGTTCATAATGATGAGTAAAGCCACGTGTTTAAGTATCGGTTATCACTTTTACAGCCATTACCAGTCACCCTAATGATGTAACCTACCTACGTGTTACAAAAAGCTCCCAGTGTTTTATAGACATATTGTGTATCTATATTTATTTCCACAACACTGGCTTTCTTTAGTTTCTTTCTGTACGACAAATGTAGCGGTGGAATATGAGAAACGAAACGAAAGAAACTGACACTAACAAAAAAGCAACCAAAGATAAACGGAAACGGACTCGCTCATAGAGAAAAGTAGACGGTAGACGGTCTGTGCTACAGAAAACTTTGTGGGGAGTCACTCCTTGGCTATCTGTAAAGTAAGTAAAGCTTTGTTAACAAATAACGCTCATTTTATATGGGTAAATATTAACTTTGTTTCATAACGCACTTTTGTAACTTAAACGAAAATCAACGTAGAGCATTGATTTTCTAACATCACGTCTATGTTTTTCTTAGAGGAACCTTTCAAGAACGTCGCCACCTTTTGTCTGTAATCAGGCAAATGCTCTATTTTCGTATCAAAGCTCGGATTAACCCTTCGCCGAGAGCGCGTTTGTACAAGTTTCCTTAAAGTAATTAAAGGTTCAAGCAATTTGAACTCTGAAATGAAAATTCATAATCTATTTATCTGCAAGGGCATCTGTAAAATAATTTTGTATTCTAAGTCATACATTTAAAAAATGTTTGATTAGTTTAACAAACGCAATGAGAACTACAAACGTACAGACAGACACATGAATCTTTGTAAAGCTAACATGTGTTTTCCCAACCGCACCGGTGGGAGAGCGCGCATCGCCGAAAACAGTGAATAATGCAAAGGCCTTACGAATCGGATCATATTTTTTCAGAGAAATGTGGAATCGCGAAGTGGCAAAACAGAATTTAATATTCGTAAAAGGGTTGACGTCGGGATAGGGGCAGCGCGGCAGTTGACGCGTGCCTGCTCTAGGAGTTTTTTTGGCTACTTTCCAAAATCAATATCTTCGGATACACAGGCCGTCGCGTATTTTGCACTAATCTTACCGAAAAGACGCCTTGCAGTAGACTTTGTAGATGTGTAGCTGTCAATGATATTTTTCATAAATCAACCCTGTTTGATTTTCTTTTATAGTGGTGTGTCTATACAGATTTTTCAATGTTTCAAAATGTCTAAGCACCCCGCTTATCTTCGAAGTTTGCACAGAATTAGATAGGTAATTAGAGTTAAAGATTTTTGCAAAGAAGATAACCTACACCTATTTAGTATCCTAAAAAACAAAGAAATATCTAATATTGAATTTATTTATAACTTTAAAGTATATCACAGGTTTATGGCAAATATCATTATCGTACGACCAAAATATCACGTCGAAATGAAAACACTCGGGGACACGTGAATGAATAATACATGAAAAATAAATCTTTCCGAAGACATTTCTTTTTCTGAGTAGAATTTACAGTACGTAAATATTATCTGCCATAAGATCAACACAATAGGAACAGCCTTACTGCTGGAGACCAGCATCTGTCCTTACCTGGGACATTCCATCCTGGAACCAGCTTAGGTATCTTAAGGAGATTGAATACCTGTACAAAGATAATTATACTCGACAATACGTATATAATTTTATTACGTCACACTCCATTTTGTTTTTTAAATTAATTGATTTATGATTGACATGCCATCATAATCACGGGTAATAAGCGAAGATATCCTTTTAAAATGAAATTAACACAGTTAGTGTGGAAATGGGTAGGCGGCGGAGTGGGCGCAGTCGGGTGCGAAGCGATGCGCCGTGCTCGAGAGCTCGGTTCATTTAAAGGCACTTGTCTGTAATTGCAGAGCGACTAAGACTTTACCCTGACTGAACGGCAGGCGTTATCGAATAAAAAAAGTTTTAATGGTATGCCTTTGTCGAACCTTTATGGGCTTCGCAAAACTTATCTCGACCTACTTTCATCTTCACAGTTTTATAACCCTCAAGTCCTAACACGCAATATATCTCTGCTATGAATTTGTTTACGTAACCTTACTTCACTACCAATTAGGCGCTCGCACTTGAATTGGAAACTTAATAATCACATCAAATGTTTTTAGGTGAATGTGTCTTGAAGAAATGCACTTCGGAAGGATACTTTAAATAAAAAATACCAGATAGCGGTTGCAATTTCGTCGGAAACGCAATAAATAGCTCGGGCGGCGCCGCTTGACCCACTTCCTGTTACATGCCGAAACGCCTGCGATTTAATCGCACCCTGCCTCACTCCATCCTTCCGTCGAGACCCCACACGCTTCGCTTCTTTGCCCCATAATTATTAAATCCATTCCAAGCTCGCCAAGAAAGGGGCACACCCAAATAAAAAGCTCTACCGGACCTAGTGAACCATGCACATTAACATCAATAGCTTGTGGGAAATGTATTTTAGGGTAAGTTTATATACAACATTCTTAAGACTTTCAACTTTCATGCAAAACCAATCCACATACCTGTCGCATAACATACGTAGACGACGAATGGCATAAATAATTTTATGAATTATAGTTATTTCCTTCATCAGAAGGCGCTATGACATTGTTTTATCCACAGCCATAAACTGAAAGTTATATACGTTTGAGAGCACATGGCATCTTTTAAACATTGTTCAAATTGTATCATGTCGTTCAGATTCGCAGTATCAATGCTTTTTTATTCAGTGGAGAATGCAACATCGTGTAGCCACCACCCTGATTCACGTTTTCGGTTGAGTTCACATGGTGGCAAGTGCGGGAGGCACGGGCCGGCGCGAGCGTCGCATCTGATAGCGAAGCGGAAATTGCGCGGCGCGTCGCGTGCGCCGCCCGCCGCGTGTCCGTGACGTGCACTCTATTCACTTGCTATTTTATTTATTTCGCTTTGCTACTCTCCTCGTACGCCTCCAAAATCTTTTACACTGCTGGATTCCAAGCACTCCTTTTCACAGGATACATTTTACTTTGAGTTTCTATCGAACTAATTTGCGTCACACATAGAAATTACTTACAAGTAACCGTTTAATTGTAGTGCAAGTTTTTTGAATTGTAAGTTTCGAGTCGATCATTTGTGTAGAATTCTTTTGAGACCTGAAAATACTTCATTTTGAATATTAGGGCAAAACCTGCTTACCTCAGCCGTGATGCTTTAAAAAATCTACAACGATGTATAGGTACTTACTTGAACTTAATACGACTGAGCACAACGAGAAGCATCTTATAAGTCACTTTTCATGAGAATATTCCTACACAAAGACATCATAAGTAGGAAGCGAGCTTGTCTCAATATGAAGTTGATACGGGCTCGTGTGTGTTTTGTCGCGCTCATAACAAAGCAGACGGGAGAACGCTCAAATATTTTTGTGAAACTTTCATGAATATATTAGCCATAAATGTGACTAAAGGAATCTATTTCCTTTACTGAACCGTGCGCAATGCCGCCCGCAATGTACAATTTCCAACAAATAAACACCTTGAGGGTTCTATAACGCTAAAACTACATCGATATCAAAAATACTACCCCGTCTTCATGAATAGCATACTCTCAAATGATCACAAGAATAATTGCTACATTTTGCTGAAGGTCGCAAAAGAACAGAAATAAATGTTAAAGAGCCGAAAACCTAATTATTATTCAAGTATTCTAGAAACACGCTCACACGCTAACTCCCATTTTCGTCATCGGGACTTCTAGCGCTCGTAAAACACAAGTTACACCATTATATTTTTACGACGGCAACGAATGTCAAGTTTTCAAAAACACGCCTGTCGCCTTCCCCCGTAGCATTTGTTCGTTATCTCAGCTGGAAAACAAGTGATACTCCACTGTGTGATGGTGAAACACCAGCAAGTACAATTCGTTCAATTTTGTTTCGTTAATTACTGTCATGCTAAATATTGTCTATCGATTTTTATTTTACATAGCAAAGCTTACGCAATAAGAAAAATAAAAGTTATAAAACTAGAACCCAATTACGACAAAAAAAGTCAACTAAAAGGGAATAAACAAGACATTACAGACAGACAAATTAAAAATCCGGAGTCATACGTGTAAATCTAACAGATTACGTGTGACTCCGGATTTTTAATTTGTCTGTTTAGGGTCTTGTTAATAAAAAACCCTTTTTAAGTATTTTTTTTATATTCTACCCCAAAAGGGTGAAAATAGGGGATGACAGTTTGTGTGGGGAAGCTCGAAACTAACGCGGACGTAGTCGTAGGCCAGTTATATAGTCACTATTATAGGGAAATCCCAACCTAATAATAAAAAGGCTTATTTAGTAGTTAATACTTCAAACGACTATAGCATGGTCTGGAAGCAAACAATACTCTTGCTGCAGTGCATTGTAAGAATGAGAACATCGAGACCTATTTAAGACGAGCCAACACTCAGTTTATTATCTCATAACAAAAATTCAATTCTTATCTCCCTGCAATTCTCTTGAACGTAAGACAAGCTATGGTAAACAAAGATTACAATTTACAAATTAGCTGACCTAATTCGGTTAGGTTATGTTTTTTTTTTGGTGAGCTTTTTTTATGGTCGTGCAATGTGTACATTTCTGGTAAGCGTTTACGCAGCAGCCGTAAATAAACACCTTCGGTTTGAAAAAGCAGTGAGAATTAACAGCTGGCAAGCTTGCTTCAGACGCCCTTTAACCTGATCGGGCGACGTTCTTGTTTTACCTATGTTGTCCAAGTCTCGTCTCAACTCTGAATAAATATGCATACCTATAGTAATACTACTTTCTTGTATAAGCTTAGGAGGGAATGGTGCTTTGATAACGGCATAACAACAACAACATACCTTGTCACATTTCATTTGATTTCGTTAGTTCCACTTTCAACCAACACACGGTAATTGGTGAATACACTTCAAATAGCACTAATTTTTACAGTTCTACAACATTAATTGCTATATAATATGTTGAGCAGACGAATATTTTAAACATATGAAGCAGTGGGTTAGAAATTTCCTTCAAAATCCTTCGGATTGTGATTGAAAGTGTGTTAGATGCTTCCTTTATTAAGTTCTTCATAACAAAAAATAGATACAATTTCGACTGTTGTACCTCAATATCCTAACTAATTTATCTCCAACAAAATCCTTTACAGCTTTAAATTAAAGACATCGTAAATTAATCGACAATAGACTTAATTGAAGTAAAACCTGTCTAGCGAATAATTAATAATATTTCATCGAATATAATACGAGTATATTAGACATAAATATTTAATCAGAATTCGAAATGAACTGCTCAATGTTAAGTTCCATCATTTAGAATCAGAAGCCACCTTAGTGATAGAAATCATGTATATCGAATAGGTGTTCTCCAGTTTTAAGCGCACTAACGGATAGCCAGACAAAGAGACGGTGCTTATTATGATACCTATGTAAGTATACGTTAATTATTTCCGAAATGCCCTACTATTTAATACTGATATCGAGTCATATTTACAAGAGGTGCTAAACTTATGTTTGATCAGTAGTTATGGTTCCGTACTGAACTGCTTTAGACACGGATAAAAAATACCTAGGTAAACCATTTCGATTTTAAGTAAAATTTTAATTAACGATGTGTATTGTTTATTAATATATTTATTTAGTGCATAGTTAAGTTGCAAAGCAAAGGATCGATTAGTTAGTATGGGGGCGCGGTCGCGTGCACGAGGGCCATAGCGGCCGGGCGGCGGGCGGCTCGGCGCGGCGTTGCCTTCCGGCGAAACGCGAGGAATGTTGCCGATAGATTAACTTCTGATCTCTTTTCCGATATTATAACGGAGCGCTTATGTAAGGAATTCTAAGCGCTTCAATCTGGTTTAAGGCCAACTAAGGCTTTCCGAGAAATCTGCTCGGTATCTCCCGACATAGATATATTATTCAACGTCTTACTAATACCCAAAGCTATGCGACTCGAGTAGCGCCGCACGTACTACATCCCTCGTGTTTATATATTTAGAAGTACATATGACTTTCTAAATCGAGACTCGCACTCGCTACTCTGCGCTTCACATTTAGGTTTTACGTTGAATTTTTAAACAAACATTATTTAAGTTAGAATGGGACATGTGCATAATAAATTAAAATGTATGTATTCTTTCCTGCTAGCTAACTTTATACCAGCCTCGTGTCTTTCGCTTTAACATTTTTATGGCACTACATCACTATCCCTATGTAGTGGATACTTATATTAGTTTGAAATATTACACACATAGAGTCTCTTTCGTCTTTGCGACACCACATAATACAACGACATTATAGTGAAATATGAAAGGACATCAGCCGTTGCCGAATATTTTCTCTTACGAGCTTTTCCTCTATTTGTCTTTTTCATGTGACTACTTGTACATAACTTAATAATATATATTTTGTTTCAGGTACGAATTTTATATACCTACAGTATCATGAAAATGTACCTCTCTGGCTGGTGAGTAAATACCACATAATAATCTTCCACTTAAAATAGCGTTCCGTTTTAGAATTGGAGCTCTGTGTGAACTTACTTAAAGTCAGCCTATTTCGAAAAGCGTGCACAGACCTGCCATCTGCATCGATGCTAACTGAACAAAATACTATGAACTTCATTGGTTTCGTAAAACTTTTAAAACAACAAATGCATAATTGATTCCCTCGTTACTTGTGTGTAATCACACATTAAAGGTAACGCATGTAATGTAATAAAACGGCGAGGTGATGCAGCCCGTGAGCCCGTCGGATACTTACGTCTGCCCCGCTCAGGTGGGGCGAGGGCGTTCTGCGGCTTGTTTGCGTACAAGTGAATTCCATTAGAGCCAGCGTGTGTACCGCCGCCGCAACTTCCACGCCCGCTTCATTCATATGCCATTAGCTGATCGATTTACAAGTACAATATGTGTTCATTTACTTATATCTATCTACTCGCTTCTGCCCGCGACTTCGCCCGCGTAAAATTTCTTGGTCCTGCGACACATCGATCCGGCGTCGCATCGCATCGCCCGCCCCCGCTATTACTTCCTTTTCTGACTATTTTTCGTTTAGCTCGGCTCGTAAAGTAGCGTGATTATAAATACCCTATACCTTTCCTCAAGAATTGCGTTATCAAATGCAAAAAGATTTTTTCAAATCCGATTTGTTGTTCCAGAGATTACCGCGTTCAAACAAACAAAGTTATAGCGCGTACAAGCAAGCTTAGCTTATTAGTATTAATTAGCATATTATAAGTTCATGATAGCTACTTTAGAGCGTGAGATAATTATAGGTATTTACTGTTAGTCGGTGCAGACAAGCAACAGATACAACGTTACAACAAAACTACAGATTACAAAAGTAAAGTATGATACTTATCAGTAATTCATTTTAGCTACGTAAAAAATATTTCGGCAGCATCATAGCGGACTGTTACTCTTCATGTAATTATAATAACTCAACATGAAAACTCGTTTAATGTCACAGAAATGTGCTTCACCATTTAAAAGTGTGTTCAACTGTGGCGCTGTAGTCGTGGAACAATAATTAAATTTTCCCTCGGCGCTGAGTGCGGAGTATGTCGTTTCATCAACCTCGGCACTAACTCGCGAGAACGGCGCACCACCTGAAATATTTAATTCAGACCAGCCATTGTGCTTTAATTCACCGGAAATGAAAATTCATGGCACTTTCTATACTATTCAAATTTCATCATATAACTCTTCACCGTCATAACTTCCACTTCTAAGTAAAGTATAATCTACAAATAATTTTAACTTATCATTAAGTTGGATTGGATGAATTTGTGTTTATTTATGACTGCAACGATTTTTTTTTTTGCTAAGAAGCTATGGAATTATGACTCTATTTTTACCCCCACAGTCTACCGGTCCCCTAATGATTCGGGAAAGCTGTGTACAGTCCTCTCGAGGGCGAGAGTCCCTATGCGCATACCTGTTGTAACTATTTCTATTTGCAAATCCGCCCCTGATTCATATAAATAAAATATTCACGTAGTGTTAGAGTGTGGCCTTACAAATATCATTCAGCATTAAAGATTAGGCGCCATATTAAAAACTCTTTAGACAAACATGCTTTCCATTATGAATATGTCTTTGTTATAGCTGAGCTTAACAGGCTGCATTCTGAAAATTATGAAATGTCGCTGTATAGAAAACTAAAATATAATTATGTATGCAATAATTAATATACACTGAATATTTAGTTTACAAAAATGGTTTTTGTACGCCTAAAACTGTTACAATATCTAAAGTGCTATTATTGCAATGCATAATCAATATTTTAGTGCACTAAAGAACGATAAGAGTAATATTGACAAATTAATGTAAACAGCAAAATATTTGACAGCTATTTGCGACGTTGCCAACTTTCAGAACGCACCCTCTTAAAATTAATCAATCTCATTTTCGGAGTTTCAGTTAGTAGATATTAAAAAAACGTTTATCTACATTCATATCGTAAAATTCACATTTTAAATCAAAAATAGTAGGTACTTTAATGACAAACTTTACCCACGTGGAATTGAAATGTTTTAATAAAACAAACTTTCCCCAACCATTTTGCAGTTTGCAACTTTGCTCAATTGCATCTTAATTAACTTTACTATTACTGTAAATCATGGTCTAATGACAAGAGGCCTTTCCCTCCAGTGGTAAAATAACAGGCTTAAAATAATACTTTTAATTTTCATGTGAAAGAATTACAGATAAGTATTTACTTAACACTACCACACAATAGGCATAACGGACAGTCCTCTATGCAGCATGCAGCCTCCAGCTGAGAAAACTGTTGCGCATGTGCTCTTTGACTATGTTGTGCTATTAGAACAGAAACCCTCGAGTCACCCAGAACCTTTACAGATGCTCTGAGAGAGATGATGAAACGGGGTCGGATGGTTGGAATAACCACAGACGGCCGCCATGGCGCACGCATAATGGTCCACCTGAAGGAACAGCCAGTTGCAGAAACGAACTTTAACTTTTTAAGCTGTCATTAACTACTAATCTTCCATTAAAAGAAAGCAACAATAGACTCGATTTTAATGGTTCTTTGATGAAATTAATGTTAATGATCCATTACGTTATGTGTGTAATGTAATGTCCACTATTAATATTTGTCTTTGTGCAACTGGGAGTAAGTGCGGAAACCAAACCCTCTAACATAGAACATGTCAGTCGTTGAAAAGGTTAATATTTGTTAAATATTAAACTTTTCAACGACAATAATGAATACGATAAGTTAAGTAAATGTGAACAAAGTTGCTCTGCATGTTTTATTATGAATATGAATTGCTAATTAGTAATCGTTGAACAATCTCACAGCTTTCCATCATAACCTAATAGGAAAGTTCAAATATAATCTCTGGAAAATTCAGACAACTAGATGCACAACCCGAAGAAAATGGAGGAAAAAGCAAAACTTGTTATAGTGTAGTTTCTCGCGGAGGACACTCGACGCGGGGGCAGTAGGGCGCGCTGCCTTTTCTGCCGTACCATTATAATTTTATTTGCCATGACAAACATCGAACCACGCGCCGAGTATTCCATGAATTTAAAATGAACTGGTAATGCAGCTACTTTAAAATAAGTCTTCAGTACTTATCTTTTACCGACTGAAATAAAGCTTTATACTTCGAGTGCTCTTAAACTCTTAAGTCCCAGAAACTTTAGTCTTGTTTAGGAGTTTAAAGAAAACAATTATAGCATGATATACCTATATTCTAAATGACACGTTACTGAAAACTGAGTAAAATAATAACTGTAGTACTATAGCCTGTGTGTAGTCTGTGTACTTTGTGTAGCTATTATATATAGACATAGCACAGCCTGTATTTTATAGAAGCTTTAATGTACCGACCATGACAGAACTGCTCGAAGCAGGCGATGTTAGAAGTTGCCATAAATTACAATTCTTGGGATATTGGTACCTAGTGACTTTTTAAAGCGACCTGAAAGCCAAAGTGAATTTACTTTATACTTATCGAAGTATGTACATTGGCGGTGTCAAGTTGCGAACGGCAATGATTGGCCCGGTTTCTTGCCACCGCCTTATTTCCATCTTATTACCGGCAGCGCGGCGATATTAAAGCGGGCGCTACGCCGCCACCCGCGTCTCCGCCCTGTCTTTGCGTCCGTGAATTAGGTTAATGGCCTGCCAGGTGATTTCCTTCTAAGCCGTATTTCGAGTAAAGCGCCACCACCTTAACACGCCAATGTCGCTGGAACAACTCTAAATGTTTAACTTTTTCCTATACCCACAATCGTTTTATATACACACATAGGTGCTTACACTTAGTTTAGCGATAACTAAATTTAAAAAAATATTTATGTAAATTCTACTACAAAATTACAAAATAAATATTAATTTTAAATCGTTAGACTTATCCTCGCCGTACCTACTTAGGTCGCGCGAGAAGTGACAGTACTGACATAATATGTGAGCTCACACATTCGAATCACCCGCTCATAGAAAACAGTGCGCCAGTGCGCCGAAACACACGCCAGAGAAACTTCATTGCTTTCAGTAAATCGAACACAAACGGCTGTTAAAATGCCCTCTTCTGCCTGCAGGAAGTGTTCTAACAACTCAAGAAATTCTAAAAAAGTGACTTTTCATAGGTAAATGTTTTGCGTTTCCATGAAAGTCCATTCACTTGTGTCAAAATGAAACAGAAACGTGCCCCTACCCATCTTTTGACGAGTAGGGCGAATCCAACAATTTAAAGTTTGAATATTAAACAGACTGTAGGTATGTGTCATCTGTTTTTTTTTTTTTACTTGATTCTTTGCTGAACTAGTAAATGACTTCCTATCTGTATCGTATGCTCATCAAGGTACCTATTTCACAAGATTTAAACAAACAGCAATCTTTTTGATCCCTATTAACCCGACTACTTAAAATTCCTTTGTATTTTCATCAGTGATAGAGTGTTTTATACATACTTACATTATACGATGGGAGGGTTCCCGCGGGTGCTTTTGATTTATGGCACAAAGTCGCACCGCAGAGCGCCGCGACGCCCGCCGGCGCGGCTGCAGCCACTGCCTCCGGGTTTTTGCGACCCCACCACCCTCTCAGCAGTCACACTTTCCTGCCCAACAAAAACTAATCATGTAGAGCAGTTAGGAATGTTATTGAAATTTCAAGAAGTTTAGCTTCGTTTGAATAGTTTATTTTCTTAAACGAAGCTTAACTCTAATTTCAATTGCAATGTTGAGTAAATTAACGTATCGTAAATATATGCAGCACACCTAAATAAACGTAGATAAATAACTCGCTATAAATGTACATAAACTCAAAGAGAAATACAACAAAGTATAAATTAAAAGTACTATCGCACACAGCGATCTTCGCGGGCCAGACAACCATGGTACTATAATGCAGAACGGAAAATATGATTGAAAGGAACACCGATACTCCACGGTGTAACAACATATCAATCGTACCTAGCGAACAATTAGCGTGAAAATACACCTTTTCACGACAATGCCATGAGTAATACCTTTTTTGAAAATATTTTTAACAAGCTGTTGCACGCGACTTCGTCTGCGATCCAGAATAAAACGTAGCCTATGTCCTTCTCCAGGTCATGGTCTACCCCTGTACTAAATTTCATCCTAATCCTTTCAGCCCTTTTAGCGTGAAAGCGTAATAAACAACCAAACTCACTATTGCATTTATACTAGGAGTAGGATACTTAAAACGAATAGGTAGGAAAAACGGTTACAGTGTAGTTGAATCGTTTCAGGTTAATAAAGCACACAGCATGCGATTATGTTGCTTTTAAAGCTCCTGAACGATTTTTAAACCCGTAACAATATTACGTTGTAAAACACCATAGTAAAATGATTGAAAACACTGGCTCTCGGCACTGACGGTTTTTTATGGAATAATAATGATGTTTAACTTAGTAATTACTAAAGTATGGTCCATAAAGTTAAGTAGACTAGTTTTCAAAACAACCTGCAATCTAAATATTAGCATTGAAATGCCTTATAATAAGGTATTATACCTGGAAAATTTCGCAAAACAGTGTATTCGATTGATTATATTTATAACGTTTTTAACATAAAACTCAATGAAAGAATGATAAGTAAATAGGTCCATTATAATTTTAGTTACTAAAGTTAACTCATGCATTTATATTACATTCATTAAAATTGTGTAATTTTTAATAAAACTGTAGCCAACTGAAAAATCTTGCTGACTGATTAAAATTTTCATCTAGACTCATATTCACGGATTGGTAATCAAATAAATTTAATTCACTCATGCTGCAAAATAAATTAAATCAGTGTGTAAACAGTAAGTAATGAAATTAAAGTATGAATGTTATGTTAACAAAAGATCGAACCATTGCCTGTAGATACAAAATGTCGGATTTAATTTCAACACCGAAACGTTGGCAATTTTAATTACTTATTTAACTTTACATTACAATTCAATTTATTCGCATCAAATACAACACGTATTCTTTACCTATAAGCATTATACAGTCAGTCTAGATTAAATAAACTCTTCTTCTGAATTATAATACTACACCGAAATATTACACGACACAATTATATTATTATTGCTGTAGTTTCGAAGTTAATGTGTACGACATGTTATTTATGCGGTATGTGCTCAAAGTGGCAACCCGTTAGTGGTTCCTCGAATAATCTCGTTATAATATCAAAGTGCGTTGCGCGTTATGATTCTCCCTCGCGTGCGAACTCCGAAAACCTTACTGCCTTCAATCAATATCATGACCGCACAGGCACAAACGACTTTATCCACTACCTTCTGAAAGCCTGTTTTCCCAAAGGTACCCCTTGATAAAAAATCTGTAAAGCTATCAAACCGTCCGCACTAAATTCAGGTACGGCTCACGACTCGCGAGACGCATAGTTACATTACCTTTTAAAAGCCATCTTTTTATTCTTTTTTCGCTACTACGATATTATTTTTAGATCCCTTGCCTTTTATGTTAGATTCCTTTTATGATTGTATTGTTTTGCAATACTTTTACGTTTAACCGTATAAAATAAGGATGAGATAAAAGCCACATCTTACAGCTTTGTAGTGAAATTACACTTCTTTAGATTCTATTATGTAAAATGATAATGATGATGTTATTGTTGGTTCCATATCATTTTTTGCATGAACTTCTCTAGAAGTGGCGTGTTAGACCTATTCCTTGTTACAAATAAACATAACAAGCGTGAATTAGGAAAATCATAAAATATATGAACAACAAAATAAGATATATTTGTTTTTAATGAGTTCCAGGTAGGCAGGTACTACAAATTCATGTCTTTGATAAAATCTAAGTTTGATTATCACCTAGACTTGTAATTATTAAATTATGTTTGTAATAATAATGGCAAGAGAAAATTGGTTGTAAAATGAATAAGATGATGCTTGTTAATAGGCTGCTGACCGACAATCCAGATTGAGGTATTTCATGATACCATCCAGTTATCCAGCGGCAAGTTGAACTCTAACTCCGCTGCTACTGGGCAACTATTTTTATTAAGCTCACAATATTTCTTTTAGTTTTCTCCAAGAAATAATAAAAAGCTATAATATAAACATAATAGTGGTAAAAATAAATAAGTACGAGTAGGTATATAAAAGATACTACGTAAGTTTCCCGTCGGAACATATTCGCGTGCGTGTTCAGTGCGTATGCGACCATTACACAACAATAACACATCTCATTAGCCGTTTTGTTTTCCACTAAGTAATGCATGTTTCCTCGTGTCGCATCGGGCGGGGTGAGACAAAATGTCATTCATTAATTACGCTTACGGGACCACTGTTTGTACAATTTACATTTATAAGTATATGACTATATTCTGGTCCAAAAAAATAATGTCTTAAAAAGTAGTTTGCAATTAAATGCGTGTGTTAACTGCTAAATCTTAATTTTAAATCTTTTTATCTTAAACCTTGTACAATACATACAATTAAATCATTGTAAATATTTAAAACAATGGAGTACCTACAAAAGAAAACAGGTTATACAGATAAAATAAAGATTTTTTCCAGTTTTGGGGGTTTTGTTTGCTTCTAACTATTGCAGCTCATCTTCGAGAAGTGCGGTAAGAAAGCGAAACAGATGTCAACTACAGCTGGTTGAAGGGGACCAAATGATATCAAAATTACAATTTGACCCGAAGTCAACCAGCTAAAGCGAACAACGCTTACGCTTTCACGCACGACGGCGACCCCGCGGCCTCTTCAACAATCTTCACACGTTTCACGTCTCTCAAATTCTTCGCTTGTTATTAAAGTATATTCATCGACGTACATCTTCATCTCGGCTCTTGAAATATAATATTAAGCGAGTAATAAACGTAACATGTGTGGGCTACAGGGAATACTAATTTCGGTTTCATAAAGCTTTGTATCATCAGTTTGCTTAGTTTATGTATATTTAGAAAGGTGTAAAATTTAGCGTATACAGTGGAACAGATGACTCCAGGAATAGCTAGTAGTGCGAGGTGCGAGGGCGTGCGGGCGGCGGCGGCGGCGGCGGCGGCGGCGGCGGCCCGCGGCGCCTCCACATATAGGGCTGGCCTCAGCCCGCTCTGCAATCAGACGCAGTGTAAGCTTACCCGCCGAGAGCCGCCGGAGCACGCGATGCCGGCGCGCCGACATTGACGCGCCGCATGTAACCGTACACGCCGCCTCGCTATTTTAGTCTCGTCCGGTGCACTAATTCGGGCAGGGTTAACGCGGTGGCCTCCCGATCGCCGCCAGTCGTAACACACTTCCGTCTTCGTTCTTCACGTCGACACTCAATTTTTTTTTCTTCCGGTTCGTTACTTTATCTTACGAGAGCACAACACAGTACAGTTTCAGTTTAGACATTGGTAACATTAGTAGTAGGTGCTGCGATAATATTAAAAGTTTTGGACTGTCATCCTAAACGTCATCGACCTGACGTAGGCACCGGACGAGGGGTTCATTGACACCTAGCAGGTTTGACCTTGCATCTCGTCATGTTTGACCCAAAAATAATTCTATGCTCGAAGGTTGCAGCCGGGAAAAAAATCCGAAATGGAGCGAAATGTTTAAGTGAAGTTTCATTAATAAAAGAGGTGACCGACCCCGAGTGGCCAGGTGAGAACCGCGGCGGCACCTCAGGTCGCCGCTCTACGTTCGCGAATGCATTCCGACCGACGACGACGCGACATCGCGAACCTACTAACCCCGCGTCGCGAGGGGCCCTGCGCCCCGCGACCCTCCGAATCCGTCGACCCTCCCGCCCCCCATCCGGTCCATCCAAAAGCTTCGAAAATACTCGACAACTATACGCGCGTGAAAACCCAAATGTTGAGGAGATAATTCTTAAAATTTTGGCGAATGTGATAATTCATTAAGTACACATGCGAATCCGGCATAGGGATGTAATTAACGATCGTAGGTAGAGCGAATCGTGGAGAGCGACGCGTGACGAGCGCGCGGGGCGGGCGGGCGGCAGCACGGGCGGCTAGGGCGGGCGGGCCTCGCGTCTCGACTGAGAGGCGCGCAGCATCGCGCCGCCGCGCCGCCCCCGCGCCCCGCACCCCCGCGCCCCTGGCGCCGCCGCCGCCGAGCCGCACTGTCTGCCGCGTCGGCAGCCGCGCCGGCCCGCGCTGCCTCCTGCCGCGCATGCTAGCCCAAAGGCCCACACACCCGCTGCACAGTCACATCTACCTGCCTCATCCGAAACTTTACTTCACATCTTTGCAACGTTCATCCTGTTTGCGTACTGTCTTTTTTACCCGACTGCGGCGAAGCCAAAAAGGAGGGTTATGTGGTTTTTTTTTTTCATATTTCAGATTCCCCCGAGACGGTTTGATGCTTTTTTTAAAACCCCATTAGGATTCCCTTAGGTTTTCAACACTTTAAGCACATTAACCTCTTAACGCGACCGCACGATGCACAGCAACAAGAAGAGAGCTCAATGTTTAATGCTGTTATAGGTATATATGTATTTTAAAAAGCTTGAGAAATTACTGTTTTGGTCTGCATTATGCCAAAAATCTAAATAAGATGATGTAAATTCATCACAAATAGTCACAAGTATTGATATACTATCAAAAAAAATAGATAAATGAAACAAACACTTAATTGTATGTATAAACAAGTCCTTAATTAGCAGAATGTATTGTGGCAATCAATCACCAGATTGACCAAATATGTTATATTTGCGCACCCTCAGATAGTATAGCAAAATACGAAACTTAGGCGCTACAGTAAATCTCTCTTTGGAAACGTGCATTGTACGCGTAGCAAAGTAGCAGTAACAGCGTAGACCCATGTTTTATTTATCAAAAGGGTTTTGAGTGACGACATGGATTAAAAGTCTGTTGATACTTCGGTCTATCTAAGTTAAACGTTAATTTATTCAAGTTTTTCTTATATTAAACTGTAGCCTCATACAACTGCAAAAAGGGAGCTCGTAGCCGGCTAAGTATGGCAACCTAGCGCATCTAGTGACAAAGCTATAAAATCAATACCCATTCAATATGTTTCAAAGACTCATTCTGAACAATCGACAAGCACCTTCATTAAATAGTAATTGTTGTTGTTTTTATTTATTCTTACGAGACGCTCTTCCTGCTAAACTTCGCGCGATTAAAAAACGCAAGCAACTACGCACAACATTGGCTCGTGCTTCTTGGTTGACTTCTCGTAGCAAACTTTGACACTTCAAACCACTTTGTAATTTTGAAGTAACGGCCTTTATTTTCTGAGCCTCGACCCTGCTCCATACATAAACAATTTTTTAATACATTTAATAATATAATGTTTTCTGCCCAATATTAGCTACCTACCAGTTCCGGTTGTGACACAAGCATTTTCTATTTCCCTCTTATTCCTGTCCAAAGCTGTTCCTCGACAACCTATGGGCAGATCATCCTCCCACCTTTTCACCTGTCTTCCTCGAGGTCGTTTTCCATTCCTCGGGTACTCTGTGACTTTTTTGGTCCATTTTTTCCTAATTTCTTATCGACGATCAAAAAAAATATTTCGCGTTTTGTTTTGTTCGCGTTTTGTTTACGCGCAACACTGTGGACGGAATGTATGAACCACTAGTACCTCACAATCGCGCGATTGTCTACGCGCGAGTCAACTCGCGCGTATAGCGCCTCATCTGGACAAGCTCTTACCATAGATATTTATTTTTATTATAACCAAAGATTTTAAGAACAGTCTGCTAAGACCGTTAACTTGTAGCGACCGCCACGGTTAAGGTACCTACCCATATTGCTCCACCTCAAAAATCCACCCTGTATGTATATATCATGATTGACTGCTTAGTTCCATAAAGGTATAGCGTGATGATAATCATTTAAAAGGTTCAATCTGTAACTATGCGCAATATTCTAACCTTTAGGTTCGTCTTTTTACAATCAAATGCAATATTGCAATATTGCTCATCCTCCATAGCAAACAGCATGATAGTTTATAGCCTATAGACTGACCAGACTTATAGGGAATATGTATGGAAAAATTTGAACATTCCCAGACCTTATAGGTACCTACTTTTTTTTAATTCGCTACGATTTTAATAAGGATATGTATATCGTTAGAGAACACGACCAACTAAGTTAAAAAATTAATGCGTTCAAAAGTAATTCATGATCCGACAATAACTTTTTGTATCAATTATAAAACAGTATTAAATACTCCGACGGAAAACGAAAATGTTACGTTATTCGTCCGAGCAAATTGGAACTTTTCATACAATTCCACCAAATAAAACCCACTATTCAAATATCAGAAAAAGCGATGTCCGCATAGAATGTCTATCGACTAACAATAAAGTGAGAGCTTTGAGCTTTTAGGCTGATGTCACAGATATCCATTCGCTGAGTCGACGCTTTTGTTCATCTACGAATTTATCGGAAGATTAATGAAAGTAATTGTGTTGCGTCTGTATAATATTATAGCTTTCGTACAGTTAGTTATGTTTCCGTAAATGTTATATCTTTTTCGACTATAATACTACTATAATAATGTTACTTCCTAAACCCGGTGTTGTAGCAGCCTGACCGGGTTGTCACTTCAACTGAAACGTGATTTAAATTGTTACGGCGACCTGTGGATGCAGCGTTTACACGGCTATCATACCAGTTCTGTTTTTGTACCTGCTGTAACAACAATTCATTTGTTTTGTTTTAACGTTTCCACCGCGTCAGGTTTTTTTTTTGTGTATGCAGGCGTATTAACAACGTAAACATATACACAAAACTCATCTGCGCGTGCGAACTGCCGTTTGTAACGCAAGAGCTAGTCATACAACCACAACGCCAATCGAGAAATCACTTTATAAAAACCTTACAATTTGACTTAATATTATTGATCTACAAACAATGTTATGTTGAGGCAATTTATCAAAAATTCTCCCTATTATGTAACATTTTGTAAGTACCTATTTATATTGGTCGTCCTCGTCTCACTCGCTAGTTTTATTTAGTTATTTTATTTCGTTTTTTATTTCGTTTGCATGATCATGTTCTCTCTTCCCCTTAAATTAATCCAATCAAAACATAAATGTGAAAATGGAAAATTCAATATTAAGATTAAGCGTGGTTGTCGACTTCGCCGACAAAAGAATTGAGATCTAAATGGGTGCCAAGTTCTATAGATAATGAAACATACAACATTCTAACATAAATTTAAAACAAAATTTTCTTGTTTTTTCTGCTATCACAATATTTGCTATTTAAAAATATAACGTCATTTAATAGTCGAATTATTTACACAAAGCACTTAGGATGAATTGAAGCTGATTGGCTAATTTTTACATACAAGTTCTCTTATATTTGGCTAATCAACTTATATCCATACTAATATTATAAATTCGAAAGTAACTCTGTCTGTTACCTTTTCACGCCTAAACCACTGAACGAATTTCGACAAAATTTGGCAAGGAGATAATATGGCATCCTGGGGAAGGACATAGGCTACTTTTTATCGACATACTACGCGGGCGAAGCCGCGGGTGGAAGCTAGTCTTCTTTATCTTTGATAATTTCTATGTCTATAGTATCGCGCTGCAAAAGAACTAAAACAAACAGGGCAACTTTGTTATGCTGGTGTGCGTGACAGCTACATCTTACACTCGTGCCACGTCATTGTGATTTTCTAGTGTGCGTGCATTTAGCGGCTAACAGTTGGACGCTATTTTATTTTATTTTCGACGAATTTGCAGCTTTGACTGTCTGTTTAGGCATATTTATATCTTTATTCTTTATGTTATGCGCAAGTTACCGTTTCTTTATTGTAAGGTCAACATATCTTACTCCTCTAAAATGTTGGCTTAACAAAATTTCGACCTAAACGTTAGTATTATTAGACCTAACTGCTCTATTCCTATCCATAATTAAAATGTTATTTTTTGTCACGAAACAAAAAGGAAATTGATTATAAATACATTTTAAATAGCCTTAATTAAAAATATGCATTCAAATATTAGCCAGCCGCAGAACCATAGGTACAGATTTAAGAAACAATGATTCAGATTTAATAAAGCGGTCACTTTAAAAAATCTGCGGAAACTGCATCCCACAGTACGATATAGGATGTGATGGGATAGGTGTCGTACCTACAACAGTAAAGCACGGAACACTGATGAAAGTCAAGTCAAGCTTAACTACTGCGCTATGAGCTGATAACAGGTAGGTAGGTATCAGTCATTTTTATCCGGCCTATCATACCTACTACCTCTCTACTTCCACATCCCTACGTGAGGGACCATCGGCTGAGCTTACTTTTCATGACGAGGAAGCCTTCGATGTTCTCGAACGGTCATCCACCCAAAACTTAACCGCAACAAGGTTGCTTCTCCTCTCACGTCGATATCGTTAATAATTTGATTACCCAGTGGCCCAATTCATTATATAAAAGACGTTATTCGGGTAGGTATAATATCTTCATTCTTATCTTTTTCTTTTATTTTCGTATTACTATTGAGTGGAGTTAGAGGCCGTTACGGTTCCCGGTTCCTAGCCAAAGCAATTACATTTTATATCGTCAAATCTTTTAAAGCCTTTATTTTTATTTCCATTTAGTCTTGAATGAACCGTAGAGGTAAACTTAAATTGACGAATTTTATGGTTTCTTTAAGTTTTCTTTCTATACTTCTCTTTTTCTACTATTTCTGGCGCTTACAACTGTGATACATATATACTTATTTTTTACACTAATTTCGGATTCCGTCCGATAATTAATTCCGCGTCTGTGCTTCAGTGTTCTGCTTAATATGCTTAATCAGTAAGTACCGATACACATAGTACACTCTGTCACAGTTTCCGTGATTATTTCAACACGAACGCAATTAGAGAGGAGTGGCAAGCCTCCTCCTGTTTGTTTTAATTACGTCGAAATATCCGTCGCTGTGTCCGCGCGCCGCACCGCATCGCGTCACGCCGCACACTCCACACCGCACCACACCACACCGTACCGAGCCTCGATCCACTTTTTATTGCAAATTGCAAACCCCATTAATGATAAAAACAAACCGATTCCACGATTTCAAATTACAAATCTATGTTAAGCTTAACAGTAATCCATTATCGCCCATTCAAATTGGAGTACTTAATCCTTTTTTAGTATGAATTTATGAAACAAAGTTTCTTTTGCATAATGTGAGTATAACAAGTTGGGAATACTATGGCTTATTTGAGTGCACTATAAAATGTACTCTACTTATGCTCGAAGTTTGAAATCTTTTATCAACTTAAATCGAATCGATAGTAGGATTATTTTATCGCTGTGGCTACATATGTTATTGTCAATCGCTACACGCTACAGTCCTCCTGTATCAGTTTTGAGGATAATATCATTTATCGTGTTGCCCTGTCCACAACACTCGGTCCGCAGAGTTATCCGCTTTTTATATTTCAAAGCTTAGCTCCTTTCGGGATAGTACCTATACAGGAAAATCTCTATTATAGTGAAAGATTTATGAAATGCTACAAAGTATTACAAAGATGTATGTGTTAAAAATAAACGCAGATATTTAATGGAGAATGTCATCGGGCGGAGTGTTTGGCACTCGAAATGTTAATTGCGCACCCCGTTAATTTATGTGTATGTTATAACCGGCGCCATCTATTGGCGTTCTTGGAGCGTTATATTTCAAGGTTATCAATACACGACCTTTCATTTAATATCCAATGGGGCAATTCCCTTATGTTTAGGAACGTTCGCATTCCAATCTGTCAAAAGTACTTCTAATTTATCTACATTGTTGACAAGTTTTTGACATTGCTTGTCGCTGAGATGACATTGCGATCAGCCGGTCTATTCTGTAATCAACCCACCATACAAACTTAGGTTTAGAGAAGCTTACAATGAGATTTTTACTAGACGGTAAAGTTTTTCACTATGGTTTTTTTTTATTTCCGTTTTACAACCTACAATTCTCGTATTATCCCCTTTTTTCTCAATACTCAATATAATTCAATTCTCCCTTAGGCTTTTGGTTTTAAAATGTTCGTACTAGTTCGAATTAGGTTCCTACGGATATAAAAATTTCCCGGAAAATTTTCGGGAATAACTGAACGTTTTTTTTTCTTTGTATGAATTATTAAAAAATAGCAGGGAGACGTCTGTCGGGTCAGTTAGTAACATAATAAAATATCAATATAGGTAATGCTAATGTTTATATGTTAATTTTAAATCGGAATGTATGGATCAAGTTATCTTATATAAGGATAAAAGTTTTTTATTTTTTAATGCGCATTGTGCAGTAATACTCTGTTAGAAAAGTCTTTATTCGATTCTATTCTGGCACAGGGGAGAAGAAAGAAAGGAAGAAAATTGTTTATTCTGCACAAACAAAACGCACATTACAGGGAGCAACTTTAGCTCGTAACTATCTGACGAACCCATTGACACAATACCTTAATACCAGTTGGCCTGCTGTGTTTGGGTTCTATATACACAGAATAAATATTTGCATGGCTTACGGATATTTATGTTCAGCGTTGTTTATAATCAAAGCGTCAGCTGATGTTGGCTAGTTCTATATCGTTTATTTCTGAAATGTTAACTTTTTCCTCGCTGTGTTTATTTAAGGACCGACTGTCAATGTTGACTAGCGAGCGACCCGCCCCTGATTCACACGGTTGCAATCTACTGATTTGGCGACATGTCAACATATCGAGATATCTGTGCTATATAATCTAAGTTAAAATATTAATGTAATACTTACACATAAACCTTCCATATATCATCTAAATGATAGTGAAAACCTCATCAAAATCTATAGTTTAGAATAACTAAGCGGAGCGATTTATTATACTAGCTTCTGCCCGCGGCTTCGCCCGCGTGTAATGTGGATAAAAAGGAGCCTATGTCTTTTTCCAGGTCATGGTCTACCCATGTGCATTTCATCCATATCCGTTCAGCTGCTATACCGTGAAAGCGTAACAAACAAACTCACTTTCGCATTTATAATATTACTAAGCATTTATAGAAATAACACCTGTAAAACGCACCGAACGGACGTAGCACTTAGTACGTGGTTTAAAAATCTTTCAAATTTTTAATACATATATTCCATGTGAAGATAAATCGAATCACACATCGTTTATCAAAGTCAGTTCAGTTCCTTGCAGGAAAATTACAAAACAATGCAACAAATACCATATCCATACGAATGTACGGCTACGTTACGTGAAAACGAATTGTAGAGTTTTCATTTCAACATATTATTCTACCTCGACTATATAGTTGAAATGTCTATATTTGTTGTTAAACTCAATGAATGTGTGATGTAATATATGTTGAGATGATTAAGATGTATCAATTTAAATCTCGTAGCAATAACATGTATCGATCAGACTGAGGCGAGCGCGTAGCTAACCCCGTTAGCTGGGAGCGCGCCCGGCCGCCAGGCCGCGCCGCCGCCGTCCGTCCGCGTCATTGCCATTCGCCGAGGAAACACGTTTCCTGCTTCATTGTTTCCTAATTTTTCTAACTTCTTTCTACTCCTCGCTCATTGGAGCTTCTTTT
Organism: Lithophane socia; assembly: GCA_947522985.1. Lineage (NCBI taxonomy): Eukaryota > Metazoa > Arthropoda > Insecta > Lepidoptera > Noctuidae > Lithophane > Lithophane socia. The sequence continues at coordinate 11,127,063 of OX383256.1, read as the reverse complement.
GTTTCGTCCTTTCCTTCCGGAGATGTTCCGGTTAAATTGTCACTTTTATTATCCGTTCCTGGGCAGGGTTGCTCTTTGGTAGAGGTTAGGGAAATAATTCACCGATTCATTTTATATACTGCATTTATACTGATTGCTTTGACGTCGTTTTATTATTTGATTAATAATAATTAGTTTTAATCATTATTTTCATATTAATTTAAAGTAAGAATATTTACTGAATACTCATGAACAGATAAAAGGAGTTCAATATGTATTACCTCTACCTATTAAATTCATCCCCAATTGCGGAATAAGTTTTAGGAAAACTTAACGGCAAAAATAAGGCTCAACTAATCGGCTAACTTTCCTACCTAACCTGCTGTTGGAATATGTACAGATATCGTTGGTTTAAGAGATGGTAAATGGTTGAGTGAGGGGCGTTTAACGGGCTAATTATCAAACGGCTAATGAAGTTTGTATTCAGCGGGCGGCGGCGGGAGCGCGGGGCCCGGGCCGCTACGTGCTGCGACTCGCAAAGCGCCCCACCTGATAACTCCCCGCCCTCCACAGAAAAATTGCAGAGAAAAAGTTTCATCGCAAGGGAACGTGAATGAAATGAAGAATTATGTCGGCCGCTTTCGGGATTATTCCCAACATAAAATTCCTTGAGAACCGTTTCGATCTGTTTCAATTCATCAAGACTCGTCTTTATATAGATAATCATTCGAATTCGTAATAATAGGTACAAAATAAATATTAGTTTATATCTTCGTACTAAAACATAATACGTTTGCTCTACGGGACGTCTTGAGATTTCTTGACAAATTAACTCAAATCTTATTAAAATGTTAAAAAAATTGGTTCGTTTACTACAAAAAAAAAAAGAAATCCTCTCGTAAATAAAGACAAAATAACTTTTTTTTAAGATTGTAGTTATCTATTATTTTCCTTTTGAGTTCCGGGCATTCAATACCTGTCTGGCCATCAGATCTAAGGACATGAAAAAATGAACTGTTTGAAACATTCTACTACATTCGAGTGTTTTCAAGTAGTGGCATACGTAAACTGCGAATTTTCTCTTGGCCAGAAGTTTCAGTTGTGATGTGATTTCTTGCCGGCTAAATTCTCGTGTATTGAATGTTATTTCGTGAAAATATTATCTACAACGATGTAATAACTACTTATTAATGAATATTTATCCACTTACCGTCGATTACACACAAAAATATCGAAAAATATCGAGCACGCACTCCACACACGACCTTCAAACTTACTGCTTAGCACAATATAAATACTGTGATTATAGTTTCACCGAGACCGCTGTACTGCGCCTTGCGCAACGAGACGGGGGGGGCAGTGCAAGTCGCTCATTCGTCGACGGCTACGGCGGCGTCTCACCGCACATTCGTCATTGCTGCCTAAATGCGCCATATACGAGGGCCTATACAACACGATGCAACGGCGTGAGCATGTCGGTAGCACGAATCCATAAGTTTATCCCCTACCAAAAACTTCACCATCAAACCAACAAGTTACGAGGCATTTTTTAGTAAAAAAAATTGTAGCAACTTTTCCGAGTTTTTTCCTTTTATCCTTATCTGGTATAGAATAAAGAAAACATTAGTTTTCTTTTGTAACAGGAAAATATCTAAGAGAAATATCTTCCTTCTAATTTGATTAATAACTATTATAGTCTGGCCATAAAATTAAATATCTACATATTTTTATGTAACAAGATGTCAGGGACTTTATATTACTACGCGATCATTTATAAAACTGATGCGATTTGAAAACTTCCGAATATTTATTTTCATTTACTTAGATAATGTACCTACTTACGTAATAACTTTTTGTATGCAGTTTAGGTGTGAACGTAATAGAAAATAAAAACCAAGATAGATACTAAGATGAGTTTATAAAATAGTTTACCATATTATATTAGGATTTTGTACTGGGCTTGCGCATGCGCAGCCCATCAATTTTAGATTTGAATAAATAAAAAAATGAAAATGTTTATAATTATTGCTCGGATTGATAAATAGATATGAAAACTTAACTAATGTTAATCATTTAATTAAAAAATTAATTATTTATATAATTATTCAGACTATAAAAAAAACAGTTATTCCATAGTTTTAAGTCTTCACTTCTGGCGGCGGTCCCTATGACTGCCTATTGTTTTTATCCGACTACGGCGAAAAAAAAGGAGGGTTATGATTTTGACCGGTATGTATGTATGTAGGTATCTATGGATGTTCATCTGTTCCCTCCTATCTTCTAAACCCCTCATCACAATTTGACAAATGAGGTATCGTTGGAAGCCTCTTGATCGTCCGCTGGTTATAGGCTATGACATCACATTAAAAATGGCGCCCTCTAGAGGACATAAAGTCAGGAACTAAAAAAAAATGCCATTTAGTCGTTCCATGTTGGGTATCAAATGAAAGGGCTTAATGAGCACATTTCAAAAATATATACCCCACAGACAGACAAATTAAAAATCCGGAGTCATCCGCAGTTATATATATAACACGTGTGACTCCGGATTTTTAATTTGTCTGTCTGCGGTGTCTTGTTTATACCTTTTTAGTCGTAGTTGGGTTTTAGTTTTTATTACTTTATTATTTTTTTTAATCTGAATTCTGTAGCGCGTATAGAAACATGTTCGTCGTTGTAACCTTTCAATACAAAGTCTGGCAGATATACGGCAAATACAATAGCCGTCTACTTGCAATGTTTTGAAAGCAGTTAGTTGTAGTCCCGTGTGCACTGTTGCAGTACATCCAAGTCATTTCGCGCAATTGCTCGCGCCGCGGGTCTCTTTGGGAAGGCCACTTCCTTGTAACGACTGCTATCATCTACCAAGGAAAATATAAAGAGGTCTATTTGTTTTATGGCCGCCTCGTAACTAGACTTAGTTTTTAAAGGCTCTTACATACTAGCGCGATTCGTCGCGCGAATCGAATTTTAACAAAACAATTTCTGAGAAAACTTCACGGCGTACAATGCGGCGGCGTCGCGTCGCGCGATGAATCGCGCCAGTATGTAAGAACCTTAAAACTAACTTGAACGGTTTACGTTTAAAAAAACAAATTACTAAATTTACTTTTAATGTAAATAAGTGCTGGAAAACTGGTACAGTGAGAGTGAAATTCTTTCAACGGGGCGCTTATATTGGACCTCTTAACATATACATGTATCGCATTGTAATGTATCTACGTTTGTTTTATTTTTTCACATAAACTTTTAGTGATAATACGTAATGGAATTTAATTTAAAAAACCGGGCAAGTGCTAGTTGGACTCGCGCACGAAGGGTTCCGTACCAATATCTAGAAAAACGGCAAAAAAATCACGTTTGTTGTATGAGAGACCCCCTATAATATTTGTTTTATTTTAATTTAATTATTTATTTTAAAGTGAATATGTAACTAAATATTCTGTGAATATTTCAAGCGTCTACCTGTTACCGTTTTCAATATCGAGCAAAACGAGCAAAAAATTCACGTTTGTTGTATGGGTGCCCCCTTAAATATTTATTTTATGCTGTTTTTTAGTATTTTTTGTTATAGCGGCAACAGATATACCTACATCATCTGTGAGCGGCGCCGAGCCTTAGTAATAGGGTCCCGTTTTACCCTTTGGGTACGGAACCCTAAAAACGAACAAAATAGTTCTATGTTACTCGTAATGTAATCGAACCAGAATACCCGCGAAATATCGCGGTTTTTTTTAACAGATTTTTAATTCATATTCCTTATGGCAGCTTAAAGAGCTGCCATAAGGAATATGAATTAAAAATCTGTCTGGTCTGACTATCCGAATATCAAAAAATATTTGGCCTAGGTCTTTTTAAGACCTTAGGGAGGCGTGAAAATTAATTCGCTGTTACAATATATACATAATATTCGGTTTTTATTTTGACTTCTCAAAATGAGTGTGAATTTTATAACAATGGGTTATAAAATTCACACTCATTTTGAGAAGTGCTATTTTGAAAATTGCACATTTTGCGAAGTGCACATTCTGCGTCAAACCCTAGTTGTAGATCGAAATTATAAGAAAATCAAGGACCGACCGTAGGAATAAATTCAGTAATTCAGTGGTATTTCATTTTAAACAGACTCATCATATCGGATAGCTCCTTAGCAAGGGAAAGACCTATCACTGTAGAGTTAATTGACAGGTTTGATTATAAATATGATTTTGAGCATGGGATCCTGGCTCAACGATGATGGGAAAAATATTTATCTTAATTCATTTATCGTAGAGCAATGTTTGAAATGTCATAGGTAGACAGACGTCTATTCATATGGGAAATTATTAACTACTAGCGTTTGCTCGAGACTTCGTCTGCGTGTATTTTGCGTTTTATATTTTTTCATACAAATGTCCTAGATGAAAAGAATCTTCTCCAGGTCTCAGGTTACCTATATGTAAAATTTCATAATGATTGGTTCAGAGGTTTAGACGTAGAAAGGTAACAGACATTTATAGTATTAAGTAGGTAAATAACTTAAACTGCTAAGTATCTAATCCGTGTATAACTAATTATAACTAAACTGTGGTGGCCATGAAGTGACGTCATTATCTACGATACCTACTACTTTGTTTACATATCTTTTTAGCCCTAAATCATATAAATTAAAATATCTTTTATGCTTTATTCAAGCAGAAATCACACTTAACTTGGTGAGATTTCAAGCAGTTTGCTAAGAATAGGTGTTTATTCACATGGCTCTTTACGTCACTTCCGTTAGTGTCGAAGACGACGCGTTTTGAGTTGGCGTTCCGTTCCACCATTGAAAAACGCAACATAAAATAAAATTGTAATGCATTGAAATAATTAATAAAAATTGCATTTTTTTTTCTAGACTTACAATGTATATTTATATAATGAAGCAGTTTTGAATTACTTGCATATTCCCTATTATGAACATAAAATCACACCTGCTCTCTAATTGCGTAACTTATTTTCGTAACCGATTAAGACTAATTTGTTTCATTTTGACAGTTCAACAACATTCATTGCGTTATTTACGTTGTTGAGCAGATTTTTTTTTCGAATTTATGAAGCTATGGATTAGACATTTGTTTCAAACCGATTCCAATTCTGATGTATCGTGTATTACGCAATTAGGGTGCTAGGGGGCAATTTCCGTTATTTATAAGAACGTTCGCATTCGCTTAACATTCGCAATCTGTCAAAAATATACAATATAAAAATATACATGCAATTTACCAACATTTTTGACAAGTTTGACAGATTGCGACTTGAATGTGAACGTTTAATATTTACGAGAATTGGCCTTCAGTTGTCCCCGAAGGAAAACACACATGCACACAATAAAACACAAATATACGAACTAAGAAATGTAAACTTCTTTAACAAAAATATCCTGGGGAAACCGCTACTGGGTTTGTATTTTTAATGGTCATTAGTCACGAAAAGATAACAGAATGACAAACGAAACCGAGCTTGTAGGTAAATGAATGATAGGGCCATATTTTTGGTAAACGTCATGTAAAGCATTCGAGTGTACCTAATTTTATAAAGGTAAAGGCCGTCCAGTGAAAGTGAGTGAGTTTTTGGAACGAAGTTCCTTTACGCGGCTTGTAAACTCGCAGAAAATGCAACGAAGTATAAAACACTTTTAGCGTTACATTTTCTGCGACAGTTTCTTCTAATTCAAAGAGAAAGAAAGAGAAAGAGAGAAAAAGAACGCCGCAAGAAAAAAAACAAAAGGAAAGAGGAAAGTGATTACAGTGCCGTGGGATAAAATTGTACATATCGGCCCGAGTAGGTACACTGCATGCCGGAAAGTGTAAATTTGGTCAAAATGAAAATCCAAGATGGTGGCTGCGAATATATTCAATTTTGTCGTCATTGGTGTCGTTTCCATAGTTTTCGTGGGTGCTAAAGCCGATAGTGAGGTCAAAATGTAAATCCAAGATGGCGGCTCGGAAAATTTCAAAATATTTTATCATGGGTATCTTTTACATGGTTTTCGAGGGTGCTAAACTATTTCGTGAAAATATGACGATTTGCAGGAAATAAAAATTGTAGAGAGCTATATTGATGCTATAACTGATTATAATTGAATTATTATTTTATCATAATTTCCGCGCAATGAATTTCAATCAATATACAACGTAAAAAAGAGACTCCTCCGTGCCTCGGAAAGCACGTTAAGCCGTTGGTCCCTGCTGTCATTCATGGATCTTTGACAATCATTACGGGTCGTCAGAAGCCCGAAAGTCTGACAGCCAGTCTTACCAAGGGGTATCGTATTACCCAGTTACTGGGTTGTGGAGGTCAGATAGGCAGTCGCTCCATGTAAAATACTGGTATTCAGCTACTGGAAGCCGACCCCAGCATAGTTGGGAAAAGGCTAGGCAGATTGATTTATTTAGAACCCCTTGACAAATCCCTTGGCTAATGGCGATTTTTTTTTATTGTGCTGAATTCCATTGTTGTTGTACCTTTACAAATAAAGCCGAGCACCCACGGCCAATTGAAGTACCGTCAACGAAAATATTAGTCGTACCTAGTGGAAAAGTATTATTATTTGCCAAACCAAAACAGACAGTTAGGTACTGGCAGACTCGTTTGCGTTGTTGTAATCTAAATACGGTTAACGTTATTATTCATATCTTTAAAAAACGTTGGTTTAATTACAGCTTGTTTAATTACTCCGATATTTCTGCGGGGCGAACATTTTGCTGGGCAATAAGTCTTAGCTAATTGTTTGAAAAGATAATTTGGTGGCGGTTTATTGTGGGCGCCGGCCGGGACGGGCGCGTTAGTGATGGCGCCCAGGGTCGCCCAGCCGCCCAGCCACCCGACCCCACACGCACATATGCCACTAATTACTTATTCACTTGTTTAAGATACGCTCGCTAAAAGTTAAGTAAGTAATAGCTGTAATGACTGTTTGAACAAGGAAGTCTCATAATGGAAGATGTCTGTTTATCCTCAAATGACTAACGAATCTTCTACGCTCCGAAGTGTCGCAATTGTATTTCTATAGTCAAGATCTATCTATGTATCTTATCTTACACTCAAAGAACTCAGTATGATTTTCTGACATCATTTCTGGGAGTGCATCTCAATACAGACGATGATACCTAATGTTACAAATCATATTGATTTAGTGACTTATGGATGTATTCGTGGAAGTCTTAAAATATTTTTTTAAGTACCTACCAGTAAACAATTTAAAATTTAATTGGAAAGGTAAATTGTCAATTTCCTTTCCTTTCCTTAGCCTTCAGCTGTAAACCTATAGGTATACGTCATTTTCTTGGTTCTGACGCAGAACGTAGGATTCGCAAAACGTCTAGTGGAGATAAATAGTTCGATTCGGGTACCGCTAAGAAATTTTGGAAGTCAAAAATGGAAAATTCTTGTTTATGGGAAATTCGGGACACTTCGAGGAGCAATAAACAATAAAAACATATTATATTATGAAATGTATTTATTTATTAAATACTTAATAGACTGTATTTTTTGTTTCAATTTTCGAAGTTTGGCTATGAGGATATTGACGTTCCAGGCATATCCACGGACCAACAGGTTTCAAAGTAAATCCTATTAGAAACCAGTTTGTTCTATTTTCAGATAAAAAAAACTCATAAGAATAAACAAAATAAACTAAGTTACGAAACAATTCGTTCGTTCGTTATACATATAATCGTGTGAAATCTTCACAAATATTCGTTATGTATTATACTGTCATACATAAACAATACACATCTAAAGGTAATATACACATTGACACAGTGTAAGTAGCAAAACGCGGCGACCGTTTATAAGACCACTAAAGTGCCAGAACAAATTGTTTCGTAAAGTGCTTTATAATTCGTACTGATTGAACTAGAAGAGAAAACAAATATGGAGCAAGAAAATAAAGACAGAAATAATACTAGTAATGCTGTGATCTTATTAACAAGTTTCTACTCATTGTATACATTTCAGTATCGTTTATTATCAGATTGAAAGTTAATTAGTTTTTAACGATTAAGTTTTTGATTTTACGCCGTGAGCTCACTATACTTCATCGAAACCAGATTTAATCAACCAGACTTAATCGAAACCAGAAATCCCATCAAAGTTTATGGGATTTCTGGTTTCGATTTTGCAACATGCTTCTACAAAATTAACTCATCACATACTTAATCCATGAGGTTTTAAATAGTACATCCCAACTGCAGCGGTTTTTCGATTTGCTGCGATTATTTTGTCAATTTGAAAAACAGTTTTGTCGCTAAAATTCAATACCTAATCATTGTGCATTAGTTGAATACATCAAAAATTTATTATGAATCCACGTGTAGAAAAAAAATCTTGCTAAATGATGACTTACACTTTATATTATTTGTAATTATTATTACGCCGATATCGTAGTTTAGATGCGTGTGTGATTCATTATAAACTAATATAAAGCGCACATGTGTCGCCATCTAGTGTACGTAGCTGAAACCTTGACGATAGTTCAAGATCTATGGAAATAATAATATTAGTGTGGTAAATCGTATACTATCGAAAATGAAATGCGATATTGATATTACTAATATTAAATTTCATTTTTCATGAGAGTAAAGTGAGCTGTAGGTAGGTACATATTTTGTTGCCTGTATTGAATAATAATCCTTTGCTGTTTACTTTATTTTATAAAGGTACCTACTGAATAATTTGCAAACTTACTCGCAAAATTATGATTACTATGATTTATTTCTTATCTGTAATTCCGCAAAGAAAACATCAAAGAAACGAAGCAACGAAAAGTTTATAGTTAAGTGTTTTTATTTTAAAACTGTCAAAATACTATTATTATTTACCTATTATTGAAATATTTTGGTGATGGTTATAACATTCAGAGTTTCAGAGCTTTTATAGAAAAAATAGAGCACAACATTTATTCCTATATCTTCTAACGCTTACACAATTATTAAAACAACAATCATTTAATGGTTTCTTTATTCATTCATTTCTCTAATCATAAGTATCGAAACAACTTACCTATACTGGTTTTTAACACAGCAGTATTGTAAGTTAGTGCACACTATATCTATAACACAGCTAGGTTTGATTAACTCATTTGTAATGTATAATAAGTTTTATTTGGATCTACGCATAATATATGGAAATATATGTAGAGTGAGGCACGGCGTCGGAGACTTTCAGTGGCCTCTGGAGCGCTGCCAACGATTCGTCTGGTGGTTATTTTCGCACGTCATCCACAAATAACAAGACTTCTACCGATTCGGTCTTGTATCTATAGTCTATGAAAAAACTACATCGTGTATAAAAAATGGTTTACACCATGGTTTGTGACGCACATGTTCATCATCATTCATACAGCACGTTTCTATTATATTCTTACAAGCCCGTTCTTACATTCAAATTCAATAAAATCACAAAACCGAATTGCACGCAAGTAACTCTATTAAAATGCCCTTTGTCTAGTATTCATTATCCCCCTGTCTAGTTTTAAATTCTTTTGTTGATCGTAGTCGTTGCATGGATGCATGAATAAATTGTTTTTGAGAGTCGAACGTACCGAACAAACTGGTAGGTCAAGATCCCTTTCTCATAGAACACTCTTTTGTGCGATACTAAAAGGCGTTCGCTATTAAAGGGCGCGGATCGGGTAGAATGTTGATTTGTGGGTAATTATTATTTAATCTATGACAGTGAGTGAAGCTTGGTTCACGTTCTCGAAGGGATGAAGAGTGTCGTGTTGGTCTCTTGGTGCATGGAGTTGGTCGCTGGCCGCGCCTGCTCACTTATGTGTGTGTGATCCTGATCGTAATGCGTGCGCGCTGTCATTGCCCTAGTCCCGCCGCTGCCCCCTCGCCTCTTGAAACAATGAACGGAACCTGGTTAATGATCGCCCTGTTTTCGGCGTTATTTTAAAATTTACCTTTTGATGATTGAATATTCAATGAGAATTTGAAAAACATATATTCCATCCAATAGAGTTCCATATAAAAACGATGCTAACAAATGTGGAATCAAATACTAGTCTAAACTATCTGGTTTAGGTCTTGTATAGCTGTACCTCTGAAGATGACGCTCTCACCCAGTCGTTCCTTACATAAAAACTATGCGTAACTTTTACAGCATTTTTTTTATTATTTTTTATATCTAGCTTCCGACTACACCCAAAACTAGTCAGCAGATAATATTATTACCTACGATATTTTACGTTTTTGTTAAACATACAAATATTTTAATTTGGCAACAAGACAACGTCTATTTAAGGCTAAAAAAAATAACTTAAGTACTTGAAAAACAACATGCTTATAATTTTTTTAAATATTTTTTTCAACAATTCAGATACATAGTCGTACCATTTTGAGTCTGACTCAAAACTAGTACCTATCGACGGATGCGATTAATAGGACTAGGTATTTGAATGGATGAATCTGTACAATTTTGTAGCTCATAAAATACGTTATAATGAATAATACTTTCTATATTAGTGTATTACGTACCTATGCATACTACCGAGGTATTATTAATAACATTACTGATTTCTATCCTTCCTTATAAGTTCAGAATCGTTTACTGACATGAAATCGTTTCTTGATGTAAAAATACAGTAATTTGCTAATCAGTCCCTTCAGATGAAGAGACTGATTAGCAAATTACTGTATTTTATTATATTGTGATCGCAATCGGCTGTCATGGAAATCAAAATATGTACATGAAAAGCACACTCATTACAAGGCACAAGTCGGAACTGACTAACAATATAGCTGTATAAAAGCAAGAAACAATGTAATGTCCAAATAATATAGTTATATTAGGAGCATTGTTCGGCGAGGGCACGGGCTCGGGCGTCCATTCAGCCGCGACCGATCCGCATAATGAGATGCAGTGCTCCTCCAGATGTGGCGCAGGCGCGGCCCCAACGCGCTGCCGTTTTTTGTTTCCCCGTTTTTGCCATCCACTCACCAGATAAACGGTTTAGCAATGTTAGTTACTTACACATAACATCGACGTCTTAGATTCTGAGTAGTCTTGAAGATAGGTAGCTATAACAGAATATTTATTCACAAAAATGTTAAAGTCCCTGGAAATAGTACGTAATGAAATTACAACAAAAACATATTCATTCATTAAACTACATTTGAGTTCACCGCTCTATCTATTAATAATGTTATACTTTACATATTCCTACATATAAAGGCCTTTAAGCAATTAACTGTAAATGGTTTAACTAGAACACCCGAATGATTATAATTGTACTTAAAAGTGTATTAATTAAACATTAAACCTTCCTTAAATTATTAAAATATTTAGATTAGGTTAATAAAAACGTATTGGCTGCTATTATTATTTGCTTATATATGATGAAGTGATGATAAATAGGTCATTAAGAAATAAGATTAATGTATTTCGAAGAAACATAAAGTAATTTCAACTATTCAATAACAATTATAACTATGTTATAATTATTTAGATGATTTGGAATGAAAATCTAGTTATTTTCCTTAGCTAATTCCCACAACTCTCACATAATTTAAAGTTAGGAATGGAGTTGTAAGCTCCGGGCTGCGTTAGCCTCGCGTTTATTTATGTTGCCTTAGTCAGAACTGTTACCTATGCCAGATGTTATTTTACGACAGTTCGCCACCGAATAAACAATCTCTCCTTTTCTCTTACTTTTATTACCCGAAGAAGTAATACTGCAAACGTTCCCTATGTCTTGATTTTAAACGTAACAAAACACCAAGATATTAAAATAGTTTTTAAACACGCGTCACTATAGATTAAGTTTCAAAATTTAATTCATAGATTAATAATCGATTTTAATATTTACCACTGCGCGTCCTACGAGTAGCATTATTCATTTCTGACAAGTTAAGTTATTATTCCGTTTCACAGACTGAAATACAAGAAATCCATGGCAAGTCTATGTAACACGTCGCTTCTGAACTATAAACAGATATCACACAATTTAATTAAAATGAAACACTGTTAAACCGTGATCACAAATAACAAGACAAAGCTTCTGTCACACATGTGAACCAGGATGATGCGATTTCCGGACCCGCGGGCACGCCCGCGCTGCTCCATACTTCTTTACATTCCATACGATTATAAGTACTATGGGAAGTAAGGAAGCACGGAACTCGCGCAAGGCTTTTTGTCTTCATTCTTGAGTGTACTGCAATCCTGTGCAGTTGCAATTAGCAACTACCTGTTACACATGAATAATATGCAGCGATAGTAGGGTGCGTGACGCCATCTCTTGGTCGATGGTGATGGAAGCACAACGCGACAGTGGGCGACAACGTGGGGGTGGCGAGCGACGCGGCGTGGTGGCAGCTCGCTGAGCACTGGCAGCGCGCTCGCTGCGCACGCGCAGACCAGCTCTAAAAATGGAGTCAACCGCCGGAGTTCGCTTACGACTCGGGAGTACCATCCATTCCAAATTTGTATTTTCCCGAAATAGAACCGGCGGCGTGCGTCCATCGGATCGGTTACCCGACCGTGCAGCGACCTGCAGCGCGCGAGGACCGAGGACTTGTCGAAGTGCACGTCTGAACCTCGGCGCGGACTCGCCGGAGGCCGCCGGCTGCCTGGCCGCTCTTATGTAAGGAACACCGTGAACCGCGCCGCGTGACGACCGCTTCGAAAATAAACGTGCACGCCGAGTCCGACGCCGACGGGCGCCACATGTGCGCGCTCCCGTCAGCGTTCCAATGATCGCGCGCTGGAGGGGAGGCTATTATTAGTTGTACACCATCCACCACTGTCACCTCCCGCAGGGTAGTCGAGCTATACATAGTTCCGATCACGGGATCTGGCAATCCTCAGCGTTCACTGACCTCCCCTGAAACAACATCAAATATTATGTACCTGATCAATATTCCAGAATACCTAATAATATAATAAATAAACTAATGCGTTTTCTTGCGATTTTAAAGCTCTGTTAATTTTTGCTCTAGGCGTCATCGTAGATCGTATATCAAGGAGATATTCATTAATGCAATATTGAACAAGTAATTTATTATTGCTACCAGTTTCGCGTCTATCTAATCTATGTATCCTAGTAGGTAGGTGTGTGTTGTATGAGAGAACGCGGCAGCCGCATCGCGGTAGAGAATTCCCGCTGCCGCCCGTAAAGCTCGCCTCTCCGTACACTCAGTCAATAAAAGAATTTTGGCAAACTTTCGTAGACAAACAAGTGGGACGACAGCCAACTCATCTTTTGTCTGCTTGAAAGCAACATGGTTCTGTTAGCATTTCGATACCACAATGTTTCAACGAATACTTTTTTGAAACATTCACTTCTTAGTATTTTCTTCGTAAAAATAATATATTTCATTTGGTTTTTGTTATTGCTTTCTTTGGTTTTCATAAACAAAAGCTTATAGGTATGTATTCTAAACCAATTAACATGTAGGCAATAAGTTAATATCCTTAATATAATCTTTACGGAAACTGGCTTAGGTATTGATATTTATTACTAGCTGAAGTCATAGTGAACATGTTCATTATATCTGAAATTGAGCGACCAATGTAGTTTATTCCTACTATGATAAATTGATGATGGTAAAAAGTTGCATATTTAAATACGTATCATTAATGTTAATGGCGGGACACATTTAAGTTTAAAAAAAAAACATTTCCAAATAAAAAAATATTAAGGTCATAGCTGTTTCTACTTTCGAGGCCACATTTTTGTTTTAAAAATATATTTACATAGGTGCATGCATATAAAAACGATGCTACGCTTTAAAATGATGATGCCAAAAAAAATGAGAAATGGCCCAAATGCTCTATAAGTATGTACTTAGTTGTACTAATAGTAGCGGGGCTAAGTTTAATTTTCAGGATCATTTCATAGGTAATTAATGCACCCTGTAACTATTATAGTGAGTACGTAGTTATCTAATGTAATTTTGTAAGATGAGCTACGAGGACCATCTCTTGAGTAAAGAAAGGCGGCGATGCTGTCCGCAGAGCAGCCGTCCGTCCAAAGAGCGCCTGTTGAATATTAATGCGACATTGTTATTGGCCACTAGTGCCCGCTGCTGCCCCAATCGCACATTTCCATAACTTACTATTCTGGATCCGCGGGGAATCAGCTCACTATGTAGGAATATGATCACTTGGGCCACTCATATTTGCCCTGTAAATTGTGTTCCGTCGCGCCAATACATTACATTATTCATTACGGAATCTATAAGTGGACGGCAACTTTAGCCTGCCTTCTCGAATACTCCGTACGATGCTAAGTTCTGTGACAACGCGGCAACGCAATGATTCACGGCCCGATTGCTTCACATCATGTTACTAAATGTCATGTACGTACGCTCCACTAGTTATTGAATTCTTCGTTGATTGTAAACAACCAGTGAATTAAATGCGTCCAATGTTAATCGTTAACGGGAACTGCACCGACGACGATAAAATTAAAAAATGCATGCTCACTTTATATTTATTTATCCACTGAGATAAACCTACTTCTCCATTCAAAATTCTAAGCAGCTCTCCGCTGCTTTGTTTTCGGTGGATTCACTTAAGTTGAATCAAAGTCGTTTCATGTTAAAAGGTCCCTCCTTCCATTACCATAATAGTAATGTATGTTTACTTTATTATATGTATGCTTGTATTTTTTATAAGGACAGCACATTTTATAGGGATCGCTGTAGACTAACTTTACGAAACTGAAAAATTACCATACTTTCTGGATTTTTTACACGATTCAAATCGCATTCATTTAAAATTTCGAACACATTTCAAGATTTCAAGTAGCCACCACACAGTAAAATTAATTCATTAATTGTTATTATTATACAAAGCCATTATTAAATAATTGACTGACCTAACTCTATGTAATACCTATCATAACTGGAGTTTCGCTTGGAGATATTAGTTAATAGCAAGATGGTCATGTTTATTTATAGTAATTCTCAACCAACATCGGTAATATAATAGTTATAACAAAATATGTATGCCAAAAATGAAAATCTGGATAGCAGCTGAGTCATATTTTTCCAGTAACAAATGAATCTGAAATAAAAAGAATTGAAACTTGATACACAAGTAATCAGAAGTTGAAGTTGTGTTGATTATCTTCTATCTATATCTTCTATAAATAAAAAAGAAATGCTGTTCGTTGGTAAGCGTATCACTTGAGAACGGCTCGACCGTTTTGGATTTTTTTTATTTGTATGTGTTCGTAATAGCCCAAATTAGGTTTTTATTGAAAGATATTTTTTTAAAGTTGCCTGGTTTGGAAAATTCGGGAAAAGCAGAACTCAAGACCATAATGATTTTTTGAGCTAGCCTGAAATCGCGAAAAGAAAATCAGCTGTTCCCTACATGTATGTTCGCATAACTCGTCAAAATGTAGGGAACAGGGTTGTAAGGTTTTTTTTCGCGTAATATTCTTTCATAATGTTGAGTACAATGACCCCTTAAGAGGATTTAAACGACTTAAATTTAACCCTGTATATACTACATAATTGGCCTATGTTTAACAAAATTTTTGTAACATGCAGCAATCATATTACTTAAGTTTAATACTTACAGGTAAGCCGCGGACTCTACCGGCTCGACCGCGCGATCTGGCGGTGTACACACGGCTACACATCAAGCTATACATTTCCAGTATAAGCTGACCTCGCATTGTACGGAAATCCTATACAATGCGAGATCAGCATAAACTGGAAATGTATAGCTTGATGTGTAGCCGTGTGTACATGTGTTAGGCATCAACGGATTTAATAAAAGCCAATGCGACATAAGACCGCGTACCGCGGCGGTGCGCGGTACCGTGTGTTCCCCAGTTTAACCCAGGAAAATCGAACGGGTCATAAATTAATTACCTAATGGCAAGTCAACCATGCAAAAATGTCCGTTTAGGACATGAAAACCCGGGGTTTTTTAAATTTTACTCTATTACTAAACGAAACGCGTCGTAGCTTGTAAACTCGTAACGTACGTCTAACTAATTAAAACGGATTACTCGTAGGAGACTAGCTAACAATGCACCATTATTGTCCTATATTATATTATCCTTAAGCCCAACACGTTCCACGACACGCTTCAAACTTTGGTAATTATTGGAGCTCTACTTACTTATCTTGAAGCTATCACTTAAGAGACACCAGTAATAAGTTGAGACAGCAGTTATAAATCGAGTTTAAGACGTCGCCCTCGGCTCATCTCGATGCTTAATGAACATGTTTCTACAAAACGACTGATAATATTGTTTATATTACAAATACATACTCCATTTTGAAATAACGTATGATATTAAGTTATGTTTGTTCAATTATTACCAGTATTTAAATATTGAGTAAGTGTTCAATTATGCAGCTGAACATTATCAGGACTGGTGTTTGCGCTCGCTTCCTCCACTTTAGCCGCGCCGCGCGTGTTCACTAAATGATGAGGTCCCTCCGGGACTCCTGGAATGGAAATCAGTGTTCCTTGTAAATGGGTAGTACTCAGTACGCGATATTTCGAGATTGCCACAAGAATTACATAATCGTTAATATACCTGTTATTCAACATATTCTTTGTATTGCACATAACCTTACCTAACGTCACCATTTATTAGTTTTCTAACTCATCCGCACACTTGTGTGATCACCTACTGAGGGTAGATACTCAATATACTTTAACAAAAGCAAAGTAACTAAACGACACAAATAACTAACTATTAAAAACAGTCAAGAGCAAGTCGGACTTAAACTATCATTCATAAGATTCTGTATGTAGGTAACAACACAACTTTATCAACAAACACTTGATCAAATCTCACAGTAACAGTAGGTAACTGTGGTAGTCTTTCCCCAAACTGACTGAAATATTGCGGTAGGTACTTTTCCTATTCCCTTCATTCACATGTTTCATGATACAGACATGAATCTTGTTTAATTACTTTTACTCTTTTTTTTTCTATGAGCTATGACATCGAACAGTTAAAAATTGACAGTCATCGTTACTATCGTTAAGCAAATTTTTTTCGGGCCGAAACCTTCTTTAAAGGCACTCGGACTTTGGGCATAAGACCGGGGAGTCTGGGATTCTTGACTCACTAAATCTACTCCGAAGACACCATCAACAAATGAAAGGGGGCACCGCGTCCAATTGAGCTAATACCTACCCAGCAAACTAGTGTACTGATACGGACCCTGGTAGCATCGAAAATTAAGTTTTATCAGATAAAATATTTAAGAATATATTTTGTAATTGGGTTGTGGAGGTCCGATAGGCAGTCGCTCCACTTTAAACTACTGGTATTCAGCTGGATCTGGTTAGTCTGGAAGCCGACCCCAACATAGATGGGAAAAGGCTAGGCAGATGATGAGATAAAATATTTAGAAACTTTAAGAAATAAAGAAAAGTATTTATTTAAAAGTATGTATTCGACGCCTACTACCACGACCAATACAAAATATGATAATTTTTGAAGGAGCTAACTCACACCTAATAAAATATAAGTGCTTCATAATAAATACACCTACATCCTGGCACATTTTAAATTCCTTCGTCACATGTACGAGAAAATCGGCTATGATGTATAACAGATAGTGAGACGCTACAACTTTTTTTTATATTTTGGTACTTAAAAGGTACCTTTTTTCCTTTTACATTTAGTTTCACTTGTTAATAATTGATGAATTCTTGCAAACCCATTTTTTGAACAACTTCCTTTTGGCTATCAAGTCGAAACTTTGTATAAGTTCATTTATTTAGTAGAGATGGCTTGATGTTGTAGCCGGGATCGTCTCTACACGAGGAAACTTTGTAACGGTTTCTATTTTCTTTTCTTTTTTTTAACCATAACGGGGAACCTCTTGGTACAGGCCAAGCGGTTCCCCGTTTTGGTTACTCACCTGATAGTAAGTGATGATCAGGCCGGAGGTGGAAGCGAGCTTCACCCGGAATCCTCAACCACAGAGGAATTGGCTCTCTTACCTCTAACTGCCGAAACACAACAACCGCATCGTTGTTATGGTGACAGATATAGATTAGATGGTGGTAGCTAGCAAGCGGATGTAGAACAAGCCCTACCACCAACCAAACCGATTAGAAAATTTTGCCCCCACTGGGAATCGAACTCATTCCGTGTTCGATTCCCATTCGTGTTCTGGGTCTGAGATAAGTGATCTAACCACTAGACCACAGAGGCGGCTACTGATATTGTCTTGAAATTTTGGCATCACGTTGACATTGGATGTTAAACTTTATCAAAGCGGTGATCTGTAGCATTTTAGTAAGAGGCCATTTTGAAATCTCATTGATAGTAGGTCCAAAATCCAAAATCAAGTAATATGCTAAAAAAAAAAAAAAACTCTTCTATGTAGTTTGTACAGTTACCTAAATAACATCATTTTCAACGTCCGTGTAAAACATCCCGTGAGATTTATTATAAGTACCTACTTATTAGTTGTAGCTGGGGAGTTTGTTGCGCCACTTCTTCTTCCCAGCTAAAGCACTAGGAAGTGGTGAAGGGTGGGCGTTTTGGGGGGACTGTCTTATGTAATTTTGACGTTCGAAAAGTGCTGATTCTCAGCCTAGTTTGAATAAATGACTTTTGATTTTGATTTTTGTAGTACTACACACTTTTTACCCGACTACGGCGAAGAAAAAAGGAGGGTTATGATTTTGACCGGTATGTATGTATGTATGTTCATCTGTTCCCTCCTATCTTCCAAACCACTTATCACAATTTGACAAATGAGGTATCGTTAGAAGCGTCGTGATTGTTCGCTGGTTATAGGCTATGTGAAGTCACATTAAATTATTATTACTTGATTTTTGTTTACTTTTATAATTACTATAAAAGTAAAAAAGTGTATAGTACTACAACTAATGACAAACTAGTGCCTGTAAGTGTACGGTACATAAAGTATTTTAAAATGATGTTTTTTGAGTCCATGTGCTATCACGCTTACGATTAGATTTTCACTCACCCACGAACTGCACTTTTGCATCGAATATTTATACTAGGAAAAGATTCATCCTCATCATAATCTTTTTTTAAAGTCAGGTAGTGATCGAAGATAGAATTCAATTGGTTGTTGATTATTGATAATTAATTTAGTCCGTTTGAAATTATTTTACTATATACTTAAAGGGTGTAAAAAGACCTTATATACAAAGCAGGCAATTGGCTTATATACACCTAAGCTCCTAATTATCCTTATACATGTATGAAGTATAGACCTTATCCTAGAATGCGTGGATGTCCGCTACATGATTGTAATTTTTTTCACCCTGTATAGGTTTTAAAAAATGTACATAGAAGCTCAGTGACGTGTTACTTGATCTGTTTTCACAAGTAATGTTGAACTCGTCACTTATTATTAAACTCGTATTGTATTAATTAAATCCGCATAGCATTATACTTACATACATTCTGTATGTGTTATAGTTTCTGTTCGTTAAAACTAATCTGAAGATTAAACACTGTTCCATGCTTTCGAAAATCCGTTGGCTTTAAGTAAATATAATTTAATATCTTAAACAGTTTATTTACGGGTCATCCGAAGCCTGAAAGTCTGACAACCAGTCTTACCAAGGGGTATCGTATTACCCAGTTACTGGGTTGTGGAGGTCAGATAGGCAGTCGCTCCATGTAAAATACTGGTATTCAGCTGCATCCGGTTAGACTGGAAGTCAACCCCAACAAAGTTGGGAAAAGGCTAGGCAGATGATGAAGCAGTTTGTTTACAAGACGTTTAAAATATTATGACGGGTTGTTGTTTGTTGTATTCCACTCAATACTCAAAAGTGATTTAAGCAGTTTCTAATATACTTATAGACCTAGGTACGTACTTACAAATATTTTTGTTGGTACATGCATAATACCTAAACGGGTCGATAGAGACTTGTAATGGCATTTAACTGAAACCGAAATATTTAAACTTACTACTTACTATTCACTCCTTTAGGTACGCCAAACCAAGAGACATTCTTGAACTAATTAATAATAGTCGGTATCGTTATAGCACTGTCTTCGTGATTCAGTCACTTTGTGTACAAGTTAACGAGAACTGCTTGATTAGTGCATAAATGTATCACTGATGATGCGACACAGTGACAGATGAGCGGGGCGAGGCGTGCGACGCGCTGACGCGGACTGCTGGCGCGTAGGACAAGCGCTGTGCGTGCGCGCAGGCGAGAGCCCGCGCCGCCGCCGCCGCCGCCGCGCCCGCCGCTGTCGACGTTTGACCTTATTTAATTAGTTCGTTCGTTTTTACTCTTTGAATGTAACGTAGCATATTAAAATGTGTAACTGTCTAATTCATTGTTGCCATCCACTCGGTTTATATTGTCAACTGTTAACTCTACTATCATAACCATCACGGTCACTAAATTGCACTAGAGTTCTAGTTATTCTATAATTTACATTAACATTAAAGCGATCCATAAGATTATATTTAGCGTATTCGGTAGCGGTTCTCGTTCTTTTTGAAGCGATCGTTATTTTTTCTTGTGGAGTAAACCTTGTATCTGGATGTAGCAACGTAACTCTTGCGCTATTTCTGTTTGGAGTTCACCCACCTCGACATCGTCGTTGATTTCTGCATCTGAGATTACATATATTATTTGTCTTCGTACTGAACATTTACTCGCACTACTCGCACTAAATTCTAATAAAGAATAGGTAGTGATCTGAATTTATGTGGCATACAAATAAAAAAATACACTCACTGTGTTCTCGTTACCTACTTGGCTAGAGTTTGGGGTTTCAAATCTTGTAATTTGGCGCCTTCATTTAATGTAACAAAATAGGTATAAATGAGTGGACATTATTTAAAAAAAAAATGGTTTTTATCCATAGATATCGCTGTATTATACCCACTTTGAATAAATGTGACATCTACCACCCGCACTGGTCCCGCGTGGTAGATTACAACACACTGCCTCTTGAAGAGAAGAGGCCTATGTCCAAGCTGTGGGAAAATTAAGTATAGGCTGATTATGCTTATACGCACTTACCTATTCTACGGTGCCAAGCTGATCTTTATACTATTATTAATTTATTATGTTATCAGCTGATAGACAAATGATATAACTACCATCATCATGCTATCCTTTTCTCAGTTTTCGGGTTCTGATCAGTACCAGCATACTAAGCATGTGGCTGAACATCAGTCATTCTCACCAAACAATTTGCGACTCTACAAAGTTGTAGAAGACCATAATTATCTATTTGCTTTCAAAAACTTTAAAGGCTTCCGCAGACACAGCACCGCTGCCGCCATCAGTAGGACAATTTCCGTGAAGTTTTCATAGAATTTGTTCCACCAGAGTCGCGTCGCGCCTAACTGTGGGAGCCTTAACTCTATCTCAAGCCCAAGACTTCCAGGAAGAGATCCAAGAAGGTCCAGAATTCATTTACGTACATATTTTATTTGCCAAAAAAAATATATATACTTCATAATTACGCAATTTTAAAACGACATACCTAATACATGAATCCGTCATACGAGTTAATAATAGTGAGGCTCAGCGGGGGATGCGTTACTTCCACTTTTTTCTTAAACAGTCTATGAATATCCCAGGGAATATCGCCTGCTATACGCGGGGGTGTACATTTCATTTTATTTTTTTATGTTTTTTGTCACAGGCTGGCGTTGTGGGCTACGGCTTTTGAATACAGCGTTCTATTTACATAAATTTGCATATGCATAGGTACTTAGAATAAAACCAACATAAATATTTCCGGGATTTTCAGATTTTCAGCAGCATCCTATACAACCTACGCAAGGTTATATCGACTGGTGAAAAGGATAATTATAGCTAACGCCAAAATAATTATGTTGAATAGATATTACAATAAATAATAGATAAATAAATAAGAAATACGAACAGTGGCGAGGATCGATGGCCGAGCGGGGCTGCCCGCTACCTAAGTCTGTATTATTTAATAAATTATATTGACATAACACATAACATCACGCCTGTAGTATTTTCCGAAGGGGTAGACAGAGGTGTATGGTAGGTTCACCCACATTTTGCGTTATAAGAAAGAACAAATCCAAAATCCGTCTGAGAAATCTTAATGGAAAATTCAATAACACATGTTCGACCCAACCACGGAACCCTTGAATACCTTCCCTACGTTCGACAGTCACGGTAGCCTCCACTATAACCTAGAGATCGACGTTTACCTCTCTGTCCATCTGAACCAAGGTTCATTAATCTTACTCAAAGAAAACACATAATAATGATGAGATTAATGACTGGGTAGAGTGCATTGTTGTATTATTTTCTTGATTGAAAAAAAATCATTATATTATAGTTTCATTCAAATTAAATCATTTTTTTCTTTAAAAATGTGTTTCTCGGTAAGCTGTCTCTTACTTACCTATCTAAATAGCTAGTAGGTACTGCGAAAGTTATCCGAGAAAAGAGGTCACTGTAGTAGTCTCTACGAAGTTGCTCTAACATCGCAATCTACACTATCGAATTACGTTGTTTGCGACTGTATCAAAGCAACTTGTATTGGTACAAACACGATATGCTCCGGGGTAAACTATGAACTTTTATTGCCAGCCAGTTTAAAAGCTGCTAATAAACTGCAACGCTAATTAAATTTGTGCTATGTACAGTCACGAGCATAAATATATTACTATGGACAGCTGTGCTATTCTGTAAGCATCTCACCATGAAAACTTAGGTGAAGTGAGCGTGGAGTGAGCTGTCATTGTCATCGATACCTACTGATGCTAAGGTAGTGACAGTTCACTCCAAGCTCACTTCACTTAAGTTTTCACGGTGAGATGGTTACAGAATAGCACAGCTGTTCGTCATTTTCATTCGCCTAGTTCCCGTAAATAAAAACAATCAAAATTCTAGCGACCATCAATGTCAAAATACTTACTTGTTGAAATGTGTTGTATGTATTGATGTATGTATTTTTAACAGATTGAGACTGAGATCAGACTGTGAACGTTTTTAAAATCACGGGAATTACCCCTCTGATTTCGTAATTCATTCATTAATATAATATCTGTTCTCAAGAAGACAGCATTTGGATATCTGCGGGGTAAATGTTTACTTACAATAGCCATTCATTGCGTTATATACATTGTTGTGCAGTCGATTTTTTTTCAAACATATGGAGCAATGGATTAGAATTTCCTTCAAATTCTTTCGGAGTGTGTTACGCAATTAGGATGCGGGTAACATACACTAAACGTCAAAGTTAATTTATTAGAAATTCAAAAATTTAAACATAACTATTTCTAAACCTGAAAAAGGTGGAAAGAATATTTATAATGACATAAGTACCTTTTCTTTTCGGTAAAACGGAGAAGGCAGCTGGCTTTGCTTAGATTTAGCATTTTTTCTCGTGCATTTGAAGCACAAAATCGAAACCAAACTTCTAGGACGCACACAATTTGTAGTAAATCATAAATTGGTCTGCAAAGCTATTCTTCTTCTTAGTGTCGCTGGCACGACAGGTCTCGCTGACACCTAGGTTCAAGATAAGTACGTACATATTAGTATTAGGTAAATAGCGTCTTGGCAAAGCAAACACTTGCGTTTAAGACGGATCCAACAGAGACGGATCCCCTAAAACGGATCTGTACCAAACATAAAACTTTGTATTGCCTTTAATAAAACAATAATTATTTTCATTTAGATCTTGGCTGCTTTAATTGTGTTTACGCGCTATTCTCACAAAAGTCCTTGCATTGATTACAGTGCAATGAAAATAATGCTGGGCAAGCTGCCGCGGCCGTGGATCGTTGACGACGCGAAGGACGACGGCTACACAGCCTTGCACTTGGCGGCGCTGAACAACCACGCGGAGGTCGCCGAGCTCCTGGTCCGCGGCGGCGCGCGTCCCGACCTCCAGAACGCAAATCTGCAAACAGCCCTACACCTCGCCGTAGAACGGCAACACACGCAAATCGTCCGTCTACTCGTCGCGCATGGAGCGAATCTCAATATTTGTGACAAGGTGGCTTTTAAGACAAATCCTTAATAAATCATTCATTCACTAACAGACAACACACAGCCCAAATCGCTGGGTCCAAGCATGAAATTTTGCACAAGAGTTGCTTTTATAGCGAAAGTGAGCACAAAGAAAAGACTTTTGAAAATTCACTCCATACCTATGGGTGTTAAATAGGGGATGAAAGTTTATTTCGTTCGTAATTTTTCTCGATGGAAAATCCCATCGGGAGCACACGGCTTGTACTTAATAACACAAAAACTCTTCATCAGGACGGCGATACTCCGCTGCACGAGGCGCTACGCCACCACACGCTGCAGCAGCTGCGGCGCCTGCAAGACGCGCGCGACGCGGCGCTGCTCACGGGCCTTGCGCATGCGCACGACAAAAAGTCCTCCGCCTCTATCGCATGCTTCCTCGCCGCACATGGCGCTGATCTCACCATTAAGAATAAGAAAGGTACAAGAATCGTATATACATAATTATATATATCGTATGTGTCAGGTATGGGGTTTGAATAGAAAAGCAAAAAAATAAAATAAATAAATAAAAATAATTAATATTTTGTCACAGAAATACGTGCATATAAAAAAGAGCACACATACAAACAGCAACGTCTTTAATCAATGTTAAAAATATTACCAACAAAATATGGCACCTCCCGTAAATACCTTACATGAGGGAGCTCGAAAATGCACAAAAACTGGGGTATTGTGTAAGACTCAGTTTGAGACTGGATTTTTACCGTAAGATAATGAAGGATGAAATAATACCTACCATTATTTTTGAGAGAGTAATTTATTATTGTTTGAATTGATTTACCTTAGTACCACACAGTACGATTGAAACAAAAATTTCAGTTTGTACAATATCGATATAGGGATACCAGCTATTGGTCTATTTATGAACATTTCTTAAATAATGCTACATTTTTACGATGAAGCGAATATTAGCTTTGTCGCGACACGTCTGGAGCAATTCGTCACATCGCGGATCATTCAGGCAAACTCGAAGGAATGCCCAAACTGCCAAGTTTTTTAACAATGTGGCCAGCATAGTTCGTCGTAGAGCGAACACGAAGTTTTTATTGCGACAACGCGACACGAATCTTTGCACGACGATGTAGCCGTAACATGTTTTAGTTATTTTCATAGTCTTCTGTCTTATGGGATTCTTCTCTGGGGAGCCTATGCGGACATTAATGCTATCTTTGTTTTACAGAAAAGGGCTGTTCGAGCCATTTACAACCTAGGTCCAAGAGATTCCCTTCGAGAAAAATTCAAAGAAATAGATATTCTGACTGTAGCCTCACAATATATATTTGAAAACCTATTGTATGTACACAAAAACATATCAAAGTTTAAGAAAATGTCCGATATTCATAGTTTAAATACCAGGAATAAACACAATCTTGCTGTACATCGCACTCGTCTCCACAGAGTAGGCAACTCGTTCATGGGTCAATGTATACGCTTTTATAACAAACTTCCCATTAAACGATTTAAAAGCTGTATTAGAACCAAACTTTGTAAAAAAGATTGACGATTGAATGTGAAATTTGAAGATTGAATGATTACTTGTAAAGTATTGTTTTATTGTGAATGTGAGGACTATGTGGATATTTATTTTTCGTTCTGTTAGTTTTAACGAAGGTCTGGCAATTTGAGAACTTTATGCGACCTACCCAAATGTCCTTTCTTTGGTATTGTTCGTCGAATCGTTGAGCTCCTTAAGTTCTGAGTTGAGCTCCACTATTACTGACAAATGCTTGCACTGACTGGACAGGTCCACTCAAATCTGTGTGGTTCTTTCCTCAAAAGACCATTTCAGACTCGTAATCTACATGGTCCTCATATGGCCTGACCAAGATTATGTCTGGACTTTAAAGGAGACGGTGACCTCTGAGTTTGTTTCGGCCTTTCTTCTCAGAGTAGTCAGATAGGAAACGCCGACCTCATCTAGCTTATTTATACAACTTTTTAATATGACGTGTAAAAGTGATTCCAATATCCTATTTACAGAATAAACAATTTAATTTCATTTCATAAACAAAATGACTACGGAACTAAGAGGAAAGGAAATGTCCGTAGAGTCCTAGAATCTTACTTATTTGATGGAAGCAAACAACACAAATAATATCTATATAATGCACTCAAACAAACACAGAAAAGATATATAGGTATAACTCGAAGATCAGAACAGATAATATATTGTGGTACCCCAAGGCAAGGCAATGTATTGGGACCATTACTATTTATCGTACTGTCAATGACTTACCAGCTAACTTTAACGAATTAATTACTCTTTTTGCAGACATCATTAGAAATACCTATTAACAGCTATTTGGCGTCTATTATCCAATGGCTGGCATCAAATAATCTCAAATTTTCAAGATAAAACCAAATATAATAACTTTAAATTTCTATCTTTCGCTGTATTTCTTAGTTCTTGTACATAGTTTAGTTTGACCCATGTTAGAATATTTTGTTTTCTTATTCTTATTTTACTTTCTTACTTAACAGTAGCCCTAAAGGTATGTTGTAGAAGATACATTTTTTATATTTTTCCAACTTTATTTGTTAACCACATGCTATAAATAAACAATATTCTATTCTGAAATGATTTCAATTTCTAGGTCAGACACCACTGGATTTATGCCCGGATCCGAATCTATGCAAGACTTTGACGTCTTGTCGCAAGGAAGGAGCAAGTTTGGGGGGCGAAGGCACACCAGAAAACGAGCCAAGCTCGTTGAGCGCTGCGGCTGTGGCCGGAGGCAGCGCGTCGCCGGCGCCGGGTGCAGAGCCCGCGCCCGCGCCCGCGCCCACACCCACACCCGCACCCGCGCCCGCACCCGCGCCGCCTGCGCCCGCGCTCGCGGCGCCCCCGGCGCACGACCCCACCGCGGACGAGTGCCTCGTTTGCTCCGATGCCAAGCGAGACACACTCTTCCGCCCCTGCGGACACATCTGCTGCTGTAACGTTTGCGCAGCGAGGGTAACAACTTTCCACTTTATATCATCCTTCTAGCTGCTTCTCAAGAATAAGGGTCGCAGGCTGACTAGGTGGGAATCTGAAACGCCCCGTTTTATTGGAAGCGACTGTCAAGATAAATCAATCCTCATCGTCCGCCCTTATCCCTACTTTTATCGCAATTTATTGGGGTAGGCGCAGCATGTTTTCTTCTTCCATAATAACCCAATTTGGGAGATAAACTTATATATAATTTAGTGCAACGAAATGTATGTACAATTTCAAAAGTTAGCCATTCCAAAATACCTTTACTATAATGGTATTTTAACGTGTCCGCGCTGTACACGTGTATATACGTTCACAGCCAAGATAGGTTACATTAGCCACATCAGAGCGCAGGGTGCGCTCTGATGTGGCTAATGTAACCTATATCCAAAAACAAACCATAAATAGTCACCGTAGCCGAAATCTGCATGAGAGATATTATTTTGTTTGCAGGTCAAGAAGTGCCTGATCTGCCGCGCGTGCGTGACGTCGCGGGCGCGCGTGGGCGAGTGCGTGGTGTGCTCGGAGGCGCCCGCCACCGTGGTGTTCCGGCCGTGCGGCGACGTGTGCGCCTGCGCCGCCTGCGCGCCGCTCATGCGCAAGTGCGTGGAGTGCCGCACGCCGCTCGCGCCGCCCGCGCCCGCCGCGCACGCTCAGCCGCAGGCCCCGGCGCCGGCGCCGCCGCACAAGATCGATTGTAACTATCTTTCAAAAATATTTGCCAAGCGTTGACATAGAACGAATCCCCTTGGGTTCGGTCCGCTTCTACAGGTTTCATTAGTGTCCGCCTGCTATGTTATTCAAAATTTTTGATTATTTAGCTACATGTTAAGATATGACTTTTTACATATCCGCAGTGGAGAAGGAGAGCGGCAGCAATCTGGCGCAGGTGCAGGTGAACAAGGGGCAGCCGGTGCCGGCGCAGTCCGCGCCGCACTACATGAACAACGGCTCGCGGTTCGCGGCCGCGCCCGCCGGCCCCGCCGCGCCCACGGCCGGCCCCGCCGCCGCCCCCGCCGCCCCCGCCGCCCCCGCCGCCCCCGCCGCCCCCGCGAACCCCACGGCCCCCGCGCCCGCCGTGGCTGACGTGCAGAAGCTACAGCAACAGCTCCAGGACATCAAGGAACAGGTCAGAACATCCATCTCTCTGTCTTTCTTATTTTTAGTGACATTGTACAGCTCCTGGCTCGGAGATGTTGGATTTATAGAGAAGCAGATTTCATTTTGCATTATAATTTCCCCATAAATGTACTAGCAAAATAATTTTTACTTTTTTTTTCATTATTTAGAATAATGATTACAACCTACATCATTAAAACACCGACATGAAAAAAAAATGCCCCATGATAAACGGCATCCTCAACGACGCGATGCGCATATGAGTGCTGACCACGGCACCCTGCACTGCACGTGGAATTAGTTGGACACGCACTTGGCCTGCCCTTGTAATAATATTGCCCTGACTGCTGCCGGTCTTGACATACTTAACTGACAAGCAGGGTAGCCTGGTGCACCCGGTAACGAGAAAACAACTCATGTAACGAAATTATACATTTTGAATACGTATGTTACAGACGATGTGTCCAATCTGCTTGGACCGGTTGAAGAACATGATCTTCCTGTGCGGGCACGGCATGTGTCAGATGTGCGGCGACCGCATCACCGTGTGCCCAATCTGTCGCAAGCAGGTCGAGAAGCGAATCCTGCTCTATTGAACATCGAGGCAGCTATTTATGATGATACAGATATGATATTTCAAACAGAAGCCCGCCTTTTGCTTTAGGCTTCAATACTATAAGGCTGATTTTCTTTATAATGGCTTAGTTAAGTACCCAACGTTATTTATTAGAGAACACTTGTATTATAAGCAAGTACAGTACCTATTTTGTTTCCTGATCCTTGATATTTTGTTTCCTCGAGTCAACGTATTAGCTGCGAGTTGTGAATTGAATTGAATTAACCGAGTTGTCTTAAAACACAAAAACATTGCGGCTGTTTGTGGGTTTAAAGTACGAAAATAATCTTTAAGAAGCTTGTTATAGCATTTACACAGTAAGGCTGATATAGAAATGTCGCAGTAAGATGGTTGAAGCCGTATTACCTAGGGATATAGCTATATACCGTTATATTGTTATATGAAAGCGGTTCATAACTGTCAATGTGCCCTAATTTTGTTACTGCGACCAATTTTGGAGTAGCGCTCACCAGCGGCTGCCGCGACACCGCTCGCTTCGGTCGCTCGGCTCGCGCGTAGTTAATCACAGTTCTAACCTAACCTAACCTTAGTTAATTGATTCCGCTTGTCTTTGCGGAAATCCATTATAAAATACAATAGACGTAGATATATTTAGTAACCTATTCCGCTTAACTATTCTTCAAGAGTCATGCGGAATAGGTTACTTGTACGAGCAAACCCGTACAATATCTATTGTATCAATTTTATGCTGACATCGACACGCAGCGAATGAATAAAATATACATGTTTGAGTTAGCAATTAGTAGTCGCATAGCATCGGTTGGGCAATAAAACCAAAAGAACTCTTTCGCCGCGGGTCGATCATTTATCAGTTTTTAGGCGTTTGTGATTTCTTTATAATTATCAATACACAAGTTAAACTCAAATCAGTTTATCATTTAAATGTACCTTACCCGTACATTACTAAAGATATCTAAGTCTGTTGTATTTTCTAACCCAACCTAATTGGTAGGAGTGCCCGAATAGTTATATTACTATATCGTGGTCGTATCATGGTTATATTCCTAGTAAGGCAGTTATAAACCACTTTCATATACCTAACTATATTATAACCATAAACTAAACTATACTATATAAATATATTATCCCTAGGAATATAGCTATGGCTTCAACCATCTTTTTACTGCGACAGAGACATCATTAGATGAAATCCCCAAAAAATAACTGTATAATACGTTACGTGCATCTCTGTTACGTTGTATTTGCTTAGCTGCACTACTACTGCCGTTTTACTTATATTATGTAGGTTTAGGAGTACCTACTTTAATAAATTATGAATTTCCATCGGCTCATGCATTTCAATGTATCAGCTCTAAATAAAATACGATACAATAAAAAATATTTTACACGTGCGTTATACGATGCGGCCTTACATACGATGTTAAAATAAAACTTGCCAGTGCGTCTAAAACCTATTTGCATATTTTTATGTACGACAATATCTGGCAGTTTTGGTTGTCAAGTTACAAGTAAATATTATTATAATTCAATGCTTTTTGCACGAACTTTTGAATACCTAGCACAAGTCGTTACGTTACGAGTACTTGTTTTAAACTTTGGCTCTTATTATTGTTGTAAGTGCATATTGGTTACTAAATAATGTTATATTAAGGCTTTTTTATATAATCCTAAGTGTTGTACAATTATATAGATACCTTACATAACCAATATTGAATACTTTATATTAGAATAAATACAATTGTTCAATTATCATATTTTATTATATTTTAAAACCAAAATAACAAACCTAAATGAAATAATTATTTTACCATTGCCACAAATTAACCGGAGTAATTATCCACCAATGTTGTTTCATCAATATCTGGGAAGGGGACTGATTCTTTAACTCTGCTGACGTCAGCACCTGGTACGACGCGGTCGCGGAGCAACGCTTTAGTTAGATCGTGGATTCTGAAGGACAGATGTAAGTCCTGCGCCAGGTCGCTCACCTCGCAGCGCCGGCAGTCCTTGAAGTAGATGTCGGAGAGGCCGCGCAGGTTGGGAGAAGCGGCACAGTATACTGGCGTACTGGCTGCTTGCCTCTGTGCAAATTAATTATGAGACTGAAGTCATTTGTCGTAGTCAACAAAACGCTTCCGCGTTTTCGCTTAGCGATTTATAATTATAATAATACCAGCCTATTATTATCGCACTGGTTGGCACAGGCCTCTTCTTATGCAGAGAAGGCCATTGATCACCACAGTTTCTCAATTTGGATTGGTTATAGTTATATCGAGTCCAGTAGTTAAGTCCAGTCGATCTATTCTTGACAGTTCACTTCAAGCTTACTTTACTTAAGTTTTCACGGTGAGCTTTTTACAGAATACATCGACTGGACTTGACATAATAGAGGAATAGAATACATCGGCTGGTTTCATTGTTTTCCTTCACCGTCTTTCAGTAATGTCTAAAATAAACTTAGAAATTACATAATGAATTTGAAGAAGTCAGTTCACTTCGTATTCGAGAAGCGGGGCGTCTTAGGTTCATCGCACACGTCATATCAATATTAATGTAAGTCGTTACAATGCCGATA
This sequence comes from Lithophane socia, assembly GCA_947522985.1. Classification (NCBI taxonomy): domain Eukaryota; kingdom Metazoa; phylum Arthropoda; class Insecta; order Lepidoptera; family Noctuidae; genus Lithophane; species Lithophane socia. Next base: position 11,095,821 of record OX383256.1, on the reverse strand, counting down.
GTGCGTTACAGTATAGAGTTTCATATTGTGGCGGTATCTACATCGCCACATGCGAACTACGCATCAAAGACCTGACGTCACAAAAATCCTGCATCGCGCAATTAGAGTTTACCGTGCAGTGGACATATATACAAGAATCCAATATCAATCATTGGGCAGTTGCCCGCCAGACACAACACCCGTCGTGTTGGAGGATCCTCCCTTTTCTATGGCGGATGAGTGAACTTTACACCCTGTTCCTCATTCATACCCCTAAATTATACATATTTAATTATAAATTATACAATTATACATATTATATTACCCATAAAGAATGCTGAACCGCTCAAGTTGGCGATCCGGTGCCGAGCTGATATGTGTATAGTGTGTGTTATAGGAAACTTACAATTGATTTAGAAAAAGGCTTCATGCTTGTATAAAGTAATTCGTACGGCCACCAGTTCCGACACAGTCTAGTCTTGACAAAGGATCCAGGATGAGCGCAGAACACTGACTTTTCTGTGTTCACCCAACGGTAACTCAAGAAGTGCATAAGATGAATACCACACAGCTTAGAGATGTTATAAGCTCTTATAGAAGTGTACTCTTGTTCAGGCAGTGACACCATCGCTTCAGAGGGCGTTAACTGATGGTTGAAATCCCAGCTTACGTGTCTGAGGAGAAGATAAACGGTATTTCCACATTTGACACAACTGAACTTTATAACAAATTAACCCCATACACCTCTACTATATTACCTATGCGATTCCGAAGATACAAGTACAATGCGTGCATCAGGTGCAAGTATATGTTCAAGGTTCATTAGTAAGACAAATTGACTCAGGTAATTCACTTGAAATGTTGTTTCCAATGAGTCTTCCGTAAGAGTCCACGGTAATCCAAATACAGCTGCGTTTAAAATGACAATATCAAGTACTCTAAAAAAAAAAAAGAACTTACAATACACTCCCGGACTCCTAAATCGATCCACCGTGCATTTTTTATGTTAAAGATAATAAAATAAAATAAAAGTTTTTATGCAGTTTTGAAGCTAACAAACCGGCCATCATTTCGGCATCACTGTTGTTCCAAATTAATTTCATCACGAATTTGAAAAAAAGAAGTCTTATCGCTCTTATTAGAACATCTATAGGTAAGTCAATTGTTATTTGTTTTGTGTTTCGCATAAAAAAAGTATCCAAATTGTTTTCCTTATTTTTTAATCCATTCTGACGTTCAAATTATGGATACTGCACCTGAAGTAGTCGTGCAAGCTGAGGCACTTCTTTATTCTGGGCTTAGTCAGCTAAACGTAAGTGTACAACCTCATGTAGGCAATTCTGCCGTTCAAAGAATTTACCATCGTGACCACCGGGTCACTACAGCACGACTAGATCGGTTTGTCTATACTTTACTGCTTAATAGTCACCTGATCCCTGTACAGATCCAAGAACAACTTCGAGACTTTCATGGACTGACTGCGCTCGAACTGTAAGGAAGAACTCGAAGAACGTGGCCTTAAACCTCGTAAGCCAGCTAGTGATCCCAAACTGGCTCGAGCTCACAGAATAGTGCGCCCACAGTTATCACGCGAACATTTGCATTGGACTCAACTTCAATGGAGCCAGGTTCTTTTTACGGATGAAACCAAGATTATGCTGTATGGGAATGAAGACTGACAAGAACTGATGAATTCCGAAGACAGATAGAGCGTTTCCAGCAATGTTGCATTGAAGAGTCATGGACAGTCTGGGTCGGAAGAAACTGACCTTCAGGTTGTGACGGGACCACGGTTGCCACCACTAAATAGCGACCCATACATTCGTTAATGCCTAGAGCTAGAGGCTCATGTGATGCCATATGCTGAGTTTGTGGACCAGGATTTCATTTTTAGGGTTCCGTACCTCAAAAGGAAAGAACTGAACCAGGATCACTCGTGTGTCTGTCTGGCTGGCTGGGTGTCTGTCTGTCTGTCCGTCTGTCACAGCCAATTTGCTCCGAATCTACTAGACCAATAGTAACCCAAAACACGGACGTGTAACGTAATTAAATGAATTTTGAATAAGGGGTCACTTTACAGGGTCAAATTGGAAAATTCAAAAAAGTTTTGCAAACTGCACCGTGTGACTTATCAAATTAAAGGGCTTGTTGTAATTTTAAAAGTTAATTTAAAAGAAATAAAAAATTTCTTTGTAAGTACTTACTACAATTTTTTTTAAAGATATTATTTAAATTGAAATATGCAGGGTGGCTCGATTCAGGTGTCCGGGTGAATTCGTAAATTTACATTACAGGTAGTAGCAGTACAGGCAAGCTTAATGCTTATTGCTTGCTTGCTTTATGTTTGTTTAAGAGTAATTATGACCCGGAAATACCAGCAATATCTTTATTGCAGAAAATATATGGCCTGGACGCCCCTAGCGGCCGCAGGAGACGTCCTGGGCGTCGGGAATCCCAAGCAGATTCCCGGCCGTAGGCCGTAGGCGCGGGCTTGCGGATGGTTTGCAATGGGTAGCTCGCCGTTCAATAAAGACCAGGCCCGGGCTGACGGCGTGTTGTATTCCACGCGCGCCTCAAAGAGATGTCAGCACAACTGAAGGGGTCCGCTAGGGCCGATGCCTGCCGGGGTCGCGCGAAAGTCCGAAAGGGATACGTGGCGTCTGGCAAATTAAAGGACTCTCAACTCAAGGAAGATGGGTGGGTTTTAGCCAGTAAGAGTCTGACACGCCCTCCCACGGAGAAATTATTTGATAAATATCCAACCAAAAATTTAAAAAAAATTGGCAACTTCTGCCAGGCCGGCCCGCGCCTCTCTTATGTGGTCCCTAGACGATTATGCAGCTCCGCGATTATGCGGACCGCATTAAGCAATGTTTTGTAGCCACAAATGCGAAAATATTGCCCGTTTAGGAGCGCCTATACGAAATGTAAGTTATGAGAAAAATATCTTACGGGTGTTCTTTCAGAATCTCGTCGGAGCACTTTTTCACAGATCTCAGTGAAGCAAGATTGAGATCGTATATTTTCAGAAGATGACTATTCTCACAAGCATTTTTAGCGATATTCGCCGCGTAAGGATTGCGACAAGCCATAAGCACAGTGCAGTCTCGAGAACTTAAACATTTCGCCATCTCCAACCCGATTCCACCATTTGCACCGGTGATCAAGCATGTTTTATTAGACAGATCAATATCTTCAATCACCTGTAAAAATAAATATTCAGGTAGGTACCTACTATCTAACCTACTATCCTGGATACTCCAAACTAATATTATTATTATAAATAAGTAGGTATGTCTGTGTGTCCGTTATCTTTTCACGCCTTTGTTTGGTATGCAGGTAGACATGACCCCTAATTGCGTAACACACGATCAATCATAATCTTAATCATTTTGAAGGAAATTGCTAATCCATTGCTTAATATGTTCTAAAAATTTGTCTGCTCTGCAACGTAATTAACGCAATGAATGTTGTTGAACTGTCAAGATGAAACAGATTGTGTTAACAGATTGTGATCGATCGTGTGTTATGTGTTATGCAATTAGGGTACTGGGTAAGGACATAGGATAATTTTTATCCCGGTACTAGGTACAGTCATGAGCAAAAATATGTATACTTACACTTAGCAAAATTCAATAACCATTTTTTCGTGGAATAAAGCCCAAAACACACACAGAGCGGGTGCGGGGCGGGAGCGGGTCGGGTCGTTTTCATCGCGTGAGTCGCGCGGTTCATCGTGTTCACACAGAGCGCGGGCGCGGGGCGGCAGCGGGTCGGGCGCGGTTGTACTTTGACAGACGGCAGCGGTTGCAGTGTGAAAATGTTGGGTGATTCTGACACGGACGAAGAATTATTATTTTTTACTTATTTTAAACAGAAGAACGCGAAAATGGAAAAAGTTGTAGGTTCTTGACATTAATAAAATCACATCACTATGGAGAATATCATCGATACGTGTATTGCAACGAATGTAACGCCGCTACACCCACATTGCTATTCTGTAACAATCGTACCTTGAAAACTTAGGTGAAGTGAGAGTGGAGTGAGTCATTGGCATCGATACCTACTGATGCTAAGGCAGTGACAGTTCACTCCAAGCTCACTTTGATATTTTACTACACTTAGTTTTCACGGAGATATTTTTACAGAATAGCACAACCGCTCCCGACCCGCGCTGTTGTGTCAGCGGGCGCGGCACCCGCTCCGCGCCCGACCCGCGCCGGCGTTCTGTGTGTTGACATCCATATAATTCCTTGAATTACAATTTATGACACCCGCCGTACTCCCGCGCCCGACCCGCTCCCGCCCCGCGCTGTTGTGTCGGCGGGCGGCGGGCGCGGCTCCCGCGCGAGTCCCGCTCCGCGCCCGACCCGCGCCCGCGTTCTGTGTGTTGACATCCATATAATTCCTTGAATTACAAATTATTATACCCGCCGTACTCCCGCGCCCGACCCGCTCCCGCCCCGCACCCGCTCTGTGTGTGTTTTGGGCTTAACGATTTCAACTTTGAGATGATACTTATTTCATAATAATATGGGTACCAAAATACTATGTTCGTTATAACATAAAATTACAATCAATACAGTAGGAGAAAATCACTTTTAAAAGTTGCTAAGTGTATACATATTGGTGCCCGTGATTGTACCTATACCTACGATCCCGTGGGATAATTTCCGACCAACACGCGGGCCAACCGCCCAAGGCAAACCGCGAGGGCAAAAGCTAGTGTCATAATAAACAATTGTTTATTAATTGAATTTTGCCATTCGCATTAGTTACGACACTTACAACATTAAACGAATCGTATATAAGTCCTAGGATGAATTAATCATTCGAAGTTTCGCGAAAACCATAGGGATATTGTGAAAGCACGGATAATTAAGCACGGTTTAATATGACGAATCATACAATCTGCCTGCGATCAAAATAATCGTCCATGGCGAAACATGCAAGATCATAACTATATTAATACTTAATACCATAAATGTACCATGTTTTATAGCAAATAAATACCTATTCTATTCTATTTTATAAGTATATTTAATCATTTGTGGAAGTGGCAGCACAAATATGTGACACAACAATAATTATGAGGCGGGATCCTTGCAATCCAATTGGCACTACGCGCATCTTATTAAACAAATTACTACTAACAACAAACAACAAACAAAACAAATTATAACTATTGAATTAGGACAATCCTGTAATGATAGTGATGATGAGTTGCTAAATAAATAAATAAATAAATTGAACATCAACAATCTTACCTCGTCCGCAGTTGGCCCGTGAATCTTAATTAAATCAAGATTACTTCCAAGACCAGTTAAATAATTATCGAGTAGAGTTCCCCTTTTGCCTATTGTATTTATAATATGTTTTAATTTATCGGGAATACTGCAAAAACATTATTTTTAGACCCATTCTTACATTACAAAAGTAAGCTCAAGGCACTGAGCTGCTTAATCCTAGGTAGTAGAAGTAGGTAACGATTGTGCCGTTACAATGGTTTACTAATGTTTGCCATAATTTCATATGCCATAATTTTATATGCCATAATTTCGTAGGCCATAATTTCATTACAAATAACGCTTCAGTTGCCATAATCGTCAAATGACATAAAATTATTTTCCCTGTTTTCATTGGTCATAATCATAATCGATCAAGTGTCATAATATTTATTTGCTATATTTTTCATTTTCGATAATGTCGTTTTCCATACCATTTATTCATCGTAATATTAATTTGCTCATATTAGCACAACAATGCTAGTTCAATACAAGCGCCTGCAATTTTGATGTTATGTTAAACTGAATAATTTTGCTATTAACATATTCATAGAAAAACGGTTTATGCTGAACGAACAAAAGGAACACAAAAAAAAAAAAAAACATGTGGCAGGCATGGTTTCTGTCACGGCTCCGGCGCTGCGGGGCTCCGGCGGTCCCACGTGAGCTTATCGTTGCAGATGGTTTAACGCTCACCACCGCAGCTTCTTCTCCTCAGCCTCAGCTGCAGCGGCGAGCGTTACAACCACCTGCTCCTCAACTCGCGGACCGCCTCGCCCCTACGCCTACCCCCAGAGTGTAATTTAAAATCTGTATCGGATTTACAGCGATGTGTTTCTGTCACTAAAACCTAATTTTTAGCAAATTTTTTAGGACTAACAATCTATACATAGCTAGGACTATACAAAAAATAGGTACTCCCTGCTATTTTTTTGTACAAAACAATAAACGCTTCAAAATTATATTAAATGTTGCTTATGTCAAGTATCGATTATGTAATGTGTTACTTAAACATGACACATGTTATTATGGCAACTAATTTTAAAGCAAATTAAAGTTATGACTAATAAGTTGATATGACAAACGTTATTTATTAGTAGTATAAATAATAATAGGGCAAGTAAATATTATGCCTGAAGACGATTATGGAAAAAAATATTATGGCAAACAAGACAATACTCGTTACAATATCCAAATGCCGAACGAAATTTTTCTCGTTACATGTACCTAATATGATAAATTTAGTTCGGTAGTATTAATTACCGTAAACTGAATTGAAGAAACTTGCATTACTTTAGCCCGCGGGGGTAACAGATCAGAGACAAGGTCAAAGAGTGCTTAGTATTTTCACACAAACCGGGTAGGAGAACATGTTTGAAGCGGATGCACGCAAACTGAGCCGGTCGGCTGCTGGAGCGCGGACCAGCGCAGAAGCCTGTTGGCTGCTTTTAATGTTTCGTACTGAGCGTGTTGCGACGGTTCTCGAACATGAAGTAAGTAATCTCTTATCACAAAGATGTGAAATGTAAAAATAAATCTTGTTTCAATGTCCCAAAACTCTTATTACGATCAAAAGCTTTGCTCTCCCCCGTATATTGTGATTATTGCTGTTTGCACCTATGCAGATAGGTAGGTTTACTAAGCGAGGTACCTGGTACCTCGCTTTAACCATAGGGTTAAAGCTACCTACATGAATGGCTGATGGGATGGTAGAAGTCAGTCATTCGTAATTCATGATTGAGGAAAGAATACCTAGTCGTTTTAAATTATAATAAGCTCATGTGGTCATCTAGTCTTGCAGCTTAACATGGATATTAGAAACATTCAGCCAGTTAGCTAGGTAGGTACTGAGGGCAGATTTTTCAATGTTCGCATTCTTTATGTACTTAGCTATACCTAGTCGTAAAGTGGTCCCTAGACTATCTTGCGGCCTGACTTGCGTTTCGTGCTGTCATGCATATGATGCATGCATGTCCGTTTAGTTGTATTCATAGATTACTAATGTTTATAGGGTAATTGTATTGATTGATGCGAATGACATGCGAACTACGTGCTGGCAGTTGATTGACAGTTCCATAGAATTAAGTGAATTATCATGCTGCACGATGAACCCTCATGCAGGGTCTTTCATGAAGGAAGATAATTCCCGTAACAATTGCATGTCAAGTCGCACGATCATCTAGGTACCGCATTAGATACGCAACGTAGGGATATAAAATTTATTGGTCTATTTATACCTAGATAGAATAATAAATAACTGGTAAGTAATACTCACAAGCGAAAATTAGTACGTAACATTGTTTAAAAAAACAGTCGAACTCTTATATTATTGAATTTAAATAAACTTACTTTCGTTTTACTTACTTTTTTTTTTGCAGTAATGTCACCTATAGAGATATGGAATACCTATTTATTTATTTTTATTTATTAATATCTCAGTGGCTTGTAACATCATCAATAAAAGAAGATAGGTAAGGTACCTACTTGGTAGGTATATACATAAAGTAATGCTAGGTACACGCATCGACTTTCGTCTCCAGCGAATCAATTTCAAAATCTCACGATCACACACAGCGGTACTGCAGCGGCCGTGTAAAACAACCCTGAAACAACTACCGCGAAAAAAGGCGCCAGTATGTAAGAGCCTTAACAAAATAAATCTAGGTAGGTAGGTAATACGTTGGAAATCATAGACAGATAAGGCGACTTGCAACTAGCGCGTTACCGTGCGTTTGCAATGGCGAAACATTTACAACAAAAGATGTTGAAATCTCTAGTTCATGTCAAAAATTTAATGGAAAATTGATAGAAAATAGAGATTTCAACATGTTTTGTCGTAAATGTTTCGCCAGTGCAAACGCACGGTAACGTTTCCAACATTCCGTATTCTACGACAGTTCAAATATCTACTGCTTTTAGATAGGTAGAGGTGGCCTGCGGTGGCGGACATTTGTAATGTACTATCTGATTTGGGAGCAGGTAGGTATTGAAACACACGCGGACTAACTAGAGGAACAGGGTGTCAAGTTCACTCATCGTTGTGCCAAAAAAAAGTCCAGACCAAAGTCTGCCATTGATCTTTAGGTACAGAATTGTAATCATTAGAATCATACGGAGGAGCTCGTGGCTAAGCAATAACAGCCGCTCGGGTCGATTTATCAGGTTAAGCTACGCTTGCCGGGGTTGGTCCGTGGATGGGTGACCATTTTCACATATCGAAACTCCTCCGTGCCTCGGAAAGCACGTTAAGCCCTTGGTCCCGGTTGTCATTTGTTGATTTGACACTCGTTACGAGTCGTCAGAAGCACGAAAGTCTGACAACCAGTATAACCAAGGGGTATCGTATTACCCAGTTACTGGGTTGTGGAGGTCAGATAGGCAGTCGCTCCATGTAAAATACTGGTATTCAGCTGCATCTGGTTAGACTGGCAGCCGACCCCAACATAGTTGGGAAAAGGCTAGGCAGATTGCAGATTGAATCATTAGAATCATAAATTCATAACTCTTTATGTTAGAATTGCATGGTCTCAAATGTCATGATTTCATGAAATAGTCATTCAACAAGGTAATTTGAAATGAGAGATTTTAAAATAATTTTATGATAATCAAACTTTAGCAAAATGTTGATTATTATTTTACTACTTGTTACGATCGGGAATCATAATTTATACTTAATCCGATGTCTATTCATAACAAAATAAAAAATCTTTTATGCACATAGGTACTCTAAGGGCGAATTTCACTAAGTTCATATAAGTGCATTGAATGACGATTTCATGAAATACTCATTCAATGCACTTACATGAACTTAAGGAGTTGTATTGCTGATTCTAATGATTATAATTTTGTAAATCCATATTTGTTATGGCCGCAAATCATATTTATATAAACATACTACCTGATACTGACCTGCAAATTGTAAAAAAACGTAGCAAAATTTGAATTTCGCGGGCTACCTTAGCGCATCCCCCTTAAACGGTCAGACCATAGACTAAGTAGTACTGGTCAAACTGGCCAAGTCTCACTATGCCACTTTTGCAACACTGGTCCTGTCTGTGTGTCAGTGTGTGGATCTGGCTGTCAGTTGTCAGAATGACAAATTAGGTTAGAATCGATAAAATATTTTGATGTGAAAACAATAAACTGTGTTTGTATTACTACGAACTACTTAGTCTGTGAATATTATCTTTCTGCAAAAATGGATAAATTTAGTAAAAGACGTTATTCGTCGAGTTCCGATAGCGCTGAAGAAGACCGTTTAAAGGACATAAGGGAACGTGATGAATTTGCTAAGAGATTGAAAAAACGCGATGAAGAAAAAGTTAAAAAAGTAACAGAGTCTTCTAGTAAAAGGTCGTACGAAGAAGCAGCTAAGCGTTTAAAGTTGGAAGCAGAAGACAGAGAAAAAATATTGCCCAAGTTGCGCGTTCACTCACGTCGCAAATACTTAGAAAAGAGGAAAGACGACAAGGTTATTGAGTTGGAAGCCGACATAGCTGATGATGAATACCTCTTTGATGAGAGCAGGTAAGCTGATTCATATTAACAACGATTTAGTGGCATTATAATCAGCATCAGCCGAAAGATGTCCACAAGTGGTTGTAGTGGCTTAGCTTACTCTTTAGTAGTTACTCCCAAATAAAAACTTTGTAAAAACAACTTACTTTTGCTCTTAGAATGGATGTTGGTCGATATAGACCGTTGGTAAACTATTTATAATTAGGGACCAATTATTTTAAATCTTGGTCTGAATTAAATATTTTTGTTACAGCTTAACTCAACGTGAAAGGTTGGAAAGAGAACATAAAAAAACAATTTTAAAATTAGCGAAAGAACATGAAAAAGCCCGAGAGTTGGAGAATGTGCAGAGGTATCATATGCCACAAGATTTGGGAAAAGATGCTAAAGGTTTAGTTTCTTGAAAATTATATTAACTTCTAAATTCTATCTATGCATTGAAAGCTAAAATAATTTTCTATATTGTTTTAAATTTGATATAAAATATTTACTTAATTTTGTTGCTTTACAGGAGAATATGTTGAAGTTGATGAAAGAGAAAAATTACCACACTCAGAACAACAAAGATGGGAGCAGGAGCAAATAAAATCTGCGTTCTTTAAATTTGGTGCAAAGGATGCAAAAGCCGAAGATGAATATGAGCTATTACTGGATGAGCAGATTGATTTTATTCAAGCCCTTCAATTGGAAGGTAACAAAGAAAAGAAAGAACAAGAGGAAAAGTCCGAGTATCAGAAAATACGTATGACCATTGAAGAAACAAAGAAGTCGCTGCCAGTTTACCCTTTTAAGCAGTCATTGATAGAAGCTATAAAGAATTATCAAATACTAATAGTAGAAGGTGAGACAGGATCTGGTAAAACTACTCAAATACCTCAATACCTTCATGATGCTGGTTTCACTGAAGACGGAAAGAAAATTGGTTGCACACAACCAAGAAGAGTAGCAGCCATGTCTGTATCAGCCCGAGTGGCTCAGGAAATGAATGTTAAACTTGGGAATGAAGTTGGTTATAGCATTCGATTTGAAGACTGCACATCTGACAGAACTGTAATTAAATATATGACTGATGGTACACTGCATCGAGAGTTTCTCTCCGAGCCAGACTTAGCCTCTTACAGTGTAATGATAATTGATGAAGCACACGAGCGAACACTGCACACTGATATTCTATTTGGCCTTGTGAAAGATATAACTAGGTTTAGACCCGATTTGAAATTGCTTATATCAAGTGCCACATTAGATGCTGAGAAATTTTCAAGTTTTTTTGATGATGCTCCTATCTTCAGAATCCCTGGAAGAAGATTTCCAGTTGATATATATTACACAAAAGCACCAGAAGCAGATTATGTAGATGCAAGTGTTGTTTCTGTATTACAGATACATGCCACACAACCACTTGGAGACATACTGGTTTTTCTCACAGGACAAGAAGAAATAGAGACTTGTTTTGAAATGTTACAAGAGAGAACAAAAAGAATTGGTAAAAAGTTAAGAGAACTACTTATATTACCAGTGTATGCAAACTTACCGAGCGATATGCAAGCTAAAATATTTGAGCCTACCCCAGAAGGTGCTCGTAAAGTAGTGTTAGCCACTAACATCGCTGAAACGTCTTTGACTATTGATAATATTATTTATGTTATTGATCCTGGATTTGCAAAGCAGAATAATTTTAACTCAAAAACAGGCATGGAAAGTTTAATGGTGGTACCTATTTCTAAAGCATCAGCGAATCAGCGTGCAGGTAGAGCTGGCAGGGTGGCACCCGGCAAATGTTTCCGCCTATATACTGCCTGGGCTTACAAGTATGAACTTGAAGATAACACTATTCCAGAAATACAGAGGATAAATCTCGGCAATGCTGTTCTCACACTAAAAGCTTTGGGGATTAATGATCTAATCCATTTTGATTTCTTGGACCCACCACCACATGAAACATTAGTGTTAGCCCTAGAACAACTGTATGCTTTGGGAGCTCTTAATCATCATGGTGAATTAACTAAAGCTGGTAGAAGAATGGCCGAGTTCCCCACAGATCCCATGCTTGCAAAAATGTTATTGGCTAGTGAAAAGTAAGTGCCATCCTCATCTTTAAGTTATCTAGTTGAGCTGAGAAAGTAGTAAGAAGCAAGTATACAAGAGTTATGAGTTAATTATTAATGTTCTAAATCAAATAGAATTATAGTAATTTAACAATAGTAATCCTTAATATTATTATAAATGCGAAAGTGAGTTAGTTTGTTTGTTACGCTTTCACGAAAAAACGGCTAGACAGAGTTGGATGTTTGGCACAGGGATAGTCCTTGACCTGGAGATATAGGACATAGGCTACTTTTCATCCTGGATCACAGACGAAGTCGCGGGCAACAGCTAGTATCTTATAAAACGATGATCAAAGTATCAAACGTCGTTCTCATAAGATCTTTCTGATGTTATGTTGCGAATATTAGTGATTAGCCATGAATATGTGTGAGGAGCTCGTCGCTAAGATCCATCAGGTTAAGCTACGCTTGCCGGGGTTGGTCCGTGGATAGGTGACCATCTTTACGTAGTCGAGACTCCTCCGTGCCTCGGAAAGCACGTTAAGCCGTTATTCTCGGCTGTAATTCGTGGATCTTTCACAGTCATTATGGGTCGTCAGAAGCCCGCAAGTCCGTCAACCAGTCTTACCAAGGGGTATCGTATTACCCAGTTACTGGGTTGTGAAGGTCAGAAAGGCAGTCGCTCCGTGTAAAATACTGGTATTCAGCTGCATCAGGTTAGACTGAAAGCCGACCACAATATAGTTGGGAAAAGGCTAGATAGACTGATTAGTGATTGGCCAATGGTGGCCACTTGCAAGACTAACCCCGGGTCCTAAAGCGATCATCGCGTGCTTAGGACGCGACCTAAGAACTCGACTTTTTGAAATCACAATCATACAGTTCTATTCAAGGTTTTACCTCGAAGAAACGGTAAATGTTGAACAAAACCATATTTCGTTATAGGTAATTAATTATAGATAGTGCCATCCACGAAGACGTGCCTCACTCCGCTCCGTACTACTTTACAGTACAGCTTATAGTACACTGTACAATAATCGCGGAGTGGGGCGCGTCGTCTTGATATAGTTTGTTACTTTCGAATAATAATATATATATTTTTTTTTAGATATAAATGCTCAGAGGAAATTGTCACTATTGCAGCTATGTTATCAGTGAATAGCTCAGTTTTCTACAGGCCTAAAGATAAGATAATACATGCAGATACTGCCAGGAAAAACTTCTTCCATCCGCATGGAGACCACTTAACACTAATGAATGTGTATAACCAATGGCTTGGCTCTGAATACTCAGTGCAGTGGTGCTATGAAAACTTCATTCAGTACCGATCAATGAAGCGAGCGCGGGATGTGCGAGAGCAGCTAGCTGGTCTTATGGACAGAGTGGAAATTGAAATGGTGTCGAGCCTAAGTGACGACACTAACATTCGAAAAGCTATAACTGCTGGATACTTTTACCACATAGCCAAATTTTCTAAAGGAGGCCATTACAAAACTGTAAAACATAACCAAGTAAGTCTTTGCGTACACTAGCGCTGCAATGCGACGCGACGCCGACGTTGGCAAGATTAGATGTACCTAACTAAAGATATAATGACGACACGACGGCAGATCGCAAACTGCAACACGCACTTATAGCCGCCGGTTTTTGGTAGTCAACAAGGAACCCTTACTGTGCGTTTGCACTGGCGAAATGTTTCGCCAGTGGAAACGCACAGTTATAGCTTCGCCATATCCGTCTGTCTGTCTGTCTGTCCGCGGCTTAGCTCAGAGACTCTTAGTACTAGAAAGCTGTAATTTGGTATGGGAATACGTACATATAAATCACGCCGACAAACAGGTAAAATAAAATCATGAAAAAAAATGTTTATTTTTAGGGTTATATAGTATAGTATACATTTCCAGTGTATTTTGATCTCGCACTGTATAGGATTTCCGTACAATGCGAGGTCAGCATATACTGGAAATTGCGAGCTTGATCTGTAGCCGTGTGTAGTCCACCATACTACACGTAAAGTGGTGATGTTTTTTTTTCTTGTCAATCCCGTTGTTGTTGTTTAAAAATATTGTGAGTTTATAAAACCATTTTTGAGTTTAGGGATCTGTTTGCGAATTATTAAGCTTCAAAATGCTAATTTTAGTTAGAGTCAAAGTGTGTGTCCCCAAATGTCCCCGCCAGCTAAATCGTTGGTTTTGGATATTATGTGAAAAAATTCAAACTATCACCTAAGTACAGATATAAGTGACCGATTAATAATTGACCAACTTACATTTGCAGTTGCAAAAACATGTTCTTAAAATATACATTATGTATGGGAGAACAAGTTTTTCAACTACAATGTTAAGTTTGCGTGATTCGATACTCACTTGGCCGGTTTATTTATTTATTTGACCAATGACTTTCGCGTAACTAAAGAAAAGTGCCGCGCAGCCGTCTTTGTGACGTCACGTTCGGAATTAAAACCGCAGTGGCATATCGCTTGCGGTTATTCTCAATCGCAACGCCGCTGCCGTCTGCAGTCTGCCATCGGAAGTGTACCTTAATTGGCTCTTGCTTTTCCAATTACCTTTTGGTATTGCGTGGTATAGCAAATTACATACATTTATGTAGAGGCTCATCTAGTTGCGGGCGCAACGATCGCCCAATGTCACAACGTCCAGCTCCTCCTAATACAAATTATTTGCTAATTTAATGTTTTATGTTTTTTTTTTCAGACTGTTATGATTCACCCAAATAGTGCTTTATTTGAAGAATTACCTCGATGGGTGATTTACCACGAATTAGTATTTACTTCTAAAGAATTTATGAGGCAAGTTACAGAAATAGAAAGTAAATGGCTCTTGGAAGTTGCTCCACATTATTACAAAGCTAAAGAACTTGAAGATTCCACAAATAAGAAGATGCCTAAAACTGTTGGTAAATCTTCCAATCAATGAAAAATAACATATACATTTCAAAATTGTATTTATTTTCTATTAACTCCTATTTAGAAGTGGCTAACAAACAATAAATAGGTACAATCTAGAGCACAAAAAGTTCTAAATATTATTATATTTTATTTATTCAAAACAATCTTTAACCCCAAAACCTTCCTAAGGATCTCCCACTAGGAAGACTCATGTTTTAATATGTAGGTATGCATAAAAATGTTGTCTAGTTAACAAATACTACACAAACATGTCATTCCTCTAACCTCGGAACATTGCTCTTAAGAACTTTGGTGCCATCATTATAATTTCATATTATCAAGCAATTTCTACTACGTAACTAGAACAAGTTCGGCAAAAATTCTTTAAAAATCTGAACATCTTCCCTTCCTTTCCCAATCTCCATATCGGGTAGGTTCAGGGCCCCTGGGCCCACCTACTTCTCCTGTATGAGGGTTGATATCATTGGGCCATGGAGGAAAAGGTTCTTCTTTTTGGGAGGGATGCATCCTTGGTTGTTCCCCAAGATCATCAATGGGAGTAGTCTCCCTCAGCTTTTTTCTAAATTCTTCCATTCTTTTGGACTGGGGCCTCTTGGATTCATCTCCAGCCTTTTCAATTTGTTCTGCCTCTTCTGCTGTTGTTGTATTATGAGAATATTTGCATTCAAATAAGTTTACAGATGATAAATCTGTAATATAATAGAAAAAATTATAGAAATATCAGTAAGTAATGCACCATTATTTTTATTATGATAATAATTAAGTTCTTAATTTATATGTTAAGGTGCTCAAAGACAGGCAATACCAGCAACATTCTTAGAGCAGAAAAAGTATTGCCCGGCAATATTTCCACAACAGTATGGCCGATATTATTTAAGTTTACATCGACAACAGCGGCTGACGAAATCGTTCAAAAAGTGTTGAAGCAACGTTACTGGAGTAGTCAGGCCATACTGAAAATATTGTTAAAGTATTACCAGGCCTCACATGAAACATTGCTAGCAATGTATGGCAGCTACGCAACGCACAAATTATATAAAAAAACTACTTCGTAATTATTGAGAACCCGCTGTTTCGTCTACGATAGTCGTATGGCACTTACTTTTAAGGAGATTTTTCTTTAAATAATAAATACGAATAATACGAGACATAGTATATAAAAAACTAAAACCGGACTGAAAATCTGGAAAAACGCAATTCGTTTCCTTTCAGTCAAAGAGTAGTTTCAATGGCACTTGTTTTTGCTGGAAACAAGACAGGAGGAAGAGCTATGCTATGACAACACAACATTGACACTAGTGATGTGAAACGGTTTCATAAAAACCTAAAATAATACCGGTTTTTGACATAACCTATAATTACCGGTTCTCATTGAAAACCAATTACAATCCCAAAACATGAAAGTATCTCCGAGTCTTTGACATGTATAAAGTGGGTGATAGTGGGTAGACGTGCGTACTTTAGGAAAACCTAAAAAAACCGGTTTTAATATATATTAAATATATATTTTGTATAACTTATCGGTATAATCCGGTGTTAAAAATTGTAATCGGTTGACATCACTAATTGACACTTTGGCTTTGACAATGACAAAAGATTACATCATGTGACATGCATGACAGTGCCACAGCAAGAATATTTTTTTTTAATCCACAGATTTGTAATAAATAAACAAAACAAAACCACAAAATATCGCTGACGTGATCACGTGAGTGAGGTGCGTCACACCATGAACTTCAAGCTAGGGACAGGAGGTGTGAGTGTGACACGCTGTTTTTACCTGGTTTTTAGTTTTTACCTTTCTTGCTTCTTTTTTTTTTATTCAGATAATAAATTAACAACAATTGACTCTGTTAAACACTTTTACATTCATTAAAGAGATGGTCTTTTCATAACTATTGTTTATATATTCTTGTGACAGTTTTTTTTTTATATGATCAATTTTTCACAGAATGCCTCAGGCTTTGCTATCCGTGTCTGTGTTCGCTACGCATATATCTATCGGATCGCGACGACCTGGCTACCTACCTAACGAACGCAGGAAGGATGGCTGGGTGGTGAGAAGGTAGTGGGATGTTATAAATCGCTTGCCGAGCTCAGTCCGCGGATGGATGGTGAATTGGTGACCATTCATACCGAGAATCCTCCGTGCCGGAACGCAAGCCGCTGGCCCCAGCTGTTATTTGTAGATCTTTGATAGTCGATAGGGGTGTTTCCGTACCGAGTACCGAAGCCCGAAAATCGTACAACCAGTTCTACTAATGGCAGGGTGGTAGGGTGTTGTTTTTTCCCCGTAACTGGGTTGTGAAGGTATGTGCGGGCGTGTGATTTACCAACAGCAATCCCCTGTAAACGTTATCCGAGCGATAAAAGATCTTTGTAGAACTGTAATAGTTTTACATCTATACTCGTAAAGTACATACTAATTCCATGACAGACATGAGGCAGTTGACAGTGGAATTGAGTGGAAGTTGGAACGACGCTGAACTTGGTGTACTCAAATCCAGAGTTGCCAATTTGTGGGGATTTCGCCAAACTACGGGTAATCTCAAGACCATTGGGGATTATGTGGGGATTTTAAAATGTTACCAAGTCAAACCAATTTTCATAACAAACATCATTTTGCTACCTACATACCCGGATGGATCAGTCATCAAGTAAATTCCAGTCCAAATTTATATTTTTTTTATGGCAACATTACATAAATTTCAATAAATATTCGGGCGAAACCCCTGCCTGCTTAGGTAGGTACCTGCTATAATGTAGCTTCGTGAAAACGTGACAAGAGTACTTTTTATCCTATAGGTTTATTATCTTCACAATTAATAAATATTGATGATTTTTTGGATATAATAATGAGTTTATTATATGAAATAATTTTGAGGGGATTTTGTAGGGAATCAGATTTTGCTCTCCCCAAATTCGGGGATTTTCACCAATGATTTTGTTTGGGTTATCTGGAAAATAGGCATTGACAACCCTGCAGGCTGCACTGAGTAGTTGAAACTGTGAGTGAGTTGAAAGTTGATCCACCGTCTACCACGGAGTACATACAGATACAATTTTTTTATCACTGTGTTTATGTTTTATATCGTTGAACTGATAGGGGAACATAGAGGAAAGTAAAATTAAATGGGTTAAACTTATTGGTCGCCTCGCATCGCAAACAGCAGTTTTGACTGATATTTGCAAACTTTGTTTGTATTGTTTTGTAAGGTTAGAAGTGATTGTAAAAAACTTTAGGTTACTTTTCCTCCAGCCAGGGGGTCGAAATTTGAGAAACTTTGTGAAAGATGTAATGATAGCTATTAATTTTCTAATAAGAAAACCACTCTCTCAAACTGCACTGCTGCTAATACATAAAATGGCAAAAAGTTCATTTGAGTACGTTAAAAAATTCGAACTAGACGATACTCTTTTGCCTAATAGTTGGATAGTCGTAAGACTAGATGGAAAATGCTTCCACAAATTCTCGCAAGATCATGAATTTACAAAACCGAATGATGTCAGGGCTTTGAAATTGATGAATTATGCGGCTTTTACCGTGCTTCGTGAGTTCAATGATTTGCTAATGGCTTTTGGGCAAAGTGACGAATATTCTTTTGTTTTCAAAAAAAGTACTACATTGTACAAACGACGGGCAGCAAAACTATTGACAACCATCAACAGCAAGTTTTCTTCATCTTACGTATTTTACTGGAAAAAATTTTTTGAAGAAGAACCATTACAATACCCGCCAACATTTGATGGTCGTATAGTACTTTATCCTAATGATGAGAATCTAATAGATTACATGAAGTGGAGACAAGCCGATGTACACATAAATAATTTATACAACACCACCTTTTGGACTTTGGTTTTAAAAGGAAACTTGAGTCCATCGCAAGTGAGTTAATTCAAGCAATCTATTATTTTTTTAAATCACTACAGCTATTTACTATCTAGGCATCTATAGAATAATATCCCCCATGGCTGTTTGGTATATGGTTGTGAGTTTATGTATTAATTAAAAAGTCTTCTACTGTAGATACTTGAACTCCCAAATTATAATGTAAATTTGTCAATTAACTATGTATTGCCTGTGTTTAATACTAAAACTTTTATTTCAGGCTGAGAAACGTTTATGTGGGACAGTATCTGCTGATAAAAATGAAATTTTATTTAAAGAATTCCTGATAAATTATAATAATGAACCAGAAATATTCAAAAGAGGAACATTGTTGATCAGGAAGACCATTTTCCATAATAATTTAGATAAGCACAGTAATGTAATAGTGGATACACATGATGATATGCTAAAGGATAGATTCTGGAAGGAGCACTCAAGCTTATTATTAAACAAGTCTAAAGAGAGTATGATGTATTATGGTCCAATCACTGATATTATTGAAGAACAAACAATGTGTATTAAAGAATAATAAATTTATTATATAAAAATTCCTCCTTCTTTTTTTACCCGACTGCCCCAGAAGAAGAGTAATGTTTTTCGAGAGTATGTGTGTATGTCTATTTCTTTGGCACGCTCTGTAGCCTAAACGGCTTGATGGATTTTAACATATGAGGTGTCGTTAGCTTCGTCTTAAATTGTGGGAGTGACATAGGCTATATTTTTTTTATACATTTCATCTTCAAACAAAAATAAAGGGCGAGGAAGGTGTTTTTTAAAAATAAATTAATAAAACTAAAAAGCTTGAAATAAAACAAATTATTTAAAAAACAAAAAACCCGCCTGCAAAAACGCATAACTTAAAAGAGAAAAACAAGCATTATAATCTGTAGTATTACAGGCGGGGAACAAACCGCTAACCTGAAATATGGTGTAACTTTTGTTTGTTCCCCGCCTGTTATACCAAAATTCTACAGATTATAATGCTTGTTTTTCTCTTTTAAGTTATACGTTTTTGCAGGCGGGTTTTTTGTTTTTTAAATAATTTGTTTTTTTACTGACAGCTGCATGGGTTGATGTGACCATCACTTTCATATTGAGATACCTTTGTTTCAGTGAACATCGGGACTGCGGGACCATGTCAAGATTTTGAATGTTGATTAGCATAATAAATTAATAATTACGTCCTAAATACTTTTTACCCGACTACGGCGAAACAAAAAGAAGGGTTAAACTATGAGCAAAAAGGAGGGTTATGATTTTGACCGGTATGTATGTTAATCTGTTCCCTCATATCTTATAAACTGTCCACCTGTCCACCTGTAAACCTCGAGAACATCACACTACCTCACCACGATAGCGTAAGATACCTAGGGCTACATCTTGACCGACGTCTAACGTGGAAGAAACATCTTAAGACCAAGAGACACGAACTTAATATCCGTTACAAAAACTTACACTGGATCATAGGGCGAAACAGCAAATTGAGTACTGACAACAAACTTTTAATATATAAAGTGATCTTGAAGCCAGTGTGGCTTTATGGAATTCAACTTTGGGGCAGCGCCTGCAACTCTTAGCATTAGCATCATACAGAGAATGCAGAATGCTATTTTGAGGTCAATTAGTGGCGTTCCTTGGCTGGTCACGGACGCTGAAATACACAAATCTATGAATACCGTCATGGACGAGATCAAAAACATCACAAAAAGATAGGTACCAGCAAAGACTGGCAAGGCACCCTAACGATCTGGCTGCTGCACTGAAAACAAGAAGTTACAGGAAAAGACTTAAAAGGAAAGACATTGTGTAGTCCACCCACACCTGTGTGGACGTAAGCACGAATACGGAGTAGATGGCTCACTCTCTTCACGCTCTTCCTGCCAGTTTTCTTTTTCAACTCATCCGCTAATAGTAGAAACTGACCGCGGATTGACCCAAAAAAAAAAATATCTTATAAACGACCTTATAGGGTATGTGACATCACAATGGAAAATTTGAATTTTTTAATCATATCATGTTGGGTAACAAATGCAGGGGTCTTCAACCTTTTTGAAGTCAAGGGCTAAGAATACTTTGATTTTGGTTCGGTGGGCCGCAACACAAAAGAAATTGATTATATTCCATTATAAACTTATAGGTAAGTAAGTAAGTAAGTAAGTAGGTACCTTGTAGTTATTTATTATAATATTTTACAAGGCTAGAAACAGCAAATGATACCAACTAATAAAATTCAATCAATGAGATTTTTGACATTGTTTAACTAATCTCTGATCACTGCAGGGGTCTTCCCCGCCGTGTCCTCTTGGAGGCGATTGGCGGCGGTGACCTCTCGCGTCCGGCTCTGGTCCAGGCCATGCTACGGAGCGAGAGGGCATGGGAAGCAGTCACCTCCTTCTGGGAAGCAGTAATGCTCGCGAAGGAGGAGGCGGAACGCGTGAGGGAGAGGCAAAGTTTGCGCCCTCACGCCCCTAACCGCCGCCGTTGGAGACGCCCTGGGCGTCGGGAATCCCAGGCGGATTCCCGGCCACCATAGGCGCGGGCTTGCGGACGGCGAGCGGAAGTTCGCCGTCCAATTAGGACCAGGCCGGGGTCGATGGCGCGTCGTGTTCCACGCGCGCCTCAAAGAGATGTCAGCACAATTGGCGGAGTCCGCTAGGAACGATGCCTGCCGGGGTTGCGGGTTAGTCCGAAAGGGATACCGGGACCTTGGCAACAGGCAACTGAAGGAACACGGGTGGGTTTTAGTCAGTAAAAGTCTGACACGCTCTTCCGCTCCGCCCAGAGCGGGAAAAGACATTGGATTATTTCCCACCCTCAAAAAAAAAAGGGGTCTTCACTGTTTTCAAGCCTCAAGGTGAATATCGGTGATCCAAGTCAGAGGCCCATGGGCGGCTTCAAAATTCTGACACCTGAGGCCCTAGACAAAGTGACATTCTATCAGCGATAACGATGATGGAAAAGACAAAAATGTATAGGACTGACTTAGGTACGCTATCGAAAAACTTATGTCAATCCTGTTGAAAGTAGTTGTAGAAATACGAAACGGTTTTGAAGCGATTGTCACTTGTCTAGGCCCTGAAGTTAGTCACTAACCAGACAAACCAAACACGAAAAGAATAAGATCGGTGATTCCTCGCTCTGGACTTGACGTTTTTCATTCGAGAAAATAACTGCTCGCATAAACATGTGGAGCTATTGCCAGGCCGTCAAGGAAGCCCCGCATACCGCAGGCGGCACGGGCGCCGCGGGTTTAAGACCCTTGTTCTGCAGCAGATGTTACAAGAGAATATTTTATTTCAAACAATGAGAACCAAATTTGGATTATTATGAATACTTTATTTAACTATATAACATTAAATAGGTGTCCAACGATTTTAATAGCCATAGGTACATTTTCAAATTAATTATCACCACGATTTTAAATTAAATAAAAGAACAATTAAATATAGTTGGTACCTACTGCTACTGTGCTACAAACAAGGAGTAAGTATATTTAAAGGCGGAATCGCCGCTTTCTTTTACTCAACAACAGTATTATACCAAACATTTTTTACTTTTCTAACAATATGTAATTAAAAGAGGGATAACAATATCAATTATTTTCTTTATATTTATTTTCAATTTGTAACATAATTAAAACAAAACTAAACGCAACTATCAACGTGATCCAAACGGTTGCCAGTTGAAGCAACTCTACGTCTGCGCAGTTTCTTGTGAAATTATAAATATGAAAAACGTCATGCAGATTTTATTTGCGAGTTGCCAGTTGCCGAATCTCGGGAACCAACATTGCTCCATCTGCGCAGGGCCCAACTTGAGTCCTAGCTTATTAATCCAGTCATTGTATTTTGATCTTTATTCCAACAAAGGTAAAGTTTTTAATACAAAAACTGACTTGGCTAAGATGTCAGTTTTGTAGAACATTTTCCCAATCATGTTTGGAAATTCGGGCATTATTTTGACAACATTCTTCGAGATATATCGAAAATGCTGTAAGTACTGGTCAAATACAGCCAGCAGCCGGCCCGCGGCCGGCAATGTTTGTATGAAAATCTACAACTTTCGTGTTAAGCGGCGGTTTAATGACAATGAAAACTCATCTGTCGTGTAATTTAAAAATGGAACGAACTTTTAACTTCGACACATAGCAACCAAGGAGGTAACTTATCAAAGATTTTATTTAAATTTCGATTTGGATTGTAAACACAGCTGTTTAAAGTAAAAAAAAAAAACAAATTAAAATATTGGCGCCTGGAAATTTATCATGGTTCGTTATTGATTCTGGAATTTATAATAATTTACCTACTTAGTTTGAATATCCGCGCAATAAAGACCTGCATTGATAGACTCACGTAGGTATGTATGCCTTCGCCTCGGCCCACATTTTCACCTTCGTCCATCAATGCCCTTTCTGCAGGCCGCTACAGTAATGTACTATAGTCGGAATGAAGTTAAAAATACAAAAACGACTTGATCGTTTAAACCATATATAAAGATAAACCTTGTTTTGTAAGTAAAGACAAGGTTTGTATGGACATTAAATACATTAACAATGAGATGTCCTCATCAATAAGATGAACCTCAAATAGATTTAAAATTTTTAAATACTGTTTCAAAGATAATAATATATTAATTTTCAATAGCTGAAATACAGCAGTGTAGGCATAAAACAGAATTAGTGTGATTAACCCAACATTTACCTGAAGTTATAGGTATACTTACAATGAATAACCTTAGGTGAATAACATTTAGAAAATCTCATTCTTCTACATTAAACAGTGTTATGTATTCTTAGGTACAGTGGACCGCAAGTCTGTAAAACTGACCTTGAGCTCTAGAGCGGAACAGAGTTTGAATAGAATAAGAAGCTGTTATAAGAAGCCAGCTTTAACTGGTTTTGTTACCACTGACGTGCGGCCCACTGTACATTTGTCTGGCCTGATCAAAATTACAAATAGGGATTTACAAAGCAAAAAAAGTGTTTTATAGGGAATTCTCAAAGTTCAGAATGCTATATGTAGATAGACTGTTTAGAAAATGGGAATGTAGTTGTCAATTTTAGCACGATGTTTTTGAGCCACGCATTCACTTATCCATACAATGTTTCGGCATTCCTGTTCCTTCAGCTTCAGGTATGAATAGAATACGCCGAAGTGGAACTGTTGTAGGAATGCCATGACATTGAGGCTCACCTGAAAAAAAAACAAGCAAATATTAAAATACTACCACATATCAATACAAGATGGATTTTCCAGATGGGGCAGTAAGGGCAGGTATCTGCCATAAACGTTGTATCTACAGGAAAACGGTCTTTGAAGACTGTCCTTATATATTTGGGAAATTTTGATTGAGATTCATCGGTTTTTTTAAATGAGACTTATCTAGTACCTAAACCTCAGTTGGTCCGATACAGATTATTTAATCTCTTAAAAGGATTGAGTGGCATCAAAAAAGATATTGTGAACATTGTCAATTTTCTTGCATATTGTGAACATTGTCAATTTTCTTGCAGACTAAATTTTTTTTCTAAATCCGTGAATGGTCAAAATGTCTCAAAAAGTTAAGGAGAGTCTCCTAAGACCATCTTCTAGTAGCTACTAGCTACTGCCTCATCTTAAAAATCTACTGTATATTGTGGGGCTAATCAAACGGTTCAGAAAATATAGGTTATGAAATTAAGTAAAGCTTCTAAACAAATACAGGAAATACATGAAACAACAAATAAATAACATTATGGCAAGTGGATTGGCAGAAGCTTCCCATCCCACATAATGTCATAATTATACACAGATTGATTTAATCACTCATCAAAGTCATCAATTTATTCTACAACAAGAGAAAATAATAATATTATCCCTACTAATAGAATATTATAAATTCGAAAGTAACTGTCTATATGTTACCTTTTCACCCCTAAACCACTGAACAGATTTCAACAAAATTTGGCAAGGAGATAGATGGTACCCTGGGGAAGGACATAGGCTACTTTTTACCGACATACCTACTGCTACTGTTGAATATAGTTCAAAGACCAAAGTAATTGAATCCCAACCAAAGTAATATAAAAATTACCTCATGTTCAAAGAACTTGTCTTCCAAAGTCTTGTCGCCAACATTGCTGCCAGCACCTTCAAACAATGCTTGGTACTCTGCATAGTACTCAGCCACAGCCTTGACCTGCTCATAATCATCTGCTCTGGCTAGAGCAGCCAATCCATCTGGATTCAGTTTACCACAGCGTGGGTATAGTTTTGCACGATCATCCTTGGACAACTCAGTCCCAAAGGAGTTTATGGTAATGATGATAGCACGGCGATCTGCTTCAAACTGTAAAAATAAATTCATTAAAAAAAAATACTACATTACTAATTAAAATAAACTAGGTAGACCACTTACTGCCAAAATTTCACACATAACATCAGCAGTAGTACCACCAGTCTGCTTGCAGAAATCATAGAAGGCTTCCAGGTATGCCTTATAAAGAGTGTTACGAATAATCTCAATATTCATCTCATCCAAGTCTTGCTCACTGATGCAGTCCACAAAGAATGGGGCCAGAGGGGTGTCAACAAGGACTGCATTGTACAGTTCTGCAGGGGTAGCAGCAACATGGATAGCTTCCATCTGCTCAAAAGAACCCAAGGGGTGACATTTCGGAATCAGCTCAGAAATGGGCCTCTGGTGTAAAGTACCAGTAATCAGCAAAATGATGTTATCGATCATGTAACTGTATGTAATAAAATCCAAAAAAGTAGACAGGGGCTCCACTGAGTGATTCCTAAGATGTTGGAATTCAATGACAAGTTTCTCACGAAGCTTATCATCAATGGTGGAGACAGCAAGAGGGCTGGGCTCATTGGCCAGGAAACTACCATAGTCAGTACCCTGCAGATGAAGTTTCAAATCTGTAAACATTGATTAATGTCAAATGATTAACATATTTATATGGTAAAATTGGGTATTATTTCAGTTAATTGCTATCACAACTGGTTTCAAAAATGACCTCTTGATCTCGTACTGTCTAATTACCTTCTAGTGTCTCGCACTGCACCAAGTTCAGGTAGTCTGCCTGCTTGAGGATACCACACTTGAAACCACGGCACAATCCTTCCAAATACCCAGAATCAATGTTAAAAATGCACCCCTTCATATTGCTCGTGAAATAATTTCACTAAAACAGTTTAACTTTACGCTGTTATTGAAAATCCAGGCTACTCAAATCAGTAAAAAGCCCAAAGAGACAGAACAGGGAAATCAATTGAAGTGGGTGATCAATGATCATATGATGTATCCATAGACAATTTGCCTTTTATTTCTGACTATACTCATTACTATCATAGACAAAGATTACTACAACTCTCATGGCATTAGTATGTACTACATTCAATTGTACAGGGTAGAGTTCAGTACATTTCATGCCACATTGTGTGAAAGGTATAGTTCGATTCAAACTTAATGGCTCGGAACATGAGGCGCGAGTCACTGCGTAGTAACAATTTCGGTGGGGTATTGCGCAGCGAGTAGCTAACTTCCAAGCCGCTATTAAGTTTGAATCGAACTGTACACACTACAGATCAATATTCTCCTTTTCAAACATTTTCTAAAGTTGACTGTAAAAATAAATCTATAGTACATACTAATTCCATGTCACTAAAAGTCAGGATTATTTTTTAAAAACATCATGATTTTTTACGTTTTCAGCTGACAACTTGACAAGTCACGATTCGATCGTTAAAGTTTTGCAACACTGATAATGTATATCTTTACTCATAAATAGCCTGTGGTTTTCTTCGTTTAATTTTATGGTTTACCTACGTTTCCTACATTATTTTACACAAACATACTGTGCACTTACATAGTACACTACGTGTCAGTCACAGTCAGTGTAGTAAAAGTACTGTGTGGTGTTCCGGAAATATTTCGTTGATTTTAAACAACAAATACGATGGATTCCGCCTATAATAATCCTATAAGACAAAGAATAAATAAGATCTTTGACAGTCATATACTTTCAGATAATACAGATGCGCTACATTCTGTGTCTGGCTTTTGTTCATCAAATTCTGCATACACAAGAAGAATAATTGTAAATGAAATTGAAAAACGGGATATGCTGGTAAACAAAGCTGTTTTATTAGAATATAGTAAGGTAAAAGATAAGCTGCAAGTGCTGCTTGATTCTCTGTCATCTTTAGATGTGGCAGTCAAAGATATGTCAAGCAGATTATCAGATTCCAAAAATAAAACCCACCATCTTATAACTCAAACAACTAAACTTAAAGATGAAAGAAAAAAAACAGAAAAGAAGCAGACTTGGGTTGGCGCTTTTGTACAAGGATTTCAACTATCTCCAGAACAAAATGAATACCTATACAATGTTTCAGTCAAAACGCCACTAACACATGATTTCTTTGGGACATTATCCCAAATAGAAAAGTTGTATAGTAACTGTAAAACACTTATAAAATGTTGGCATCAGACTTCTGCATTTGATATCATGGAGACAGTGGGGCTGCAACAAGAAGTAGCTATAGAGAAATTGTATCATTGGACTATTGGAGCCTGCCTAAGTACTGATTCACCAAATAATGTACTTGTTCCTACTGCTTTAGCTAAATTTCAAAATAGACAAGTACTATTTTCTAATATTATTGATGAGTATAGTTCAGCTCGCAAAGCAACTATTGTCCAACTCTTTATTGATGCATTAACAAAAGGTACAGAGGGATCTAAACCTATTGAATTTTATGCCAATGATGCTAAACGGTACATCGGAGATATTTTAACATGGGTGTATCAAGTGATACCAGTGGAAAAAGAAAATCTTGCAACTTTATTTAAATTTTGCAATATGCCTGAAAAGAAACAACTTATTATTGATGCTTTGACGAATATCATGGAAGCTATTTGTCCTCTGCTTAAAGTTAGAGCCGAACTCATATTAAAACCCGATAAAGATCCCCTTGTTCTGTGGTCTATAACTAATCTAATAATTTATTATAAGGATGTCATACAGGCTGTTATATCAAATGGTCATCTAATAAATACATTTGAGGAGCTACTGAAGAAAAGTGAAGAAGTTTTCCTTATTACTCTGGATAGCAAAATACAAAAGGAACTGAGTCATGGGGTCAAAGCTCCACCAGTAGATTTAAACCCTTCAATTGTTGTGACTGATTTGGTCAGTTTCCTCCGTGATTTGTTGGCCATAATGAATGTGTCCCATAACATAAATATTGCTGATAGAAAAATGATAATTACACATATATTAGATCCCTTATTACATGCAATAAATGAGACAGCATGCCATTTGAGTTCTTCTGACATGTCAGTGTATATGTTAAACTGTATTTATCATATTCAGTGTACCTTATCTCTGTACACAGTAATGGATGAATATAATGAAAGGCTGCAAGCTCAATCTGAGGCCCAAATTGATACTTTAACTTCTGAACAGGCTAGCTTCCTTGTTGCTAACTTAAATTTGGGGCCTATTTATACTATTCTTCAAGAAAAACTAAGTGGTCCTTTATCAGCTATACCAGGAATGGACACATCCACATTGAAAACATTTTTAAACAAGTTTGATATGTTCTTAGTATCTCCAGATGTGTACATGTTAC
The DNA here is from genome assembly GCA_947522985.1 of Lithophane socia. Lineage (NCBI taxonomy): Eukaryota > Metazoa > Arthropoda > Insecta > Lepidoptera > Noctuidae > Lithophane > Lithophane socia. Next base: position 11,067,553 of record OX383256.1, on the reverse strand, counting down.
CGCAACTCAATTTGCTATTGAGTCATACTCACAAGTCATTAGTAAAAAAACGAGCATTTGAAGTAATATTTGCTATATATGCACAACTGTACCAAGCAGTTCATGATCCAGTAAATGGTTATGCTGATCCATATACTATTGTTCGCAGAAAACCAGAAGAGGTAAATAAACTACTTGTGTGAAAATTATATAGAAGTACAGTCAGCAACAAAAGTTGATGAACACTTCACTTTTCTAAATCTTTATTATAGAGCAAGACATTTAATTAAAATAGAAACAGAAGTAAAATTTCAAGAATACTAGGTATTATTTATGAAATGCTGAAAAGAAGTAAATCATTTTATATCAATTTACATGATGATGGTGTAAAAGTATTCGACTTTTGTTGATGATTGGTAGGTTCGGTCAGCAACAAAAGCGTACCTAATATTCATGTTCATATAATTATTGTGAATAATATTATTTAATCCAATGTAAATACTTGTTATTTTTTTTATTTTATAAACAGCCTTTATTATATTCCCTACATACAGCTACACCTATTAAATTGATATCCCTAAGTCTATGAAAGTCGATTTTCAGCCCACCGTGCGGCGTCGCGCCGAGCGCGAATAAAAGTCCGACGCGGCGGGCCGGGGTGCGACGGGACGCTTTTGATTTATTTCATGCCCCCATTTCCGTTTACGTTATTTTTCTTAGCTAGCGCAAATAAGAGCAAGAGCGTTTCCACGTCTGAATCGCTCAACATCTTTTTGATGAATGAATCCACAGAGTACCTACTTTTATATTGGAATGAATCGCGTCGCTAAACGGTCGGCGTGAATGGGCGCGGCGGGACGTGATCGCGCCCGCAGTGTGAACGCTCCCGTCGCGCCAGCGCCGCGTCGGCGCCCGGTCACGCCGCGCCACGCCCGCTGTGTGCAGAGACCTTTATCCAAATCCGTTCAGCCGTTTTAACGTGAAACTCGCCACCTTTTTTTGTGGGTCTGAGGCGTGAAAGCGTAACGACTCACTTTTGCATGTATAATATTAGTTAGTAAGGATAACTACACATATAAATAAATTAGACATCTAGCCAGTGCAGGCTTCTATCGGCGTCCTGCCAGGGTTGCGGGAAAGTCCGAAAGGGATACCGGGAACTTGGCAACAGGCAACTGAAGGAACACGGGTGGGTTTTAGTCAGTAAAAGTCTGACACGCCCGTCCGTTCCGCCCAGAGCGGCAGAAGTCATTTGAGGATTACCCAAAAAAAAAAAAAGCTATCGGCGTATAATGATGTTAAGGGTGTCGCTTTTTTTGGTGGAAACTGCTTCTACCAACCATTACCATGCTCTAATAAGTCGAAAATGTTAAATTATCGTATAAAGGAATGAGTTATATTTTTTTTGCGAAAAATTTGTATGGAACTGGCATGAAAAGTCCGATTTTCTTTGGAACTGCAAGTCAAACCGTAATATCCTTACAGGGGGTCACTAATTATTTGTGATTTTTTGACATACCACACATACCTAACGGTCACTGCTGCAGATTTTTATTTTTAAATACGCCCACACCGCCCACGCCTTCCGCCGCCTCTGAGTATAGTCGTGGTTACCGGTCCGGTTGTGTCTGTCTAAAGTCAAAACTAAACAACAGGGATTTTCGAACTTCGGGAAATCCAAACTCAGAGAGTGGCAACACTGCCCTTAATTCCTGTGCCGTATTTTCGTTCTTTAGTAGACCTTATGTATACTAGAGATGGGTTGTAACAAGTGAAACACGATATCTGTGATCACTGTGACAGTGACAAAAAAATATCAGACGATAAATACGTATCTCAATCGAATATCTTCTTTATTTCTTATCGTTAAAGTCGAAAATCGTATCCAAAATTTTAACAGTAACAGTCTTGAGGATCTGTGATTTTAAGTAACAGATATTTTTTATCGTTAGGAGCAATTGCTATCTGCTATTTTTTAATATCTGTGATTTCTATCTGTGACGATAAATACTCCTCACTCCTAATGTATACTCTTAAACGGGTGATAGACGTGCGAGCAAGTCAAGTACGCGTACTTATGGCTCGGCGAGTTTACTCGCACGTCTGACATCGCCGCGAGCCGCGAGCAAAATTGACATTGAAATTCTGAGAAAGCTTCACGTGTGTCACCGATGGCGAGCCGAGTAAGGTCGCGAACTTAAAGACGGCGTACTTTAAGTACGCACGTTTATCATCCACTTTACTGAGTATAAAACATTACCCTCCTGGGGCAGTCGGGTAAAAAAATACGTTGTCCAAATACTTCCAAGTCCGTATGAAGTATTTACTCCGATTTAGCTTGACTTGGTCCTTCCCATCGCGTAACGATCACGAGCTCTCAAATGCATTTGATGCATCATAGTTATTTTTCTATTGATTTGATTAAAATTTACTGATTAATCAGTTTCGGTACTGTCCACAACTAAAATTACAAAGGTTCCTAAACAACTAAGATCTAAAGGCTGTCTGTAAAAGATCGCTTTTAGCGATAAGACCGCCCATTGTGTCACCTTATGTTAAATTTCTACATTTGTATCTGTATTTTTTTATGGTAAGTACATAATAAATATTCAACTGCCATTAACGAGACACAATAGAATTTCAATTGTTATATATCTTAATTAAAAGACTTTTCGACAGTCGGAAGGATAAAGAGTATTCTATCTATCTATCTATCTATCTATGATCAACAGTCAAAAAGCATTTCCCGAGCATGCTATTAGGATGTAGTGATTACTCGTGATGATGATCCAGTGGTTAAGACCTCACCTCTCATGTATGTGATTGAACCGGATTTAAACCCTCAGTTCAAATCCGGTCCAATGTGGCTTTTTAAACCATAATATGTCGGTACTTACGGTACGGTACGTTACGGTATAGATCTCACCGACATCTGTGAAGGAAACCTTGACATATAATAAAAGTCTGAAATCGCCAATCCGCCATATTTAAGCGTGGTGATTAATGTTCGCGCAGTCGTGCCTTCTCATACCCACTGCAGGGCAAAGACCTCCGGGCACTGTTAACAGAATGCAATTGCTATATTATCATTCATAGCCAAATACTATGAATTATATGTATGTACCTACACAATAATATACAAAATACTTCAATACGGGTCGCGTCCGTTAAGTATCATAGAAATATTAGGTTTTTTTTTATTATTCGTTTTTTTATAGCAAAGTATTTGAAACACGTATGCCTAACTATAATAACCGACCAAAGTGTCAAAACAAATCTAACAACATGTTACTAGATTCATACAGATACATTTTGATACGAAATTGGTTTGTAAAGACATGTGGCGAAACATGTCGAGTGATATGAAACGTCAAACATGTTTCGCGGCAACAAGTTTCGTGACAATGCGAACGCTAGGCGATACACTGACAGAAAACAGAGATTTCAACATGTTTTTACGTGAATGTTTCGCCAGTGCAAACGCACGGTAAGAGAATTGATATCCTTCATCACATACCTACTTTAGGTTTTTAAATAATTATCTCTATTGATAAAATTTTCGCTTTGTCAGGAAATACTCGAACTAGGTGCGGTCTAGTCTAGTCCATAGAAATACGGATCCCTATTATACCGCGTATCTGTTCAAGTAAATACGCCTCATCTCTACTCTATTTCTAACCTAAAAAACAACATAATTTGAGCTGTCACTTAAAGTGCGGGGTTTCGATTTTTACAAAGCGAAGATATAAGTAAATGAGTTGAAAGTGAAATTAAAAGATGGGGTCCCGTCAAGTTATAGAGAAATCTCTATCTATGTTGAGATCCCTACCAAGGATATCACTTGCTAATATTCGCGACAATCCTAATTCAAAGAAACCTGTAAGTATATTGCATTTGTGTACAAAAAAAGGAAATAATTGTGTTGTTATCCAAGATTAAAGATTCCATTTTTGCATTGCAGGCAAAACGGGGCCGCGCCCAACATGGTGGTGATAAGCACGGCTCTGGTAATAAAGGTTCTGGTCAACGGCAGAATTTTATGAGGCTAGGTTATGAAACTGGAAATAATCCTTTTTATTTACGGGTACCTCAAGAACATTACTACAGAGGCCACCAGTAAGTCACCAAATTATTGATTTCCTAACCTCCTGTTAACATAATAATCAGAGCCCGCTTACTCAATATTAAATGTCCGTAAACCCCGTAAACCCTTAGACAAATTTTCTATGTTTATAGTTTTGGTTTTTCCCTCAAGTTAAAAATATCATTCTGTATTATCTAATAGTACATTAAAATAAGTTTATTATTAGTAAGTACCTACTAAAACTTATTCAGAACTACATATGTTTTTTTTTTTGTGTCAGTTCATTTATTATTTTCATTTCTTTTTCAGTCTAAGAAGGGAATATCCACCACTATCCTTACACCAGCTCCAGGGTATAATTGATAAAGACTGCTTGGATGTAAACCAACCTATAGATATTGCTAGTATTATTAGATCAGGCATTTACAATTTCTTCCCTGACCAAAAGCAGTTTGGTATTCATCTCACTGATGAAGGAGCAGATCTCTTTGCAGCCAAGATAAATATTGAAGTCCAATGGGCTAGTGAACAAGTCATTGCTGCTATTGAAAAAAACGGTGGAGTTATTACAACTGCTTATTATGACCCACATAGTCTTTTCTTGCTCAAGAACCCTAAAAAGTTTTTTGAGTCAGGGCAAGCTATTCCAAGGAGGATGATTCCACCACCTGATGCTATTGAATATTATACCAGTGCTCAAACGCGTGGATATTTGGCTGATCCAGAAGAAATATCTAAGGAAAGGCTGAAATTATCTCAAAAATATGGGTATAGTCTACCAGACATGGAAAATGAATCAAACTACAAAATGTTATGTGAAAGGAAAGATCCCAGACAAATCTTTTTTGGATTAGAGCCTGGATGGGTTGTAAATTTAAAAGATGAATGTATTCTTAAACCTAAAGATCAAGAATTGCTGCAATTCTATAACACATAAGTGAAATAAAGGATCATCATTGATAATAAAATAGGTACTTAGATTTAATAATTATTTTATTTCTTTATATTCTTCACATACAATACATAGACAAAATAAAATAGATTGAACAAGTGAATTCCCAAGGTTTAGGCAGAATTTGTTTAGAAATAATTATTAATCAAAATAAAATTATTCTAGTTGCTATACAGGGTTAATGGTAAAACACCGACAACCTCTTAAGGAGTCATTGTACTCATCATTATGAACAACTTTTAGAATGGGAACTAAAGTGAAATCGCGAAAAAAAAAAACAGCTGTTCTGTACATTTTGACGACTTATGCGAACATAAATGTACGGAACAGCTGTTTTTTTTTTCGCGATGCGAGAAGCACGGAAAAACCGGTCGAAGTGGCGGTGCTTCGGGGAGGCCTATGCCTAGCAGTGGACGTCTTTCGGTTGAAATGATGATTCAGTAAAATACAGTATTCATTCAAATGAAAGAAAACTAGGTTTATTCTTCACAGGAAGAAATAGTAGATTGTTGCTTAATGAACGAGGGTTATGTACTAAATTAACACGAGTGCATTAATTACTCACTTTAGCAAGGTGCGTAATCTACATTACTTTCAATTACCAATGTACCTACCATGATAAAATATACCTCCTCAAGGTTAACTCAACTCAGACAGAGCCGGAGAGACGAGGCTTAGTAAGAGGGTCCCGTTTTACCCTTTGGGTATGGAACCCTAAAAAAACAGTGCATTAATGTAAAACAGTGCAACAATGAATTTTCATACAACTTTACTGCACTGTTTTGGTTCTAAGCAAAAAATACGTCCTTTGTGATCGGTTTTGTAGTCATTAATTATTACATTACTATGTTGTTGAAATAAAATTACTTTGGATTTTGTCAAAATATTTTATCTTTTTAGTCAGAATAGCGTTAAGATTCTCATAGCCAAAAGTAAGGAATTTTAGTGGTAGTTTAGTTCGGTGTACAACAGAATCGGCACCACTGTCATCATAACTATCACATAATTATGTGGCGCCGCCAGGCCGGCGTAAATCGTACTTTACAAGGAATTGGAATTTACTTTAAAATGAAAGGCATAAGATTTCTCTTGATAATATATATATTTACTTTTTCATAAACACCCATATTGTTTATTTTATTTGTTAATCAAAGTTCTTATAGGAAATAATTATTTACAAATAATCACATTGGTGTATTTGTAAGTAATTAACTCCGAAGAAATTCTTACAATCAAACATGGTTTAGCTTATAGAAAAAGTGTGAAAAACCAAAATTCACAGATACACACGATTTAATATCTGTAGTGGTCTGGCTTGTATGGTCCCTCAATTGGGACGCCAATATATTTAGCTTGTTTCGGTGTTAGCTTTGTTAGTTTAACACCAAGGTGGTCCAAATGCAAAGCAGCTACTTCTTCATCTAATTTCTTAGGTAATGTATGTACTCCAACAGGGTATACATTATATCTTGTCCAAAGTTCAATTTGAGCCAACACTTGGTTAGTGAAAGAGTTGGACATAACAAACGAAGAATGGCCTGTGGCACATCCTAAATTAACTAGACGTCCAGCAGCCAATACAATAATATGATTCCCATTGTCAAGCTCATAGCGGTCAACTTGTGCCTTAATGTTTACTTTTTTGGCATTGTTTTCCAACCAGGCAACATCTACTTCACAGTCAAAGTGGCCAATATTGCAAACAATTGCATCATCTTTCATTTTCAGGAAGTGTTCTTTGCAAATGATGTCTAGGCATCCAGTGGTGGTGACAAATATCTGTCCCACTTCAGCAGCTTCATCCATGGTCGTTACCTGGAATCCTTCCATAGCTGCTTGTAGAGCATTAATGGGATCGATTTCAGTGACAATGACTCGACCCCCGAATCCCTTAAAAGCTTGAGCGCAGCCCTTGCCCACATCGCCATAGCCCGCGACCACGCAGACTTTTCCAGCTACCATTATGTCTGTGGCCCTTTTAATTCCGTCAAGTAATGACTCTCTGCATCCATACAAATTATCGAATTTACTCTTGGTTACTGCATCATTTACATTGATAGCTGGAACCTTTAATAAACCGTCGCGGAACATTTTATACAAATTGTGTACGCCAGTTGTTGTTTCTTCAGAAATGCCCTTTATACCTTCTAAATATTGTGGGAATTTCTTATGAACCAAGTTTGTTAAGTCACCGCCATCGTCCAAGATCATATTCAGGGGCTGAAATGAAAAAATTGTTAAATGTCAAGAAAATAGCATGAATTAACTCGAGACTGTAGTAGAAATAAATGTAAATATACGCTTATAATATCAATAAGATTTCTGCCCAGCCCCAGACGTGGCGATTGTGTGTCGCACGCCTTCCACGCCTAATGGGCCTGGCTACTAGTATAATAAACGTGTCACGGGAATGAACTGTTAACTGTTTTAACATTACGAAAAAAAAAAAGGTAAACCGCATTATTTTCCTCAAAGAAGAAGGTAGAAAAATATTTGCATAGGAAAACCCACACTTTTATTACCTTTCCGTCCTGGAATACTAATGTCTGCTCAATGCACCAAACATATTCCTCTTCGGTTTCTCCTTTCCATGCATAAATAGGTATTCCAAGTGCAACTAACGCTGCAGCAGCCTCGTCTTGCGTGCTGTAGATGTTACTGCTCGACCACTGGACCTGTGTAACAAGTGTAAAGTCAATCTTTTTTGTTGTAGGCTGTTAAGTGATTATTGTGAACAGAAGCAGTAAGTCATTACCATAGGGCTACAAAGACACCGCGTTTCTTTATTGCCCAGAAAAACTGTGTCGTGGATGCTAAATATTTGGGGAAAACACAAAGAGTGATAAGCACCTGGAAATGTCCTCGAGTCTGCATTATTTTCATGTGTTTCTACACTATTTTCGCTTACCTACATCCACTTGCAAGCTGTTAAACATGAACTACCAAGCGGCTAAGTAGGTTATCATAAATCAATGTTAAACGGTTTGCGGTAACATGCAAAACCTCTGTGAAGGATCGCAGCACATCTCGTAGTTTATTGAATTGTAATTAAAATCGTAACTAATATTATAAATCTAAATGCGAAAGTTTGTTTGTTTACGCTTTCACGCTAAAATGGCTGAACGAAATTTGGCACATGGGTAGACCATGAACTAGGTTAGGACATAGAATACTTTTATCTCGATATTCCCACAGGATCGAGAATTATGCGGGTGAAACTGCCGAGTGCAGCTAGTACTTTTACTAAATAAAGTGATATTATAAATGCGAAAGTGAGTTTCGTTTGTTTGTTACGCTTCACGCTAAAACAGCTGAACGGATTTAGATGCAATTTAGCAGAGCCTGGGTTAGGACATTGGATACTTTTTATCCCGATATTCCCACGGGATCGTGACTGATGCAGGTGAAAGCCGCGAGGCAAAGCTAAATTGACTACCTATTAGCAATTGAATACAAAACATGAATTGTAAAATTGATTTCATAATAGAAGCAAACACATTTAAAAACAGATCAAGGGTTAAAGATAAAAAGGCCAAAAGATGATACATATCAGCACAATTCTTACATGTATTCACAGAACTAAGATAAATAATGATTATTTATCTATGCCACATTTCAATATCCATACGAAATAACAAGCACAATGATACTCATTATTATGCCTATAAATATTTATGCGTTTTGTAAAATTTTATCACAATTAATTTTACCTACTTATTTCTTTTATGGATTGCGATACCAACGGTCTGCCCTTGCCCATGCCTCCATGTTTTATGCAAATAAATATTATTTCAATTTCCATCTCCCAATACTTAGACAAGTTTAGGTACGCTAAAAGGATACTCGAGTAGGTACATTCATATCGATTCATAATATTTAAATCTGAATTATATTGCGCTGATTGCGCAACCAAGTAAAATTTTACCAGTGATAGGTACCCACTTATTTTTGTTATGCAGTATTATATAATACTTAACTACTTAATATTATCATAAGCTCTTGAGTAGTAACATGAAAAATTTCGTAACAAATAAGTCATAAGTCATTTATTTCATAACAAAATACATTGTGTCGAAAATATTTCAGTAGACAAAAGGTGCGAACTCGGTAGGTACCCTTACACAAACTAATGGATAAGGCAGTACTATTATGGTTTGCGTCGCATGCGTAACGCTGTATTTTCGTGGTACTCGCTAACCATTCTTTCCCGAAGTTCGTCGAAATAATGTTTAATTGCAAATAGGACGCGCAATGGGGCTGGGGCGGCAACTGGTCTGCTCTAACGGCTGTCAGTCCTTCGACAAAACATAGCCGGCCTACTGCCGCTATAGCTTGCTAGTTCTGCAAGCTATATCGGTGACCAGGGCCGTAGGCAGGGAGGAGGTTTTGGGGGCTTCAAACCCCCCCGAAATGCGAGAAACCAGAATCCCAATCCAGAGATCGACCCCCTAGGGTACCTCCGTATACCGATAATTGTAATCTATTTCTCATAGGCGTACTTATAATCTACAATAGGTACCAGTAAGAGTATGCTTAAATACTGTATTTTTATCGAATCTGACTTTGTATTGAATAAATTTCAGCAACTTCAGCATTCTCTGAGATATTCTAACCTCCCCCAGCCTTTCCCAGGCGGAGTGCTAAAATTTTCGAGCTCGCTCTCGCATCCTTTTCTGCATCATCTTTCTCAAACTTTTCTGCATCCATCGATAAAGTTACTTCTATTTCTGTATGATCGGTCAAAGAGAAAGAAAACCTAACTTTTTCGAAACTGGATGCTAAAAATTTTGAGCTCGCTTCGTTCGCAATAACTTTTTTTTGAATTCCGAAAAAGAGAAAAATTGCTTTTCTGCAAGTAATACCTACTCTTTTAAAAATACTTAATTTCTTCAAAAAAGTTAGCAACCTCCCCGAAATAAATTCCTGGCTACGGCACTGTCGGTGACTCGAGTTCTTTACCGGATAATCTAATTTCGGATCTTATCTTCCAAAAAACCCCGAGCATAACTCGCTTCATAGGCGCAGCTAATAATCCTAACTTCCTGACTATATAATATTACTTATTACTAATATCATAAATTCGAAAGTAACTCTGTCCTGTCTGTCTGTATGTTTCTTTTCACGCCTAAATCACTGAATGGATTTCGACAAAATTTGACAAGAAGATAGATGGCATCCTGGGGAAGGACATAGGCTACTCTTTATCGACATACCACGCGGGCGAAGCCGCGGGCGCAAGCTAGTAATATTATAAATCTGAAAGTGAGTTTGTTTGTTTGTTACGCTTTCACGCTAAAACGCCTGAACGGATTTAGATGAAATTTGGCACATGGGTAGACCATAACCTGGAATAGGACATATACTTTTATCCCGATATTCCCACGGGATCGAGACTTACGCGGGTGAAACCGCGGGGCGCAGCTAGTAATATTATAAATGCGAAAGTATCTCCTCGTGATCTTATAGTGAACCCTCGACGAGCGAACCCAACTCGCAATTGCCCAGTTTTTCTATTTTGTATTTTAGGCACCGTCAAGTAGACAGTTGGTCAAGGTATTATTAGAATGCGAGGTTGCGATACCTATTCCCATTCTTATATTTTATCGCATTAGCGCTATTTCATAGTCGGCTGTGCCGTGGTTTGCTAACGCTCCACTAAACGTTACTAAGCAAATCCAATCGTAGATAATAAGTAGGTATAATATAAGATTTCGTCAAACTAAAAAACTTGGCAGATAACAAATGTAACAATTTAATAACCAATGTCGACATTTCATGTATTTCGATAAGTTTGTCAATGTTATCATTCAGTGATTAGATCTATACTGGATTTATAGAGTCATTTGTATTGATGTATTATCTTTGAGTATGATATATTACTTGCAACCAGGAAAATAATTTATGATTATGACTAATACTAGGTATTGCCTCGTAGCCCGTAGCTTCGCCCACGTAGTGGTCAGAAATTATCCTACGGGAAAATATGATGTTCCTGACCCAGGTCTACCTGTGTGCCAAATTTCATTGAAATCCGTGCAGCTGTTATGGTGTGACAAGTAAACAGGCAGATAGTCATTTTTGCATTTATAATATTAGTATGGATTTATAATACAATAAGTTATTTTATCTAAGCAGGTATCTACTTTATTTATTTAAATTGGATTTATGTAGGTAAGTGATTATCTGCTTTGCCTTTCCCAACTATATAATTATTTAGAGGGTGTATGTTGGGGTCGGTGAATAGATTGGAAAATAGACACCAAGGCTGTCTCTAAAATATTTAATTAATGGCCAGGAGCCGTTATAAAAGTCATGTCAGTGTTAGAAATTTTAAAATAGTTTTATAATTCAGAAATAAACAGCACTTACTTCTGCACCAAGCTCTATAAGTGTCTCAATGAGGACTGCCGTCTGCACAGTCATATGAAGACTTCCAGCAATTCTAGCTCCCTTGAGGATTTTACCCGGAGCATATTTGCGGCGGCAGGCCATCAGTCCTGGCATCTCCTTCTCTGCCAGCATGATCTCTTTGCGGCCAAGTTCAGCCAACTTCTCATCGGCTGTAATACAAAAAGAATGTCAATATTTTAAATCTTTCTTGATTATTTATTATTTTTCTTACTTTTTCATTTGAGAATATTTAAAATAACATGTATCTAGAAGTTTCATAATAAAACAACTGAATAAAAAAAGTTTAAAAGCCAGCAATACTAAGTAAATAAGATAGGTACAGTCATTTTTATAGTTGCCAGTTTATAGTTTTTATTTTATAATTATTAACCGATATATCTTTTTGCAGGTACATAATTACTTTCTTACTAACATAATATGAAAAAGCATTATAAAATTTATAATGCAATTAGATGTTAATATTAAGACACTTAATGAAGAGAGGATGTGTAGAGACTATTAAAACTGAAAAAAAACTCTAACAAGTATTTGTAATATTTTTATCTGTAAATAAACTTTATTCTGAGGCAATAGTGATGAAATAACAAAATGTATTCACAACCTCACATTGAAGTGGGAAATTTGCTCAATGTAGGCAATATTTTTGATATCCCATTGGGAATTAAGAAATGAAAAATCAGGAATATAATGGTTATAATGGCTTTCCTTTTTTTGGTCCATATGTTTTCTTTGCCACATTCCCTTTATTTAATTTTTAGGGACTGAAAATCTAAGAATGTTGTAACACAAGATGTTTCTTATAAAGGTGTTTTGTCTCCATAACTATAAATAGCTGAAGATAGGTATGCTAATGGAAAGGAAAGCCTTTAGAGAGGGGCTTCAAAAAAATGGTGAAAATGCCGCTTTAAACACATCCTGGATACTTACCCATTGGTAATGCGTAATCCATGGAACACAGGTAAGTACCAAATAATGCTATTATGATAGGTACCTAAGTAAGGAAGTTAGGTAGGTACTTACAAACTTTAAGTGTTACCTAAAGCTATCATTTTAATCGATGTAAACACTAAAGATAATAAGTCTCATCAGAATAGCAATAATTGCTGATAATGTGATAAGAAATATTATCGTAAATTAGAGTAAATAAGCAATAGGTACACAATAGCGCCGGTATGTCTCGGTCGCATGGTAAAGTAACCTATAAAAATCCATGTATTGTAAAACAAATGTACTTATTTAGCTGTATTTGAGAACGATTAATATTTAAACTCATTATTTGCTCCTACACGCAGACATTACTTTCCTATTTTATATGACAAGTAAAACAATACTTACCGATTTTGTACGGTGGCTTCATGATGTGAGATGTGCTCAAAATATAACAAAGTATGTAATAATCAAGCTTCACTGGCTAGTTTGTCGAAGTCGAATTTAGTGGTAATTTTAACTTCTAAAGATAAAAAGAAGACAACAAATTATTACACAAAATTATTATACTGATCACTGGCAAGACGACCTAGCCTGACCACAGACAGTTCTAAAATAGAATTGCAATTGCGATTCTGCGAGTGCGACAGATGATCACAGACTCACAGAATACATAACTTACATAAGGTACAGTCATGAGCATAGATAAATCTATGGACGGATCGGCAATAGTACCTACGCAATACGACTGTCAGAAAAAAAAAACAATCTGGGCCTTTTCCCTACTATGTTGGGGTTGGCTTCCAGTCTAAACGAATGCAGCTGAACCAGTATTTTACTTAGATTGACTGCCTATCTGACCTCCACAACACAGTTATTCGGTAATACGACACCCCTTTAGTAAGTACCTTCTGCGAATTTCAGAAGTCGGTGGCAAAAACAAAAATTGAAAACCAAAGACAGTTATTTTTCACTTTTTAGTGATTTTTATGAAAATCGGTTGTTTTTTTTTTGTAAGTAAAAATTTTTTTACAATCGTTTCCGCCCAAACCGGGCGCCGCACCGACGTATACGATGATACACCCCAAGCTACAAGAGCCCAATTTCCGTCCAATGCGAGGTGAGCACTGGAAAAATGTACCTACCTAATCTATTTCGCATCTTGGGTACACACGGCTACACATCAAGCTATACATTTCCAGTATAAGCTGACCTCGCATTGTACGAAAATCCTACACAATGCGAGATAAGCTTAAACTGGAAAAGGATAACTTGATGTGTAGCCGTGTGTACCTACTTTATAATCTGCAAAAGCAGTAAGAGTAGGGTCAGGTGGCCAATAGTGAGCCAGCCAGCAGTGCACAGATAACCAGTATTAGTATAACCTAAACTAGTAGTAACCGGTTCACGTACCGACACGTAGAAACGTGTCGCGTAACGTCTCACGCACCCCCCCCCCCCAGTTTACGGCGAGCGCCCCACGCCCCAGTCCTTTTTGGAGCGCCCATGATAAGTAGACGAACGTGTGGTGGGATGTCTTGTGTTTTCCCGCGCAAAAAGTATAAAAAAGATGAGTTTTATTTTTGTTTTTCAAACTTGTGGTTTATTAGGTTTTCTTACCGTATTTACTATACATACATGGAAAGTTACTATTTGGTAATCTTTATTTTCTAAGCAAAAAATTTTAATTATTAGGTTACTAATTAATATTTTTTTTTATCTTACCTCATCAACACGGGCGGGGGGCGCAGGACGTGACCTGACCGGCCGCGAGCGCGACCACTATTGTTTAGTTATTCATGTGATGTAGTTGTATAGGTAGATAGGAGGGGCGGCGACCTCGTGCGCATATCCATGAATTTGCGGACGGTGTCCGATAGATACTTTTTTTCCGGAGGAGCTCGTGGCTAAGTAATAACAGCCGCTCGGGTCGATACATCAGGTTAAGCTACGCTTGCCGGGGTTGGTCCGTGGATGGGTGACCATTTTCACATATCGAGACTCCTCCGTGCCTCGGAAAGCACGTTAAGCCGTTGGTCTCGGCTGTCATTTGTGGATCTTTGACAGTCGTTACGAGTCGTCAGAAGCACGAAAGTCTGACAACTAGTCTAACCAAGGGGTATCGTATTACCCAGTTACTGGGTTGTGGAGGTCAGATAGGCAGTCGCTCCATGTAAAATTCTGGTACTCAGCTGCATCCGGTTAGACTGGAAGCCGACCCCAACATAGTTGGGAAAAGGCTAGGCAGATGATGATGTCCGATAGATACTTTTTCAAATCTTTTAATGAAATTAACTTTTTTTTGTTTTGTTGTGACTCGGTCATTTATTTTTAGGGTTCCGTACCCAAAGGGTAAAACGGGACCCTATTACTTAAGCTCCGCTGTCTGTCTGTCCGTCTGTCACTAGGCTGTATCTCATGAACCGTGATAGTTAGACAGTTGAAATTTTCACAGATGATGTATTTCTGTTGCCGCTATAACAAGAAATACTAAAAAAACAGAATGAAATAAGTATTTAAGAGGTCTGCCATACAACAAACGTGATTTTTTTGCTCGTTATTGCTCGATATTTATACAGCAACGCTTGAAATATTCGTAGAATATTTAGTTAAATATTCATTTTAAGAATAAATAATTAAATTAAAATAAAACAAATATTTAAAGGGGGCTCCCATACAACAGACATGATTTTTTTGCCGTTTTATAGATAATGGTACGGAACCCTTCGTGCGCGAGTCCGACTCGCACTTGGCCTGGTTTTTTATATTTATGTCAACTACCCATGGTTTGATTGACAACGGTGTTTACGCTTACACCCTGTATAATGTCAAATCTATCAATTTTTTTTTTTTTAAGTCGTTTTTTTTTTTATTTGTTTTTATTTTTCACTTTTTAGTTGTGGTACACACGGCTACACATCAAGCTATACATTTCCAGTATAAGCTGACGTCACATTGTACACACGGCTACACATCAAGCTAGACATTTCCAGTTTATGCTGATCTCGCATTGTATAAGATTTCCGTACAATACGAGGTCAGCTTATACTGGAAATGTTTAGCTTGATGTGTAGCCGTGTGTACCGAAATCCTATACAATGCGAGATCAGCATAAACTGGAAATGTATAGCTTGATATGTAGCCGTGTGTACCCACCCCACACAAATTCGGATACCATTATCTGATGTAAATAACAGTGAAAGAGTAAATTAAGATATCGTCTAAATAAACTAAGTGACCTGCAAATTGCAAAAAACGTAAGAAAATTTGAATTACGCGGGCCACCCTAGCGCATCCTCCTTAATTAAAAAAAAAACCTTTTTTTTAGTCGGGCAAAAATTACTACTGAAATCGACGTGGGGATGCACTGATATGTGGTCGCAGTCGCAGTGGACAATTGCCTCAATGGGGCTCACCAATGATATTATATTAAACAGATATGTTGTGAGCGCGCAATCGTGAAGACTCGAAAACACCCCAATTGTAACTCGCATGGCGCGAGTAATACGCTTAGTTGAAGCAGCTAAAAAAATCAAAAAATGCCATCGTGTGTATTTAGAAAGTGTACCAATTATGATACCAAAGTTAATAAAACACATGGGATCTCGTATCATATGTAGGTACGCAATATACTTCGATTTATTATTAAATTTCAATTATTTTCCTAATATTCTGATATTTGGAGGTTAGAAAAAAGAAAGAAATGGAAATACATTTGTTTGTCGTGAGGACGACAAGGACGCATTCACTCCGGACATAGAATAAAAGTACAGATGCGAATATCGTAGGCAGTAAAGTTATCGTTACCCCACAGTTCTGTTTTCCTTTTTTCTAACCTTGTATTATTTAAATATAAATTAAACATGTCATGTGCAGGAAAAGAAAATATAGATAGCTTACCATTACCATAATGTATCACGGAGAATAACTATTTCTATTTTTTATCACCACATTTAGGCTGCCAGCTGATAATCGGTGGCCGATTTTTAGTACGAGCCAAATGAAAAAGTAGAGATCAAACGTTGCAGGTACAAACCACATGCACAAATAAGTACGCGCGATTTTTACCTTCTGTCTCGTTAAATTTGTTAGTCTGTGATGCCAACATTCGGTGATTGGTGGTCAGAATAATGTTTGTTTACATTCACGCGCAACTGACCACACTAGCTCTCTTTTTTTCTTGTTATTTTTATCAAGCCATCTCTTTTTTATCATTTTTACTTGTAGTGAAATGTAAAATAAATGAAATGTGGGTATGTGTGCCGCTGCTGCACGGCGGAACACTTTTTTCTGTTGTTTTGTGAATGTATAACATAATATAGTACATTTCATCGCAAGAAGATACTTATGGCAAAGCAAGGATCTACAAGGGCGCTTCTATCGGGGTCTTCATGAGCCCGGTGTCGATTTCTCAGTGTCCGTATCCTGGCTACGTTTCGGTGACTTCTTCGGTGTCAGCATAATTTTAACAGACTACCTGTGAAGCTGCAATTTTCTTGAAGCATTTATTGCTTACTCAGCAGGGGCTGAGTAAAGCCATATGGTCTGCATATTGCTTATGCTGTTCACATACTGTACATTAATGAATGGTACAGCCAACTTGTCTCTGCCACCTTTTCAAAAGTTTGTTTATGTGCAGGTTGGAAGAAGGCGTCTCCCCCTGTCGCACTCCGCATTCCAGCCTGTGCACATCTGCCGTTTAGCAGAACATCAACAAACCAATTATTATCTTCTAGGCCTTAGAGAGAGAGAGAGGTCAAGGAAGGCAGCATAAACAGGCGTATCTCTGTCGGTATATTTTCAAATATTATACTCTCACCGCCTACTAAACGTTGTATAGCGCCCATTGATAACATATAATATCAATGATAGCGCCTGTATAGTTACACAACGCTTTGTCTTCTTCTTTCAAAAGTCAAATTACTTTTGAAAGAAGAAGACAAAACGTTGTGTAACTATACAGGCGCTATACAACGTTTATTAGTAAGGCGGTATGTGGACAGTTCACCTTAGAAGCTTAAGATATTATGAGCATTCATCATGGGATGTAAAGCGAGGGCAAAAATATTGAGTATTTTTTTTACGCGTGCATAATCGGTATCGGTCGCCCAATAACTTTGTATCCAAATCTCAAAAACTATTGAATATTTGTAATTATGAGATCCTACATGCTTATGTGCATTGAACTTTTTTCATACCTTGGTTGCATAATTAAGTGGGCCCCACCCCTAATTATTTTTTGCGTAATTTCACTACACTTTTGTTTAGCGGTGCACATTTTTACCATCCAATTTTCATCCATATGGAGCAATTGATAGTCTCCGAATAAAATGACTGTGTAACATCCGGGCATGATGAAACCACCATAAGGGTTTTGCAAGTATTTGGCTGTGGAATCCTAAATATAGAGCCACATTAAAACTAAATTTATTTATTTATTTATTTAAACTTTTCGCACTAAAAAAGGTACAAAGGCGGACTTAATGCCTGAGGCATTCTCTACCAGTCAACCAAGGGTGGTGAAGAGATTAGATGGCAGGTGCTCTAATTGAGAGGAACGAAGAGAAAAAAATAATAATAATATATCATATTGCATTATAGATAAAGCAGTACAGTACATAAATAAGCTATAAACATATGATACATATACTTACACATATATTTACTATAATAAATACTATAATATATATATATAACATACAAATTCAAGGATGAGAGGTGATGACATGACTCTACTCTATTTATTTTGAGAAAAAACTCCGCAATTTCCGCTTAAATGCATAACGACTGGTGGCCGTCCTGATATCAAGAGGAAGCGCATTCCAAAGAAGAATGGACTGAATATGAAAAGAAGAATGAACAAAGTCAGAAGTATGAGAAGGACAGAGTAGGAGAAGATTGTTAGAAGAACGCAGGGTCTTAGTGTGTGAAGAACACAGATATTGGAAGTGAGAAACAAGATAAGAAGGAGGAGTAGGAGAGTTGAGAACGGAGTAAAGCGTGGTCAAAGCACGCAAACTTCTTCTTTGGCGAATGGACATCCATTTGAGCTCAGACCTATAGCTCGACACGTGGTCATATTTCCTAAGGTTGAATATGAACCTGATACAGTTGTTGAGTAGTCGGTCAAGCTTATCCAGCAAAACTGCATTCAAGTCAAAGTAGCACACGTCACCATAGTCGATGACAGGGAAAATTAAAGTCTGCACAAGCATAGCTTTCGTCTTAGCGGGTAAAAAGTTCCTCAGACGATACAGGGATCGCAGAGTACCGCTGACCCTTTGACTAACACCAGAGACCTGGCGTTGCCAGCTTAGTGTCGAGTCCAGATGCAAACCGAGATCCTTCACAGTAGGGGTAATGGGAATGACGGTACCATTGAAAATTAGAGGAGGAAGAGAGCTAAGCGTCACCCTACTCATCATGCGTGAGCTCCCAATTACAATGGCCTGACACTTTGTGGGGTTAACTGACACCCCAAAACTATCAGACCACTTTTTGATGGCATCTAAATCTCGGTTTACATCTGCTATAGCGTCCGACAAACCTTCAACCCGCCCAGCTGTATATAATTGAAGATCATCGGCATAAAGATGATACGAACATCGAAGACAGTGAGTTATAAAATTAATGAAGATGGAAAATAACAATGGAGAAAGAATACCGCCTTGTGGAACACCAGCATCCAGGTCGCGCCAACTCGAAGAGCTCTCATCAACGCGAACCGACTGCTGACGTCCCCGAAGATAAGAAGAGAACCATTCCAGAGCCTCGGACGAAACCATAAGATGAGAGAGGATAGAAAGGAGAATATCGTGGCTAACGGCGTTAAAGGCATTAGAGAAATCAATTAATACCAAAACGGTAACCCTGGTATCCTCCATGGCTTCTCTAACGTCGCCAGTCACTTTAAGGAGAGCGGAAGCTGTACTGTGCCCAGGCCTGAATCCAGACTGAAAAGAGCTAACAAGGTTGTTCCGGTGAACAAACCCCGCAAACTGCTTGTGTACGCAGGCCTCAAGCACTTTAGACAGGAACGGGAGAATGGAAATGGGTCGGAAGTGACTGGGTAAGGAAGGATTTGAAATTTTAGGGAGTGGGCGTACATACGCCTTACGCCACAAGGATGGGAATTGTCCGGAATCAAGAGAAAAATTGATGATGTGGGTAATCGGAGGGAGAAGGATATCAAGGATCCACACGACCATACTACGACTGATGCCGTCACAGCCCACAGCCTTGGATTTTATGGACAGGATGATCTTTTTAATTTCATCCAAGGTGACCGGAGAGAGGTGAAATGGTTCTATTATTGGACTGGCTAGACCAGTAATGTAATCGACCGTCTGGGACAACATTTGGGAATCCAAATGACAAGTGGTTGTGAAGTGACGGTTGATATCATCAAGGCCAATTGTATTAGGAAAATCTTAACCAAACATAAATAGGTTCATATAGCAAAATCAGAAACCAATTTAACTTCTAAATTGTTTAATCGCCATAGAATAGTTTACAGGGTAGCAGATAGTCATAGTCAAAACTAATGAAAATATACGCCGTAACAAAATAACTAATTGATTTTAGATTCGCGCAGGAAAAGTGGGTGGTATTCATTGACTCGATGCCTATGATTCTAAATCAGAACCTTTCATGGCATGGCACTAGTCCTCACATATTCTCCTATCATACTTAAATATAAGTACATACGTAACTTGTATGACATATGGTATATTTTTTAGAATATTTTTATATCCAAATTGTTTACTTCTTTCAAATATATATATATATTGTATTAAGTTAAAAAAAAAAGTAAATGGTAGTAATGACACACTTCACGTAATAAATTCTTGCATAATTCGCGCAAACATCATTCCTATCAGTGATGCTCACAGACTAGCAGACACTCAACACGTCAATTGAAATTAAATAACATACAGGGTATTTCCACATTTCAGCACACGTAGGTAAGTTTTAAACCTGAAGAGTAGGTATAAAAAGAGTTCCTTCCGAGTTAACGGAACTAATTGATTAAAATATTAGTCACGACTTCACGAGTACCTATCTAATGAAACTGAACATCGATAACAGAGGAGTTTAGGTTTAGTTCTCGTACACGTCAAAGGCACTGATAGTGAGCCTATACGCAAGTTGGACCAATTATCGGAAACAAATATTTCAATACTACTAGTAAAATTGCGCGTACCGGAGTAGATGTTTTTATCTAATATTATCATTAAGCAGCAGTTATTGCGACACGCGAACTTATTTTTATTTATGCTTTTGAGCTAATCGACTTAAAGGCCTCATAGTTTTATGACTTGATGAGGCAACGCTAAAAAGGACAACTGAAAGTTGCCTAAATGTTATAGCCAAAAACATTTAAATGCATGTTACGTTAGGTTTCCGCGATAACAGATTTTGTTTATGTAATAAAATAGAAAGAAAATATAAAATTTACAAAATAATGAATTTTAGAAATGAAAAACATATTAGACATAACAATATGTGGATACAATAAATAAAGTTAAAACGCTAACACGAAAGAACGGAATAAGGTTAATGAAATATACCTACCCATTAGAAATGTTGTTGATTAAGTATGGTTATTGAAACGCATCAATTTGCAGCCCATATGTTTTAAAAAAGGTCCGGTTGGTCTTTCGTCTTTTCAATTTACTTTCAGGGCATTACTGTTTTGCCATTTCGGAATATCTTAAGGGAAAAAAACGCTTTAATTACATATGTACAATAATGTGATATTGAGATCAGAAGGCAAAGACACTTTTCATTCATCACAAAGGAAGATTTGAACAAAGATTTCGTCCATTTTAGTTATGTAGTTACTCAGTATTGATAATAAATTATACTACAGTGCAACATTGTTTGTTAGCTAAGCGACTTTTGACTCAACAATTTCGTTTTAATAAAGACATAACTGACTGCTGCACTTTCATAATAGTACATATCTGATAGTATTCAGTTTATTATTGATATAGCATATAACGTTAATGTTTACCTTTTGGTCATCGTTTTTTAATTTTTAATCTTCAATATCAATATAGAATTGCAATATTTTATTATTAACCTGAATTGCGATGAATAAAAAAGAATCATCGCCAATATGGCGTCCTTCAGTCTCAAGTACGTCGACGGAATCTTAAACATACATTAATATACCGAATTTTCAATATGATCGACAATGCCTAAGTTTATAAAATATCTGAGATAATCATGCACGCATCTACACATGCATTCTTACCCATTCATAAAATTCTTTCATACATCTTACAAAACATAATAATAATTTATAAAATTCATAATCCCTTGCACATGTGCATGCCTAAAGTAACATACATCACCTTTCATACATCCCTTTCAAACTATCACTTTATCTCACATAAGTAAAGATACCACAGCCACTGTCTGTATTTATAATACCAAATAGGAAAAATGCTTCAACTTTAAGATAATTATGGAAAGATTATGGTCAGGCATACATTTAACAGTTTCAATAATGCTACGCTAAGTGCATTGTTTGGGGCCAAAAATCACTTGGTGATCTGAAGAAAAAGCCATAACCAAATTAGCACTTTTCTTACATGCAAAAAAAAAAAAACAAGTATATTACATAAAAACATTTCACTTGCTTATAAACATTCATCCACTTTTGATTTGTTGTTATGGTTTTTACAAAATTCTTAGACTGTTTTGTCATGGTAATACGCTTTGTAAATTAAACACAGAAACAGTTCCAAATGTTACTATGCTACAATAATGGTAACATGTTACTAAAGTAGACAAATATTTATATAATATCATAGATAATGTAATAATATTTATTTATAAAAAAGGCCAAAGTTAGCCCATGAACACAAAATAACTACTATATAATTGTTGAAGAGAGTTTAAAACAATACAGGCCTCTAAACAAATGCACCTAACGACTTATCAATACGGACATAATATGCCTGCCAGTACAGTTGAGTTTACCAGCAGCAAGTTATCTGAAACTGCGTTGCATCACTGTGGCAGTGAATTGTTTCAAATCTGAAATGAAAAAAAAAAAAAAAATATTTAAGCTTGTTGTTGTCGATATTTAAATGTAGGTATAGTAAAACCTATATGTCCATGATATTTTGAAATGTTGGTTTCAATCTCTCGACATAATGGAAAACCTCGTATACTACAACACTTGTACAAAGGCACGCTTTGTTTAGTACATACCAGCTAGTGAGAGGCGTCTGATGCTTGAGCTTGCGGATCTCCTTGGTGGCCCAGTTGGCGAGCGCCTTAGTGCGCGGCGTGCGCGAGCGACGCGCGGCCTGCAGCAGGTCCAGCAGCGGCCGCGTCTCCAGCAGCGGCAGCACGCGCTGGCCGAACACCGTGCACAGGTCGCCCGTCAGCCCCGCGATCACCGACATGTGCCCGTCCGTGCGCTCGGGCTCGCACGCCACTTGCATCATAAACGTCACGATGGCCGGCACGTGCGGCTCAACCAGCGCCACATCCGACCGCACCTGCCACATTACACACGTTAATTGTTTGATCTGCAATATACCCACTAAGCCATAGCTGAATTGAAATGCTACAAACCTCGCCTGTTGATCCTTTCAAGCCTTGGATGATACCAGTGTAAGCCTCTAGCACGCTTTCGCGAAGTTCGCCTAAATATTCGACCATGTCATAATCGTTACGATCTACTTGAGCATTGCTTGCCTGTAACATAAAATATTTGACGTAAAATATAAGGTAATTTTTATTGTACTAATTTAGGGTCAGCAAACACCGAGACGCGACGCGATGCGGACCTTTTTACGATCCGATACAATATCGAAATTGTTTACTATACAATAAGGTACACGTGCTGCGCAGCACCGCGTATCTCAACACTCGCACGGAAATTATACCTTTTCGTGAAGAAAATAACTTCGATAATATTGTTAACAAGTGCGCGCAGCGTCGCGTCGCTTCACGTCGCGGTCTGAACTGACCCTTATAGTGCAACAATATTGAGTTTTTACCTGCAATAACATCTGCATCACGACGTCGAAGTATTTAGCAAAATCAGGACCAATGCTAAGGGCAATATCACCGAACACAGACAAAATCTGTGGTTTTACAGAGCGATGAATTGACGGATCACCAAGATTTTCCAACAGCAAGACTATGATTTCATCACAATAGGGTAGCACCTGTAACAATAAAGAAGAGACTGTGACCTCTGAGTTTGTTTCGGCCTTTCTTCTCAGAGTAGTCAGATAGGAAACGCCGACCTCATCTAGTTTTAAAAAATGTGATTGACGTGTAAAAGTGTTTGTACAAACCTACTTACAAAAATAAATCATTTATCATTTATCATTTAATAATATTTTAATGTTACATAATTTGTGTGTGAACACAGGTTCTCTACCTCTCTGATCTCCCAAAGTCAGCAGTGGCGGGCCTAGGGTTCAAAATCAGGGCAAGCCCACAGATTTTTTACGATAATACAGCCATGTGAGCGATTTATGGATTTTCTTTGTTGTTCATGGTAACACCATATTATAATTTTGGTTAGAAAACCTTTAAAATGCGAAGAGTTCTACATATTTCAAGCATCAGTACGTAATTTTCGTAAGCGCCATCTATAATAACGAATGCGTGTAAACCACACCGCTTAGTAGGACCTTTTCACCATAATAAATTCATATTCGCTTGTCACATGCAAAATTATTCTATTAAAATCCGCTAGATGGCCCCCAAATTACCTATCGATTTGTTGAAAATGTTAAATGAGATATTACATTAGGTATATAACATTTTATAATTAATCATAATGACAATAGCCAACTCTAATCTTCATTTCAAAACGCCTAGGTATGAAGAATATCTTCGATACGAAAATAAATTGTGTTTTGTGATCTTGATGAGATGTATTAAAATAAGATGGTTTGTTTTTCAGTGGTTTACCAAAACAACAATTGCCATACAAAAAACACTACCACGATATCAAAATTTGTATATGTAATACAAATTTTGATGTCTTTCATGACACCAGACTACCTATGTTTGTCATACTCAACTCATATCTAAACAATCGAATGTCAATTTCAATATATTCTTTGATTGACAAAAATTGTCTTTATTTCCGAGTAATAGGTAGGTACAAGTTAATAATTGGGGTTGATTACGGTGAAGTAAAGAGTTACTTACTGTCAGAAAACTTAATGTATTTACATAACTTTTCAAACACAGTTTCGAAATTCACATTTTTATGATAAAAACCACACTATAACCACTTACTAAGCTTATGCAATGACATAGCCACAATATCTATCACATCATTTTAAATAATAAAACTAGGTACTTTCTTAGCCCACTTGGAAAATAAAATACTGATCTCAAATTATTTCAAAACAATAACAAATTGAGTCGCGTCGCGGACTTGCAACTCACTTTACGCGGGTCAACATCGCGGCAAACATACGATTCGTTCCATTCATAAAATGTCAAAAGCCGGGCTTAAATATTAGAACATTTTGCAAAATAAGTACATACTAATAGTATCAAAATCGTAAAAATTTTCTATGCAAAAATGAGAGGTCCAGAAGCGGGCTTTTGCTGCGTTTATGTCAGCTTGTGTGAGCGAGAAAGATGCAATGTATTACAGAATTGACGTCTTCATTCATGGATGCCATCTCGCCTAACGCTATAGTGTTAGAGCGAGGTCGCAACTGTTGCATACGTCCGAGACGGTTTGGCATCGTAGCTTGTACTTATAGCGCGCGGCGGGTGCAGCGCGAAGTTTAAATGTTATTATTCTTATCAATTCTTGCGACATGAAATATTGACTTGGAAGTTTATAGAAGTTTTTTTTTTTAAATTTATTGGCTCTGTTTTGAAGGCAAGCCGGGCTTATCCGCTTCTATGGAAAGAACGCCCCTGAAAGTCAGGGTATTTTAGAGGACATGAAAAAAGAAAACATTCAACTTACTTTGCTTTTCAATGCACGACAAATGTCACCAGTGAGCCCAACAGCTGCTATGCATACTTGATATTCCTGATGATTTTTAAGTCCAACATAAAGATACCTCTTGAAAGCATCCATATATTTTAAGAAACCTTCTCCTAAGACCTCAACTAGAGTTGAGACTGCCATAAGAGCATCTTCTTGAACACCACCAGCTTTTCCCGCATTGCCAGCAAACATAGTCAACAGGGCGGTCATAATAGCATCCGATATTTGTGGTGCATCTTCTTGAGTTACCTTACGAAGTACCGATTGCAGTGTGGCACACAACAGACTTTGGAGATCATTGAACTGTGAACGATCAGCCTGACTTGAAATATGATTCTCCATCTGCAAAACTTGTTGAAGCCTCTCTAAAATCACCATAGTTGTTTTTTGCACAGTAACATAACAATCAGTAGGAGAGTTTTTAACCATTTCCATGAGAGCTTCATATGCAGCTGATCTTAAATTATGTTGTGCAGCATCTTGGCGATCTGTTGTTTCAAGAAGCCTTTGAATAATAAAATCAAAGTATTTTGACATGCAATAGGTGCTAGGTTGATTAGCATCTCCGCAATCGGCTGCTTCGTAAGCAGCTTCTGCAAGCCCTGTGAAGGCCCAGCAAACATTAGCAGCTACACGTGGTTCAGCTTTTAATCCATTGACAAGACTTTCTAAGAGTGGTTTCAGATATGTTTCATTTATAGCTGCTTCAGGAACAATTTCACAAATCCTTCCAAAAGTCCAGGCAGCTGTGTCTCGCACAGCGACACTAGTATCATACATGGCTTCAATCAAAGTTGGCATAGCCTTTTCCACGAGTGGCTTCAGAGTATTTGCTTCAAGTCCACCAAGAATAGAACCAAATGCCATCAAAGCAGCCTCTCTGTATCGCCAATTTTCATTTTTAATATTTGAATTAATGAAAGGTAATACATGAGGAACCACTTCATCTTCACAGCAGTTTGACAAAAGCATAAGACAAACAGATGCAGCTTTTGAGGGATTCCATTCCAACTCGTCTTCAGTATCATCTTGTTTTGTTAGTTTCTGCATGAGAACAGGAGCAAGGTATTGCAATGCTCCACGGGCGTAGAATCTAGACGTACGCGCTGGAGGTCGTCCTGTAAAAAGATCAGTAGGACATGAAAAATCTTAGATCTGTATACAACTAGGTGTGAAAATATCACTTTAAAATTTTCATCATACCTGCATCAGCTGCCTCTACTTCCTCAATTGCAAGATCAATTTCTTCATCACTAACATTAGACCAGAACTCAATGCCTTGAAGTGAAATTTCGTCCACATCAGACTTCATAGCTTCTAAAGTGATAGGGAATAATGCTTGACCCATGTAAGGTTCCATATATTGGTAGTACAAAGAGAGAATTTTAACCTGGAATTAAAAATAAACAATCTTATTACTTTATATACAAAAGCTAAGCAAATAATCAATAGAAATATAAATGAAATGTAATGTAATGTAATGAGAATTTACTAGTATTATGATACTTACTAAGCACTGGAGAGCAGCAACACTGATTCTCATGTCACTGGACTGTGTGGCTTCACATACAACTTCCATTATAAAATTCCTTTCATTTTCTTTATCAAAATTAGCTTTAGTAAATTCCAATGAGTTAAGTAAAGCTTGAGTGGCAGCAAGCCGGACGTGGTTGCTGGTTTCAATAGATCTCATGCCATGAATGATAGCAGTTAGAATTGGATTACTCTGTTCTGTTAATACCTCAGCATCGATTTCTTGGCAAATGTAACCTGAAGAAGGAATAAAAAATATCACAGCTATGAATCTATAGAAGTCACATATTTACTCCATAATGGAAATGATGTAATAACATCACTGTATCATTTGCACAAAATCTTAACATATTTTGTACAGTCAGAATGTTTAAAGATTGATTAAAAATGTTACATACCGATTGCTTCTAATGTTGCTTCTTTTTTAAGTTCTGTGGATTGAGCATTGACAACATTTTCTACAAGCATGGGTATGAGGTCATTCCACTGCCCCACTGGAAGCTCTGCTACTGCCACATAAGCTACACACTGGGCAGCTGAACTAGGTCTGCTGTTCTCTGTTCCAATTGCTGTTAGAATCTAAAAAACAAAAGTATAATATTAACTTTCTAAAAATCAGGTTTAATGAGAATGTTAATGAAAAATACTAGATAAACATACATTTTTCTTAATATATAATCTGATGTCTTCAGGTAGTGCCAGCCACCTTTGTTGGTATTGCTGTTTCAGGGTGGGGTCTTTAGAAGTAAGGTGGTTTTTTAGCTGTAAACCTGCAGCCATCCTAGCCACCTGACTGTTCCCCCCGGCAACCAGAACATCAGACAACATTTTGATAAATGTTGTGAAATTGGTAACAGCTGCATGGTCAAGGTAGGTTTCTGCAGCTTCCAATTCATTTCGATCTGAAAAAATCAAATAATATGATGACAAGAAGAGAGAATTGAACACAAAGTAATTATTTGCACAATCTTACTCAACAGTGTTAAATATTATCATCAGTAAAATAAGTAGTATATTGTTGTTATAATTAGGCAGAATTACTGATATGAGTTATTTCAGATAACTGTAGTACATAAGAACAAAGAGTTGCTTATTATGGTACAGGTCTTCAATTCAGGTATAAATATGTTTACTTATTTTAACTTAATTTTGGAGTAGATAAACCTAATGCTTGTCTATAGAGGTTGGTTGATTCCTGCTGTATAGTGTATAGTGCATTTTTAATAAAGTAGTAATGTAATGAAGTTGTCATATTAGACTTCATTCAAAACATATTTTAAATCTAGCAGAACATTTGGGTTTGGAAGTTATGATTTTGGACAAAATACATTAAGGTATATAATATTATTAGTCCTTTATATGGACTACAATCTTAGCTGTGTGAGTTAGGTATTATGAACGTGAATGGAAATGAATGTCACAGTTGTGAAAGATTGCAAATTTATAACCTTCAAACCTTGAGAAGACCACCAGTCATCAAGGAATAAACCAGTAATAAATAGCAAATGGAAAATAATAATATAAGATGTTTGTCAAAATGTCAAATTGTTTAGGCACATCATTGCCGCGTATTGTAAAACTTGAATCGTAGTGAACCTAGAATTTTCCTTACATGACAGTTAAGCATCTTTGTCATCCACATTCTATCAACGGCTATCTAGTAGTATGTCGTGCTAAAATATAAAAGATTCGATAGCAGAATTACTTTCTGAGGACTGTTTCGACAAAATATAATTTAAAACAGTTACGTTAGGTGATAAGTCGGTTGACGACCTGGAAGCGCCATACATGAACAGTTTACAAAATGTGATTTCTTACCTGGTGATACAGTCTTTTCCAATATTTGTATAAGTGTTAATGTCGTTTCTGTATGCATTGTATTCACTGTTACTTCAAAACTCTAGATAATAACTGGAATCCGTAATATAAATTAGAAACCGGCACACCACCGACGGAAGAACACTCATTGATAAAATGTTACTAGTTGTGAAAAATAAATATGAATGAAAATGTGGTCAGAGTTTCTGCACATTAAAAAAACGCATAATCTGTGAAATTTTTAACTGTCTACCTAATAAGTGTGTGATAAACGTGCGTACTTAAAGTACGCGGTCTTTAAGTTCACGACCTCATTCGGCTCGCCGTCGGTGGCTCGCGGCTTGCGGCAATGACAGACGGGCGAGTAAGCTCGCCCAGCCATAAGTACGCGTACTTACTCGCACGTCTATCACCCCTTTAAAACGGGTGTTGAGCAAGTCCGCGTGCTTATGGCTCGGCGAGTTACTCGCCCGTGTGTCATGCTAAGTACGCGGACTTAAAAACCGCCGAGTAAGTTCGTCTGCGATCCAACCGGTTTGAAATTTTGCTCGTAGCCCGCCAATTTGACTCTGAAATTTTGAGCAAGCTTCACGTGTGTCACCGACGGCGAGCCGAGTAAGGTCGTGAACTTAAAGACCGCGTACTTTAAGTACGCACGTCTATCACTCACTTAATGGTAATGCTAATCTGAATGCAATGATGGACGTGTT
This sequence comes from Lithophane socia, assembly GCA_947522985.1. Lineage (NCBI taxonomy): Eukaryota > Metazoa > Arthropoda > Insecta > Lepidoptera > Noctuidae > Lithophane > Lithophane socia. The sequence continues at coordinate 11,038,142 of OX383256.1, read as the reverse complement.
AATGGCAGCAGCGAATTATTATTTTCTCTGCGTTAATTACCAATACATGTTTAAAACCGCACTCTACTGAGCAAGCTATGTGTGGACGGTAAACGCACATATTCGGTAGGTAAATTCGCAATCCTTTGATATGCGACCAAAAGCCGACAACCTGGCGGATACGAGTGTTCGTGTATTCGTTTTATTCGTGAAAAATAGAGAGTAACTTCACATCGTCGTATTTGGACAAAATAATAAGACAAATACGCGAACACGAATAGCGATGTGAAATCAGCATTACAAGGAGATTGCCAGAGGCAAAAAGAAGTTTTGTAAAATGGCAACTCTTGAGAAATGTTGTCAATGTCATTCTTTTACCCCATGAACCTTTGTTGTTAGTGGTGGTTGACTAACCAATATTTGCAAAAATGGTAATAATCTTATAATTTCCAACTAATCATCAAATCAAAATTGAAATTTAGTTATTAAATGTGATCTTGTAGTACACATGGTGCAAGTTTTCTCAATATTTTGCTTCAATCGGCGTTATAAAATGAGTGTCAACTTTGTTTCAGTCGCTGGTAATTCCAGACAAGTTCCAACATATTCTTCGTATTATGAATACGAACATTGATGGCAAACGTAAAGTTATGTTTGCCATGACCGCGATCAAAGGTGTTGGTCGCAGATACTCTAATATCGTTCTGAAGAAGGCCGACATTGATCTTGACAAGCGTGCTGGAGAATGCACTGAAGAAGAGGTATGTCTGTTTTTGCCCACCTAATAGAAATATACGTGGACATGTATTTGACTCGTTTTCTAATCCTACCTGGTAGTTAGCCACAGTCGTTTTTGTTGTATGAGACTAACGTAAATACATAAATCGTAACACTCCCGATGGGTTTATCCAGAGTAAGCATATAAACAAAATACCAAGAAGTAGGTACCTAGCTGTGATTCCTCACGTGTATGCATATCCATGTTAACTGGGCATCCCAGTTCTCCATTCTCAAAGTAAACCTGTATTTCATAGTTCTATTTTATCAAACTTTAGTAGTATTCAAATTGTCTCAGAACACAAAATCCATTTTATTTTGTCATATTAAAATTCCTTTTAATTTTTCAGGTTGAAAAGATTGTAACAATCATGTCCAACCCCAGACAATACAAAATCCCGGACTGGTTCCTCAACAGGCAGAAAGATATCGTTGATGGCAAGTACAGCCAGTTGACATCTTCTAACTTGGATTCTAAGCTTCGTGAAGATTTGGAGAGGCTCAAGAAAATCCGTGCCCACAGGGGTATGCGTCACTATTGGGGTCTGCGTGTGCGTGGTCAGCACACTAAGACTACTGGCAGGAGAGGAAGAACTGTTGGTGTATCTAAGAAGAAGTAATCTAAATAAATAAAACATAATTTCTGCATTTTAAAAGTTTTATTTGATACTCCATTTGATCTCACTTTAGGTATTAGTTACTTTCAAGCACAATCACTGTAGTTATATATGTATAACTAAAAGAAATTGTGAGGTACCTATCCAATATAACATACGTCTGTAAAATCACAATAGATATAATCTAATAGACAATACATAATTCAATTATTAGTATCTAGTGGTTGGTGAGACTAAATATTTATCTGTTTATTTATTACTTAACATCACTTTCATTCGAAGATAATATTCATACTTTACCTTTACACAAACTAGGTAAAATCAAACATAAAACTATTGACAGTTTTACACAAGAATGATAAATTTATTAATATGTGATGTTTACTGATTTAATGAAAAAATAGAACAATGTAAATATATTTAAATTACAAATGTCACAAGCATACAGTTATTCATACTGTGCAATAAGTACCATCATGTAGACTCCAGCTAGTAGAGCTACTATCTCTTTGACAGACTGAGAAAACTTGGTTGAACTTTCAAGAAGTTCAGGTATAACAGACACAGTAGCAATATATATAAAGCCTCCAGCAGTGAATGGTAAAATGAGAGATGAAACAAGGCCATCTCCTGAACCTCTTAGATATATAGACAAAACTGTGCCTGATATTGCACCAAATGCTGTGAGCAACTGCAACATCATTGCTTTCCTTCGTGAACATCCTGATTGAACAAGAATGGCAAAATCTCCAATTTCGTGAGGGATTTCATGTAAAAATATAGTTACAGTTGTAATAAGACCAATGTTCTGACCAGCAATATAAGATGCACCAATTGCTAACCCATCAGTAAAGTTGTGTGTAAAGTCTGCAGCAAGGTTTAAATATCCAGCAATCTTTATATCTTCTTTTTTGTCCTTTGTCTTCTTTTTTTGTTTATCATCAGATTTCTTCTTTTCTGCTCCATGAGAATGGCCATGTCCTCCATCAAATAACCGAACAGTTTTCTCGACCACTAAGAACGTAATAATTCCTCCTAACACACCAAGCCCAACAGTGATGTCATGAGGTTCATGTTGCTCACCGTCATGTGAGTGACTGTGGCTATGTCCTTCGGCGTCGCCACTAGACATGAGCGCATGCGGGATCAAGTGCAGAAATGCATCGCCGAGAAGACCGCCAGAAGCAAATGACAGCAAAATCTTGAGTAACGGTTGTTTTTCCACAGTGCCGTCAATAGGTATAAAGAACAGTATAAAAAACGGCGCTATACTTATAAAGAGTGTTGAAGTCAATGCTCTGACGTATAAGTCGTAATCTGGTTCAGTTATCACTTCTTCGTTTTTGTGTTGTTCGTTTGCACTTTTGGAATATTTGAATGAGGGCGGTTCATTTCCATGAGAATGATCATGCGAGTGGCTATGACTATGTCCCAATGCCACAATTATTGTACATGCTAGAATAAGACGCAGTAACAGCGCTTTACTAGGATAAAACATTCTTACAGATTATTGGAATTCCCTCCGACAACTGTACACACAATACACCACTGACCACAATGTAAATGAATGACAGAAACAATAAAATGACAGACTTGACATTTAACAATTTGACGTGACAGAACGAGCCATGGAATTTGTAAGTACTTTTGGCTATGAGTGTGATCCCACTTGTGTTGCACACACTTGGGCCACTCGTGCACTATAATATCTTATGCGAACTTGGCTAATCTCCGTTGAGATTGGCCGCCGTGACCCTAATTCGGTCGGGAGGATACTTTTCAAGCCAGCGCACAAAGAGCGTACCACAGATAATAAATATAAAACATCGGGCAACAACTGTTGTCCTGAACATACCTACTACTAGATACCGTCGTATTCTCAAGTTATTGACCACATCCACTCCCTCCATTAGTTGTAACAGGTCGTCACAGTTTTTCTTTAATTTTATCTTATTTTATTACCATTTGTGATCCCTCAGTGGAAGATCACCTTAGTTGTTCGTATAAGCTTTTGGTTTGCTTCCTGACTGCCCCAGAAGGAGATTAATGTTTTTTGAGTGTAAGTAACTAAGTACCTAGGTATAAGTATGCAATTGAGTGTGCCTCTGTAAGTTATGTATGTTCAAGCAGTCAGAATTTAAATTTTTGGGGTTATAATATTTTAATGAAATGAATTCCTGGCTACGGCCCTGCGACCCTGTGACACGCAAAATGGCCTCATTAAAAAAAAAAAAATTGAGACAATCATTAAATTGAATATTATTCAATTTAATGTGACGTCACATAGCGTATACTTTAATAGGACGATTAAGAGACGTTTCCAACGATACCTCAATTTTCAAATTGTAATGAGTAGTTTAGAAGGTAAAAGGGAACACGTGAACATACATATATACATACCTACATATAAACATACATACATACCGGTCCAAATCATAACCCTCCTTTTTGCTTCGCCGTAGTCGGGTAAAAAGTACGCCTATGCGAAATAGATTACAATTTTTATGGTGTATAGGTACGCGGCTACATCTCAAGCTATCCATTTCCAGTATAAGTTGACCTCGCATTGTGCGGAAATCGTATACAATGCGAGATCAGTTAAACTGGAAATGTATAGCTTGATATATTATGTAGCCGTGTGTACATAATAAAAAGTATTCTATTCTATTCTCTTCGATTAGCAAATGTATTAGAGTACGGAGGTAACTTAGTCGATCGATTGATCGGTCGATCTGGATTGAGATTCTGGTTTCGACATTTCGGGAGGGGTTTGAACCCACAACCCCTCCCGCTCCCGTCTACGGCCCTGGCAGTCTGATAATGTTGTTCGCATTCGCATCAAATTCGAGATTGATAATACCTAAAATAACTGCCTAAGGCGCGGGCCACACAGAAGAGACGTGAGACGGGGACGTGACGTAGACGCGGCATAGTACCTATGCAGATGGGAAAGCGACGCGCCTGCTGCGTCTTGTCCTTTCTATACGTTTTGTGCCAGATAAAGTCTGCGTCCCGTCTCACGTCTCTTCTGTGTGGCCCGCGCCTAAGACATGAAACGTAGATACTAATTTTATAGTTCTTTTTGCAGTCGGGTTTTATTTTAATTAATTTTATAAATAACAAAAATTGCTACAGTAGGGCCATAGTATGTACTTATCTCTAATCATATTATTATACCTGTGAAGATATTATCAGATGGCGTAGGCTTAGTAAAAGGGTTCCGTTGTCACCCTTGAGAAACAGAACCCTAAGAAATATGTCATAAACTCCCAGTTAATTATTTTTTATTTACTCTTAAAAATACGTAGGTAGGTTTTAAAACCAGTATGTCATTTTCATATTTCCGTCGCTATCGCGCTGCGTTTCAACGATGCTGGATTGGCGGCGCACGAGTTTGCGCATTGAATTGCGCCTTATGTCCGGGATGTCTGGAAACTCGTCTTCAACTAATGGTGCCTGAGTGAGTTCGAGTTGATCTAAATTTTCATATGACTCCGCATCTGATATTTTTCTGAAAGTAAGTAATTTTTTTTTAAGTCAGAGTAACCAAAAATAAGCTAAAAATTATTTTATACACTACACTACTAATTCGAAATATATAAGGATAATAATAGTACCCTCATTTTTATTATCCATATCCTCTTTCTATAACACTGCATGATCACTCACATCATTGAGACGAATCTAGAAATTAGATTCGTCATCATCATCATTCTATTGTGCACGCTAAAGAAATAGACATACATACAAGGGCAAGTTATATCATGCATTTGAATTTTTCTCTAAAGGCATAATTTCAGATCTACGTAAATGACCTCTGTAGACTGAGTCTCCCAAATGGAAGAATTTACGCTTACGCAGATGACACTGCAATTCTTGTAGACGGAATCACTTGGGACATTGTGAAAGCAAATGCGGAGGTGGCCATGGCTAAGGTTATGATGTGGTTAAACTCGAACCTTCTTACATTAAACCTACAAAAGACTACTTATATTCCCTTTGCTATACGTCGTAACGCTAAACCATTTCCTTCTTTTAGTATAACTCCCCATTCCTGCCCAAACTCGTCCACCCCTTGCACTTGTCCTCCGCTTGCAAGATCCGAAAGCGTTAAATACCTCGGAGTATACATAGACGACGGACTGAGATGGGACTGACAAATTGACGCCGTCACCACCAGAACTTTACGTCTTATACATATTTTTAAGTCTCTTAGAGAATCCGCCGGCCTAAAAACTCTTAAGATGGTGTACCTCGCACTATGCCAATCAGTGATTGGTTATTGCATAGTTACGTGGGGCGGTGCGGCTAAGACTAGATTTCTGAGGGTGGAAAGAGCACAGCGAGCTATTCTTAAAGTCATGACGAAAAAGCCACACACACACCACTCACATACACTAACACACAACATACAAGTTTACTCTATTATTACCATACAGTAGAATGACACAGTCCACTTGCGATATAAGTTTTTGTTGATTATTGACCGTAAACTACCTCTTATAATACAGGTATACCCTAGCTTATGAGGTAGTGAATATTATTCTTATTCTTGTACAGATTTTGCAACAAACTATAAATGTATTTTCTATACCAAATATCACACTGTATTTTCAAACTCTGTATGTTTTTGGATAAATAAAGATTATTATTATTTTGAGTTCTTTTAGTTTCTTCTCGTATAAGAGAGTACAAAACCCTTGCACACGGGCCGGAACCAAGTGTGTAAGGAGGAATTTAAATACAGAATGTTGATGATATTGTAGAAGAAGTAAGAAACTTCCGAGTGATGCGACGTGTGTTGAGAATTGTGGCTTTTTGTATTAGGTGCAGGGTTATTATTATTAATTCATTTCTTGTAATATTTACAATATTTGGGTTCTACGCCGTAGAACAAAAATATAAGTAGTTATATATTTATGGATATTTAATTAACGCTGATTTACCTAGAAATATAACTTTATATACCTATGAAGAAATTTTCATCCTACGCCAATATATTAAAATCATAGGTCTACTGCCTCTTAACTTTGTAGGCGGAATCGTAGCACTTCGTAGCACCGTCTTTGTAGAGGGTGCTACAAAGTGCTGTTTCCGTATTTTATTTTGATTCGATTTGTGGCTTTTCTAGTACTCTAACCTTTGTTGATACAAAACTACATCGATTGGCAAAATAAAATAAAACGTGGGAATTTAAGTTTTTCTATCTGACTGTACCATTTATCATCCAAAATCTGTGAATGCAGTTAGCAATTACCCAAAAGTTAAGGACCTCCTAAAAGCATTTGCATGTAGCTTACAACGGTACTTGCCCTTTCTACCCCGTCTCAAAAATCCACCCTGCATGCATATTAGGTAGTATAGAACTTTGGTAAAATTTTATTTCAGCAGGTACCTGGTACCGCAACAGAAAAGTACCGACATGCTTTTCAGTAAAAACCGAAAACCGAACCGAACCGAGTGCCGAAAACTTGATATAAGCGCTTTAGACGAATATGTGTATAATTTGTGTAAATCTCTATAATACTGCTCAAAAATCATTTTTTTTTTTTATATTGTATTTATCTATCTACCTACGTAATGATTTTATTATGATTCCGTATCGAATCGAATAGGTAAAAATATGAAGTTTTTCACGACGATGTTGATTATTAAGTTGACTTGAGTTGACTGATTATTAAGTTAAGTTGAAGAGGAGCTCGTGGCTAAGTTATAACAGCCGCTCGGGCCGATCCATCAGGTTAAGCTACGCTTGCCGGGGTTGGTCGGTGGATGGGTGACCATTTTCACATATCGAGACTCGTCCGTGCCTCGCAAAGCACGTTAAGCCGTTGATCCCGGCTGTCATTTGTGGATCTTTGACAGTCGTTACGAGTCGTCAGAAGCACGAAAGTCTGACAACTAGTCTAACCAAGGGGTATCGTATTACCCAGTTACTGGGTTGTGGAGGTCAGATAGGCAGTCGCTCCATGTAAAATACTGGTATTCAGCTGCATCCGGTTAGACTGGAAGCCGACCCCAACATAGTTGGGAAAAGGCTAGGCAGATGATGTTGATTATTAAGTTGACTCTTAATTTCGAATGCTCAGATGCTCACCTTTGATCACCACAAGCCATGCAGTCAGCATAAGTCCAATCCTTGCCAAACTGTTCTCCTTCCTCAGCTGTTTGGGGCAGCGAAGTGTGCAATGTTTCAGGCAAGCGCAGCGCGCTCAGCCCGCCCACGACTGAGACTGCGCCCATCACTACCAGAGGCAGGACGAGGTTATTTGAGCCCTGTAAAGGACCACATTCACGATATTGTTTTTACGTAAAGCAGTAAGTCATTGCAATGTAACTCTTACCTCATTGTCATAAAGTATAAATTAGAATGATGCCGTGAGTCATTACAAGTCCCGGTAATAATTCTAATTTATACTTTTATAAAAATATATCGTGAATGTCCCTGTGTCTAACACACATTCCTTCTACGTGAAGAATCACATAGGCAATAAACAATCAATCTAAATCTATATGTTGTAACTAATTTAACTAGGTATTTAAGTAGGTACCTAGGTACTCCATTTATTCTAACAACACATGAGACTAAAGTGGTCTAAGATCCAGACACGAATATCTAACTTCAAGTGGAGTTTCGGTTATCTAGTTTCGGTTATCTTGACTGACTACTACTACTACTTAAGGTTTTTAAGAGCTGCAGCAAGATTATCATTGCTGAAAGGAAACACGTTGTTTATTTTCACATTTCCTTGAATGGGTCTTATTTGCGTAATGTTATAATAAATGAAGGAAGTACTAGGCACAAACATAGTTATACTTTTATAATGTAAAAAATGTCAGCGAACTATATAATGTGGAATGTTTCACGATGCGCACGATCGTGTTATCAACCTACCGTAGATAGTCTACACAGGTGGCAATTAAAGCAAAATAAATACAATTATTTAAATACTTGTGAATATGTTGGACTTCAGTAGGTATGGTAAATGTTTTAATTAGCTTGAAAACTCAATAGGTAAGTACTTTATACTAAAATATAGGTGTTTATCAAAAAGAGAGAGAGAAGGTACCTAGGGCTGTTGTTAGAAATTGAAAAGATTATGAAATAAGAAGGCCTAATATTCAGATGATACCAGATGATACTACATAAACATTTCTACTGTGATAGCGAGCAGGTACCTGGGAATTGTTATTTAATATTTTTCTAGCTCTGCCAACATGTTTGACTAGGTTTTGGTTATCATTCTTACCAAGTAGTTTATAAAAGGTATTATAATCAAACCCAAGCCGCCAATGTATGCCGATGTTCCGATACCAACGCCTCTCAATTCCGTCGGGTACAGTTCTCCGGCATAAGGGTATATTATTAAGAAGGATGCAGATATAAAACACTTGGATATTAAATAGAGGATTAGGGTTTCCGTTCGAGCATCTGGAAAATTATTTCGGTTCTATACACATAGGTATCTATTTACAAGGGAAATTGTTATATTACAATAGTGCTTACCACTGGGGAGTAATACAGTTACGATACAGAATATTCCACTTATAACCATTGACAAACAGAGTGGCCATCTTCGTCCAATACGGTCCATCAGCACCCAACAGACAAGGTAACTTGGTATCTCTACTGCTGAAGATAGGAAAAAGCTCATGTACTGATTTTCACCTATAGCCGGCCCGTAGTAGCTGAGACCCACGTACACCATCTCTGATGCGCACCAGTTTAGAGTTATCAAAAATGTTTTAAGTCTCATGTTCGGCGTCCGACACAGAGCGAACACGCTCACAGTTTTAGCCTCTGTTACTCCCCGCTCTTTTTGTTCTATAACTTGTTTTTGAAGTTTATTCGTAAACTCTTCCGGCAATTCCTTCCCATTGACTCTTGCGATAGTTTTTAAAACATTATTTGCTTCTTCTAGCCTTTCACGCATGAGTAACCACCGAGGGGACTCTGGGAGTACGAACCAATATAAATAATAAAAAAAGAAAGGTACTGATGTAGCTAAGGCGAGGCTTCTCCAGTCTCTCAGCAAGTATGTGACGATGGATAGTAATATCAAACCCAACGTGTAAAAAATGCAAGTCATCACAGTTACGAAAGATCTGTAGTTTGGACCTGCTAGCTCCAAAGCTGAAAGGATTAAGCATTCATATTATTTTCTCTTTGTATGGATAAATACATTCATGCGTAGATCATCATTATTATCTTTTATAAATACATTTACTTACAAATAATGAAAGGTATCTGATAAACCGCAGGAATAGTTAGTCCTACGATAACTCGTGCCATTGTCCAGAACCAGAACTCATGAGCATACGCAGTCATTAAGCTTCCAAGTAGAAGTGTGCTTAGACAAAGAAAGAAAGATTTTTTGCGTCCTATTCGATCATTTAAAATCCCAAATGTGTATACTCCAACTGGCCCTCCAACATTTAAAGCAACCAGACCAAGAGTAGGGTAGACGTCGTACTCGCAGACTAGATCAAACTGAAAGGAATGTAATCTAATATCAATTTTTCAGGTTCCGTACCTCAAAAGGAAAAACGGAGCAGGATCACTTCGTTGTCCCTCCGTCTGTCTGGCAGTCGGAACCTTTTAAAAAGAAGCTAAATTACATAATACAACGTGTTGTTTTTTAAATCCCATAACTCTGGACTCTAGGGTATTATCAACTGGCATATTGTTCGTGATAAGGAGTTGGAACTTACATCAATAACAATAGACGATGTTACTTCAGATGTGTCGTATTCATAGCCTTGAACACAGTGTTCGGTAGACCAACTGTCATTGACTTCTATATTTCCACCCATTTCTATAATTTCTGTCCAGTTAATGGCATATCGGGAGCATTTTTCAAAGGTTGTATTGTCCTGGAAGATAAAATTAGATAAAATTGTGATTTGCGGTTGGAAAATAATGCACATTATATATAGTGATCAAGTGAAGCTGATTGAAGCAAGATTTATGTGAGGCAAGTAACGAGACACTGGGGTAACGTAACCGGATTCTTGGAATCTATTTGACTATCAGCCAATTGCAGAAACGAAGTACTAATCTTCCATGAACTTTGTTTAAACTTGTTGCAGAAAGCAACATTATATACATTAGACTTGATATGAATGGTTCTCTGATGGAATTAATGAAATCAATATCCATTACGTAATGGGGCAATAATGTTTATCTTTGTGCTACTATATTTGGCAGCAGTCTAGGACACCCTGACAAAATTACGATTTACCTACTGATTACTGAGGGGTCTGAGGGTGTTCTGAGGTTTCGTTGCTATACGAGTATAATAACAACCGCACGGGTCGATCGAAGGGCTTGTCGCGATCGTTCCGTGGAAAACACGTTAAAAGAAGTTGATCCCGGCTGAAATTCGTAGATCTTTGACGGTTACGGGTAGTCGAAAGCCCGAAAGTCGTGTCAACCAGTCTTACCAAGGGGTATCGTTTTGCCTAGTAACTGAGTAGTGGAGAGCAGACCGGCAATCGCTTCATGTAAAATACTGCGTTATTCAGCTGCATCCGGTTACACTGGAAGCCGACGACCCCAACACAGTTGGGAAAAGGCTAGGCAGATTGATTAACTGAGATCTGTAATCTCAGGTTCATTGGGTAACATTAAATAAGGAATATTTAAGTAATTGAACTTTCACAATGGGCTTTCTGGTACATAATTGGTGGCCAAATAAATAATAATTAGTTATGGTTATTATTTTGGAATTGATTACTAATGGTTAAATAAAATGGTGAATTCTTTTGCCATTAGGTATTTGACATCTGACAACCGCAACGTGCGGTTGATAAAATGATGATTCGATGAAATAGCTCAAATAAGATAACGACAAGTTCCTCATGTAGGTAATACCTTTCGTGGAATTGATAATATTTTCCGTTGTTGTTGTGTAAGATTGAGCAGCTCTAGTTCAGGAACTCTGCACCAGTAGTCAGGGACGTCTGTCATGAACAGCTGGTTAAACGCACAGAAGCCGCAAGGTAAACAGGCTGGTAAGCAGACGAGCCATAACAGAAGCTTCTGGTACAGACCAAACTCCCCGATTTTAGGCAGCAAGTCGTCCAAATCGAAGGCCTCGTGCGTTTCATTCGCCTTAAGAAATTATTATTGAATATTAGGTTACTATGACAGTTTTTCTGAAGCATGAAAATCCTTCTGTAGACAGACGTAGAAAAAAGTTAAAGTGGGTAAATAGTTAACTTCACACACGCAAAATATCTAGGTACTTAAATTGCTACACTCGATGCTGTATGGTTATGGGTATCAATTCTGATTTAATTATATACAACCGTAGCCAAACTGTGGATCAAATAACGATGGTAAATTGAATTTTGATTAGTCACACGCTACAGATGCGCATAAAAAAGTCACTATGTTTACAAACTGATACAAATAAATACCGATAGTTTCTCTTCTGTGCCGTAAGTAGTTGTGTTACTGCCATTATTCGTCATTACACTCAACTCCTACTCACTATAAACACTAGTTAGGCGTAAATAACGCGTATAAAAATGGGTACCATTCACGTTCAACGTTACAGTTTGACAGTCTTTTGTGGAACGGGAAGAAGCCATAAAGTATTAATTAAATTAATGAGAACTTACCTACGCATGCGATACCTACTATCGTTCAGCTTTAGCGTCAGCCAAAGCTAATGCTTACCTACTTGCTGAATCAAACATATTTGTAGGTCAATACAGGGTGAGTACCTACGTTCCAATGACGTTGCAAGGGCTTGCATCGTACATCGTACATCAACTGATAGCAGTTCTTAGGCCGGCCGTCTCTACTGCAGTGGCGTAGCGCGAGTTTCAGTAGCTCGGGGCGTACACAAAATTCCTTAGGCCTTATTTAGGAATGAATAAAACTTTATTTTAACTGTGAAAGCAGACTCACGGACAGACTTATATTAGCAAGTAGGTGAAGCTATATAAGGTTTAAAAAAAAATCTTCACAAGCTAGGAGTGCTTTAGACCGTCGAATTAAATAACTTTTATTAAGTATAGCTTTGAAATTGCGATAAAAAATCAGCGGTTATATCGAGTGTTCTAAACGTATTGGAAAGCTGTTTTGTTTCGCGATCTAAGCAAATAACGGTGATTTTAATAAAAGATCCAACCCTACCTTACAGCGAGCGCAGTGAGTTTCAACACTTTGGCACCTCGGATAGGAGATTATAGTTGAGTATTTATACAGAAACAGGAGCTACTTGGTCGATTAAGCAGAAAAGGAGCAGGAGGAGCGGGCAAAGTGAGCTAGAAAATGTTTGCCCTCCGCCTCGGATAGGTTAGATTTTCCTTTGACTATTCGTAGTATGAAGGGTCAAATTGGCCTAATACCGTGGCCACGAGCTATACGCTCAAGTGATACGTGTCTTGCGATAACGACGGTGGAGAAAACATATTCAAGAAGTAGTTTAGCTTTAGAGCATGCAACTTGCGGAGCGACAGACGGAAACAAACAGGTGACGCGCGTCGCATCACTCGAGGGCGTAAACGGGCCCTTAGCATAATATTTTTGTTGTTGAAGATAGCTGCAAATACTTAGAAAGTTTGCCGCTCTCAATGATTTTTTTTTCTAGTAAATGGACTTTAGTTTATGTACGTGTAATAAATATTAGGTACCAAATATTTGAAATAATCTAAGTGGCTATCCGTTTCTCGTGCAAAGGTGTGGGTTCCATTTCAGCATTGGGATTGGGAACATGTGAAAATAAATGTCATAATTGTTTTGTTAAAATATTTTATTTCTGAAACGTAGATAAAATCGATACAAGTAATTAAAATTCTTAGAGACATAACTTATATTCTTTACATAATAATGAAACTGTGAAAATTGTCTTACCAACTGTATATATAACCTAACAACGAATGTGCGCTTTCAATAAGTTTCGTTGTAGGTGTATATAGTACGTATCAACAGTCTCAACGCACGCTTTCCATGCCAAATTTAATAAAGTATCTAACATACCATTTATATAGTATTAACTATATAAACAATTCGATTACGAGAGAATTGACTTCATAGGTATAAAATGAAGATTAAATCTTGTATAAAAATTTCAGTATTCATCGCTAGATTTTTACAATTTTAATAGAATAGGAAAATAATGCACATGCATTTTATTTTTTGTCTTGTACATATTGCAAGCATAACAACGTATCATCCTATAGGTAGGTATGCGTACTTTGTGTAATATTTGTAAAACTTTAATTAATATCATTATTACTTATATACACTTTCGAAACAAGTAGATACCTATATCTAACATATTTTGTGCCTTTATTATCACTCGGGGTACGTAACATTTCAATCTCTTAATAACCAGCACAAACTATTAAAAATTGACAAATATAATTTATTAATTATTTAAACTTTGACTTAGCAACAATAACATTTGGTAATAATAACGTCCCCATAACCGACTTCACTAGTGGCGGAAAGTTTTCAGATACCTAATTCGGTCAATTCTACAATCTGAATGAAGCTAGGATGCTACATGACTGCCAGCTCTTGACAGCTGCTGCAGAACGTCGTGAGAGCAGTGTCGGTGTAGTGAAACAAATGACTTCCCCGGGGCTGTCATTATTATTATTTATATATATCTTTTTCCTTCCACATGAACAAGCGACCATGAATTCTTCGAAAACTCTCTGCTTTCAACTCACACCTCAGCTGTTAAAATTACATAAAAGGCGTTAAGCTTCATAATAGAAGGCATAATAAACCTACAATATGCAGGTTTATAGAACAACGTGCTCCTTACATTCGAAGTTTCCGATTACCGGACACAAAACAGGTTCAATTCACTCCCGCACAAAACAAGTCGAAATTATTAGCTCGACGAAATATTTGGATAATGTTTTCACTCTTATATCGTCATTCTTTGCACACTTTCACAACGTCAAAGAAAAGTACACTAGCAAATTGAAGTCCTTATTGACAAATAAATACGTTTTCATTGGATGTGTAAATGTAACTCTCGTATTGAAAAGGAATAAAGAATAAATGTTATTTTAAACATTTGTCGCACATCAAATCATATTTGGACTATTTCTGGTTCAAAAATTACAAATATTTACAAAAGTGTCGTTAACGGCATCGGGAAGAGAAGGCGCACGTGCGCCACACGCCGATGCTACGTAAGCAGCTTGAAGAACATGATGCCCAGAGAGATGTTGATAAACAGCACCAGGATCACCAGCTGCTGCCGGGAGAACCAGTCCTGCGAACAGTATACAACACAATTACATAGATATAAGTACTTAGATCACTATTTTTTTCTTTTATTATAATGATGAAGCCCGTCGTAGCATTCGTAGGCATTTCGTAGCACTTTCGTAGCAATTCAATAATTTTCTCCATTTAGGATTTTGAAGTATAAAAGTGGTAAAATGAGTGAATATCTAACCTTGACTTGCGGACTGACTAGGTAGAGCAGAGGGTTGGCCCTCAGCTTCTCGGTCTCCTCATGCATGCGGCGTACCTCCTCGCGCCGCGCCGAGCCGAGTGCCGACACCTCCTCGCGCGACATGCCGCCGCCGTCCGGCATGCGCGGCATGCCTGCCACGTCCGGCAACGACTTCTTACGCTGAAGGGTCTGCGGCGTGCTTAGCATCTGTACATAAATAATAAATTAGTTACTTAACATAATCTAGGCAAGAAGGTCTTTGTTTTTGGTTACAACTTTATGCTCTTTTCTAATAATAACGGTTGTAAAAAGAAGCTTAACGAAGCCGAAAGTCACTTGTTATTCCCGTCATTGTATTTTTTTTTTGTTCTGGATCCTTCTGGTTACGGAGATATTGAAGGCTAAAGTTCCAACTGTTTCAAACGTTTTTTAGAAAGCAAGTTTTTAATGCTACGCCCACAACCCCTGAACCGTTGAATGCACCCAAACACAATGTTTTGCGTGCGTTACGATGCGCACTACCGTAAACAGCGATATTTCACACCAAAAATAAAATTCGTTTTCCAGCAATTATTTTTGTGCAATGTTATTTAATTTGAGGTACAGAATGCGTAGTTGACGGATATGTGATGGGAATTTTTACATCCGGTATACGTATGATATTCCGTAGAGTTGTAGAAATGCTTAATTTAACTTTAACATGGCTACGTGTTATAATTTCTTGAAACAAGCTTGAATACGACTATTTCAGAATTCCAGTAGCTGGGTTACTTTTAAAATCGAATAATTTAAAATAATTATGTGTATTGTGTTTCGATTTTAGGTACAACACACAGCTTACAGGATTAAGATTAGTTATACTTATATAATAACATAACATAATAATGTTTAAAGTGTACTAAATGATATTATAATATTTCAATTTTAAATCAAGAAAATGGACGAGCAAAATAAATTGTTTGGTTTAAATCGCCGGAGATTTGGCTCCGGGCGACCGACGAACGTTTAGAAAAACAAGTTGATTTATCTGACGGTATAGGTACACAAACAAATCCAATGACCTTTCAATTGAAAGAAAAGCGTGTATTTGCGTAGACACCATACATCTAAGTGTGGATGCATACTCTTTGACCTTTAACTATTACAGGTACGACGAGTACCTATAGTGCACCTGTCTATCATTATGTCATTGTTATTGATGAGAGAGCTTAAGATTTTATCACTGCTAAGTTTATTATGTATTACTCGAAGTAGGTAAGCGTCTGTGGAAATGTTATACGAGTAAGTTTACCTCCACGGGAGGTACGTTAATCCAGCTCTCGGATGCTCGCCTGGCGAGGATCGCCGGAGAGCACGCAAGATCCTCTTCATCATCTTCCTCCCCTTGGTACCACATTTTCAATTACACAATTTTATACAATTCTTCGAATCACGGCTCAAAGACTTTGAACATGTTTTCAGACTTTGATAAAGGTACAGTGGCACCGTTTTACGTTACGCATTGATTAACATTTTACAATGAAACACGAGTAAATTGGTCTTGTGAGTAACTTGCAAAGTATTTTTTTGAGATTTAATGTACTTTAGTTATATATAGCGAAGAGGTGATACACGGAAAGCGGCAGCGAGTGACTGTCTCAATTTAGAAATAGAACGGGCTGAGCGCTGCCCCGAGCCCCGCGCGCGCGCCGCCCGCCTACTGCCGTGTCATTACTAAACTTATTGCAATGCCATTCGCACATCCATCGCGTTTTGACATGTATTTATACAAATTTTCTTCGATGAAGCTTTTTGTTCATTTTTCGGCTATAAATATTGTATATTTAGGCTTAAATACTATGTTCAACTGCTACAGCTGCCAATAAATCTGAATAAAATTTCCAATTGCTCGCATATTTGTGATATTTATCTATAAACAGACGATTCCCATGAATTACAACTTGTTTTGATTTCCCATTTAGCTATACCGTATTTCAGTGCCTAGTTATTTAGGTGCGCAAGTAACGTACAAAAATCTGGGTGACCTTGTTCATAAATTGCGCGGAACGATTGGTTAACCCTGCAGGGCTGTAGCGGTCGCGCGGCTTACAATCGTAATCCACTGTTGCCCCGAATTGACATTCCTAGTAGGTTGTAGGTTGATAATGTGTACGCTTGCGGTGGTCTCCAAGAGTTCTGTGAAGTCTGCGGAGTTACCCGTGCGACTCATTACGTGAGTGTATTTGCCGAATAAAATTAGTAGTTAGGTATGGATTTTAATAATTTGGCCGTTCTAAGAAAATGTAAGTCTCGTGTTTAGAAACCAATTATATTAGATTATTTATCAAACAAAAAATTATGCAAGACTAAAAAATACTCAACAAAGGCGGACCAGTGAAAGACAAAACATGACAGGTGTAACATACGGGATTGAGAGCTCTAAAATAACTATACAATACATGAATATATACTAATACATATATACTGTATACATAAGTACCTATATAATATAAGTACTCGTATAAACAAAATAAATTTCGTCAGGAGAAATGATCGGAAGAGGAGAAAACGAATCCAGCAAATCAGCGCGGGGACGTTGCAGAATTTTTTTAAGTTATCGTCGTTCTAATAATAAAGAATAGGTCATAATGCATGCATTAAAAAGCAAAATAACCCTGATTTATTATATTCCTGATCGAGTCGTTTGTTTCTTCAATGATATTAGAAGAACGTATAGTAACCATCACCTGGAATTTGCAGAATATCCGACTGCCTCACCAACTTACAGCAGAGGTATCGTGTTTTAGTTCTTTGGAATGGTCTTAATGAATAGGTTAGGAATAGATACTTGGTGATCAGGGTGTTATGATGGAGTAGGAAGGAGAAATGAGGGTAAATTATAGTAACTAGCTTCACTGTGGGAAAAATAAGTACAGCTGCGCAGATAAGCGAGACGTGTCGATCGTAGCGTGGCTAAGGAAAACGCCAAACCGACGAGGCTTATAATATAATACCCTGCAATAATGAATATATGCTTTTGTAGAAAGGATAGCAGTACCTTTGTACTCATATTTTAATTATGTCGTATCTTTTTGTATTTTACTGTGTGTACATAAATAATAAAATAAATAAATAAATAAATAGCTGCTGATAACTTCCTACTTTCATTTGCCGTCTCCCGACGCGACGACCCTTGGATCTAAATATTACCTAAGTACAATAGGGCCAATACATATATTTTTTTACTTTGTAGAGGTTTTTGTTTGTGTCGGGTGTAACTTTTTAGTGTACGAACATCTTTCATGCTTTTTTCGCTTGATTGAGATACCGCTACGAATAAGCGTAGTCTACGTAGTGTCAGAAAATGATCAAAAGTTAAGAGTATGTTGGCAACTTATTGCTGACAAATTATCATACTGTTACGACGACCTTTATTATATGAACACAATGCGTTGCGACGTAAAATAACCCACCCTTTACATTCAGATTCAGACGCGACGTGTCAACCACTACTATACTAAATGCGGATTTATTTATTCCTTTAGTTTAAAGCTTGTTGTAAGTTGCGAATTGAGTCGACAGATATGGATTTTCATAGGAACATTGCCGGCCGCATCGTCACTTGTTTTTTGAGCAGTACAACAATTTCGATTTATCTCGAAATTATATTCCAATTCCATAATATTGTATCAATGTGAGCCACAAAAGATTTAAAACACGGGGTACTTTATCACCCAAGTTCATATATTGGTATATGAAGGCAATATGTTTTGTTCTAAATTGTACTTTTATCATCTTTTTTATGATAGTTTAATCGATATTTTTTTAATATGAGTTTTACATCTGTAATCTGATTCCGACACTACTGAATTCTACTTTTTCTAAGGTGGCTCCGCAGTTCAGGCGTCTGAATTGAGGAGCCACCTTAAACGTCCTGTAAGAGGGTTTTAACCTACCTTACGGCCTCCTCCACCTCCGCCGCCTCCGCCGCCTCCTCCACCCCCTCCACCTCTCATCGGCGCAGGCGGTGGTGGTTCTGGTACTTGAGCCACATACAAACTTTCAGTACGTTTGGGCTGATAAGGTGATGGTGATATTTCTTGTCCGAGCGTCCGTTTTCTCAAAAGTGAGTCCTCAAATGCTTGAGGTTCTCGCGAACCCGCACGAGATGATATGGAGCCGCGGCCAGACGCTAGATGCCCGTTGCCTGCAGGTGTTGCGGCTCGGGACGCCGGCCGAGATGGCACCGCGGGCTGCGGAGCCACAGAGCCTGCCCTGGAGCCCCCGCTTGGAGCCGCCTCCACAGACGGCTGCCGCGACCGCCGTCCGTACCGATCGACACTTGAGTCTCGACTAGGCGGTCTTTTGTAGTGATCGAAGTAGTCAATGGACGGACGCGGTCCTGCTGGCCGAGCTCCGTTGACAATATCTTGTTCAGTAGGAGCACTGGGCCTATACCCCTGATCAGCAGAGCCTGTTTGTCGATATGCCTGATTGTCATTCGGCAGCTGTCGATACATATGATCTTGTGGTTGGCCGTACGCTTGTTGATCAAGCGGTTGTCTATAGCCTTGGGAATCGATCGTTTGACGATAGGGTGGCTGATTCGTCGGCATTGCTTGTCGGTCGAGAGGGCCCTCAGAGTGTACGGTTCCGGTTCGAAGCTCATTTCGTCCATACGCAGTGGCGGTTTCAACATACGCGTTACCCTGGGCGTCATAAGAAGGCTGACCGAGCACACTCTGTCGTCGGGGAGGAGCTTGAGGGGGGTTCCATTCTTGCTGTTGGGGTCTTTGGTTCGGTTGTTGTCTGTTAGCCGAGGACAGTCGTCGATCTTGGGTGACATATTGCTGGCCACTTTGGTCCATACTTGGTTGATTAAATCTGTACGAAGAAGCTTGCTGTTGTTGCTGACCGCCTTGTGAGCTAGGCCCATATAGATTTGTTTGGTCATTTGGTAAGTATGATTTTTGACTGTCGGGCGAAATTTGAGGCGTTGTATTTGCTGATTTCCAGTTATCTTGATTTGAAGAATAGTACGGATCGTGTGGCGGTCCAAGATTTCTATTGTCTGTATTGTAGTTAGAGCTGTTTGCGAGCCGTGGATCTACGGATTTAGGATATTGCGTCGAAGGTCTCCTGGAGGGTACTGCATTTGGAGCTCTATTATTTTGAGGAATCTGTGAATGCATCGGAGGGATATGATTTGGAATGCTCTTTCCATCCAAGATCTTTTCAGATTCTTGTGATACGGTTGCTGCAATTTGTGCATCGTAAACCTTTTGTCTATATTTTTCTCTTAATCCTATTCTGTCAAAGCCTGGGTGCTTAAAATCTGGAGCGAACTGCTTCGCAGTAGCTTGCGCTATATCACAGTCTTCTTTTGCTTGGTCTGCCGCTTCGTCGGCTTGCTCCGCTTTCCCTCGAGCCGTGGCGGTTCTGTAACAATTATGATAAATGTTTTCTCAGGGTACATAATTATTTAAAACAGTTTTTAGGTATATTAAAATTGCGGCCTATAGTTATATAATCTGATATACACTGACCTGGAGATAGCTATATCAGCCTTTTGTAATGCTATTTTGGATGCACGTTGCGCCGCGTTTACTGCTGAGTCAACACGTTCCCGAAATTTAGCGGACCGCATGAGGAATAAATGTTTTCGTTTCTGGCTTGTTATAAGTACGTTGTTCTTATATTTGCCTTCTTCCCTCGTACCGTCTCGGAACGTAGTAACACCGTATCCATACTTTTTGTTAGCCGACCACTCTCCCTCGTAGCGAAGGCCGTCACTGCGCTCGCTGATACCGAACCCAGTACGTTTATCGTTTTTCCATTCGCCCATGTAAGTTTCTGTGACACTCGCATCCAAATGTTCATCCTGCCAAAGAAAATTACTTTTTAACATCCCTATACTATTTTAATGAGGGGAAACCAGTTTATTTTTGTTTTTTTGACAATGCCTCATGTATTGGTTATTAAACAAAACCAAAACGCAAAATATCAATCCCCACATATACATATCAATAACATGCTTGTCGAGTGAAATTGATTCAGACGTATAGATATAACATCGACTCGAGGTCTTAAAATGAGTTAATCGTCCGTCTCCTCAAACTAATAATCGTGTAGGAATGGCATTCCACACATTATATTATCTTATATCGTTATTTACAATGTGAATATTTTACATATTTTGCTCAGGATTTTCCATTTAGGGAGTGGACAGTGGAGAGTGTTATTTAGGATGTGGAGAGTGTAATTTTCAGAGTTAGAGATGGTGTGTCACAAGGATGACAACATGTTTATTTAAGTTAGGACTGGATCTACACACTACTTATTATGTGTGAGAGCAATATTTGTTAATGGGTTGGTATAGATAATTTTGTTCGTGTGGAGCCATGCTAGCGAGGGATCGGCCCGGGGGTGGAGGGCATCAAGATGGCATTGCATCAACATGCGAACGATTATGTGGGTGATAAATTTGTGATTTAAACCAAATAAGTAAAGTCCCACCTCGACAACGAAACTTGCGTTTGAGTTTGTGTGCAAAGAGGCATGGGTCATAGCGGAGTGGGTGCTGTCTACCGAGGAGACCCACGAAGAGCCCGAGCCCCCCGAGCCCCCGGAGTGGACCGAGCCCGTGCCAGTGCCGTCCAGCTCGCCGACGCTGCGCTGTTTGCGCCATTTCTGAAAACATTATACGTCGTCTTAGTAAGTTGAGTTCAATAGCTTAGGCAATTTTAAGGGATCTACTAAATTATTCCTTTTGTATTTTGGTTTTGTTTATGTAGGACTAGGTGCATCCCTAAAATACTCACGAAATGACCCCATTTTTTCCGTATTTGTGTGTTAACACTAAAATATTATTTGTTAGAGCAGCTTAATTTAGTTTAAAGTACGATGGGATTTGCATCTTAAACCCTAAATTGCCCTGATCCAAGTGATAAAACCCGTAAAATTATTTTTCTTTTTGAAGAATAATAAGACATGTTTCAAATTAAATACGACAGCGAAAAAAGTACTGTCTTCACAATTAGGCTGGAGTGCCCAGCAAAGTGATTTCGAAAATTGAATACCTCTCTTTCGAGTAGAGGTCCGGTAGTGGACAGAAGAGAGAATGATTGCAGACTCAACTTACATGTAACAGTCCTTTAGGTTTTCCGACAAGCGATCCGCGGCGTCCGGACGGCTGGTCGGAGCGGACCGTGAGCACGAAGCCTCCGCGCGCGTCGTCCATGCGCGTGGTGCGCAGCTCGGAGGGGTCGGCGCCGCCTTCGTTGAGCGACGACATGGAGCCGCGGTGACCGCGCGCGCCACCCCGGTAGTGCGAAGCCAGTCCGAACGGCGCCGACGTGCGGACACCGTAGCCGTGCCGCAACCCACGCATCCATTGTCCCTGGTACGTGCCTGGAATCATATTCGATGGTTTCATAATTTTGTATAACAGAATCACAATTAGAACTGACACAAAAAGCTACGACGCTATTGATGATGATGATGAGTTAAGCGGGGGCTCTTCTCAGCCGCTATGGGACATAAAGAAATCTAGAAAGAAGTAGAGCTATAGAATTTAAATAAACGGAGCGTTCAACCATCTAAAATTTGCTGATGACTCATTCTTATTACTGAGAACCCGAACCACCTACAGGAATTATTGCACAGTTAGTCAGGAAAGTACCAAGGTAGGAATACAGATGAAAAACTAAATTAATGACCAACAGTATAAAAGAACTAATCCTTATTAATAACAACAACTTCGAATATGTCGAAAAATATACATACTTCGAGCAAGTCATCTCGCTAACACAACTCAGCACCAGAAATATGTAATGACAGTGGGCAAAGAAATGGGTTCACTGGTATCCGAGAGAAGGGAAGAAGAAGACCGCTCGACCGGTGTGTGGGTTCGAGGATAACCTAAGATTGACAGCAGGTGCGATATGGAGAAGGAAAACTCACGATCGAAAACTGTGGAAGGGTCTGGGGGAGGCCTATACTGGAAAGCAAAACGAGCTCATTTTACAGATGTCTAATAATGTATACGATTATATTTTTTTTTTTGGTTTCATAATATATACATTTAGGGGTAACTTATTATACTACTTAAATTAACAAAAATGAACAAATTAACATATTTAAGTTTATTAAAAAAGGATATTCGAATGTGAGTTTAAAACTTTGAATTTTGACGCTGATTTGGTGAGTAGAGCAATTGAAATACATGTCCAAGATGATGAGATGTTTACTTTTGGACGAGTTTGCTTTTGGCACCCCTATTCGGAAGTCGGAACACAAAATTATAGGCTTACTATCACTTTTGCATAACGATTGTAATAGGGGAAAACATGCAGGATAACTAGATAAGCATGCAAAGCCGACTACTACTTTTAATGTTGGGGAGATAAACCACTTAAGTGGGACAGAAGCCGGACTAGGGCTTTATCATAATACCATTAGCTAGATGAAGTTGAAAAGAGATAAAGAAAATACTCATCCCTCGCTAATCTGTAATCGCACAATAATGGCATTAACGTTGAACAGCAAATGCGATGTAAAGACGTCATAAGTTCGAGTCCGATAGGTCTTTAAATATTACGAGCAAACTGCTCTAATCTATCGCCAGAACACGTCAAGAGAAATGCTTTTAAATGACGCGATTCAACGGTTCCCTATTCTAAAACGTGGATTATGTTCTATCTGTAGTATATCTAATAGATGAAACCTGTAGATGGTTTTTGTACTTTTGCCGTAGTAGGTATGATTATGACTATGGATAGGAAAACAAAGACCATAAAAAAGCTATCAAATCCATCTAAGAAAAGAAGAAAAGAGAGACAACGAAAGATGGTAGCCAAAAAAAAAAATATATAGCCTCAAACTCTAGCTTTAAATCGAATTAAAACATGTTATATAGTGTAAAATTGACTTTTACTAATGCTCTGCATCAATCACTTGAGAATACGAATGAAGCATTACTCTACGGCACGACTTATTTCTCATACTCAATCTCGCTATCGTCAATCTTCAAGCACCGTATGACGTCAATGGCATTCATGAATGTAATGTCTAGCACGTTTTCCGTGCTCAAAGGTGTAAAACTGTGTCAAATTTTATATTTCCTGTGTTTATAACATCATCCCTATCGGCTGTAGGTATCCCTACGTCTGTTTTGTACGAAACGCTATCAAACATCACACCGTTTCTAAATGTCACTCATTTTTTTCCGAAAATGCTTTATAGTTATCGAGTTGTAGAGACAGTTGAGAATATATAAAAGACTTTTTGGAACACTAGCAGATTAGGGAAGGAAATATAGAGATAACTCTAAAGATTAACAGAAAATGATGTCCGTGTAATTAGGGTGTGATTGTACAGTTAATTTTTGTAGTGCCTAGTATTAAATGAGTGGTCGACATGATTGTGTGTCGAGGTGGCGCGCGGCGCGGCAGGCGTGCCTGTGCTATATTTAACCGGCGAGGGCCGCGGGCCGTGCGTGGCGGGCAGAGCACAGGGCCGCTTCACTCCGATCATTCATCGAGAAAACTACTGAAAAGTTTCATTGCATACGAGTAACTGGGCTACGCAAAGTTGATAGAGTCGTTGGTAAATTCAAATCAACATGTTTATAATCTATAAGATGTCTAGTCTATAAGTAAATGTTAACACTATGATCAGTTGAACTAAATTGCTTCAAAGTGTGTCAGAACTCAGTAGTAAATTATAAGGACGATGAATATTTATTTAAACACATACTTATTCTCGTCAATTTGTTTTCGGAAATATTTATAGGTATCACTGCCACTACATAAAAAACTTCACTGAAAGCTTCGGCATGAGATAATAAAAAAGAGTCGTAATATTGTTAAAGGTGAAATTCTTGTTACAAATCACTGAATTCATCATTTTAATTTTATGAATGACAAATCTTTATTGAGAGCATGAGTCAACGGGATGCCGTCAGGAAACATAATGATGTTTTGTCGCATACAACGCTCGCAAACTATTACCTAAATAAATTCCAACTTTGGACTTAGGTATGTCACTGGGTAACTTATGCCATTGACTGTAATTATTATTTGTCACTTGGCACAATATAAATTAGAACGACATACGAACATGCAATACACGTGATATGGATATTGATAGGTGCATGCGTAATTGAAATCTCTGAATAAGAAACAAATCCATATAAGTCCACGAAGGTACACATTCCGTTTTGTTTATCGTGTGCTTTTTTAACCCGACATAATAAATCGTAGCTGAAACAACCTGCCTAGTACCTATGACTCCTGTTCAGTAAGAATTTATAATCCTGACGGTGTGTTGTTTACAGATATTATTTTCCAACGGCAAACATTGCGCAAGCAGAAGGGTTTCCTTCCTAGTTCACGCCATTACAATCTGGGTCATGAGGCTAACAGCGCGTACAACAAATAGTTATGAAATTAATTTATTACAAATAACTATGCAAGTAGCGCCTCGGGCTAACCCGGATTTCAAGAGTTTATTTTCGGATTAAAACAATAGCTTTGGGTGTTATCATCAGATTAACAATAATGTATTTTCTCGTAACGAACGTATCTACCTAGCGAAGAATGCCATGGCCATGTAAACGTAATGTATTTTCGTCTGAATTCCAATAGTTTGGCAATGAAAGAAATGAGATAATACTGACCGCCATCAGCGTATGTTTCGGAGCCGTATCCGTCTTGGAGTCCATTGGCCCAGGTGCCCTCGTACTTGGCGTTGCTGATAGTGCTCTGGCGCACGCCGTAGCGGCCCTTGTACCCCTGCGTCCACTCGCCGCGGTACAGCCAGCGGTCGCGCGTCTCCACGCCCAGGCCGTGCCGCTTGCCATTCTGCCATTGACCTTCGAATGCGCTGCCACTGTCAAGTAAATTATGTCAGCGTTAATAACAATAACAAACATTCATAACGATATTGTGTAATTTGTTGAAAAGCTCTAAGCTTCTATAGTAAGTGTCAATATGGTACCAGAGAAGCCTTAGCAGCTTTAGCTATTGATCATCTCAATTTATTTTACTACGTTAAGAGGTTCTCCACAGCTCTACATGTGCATGGAATGGTTTGCGGCAGCTCATTTGTTTGCCAGCATTTATTTCGCTCGTAGTGTGGCCGTGACAGGGTCACAGTGGACGATCCCGCGTACATTATCATAAAAACTGAAGCAACTAACGCGCGTAGCTTAGCCGCAGGCCGCTGTGGAACATATTTTCTCCATGACATTTGTAAGGTAGTTTTGTAACCAATAAATAAAGGAGCCTTATTTTTTTAGTTTAATTACTTCAGATTGTCATTAAGGTAGGGTACCCTTAACACTACACATGGTCATAACTTCTATATATAATAATATTCAACGCGTGGCTCACATATTTCAGACCACTTCCACAATAAGTGACATTCTGTTTTGCTTATCATGTTAGGTAAAAGAAGTATTTGAGGAATGTACGCGTTTGGGCAATTTGTAGAAAATACTGTTTTCATTTGTAAGAACATTTTTCAGTGTGAAGTTAAATATTGTTTTATTATTAGTATTACGGACATGACAATATACAACTGCTGACCAAAATTAGTAATAAAGTTAGTTTTCGATTATAATCTTTAGTCTATTGTATATTTAATCGAAATCATATGGAAGTCTTACCATAATCGAATCTTTTAGGAAGCCACACGTTGTTGGCAATAGGTCCTAGTGATAGAGTATATTTCTTCAAAAATAACTCAAATTAAAAAGTCGTTAAATCCGCACGGTGGGTACCTCATCCACAACTAGTTATTCGGTTTTAAGGAGTAGCTGTTTCTGTGACTTATAAACACATCCTGTATATTTTTATGACATCCTTTGAAAGGATGAAAAATCTTATTGTTTTGAACTATAAACTTAAAAGTTGGCCCGACTACTTATCTAAATAAATAATAAAGATCAATCATTATTGACGAATTCTATCTTTTAAAGGGGGTGAAGGGGTACTGAAGTTTGTCGGAAATCTACGAAACCCACGCGAACGAAGTGCTAGTTTTTGCACACAACAAGCGATCTTAACTTCGTATTTATTATTCGCACGCTACAGTTTATTATAAACTCGGATCCGGAAACGAGCCGGTCCGTCTACGAGAATCGTAGCAAAAAATGTAGCCCTCTACGTAGACACCGTGTAGGGTCATAAGTTGGTACCCTGGCAATATAGGCACGACCCAGAAGCTACACGTAGCTTTTGTTCTCATGTCCATAGACTGTAATCAAAAGCGTATACTCCACCGCAATCAGGCCCTCAGGTAAAAACTATGCGTAGCTGCGTACCCGCGTGTAACTACATTTTTGGCCTCGCACATGTCGTTTTACGTAAGTTTACATTATTTTGTTAGTTTTCCCTTTTTTATTGTTTACATGTCCCAAATAAATTATTTATCTTTCTTTTTTATATACAACTCGGATCGTCTATCCATTTTCGCATGAAGCGTAAAGTTAAAAAACTGTAAGTCTACCTAAAAAAGTTTGTACCTAAATAAAATAAGGGTCACTTGTAAGTACACTTGTTACCAAATCAATTGACATTACAAATATGAAGCAAATATCTATTTACAAACAAACAAAAGATTGGACTAAAAATAAAACACTATTACGTTAATATGTTGCTTGTTGAATAATGTGTCAAATAATCAGAATGATTATAAAATTTATTGGCACCAACAATATTAACATTATAACAACCTTATTTCGTAAAAGAAAAATATGTAGGCTAAACTGAAAATGGGAGCATCTGCAGCAGAACTAGATGAAAAACCTGCATATAGCGCCATAATTCTTTGACTAGGATACTTTTTAGGCAACATTTACAATTTTGTTAAATCTTACAGAATATTTTATTAACATACAGATTTTTTAATTTCTCATAATTAAAAAAGAGAAATTGATTACACTTTTATTAAACGAGTTGTAGAGTGTGGACCTGTGGTGTGGACGGTAGTGAGTAAGTCGGGATAAGTGTGCATGTGGTTGTGTGTGCGTGAGTGTGTTTGTGTGACAGTTTATATTGAGAAGGTAGTAAAAAGCATTTCTGTTTGCGATGTAATATTACTTAAAGGAAAACTGGTTACTCTGACACGATTAAAAGGTTTTCTAAATCTTCATAAGATTGTTAAAAAGTTTACACCAAACTATTAGATACATTGCATAGTTAATACTCTTTTAACTTTCCTGTTCCGATTTTATTTAAATAATTAGCTCAATAATTAAGGTTTAAAAAACCCAATTGTTCATCGACTTTTGTCGCTGACTCTACCATGCGCAAGGTAGAGTCAGCGGCCCTAGTCGACAGATTCGAACTCGTTGGTGTGTGGCGTGTTTACGTGTTATTTAGTTAATTGATTTAGTTTTATTTATTTATTTTGTGAAATAGGCTATGATTTATAAAGATAAACGTATAAATCATCGCCTATTACATGAACAGACCTTTCGGCGTACAGCTATTATGAAAAACTACTGGATTTATTTATTGAAAATAAAGTTATTTGACTTCTTGAATAAATATCTATGTAACAATTTCGCCGTTTTCATACTTAGGAGTTATTTATTTAGGTACGCCCGAACATGCTTTAAAATTAAAAACATTTTTTTTTTGCCATGGAAAGGCATTATTTCGACAAACGGCATACCTTACCCCGTACCAAAATGGGGTCATCCATGTTTTCTTTTAGGTTGTGTATGTGTATGGTATGCGTTAGAAAACAAACCGAATGCCCCACCTGAGGGAAGTGTACCGCTGCCTATAACACCAAAAGGGCTACCGATACGTCGCCATACTTACGACGGTGAAATGTCTCACGACCCTGTAATTTTAACGACTATCCTTACATGTTATAAAACAAAGTCCTCTGCCGCGTCTGTTTGTCTGTCTGTTCGCGAAAAACTAAAAAACTACTGCACCGATTTTCATGCTGTTTTCACCAATGGATAGAGTGGTTCTCGAGGAAGGTTTTAGTGTATAATAAATAACCGACATCCACGCGGGCGAAGTCGCGGGCATCAGCTAGTTATAGTTTATTTAGGTACCCACTATTATATTGCATTAGTATATATACCCACTATTATATTGCATTACTTCATATCACAGATATAGGGTTGGTACACACAAACCCACCGTGGGTCGGTGAACACACCATGAGGTCAGCCGTGAGAGAACACATATTTACCTCGTATCGCCCAATGAGTCGTCCTCACACTTGTCAAATACTAACAATAGAACAATCTTTTCCCGGTGAAAGACAAACCGATCCGGCTGCCAAAGCTATTTTTTTATAGAATCAAAAGTTGGAAGCAATTATTTGACTAGAGACTAACGTAGGTACTTTGCTTGGATCGTAAGTTCCATTGATATACTTAGTTGAATATAACATTGCAACAATCAACACGTGTCAGTGGTACTGAAATTCCTTTCAGTTTTTATTAGTTGCGGTAAGATAATGGATTGGTCTGTTATGCACATGAGTACGGTCGGAACAACTCGAGCCTAACCTCTATTTATATCGCACGTTACACGTACGTTCTGCGGTAACGTAACTGAATATTACAAGTAAAACCAACAGACTTCACTGTAAAGAGAATCGACCTTGAGCACACAAATGAGGGCCGGTCGCTAAACCTGTGTACATTTACTAGTGGCAGAAATTTGTATTTAATTAAATATAATTTTGTAGGAATTTGTCAATGTCGTTAAACTGTTGGTAAGTACTTATATACTCACCACTACTCACAGAAAAATAATAAAAGTTCGACCATTCATTTGATATCGATTGAATCACCCCTCGTATTTCGAACAGAGGAATAATATAAAATGTGATGCACATTACCCTGAGCCATATAGTAAACATTAGCTTTGCTGCGCTAATCTTTGTAGAAATTCATTATTATTCACATTTTTATTAATGCAGCATGTGGTACTACGAAAACGTAGGTAGTAGGTAGGTACTTAATTAGATTCTAAGTAAACGGGTCCGCTCGAATAATTTCTATCAGCAAGTCTTGGTTGCCTTTGGTGAAGCTTCGTTTAGAATAAAATCATTTTAAAAATTATGGTAAAAACACTTGCACATTTTCATTAATTTCTAGGTACAGTTCTTTGCTCGTAATTCATCATTATTTTGTCTATAGCATAATCAGCCTATACCTAATGATCGCACTGCTGGAACACAAGCCTCCTCTCGGTGAGAGGGAGTGGGCCGTAATCAATCACTTACAATGCATTATTTTTCGATAGTATAAAATCTATCCATGGGAAACCGACAAATTGTGAATTAGTATCAAACTTGCTTGCGACCTAACGCCCCTTGGAAGTAGCACTCTCCGGCCGGTGCCGCGGCACTGCTCGTTTCTCTCGCTCGGCTCGCGCGCAGTCACAGTTCTAACTTAACCTAACCCATTTCACCCAGTTCACAAGTTTTCGTCAGTTTATAATGTAACGGAAATAATTGCGATAGATTATAGGACTTATAGGTAAACTAACGGTTCTTAAAATCTTATGGTGACGTGACATACACATACAACGTGCCGCTATAATTGCGATATTAATTTTAAACATAAAAATTATAATAAGATAAAATAAATCGTAAATTGAAAATAAATAAAAATTTCTAACGCTCGCTCTAGAGCTCTCTCTTTCCTTCAACTCCTCTACTCTTTGCACGTTATGCGTTAGTCGTTTTAATTTCATTGATGCGATGTTATGATCCGTAACCCCGGCAAATGACAGTTCTCTCACAAGTAAATTTCTACATTTATATCTATAATTCTTATGGTGCACATAATAAAGAGTATTCTATTCTATTTCTTGTCCGCAAAAACAAGTTACAACCTATTTAGAATTATCGGACTGGTAAATCCTTGACCTCTAAAACAGAAAAGCTAAATTATACAACTAGGTCTATGCGTCACTAACTTTCAGTAGCTGTGGAGAGAAGTTCGTGGATCGTTCGCTTTTGCAAATGTAATAAAACCTCGCTACGCAGTTAGTTCAGACCATTGTTATGAACAAACGTGGTCGAATTTGAATATACAAACAATTACTTTGTTTACAAATAGCGCGTATACCTATGTATCCGTGTAATATTTTACCACTATTTGACATTATTTTCTTAACAGTGGTTAATAGTAAAAAAAGGATAATAATAGCTCCTTACCTCTCCCAATATGACGTTGCTTTTAATCTGCGGAAAATTGTACCAAAGGTGCTCATTGGAAACGGATTTTAGGCGTAGATATTAGTTTAGTGCGTACCGTAATATTTTCATTAAATTATTCGTAAGACGCTTATACGCGGGTTGTGGAGATCAGATAGGCAGTCGCTCCATGTATTCAGCTGCATCCGCTTAGACTGGAAGCCCACCTCAACATAATGCGAAAAGGCTAGGCAGATGAAAATGATGCCTATCGGTTGAAAATTAATTAGGCACTCGAATACTCACAATGTTTGTAAAAGATTAGGCATTTACTATTTTTGAAGGCTGTACGTTTACAGTTTGATATGTAAACGGATTTAATTTGATGGTTATCTCGACTTAAATATTGTGTTAGACCGTAAAATAAAAAGTAGCGATAATACTTAGACTTATTAGACTTAGATAATATATATTTACAAATCAAAGTTCTTGTAGTATGATAGAGCAGATTTGAACGGGAAACTTGTCTTTGTAAGACGTAGCGCAGATATGTTCTGCTCCAAAAGTATCTGATGAAAGGGTAAACAAACCCTGTTCAGGTTAATTACGCAATAACTCTCCAAAAGAAATAAGTAAAACATAAATAGCTGTATTAAGAAAGTTTAAACTTTATAGCTTACCACTTTTCCAATAATTATTCTTCAAATAACATTATTAAATTGTAATTGAAAAATCATCGACGTAACAGGAGATTAGAAAATTTACCTCAATTATTGTTAAATGAAAAACATCTTTAAAGTAATTTAAAATTATACTTTCAGGTTCAGGTATTCAAATCACTTATTTTGTTTAGTGGCACTACGAATTGGCATCCAAAGGTACATTTTTTGATCTATTTGTTTACATTTGCATCAGAACTCTTGGAACAGAGATTATTTTGGTATTAAATTAGTGTGTGATGGTGTGTGGTAGTTAATTATCGGCTGTGCGTATTGGCAATGTGGAGTGGGGCGAATAAATACGAAGAGACAGTGAAAACGAGTCCCGGGAAACCTCTCACTTATTTTTGGACTAATTAGTAGATACGCTACGTAAGACATCTTTCTCCCAAAAATAAATTCGATGAAAGGCTGTTTTAAAACACAATTTGCTTGTAATCAACTGTGTTAACTTAGTACGCAGAATGTACAAACTCGTAGCAACCGGATAACTGCTAAATTCGTTACATAATATCCGGCAAAACCTTCATTACTTATAATAAAGCTAGCTGTTACTCAGCACTAATGTTGTCTATAAACCGTAATGTATGATAATGATAATACTAGGTACTAAAACACATAATTTATCACAAAAAGTTACTTTTATTTAGGAATAAATTATACCCGTAGTAGGTAAAACTAGCCAACTGTAGTGAGGTACTTTCACTTCATAAAAACCTTAAAAATCTAAATACAACATACGGCTTTTCAACTTGGTGGCGCTGGCGAGTTTCCATGTAAGTAAGACCAGAAAAAATAGTTAAATTCTGTAACACAAATAGGAGTCCGTTATTGTTTCAATTTGCACAAAACATAGTACCTACTTAGGTAAATATGAGCTTCATGACTGCTCTACGTTTGCCTCGTAAGTATAAAAAAAATATCAGGACAAAGTTATTAGGTACTTATAATTTAATTACGTACTTTACTTATAATGGTTAGTCACGAATTTATTAAAATGTCTGCAAGGTAACAAACTAGAATAGTACATACCTATATTTCTAAGAAAATTGTAGATACGGTATGTTTTACAATTTTATTCCTATTCTTCTTTTCGTGTGCTTAGTGGCTAGCCTGGTGTCAGAGTATTAAAGGCGCCCAAGGGCCTCTGACTTGGCTTCACGTGCCGTCGAGAAATATCTCTCTGGCATGATAGTTTATGACGATATTTTCCTTCACCGTTTTTAAAGCAAGTGATAATTATACAATACGCACATGTATCCGAAAAGTCATGGGTGCGTGGCTTGGGTTCGAACTCGAGACCTATGACTTGGCAATCCGACGGTCACACCACTATACTAGGCTATCACTGCTTCCTATTTATATTTTTGAAAGAAACTTGTTTCATCGAAAATCAATATGTAAGTATGTAACCTTAAAATGGCTTGTGATCCCTTGAGACTGCGTCCTCGCATAGGTACTTACAGAATGAAAAATATCACCGCCTGTATGAGAAAGACAGATATTTTATTTATTTGTTAGCAGCTCTGTGGTACCTACATTTGAGATAATGGTCCCTACATTTAGAGAGAATATTTAGTGAATAAGATTATGGCTTGCTTTTCATCTACAATATATAGTTAGGGTAGGTACTTTAGTAGCGTTAGTTGGTAAAATTTGATACTTACTTACTTTTAAAAACCGTCTTTCGTAAGATGCTCATATTTAATATGTTTTTCTAACTACAATATGAAACCCATTAAACTTGAAAGCAAAACTTCGAAATTTTCAAACTAAAAGCTTGTTTTCATATCATCATTATTTGAGAAAGTTTGAGTTCTTTATTCATCCGAATGTATTATTCTAATGAAAGAAAATTGTTAGGTAAGTAAGTACAAGAGGGTAATTTGAATAGGGCCAGAGTTTTGTTTCGCAATCTTTTGTTTGGATGTTTTCAGAGTTACAAGAGTAAATAACTTTAGTGCTATAACATTAAGCAACATAGTGCTAGATCCCAGGCATAATAAATTAACGTAATACGTAAATAACGTAAAACATAATATTAATTTTAACTTACACTTAACTAACTTAACACCACGCCTGTATTCCCTGAAAGGTTGAGCAGAAGTGTACCCCTAGTCATCATCATCATCATTTCAGCCGAAAGACGTCCACATAGGCCTCTCCCAAGCATCGCCACTTCGATAGGTTCCGTGCTTCTCGCATCCAGTGGATTCCTGCGAACACTACGTGTTCCGGTACGCGGTCGCCTTCCCGAACGGTGCCCACCAAGTCGGATTCGGCGATTGACCTGTTTCTCGAAGTTGAAAGGACAGTTTGTCCTAAGTAATCGTCCATAACTTCGAGTGTTATGGCCTTAAGCCTTGTTTTTAAAGGTTTTTAAAATAATTTAATTAGGTTGCTTTTGCGAAACATGGTGTGCGTTTAGGTTTTAAATAAAGAAGTTTTAATCTAATCAGGGAATCTCTCATAATTTAGAAAATATGAAAATGAATCACTGAAATGACATTGGGGTAAAACCGAGACTGAGCGGTGCGAACAATACGGTGAAGCATGCCAAAACTACACCTCTGCTCTGTGCATACACGCTAACACGCACTCATTTGCAGCCATATACAATCAAACTACACCTCGAGTGCATACATGTTTACGAAACCGGCCTCACGTCACTGTTGACAGCGCTCTGTCTTGGTTTTTTATTTGGTCTGAGGTAGATCACCTTAACCGTACCTGGTTTTGGTTACCAACAAAACGAAATGTCGTAGTAAACTAGTTATTATTTATTTATTTATTTAATACTTTAAGCACATAAATGTACAGAGGCGGACTTAATGCCGTAGGCATTTTCTACCAGTCAACCTTTGGGTGATGCAGAGACAAACAGTGGTAGGTGCAATAACTAAAGTGTGGAATAAATATTTATTTAAATACTTGAAACAGTTAAAACTATATATGTATATATATATATAATATATAATAATCCTAAATATATATATGTATAAATATAAGAACAAATAAATACACATAACTACACGAACATACTAAAGGAAATAAGACAAACAATGGGAAAACATTACCGTTGTGATGATACTGCCAGCTTCTTGCGAATGTGCTCGCGAACTTTAACTTTAAAGGATAATCGGTTGGTTGCCATCCTGATTTCCTGGGGCAGCGCATTCCACAGAGAGATAGATTGAACGAAGAAGGAAGAGTGAATGAAATCAGTGCGGTGAGTGGGACATTGGAGAAGACGATTGTGTGATGAACGTAGAGTTTTATTGTGGTTTGCGCACATGTACTGAAAGTGGGGGGATAGATAGGCAGGGGGAGAGGATACGATTCATTGCATCAATAATTGACATTGATTTAAGGGTTGTGTGAGGGAGAAGTGTTTCAAATATAATCTTGAACAGAAAACTTCGATGTTTCATTGACGTAACAATATTTACTGATTTACGCACGATTGATGTATGTTTAGAATGTGTATAGATACATATTTTACGTTGTAAACGATTGAATTGAACAATGAACCAGCGATTGGGCCAATAAAACATAGTTTATGGTTTGATTTGCATGACGCCAATGCGTGTTTGTTACACTCAGAGATGAAAGAAAACTGTACGGAAAATCCGCACGTATGTACCTAGGTATTTTATGTACACTAAGGTTGGGTGGGTTTAAATTACCCTGTATGTATTTGTATGATAGTATGTATAAACTGAGTCATAATATATTAAAAAAAATTAGTTCGTTAGACCATTTTTTAAGTATTAGGTAGAGTTCCAAATGCGGGTTAAAAGTACCTAAAACTAAAGATGTTCAAACAGAAAACGTAATAGCCCAACTTTTAGAGCAATAAAAATAGATCTATATTACAGTAAAAATAAAAATCGGCAAAGTGCGTGTCGGGCCACGCACAATTAATAATGTAGTACAGTAATAATTAAGGGTTCCCCACAGTTGGGATAAATTTCTCCCATAAACAAACTTAGTTGAAAAAGTTGTTGTTGTTGAAAAACATGTTCTCCCATACATCGATCGATAAAAGTCACGGTCAATTCTTCAACTGCAAATGTAAGTTTGTATCGCAAAAATCTAAGTATGTACGAGTTTCCTTTACTTGTGCTGTGAGACCTTGCTTCTTGCCAAATTTCATGATTCTAGGTCAACGGGAAGTACCCTATAGGTTTTGATTTATTTGGGAGTTTCAAAATAGGTATGTTGCATAAAAAGGCCGTTTTTTTTATTGCGTTTACTAAGAAAATTGATTTTTTATAGCTCCAAGGGACCATAGACCACTAAGTATTTGATATTAAATTCGACTTGATATCCTGATTTCCTGAGAATAAGTGTCTTGACAGACTGACAGACAGACAGACCGACGTATGGACGCACGAACAACGAAGGGTTTTGTTTTTCTTTTTGAGGTACGGAACTAAATACGGCAACAATTGTATGTTCTGGTTTGAGTAAGAGTGCCTATAGGTAATAAAATTGATCATAGGTACTAAATCGAACTACTAGTTTGTCTTACCTATGACATAAACATATACATATGTTATACTTATTTAGTGCGCATAGAATAAAATTATGTGACGAATAATAAGGTGAAGGATAATATTATTATTTTCTAGCTAGACTCTACAAATAAGCATTGTCTATGGACTAAATTGCAGAAGTCTCTTTCAAAATGGCACAATTTAGATTTTAGGTTTGTAAATACGAGGGCTGAGTGCCTTGACATTTCCACCTACTCGAGAAACTTAGCTGTCCTCATAGTCGGTGTGCCCTATCTTATTTTAACATCAACACTCATTTCTTCAAACCTTCCACTCTCAACTCTTCACTTAAGTGGTTTATCGTGATGACTTCACTGTTCTCTCTCAATTCACAAGACACTTTGTCAGTCGTTAGCATTGGTTTAAGGGTTCTGTACCTCAAAAGGAAAATACAGATCCCTTATGGGCTTTTTGTTTGTGAGGGTTTTAATTCACAAGGCGTGTCAGACTTTTACTGACTAAAACCCACCGTGTTCCTTCAGTTGCCTGTTGCCAAGGGCCCCGGTATCCCTTTCGGTCTTTCCCGCAAACCCTTATGGGATCACTTCTTTGTCCGTCTGTCTATCTGTATTTCTGTCAAGATAAGGGTTCTCAGTTGTATGAAATCGTGATTGTTGCCAGCAAGCATTGCACCTTCTTTTTTTGTTAAGAGTCTTTACAATAATTGGAATGTGTCCTCTGTTGTAGTCGGCACAGCGAATGCTGTGATCTTAGATTATTTTATAATATAAGGCTGTGATAATGCTGTTTTGTTTTGTTGTGTTTTGCGTCTACGTTCACGTCTTTGTAGGCTATGTAAAAGTAGCGTAGAGAACACGCAATTTGATAAATATTTACCCAAAATGGATCACGGAATCCCGGCGAAGAAGCATCAGTTAGCTTCAAAATATTTTTTTAGGCATCCTAAATTCTCTAGCTTCTTTAACTTTTCTGGATAAACGGTCTAAGTACTGGTCTACTATGTATATCTGTATTAATTAATGGTGGAAAAGATAACCTAGCCTAACCGAGTTGCAAATTTTTTTGTAAGCTTGCTAAGATAGTGGAAAAAAACGCAAATAAAAAAAGCCAGCAACTTTACTCAATTTACTTTTATAACGTAGTCGGGAAAAACCCTTTGCGCGCGCCACCCGTGCCGATTTGCGTGCGCCCGCGGCCCTAATTATTACGCTCTCCGAATCTTGTACTGTTGTAACTGTAACGTGTTTCAGTAAAGTTTTTATTATGAGATCACGCGTTTTATTGACAACGTTATACTTTCTATTTAATTGACACTAACTGCTGCCCGCAGCTCAGCCCGCGTTTGATCCAAAATTGGTCCAGCCGTTTCGGAGATTAGCCGGAACAAACAGACGGAGAGAAAAGAATTAAAAAAAAATGTCATACATACCTTATATCATCATAGACTAAAAAAGTAACGTAGGTACTACCTAAAAATCGAAGTGAATTTATGCACAAATAACCTGGTATACATGCTAGCTCTGTGGAACGTTCACTGGTTTGGCGTGGAATATTAATTGATCACTCATCAAATACCTACCTATTTAGGGTGATGTCTTGAAACAATCAATATACTAACAATATACCCTTTTTTAGACTTAAAAAAAAGGAGGAGGTTATCAATTTGTCTGTATTTAAAAAAAATGTTTTTTTACACTGTATATTATGAAAATTGATTTATGAATCGAAATCTCTGATTCTAGTATTGACGTGGTTTTTTTACCTTGATGCATCAGCGCTATGAGGACGTGGTCGTACCCAGCAGTTGCGATGACCATGATAAAAAAAACCGGTCAAGAAGTGTTCCGTACCACCGTACAATTATTTAGCAAAAAACGCCGAAAAAACCCGTTCCTTGTATGGGGATCCCCTTTAATTTTTAACTTTATTTTATTTTTAATATTTGTTGTTATAGCGGCAATAGAAATACACGATCTGTGAAAATTTCAACTGTCTAAGTCACTATTACTACTACCTATAACGGTTAATGAGATACAGCGCGCTGACAGACAGACGGACGGACTAATAACGTAATAGTAATTTAATAGGGTACCGTTTGGCATCCTAAGGGACGGAACCTTAAAAAATATGACTTTTTCTAAGATTGATTTTAAAGAAGTCATCCTAACTAATATTATAAATGAGAAAGTGAGTATGTTTGTTTGTTACTCTTTCACGCTAAAACGGCTGAATGGATTTGGATGAAATTTGGCACATGGGTATACCATGACCTGGAGAAGGACATAGGCTACTTTTCATCCTGGATCGCAGACAAAATCGTGGGCAATAGCTAGTTTAAGATAAAAATCACACACGAATAGAACGAACTCTGATACAGATAATTTAGCACAGGCATAAAAACTATTTTATTGTTTTGACATTCATTGATTTTATTTATTATGGGTCAAGGACCTTAAATATATTAATTTTATTTATTTATTGAGATTTTGTAGGTAAGAGTGTTTTACTAAAGTACTAAGTAGGTAATAAGTTCAGCGTCTCAAAACAATTTTATGAATGAAATAAAATGAAAGTAGATCGCGAGGAATTAGTCAGACATAAGACAAAACTATGAGCAATGAAGAGGATCGAAGATACTTGTATGGCATGTGTACCTAAACTTCAGTCAAATTCCTCATAAAATGTAATTTGAGTGCAAGCGCATTTAGTCATCATTACGTCTTTAGGTACAATATATTAGTGCGCATTCATGCCCCGTTAAAATAAGACAAAGTTGTGCCTATATTGCTCATTTTAAATCTGGGCAGTGAGTTATCCTTTAATAAATCGTTAAATTTTTGTTATCACATTGTTATTTGCTCACACACAGAATTTAAAGATTTTGTTTTAGTTTTGTGCGATGTAGGTAGGTTGTATTTATCTATATCTTATAATATTATCTTATTATTTTAAGTTTGGCGAAGGAACCTCCCAATAGGTTCTCGCTTAATTTATATAATTGTGTACAAGAAAATGGGTCACCATGGAATTGTCACACTGCCTTTTAGTTTAGAGTTTTATGTCCACATCAGACCATTATTTGCATACAAAGCTGCGAGTGTCGTCATTACTTTACCAAACTGCAAATGCCTAGTTAATCATCCTTACTTCCTTCCTAACTATGTATCCATACCTACTAATATTATAAATTCGAAAGAAACTCTGTCAGTCTGTCTGTCTGTATGTTACCTTTTCACGACTAAACCACCGAACTGAAAGGAGATAGATGGCATCCCGGGGAAGCACTTTTTATTGACATACCACGCGGGCGAAGCTGCGGGCGGAAGCTAGTATCATATATATCCTAACTAATATTAAAAATGCGAAAGTAAGTTTGATTGTTTCGCGGGTGAAACCGCGGGGCGCAGCTAGTAATATAATAAGTATGTATTTCATTTATTTTGTATAGTATTAGTAACAACGACTTAAAAATAATTATAACCAGTCGTGTAATTTTCCTCACAATTATTTCAAGCAAAAATCAGTCTTATTGGTGATAGACAATACATTGCACTTAAAAAAAAAAACATGTCTACGTAGGTAGTTAGTTAATGCCCATTTGATTTGATTATTTGGGTCACACACTCGTAGGATTTATAAGAGACGTACCTACATACACGATTTAATTATTCAAGATAATTTCACGCTATTTCGGAATATTACGCATCAACAATGACTTCACCATCTAAACGAGAATGGCCAGATTTTTGTCAAATATTCCACTCGGTATTTTATTCGAATTGTGTTTGTAGGAAACACACTTCGATGTTTAATTTTTCTTGTTTTATTTCATCTGTTTTCGGAATAGCTACGATAATTTAAAACTTAAAAGAAATGGACTTAGCTGCGGCACCTACCTACCTAATTAGCATAATTAATTGAAGTCTGCGTCCCAATTACTCCCTGGAGAGCTTTTCCATTTTATTAACCTTGGCAGGAAAAACTATTTTATTTAAGATTATTTTTTGGAGAATTTTGTCTGCAGAATTAGGTATTAATTTAATATTCTTTTGTTAAACATATTTACGGAGGTAAGTTATTAAGGGGTATCGTATTACCCAGTTACTGGGTTGTGGAGGTCAGATAAGTAGTCGCTCCATGTAAAATACTGGTATTCAGCTGCATCCGGTTAGACTGTGGAAGCCGACCCCAACATAGCAATGCAAATTGATTGATTACGGAGGTAAGTACCGACCTAGTAAGGTTTCAGGAATTTATAGGACTCAGGAATCCCGCGTAGCAGGAGAATGATCAGATCACATTCAGGTAAGTTGGCAGGTAGAAAATGCCTATGACTTTAAGTCCCCTTCTGTACCTACATTTATGTGCTTGAAGTACCGATTAGGTAAATAATGTAAATATCCTCATATTCATAAAAAAAATAATGTAGGTAGGTGAAACTCCAGTTCCCAAGTCCGAAGGGCTGAAACTAAATAAAGATTTTACGGATACAGCGATTGCGATTTACATATTCAATTGTAATGCTCACTTCCCACCTACAGTCCAGTTTTAAAAACGAAACA
Organism: Lithophane socia; assembly: GCA_947522985.1. Taxonomy (NCBI): domain Eukaryota; kingdom Metazoa; phylum Arthropoda; class Insecta; order Lepidoptera; family Noctuidae; genus Lithophane; species Lithophane socia. The sequence goes on along the minus strand of OX383256.1, from coordinate 10,997,377 downwards.
AAGTTCAGATTAAACTGGAGATTGGTGTTATCGCAGGTAAGTGAAGGAACAATGTTAACAGTTACACTTTTTATGTTGGTAGTAAATTAGACAACTACCTAAAAAAAACTGCTAAGGTAAGTAAAATGTTCTCTAAGATTAATGAGGATTATACCCTTATGTAGTAGGTACCAAAAGACGTCCGATATTATTGCGAATTTAGTACTGCCTGAAATGATGCATGATGTGTAACACAAGGCAGAATAAAATGCGTAGCCGTTGCCAGACCTTCCGGTTATATCAGAGCCAACTTATCCCAATGCGAACTTTCATTAGGTCAATGCACCGACGAAAAAGGATACCTCTGTCCTATTCTTATTTCTTTGCTTCATAACTGGTCCGCAATATTTAGGATTATCGTTTCATTTACGATTCACAAGTCAGCTTAATTAATTAAGCTGACTTGTATCTTCGTATTGTGTGAACATCAGTTACTTAGTGTTCTAGGCTACATATAATGTACCGAGACCACTTGATGATCTTGAAACATGATCAGTTGATACATTGACGTATATTCATTTATTTTATAATGTAGCTATTAATTGCGTTATAAGACAGTAATGGAAGAAGGTGTCAAGATCACTTTATTAGTCTGATCAAAATTAATTACCTACCATGACTATCAGTTGCTCTCCGGAACGTTTATACATAATTTTAGTAGTAGGTATTCCTTTACTGAGTCAACGTTTTATGATCCTAAATTATATAAATAAACCTTTAAAATAAACGTAATTATTTAATAATACATAGTAAACGCACTATTGTAAATCATTTATTTCAGTTCACTAAGAAATTAAGAGTTCGAAATGACGATTTTTAGTCTGGTATTCCATCTAAAATAAGAGTATAAGAAGTCATAAAACGGCTAACTGTAAGGTTAAGATGAGAATTAGGTCGGCCGACGGGTTAATTCGCGGACACTGGCTATTGACTACTGATACGCATAGTAACACTTCTGAGACCGCCACCACCTTGCTATTCTCTAATGGACTGTACACACCTATTCCCACTACTTACATAAAACAATTAAGTCTTTACAATAATTTGTAAAGTGATGGCTACCCTGAAAGTACGACCACGTGAACGTCGTGACACCATAAACTCTTATGAGCAGTAGTTAGTGTACACTTACATAAATTGTTTATAATGGATATTCATACTTATTGTCTTTTGGAATATTTGGGATTTACGTAATATTTTCATAACAAATTCTTCAGACTCTAGGTATAATTGTATCATTTGCTTTAAATCACTGTCATCTAGGCAATTGTGCTAAATTGTTCCAATCAACGTTTGTGAAATGGCGTTTCCTAGTCTTCAATTCATAGATTGTCTAATGGATCTGTCTCCAACAATGACAAGTCAATCGACACCAGGACTTGACTATGATATGATACTGTTATCACGTGTTGTTATCAGCGTCTACCGATCGATATGAGTATTTTCGCTGAGATTGGGCCATGAGGCACTTTCACCGCCGTTACACGCGTTTTCTAGCGAAACACCGAACTCAATTATTAATAGCAGCCTATTTTTGGAGCGGCTTCGGACGCGGATTTGCGCTCGGGCGTGTGCGAGGCCCGGGCGAAGTCACTATCTCACCTGGGCCAGGTGTAGACACCGGAAACTTCAAAGCCGAAGTGCCAGGAGCCGGCGTAAGCTCCCTGCGCTTTGGGTCCAGTACACACACCGTGGCCGTGGGCCTTGCCGTCTTCCCATCCACCACAATAAGTTCCACCATCGTCAAAGTCGAAACGGCCACCGTTGAGGCCACGCTGCGGGGGGTTTCCGCTAGCGGCGTGCGCGGCGTCGGCTAGCTCGCTCGGCTGCATCACGCGGAACCGTGGTGCCGCGGAGGGGAGGGCCTCCCGCGCGCACCCTCCACCGAGCTCGCGGTATAAATAAACATCAGCTGGGCATGTCGCGCCGTGGCGCGCCGCCGAGTGAACACCACTCCGGTCCTGCGCGAGGAGCACTGCGCGCCCGCGGAACACGCGCCGCCCGCCCGCCGCGCCCCGCCCGCCCTGCGCACTGCGTACGCAACGCAGCGCAGCCCGCCGTCGCCGAACCCGCTGCTACCGCCACATCGTCGCCACAACAACTTACAATACTGCTTTTTTGCCCCAAATATTCTTTATACAGCTGACACTACAATTTAGATATAATATTTTTTTATACTACGGATAAAAAATTGGACGTTACCTTGGGGCACGGGGCGTTGACTCCCAGGCTTACATAAAAATCTTGTTAGATATGTATAAAAACCAAACCTATACTTTTCTTTAATTTTGTAGATTTTGGCCCTCAGACATGGCTCGCCAGGGATGCTTAGAACACTACCTCCTTTAGTAGGTCACTTGGTGATCTGTTACAGCTCCGTGCCAAGATTTCCATTGGTAATCGTATTACGATGCCATTAAGGAATTTTCAAAAGGATGGGCAGTATCATCCTTCTAAATATATCAGCTAATTAATGAAAAAGAGCGCGCAATCCTTCAAAACGATAGTTCTGGGCCGCCAGTCGTTTTCATCTGATGGCCACCCGTGGTGTGCCTACCTGGTTGAGGCAAGCTAGGTCATGCTTCACCTTCTAAGCGGTTTCCATTCAAAATAATCTCCTTAACAATAGTTTAATAAAAATAAACGGTGAATAGAAATTCTTATTTCTGTGAAATTGTTTATCATGCCAGAGCTAAAATGGCGAGCATTATTAATATCTTAATCTAATTATCATCTTATTAATACCTAGCTCATTGCTATGAAATAGAACAAGCTATTATTTCCAATCCCATTGATAAACTTTGTTCATGCTATTGAAATTCAATAGCAGTTGTCCAAGAAACCTGCAAAGGTCTGTCATGCATAACAGTTACCATTGTCCAATACCAACCCCAGGTTGACCCCAGTGTATGTAAGTAGTAGGTAAACTACAAAAAAAGCTGTTCGTCACAAAGCTTTAAGATAAACAAAAGACATGAGCGTGGAATAGTATACTTTTTGATAGTAAAATATGTAGAATGGTTTTATTCTTTTTATAAACTTTTGGAGTATCATAGACTTGATCAATTACCTTTTACAGTGATTTAATGCCGGCGAAACTAAATTGCATAGCGTCAGACTGAAGAATACGCTGTCTAATTGGGGGTTCATTGAACCTACATGCCGTACCTACCACCTTCCATATGTACCTACCACGGATATATATGGTACCTACCTACCCACTGTTGTTGAGGTGAACCAAATGAACTCATTCCAGAGTTTAGATAGTTGATAATTAATAGGTGTTTATTACTATTTTTCTATTTATTTATGGAATTTTTATAGATCACCATCGTAATCTAAAGTAACAAAAACAACATAAATAAAATAACCTACTTTTAGTCAAAAATTGATGAGGATTATGGAACATAAACTGATTCTTCGATACTTCGGATGTCAGTGATGCTAATAATTTATGGAACATGCTTAGGTATACTTAGTCTGTTTAAGGTGTCGTCATTAAGCACTACCCCTATACATAATGTACTCTATGTTAAGGACTCTCATGTATGACTTTGTCATTGTGTCATTGCGTCTTTATAAAATGTACTTTTTTTAAAGAATGTAATCATGTGTATGTTGTACCAACACCTACCTAGGTACCTACTGTTTGAAGAGACAGGATTTGTATCTACTGGTCTACAACCAACTCCCTTGCTTCCTGCGAAGTATAATTTGACGCTAAATAAATCATTAATATTAAGTAATTCTTCCTCTTCCTATATCATCAAACAACACGATATCTTCCAAGCAGTGCAGAGACCTAAGCAGTCCCAAAGTGAGGGCTGCTGCTCAAATTTCCTAACTGGAATAATCCCTTCAGAGTGAATCTGGGTGAACCCAAGAATATGACGAAGACGTTTTGTACCTATAGTTTCTGTTTTCGCCGGAAAACACGTAGGAAATAATTTGGGTTGATTATTAGATAAATCCATTTGTCCGCCCACACACTAATTTAAACACTCCAATAACCACCCTATTTAGTTACATGTTTATTTTTCCAAGTCAGACCTAAAGTTTAAATAAGTAGGCTAATTGTGTCTGTTTTCGTTAGGCAGTGTCAGTGTGGTAGGTAGGCAGTTATTAGGGTCAAAATCAAATCAAAATATTTTATTTCACATATGCCTTGGCCACTTAGGAAACGTCAGAAGCTATTTCTCGTAAACCTACATGGGCATGGAGAAGAGCCGAAACAGAAGCGTAGCACAAGTGTAGCACTGGCGTAGCATCGTCGTAGCACTGGTGTAGCATGGGCCTACCATAGGCGTAGCACCGTCGTAGCACTGGTGTAGTACAGGCGTAGCACAAGAGTAGCACAGGCGTAGCACCTGTGCATTCTACAGATCTTTTATCTTCTATTCGTTTTTTAGTCGCCCTGAGAAGAATAACTTTCGCTACGCTAACCTACAATTTTGTGCAAACGCATAACGTGCAACATGCTCGTAAAAGGTAGTTCTCGATGCTCCTAACTGACACTTTTTAGGGTTCCGTACCCGAAGGGTGCCAAACGGGGCTCCGTTTACTTACTATTACTAAGCTTTCACTGTCCGTCCGCCTGTCTGTCAACGGGCTGTATGAACCATAAAATGTAGACAGTTGAAATTTTCACAGATCGTGTATTTCTATTGCCGTTATAACAACAAATATTAAAAATAAAATAAAGTTAAAAATTAAAGGGGATCCCCATACAAGAAACGGGTTTTTTCGGCGTTTTTTGTTAAATATTGTATAGTGGTAACTGGTAGGTACAGAATCCTTCGTGTGCTAGTCCCAATCGCACTTGACCGGTTATTCCTCATGGATGTCATTCGCCCTGGGGTGGACGGCTGGGTCTGTCAGACTGTTATTGACCAAAAACCTAACATTCATACAGAAATAGGAATAACGAGCGAGCGAAGTGAGCTCGAAATCTTTAGCAACCGGCCTGGGATAGTTTGGGCACCCGAGTACCGAAGGGCTCAAAACCAGCCAATATGACAGCTTGATGGATACAATTATTTTAATACAAAACTAGAAAAAATAAAGGTCCGAATTAACGCTGCGGCCGCTGCGGGTAACTATATTGTCTTCGCGAAAAACTAAAGTGGTCCGTGTCTGAAGGCGTTTCGTTTTTTCTAACATTTCTGTTGTTATGAAATAATAATAAAAAAAGCAGTATGTCAAATCGCAAGTCCACCCCCTGACCGTGGTATTCGCGTGCGGTGCACGCCTTGCTCGCCCGGTTCCAGCGGGCCTGACCGGTTGCTTAGCAGTTTTAACTGGTCAGGCATAATCATAAAAATGTTTTGTTGCATGTGGAAATGCGACCTATACGCTAAACTGGGTACAGAGTGTGAGAGTGCCTGGTACCTATACAAGTTCTAGTAGCTAAAAAAAAACGCGGTATTTTAGGAAAGAATTATGTTTTGACGAAACTACTGAAAGACGATATTACTCATACTGGGTTTATTGACTCGATGAGGTAGAGCCCTAATCGGGTCCGTCTTACTGACATAAAAGTTTAATTTTATTGTTACGTAGATAAGACAGGAAAGAAAAAAAACCTACATTTACCGCCTCTGTCTGAAAAACGCATTAGTCCGGTACACATAAATCTACCATCACCGCCAGACCTACCAGTTAACAGATAGTTGATATGCAATAGTCCACTGACATACGTAAGTCACAAAGTAGGCAACATTTAGGTAACTGGCTCTGTCTGAACAACGCATACATTAAATAATGCAACGTATGGTAAGGTAATGGTAATGTACAGTTAACGCCACGACGACCGTGGAAACTGGTAACATTTTGACCTAGAGGGCCTAGCGTAATGCGTAGATAAGTAGTTAAATAGACAAATGCAGTCTTGTGTACAGACTAAAACTGAATAACTTAGCTTACATTACATTAATTAGTTGTAAACCGGGTATATAATGAAACGGAACGTCTTTACACTTCGAACAATTTAATTAGAAAGAAAATAACACGCTACAGAGGCCCTAGTGTGAGTTTCTATAAACTATTTCGACTTTACGCATCGACCGCGTTCGGCACTTCGATTGGGCTTTCACTGGCCAGTGAAGGGCCAATCGGAGTCGATGGGTAAAGTCAAGCTGGTCTCGGTAAAGTCAAGGATGGCCTCAGGTCACTAATACGTGCTACTACTAATCTTCATTTTACAATTTGGTTCAAAATAAGCTTTGCATTACCTTTATACACTTACTATAAAGTGGGTGATAGACGTGCGAGCAAGTACGCGTACTTATGGCTCGGCGAGCTTACTCGCCCGTCTGTCACCGCCGCGATGTTTTAAGCGAGCTTCACGTGTGTCACCGACGGCGAACCGAATAAGGTCGCGAACTTAAAGACCGCGTACTTTAAGTACGCACGTCTATCATATGTGGATCATGGCATGGAATTAGTAAGTAAGGTGATCATGACAGATCACTGACAATGACAGTTGACAGATCAAATTTTTTAATGTTGACGTTGACGTCTCACTCTGTTGACGTGATTTCGTGATTTTTTGTTATTAATCATTTCTCATTCATCAAGAACAAAACACCATTGCATTAGCACAATCAGTCGTTGTATCTTCCAACATTTAAATTTGTTATAATCGAGGAATACGTGCATAGGAAATGAAAACGGAATAATGTGACTTTTAAACGATAATTTCCGCGTAACCTGACGATTTTTTTGGACCTGGAAATCGTCAAATATTTGAATTTCCTAACAATAATTGTCCGAACAGAAATACGAACACCAGCTATCAGCTCTAGAACTTGCACAAGAGAACTATCCCAGGAAAAGGTTTTACGCAGTGGATAAAGATTGCTGTAATACACTTTAGAGGTATTCTAGAGTTTCCGATCAGTGAAGTAAAGTCGGCAAAATGGAAGCCCCAGAATCCAGCCGATCCAACATGGTGCAGCCGACATCATGGTGCCATCCTGCAAACAGAGTGCATCGATTTTTCGCACTGTTACTAATGTGCTTCCTTTGTTTTGGTAAGCTACAATCAAATTGTTATTATTGCATGGAATTGATTATCATATGAAATAAACTCCTTAAAATGCGGGTCTATTGTATCAAATATTACACACATATAGGTCCACATTTTAGAATAAGTCCAGTAGCAAAGAAACAAAAAGTCTATAACTATATTAATACTATAAATGGGAAAATAAGTCTGTTTATTACCATTTTAAGTGTTAACGGCTAAACGAATTTCAATTAAAAATGGACCACACCATGACCTGGGCAGCAAATAGGCTACTTTTATTCTGTTGGTATGTCCCCTTGGGATAATTTCTGCCTGGAAGCGGGTGAAGCTGCAGGAAAATGCTAGAACCACACAAAAATGAATGCATTTACAAGGCTAATTACTATGCTAAAGAAACAGACGTTATATTTATAATATTCTTTTAAAATTACTAAATTACATTGGTTTTAAAATTTTCCTGTTTCAGGTTCCTATTTTTGTTATGATACTCCTGGAGCATTGGCGGACAACTTCAAGGATGACTCACACTTGAACACATCCCAGTTTGCATTGCTTTATTCTATATACTCATGGCCAAATGTGGTATTGTGTTTCATTGGCGGTTATCTTGTTGATAGGTATGTTTCTACATAATTAGTTTTTTGTTTATCAGTTCATAATGAAACATAACTTTTTCCACAATTTATATTGGTGCAATGGTTATAATATAACATCTAAATTCAAAATTTCTCTGTATTTTTATCTTTTTAGGGTTCCGTACTCAAGGGTAAAACGGGACCCTATTACTAACGCTCCGCTGTCTGTCTTTCACCAGACTGTATCTCATGAACCGTGATAGTTAGACAGTTGAAATTTTCACAGATGATGTATTTCTGTTGCCGCTAAAACAACAAATACTAAAAATCAGAATTAAAAAAATATTTAAAAATCAAGTTTGTTGTATGGGAGCCCCCATACAACAAACTTGATTTTTTTGCTTGTTTTTGCTTGATATTGATAACGGCAATAGGTAGACGCTTGAAATATTCACAGAATATTTAGTTAAATATTCACTATAAAATTAAATTAAAATAAAATAAATATATAAGGGGGGCTCCCATACAACAAACTTGATTTTTTTTTACTGTTTTTATAGAAAATGGTACGGAACCCTTCGTGCGCGAGTCCGACTCGCACTTGGCCGGTATTTTTTATTTTAAAGTTTTGTTTATTCCATTTTTTACATCAAAATCTGTTTCATTACAGAAATAAAATAGGCCTAGTCTTATTTGTTCCATAACTGAAATGAATGATACATTTCCAACCACCGCAGTTTACATAAGATTTAGGCAAATCAATCTCTAATATATCCAATTGATAAATGATATCAAGAAACAATAATATAACTATGAGGAATACTATACATACAATGTTGTCTGTTATCCTCTGTTCTGACAAAACAAGTATTTTATCATTAGGAATTTAGATCAATATGCACACATTGCATTATAAATACTTATAGGTAGACCTCTGCACATGATATGATGTTTACAATATCTGTGACCCTATTTAGTCCAATTATATCAATAAAACATTGGGATATTATATTATGATTGCAATGTTATTAAATTGTAATGTTCACCCTCATTTATTGGTATATAATTGAATAGCCCAAATCTTGATAATAATGTTTTTTTTTTCAGGTATTTTGGTGTGAGATTGGGCACTGTAATTTATATGACGATTGTATTTATTGGAGCTGTAATATTTGCATTTGGAGTATACATTAATGCATTCTGGCTGATGATACTCGGCAGATTTGTATTTGGGTAAGTATGAACAACTTGCACATAAAAACCTAGAAACAGGAAATGAGAAACAAAACAGCCACGCCTTTTCTGAATGTGAGAGTGAGAAGAAACCACATAATGTATGAGTGGATAATAATTCAAGCATACATTTATTTAAGCATACATTAGTTCCTAATTGTAATATTTAATCTATTTCAGTATTGGAGGAGAATCCCTACAAGTTGTTGTTAATAATTATGTAGTACTTTGGTTCAAAGGAAAGGAACTCAACATGGTATTTGGACTACAGTTATCATTCTCACGATTTGGAAGTACTGTTAACTTTTGGGTCATGGAACCAGTGTACAGATGGGTATCAACATATTACGGAGGATATGAAAGATTAGGAGTTACATTGTTCATTGGTGTGTGTCATGTTATTATTTATTGTTAGTTTTCATAACTCCTTGTCATCTCCTTATTAAAATAATCTATCTTTTCAGCCTCACTAACTTGCTTCGTATCCCTTATTTGTGGCGTGATTCTTGGCTGGATGGATTACAGAGCTGAAAAAATTCTTGGAAGGCAAGATGAGCAAAGCAATAGTGAACCCTTCCATCTAACAGACATAAGACATTTCAAATCAGTGTTTTGGCTTTTGTCTGTAATTTGTGTGGCATATTACCTAGCCATCTTTCCATTTATTGCCTTAGGAAAGTGAGTAACTGCCTGGATTTTTCCTTTTTTTTTCTGTTACATCTGTGTTCAATCCTGTTCATAAACAGTAATGTAAAATGTAAATTCTAACTAAACAAGCAAGATCATTAAAATTTCTCATGATTTTACAGATTATTCTACGAGCGAAAATTCGATTTTTTACCACAAGAGGCAAACAATGTAAATTCTATGGTTTATTTGCTATCAGCAGCTCTAAGCCCATTCTTTGGTATTCTTATAGACAAGACAGGAAGAAATATGACATGGGTTATAATAAGTATTGTGACGACGATGAGTGCTCATTTTATGTTAGCTTTCACTTTCTTGAGTCCATATGTTGGAGTGGTAAGAAAAAAACGCTTTTTGTTATCGCAATACCTAAGTTATAATTTAACATCTGTTAAAACAAGACAAATACTTTTTCAGATTACACTGGGCATCTCTTATTCCCTGCTAGCCAGTGGTTTATGGCCACTTGTGGCGTTAATGGTTCCAGAAAACCAACTAGGAACTGCATATGGAATGTAAGGCTATTTTGATTTGGTGTTTTATTTATAAATAAATGCACTTTAATAATAAGCAAGCCATAAAAGGCACACCTGTCATTGGCTCTGGTGCGATAGGACCGTAATAATTATTAAAAGAAACGTTAATCGAAATAAAGTCAAAGCAAAAGCATCCATTCCATTTAGAGTTTCTTTGTGCCAGCCAAGCCCAGAGTTCGGGGATTTAAACATAACTGGTAAAATGTGGGTCTATTCACTTGGTACCCCTTTGGGGAATACAGGGACGAGGTTATGGTACTTAATTAACTAATTGGTAACATCCTGATTACTCAGGTATAAAGCCTCTACCGTACCTTCCGCCGATAAGCGCTGCTGTCCCAAAGGGCATACGCGTAGCGATTGCATCCAGATTGCAATCGTTCTGAAGTGCAAGTATGGGGTGTATCCCACTATTTCCATGGAAATACAATATAGAAAAAGTGGGACCAGCGTTTAAAACAAATTATATCCCATTATTTCTTTTGCGTATATCCCGTTATTTGAAAAGTGGTAAACTTTGCTGTCTATCAATAACAGTCAATTACAACTATGATCAAGAGGTTTTATCTAAAGAGGAAATAAATAAATAGTTTCTATGTGCACGCCGTCATAAGAGAATATCAGTTTGAATCAGGCACAGTATTTCTATCAATAGCAATATCTAATAGAAATAGTGGGATACACCCCAAGTATGTACAAGTTATTGAGGTGCACATTTTTAATTTTTTCAGATGTCAAGCAGTTCAGAACATGGGCCTAGCTACTGTTATTATCTTTGCTGGAATTATTGTTGATAAATATGGATATTTAATGTTAGAAATGTTCTTCCTGGGGTGTCTCTTTGGTATGATTCAACATCATAAAATGAAGATTCAAGTTAGGTATTTCTTATTGAATTTGAATTCATAGTAATTTTATTTTTTCTAGTGTCCCTAATTGCGGCTGTGCTCATATACATTATTGATTCAGCAAACAATGGTGTACTTAATATGTCACCAAGTATGAGGGATTCCACGAAGACGTAAGTTTTGCCTTCATCAAATATTTTTACTCAGTAAAATGCTACACTGTACCTACTACATTGCTGTAGTTCATTAGTAATAGTACTAGCCTTTACTAGATTGAGGTCTGAGGTTTCTATACAGGGGGGGCACGTGCCCCTGTGCCCCTGCCCCTGGATCCGTCCTGGATTACTCAACTAAGCTGTTTAACCGTGTACTCTACCATGATCACAAATGATTCATCGCGATTGTTAAAAGGCGCGGACAATGAACCTGTAGCTTAAAATTTCAAATGCAACCATTAATTTCGTAATATTCCGTTGGAAATTTTATTTAACAATACGATTATAACAATCATTCCAGGGAAAATGACGAAACTGCAAACCTATTAGATCATGAAGATTATACAGACCAAGAAGAAACTGACTCGAGGAGGCCCTCGGAGTCACTAGATCAGTCAATTAACACACGAGACGTCGCCCAAGAACAGTCTGATAGAATACGCAGTAGATACTTAGCACAAATATTGCCAAGCAGTAATGTTTCAGAAAGACAATAGACAACCTGATATAATTATGCCATTATAGGTACCTGTAAATAATTATTGTCCTAGTATGTACTTCATTTAGATTTAGAATTAATTAATTTACTTATTTTAATTTTATAAACAATATTAAAATAAAATATCAAAATGTTAAAAGTTTACTGTGTCGTGTAGTGTTTGAGATAATTGGGATATTTCCGGTAACAGCTATTTTGAATTCAGCAAGTTGGGAACCAATCGGAACCATAGAAATAACTTTGTTTTTCAGTTTCCGTTCAAACCAAATTTTGCCGTCGATAAAATCAATGTTAGTACCTAGCCATGATTAAAATTATTCATCCCTTTCACGGAACCTTTCATGTGTGTTGTCTGAATCGGTTCAGCCGTTTAGTAGGTACGAGGGAACATAGAGACGGACATACATAATTACATACATACACGTTAAACACATACCCCTCCTTTTTTGACTTCGCCGCAGTCGGGTAATAAATCGATTTACTGGCTGCGACGTACTGAATATGTTGGCACTTTCGTCAAATAGGTACTTACGCCTGTTACACTACTGTATCACCGTTTTATTATCCAGCAGTATGATGATGACTAGAGAGCGAAGATTGCGTGTGTCAGGTCAGGATATAAGTAGGTACTTACGTGAATCTTAACAATCCCACCTGTCGTTTTCTTATAACCTGTACCTACCCTGTGGCTTGCCTCTCTAAAAGAGGTGATAGACGTGTTAGCAAGTACGCGCAGGTACTTATGGCCGACCCGAGCGAACTTAAAGACCGCGTACTTTAAGTAGGTACGCACGTCTATCACCCACTTAACAGGACAAAATTAAAAACTTACCTATTAAAAATACATAATAGGTACTTAATTAAATCATCATAAATTATTATTATGATAAAAATACACTAGCAGGACATCACTTACCGTATTATATAGTGCTCTGTGACGTCACTGCTAATTGGTGATGTCAAGGGATATAACATTTCACACAAGAAAACAAGTCTCACTTCTTTAAATTCTAAAATGTTTTTAATAACTTTATATCGTACAATATAAACTTAGGTAAGTACAGTACTTAAATTATAGTTAAAAGTACAATTATTACAATAATGGTTAAGCCCGTTTGTGCTTTTCTTTAATACCTAATACAACTATAATTATTGCTATTATATTAATACATAACTTATTTATTTAAGGCATTGCATATCACTTTGAGGTAATTTTATATTAGTTTAGAATTCATCAATGTTGTTTTTATGGCATCATTAATACCTACTACACAACTTGTGTTCATGAGCCTTAAATAACCGTATCGAGTCCCAACTTCGAACGAATTTCGTTTTTTTTTCGCAGTGACCAGTTATAAACTTTAAAATCAGCAATACAACTCACTAAGTTCATGAAAGTGCCAAATGTCATGATTTCATGAAATAGTCATTCAATACACTTTCATGAGCTTAGATAGTTGTATTGCTGATTTTAATGTTTATAATTCAGTAAATCCATATTTGTTACGAGCGCTAATAATATTTAGATCAACATACAACCTGATACTGACCTGCAAATTGCAAAAAACGTAAGAAAATTTGAATTTCGCGGGCCACCCTAGCGCATCCCCCATAATAACTGAAAAATTAAGTAGGTAGCATCGAGATATAAGTACTAACGTACTAGAGAAGACACCGTAAACACCTACTTTGTCTCGTTCAACTGCGGCGATCGCGCCGCAGTTTGTCGAAGAAAACGCGTAAGTGCCGTGATTTACATGGCGCTTAAGACCTTTTTGCCGAGAATAAATACACTTCCGCAGCAAATCTAGCTCTGTGGTAAATTAGGTACGGTTTAGACGAATTGTTATTATTTTAGCGCTGCAGCGAACTAAAGATTCAATGCGAAGAATAGGACAATTCAGTTATTTGACGTAGCTTCTCTAGTACGTTAGTACTTATATCTCGATGGTAGGTAGGTACCTTTTCTCACATACCTATAGGTACCTAATTTATTTTACTTTTACCAAACAAAAAAACTTTTTCGTTTCCTGGCTGGAGGAAAAAAAAAACGATTTCGTACGGACTCTAATATAAGTAAAACATGCTGTTGTTTCTTACTATGGCAAACAATGATATTATAATATGATTGATGGCAATTTGGCAAACCATAAAATGCTAGAGGCTTATTTAGATAAATGTCAACCTTTCTTTATCCAGCTGTTTGGCTTGTTTTGAATGTACAAAATACTTACTTAAGTTATTTAAAAATAACAACTTGGTCAGTATAGTTCTAAAATATTGGCAGCTAATTAGTGCTTTCTATTTTGCTCATTAATATACTTTGCATTTATCTTCTAAAGGCCATTCAATACCATTTCCTGGTAACTGACTGTGTATAAAAGGGGAAATCCAAGCTAAATACCATCTAGAACCAAATACTTCTATCACATTAAGCTTCCAGCCTTTGTTGTGAACAAAATCTTTAGTGTAAAACTTTATTTCAGGAACTAATCTACCTTTGAGTACATTAATAAAATGGTAGATGAATAAAAATGCAGAAATAAGTCCAACTATCAAATTTAACTCTATTAAGGCAATATAGAGACTTTCATCACCAAAGTCAATCACAATGCTACAAAGTGGACAAATAAACTTAAACAATAAAATTCCATGGTTCCATGTGATGAACAGGGAAAGAAATTTAATATTATAGTAGAAAGAATACATCATACCCACAGAGACATAAAACGTGAACAACATGAAATATCTATGATTAAAGTACCCAACACAACATGCAAGAAATGTACAGTGATGGTCTCTGTTTAAAATACAAATATTACATATGTCACAATGCCAGGCACGCGGTGGTCTCAAACATTCACACACACTACATAAAGCCCATTTCTCTTTATTGAAACCTTCAAGGTTTTTACCTTTTATTGTAGTATTTGTAAACATTCCATAAATCATATTTCCCATGACATTATGAAACAGAAAGCTTGCACAAGCAAGATGATAGCAGAAGGCTAAGCTCCACTGCTCAACCAAAGTAGGTAATACAATATATAATTCAAACATGAATGCAGGTATAAGTAACAAGGTAATTGCAATATAAAAGCTATGTTTTAAAAACCTTCTCAACTGCATATTTTTAATGACCTCCAATTTCATTTTAATAATCATTTTGTTGAATAAATGGATCTTTTTGTCTCTATAATTTATTTCTAGTATACACCATTGCTAGTCCACTAAAAACTGCTGCATGGCATTGTCTGCAATAGAGCAATATTATATTAGCGTAATATTAATTTTTTAGAAGCATTGGGGAGAATCCTCCACAACATAAAGCTGAAAAGGTAGGAATCATCGGTGTCATACAAGACACCGATGATTCCTACCTAAAGGTAGGTCTAAACTGTACATTATTTACTATACCTACCTACCTACTAGATTTACTATGTTTAAGTAACTAAGATATGTAATTATATTTACCTTCTCTAGTTCTCTAAAATTTTTCTGAAAATCATAAAAGAAAATGTTTTTATTGCATGTCAGATTCAATAACAATGATTTGTCAAATGTGACAGATGACAGTCCGTCCATGGATGCGTTCAAATATTACGGTCGTTAAAAATTCGAAGACGCATCCATCCATGGAACAACATAACATCACGCCTATATTTCACGAAGGGTTAGGTAGAGGTGCACCTATAGTACGCCAACATTTCGCCAGTTATGTTTAAGTCCCATGTAACAGGGGGTGATCCTATTGCCAACAAACGGGCACAACTCCAGTGCGTCGAGTCGAGCGAGAGTAGAAGATTGAAATTGGATACACGGGACACACCTATCTTTCCAAGTGTTATCAGAGTGAAATTTATGAAAAGAAGACTATGGACAGGGGAATTTCATAACGTCGTTGTACGTACTTAAGGGTAATTATGGGTACTTGTTGACATCTACTCAAAAATGAATCGCAGATAGTTTTTGATTAAGGACTCAAAAAATACATATTCAAACACTAAATTCCCAAAAAATATAGCATCTCTTTATGGTCTCCATTTGACGTCTTCACCCGCGCCCTAGACATGGGCGTTTTCGTATTTAGTTGCTAACGGATATGTAACCGATATTCAGTTTTCATATCGATATCGAAAACCGTTTTCAGATATCGATATCAGTAGTACGATTTGCTCCCTGATATCGAGTAGCCGCCGGAAAGTTGCTAACTTATGGAATATTTGTTGTAACTAAATAAATAGAAACTAGACCTTATTGCTAGCGCGTTAGGATATAGATATTACGCACGCACTATTATTAACCAAATAACCAATAACTAGCCGAAGTTACGTAATATTCGCTTCATCACTTTTACGCCAGTAAAACATTGAATGGTAAGACAGAGACAAAGCGAATAAAAACCGTCGATGTCATATCGCTCGTGATGTGAAGTTTGCGTTTTGTTCGTTATTACTTATTCGACATTATTCGTAGTTCGTTCTCGTTGTTGCGCTTTGGATAAGCCATAGCTCGATGAAGTTTTTGTGAAAACGGTTATGTATATTTAGATATCGATATGGTATGATAATAAACACATATCCGATATAAGTTACGTTTTGATATATCGAACCCATGCCTACCGCGCCCTCTTCTTCCTTCACCCCCTTTAACACCCCACATCACGACGAAAGTTTAGGTTCAAAGTCTGGGTCCAAAATTATTTAATTAGTTAATTCTTTTCATCGTTTATTTAGTTTTTGTTAATATATAAAACTTTCAAACATGTCGAACAGTAAAATATTTAATGCACTTAAGATCTTAAGGACCCGGAAGGATCTGAAATATTTAACTGGTAAGTACTACTTCAGTGACTCTCGGCAATTTCATTTGTCGACAAACTTTATCAATTAGTTTAATTTTTTGTAAAAACTTAGATTTTTTGTACTGAAATTTATGTCTAATGGGTCCACTAAGGTTTTCTTAATCACTATTTTAGGTTCACACAGCAGAACCTATGCTGCTGCAGGTAGTCAAGTTCATACCAAATGTAAAATTGTCAATGGCATTTATGTGGTTACTCTTGATTCGCCTAATACAAAGGTAAGTTAAAAACATCTAGTTTAATTACCAACACATACAAATGCTTATTTTTAACATACACCTACCAAGAATGACACTTTATTAAAAATAAATAGTTTATTTTTATAATACCTACTGTTTTGGGCACTAAACTTACCTACTGACACATTCACTGCATAGGTCTGAACTGCTGACTTTGATGCTTTATCGGATCTAAAAAACCCATTGCTAAACTTGGTAAATATGCATTATCAGGACAAAATAAATTTACTCATACATAATGAATTTTAATGTTTATTTCTTTATTGTTACTGGTTTTTGATAAATTGATAAACCTTAATGCCATTTAATGAAGTGGTACATAATAATTAAATCAAATTAACCTATAGTTTTAAAATAAACTACACTTTCTTTCTCAAATAAATAATAACAAAACATGGTAGATTGTGGTTACAAAATAAAAACATGCAAAAAGTTATCTTACTTACTTTTGTTAATTTTAGGTTGTAGATAAAAGTGAGATGGTGACTTAGTTGATTAAAATGTTCATTTTTGTTATTGCTTTCTGTCAATAATAAGGTTGACTTGAGGCGAGAGTGCCAAGGTAACCAGCTGCAGCACAATCCAAATTCTCTTAGTTTTTTTGCAATTTGCAGGTCAGTCTCAGGTAGATTGAATGTTGATAAACATTATGATTTGCGACCATAACACATTATGTATTTACAGAAATATTATGACAATATTCAAATTAACCTAATAAATGCCTTTTTCATGACATTTAAGGTCCATTCTAACTTGATCAGTTGAGATGTATTGATGATTCTAATAATTATAATTCTGTAAATAATAATATTTTGTTAAGGTCGCATTTCATATTTTGATCAACATAGGTACCACCTGATATAGACCTGCAAATACCCATAAAATATTTAGCAAAAAAAAAAAAACGCCGAAATAAAATTGTATAACTACCCCCATACCGTACGCAAAATACGCGCTTTGACGTGGAGTTGCGGATACCAGCCCGTATTACCTACCCCCTTTCATTTCATTATTTGTTGTTATAGCGGCACTAGAAATACATAATCTGTGAAAATTTGAACTGTAATGCGTGTTCATGAGATTCAGCCTGCTGATAGACAGACCGACGGACAGCGGAGGCTTAATAATAGGGTTCCTTTTGCCCTTTGGCACTCTTCGGTACAGAGCCCTAATAAAACTTATTCAATTAAATGTATGGATCCAAGGAGAATTACGTCCAAGTTCTTTTTTAACTAGATATAATTGTATGTTTTAGGTGAATTCATTAAACACTGCTGTTATGGATGAGGTGAGTCAGGTACTGAATGAGATTGAAACCAACCCCTCAATCCAAGCAGCAGTGTTAATATCAGGCAAGCCAGGATGCTTCATTGCTGGTGCTGACATTACGATGCTGGAAGCCTGCAACACTGCACAAGAATTTGTTGACTTGTCTAAGAGAGGTTAGTACTATTAAAATATTGTTAGTATTAACCCTAGTATTCTGGAATGTAGCTCAACGCAAGACACAATGGAAATTTTATAAAGCCTAAGATAATGACAAACTTGTGATTAATGTTTTAAAATGAAATCAAAAAGTTAACCAAATTTTTTTTTTTTTTAATTTTCTTTTTTTAAATTATAAAAGATAATCATTTTATTTTCCTTCATTACATCTAAGTACTTATAAATAACTATACTTTATAAACACATTTCCTTGATAGCATTTGGTACATTTAATTTTGATTCTATAATCAAAATTAAATGTAATAAAAAAATATCAATATTTAATAAAATATGACAATTACTATTGTTACTATTAATTGTCATATTTTTATTAAATAATGAATTAAGTAACATTCAATATATTAAATCTACTATGAAATTATGTCTATGATACTACCAATTTATTAAATAGGTACCTAAAAAGTTTAAATGCTACATAATAACTTTAAAATACTATTATAAAGCCAGACTTCTTGAAATATGTAAAATATATTTAAAAAAATTACCTATTGTATTGTCCCATTCTTATAATGTTGTTGTTGTACAGGTCATGGAATTTTCCATAGGATTGAAAGGTCACGTAAGCCCATCGTCGCCGCAATCCAGGGTAGCTGTCTCGGCGGCGGCTTGGAGACAGCCCTCGCCTGTCATTATCGTATCGCTGTTAAGGACCCTAAGACTGGGTTCGGACTTCCTGAGGTTATGTTAGGACTGCTACCTGGAGGAGGCGGAACACAAAGGTAAAAATAAAGTTGACATAGCATGTATTAAAAAAATTACAATTAATTAATAAGGAAACTGCTGAGAATTTCTGACAACGTTAAAATTTAAAAAAATGCTCGTCTACGATGTTGCCCCGATCAGCGAAATTAGACGCGCGAAATTTCGCTCAAATTTGCAAGCCTAAAAAAAGTCAATGGATATCATTTCTTCAGCTGGATATGATAGCAATACAATAGAAATTATAATAAGGAAGCAACCATGACCTGGATGAAGATCACATTATATAATAATTGGCAATGAAATAATATTCTGAGCAAGGTTGCCAAACATGCATAATCAAATCAATTATGTAACTAAGCACTATGCGTGCTTATATTGATTGCAGAGTACATTTACATCTAAACATAAATGTACTTGACAATCAGTTCATAAGCAGATATTTTAAATTAGATCAGGTCACATGAATGAATTCACTGACCAATTATGAAGATATGATGGCGTATAGGACTTTATAGTTCTATGCTAAAATGTTCGGCATAAAATGTTGTTTTATTTCCAGAATGCCAGTACTTACATCCATACCTACGACTTTGGACCTGGCTCTCACCGGCAAAACTGTAAAAGCTGATAAAGCCAAAAAGTTGGGAATAGTTGATTTGTTAGTTTCCCCTCTTGGTCCAGGTAAATTAAATTCCTTTACACTAATATTATAAAGAGAAAAGATTTGTATTTTTGTTTGTAATGAATAAAAAACTACAGGATCGATTTTAAAAATTCTTTCACCAGTAGCATGCTATAAAGCCACGTCGAAATCGACATAAAAAATTTAAACGTCGCAAACGCGCATATAACTACGATTTTTTAAATATGTTAATATGTCCCCTGAGAGTTGTTTAACTTTATACCCAAGTTTGGGTATAAAGTTAAACAACTGTAACTGTAACTGTAACATGTTGCTCGAAGAACGAAATTCTGGCACTTAATTCAGTTCTTTTGAAAAATATACCTTAAGGACGCGTTTTTGGGCATCTATGTTCCTTATTTTTGTGAAGCAAGCCCAACCCATAGACCCATTGGTTGCGAAGATACAGCTAGCCAAAGATGGGCATTAAAAAAAAAAAATGCCCATCTTTGACATCTTTGAGTTGCACAAGGTTTTCAGGGTTGCAAACTTGGGTATAAACTACACTCAGGAGACCTAACAACATATAAAAAATCGTAGTTACATGCGCGTTTGCATATTCGATGTTGTTATTGACTGGGCTATTAGTATCACTGAGTAACATAGGCTATAATTTATAAAGATATCACGCCGCCGAAGCCGCTGGCGGAAGTATGCTAGTATTAAATAAAAGGTTAAATAAGTGATGTCAACTATTATGAAGAAAACTTACACTATATATATTGTACTGCATCAGCTAGTACTACAAAATAAAATTATTTTGTTTCATTTCCATAGGCTTGAGTTTACCAGGAGAAAGCACAATGAAATACTTAGAACAAGTAGCAATTCAAATTGCAAGAGACATTGCGAACGGAAAAATAAAAATAGATAGAGAGAAAAAAGGATTAATACAGAAAATCACTGCTAACATAATGCAAATGGAGGCAGTGAAGAATATGATCTTCAAAAAAGCCAAGGAGCAGGTCATGAAAGCGTCACGTGGTCTCTACCCAGCACCATTAAAAGTAAGTTGTAAAATAAATGCTACAGTTTTACAGGCCTGCTGCTAAACATTACCGTTGTTTTTTACTCGACTGCCCCAGAAGGAGGGTAATGTTTTTCGAGAGTATGTATGTATGTATGTTTGTATGTATGTATGTTTGTATGTATGTATATATGTATGTCTATTTCTTTGGCACGCTCTGTAGCCTAAACGGCTTGATGGATCTTAACATACGAGGTGTCGTTACAAACAAACCAATAGCCTGAAATATGGTATAACTTTTGTTTGTCCCAAAAAACAGAGTTCAATGCTTGTTTTTTTCTTTTCGGTTAAAGGTCTTTGCAGTCGGGTTTTTTGTTTTTTAAATAATTTGTTTTTTTTTTCCTGGCTTACGCTGTCCCACTCCTGGGCAAAGTCCTCCCTCCACTCCTTCCATCTTTCGCGAGCCCGCGCGTCCTCTTTCTAGTTTTGAAGGAAGCTATCCAGCTCGTCCCGCCATCTCTACGTGGTCTGACGCGACCCCGTCTCACTGTCTCAGGGCACCAGTTCTGTGCTATTTGGGCCCACCGTTTTTCCGGCATGCGGCAGACGTGTCCTGCCCAGCCAACAACAACAACAACAACATTCCTTCAACAACAACATCCTTATTACCACAAAACTGTGTTTATCAGTTGTTTAGCCTAAACACCTTTTAAACACGACATTTCTGTATGGAGTTTGAAATAAAACTGGCATTGAACTAGTGTCAAAATTTTTGTGGTAAGACCCATTCAATTGGGTGGACCTGGTGCCCAATTTTTAAACCATCCCATGGTACAGAGAATTCTTGGATACAACTAAACTGTCTTAAACATGAAAAAAAAAATCTTACTTTCAGATCCTTGAAGTAGTTAGAACTGGTGTTGACAAGGGCCCCAATGCTGGTTACGAAGCAGAAGCCCAAGGTTTTGGCGAGCTCGCCGTCACGCCTCAGAGCAAAGGTCTTATTGGACTGTTCAGAGGACAAACTGAGTGCAAGAAAAACAGGTTTGGAAAGTCCAAAGTTGATGTCAAAACGGTGAGTGTTTGAAAACATTTATAATCATGTTTTTCATTGTATGTTATTTAGCTTTACTTTTATCATTTTGCTTTCTTTTTTCAATACTACATCAAGGAATACTATAGGTACGAAACATTTGTAATTCTCAAAACCAGTAGTAAGGAGCAAGCACATCTTTTGATACTAAAGCAGTCTTCAACTTCTAAGTAATAATGTTCATATTTGCTTAGATTGGAGTGCTCGGCGCTGGTCTGATGGGAGCCGGTATTGTGCAAGTGTCCATCAACAAAGGTTACCATGTAGTCATGAAGGACGCCACTAACCCTGGTCTCTTCAGAGGTGTGGGACAGATCTCAAATGGACTATCTACCGCTGTTAAACGGAAGAGGATGTCTGGGTAATGGATTTGTTTTAAGAGTATGCATAACCATTTATGATAGAAAAAATTGTGGTAAATATACTTAATTCTGAAATACAATGTTTAATTAATCTGTTATTTTTTGCTTGTATTTACAGCCTGCAGAGGGACAAGTTCTTGTCCAACCTTTTGCCGACTCTGGACTACGATAAGATGAAGAATTGCGACTGTGTCATTGAGGCTGTGTTTGAGGACGTGAACATCAAGCACAAGGTCATCAAAGAGCTGGAAGCTGTGATCCCTAAACACGCGATCCTCGCTACAAACACTAGCGCTATCCCCATCACCAAGATCGCGGCCGGAAGCAGCCGTCCCGAGAATCTTATTGGTGGGCAATTATTGGATGTTGCAAATATTTTTATTAAAAATCAAGTAATAAAAAAAATCAGGTAATAAAAACTAAAACCCAACTACGAATTAAAAGGTATAAACAAGACACCACAGACAGACAAATTAAAAATCCGGAATCACACGTGTTAGGGCATAAATCGAACAGATTACGTGTGACTCCGGATTTTTAATTTGTCTGTCTGTGGTGTCTTGTTTATACCTTTTAATTCGTAGTTGGGTTTTAGTTTTTATTACCTGATTTTTTTTTAAATTCTTTTGGCGTTATAATATATATATTTTTGAAATGTGCTCATTAAGCCCTTTCATTTGATACCCAACATGGTACGATTAAACCATTTTTTTTTTTAAGTTCCTCACTTTATGTCCTCTAGAGGGCGCCATTTTTAATTTAATATGACTTGACATAATGCCTATAACCAGCGGACAATCACGACGCTTCTAACGATACCTCATTTGTCAAATTGTGATAAGTGGTTTGGAAGATAGGAGGGAACAGATGAACATACATACATACATACATACCGGTCAAAATCATAACCCTCCTTTTTTCTTCGCCGTAGTCGGGTAAAAACTAAAACCCAACTACGACTTAAAAGGTATAAACAAGACACCACAGACAGACAAATTAAAAATCCGGAGTCACACGTAATCTGTTCGATTTATGGCCCTAACACGTGTGACTCCGGATTTTTAATTTGTCTGTCTGTGGTGTCTTGTTTATACCTTTTAAGTCGTAGTTGGGTTTTAGTTTTTATAACTTGTTTTTTTTTTTAATTCTTTTGGGGTTATAATAATTATATATATTTTTGAAATGTGCTCATTAAGCCCTTTCATTTGATACCCAACATGGTACGACTAAACCATATTTTTTTTTAAGTTCCTCACTTTATGTCCTCTAGAGGGCGCCATTTTTAATTTAATGTGACTTCACATAGCCTATAACCAGCGGACAATCACGACGCTTCTAACGATACCTCGTTTGTCAAATTGTGATAAGTGGTTTGGAAGATAGGGGGGAACAGATGAACATACATACATACATAAATACATACATACATACATACATACCGGTCAAAATCATAACCCTCCTTTTATCTTCGCCGTAGTCGGGTAAAAATTAATGGCTATTCAATTGGTATCTATTTACCTAATTACATAGACACGGACACAACGGAATTCCCGTTGTGTCCGTGTCGTGTGGAAGCGTGTGGCGCTTCCAACAATTCCCGTACATATGAAATATCGCTATTTAGAAATTTCGCAACTTACTTGACTAGAATATTAATAATGAATTACAATAATAACACTGAATTTGATCTTGTAACCGTTTTAGGTGTAAAATAGGCATTTGGACAGTTTCCAAATTGTTTGATTTACAACTAAAACCTAAAACTAAATATTCGGTGTTACGATTTTAATTATTGTATTTCATAATTGGCCGAAATACAGGTTTTGCCTTGTTCGGCTACATTTATGTTTAACTCATTTGTACTCAAAACTAGCCTAGATTTAATTAGTAAAACAATCTAGAAATAACATTTGTTTATTTTATTTATAATCAATATTTTAGCTCACTAATTAGCCATATTTCATATTTCCATACAGTAATATTGCCAAATTAATCAAAACAGCCAAATATTTGACTACTCTATTTGCGACGTTGTCCACTTTCAGAATACACGCTCTTAAGGGCCCTTAAGGGCTCTTAAGGGTATAAGTATACTTAATTAGAACGAATAATCAAAAGCGCCTGGGCGAGCCCATAGGCTTGCAGTAACGACTACTAAGGCAGATTTAAACCGTGGTAGTCTCAGTAGACTGCTACGGTTTTTTTTCGGAAAACCGCGATCTTGCGATGATCCAAAACGAGCTTTACCGACTTTGCTTTGACTGGCGAGCCAACAAGCCTGCCTAATGGAAATAAATCTTTTGACTGTGGATTTGTCCGTACACAGGTATGCACTACTTCTCCCCCGTGGACAAGATGCAGCTGCTGGAGATCATCCGGCACCCGGGCACCAGCGACGACACGGCGGCGGCCGCGGTGGCCGTGGGCCTGCGCCAGGGCAAGGTCGTCATCATCGTGGGCGACGGGCCCGGCTTCTACACCACGCGCATCCTCTCCACCATGCTCAGTGAAGCTGTCAGGTACCATTCAAACTTGAAAGACGTTAATTTTTTCCCGAACTTGAACATTTTCTGGGAAACTTAAAAACAAAAAAAAATATTGCCATTAACACCTATAATATTAGAAACATTTGAAACAAAAAAATAGCCAAATCGGTCCAACCGTTTTCAAATTATGCGCATACCAATGAACAGCATTTCATTCAATTTTATTGATCATTTTTACTATGTAGATAAAGTTCCGATTTGGATTTTGATCTTTCTAAATAAAAAAATATTCTTATGCCAGGAATAGGTACTATTAATAGTGCCATTACACTATAGTAGCCTTAAATGGATAAATGAATTAAATACCTAATCTCCTTTGAGTTTGTGTGGGAATTAATGTTATTTTTTATTATCAATAACAGATTGTTACAAGAAGGCGTGGACCCCAAGACTCTGGACAGCCTGACTAAGAACTTCGGTTTCCCAGTCGGTGCCGTCACTTTGGCTGACGAAGTCGGCATTGATGTCGGCTCACATATCGCCGTCGATCTATCTAAGGTTCTGCTCAAATCCTTTGATATTCTATATGAGATTTTAAATAGTTATGACATAGAATTTAAAAAAATGATCGGTTTAGTAGATCGTATTTTTATATTTCTAAACCTCGATGTGTCGACCAATTACTGTAACTATCATTAAATGTATTTCATTCAAAAAATTTGGAACTTGTAATAACATTCGGAAAAATTTCAGGCCTTTGGTGACCGCTTCAGCGGAGGTAATTTGTCAGTCATGCCCGACTTTGTCAAGGCTGGGTTCCTGGGCAGAAAGTCAGGCAAAGGTTTCTACATTTACGAGAAGGGATCTAAAAGCAAGGAGGTGAACCAGGAGGCCGTCAACATCCTGAAGGAGAGGTACCCGTTGGAGCCCCGCGGAGCCAACACTGCAGAGGACCAGCAACTGCGAATGGTATCTAGGTAAGAACTTCACATGCTAAAGAACTATTTATTTTTATGACCATAGAAAATTGTACAATAATATCTGCTCGTAATATAAATGTTTACACTCTGTGACCACGAAAACTATCATTATTTGTGTTTTCAATTTCAGATTTGTAAATGAGGCTGTTCTCTCACTGGAAGAGAAGATTCTGCACAGCCCTCTGGAAGGAGATGTCGGTGCTGTCTTCGGACTTGGATTCCCGCCGTTCACCGGTGGACCTTTCAGGTACTTTTTCATAATATACAAGACAATACTTTTTATGTTTTGTGTATAATAAATAATAACGTGTGTATTGTCGTCTTCCAGATGGGTGGATCAATTCGGTGCTGATAAACTGGTAAAGAAGATGGAAGAGTTCCAGGGTCTGTACGGAGCACCTTTCAAGCCCGCTCAAACTCTCGTAGATATGGCCAGGGACGGCAAGAAATTCTACAAAAACTAAATTTATCCATAATTTGTTGAATATTTTTAACTTGGTAAAAAATTCGTGGCCCTTTCCCGTGTGGCTGTCTATTTATCCAATTGGAACTGTTTGATATGTATTTGTAAGAGGAATTTAGTGATGTATGTAAGTGTTCCGATCACCATCGTATTGTGCAATTATGCCACTTGATATTTATCACTCTTTGTTTTGTGTGAATATTTATAAATCATTTTCATTCATAAGATTAAGTGAATATTACTTATAGTAAGTACATAGATATGTAGGAGATAAACAAAAATAATCATTTTGATACATGAAAGTTTTACCGGTGTATATTATAAATTTTAATATGATGAATATGGAAATCTGTATAGAGATTGCTTGAAAATTACTAAAACTGCCTTTGTATTATGTATGTACACATAGACGGATGTTAATAAATTATTTTATATATATGTCTTTATTTTTTATCTGCGTCTACTCTAGTTTACTGTAAATGAAGATCTGCACTGAGAATACCTATTACTAACCTTTGTCTACTTCCCCCGTCTCACCGCTCACATGCCTCAGGCGGTGACTAGCAGTCGCGCGCGGACTATACACGAAACGTTCGAAAAAGTGTCGATTTAGTTACTTTACTCTTTGAGCGTCTTTCACACTGACTCGTCGCGGCGAGATGAACGATTTTTTTACATAAAAGTTCAATAAAAACGTTATTTAGTTAGTGGTTTTGAGCTAAACTCTTACATAAATATCGATAAGTTTAAGCAGGTGGTGACGATAACGGGAACACAGTTGAGAGAGAAACGCGCATTTGTTTCTCAGAGTCACACGGCGTGTTACCCGCGAAATCTATGTAGATTCGTCGTATGTAAGTAAAGTAGGTACGTGCTGTCGACTTGGTTGTTCACATCGTCGTCATCGGAGATAAAAAAAAAAATAACCCATGATTACTTATAGTACGCGGTCAAGGTACCTACTGAAGTGGTAACACTGCATATATGCCCGCCGAGGTCCGGCTTTGTCCCTAGTCCGGCCTTCGTAGCAGGTACTCACGTATGTGCTCTCTCTGCAGATATTTATTAACCAAGTGATTTTTGCCTCACTTTGAAAATTACTATCTAATGCGTAAGTTATTTTCGGAACCGATGAGGGTCAGTTCAGACCGCGACGTAAAGCGACGCGACGCTGCGCGCACTTTTTAAACAATTATCGAACTTATTTTCTTCACGAAAAGGTATAATTTCAGTGCGAGCGTTGAGATGCGCGGTGCTGCGCAGCGTGTGCAATAATGTGTCAAAAAAATCAGTTCTGAATAATATGCCTACCTTTTTGTAAATTCTATATTGGATCGGATCATAAAAAGGCCGGCCAAGTGCGAGTCGGACTCGCGCAGAAGGGTTCCGTAGGTACCATTATCTACATATAATAACGGACAAAAAAATCACGTTTGTTGTAGTATGGGAGCCCCCATAAATATTTAATTTATTCTGTTTTTAGTATTTGTTGTTATAGCGGCAACAGAAATAAATCATCTGTGAAAATTTCAACTGTCTAACTATCACGGTTCATGAGTTACAGCCTGGTGACAGACGGACGGACAGCGGAGTTTTAGTCTACATTTGTTCCAAATTCCAAACCGATTCCAATTCTGATGATTGTGTACCTATCACTCAATTAGGGTGCTGAGTTGCTGACCGCACTTATTCAACTCCTACGAACTTCTGCAGGATCAAATTAGATTAGTTAGCGAAATTCCGCAGACGTGATGGTTGTGAAAAATAACCGTTGGTGATATTTTTTGTGGTCACAGACCGCTGGTAGTGTAGATACTTGAAGTATGAGTTGAGAAAATTCGTTTTTGTTTTCTCATGTTTAGGTATCGTAATTTATCAAGCAGGTGAAGCAAAAAAAAAATGCAATAACTTAAAAATACGTTTATATTTCAAGTAGGTAACTACACTATCTACCTTAGACGACCTTAGGTAGGTACTGTAGGTATACTTAGTTACTAAAACCCCAAAAAAAAAACATCAAATATATTACCGTAATTTAGATGTCATCACGTCTGTGGAGTTTCGCTGATATAATTTGGGGTAGGTTAAAAACATATAATTGAGAATGTTCAATTACCCCAGGAATAATTCCTTCAAAAACAAAAGCTTTATGGAAATTAAAGACAATTTAAGACAGTGGGCTGGAGCGAGCAGAGATCTTGAATGACGACTACGCACTAGGTAGGTACGTTTTGCAGTAGGTCAGTCGAACAAGCTAAGTATTTGGTATACAGGCAGATAACTTGCAATTACTTTAAACAATTTTGAGAGGGTTTTCAGTAGTCAAACATCCTTTTACGACACTCTCCTAAGCCATAAGCTCAAAAATTTAAATTTAAATCACAATCCAAACGAATTTAGGCAGCGTAGCGGTTAATGATTATATTTCGCCTGTATACCAAATTGCTTTTTTGACTGTACCTAATTTTTTATTTTCAATCCGTATTGTCCATCCTCTTGACTTAATCTCTCAGTCGCCATCTACCCACGTAAGGGGGGGGGGGGGGGAGTTACCCCAAATTAGGTTATTTTGTGGGCAGGTTAGTAGGTAGGCATCACATTACCCTTCCTTTCTAGTCAATTATAGGTATCGTATATTGATAGATATACCTCTAGGTACATAAATACAGAGTATGTTATCTAACAAAGGGCGTTTCCGTTAACCTGCGTTAGTATAGCGTCTATACGTCTATATATATATGTAGGTACTATCCTTCGAAAAGGTGGCTCTACTATAACATTTTTTCGTCTACTACTATAACTGTTTCAGAACAGGTCCCTTAACGAAAAAGCTGAGAATAAATGTCGTGATAAGTCCCACTTGTTGCAATAGTCAGCCTCCCTGCTCCGTAACCATGGATACGGTGCGACCGACCACCCTCTTTTCTACCCTCCCACCCCCTGAGACCTCCCAGGCTCTTGTGAAGTCGAGAGCCGAGAGAGCTTGCGTCATCGCGGGTAATTACACATCTAAAGCTTTTGATGGAACAGAGCTTTGTAGCTGTAGGGTCAGACGCTAAGGCAATAATTCATTTCCGTTACGGTTACCGATTTCTCATGACTAGGAAATTGTTTTAGTGAAGTTCTGGCGCTGGCGCTACGGTGGCTTTGAAATTGATGCTGTTGTCGGTCAATTCGTCATAATATAGTTATAAATAGTGATTATTAAGGACGCCCTAGGAAGGAAATTGTGTTCTATCTAAGTATTTTGTGTTGGTCCTTTCTTAGCGTTACGTTTACCGTAAATAAACATTTTCTTTTTTTTTATTTCTTTGTAACCGGTAGGTAAAATTATTTCGAGGTTGTCAGATCATTGAAGGCATGGACTCTATGCCGAGTTAATTGATGAAGATTAGTTGCGAATTTCACCAAAGAAACTGGACGCGATCAGCACATAAACTACGTTTAAGGGCTGTCATTGTCATTATTTTCTGAGGAGTATTGACACAGACAGGTCTTGAACGCGGGATCGCGTTCAGTTACATTGATGAAATTCGCCCTAAAGGTTGTGGGAAAAGTAGGTACCTAGCTACGAGAAATCATTGGGATCTGCGCCAATCGATGTAACGATTAGGTATAAGAATATCATTACCGAAGTACCTAACAATAATTATATCGATTACGATACTAGAGATTTCTTTTGAACTGTTTTGTTTTTACTATCTGTATAATTGTTATAACAATACTGTGATTGTATAATTAAATCAACAAAAACCAAACGCTTAGTGGAGAAGAGCATTTTGTCTTTTATTGATTGAGGCATACTCGGATCGATTAAATATCTACCTAGGTATATTAGCACCTTTCCTTTAGGTACTTATTTGTTTAGATAATGCTTAGCCATCAAGGCATAGCCAATTACACACAAAAAAAATAAAAAATAAAAATACAAAAAAATATTTACTTATATAACTAAATCAATAACATACCATAAGCACGGGTCGAACAAAAAAAATAACATTACACGTAAAGTTTTAAACAGGAGGTTTCCCAGGATTCGGATGGCGCCTTTATGTATACCTATTTACTTTATTTATTTATTTTATTATTTATGTACACACAGTAAAATACAAAAAAAGATACGACATAATTAAATATGACACCTATGTATTGGTCTTGATTTAAAATTACCACAATATTTTGCAGATTCCTACAACTTTTGGATGCAGGCTACAATTAATATTATATTGTAATTATTAGAAATAACATGATAAATTGGTTTTTGTAAAAAACATAACTCTTCCTTTTGGCTTTGCCGTAGTCGGGTAAAAAAACCCGAGTAAACATGCGCATACTAAATTACTAACAACATGAATTAATAAAAACGATTTATGAATGGAAGAAAGAATATCCGTCGACACTTTAAAATATCTAATGTTGTCCTTTTATCTTCGCTCTAACATTTCAATAAATGGGACACTTTTCCAGCAGAGCGGATTTTGTCAGGACCTCGCGCCGGGGTTAAAAGGAATTGAATCTATTCATTGCTCGGTCCCACCGAGCGAGAATGGAGTGGGTGGGTTCCCCTATTCTACTACTTACATTTTTATAGCAGCAACTTTCTTTTTAGGGTTTCGTACCTCAAAAGTAAAAAACGTAGGTACCAGTTTGTTGTTTATCGGTGAAAACCCTTCTCAAGATACCAAGTTGAAATTAATATCAAATACATGGCCTCAATGGCCCCGATCCTTTGGACGGGTGAAATTTTCAAGCTTCTAAGCCAACGCTATCAAAAGATACGGCGGTCATATATGTCACATATTGATAACATCATACGGGTAGTATAGGTAGGTACCTACTTCCCGTTGACCTAGCATAATGAATTTTGCCAGGAAGCAAGGTGGCAATTTTTTTTTTTTTTAATAAACTTACATTTGCAGTATTGATGTTTATGTATAGTATTGATGTTTATGTATTTAGATCGACGGCAAAGGTACAATTATCATTTTCGGTGCTTATCTCACTTGTTTTTGACGTTCCAGAGTGCCTTTGATGTGCCTATTTGAAATAAATTAGTTTTTCGTGAAAGTAGGTTTTGATTTGGTGCGGAACCCTAACTGTGCAAGCACGGATCGCTTGTGACCATTTTTAGGGTTCCGTAAAACCTGGCAACTTTGCCCTTGAGGTTCGACTTTGCCCAGTTGTGTATTTTTTGAAAAACTCGATCCATAGCAAATTTGTCAATAGTTAGAAGTATTTTTATATGTGTGGTACAAAATTCGTCATTTTTCTGGCAACACTGAGTGACTTAATGTCACCGATGTTACTTCAGTTGCCTGTCAGAACTTGTAGAAGTTGGTAGTGTTTTTCGCGGGCAAAAACCGGTACAAAAACTTTACCAAAAACTGGAGTTGCAGTTACACCAGGCAAGTAATTTTTTTGCCACTGTTAATATGTTTGAAATGAATAATATAGACTTAATATTTCATGCAAAACCTCCCATAAATTGTAAGATATGTTGATGGGCAAAGTTATATGCATGTTTTTGGTGCATGGTTGGCGACATTGCCCACCATTTCATTTCTCGTAGGGTTGTCACCTGTAACTTACTTACTTACATATTTTTTTTCCTAAGGTTTAGGTATTGTTTTGTATTATTTTACTTTATGATTAAAATTTAAAACGTACTTATTATAACGTTGTTGCACGTTCGTTGAATGTTATTATTTTATAATTTAAAACGTTTAACGTTTAAATGCACAATAGCCCGTGTGCGAATCGATAATCATTGCAGTTTTTTCAAATTAAATAGATATTTAACTTGAAAAACTGCAATGATTTTGTCATTTACTATCAATTTGTGAGATCTACGGTATATAATGCTAGCTGTAAGATAGGAACAGCTAGCATTATAGCGTAGATCTTTATTTTGTATCCACTATAATTAATTTGTGCTTATTGAATTTATTAAAGTCATTAAAAATATTTGACATTAAAAAGCTTTTCATTAAATATTAAAATGTAGAATTTTTTCTATGGTGACAGCCCTGGATATTGATAATTATTTTAAGAAAAATGTTCTAGGTGGCGTTTCGACTTTGCCCAGTCAATTTTAAAGGACAAGGAATATGTTTATTCATCTCATAATTTGATACAATACTGCTTTGCCTTGTATTTATATTCTGGCATTTTTAAAATATGGATACTGTTTATAATATTAGAAATATTCAAAGTTGGCAAAGTTGCCAGAAGCATATGATTTTTTGCCCAACACATAAACTTGTTTTTTTCACTAACACACATACATTTTTCTGGATATTTCTAGTAATAAATATCGAGTAATGAACTTATAGTATTATGTGGTACAAACACAATATGACATTAACTAACGTGTTCGAAAATAACTCAACTAATGCAAAAAAAAAACGAATTATAGGGCAAAGTTGCCAGGTTTTACGGTTCCGTACCCAAAGGGTAAAACGGGACCCTATTACTAAGGCTCCGCTGTCTGTCTGTCCGTCTGTCACCAGGCTGTATCTCATGAACCGTGATAGCTAGACCGTTGAAATTTTCACAGATGATGTATATCTGTTGCCGCTATAACAACAAATACTAAAAAACAGAATAAAATAAATATTTAAGGGGCTCCCATACAACAAACGTAATTTTTTTGATCGATATTGAAAACGACAGCAGGTAGACGCTTGAAATGGTCATAGAATATTTAGTTAAATATTCACATTAAAAATAAATAAATAAATTAAAATACAACAAATATTTAAGGGGGGCTCCCATACAACAAACGTGATTTTTTTGCCGTTTTGATAGATACGGAATCCTTCGTGTGCGAGTCCGACTCGCAGTTGGCCGGTTTTTTTTATTGCAACTAAGGTACAAAAGGTGCAATACCAGAGTTAACTAAAATGCTCAAGGTACCTACACTCCAAATAAATATTCTTCCTCTGCGTATCTTAAAAATAATCAATAGAATATTAATATAGTCTTAATTTTTTCGTTAACGATTTACCTCATCTGGACTGGACATTGACAAATAAATATTAATTAATATTAACGTGCTAAAACAACCATGCGATCTGCATGGGAACGCTCTCCGTTGGTGGTCATGACGGGTGGAGGATCAAGGTTGGTGCGAGCCGCAGGTAAAGGCCAGCACCTTTTTGATACTATCATAAAAAAATAATGAACTGCAGAAACTATATTAGCAATGTAGGAATATCCATCAATCAACTCGGCCTATCGCAGTCCACTGCTGGTTATAGGCCCTTCCCAGGCTGCG
Organism: Lithophane socia; assembly: GCA_947522985.1. NCBI lineage: Eukaryota > Metazoa > Arthropoda > Insecta > Lepidoptera > Noctuidae > Lithophane > Lithophane socia. Next base: position 10,964,098 of record OX383256.1, on the reverse strand, counting down.
CCACAACACCCTGTCCTTCCAGCCTTCCGCATCCAGTCTGTCCCAGCAGACTTTTTAAGGTCGTCGGTCTATCTAACTGGGACGCAGGAATATGTTTAACCTAAACCCCATAGCTATCGGTAATATCCGGTTACATCAGTCAATCACTAACAGTTACATAATAATGTCTTTAATTGGTGCCTCCTTAGCAAATGTAACGACTAATTATAATCCTGACAAAGTGTGTAGGTAACATGAAACCAATGAAGGCATTATTTTATGTCCAATAACGACAAAATGACAATTAAAGGCTATATAGGTACGTAACAGAACCGGATATCCGACATTGAAACTAGGCTTGGAACCGTGGGAGGTCATAATAAATCTAATTGTCGACACCATGTATGTAACTTAGATATTATTGGTTAGGTATTGTGTCTCCTGTTGAATAAAAAGATTATGGTTTTATAAATGTAGGTGACTGTGCAATTTAATGAATGCATTTTTATTTTATAGTCACATTACTGACACACGACAATCTTATTTTTCGTATGTGTTCTTGTCTTTAATTACAGAATTTTAAAATGAAGCACAGATCGGTTTAGTACCTTTATTATGAATAATTTACCGAGATAGGTATCTACTGAGTTTGCGATACCTATTGTGTGTATTATCTAATAAGCATTAAGTTATTGTCGACCGCCGTCCTCAAGTCGTCACTATGAGTCATACATAAACACTACCTTAGACACTTACTAACTAGGTCCTCGTTCAAAAGTAGTTACTTGGAAGTTCTATAGTCACGCCCGTATTACAGAACCTCACTCAAGACTCAAGCATTACTCAAAACTAGTGGTAATCAATCAAAAGGCTTTACAAGAGTTTGCGTGAGTGAGGTTCTGTAATACGGGCCCTAATATTATATTTTCTATTTGAGGGTCGACGTACAAATTGAAAAAAGTGTAAAAAATAGTATTGTCATTTGGTGTGTCTGCGCCTGTAGGCGCACTCTGTGTTTAGACAGCGAACACGTTACGCTGCGCAGGAGCGTGTCGTAGGAGATGCGTAGCAGCCGCGCTACGCTGTGTAGGCTCGTCGTAGCAGATGCGTAGCAGTCGCGTTACGCTTCATAGGCGCGTCGTAGGAGATGCATAGCAGCCGCACTACGCCGCGTAGTCACGTCGTAGGAGGTCCGTAGCAGCAGTGCTACGCTGCGTAATGGCGTCGCGTCGTCGTCGTCGGCTTCGTAGGAGATGCGTAATATCCGCGCTACGCAGCGTAGTCACGTCGTAGGGGGTCCGTAGCAGCCGCGCTACGCTGCGTAGGCGTGTCGTAACAGATGCGTAGCAGGCGTGTTACGCTGCGTAGACGCATCGTAGCAGATGCGCAGCAGCCGCGTTACGCGTTACTTTAGCTCCTGTTAGTTTCTACGATATATACGATTTCCGCGAAATAGTTAGTCATGTTTATGCTCATTTACCTTATATACCTTACCGCATTCAAGTTTTGTTAAAACCGATAAGTATTATTATTATAATCTTAAAATTATTCCGTATTACTAAAATTGTAAAACAAGTTTCCTCGTGCTCTTTTGCTTTCCCAAAACAACTATTTCGCAATTAGTGATAAAAAATCTTATAGTAGTAAGTTCATTTGTAAAAAAAAAAACGAGAAAACGAATCAGCCCACGTCAATTACGAAATATTTGATAACTTGGGCAATTAATTCGAATTATCTTATTTTGTATGGTTTGCAACAATCTTTGGCATGTTGTTGTTGTGTCGTATATGCCGAATGTTTTTTTTTTTTTCTATTCTATTCTATAAACATCACGCTGTATTCACCGAAAGGGTCAGTTTAGCCAGGGGTAACAATTACGCCAATTTGTAATGGGGGCCAGCTCTAAGCCAGGCCAAATCCAGACTCCGAAAAAATTTTTGATGGAATAATCCTAAATAAAAATCGCGCGACCGCGCTGGGAATCTAACCCAGAACCCCAGCCACGTTCACTTGCGCTTGCGAGCTTTATACCGACGAGGTAGTCATGTTCGATGTTTGGCAGACAACGCCATGAGCAGGCGTTGTCTGTCTGTTTGTCGTACTAAATTCTTATTACCGATTCCGGTTACTGATTCTGTCTTAAACTCAATGTCAACTACCCAGTTATTTATTATGAGACCACGGCACGAATTCCATCCTTCATATCGCTGACGAGGTTTTTTTATCTGGTAGGTACCTACCACTTTTCACTACAATTGGCGGCCGATTGGTTCTTCTTTTAAATATGTTTGATACCATTTCGGGATACTTACGAATTTTGTCTATAAAACCGATACCGGTAGTTAATAATTCATGAACTTACTAAATTCGGTAATTGTCTGTTGTCACTAATTATCGACGAAATCCTGCCCTTAGTGATCCAGCAAAGTTCCTACTTGTAACGCTAACGACGCGACGGGATTCTCGTGACGACGGAATGATGTACGGATTAAAGTTATGAATCACGTTGATTATAATTTATGTATGTAAGTTTGTTACCATGCATTTAATTTTTTGAAACCGAACGTGGTCCAGATCTTAAATAAAACCTAGGTCAAGGAGTGTTCCACGTCTAATCTGATTAAATCAGGGTCTCTCAATAATTATTGTTACCGTTTTTATTAAACTATTGCAATCAGTATAACTACTTAGTTAACTGTTGTATGATAACCTGCAACTGAATAAATAAAACTTTAACAAGAGATAATTTTGTTCATGTGGGTTATCACTATCACGTAGAGGTACTTATTGATAAAGACAAGGTAGCGTCATAAACGTATATAAATAAATAAGAATCAATTATTATTATTATCAATCAATCGAATACTCAGATCAATGAAATTCAATAGAGTAGAATTGCCACGCAACTCGTCAGTTACTCTGCCAATACAAAAAGTTTTAATAACCCAATATCGCTCTTACAAATTTGGAAGCTCGTAATGTATACGAAGTCTCCTGTGTATACGAAGTACTTCACAGATTCAATTCTTCTATTAGCATTCGACTTGACGGCTCATGCGCCGCGGCTAATCTTCTAAATGGAGTCAGCTACATAGTGAACAGTACCCTCGTATCATAGCTACGAGTATATAAAGGTTGCGAGAGTGGCGGCGGCGGGCGTAGTCCGACGCAGGCAGTGATTTGAGCGGACCGCGTTTTCGCGACCACATAGTATCGCGTAAATTCACGGACATTATCCGAAAGAAAATTAGTTACAATTAAGTAGGTGACGCTGTGTTTTTGTTGAACGTCTGCTGTTTTTGTGTTTTAACCTTTTTTATCCTGACACATAATTGGTAAGTGTTTGAAATGACAATGGTCTGAAATTATTTTATTCTTAACTTTTTTTAAACAATGATTGCATTACTAATATTGGGTTTTCTTGGTGGCACAAGGTAATCATTATTAGAAATATAATTTAACTACATATTTGGTACGGTGTCCTATTGGTGCCTACTTACCTATATACACTAAGTTTTAAACTATTTTATTTACTTACTATACTCCGCTCATATGAAACTTCCTAAATACGCAGATACAACTAGCTCCTTCACTACAACAAACTGCTTCACTTCTATACGATAAATGTAGTTATCATATTGGGACACACCTAAGAAGTGTTAAATAACACAATATTATCAATTATAATTATCATCAATAATAAAATTCTATAATATCGTAAACACAACGTGTGTTTTTTTAATATTAATTGCTATGTAGGACTACACTACACCTTCATTGTATTTTTTCAAACGATCTAATTGAACTAATACTTACTTACTTAATTATTTATCTGTATTAAATAGGCGATATACTTATTGTATACTCATTAAATTAATAAAGCAACTAGGTTATTGGCCTTGGTAAAATGTAACTTTCAAACTTTTCTAACCCCGCCATGACATTCGTATGATATCAAGGTTATGTCAATAGTGCAAATATTAAAGTAAGTAATTTAGAACATAATGTAATCTTTTCTTTAATCTTGCACACCGCTCACAATTTACGACCATTACCAATGGATAATTATTTGTGTTAGTTCGTAAATAACAAACTTAATGTTCATTAGGCACATAATACGTGGTTTTACAAGCTTTATATTAGCTTGCTCTGTTCCTATGTGTTTCCGGTTACTTCAATTGTCATCTATTTTTCAAGCACTTCCTGGCATCCGATTGAGCTGAAACTTGGTATACTTATATAACTACTGAGACATTTTGAAAAAATGATACCATGTAACTGGTCTGTTGATGGATCCGGAAGTTGGCCTCCTCAATCAAACAAGATAACACCTTTGTGTTTGGACTCATTAGCCATAGCTAAAGCACTTGTTAATACGTATATTAACAAGTGCTTTGACACTAGGTGGTGTTCAGGGTCTGATGATGGAGCCGGAAGGCGGCCCTGGGAAAACCCTTTTTAGTTCATTAAAAGCTTGTTTTAAGAAAGGTTTTTACTTATATTTTTTTGTGCTAAAGTGCGACATCTGAAAACGAGTTATGGGCTTGCATTAGCGACTGCAAAACCATTAGAACCACCTAAAGATCTTACCTTACGTACCTACTACTTATTTCAAATCTAGACCTTAAAATAGTTATCCTTTAAACAAACCCAGCTACGGGCTATATATGTCAAAACATGTTGCAGTACTGAATCAGTAACCGAACTACTCACTCCATTTAAATTAAGTGGGAGAGCCGAAGAAGCAAAGCACTCAACAGGTGGTTATTTTAAGAAATCCAGTTTATCAATGTTAAGACTGCTCTCCCACTGTGATAGCACTATATATTATATAAGTTCTTTGTTGCATCAGGACAGGTCAACAAACTTTCATTCTTTCTCGTAATAACGACCCGTGGAACTACGTATGGGTTAATTTAATTACACAATTCGTCATCTCCCTGGTGTTTCCCTACCCCATTTAATTACCTTCTGTAATTTCCTCACAGTGCAACTTCCCTGAATGCATGAGTTGGTAGGTACCTGATTCCGGTCCCTAGTTGATTTAGTTGGAAAAACCGTAAACCATATCTTCTTTTTAGGTTGCATGAGGAATTTCCGCATAACTAAAAAATACATATTATAATATACATACATAATCAGCTCTTGGTTTTTATCTCATCCTCATCGACTTCCAGTTTAATCGGATGCAACTGAATACCAGTTTTTTAAATTACATAATCAGCGAATAATATTCCCACTGTTGGGACACAGCCACACAGGCCTCCCCTCGGTAAGAGGGAATGGACCGTAATGCACCACGCGGGCCCAGTGCGGGTTGGTAAATGTTGCATTTCTTCGAATTTTTGGTTCTAGGACTATAGTGAACGGTGATTGTGTAACTTTAACTTAGAAATACCTACCAATAGCAAGTTAGGACACACTTTAAGCCATTAGTTATTGTGTACCTTATTTATTACTACAGTTACATAGTTTGCATATTTTTTGCAGAGTAGTTACCTACCTTATTTATTATCATATTTTTCTTCCTGCCTCACTTACCTCTCTATTGTGTTTTTTAATAATGAGCCAATTACCTTGTTCAATGTCTACCTTTTGCTGATGTTAATTAGGATAATGAGTTAGCGTTTCATCATAACTCTCTGTGGTCATTAAGGAACCCTTTGATTCGAGTGCCGAGTCCGACCTATATCGAGGTCGGTAACTGGAGCAACGAGCAACTCCTGAAACATAGTTACTTAGAACAAAGCCAATCTTAGAAGCCCATTATAGGTTCATTATCGAGAACTCTGCTAAATTATCAAGCAATGATTTGAAATCTCGTCTGTAATGTTTCATTCGTATTCGGTTGGTTCGGTTCGGACATTGGACGCTCCGAGGGTAGGTTGCAATTGGAGAGCTCTACATAACACTCCAATTTGATGGAGACCTGAGTTCGAACCACACTTGACATTTTCGCATTGCGATTTGTGTGATTTAAGCGTGTACATTTCTATTTCCTTCAAGAGCTACCTTTATATCTGTATAAAATTATATGACTAGAAATATTGTTCTACTCACTAAATATGTAAAACTGAATAATAATTGCGTTGAGGGAGGTCATGAATACAAAAATAATACTGATTCTATCTCTGTCCATTCCACAATACATAAATCAAAAACAGGTTCTAGATTAGATTTAGGAATATTTTTTTCGTTTCTAAATCTTAAATGTGTCACGGCTGTTTTATTGTCACGTCAATTAACTTTCCATACACCGGAAAAAACCATCGACGTTCAGCTGATTCATTCATTTTAAGTGTGAAGTTTTGCATCTTCGGTTACCTGCTGCCACAAAATCAGGGATTACCCGTTTGGGAACTAACCGGTACCCAGCGTCACCTACAGGGTTTTTCCTCTTAGAGAATACCTACGCAATATTTATCATATACTTTGAAAGAGGAAAGTTGGATGTATCTCTTATCCAAATAAATGATTTAGTATGTATAATGTCTAACTGCACTTATTAGAGAGGTCAGTAGCAGCAGTATTGACGTCACCGAAATTATGAGGAAGAGTCGCGAGGTCTTGTTTTTTTTTTATTGTTGTTGTTTGCACAACGTCGAGGACTTCAATCCTCGCAATGTGACATTAAATTCCATTGATTACTGCCAAATGGTTCACGAAGACAGTGGAACCGATTTGCTTGGGAATTACTTGGAACCATATAGCAAATAATGGGCTTTTGTTAGAAATCGCCATTGTGACCTTCACAGGTTGGCGCAAACTAAGTGCTCACAACAACGTAGAATTCTTAGTCGGTACCTTCTTATTTGTTCTTATTGTTGAGGACCAAAGTCCGTTATTAAAGGTTTTATCTTAGATGTTGCTTTCACGTTATGCCTACGCCTACCAAGGTAGGCAGCGGTGTTATATTAAGTAAAATAGTTTAGATTTATGGGTGCTACTATGTTTGTTATGGAAAAACCTAATAACAGCTCAGCAGTGGGTACTTGTAACTATACCATATTTTTTTGTTATGATTTATCTCTACGTTTATATTCAGTAGGTACCTCAATTAGGAAGTTCCGATTTGAAATCACGGAAATGTACGAGTATTTGGTATGAAATTGCCTAAGTACCTATTCATAGAAAGTTAAAATTAAATTACTAGGCTATTTGTTAAATGCATCACACATCGAGCCTATTAGCGACTTGCAATTAAAACTCAATTAATAATTAAAATTAATTAAACATAATTATGAGGTTTAGAACCGTAACATCCTGTTTCTACACAATACTTCCGCTGGTTTTATAAATATTATTTTGTTTTGAATACGTGACAGATGTGGCCTCGGGTTATAAACGCGTTTAACAACGTCAATACGATTGTGATAATGAATAATTGAATTATATTAAACCGTAGACATGGAAAATGTCTCAGTCTTGCATTGATTTTACTCTAGGATTCCCCAGTGTTTCGTAGAAACCCCTTGGAGCTAGGCTAGTAAAGTCCATTTCAGTTTTCTTGATTCATAAACCAGCGACCAGTCGTTTTCGGTAGAACTGCTGAAAATATTCAAGATGAATAAAATCAAGTCCATCGACCGCAGTCCAAACTTCTGATAAATGACTGCTACAGCAGTTTTATTTATTTTTGCACAATATACTTAATGGTTTCTTATCTACTCCTCATAATAACCGTCTCTAAGTGGTAGGTATGTAACATAATGAATGGACGCAACCTATAATAGAGTTACCGCACAAAATAAATGACCTTAACGGAATCAGTGGTAATGAGCGATGCGCCCGCTTTGCTATCTTTTTCAGTGATTGCGTGAGTGTCGGCTTGCCTTGGCCCTAAACCTACCGATCGATGCCGTGAGTCTGATACGTTTCGATGAATTAAACATGCTGTTGTGGGAGGCCTCAGCCTGGAGAAAAGATAAAACTAGTGGAGTAGTGAGTTATGGCCCACAGCCTCATTGACTAGCAGCGTTGGTTTTCGCACGCTCTATTTTGCAAATAGGTTCTTCTATTGACTATTCAATTATTCCCTTTTATTTTATGAATCAGCTTAAGTATCCACGTGGTGTAACCTAAGTAATGTGTATTATTTTATAAGAAGCTGACCTAGCGTCAAAGGTATTCGTTCACTCCCTAAAGTTACTGCGGAAAGACTATAGTTTATGACATTCGTCGCTTTCACAGTTATGAATATGATGGACCTAGTACTAGACCCAGATACAGGTAGGTATAATCTACTGGTAGTACCTAATACTTGATTTCAATGATAACCGTTTGTTCTTTTGTGGAGAGCAGTCCAAAATACTAAATGTTCGATCAGAATATTCTCTATAAGGTAGATACTAATTACGTTTGCGTGAAATTCATAACTATTTGAATTGCTTAATCGAAATTAACGATTCGAATTTACAAATAGTATCTAGATAGTAACATTACCCACTACTCGGTGTCTCGGAAAGCACGTTAAGGCGCTAAGTCCCGTTTAGTATCGTAAAACGGTCACATTAAAAAGCCTACTCCTCATTAACGGCTAGGTTAATAGATCTGAAATAAACATACGTTTGCCATAGATTCATGTACCTACAACATTTTTGAAAAAGCGTTTTTTGCGTATGGCAAATACTTTTGCCTTAAAAAAAAATTTACCAAAACGCTATTTTAACCGCTTTGATGTTTGGAAATATTTTTACACTGAAAAATTGATGGTTAGAAGGACTACAAAGGAGATTGGGCGTTTCTGCCCTGGAGCCCAATAGCGTTAAGATATATACCAATGGAAAAATCTCATCAAGAAGAATATTTCTTGTTATGAAAGCTTCTCTCGATCGTTAGTACAAAAGGAGCTATAAATGTGAGTGATTAAATATTATTGTAATTCTGGTATTTCGTCAATTAAATAACTTTTAATGATTCAGTGCCCTGCAAACATCATCTTTGAAGTCTATAAGCGAACATTTTAAAACATTAGTCTAAAATTAAATTAAAAATTTAAAAAACCCCCGACAAAAACAAAGCGTCTAAAAAGCAAAAAAATAATATCATAAAAGTTGTAGGTAATATTTTGATCCAAGCGTCGTCGTGTCGGGGGACGGCTAATGAAAATAAGAAGTTAACAGCAGCTATCCTTTCTACAACAGCATACATTCATTATGCCTAGTGTGTGTTGGCGTTTGCATTAGCCGTCCCCCGACACGACGACGCTTGGATCAAAATATTACCTACAACTTTTATGATATTATTTTTTTGCTTTTTAGACGCTTTGTTTTTGTCGGGGGTTTTTTAAATTTTTAATTTAATTTTAGACTAATGTTTTAAAATGTTCGCTTATAGACTTCAAAGATGATGTTTGCAGGGCACTGAATCATTAAAAGTTATTTAATTGACGAAATACCAGAATTACAATAATATTTAATCACTCACATTTATAGCTCCTTTTGTACTAACGATCGAGAGAAGCTTTCATAACAAGAAATATTCTTCTTGATGAGATTTTTCCATTGGTATATATCTTAACGCTATTGGGCTCCAGGGCAGAAACGCCCAATCTCCTTTGTAGTCCTTCTAACCATCAATTTTTCAGTGTAAAAATATTTCCAAACATCAAAGCGGTTAAAATAGCGTTTTGGTAAATTTTTTTTTAAGGCAAAAGTATTTGCCATACGCAAAAAACGCTTTTTCAAAAATGTTGTAGGTACATGAATCTATGGCAAACGTATGTTTATTTCAGATCTATTAACCTAGCCGTTAATGAGGAGTAGGCTTTTTAATGTGACCGTTTTACGATACTAAACGGGACTTAGCGCCTTAACGTGCTTTCCGAGACACCGAGTAGTGGGTAATGTTACTATCTAGATACTATTTGTAAATTCGAATCGTTAATTTCGATTAAGCAATTCAAATAGTTATGAATTTCACGCAAACGTAATTAGTATCTACCTTATAGAGAATATTCTGATCGAACATTTAGTATTTTGGACTGCTCTCCACAAAAGAACAAACGGTTATCATTGAAATCAAGTATTAGGTACTACCAGTAGATTATACCTACCTGTATCTGGGTCTAGTACTAGGTCCATCATATTCATAACTGTGAAAGCGACGAATGTCATAAACTATAGTCTTTCCGCAGTAACTTTAGGGAGTGAACGAATACCTTTGACGCTAGGTCAGCTTCTTATAAAATAATACACATTACTTAGGTTACACCACGTGGATACTTAAGCTGATTCATAAAATAAAAGGGAATAATTGAATAGTCAATAGAAGAACCTATTTGCAAAATAGAGCGTGCGAAAACCAACGCTGCTAGTCAATGAGGCTGTGGGCCATAACTCACTACTCCACTAGTTTTATCTTTTCTCCAGGCTGAGGCCTCCCACAACAGCATGTTTACCATTTGGCAGTAATCAATGGAATTTAATGTTACATTGCGAGGATTGAAGTCCTCGACGTTGTGCAAACAACAACAATAAAAAAAAAACAAGACCTCGCGACTCTTCCTCATAATTTCGGTGACGTCAATACTGCTTCTACTGACCTCTCTAATAAGTGCAGTTAGGCATTATACATACTAAATCATTTATTTGGATAAGAGATACATCCAACTTTCCTCTTTCAAAGTATATGATAAATATTGCGTAGGTATTCTCTAAGAGGAAAAACCCTGTCTGTGACGCTGGGTACCGGTTAGTTCCCAAACGGGTAATCCCTGATTTTGTGGCAGCAGGTAACCGAAGATGCAAAACTTCACACTTAAAATGAATGAATCAGCTGAACGTCGATGTATTTTTCCGGTGTATGGAAAGTTAATTGACGTGACAATAAAACAGCCGTGACACATTTAAGATTTAGAAACGAAAAAAATATTCCTAAATCTAATCTGTCTAGATTCTAGAACCTGTTTTTGATTTATGTATTGTGGAATGGACAGAGATAGAATCAGTATTATTTTTGTATTCATGACCTCCCTCAACGCAATTATTATTCAGTTTTACATATTTAGTGAGTAGAACAATATTTCTAGTCATATAATTTTATGCAGATATAAAGGTAGCTCTTGAAGGAAATAGAAATGTACACGCTTAAATCACACAAATCGCAATGCGAAAATGTCAAGTGTGGTTCGAACTCAGGTCTCCATCAAATTGAAGTGTTATGTAGAGCTCTCCAATTGCATACCTACCCTCGGAGCGTCCAATGTCCGAACCAACCGAATACGAACTAAACATTACAGACAAGATTTCAAATCATTGCTTGATAATTTAGCAGAGTTCTCGTTAATGAACCTATAATGGGCTTCTAAGATTGGCTTTGTTCTAAGTAACTATGTTTCAGGAGTTGCTCGTTGCTCCAGTTACCGACCTCGATATAGGTCGGACTCGGCACTCGAATCAAAGGGTTCCTTAATGACCACAGAGAGTTATGATGAAACGCTAACTCATTATCCTAATTAACATCAGCAAAAGGTAGACATTGAACAAGGTAATTGGCTCATTATTAAAAAATACAATAGAGAGGTAAGTGAGCCGTCCCCCGACACGACGACGCTTGGATCAAAATATTACCTACAACTTTTATGATATTATTTTTTTGCTTTTTAGACGCTTTGTTTTTGTCGGGGGTTTTTTAAATTTTTAATTTAATTTTTATTTCCAGCTTTTTTAATTTTATATATTATATTACTAGTAGAAACGCTACGATCAAGACGCAGCTCGCCGAAATCTGCGTAGCTGTACGTTTTTTGCCACAGTGAAGCTTGTTACCTACTAATTCACTCTCATTTATCTTTCCTACTCCATTATCAGACTTTGATCACCATCTATCTGTAACCTATTTGTTGAGACCTTTCCAATGAGTCCGAACGCGATACCTCTGCTGTAAGTTCGTGAGGGAGTTGGGTATCCTGCAAATTCCAGGTGATGCTGCAGCATCAGCTCAAGGTTACTACATATATTCTTTTCATATAATTGAAATAAGAGAATTCTAAATTTCCAATCGATTAGACCTGTGGAAGATGCTCACACCCATTCATCAACTAGAAAAGAGCTCATAATTTTCAAACGGCTGAACCGATTTTCTTGAATCATAGCTAAGAACACTCTCGATTAAGTCACCTTTCAAACAAAACCAAAAAAATCAAAATCGGTTCAGCCGTTTGGCAGCTACGATGGCGCAGACAGACACACAGATACACAGATACACAGATACACAGATACACAGATACACAGACACACAGATACACAGATACACAGATACACACGTTAAACTTATAACACCCCTCTTTTTCCGTCGGGGGTTAAAAATAGATGCCATTTTAGGAACAATGTTTTTAAGAGTCGGTCGACCGGACAGTACGTTAAGCCTGACGCATACCCCAATAGAGTTGGAATATATGCCAATAGAAAGATCTCTTCAAGGCTAATATTTTGTGATAGGACGCTTCTCTCGATTGTTAATACAAAAGGAACTACAGAGCTCTAAATGTGAGTAATTAAGCATTATAGAAATTCATCACCTATTTAGGTCATTAATTCTGAACTGACTAATAATAGGCAAAAGTCGTGTTTGTAGCAAAGGTTATCCCTAAAAAGCTCTTTTCAGTGGTATATGTATCTTATGGCTCTTGGACGCCAAGAATTCCTTAACTTCGGTGCGCAAGTTATTACCTATTTAGGTCATTAACTCCGAACTGACTAACAATTGGCAGTAACATTACCCAGAACTCTTATCCCCTCAGCTGGGTAAATAAAAATAAATAGGTTGTCAATGTATTTTTTTTATTTATTGATCTACCTACAATTGTTACACTGTTCAACCAATATACAAACCAAGTGCACAGACACAGCATGCACAAACAATCCTAACTACCGAATATTATAAATGCGTTTGATTGTTTGTCTGTTTATTTATTTGTTTGTTTGTTACACTTCCACGCTTAAACGGATTTTGATTAAAGGAGATTGCCCACGGCACTATGGACAAATGTACTGAATTCAACATTGTTGTGTCTTAATCAAATCACCTTTAAAATACTCGATGGCATGTCCAAAAACTTCCTCAAAAGATTCAAAACAATCTACAATGGCATTTCCGAGATATTTATAAATATGGTTCACAATTATAAAAGCATAGTTTCTAAGTACAAACGATCATACAACGATAAAAATACAATGTTCATTCTTACCGGCGTTGGTGAGATCCAGACTCGTAAAATGTTCATGAAGTATCATGAACTACTATTCGGAAACTCCGACAACATGGGTCTGCGCATAAGTGGCGTGAATCTCAACGAGCAGTTCAGACATCGGTCCACAGTCACACTCGCCATGTTATAATTATAATTATAATATAATATAATATAATTATCACAACACAAAAAGTCCTGTCTTTAGTAATATACAGCACAAACGGTGGTGAGGCGTTGGAAATATATTTATTTTGAATGGGTTATCAGCACTAACGGAGGAACTAAAAGGCTCAAACTCGACGCACAACGTACCAAAACCAGCAGAATACACATAAGTTGATTTATGCACAGAGTACATTTTTTTTAGAGGGTAGTTTTATGCAAAAATATGACAGACAGGTCAAATAAGGTTGTACCCGTGCTGATAAAATATCCTAATACATTCGATTTTTGATCGATTTCCGCAAACCAGGCAGTGGTATTTACAAATACCGGCAAGTACATGTGATTTAGAACTCTAATAACAGAGTTCGGTACATATGGGCTAAAGTTGTGTGTAAACTTCTTTACTTTATGCTTAGGAAGGAAAAAAAGCAAAAATATCGGTTGCCAACATTAAATAAAATAAAAATCGTTCGAAACTATTCCGATTTCAATATCAACAATAAATAAAAATAATGCTCATAACCATACCAACCAAATATACCTCACCTAGTCTATTGTCACATTTTCAATGAAAAAAAAAGATAAAACAATGTAACTTTTTATTTTTGATTTATTTTAACTTGCGAGCTATCTATCGATATTAAAAAAAAAATGGTATACACCTTTTTTTACTAAATAAACAGTTATTTAACTCGATACGCAATCATAAATCGATATCATTTATTTTATCTACGTAGGTAGTCATATTACATGCAATAGATAAATGGACATCCCTATTATTGACAGGCGATAGTAAAAAATGGCGTACTCTAAAGTCGGAAACTTGAAAGTACTAATTATTGTTCAAAAAACTATCCCATTATAAATAATCATTAAGACTCATTAAAAAAATACATTTTTATTTTAGATATTTCATGCTGTTCGACTTTTTAAGACACGAGACCTTTCTCAAGAGTACTGTTTCTGGGCAATATCCTTTGGCACATAGGTAGACCATGACCTGGAGAAGGACATAGGCTTCTTTTTATCCTGGATCGCAGACGAAGTCCGGGTAACAGCTAGTATATTATATTAAAAAAAAATCAATAGTACAGAAATTACACATTATTTTTATACTATTTTAACACAAATAGTTGACAATAGTTGGAAAATCGTGCGTTACAGATATTGTTGTGGTTATTTATCTATTTTGTTTATGAAGTGAAGTGCAACAAATATCAACTCCTTCATCAATTTCCGAAGGCACTCGGAGTCACCGAACTCTAAACGGCTCCTAGCAAATATTAATTAGGTACCTACTTAGCTCTTGAACATTGAATCAACTACGTGGATTTTTAGAATAATGTAGGTATTCTCTGGTACTTACATAATAATATATAAGTCAATGATTCTAAGTAATTATAAATAAGGAATAAAATATTCAAACTTGACACAAAGCTATGGCCATCATAAGTAGTATAGTTGGTATCTCCTAAACACTCTCAGCTAAAACTACAACTACTCTCAGTAAACTACTCTCAGCGATAGTCGAGTCAAAAACTGTTAGTAAACACAGGCCAGTGGAGGCAACGAGGTCCATGCATAACCTCGCACCACTTGCTCGCCGGCGCACGCTCGCTGCTTGCGCAAGCGACCGAGCGCACGGTGCGCCTGCTCCTGCGCCGCTCTCTCGGCATTGAACAAGGACCACCAACTCAAGTCTACACGCATTATGTACCTGACAACCGGTAGCATTTCACACTGACATTGAACGTGGGACATAATTAGTCTGATGTAATATGTGATATTGATACGGTCAATGTCACCAGCAGACTGGTAGGACAAGATAATAGATCATGATCAGTAATTTTAATTTTAATTCGTATAATAATAATTACTTTCATCGATCGGCAAAATGTGCATAAATGTTGTGTTGTCCTGATATTAGGAACAATATTTGAGGCTTATCAACCTCCTTGTTTCTTAATGTTTTTTTCTGATTGATCTGGTGAAGGTACCTACTCAATTCATCTCTGTAAAAGATTTTCACACGAAAGCTATTTTAATAGTTATCTAGCCTATCATTAAATCAATGATAATACGTACCTAGTTGAAATATGTAGCCAGTCTCCAAAGACACGATATACTTTTGTAGTTTACGTGAGACGTCTAAAAGACAAATGGAAATGTGGGTACACCTCTGTCTAACCCTTCGGGGATTACAGGCGTGATGATAAGTTAACATAAGTATAAGTAACATCAATTAAGTTATTTCTCAAGACTAGAATTACTCATATTATTGAAATAACTACATTAGTCCTGTGATCCTGTCTGTCTTGTCTTATAAACTAACTTGTACTAACGTAATAGCTGGTATCGGTATAAAATTGACTTTGCTTTACCATATCTATCATAGTAACTCCAACATGATTTTCACTTTCTAGCTTGCCACAATGTCGGATCAGGATACAAAACTCAAATTCGGTTTGTGTAAAAAAAATATGCATTGAGTAAATGTTTTATTTAAATATTGCTATCTCGTATATGTACTTTAGGTATAATTTGCATAATTATTGTTATTTACAATTTCAATTCGGTCTATTTTTCAATACGGTAATTGTTCATGCAATAAGTGTAGGTACCTAACCTAAATGGTACGCGATGTAATTGTTACGAACTAAGTGCCTAATTGTACGCATGCTTCAAAACAACTTGCTTGTAATGTAAACACTAAAATGGCTCCTAGCTAAGTATTATTACATGTACTGTACCTAACACTTATAACAACCTATAATAACCTATGCCCCTTGTCGGAATTAGATCGTAGGTAGTATATTTTGTAATCCTAGGTGGACTTAGTAGCTTTAAACTCATCCCTACCTCAACCCACCGGGAATTAAATTAATTGAACTCATACTCTGTCCTCTAGCTAGCTTTATTTTCTTATGCCTATTTTTAATTATGCCTATTTAATTTCTGCCTGGGAATGTTAAAACAAAAAAAAATTATAATAGGAATAATGCATGAACTAAGCTTGACTTTTTGTAACACTTCGTCGTACTTTTTATTCAATTCTGTGCTATGCTAAGAGTACCTAACCTAGGGGCCAAGTCTACTAATTTACAAACGTGTCAGTGGTCTCACAATGATCAGTTTTTGTCAGATATGCCATACAAAATCTGTCAAAAACTGATCATTGTGAGACCACTGACACGTTTGTAAATTAGTAGACTTGGCCCCCAGGTTTCCCGCAATGACTGTATGTACTGTCCCGAAGTCCCTTAGAATGAGATTGTATTATTGCTAGAGTTAACGCAGTCACTTATAGTTGTTTATTATAATTATTTCAGAAACGATGGAGTCCGGAGATTTCAAAGATTTCGCGAAGGCGATGACTGATTACATTGCCGAATATTTGGAAAACATCAGAGACAGGTATTCTTTTCTTTTTATTCAAACAGCTATAGGTAAAGGTATCGGTAAAACTGAAAAGTTTTCCCGATACCTTTACCTATTGCTGTAATGTAATGTAATGTACTTTCGTACATTTTCTATGTTTTTTTTCAATTAATGATTGAAATTTGGACCACAGGACAACGTCTGCTGGTTCAGTCTGCTGACGTACTTTATTGAAAATATAAATTAAATTGGTACCATATTTAGCCCCGAGCATTGACATTGCATTGAAGAATTAAGAGTCTTTATATATTTTCCAATATCTGTGTTTCAGGCAAGTAGTCCCGTCGGTGAAGCCAGGCTACTTACGCCCGCTGGTGCCGGAGCAGGCTCCTGAGAAGGCAGAGCCCTGGACCGCGGTGATGGCCGACATCGAGCGCGTGGTCATGTCCGGGGTCACACACTGGCACTCCCCGCGGTTCCACGCGTACTTCCCCACGGCTAACTCGTACCCTGCCATTGTGGCTGACATGCTGAGCGGGGCCATCGCCTGTATTGGATTTACTTGGGTACGGTGTAATTAATACTCAAGCTTGAATGTAGACCAATAAGATGGTGTCGTAGTTGTAGTCCCTACAATTCAAGCAAAATGATTAATTTAAATTAAGTTTACTGTGCACATTCTGGCATACAATTCTGCGTTGCTACTTAGGTAGCGAAGCCAGTGCCAATGTCACATTATATGATAGGTAGGTAATTCGAACAAGGAAAACCGGTTACATGTCATATTCGCTCGTGGGTATTTTTTGCGTACCTACTAAACAGAATAATATTTAGGTATTTATTATAAGTGTGTAGGCTTTTTCCAAAATCCACACTCTTAGAAAAGAGAGGAGAGGAGACCTCTCTCCTCTCCTCTCTTTTGGGCCCCCCGGCGTGATATTTTTTTTTTCTAATTCATTTTGTCAACTTATGTTGTTTGCTTCGGTAGTCTTTATTATTTATGTGAAACTTTAGTATGATTAATTGATTCATCTATCATCGTGCCGCCGCTGCTCTAAGTGGCCCCTTTGTGCCCGCGCCTCGCGGGCCCTGGTGCCCCGCACCACTTGGCACCTTAGTAGTTACGACACTCATGCTCCTACCACTTTAATACAGTAGGTACCTACAAAATAAAATGTAGTGCATGGTGTAATTTCAAACGCCACTCACAAAATAATGACTGCTTCGTTGGTCAGATGGGGTCTTGGATTCAATTCAATATCGAATTCGGGAAAAGTGTTATTGGATTTTTATATTAGGAAGTACTCTGAAGCGGCCCCGGGTCTGTATTTGTGTCCGGTTGATGGCAATAGGCTCGCCCCCATAGCTACGTACGTAACTGGAGAAATGAGGGTCTAGACCTCTGCATTCTCCTTCGGGAAGTAATGACGTGACCGCGTGATGTAATATACCTTCCTATACGTACATAATAAGACTTCCAAAATTCCAGATTGCGAGTCCAGCGTGTACAGAGTTAGAGGTGGTGATGCTCGACTGGCTGGGCCAGATGTTGGGCCTGCCCGAGTCGTTCCTAGCCCGCTCGGGAGGCGAGGCCGGCGGCGTCATCCAAGGCACTGCCAGCGAAGCCACCCTGGTCGCTCTACTGGGAGCCAAGACGCGCACCATGTTACGCGTCAAGGAACAACATCCTGAATGGACCGAAACCGAGATTCTATCTAAACTCGTCGGTTATTGTAACAGTAAGTAGTTCAGTGGCAATAAAAAAAAACATCATCATCTGCCTAGCCATTTCCAACTATGTTGGGGTCGGCTTCCAGTCAAACTGTACTTTACATGGAACGATCTCCTATCTAATCGAGCCCCTCTTGTTATATAATATTATTGTAAAATAAATATTAAATAAGCTTTCAAAAGAGATCCCCAACCGCCAACGACAACAGTCAGTCTGGCAATGCGTAGGTACCTACCTACATATTTTTTTTTAACTTCTATTCACAGAGCAAGCCCATTCTTCTGTGGAACGTGCTGGTCTCCTGGGTGGTGTGAAGCTTCGCGCTTTACATCCGGACGGAAAGAGGAGCCTTCGTGGTGATACACTTAAGGATGCCATAGATGAAGATGTTCGCAACGGTCTTATTCCCTTCTATGTAAGTTTTTTATTGCTTTTCGAATTCCCAAACAATAAGACTAAAATAATAATAATACTTACGTTATATCATCATTATTGCAGGTCGTGGCTACTTTGGGTACAACATCCTCATGCGCGTTTGACGCCTTAGAAGAAATCGGCGATGTTTGCTCCTCGCAGAACATTTGGCTGCACGTGGACGCAGCCTACGCCGGCTCCGCATTCATCTGTCCTGAATATAGATACCTCATGAAGGGCGTTGATAAAGCGGATTCCTTTAATTTTAATCCGCACAAATGGTTACTGGTTAACTTCGATTGTTCCGCCATGTGGCTTAAAGAACCGCGTTGGATTGTCGATGCTTTCAACGTTGACCCATTATATTTGAAACACGATCAGCAGGGATCAGCCCCTGACTACCGTCACTGGCAAATACCATTAGGGCGTCGTTTTAGAGCGCTCAAGTTGTGGTTTGTCTTACGTCTGTACGGTGTTGAAAATCTTCAGAAACACATCAGAAAACACATTGCATTGGCTCATCTTTTTGAAGAACTGTGCAGTGCTGACGAAAGGTTCGAAATTTATGAGGAAGTTACTATGGGACTTGTCTGCTTCAGACTGAAGGGCGGTAACGAGCAGAACGAAGAATTACTTAGGCGTATAAACGGTAGAGGCAAAATTCATTTAGTTCCATCTAAAATTGATGACACTTATTTCCTCAGGGTAGCGATTTGCTCTCGCTACAGCGAAGAGAGTGACATTCATATATCTTGGGAGGAGGTAAAGGCTGCTGCTGATGAATTACTCAAAGGCCGTTAAAAATATTTTGCATTAGAACATTCAGCAATAAATCTGACGTTAAAAAAAACGTTACTACTTCGAATAACTTAAATTAAAATTACCATTTTAAAATTAAAATTACCATTTCGGCTGTTTGAAAAAAAAATTGTACCTAAAGTCTGTCCATACGAAGCATACGATCTGGGAGAAGAATGTACGCGTGAAACGGATCGTGTGGACACTGGACAGCCCCTAAAGGTACAACTAGCATTCGTTTTTAACAACAACGAATAGAGCCAAACGACGATACATGCATACCGTCGATCATATAGCGAACGTAAAAAACGCTGCAATAAGCTGTTGATTTGCTAGAATGCTCCATCTTCTCAAATGTCGTATGATGAATCCCATAGTTGCAAAAGAAAAATACACTCGAAACAACACTAAATACTTATAATCGTAAAAACCGCTGAGCGCTTACATGCAAACTGCTTCCTGGTGGGCGGTCACTTGACGGGTCTATTTACCTACAATCAAAGTGCTACCTAAAAGTACAGACGCCTGCATAACCTGGGCACCCCTCACTCATGCAAAGGTACCTAATTAGTGCGGCCGTCACGACAAATGTCAATGTTAAGTACATTAACATTTGTCGCGTGACGACTGCACTAATACATACATAAAAATGAAAGTTATTGATATACTTACCTATATATATTTTATGTAGACTATAATATAGTAGAAGCACAGTACCTATAACTCTATTAGCTGTGATAGAAGTGTTTAATAAAATATTTAATTGCCGTAAAAGACAATAAGTTCGTTAGGAAATTAATGTAATTATGTATGTGACTTTCAAGGGCAAGATTCACAGACCGCAATTGGTCTATACTTTATAAGTTAAGTGTTTAGTATGAATAAGGACTTTATTTGTATAATTAATGTTCATTTTCATATGAAACGCTTGCTCTCTTTCGCTTATACGATAACATTATAAACATAACATCACGCCTGTTTTACCCGAAAGCTTAGGCAGAGGTGACCTATAGTATACCCACATTTCACCAACTATGTTTATATAATTTATGTTAACATTACCTATGGACATAAAAATAAAGTATGTATGTACATGTTTGTATGAATTTCCTACTTAGCAAAGTAAAGCCGAAGTTCGGTCTGTGAATCATGCCCTAACTTCGGATGTTATCAGAGGCTTAATATTATGTACTGTAGGTAAAGCAAACCGGTCGCCACTTTTTTTCTAATTACCTATCATTATCAGGCCCTACGTGTACCTACTCAATAACAGGCCCACATAAAGTATGGTTAGCAACGAAAGTCGAAATAGATGTAAAATTATGGAAAGTACTAGAAACTTCTTAACTATGTTATGTATATTACCTACCTACATTATGCTGAGAAACAGTGTAGAATAATTCTCTGTCTATTTAGTTGATATTTAAAATAAACAGTGCTAATCGTTTTTTGCTGCTGACCGTACCTGCCTACTCTTCATTATGCCTTATTGATCACCAAAAAAACTATATAATATTATGATGTTTGACTAAAATAATGGATATTTTTGATAAAGGTACGAATTTTAAATTAATTCGTACTTTCGTCCCCACATTATATAAAAGCGATAGAATTTTATAGATCATGACATTCATATTGTTAGTTATACTTAGTTAGTATAGTGTCGATTGTTGCCTATCGATGGAGTGAGTTGTGATAATTTAATTAGTGAATACTTCATTGGTTCCCTATTGAAAGACCAATGCGACCAAATGTTGCATAATCTTATTTAAAAAATAATTCACACATTGTGTAAAAATTATATCTTGCCACGACTGGCCTTTGAATAAACTCAAGCGTAGGTAGGTACAGTCAACCAAAATCAGTCGTAACAATTTAAAAATCGGGCGATTTTTTTTGTGCCTGTGTTACTACTGATATGCGGTTGACTGTACCTTAAGGTACCGCCAAAACTCTTTGGTATCTACAGTATTTTTATCTTACGAAGCGACGCGCGCTTTACTTGGGGTAAGCAAGTGTAGAAACACTCTGTGAATGTGTGTGTAAGCGCAAGACCTCTGCGCTCGGTACACCCGACCTGAGATACGGGCGGTGCAGTAGGGTGTGTGTGTGTGTATTATGTGCTGAAGCTGAGTGAAGCTACCCGTCTTCACGCACACATTCACACCGTGTTTGTACACTTGATCACAAGTAAAGCGCGCGTCGCTTTGAGATAAAAATACTATACCAATTTCTTATTTTGTTGTTTCTTTCTTAGCGGTTTTATTCTCCAAATAAAGGTAAAGGTAACTTCTACTTTTTGTTCGGCTAGCGACACCTCGTTAGGCCAGATTCCTACTTATTGTAAGATAAATTTATAAATAAAAATACAAAATTATTTATATAAAAATAGATACTTTACCAACCCTTATTTATATTGTCGGTGTGTAATGTTTAAAGTACTTATTAAAACTTATTAGATAAGTGTCTATTTAAAATATACCTGTTTGTTATTCATTATATTTACTGCGTAATAAAAAATATCAATAACATTGTTGAGTATCAATTTCTATAGCTTAAATCATCCCAGAAATGTCTATCGTACCTTTTAAGGTCGAGGTGGCTTGCCTTTTCGGCTTTTCTTTTCCTACAATGGAAATCAAAAATACTGCCAGGAAACCCACAAAACTGTGATTAGAGGTCGGTTATACATTTTGAGTAGAATTCACTTTAGTGGTTTTGGCAAGCCACCAGTGCCCTGTTTATCAAAAGTTACAAGTCTACACGTTCACAAGTTACCTAGAATGTTAATTTTCGTTAAATTCATAGATCATCTCCATATTCATAATCAGCCGTAATGTTGCCACTGCTGCTCATCTCTCTCTTTTGACTATATTTTAAAAAGAAAATTTAATTTAACCATTTGTTGCAGTACTAAGCACGACACTTGTAAACTTGTAAGACGGAACAGAGAGTCGCCGGACACTCTCAGGATTTGTTATGATTTTCTACAAGCTGTAACTTACAAATAATTTTTTGCCAAACAAAATCACGTATCACGGTTTCAAATTATAAGTACTTGTGAACTAAATAATGACATTTGGTAATACATCTGAAATTAATTTTAACGACCAAAATGTTTCCCTTTGAGCTTAGTTTTATCGTAAACTATAAATAAACGCGGAACTTATATGCAAATCAGCCTTCATGTAGGTCTTGCAAAAGCTCTTTATACGAAAATAAAGAAGAAAATGATTCTCTTTTCGCTTCTGTCGCTCCATGATGTTCCAAACGTCATCGTAATTATAATGTAAAAGTATTCAAATTCGAGAGTGATATGTAATTTTTAAAAGTTTTAGATGGCATTTATATCTGCAATATCAGAATGAAATTGTCACGTATTAAACTAATGTGGAATAGGGATATTTGGAATTTTATAAAGAATTTCAGGTGTAGGACAGGGCACGGTTTATATAGAACGTTGACGACTGGCCAACGACGGTTTGCTAGCGCGGGGTGCACAGCGGGACAAGAACAATGTATTCTAGACTCGTGCAGCATCAATCCCAACTGTCGGGAACCACGTGTCATCATTGTGGGTGCCGGAATCGCAGGTCTGTCAGCAGCACATCGACTCTCACAATGCGGTATAAACAATTTCCTGGTTCTCGAAGCTAAAGAAAGGTATGCTATTTATGTAAGTTAATATTTTAGAACAAAAAATATAGATAGGTAGGTACCCTATTTTTTGTACCTACCTTCCTATATACCTGGGTAGGTAGGTATTTGAATAACTATGAACCCAATTTGGTTATGAATGTATGTATATGCCAGTTTACCTATTTCTCCGGGAGCAACAGTGAGACTGCCATGGTTCACTCTTAGTGTCGGAATATCAAAATCTGACAAACTACTACCATCAGTCAAACCTACCAAACATAAGAACTTTGAAGCAGTAGCTGTAGTAAGGGCCGTAGGTACCGTGAATCCCTATAATTATGCAGACGAATCCAATACAATCCCAGTCTTTATTAATAAAAATATATTTTGCAGACCTGGGGGACGAATTCATTCGTGTTGGCTTGGAGATGCAGTAATCGAAATGGGAGCCGAGTGGATTTTTGGTGCATGTTTACCGAACTCTGTATACACGCTAGCATCGCAAGATAGGCTTTTACAACAACCGTTACCTCGATTGGATGCATCGAGAGGCCTATTTTGTACTAGCGAAGGACGAGCAGTTGACTTGCCAGTAACGATTACGGCTTATCACACGTTTAGGCAAATAGAACAACAAGCTGCTAGTTTATTTCGACTCGGTGGGGAAAGACAACATGGAACTCTGTTGAATTTTATCGGTTTACGAATACAACAAGAATTACACAATTTTCCAGAAGATCAAAGGTATGACGCCGCACGCGTCATGTTTGGATTGACTAATATTTTAAGGAACAGGTGTGGAGATGATCTGTCCCTAGTCAGTGCTGATCAGTACGGCAGTTATATTGAGCTCCCTGGTGGCAGCGTCCGAGTTCCTTTAGGATATGTCGGAGTGATGGCACCATTATTGCGCGGCCTTCCAGACAATTGTACACGATATAATAAGCCAGTGAGCATAATTCGATGGGGACAAGGCGCAACCGGCGAAGGACGTGCAATGGTAAAATGTTGTGACGGAGAAGAATTGTACTCTGACTATGTTATAATTACAATATCTCTTGGATGTCTTAAATGTCAAGCCGATAAATTATTTGCTCCAACGCTACCATGCTGTAAATTAAACGCGATATGTAGTTTAGGTTTTGGTCTAAGTGATAAAGTATTTCTAGAATATGCCGAACCTTTTTGGGTGTGCCAGGAAGGTAACCTAAAACTCGCTTGGTCGGCAGAAGAATTACAATGCAGAACTGATTGGACACGAGGAGTATGTGCAATAGATGAACTACCTGGCAGTAAACATGTACTTTGCGCTATAATATCAGGTCAAGAAGCGGCTATAATGGAATCAATGGCAGATAACGATGTAGCTGAAGGGCTTACCCAGACACTGCGTAGGTTTACTGGTAACCCGTGCCTTCCCTATCCACAAATGATGTTACGGTCTCGATGGGCTTCGGATCCACATTTCTGCGGGGCATATTCTTACATGGGTTGTTGTTCCACGGTGAGTCACCAATGCGAATTAGGAACGCCAGTGCCAGGTCCGTGTGACCCAATGCCACCCATCCTGCTATTTGCGGGTGAAGCTACAGTGCCTGGATATTTTGCCACAGCACATGGAGCGCGATTGAGTGGTATTCGGGAAGCCGAACGAATTATATTACTAACGAAAAAATTCGATGGTCCTCCAAAACTTCCTGCGTAAAAGTTAATATTTTTTTGTATTTCTATTGTTTTGTCTATACCTAATTGTGTCGTTAACGTTTGAATGATGCTGTTAATTTCGAAGACTCGTTTAATTAAATGAGGTTGACGTACTTGCTGCATTTGTATGTTGATTTAAAAAATACCTGACAAGTGAATAGTTGAGACCGAGCTATAACAATCCCTAGTCGGTCATACTAGGCTAGCACGCTTGCGCTATGCTCGTGAGATGGCTCATGAGTAACACCGCTTCCCTCACTAGAATCGTAAGTGGGCTAGTTGCAGAATATGCTTCTGTGCATCAGCGTGGTTGGAAGCATACATTTTCTGTATGTCATACTCTTTCACTTGCTATATGAACAGCATTTTCAACAAGGGAAGGTCATTATTTTGTGTTCTATAGGTACAGGTAGGTTTGCATGATTCATTTGGTTTAATACTAAACATTGTTTTTATACAATGTTTCTGCCTCCTGAAGTCCTGAATACCAAAAGCCAGCCGGTTAAATTTCCCCAAAACATCTATACCTACCTAATTTTAATTTATAAGGTCCATGCCAACTTGCTTAGTTTACATCAGACTTGTTCAAAGTGTATTTACAGTTATTTTTTCGTCTAAATGTAAAGCTAATATCGTCCGGTACCAGCATAAAAATATCTCGCACATCGTCTCGATAGTCGGCTCGCGAAAGCACGTCTCAAAAGTATTTAGAATCGCTCCGCTCACTTGCCTTGTGAGGGTTTCGCTCCAGTCCACTCCGCTCCAGAGACGTATCGTAAATAATTGCGGTCCGCTCACTAGTACCTACCTATGGTGGTGAGTCTGCTCGCTTAGGTCGCGCGTCTCGAGAGCGTGCTCGCTTCGGTCTCTCTTTTCATGTGTAATTGCAATATACTCAGTCTCACTCGTTAAGATGGATCGTGGCGCGACTTGTCGCGCGACGCGAATTTTAACAAAACAATTTCTGAGAAAACTTCACGGCGAACAGTGCGGCGGCGTCGCGTCGCGCGACGAATCGCGCCAGTATGTAAGAGACTTTACGCTGTTACGCGTGTTTTGATTAATCGAGCTTAAGGGCCGGTTGTTTCAAACGGTTGGTTAACGTAACATACGTACGTAAAATTTAACGTTCGTTAAATACAAAGCGTTGTGTCAAAGTTATTCCATTAATTCGTGAAACAACGCTTGTTTTTGATTTGATGATAGTTAGCGCCATTTTTGACGTTTACCCGTGCGTAAAGTGGACGTGAAACAACCCGCCCTTACTCACTTGCTATATACTTACTTTACTCTTTGCTAGTGCGCTGGCCTGTTTTGTGAGTGAGCCCGCTACGATCGCTGTGCGGTGCATGTGCTGCTGTATGTATGCATCATGCGTGTGCTCGTTTCGCTTGCTACTTTCGTAGATAAGTAGGTACGCTCCATCCATTTGTCACGTAAGAAGTCGTACAGATCTTACTTACCTAACGTGCCTAGGGTGTTTCCGTAGGTACCTAACAGATCTTTAAGAATCCCTAGTCGGTGTTAGTGTTAGATAATTGTGAATAGATAGTAGGCCGCGGCATGCTCAACTCGCTCGCTCCGAGCGTGTTTAGTTCCTAGATAGGAATTATGGCCGGCTTAGTACCTAAGCCTCACCTATCTACGGAGTTTCTTTATATCCGCCGAACGAGCCTCCGGTTGATAACATGACGATATTCGATTATTTTTACCCGACTACGGCGAAAAAAAAGGAGGGTTATGATTTTGACTGGTATGTATGTATGTATGTTCATCTGTTCACTCCTATCTTCTAATCCACTCATCACAATTTGACAAATGAGGTATCGTTGGAAGCGTCTTGTCGGCTATATGACGTCACGTTAAATTAAAAATGGCGCCCTCTAGAGGACATAAAGTCTGGAACTAAAAAAAAAAATGTCGTTTGGTCGTACCATGTTGGGTATCAAATGAAAGGGCTTAATGAGCACATTTCAAAAAAATATTTATTATAACCCCAAAATAATTAAAGTAATAAAAACTAAAACCCAACTACGACTAAAAAGGTATAAACAAGACACGTGTGACTCCGGATTTTTAATTTGTCTGTCTGTGGTGTCTTGTATATACCTTTTTAGTCGTAGTTGGGTTTTAGTTTTTATTACTTTAATTTTTTTTATCCAATGTATACCTACTGACTTCCGCAGCTATTGCAGAGATTTTTCTAAGTAGTACCTATATGCAATAAGGCAAGTGCCCCCCCTACCAGCTAAATGGTTGGCTTTGTAAATGTGAAAAAAATCACGGCAGTAGTATACTGCTCGCCTCTGTTTTACGAGACATAAATATAACTGGCGAAATGTGGGTGTCTGTTGTTTAGGTAGATATGTTGTTGTTTTAATTTTAATAATGTTGAATTTAATAAAATATTACGGGGAAATAAATAGGTAAGTACCTACTTACAAAAAAATAAATAGAAACTGTTCGTACGAGATTAGGGTGACTCTGAAGCAGTTTAAAAACAGCAACAGCAAGTCTTTCTTATCGTGTGGTTAGTGACTAACCTGGGGGCCAAGTCTACTAATTTACAAACGTGTCAGTGGTCTCGCAATGACGAGTTTTTGTCAGATTTTGTATGGCATATCTGTCAAAAATTGATCATTATGAGACCACTGACACGTTTGTAAATTAGTAGACTTGGCCCCCTGGTGCTAGAGTTTAAAGCCGCCCATGGGCCTCTGACTTCACATGCCGTCGAAAAATATCTCTCGGGCATGCCGGTTTCCTCACGATGTTTTCGAGACCTATGATATAAGCAGTCTGACGGTCACACCATTAGGCTATCATTGCTTGTCATCGGCCAAGCCATACATTTTGACCAAGATTTAAGGCTTGTAGAGTTAGGGGCTTGGCTCTACATTAATTAATCTGATAACTTTTTAACAGTGAAAGAGTTATGAAAGTCTTGGCATCCTTCTTGAAATGTTTTTGGTGGTGACGGAAATAGGGCCATATGTCAGTATAATGTTAAAGTTAGATTTGCCGTACCACGTCAAAAAACATACCTACTCACGTTTGTTTCGTTTTGACACCTCGGGGACACACAATGACGCACACAATGACTAGACTTGATTGATAGGGAAACGCTAATAAGAAGCGAGCTCACTGTTATCACACTTTTTAGCGTGACTAAGTACGATGAGGGCAAATCTAGCGCTTCCGCCTTAATGCTTGGAAATTATTTTGTAGGTACACACGGCTACACATCAAACCATAAATTTCCAGTTTATGCTGAT
This sequence comes from Lithophane socia, assembly GCA_947522985.1. Lineage (NCBI taxonomy): Eukaryota > Metazoa > Arthropoda > Insecta > Lepidoptera > Noctuidae > Lithophane > Lithophane socia. Next base: position 10,935,822 of record OX383256.1, on the reverse strand, counting down.
CTCGCATTGCATAGGATTTCCGTACAATGCCAGGTCAGCTTAGCTTGATGTGTAGCCGTGTGTAACCTACCTACTTGAAAATATTATAAGTAGAGTTATTGCAGAAGAGTGTGTGAAGGTTAGTAGATAAATTAAAGTTCATTACTTACATACATTAACACCAATTTATTTTTATTAGTTATGCCTCATTTAGTAAAATGTTCAAATATAATAATGTAATACACTTCATAATAAATTACGAACAAATATTTGAAAGAAACACAATTATTGTTCAGCATGAATGAGGTAATATTATAGGTATAGTTTGGCCGAAACCGCTATACCGCGCCTTAGGAATGTGCGCAGCGAGACGGACGGGGCAGTGCAGGCCAAGGCGCCGGCGGCGTCCCGCCGCTCATTTGTCAACGCTCACGGCCCCCGCCCCCGTCTAGCCGTGCATTCCTAAGGCGCGGGCCGTACAGTGGTCTCGGTTAAACAGTGATAGAAGACACAGCTTCACAAACAAAACTTTAACCCACCTAGAAAACTACCACCATTTCCAGCACTAAATGAAAGATCATCAAATTCAAAAGACACTTTAAGTCCAGTAAAATGTCTGTGTCTAAATTCTACAACATATGAATAAGTGTGAAGCCTATTATGAGGCCACATAAAACTTATTTTGTACCATTCATCTTTCTTTATAAAGCAAGGTTCTGTGAGCTCTATATCAACCATTGAATCATATTCAACTGTTTTGATAAAGTTGGTCAGTCTAAAATCACTATTATCTGATTCACACTCTACAGATACAGACATCTGCTCTGAGTAAACTTTAGCTGTGTGGTTGCGGAAGTGTACTGCCGGTGCCATCCTTGTTGGTACACAAAGTGAATTGATAAATATAGACTTGTTAACTTTTATTCGAGAATGTATGACGTAATTATTTGAATCAATCACTATCGGAGCCACAGATCTAATAAGGCTCCGGTAACAAAGGTGCCATTGTAGTTTTAATAAATTTCTTGGCATATCAGTCAAGCCAATAGACCCAATCATATCTTTTACATCCATATTCGAACTTTTAATCAATTTTTTTATAGCCTCAAATTCATATGGCAATAGGAGATTGCTCATATCAGTTACAATTTCCTCAAGTTCATTGACAGTCAGTGTCAAAAACCTCAACAATTGCAATAAACCATTATTTTTAAGTACATCACGTCTATTTTCAAATGTGTCCAGAATGTTATTCTGTTTGCAGCAATATGTAGACCACTCAAAAACATGTTTGATAAGATCCTTTTCTGATATATTCATTTGGTCACTTTCAAGAAAAGTTTTCAGACAAGAATAGGTAATCAAGTTTTTTTTCTCTTGCAATAAATAGTTGGCATGTTCACAGAATAACTTTAATGAGAAGGTGATAAGTTGTTTGTCTTGCAAATAGTCTGGGTAATTCAAGACCTCAACCACATTGTCAACACTGATATTTGCTTGAATATATGCAATACACACCTCAATTAGGTGTTCCAGCATGTATTTCCTTGAGGCATATAATAATTCAAAGGCTTGATCTATGGTACTAATTTCAACAGTATCAGTATAAATGTAATTAAGTATCAATTGAAAAATATCAGGTTGAATGTCTGTTATCAGAATATCATTATCAGATGATAGTGGTCCATAAAACATAGCTTCAAATACAGGACTACTAATGCCCAGGATCAACTTATGTGCTTTGATTTTTTTTCCTGCCACAGAGAAACTGCAGTCACTCCATTCATATGATACCAACAGTTTCTTAACACGGTCATATAAACTTGTTTGGTTATAAGTGGATTGGTCAGCTTTCAGGTAGCCCATCTGCAAAAAATAAAAAGCTATTGACATGACTTTGCTTTAGTTTTTATTCCTTATTTTAAAGCAAGCATATAACAGAACAGGTTTTCTAGTTATATCCAAGATCATACTATATTTCACAGTTTGTACCTACTTGGAAAAACTTTTAACAATTTTATCTACTTAATAACTATCACACACTTCTGAAGCACATCATTTTTACGAGGCCGTGCAGCATAGTATGTAGGGTCAAAGACCTAATTTTAATAATACAGTTATGTGGGACACATTTTAATTTTTCTGTTTCTCTATGCTACCTGAGACTGAGGCTTAATAATTTTGAGTTAGTAATTATATTTACACAAAGATGGCATACCTTATTTCAGCACAGTTGTATTTTCAAATCCAACTATTTAGTAACCTTGAACTTGAGATGATCACGCGACTGGTAGGGATAAGATTGATGCAAAACAAAATTTGCTATTACCTTCTTATTTATCCTCAAAAGAAACAACAATACAATTACTTATTTTTAAATAATGTAGGAGGAAACCCTTCAATAGATTACGGTACTTTCAAGATACTGTTAAAGTCAATAATATATCAAGACTTCTACTCTACTGGAACTGGTAGAACAAAATGTTTGCAAACAAAGTTTTGTTTGACTTTTGACATTTTGACAGTTTTGTTCTGTTTTGACAAGCAATTCACAACCGCTAGCGAAGTCCATTGGAAACTACAATGGTAACTTTTATGGTAGAAAATGTTTATGTGGTAAATACATTGCCTTTCGTAACAAATGTACAAATATATAAAATATACATTGAATGGTATAAATATACAGAGAAAAAGGAAACAAGCATTTAATAATAAAAGGTTTTTTCTCGTTTCGAATAAACTTGCTTTATAAACGTCATAAGTGGGTGATAGACGTGCGTCTTTAAGTTCGCGACCTTACTCGGCTCGCCGTCGATGACACACGGGAAGCTTTCTTAGAATTTCACTGCCAACGCGGTTCGCGGCTCGCGGCTTACGGCTGCGGTGCCAGACGACGAGCCAAGGCGGGCTACGAGCAACAAACCTGTTGGATCGCCGACGAACTTACTCGGTGGTTTTTAAGTCCACTTAGCATGACACACGGGCGAGGAAGCTCGCCGAGCCATAAGTACCCGGACTTGCTTCGCACGTCTATCACTCGTTTAAGCTCGCCGAGCCATAAGTACGCGTACTTACTCGCACGTCTGTCACTCCTTTTAGAATTAAACCATAGAATAACTGTGCGTTTTCACTGGGGAAACATTCACGACAAAACATGTTGAAATTTCTATTTTCTGTCAATGTTCCATACAATTTTTGTAAAAGGGTGATAGACGTGCGAGCAAGTACGCGTACTTATGGCTCGGAGAGCTTACTCGCCCGTCCGTAATCGCTGCGAATCGCGAGGCACGAGCCAATTTGACAATGAAATTTTGACCGCGTACTTTAAGTACGCACGTTTATCACCCACTATAAAGAACAGTGTACGACCTTACTCGGCTCGCCGTCGGTGACACACGTGAAGCTTTCTCAGAATTTCATTGTTAATTTGTCAAATAGGCTCGCGCCTCACCGCTCGTGGCGATGACAGACGGGCGAGTAAGCTCGCCGAGCCATAAGTACGCGTACTTGCTGGCACGTCTATCACCCGTGGAAAGTACTATAAATGTGTATTGTTTTATTTCGGTTGATATAATTTACGTTACTTTGAAGAACCACCTTGCAAATATACTTGGCAGTGGTCAAAACATTATTAAAACTAATTTACTCCAAACAACGCTTAATTTTTAATATATATTAGAATGATGTATATGAATGTTTTCAGTTCAAGCATTTTTTTTTGTACAGATTTGATTTTGTGTCCCAGCTCAGTGGTATAGTTTAGGTTAGCTCTACTGGCAGCCCTCGGCTGCTGGTAACATCGGTCAAAATCAATCAATTTTCTGTCTTCTGTCACAGCACAGAGAAATTCGGCAATTCGGTGATCTGTGTCGGTGATTGATATTGCCGCGCCGGTGAAAATAGTGCCAAAATGTGTTTGATACATTATTCTTTTAGCAATTGATGTGTTTTAAGTTAATTAAGTTTATAAAATGACTTCTTCATATGAGAATACAGTGTTTGACTTTGATTTAGATTTTCTTAATCATCCTTCAGCCAATAACGCGGTGAGTGTTTAGTTTAGGTTAGGTTAAAAGTAATTATTTGTTAGGTTCTGTTATTGCTTATTTCTTTTTAAACGTAATTATACAAAATAAAAATAGCGTCTACTGGATTATTAACAACTCAATTATCGTATAACAATATCATTTGTTTTCAAAGTACAATCATGAATATTATGAAATGGTTTAGAAGAAACATAAAAAGAAAATGCTTTCTTTAAAGGTTCATCCATATCTAGAGCAAAAAGACCTGTCCTTATTATGTATCACCCCGGTAAAGGAGAAAATCCACTTCCTAAAAGGATTGTGTTTGTCTTATTTCAGGAGCCTGATCTTCAAGCAAAGGCTAATAGATTGAGAAAATCAATTATTTACTTGAAACAAAGAATTACCTGTATAGAGTGAGTATCAAGTCCATCATCAATTATTTTGACTAGCAGGTGCCAATGAAGTGTTAAAATCATCATTATTCCATCGTGAAAAAGTGCCACTTCGTCTATGTTAATAATAACAATACCAGCCTATTATTGTCCCAATGCAGGGCAAAGGCATCTTCTAATACAGAGAAGGCATGAGTATTGATCACCAATTCACTAAGCTGGTTAAAGGCGGGTTGACAATTCGGAATTTTGCTGAGTATAAGTCCAGGTTCCCTCACAATGTTTTCGAAATGAAGAAATGAATAGTGAACTCCAAGATAAACTTTAGAGAGTACTTTCATATGTATTGAAATGTCATATTAATACTTGCCCAGATTTAAACCCACAACCTCATTCATGAGAGATGACGCGATGAGTTGATCATGTTATAATGTTTTCATAGCTAATACGAATACGTGGTACTTATACAAATTTGTGTGGGGTACCACAACTGGAAAATAATAAACTTTTTCAGAAAAATAAACTAATTTTCCAAAAAGTTGTTTTGCAGTTTGTAGTGTTTTGTTTGGAAATTGGTTGTTATTTTTATGTCTTAGTTTCTTATTTATAACATTGTAGATAACATTAGCCATTTCCTATTCAATTTCAATCTATTTATGATCTATTAATACTTGACTAGTTCTTTTCTTTTTCAGCAAACTTACGATTGCTTGTAAAACTGCAAAAAAAGAAAAAGAAGATTTGGGTAATAGTCATATGCAACTTAAGCAGCAATGCGGTCAGCATCTTATGGAAATAAGCTATTTTATCGGAAAAGTAACCAAATTAGAGAATGTGAGTAGCTTTTTATTGATCTTGTGGGATATTTTATTATATTTGTTCCACTTCTGCTGTTCACATTTTTTTCTTCCGATACCATGAAATGATTCTAACATGAAACTGAGTTAATACAAAAATTGGTAATATTTACTCCAGAACAAATTGTTTCCCCGTGTCTCCACATACTGTTCCACTTAAAAAAACACTCCGTATATGTCATAATGTTATATGGAGCAAAGGAAGAGGTTTTAGAAAGGAAAAAAAATCCTTATTGCTCAACATTTAAAAGGTTTTATTTATATCAAGTATTTTTTTCACTTTTACATATAAGTATTTTGTATGTTTCAGGAAATTCAAGCAGTAGAAACTCGCGAAAGAGAAAAAATTGAAACAATTTGCGAATTGGAAAACAAGATCTTAGCGCAAGAAACAGTTATCAACCAGTTAAAGGTAGTGTGCTCATAATTAAATACACATCAAGATACATATCAAGTGTATATGTTAATATTTTTTTAAATGCAATTGAATTTTTATAGGCTAGTGGATAGTAAGAAAAATAACTCATGAATTTTGTAATATAGAATGGTTGTGAAAATATAAGAAATCTTGTGTGTTAAGTAGTTTAGAGTGTTTAAAATTTTTCAGTTATTATTTAATTGTCTCCACATTGTAAATTAAATAGTTTATTTTGGTTAAAATAATTATTTATGTTAAACATTGTAGATTCTAGATAAAGAGAAGAACAAAACAGAATCAACACCAGTCAAAGTTGAAATTAAAAAAGGCAAAGCTGGTGTCACCAATAATGCAAAAAAAGGATTGGTAGAAAAAGGAGAGAAATTAGAAAAAGAAAATGAAAAACTTCGCAAAGAGAATGCCAGAATTCCAAACTTGGAGAAAGAAATTGAAAATCTTCGCAAAAAGAACATCTTACTTTCAACATCGGACTCGGTTTCTAACAACGAGATTGCCAGAATCCAAAAATTAGAAAAAGAAATAGAAAATCTTTATAAAGAAAATGGTAAAATCCCAAATTTGGAGAAAGAAATAGAAAAACTTCAAAAAGAAAATGTCAAAATCCCAAACTTGGTGGAAGAAATAGAAAACCTTCAGAAAGAAAATGCCAAAATCCCAAAGTTGGTGAAAGAAATAGAAAACCTTCAGAAAGAAAATGCCAAAATCCCAAAGTTGGTGAAAGAAATAGAGAACCTTCAGAAAGAAAATTCCAAAATCCCAAAGTTAGTGAAAGAAATAGAAAGCCTTCGCAAAGAGAGTGCCAAAATCACAAAGTTGGGGAATGAGAATGAAACTGTTTTCAAACAAAATGTTAAAATCTCAAACTTGGAGAAAGACATTGAAACCCTTCGTATCAAGAACGCAAAACTCGAGATAGGTATAGCTCTTAGCAAAGATATAGTCAAAATCCCAAATAAGGGGGAAGATATTGGAACTGGACTAACTGATCTCACCTCAACAACACATGAAAAAGGTATGATTTTAATTCAGTTTTCATTTACGCAGCGGTTCTATTTTTCCTTGAATGGGCAGCAGTAGCTTTTACTGCTGTGGTTTGCCCATAATAAAAAGGGATTACAATTTTTCCATGAAAGCTGGCATGTCACCCGATCGCCATTTTGTTTTTTCAGCAAAGTTGTGACGCATGAAACTGGTATAATGTATATGTATAACTCCGAGATCGTTGTATACAATAAAGATCTCATTTAGCGATATTTACCTCCGAATATCTCGGCAACGTGACGCTATAGAGCACCATATCCTCGGTCATATTTATTTGTTCAAGTGTATTCTACCCAGTACCCATATAATCTAGCTTAATCATGCGCCGTGACTTATTAAAAACTAGCATATGCCCGCGGCTTCGCCCGCGTGGATGTTGGTTATCGTATACTAAAACCTTCCTAGAGAACCACTCTATCCATTGGTGAAAATCGATGCAGTAGTTTTTGAGTTTATCGCAAACAGACAGACGCGGCGGAGGACTTTATTTTATAATATGTAGTGATTATCCATGTGGCGCATGATAATACTGGTTTATGTGGGTAAAGGACACCAACAAAAAATGTCCAGAAATATAACACTAAAGTGGCCCGTTGCCGACTCGATAATATGGACGTAAAGTTCTCATCTTTGCCTCCAAATATCTCAGCAACTTGTATGTCAGTTTCACTTAGCGCTGCAAAATTCAAAATGGCGATGGGGTGACTATGCCACTTTGGTTCTATGCCCTTTACACTCGTAGGTATAATATAAGTACTTATATCTTACAGGTAAATTACGACCGAAGTGTAATAATGTAACACGAAAATATAAGTCATTGCCCGATAGAAAAGGCGAATGGAGCGACGACAACAGTGAAGCGGAAAATACCGTATTTGAAGATCCTTTCTTGTCGCCAACTCGAAATGACACCATTATCGTAAGTACATAATCTTAGATAATCTACATTCAATTTTTATTTGGTAGTCTTAAATTAACAACGTTTTTAAATATTGAAACTTAGGTTTTCTGCAGAAAACAATGAAAAATGTGCCGTGGCACGTTGCGTCGTCGTAACGTGTTTATGTGTTTGAAGCCCTTACCCTAAAAAAAAAATATTCAAGTCAGACACCCTAGTGGAGTGTCCTCGTTTTCAAGACCATTTTTTTCGTACATCAATTTGCGATGCAAAAGAAACTTTATGTCAAATGCTTAAAGTCTGTTTCTATTGTCAATTTAGAAGCCAGATATAATTTGGATTTTGATATGTAGGTGTGACATAGTTTGCATTACCAAAATTTGAAAGAATCTGAATTCCATATTAAGATGCAGTACGTATCCTAAATTATGTTTTCTCTGGTTTGCAGGCGAAGAAATGTCCGATTGCTGATAAAGATATTGCAGTGACACGGGAATCCGACAATGATAATAGTAATGAAGTCGCTAGCGTCGATACCGGCCGAGGATCCTCTCTCGCTAACTCTGATACTGACAAAGGCCTACACAGTCCAGAATACTTCCTAAATTACAGTCCTTCAAATGGAGAAAACATTGAAAATAAAGCAAAAACCAAAGATGCTTCTATTACAAGAACACCAATTTTGTTAGAAGAAACTCCAACTATTACAATTGTTAAACATACTGAAAACCAAAATGTCTGCGAAGCTAAGAGTGCGTCTCATAGAAAGAGCCATTCTGAGTTAACAAGTACTGTTAATCAGACCAATGCTGCAAGGGATGTTTCCAATAGTGTTGATACTTTTGACAACATCAGTCCCAAAAAACACTTTCAGAGTGTACAAGAAAAAGAATGTCTGGAAATTAATAATAGTGTGCAATGTGAAAGCCACACTGACCTGGAGCTAGAAAATATATTTAGTACAATGAAACTTAATTACAATGCTGTATCTCCTATTCCAAGAACGCCAATATTGATGCACGAGGTTGATTCTACATCCAGTTGTAGTGAACTCAATGAAAAGTTTAAAAGGTGCAGTGTCTTGTGTTATAAAACTGTTGATTTTATGCGAATACTTATGGGATTGGTACTAAGCCAGCGATGCGATGATAATGGCTTTATAACTAATGAATGCGACAAGTTAATTGCTTCTTTCGAATCTATCTTAAAATCTGAACAAATGCTGTCCGAAAATTCTATACATATAACAAACTCCAACATGGAACTATCAGATTGTGTATTGTCGCATAAAGATAAGAATTTAAAATCAGTATCAAACCCAGAATCAACAACATCATCATCAGAAAAAGAAACAAAACAGATTTTCCAAAACACAACAGGCGAAAACCGTTTGTCGCAAAATGTGTGCTTGTCCATGTTACAAAATGGAAACCCAAATCAATCGCTTCGTGATGATAACAACTCAGTAGTAACAATATCGAATCCACCATCACCATATAAAGATACAAATATTTTGAGAAATAAACAGGTAGAAAACCAAAAACAATTACTTAACCATTCTGTTTCTGAGGAATTGGCGATGGACAGTGAAGTATGTCAAGTCACTGATAGTGTTAGATGTTCACGAGATATCGTAGAGATCAACCAACCACCCATCAATAATAGAGTTGGGAAAAAAGCTAAAAACAAAAAAATTACCAAATTGCAAAAGCTTAAAAAGAAGTTAAAACCAAAGTATAAAATTATAATGGAACAGCCAGATAACTTGCGGATTAAACCTAAACGACTTTTCCCTATTAAAAAGAAGGAATCAGTAAATGATACATCTGCATCTCTCAATGACAAAGAAGCTTATGAAAAAGCCGTGAAATTTATGGCAGAAATGAAGTCGCAACAGGGTGCCAAAGCAAAATCACGTAAACACACTACAGTTTTAATGTCTCCAACACATACGGCTTGTTTGGGACAAGATATTAACAGCAGTAGTGATAACCAGGTACTTCAAGATTGCCCCATCACAATGCGAAGTAAAAGAAAGTTTTCTGAACTATTCGACGCTAGTGCTGTGGTATTGGTAAAAGATCCATTATTATTATCACCTCGCACAACTGAAAATTCCACATCTCATGAAGCAGAAGAAGATAACAATTCCACAATTATTAGCACAAAAGAAGGTAACAATTCCTCACCTCATAGAGCAAAAACAGACAGCAATTACATGATTCATAAAGCAAAAGAAGATAACAACTCCATGACTCATAGAGCAAAAGAAGATAATAATTCGTCGCCTCATAGAGCAAAAGAAGATAACAATTCCTCGCCTCATAGAGCAAAAGAAGATAACAATGGCACGACTCATAGAGCAAACGAAGATAACAATTCCTCGCCTCATGGAGCAAACGAAGATAACAATTCCTCGCCTTATAGAGCAAACGAAAATAACAATTCCTCGCCTTATAGGGCAAACGAAGATAACAATTCCTCGCCTCATAGTGTAAAAGAAGATAACAATTCCTTGCCACATAGAGCAAACGAAGATAATAATGCCACGACTCATAGAGCAAAAGAAGATAATAATTTCTCGCCTCAAAGATCAAAAGAAGATAACTGTTCCTCACCTCTTATAGCAATAGAAGATAACAATGCTACGAGTCATAGAGCAAAAGAAGATAACAATTTCACAACTCATATTGCAAAGGAAGATAACAATTCCATGACTCATGAGGGAGAAGAGGACAACAAATCATCTGATGAAGTTTCATCAACGAAAAGACGCAGGCGTTCTTCTACCGAAACACTTACACAGTATAAGAGAGTATTACGTAGTGCTACTATACATTCAAGATTGAGCACGGAAGGCAATATTGAACTATCCAAGTTAAAAGGTGAAAGTAATATGAAATCAATAATGGACCCAAGTACAAATGAAAGTGGCACGCAATCCAATAATGAAAATCAATGCTTGGAAGTTGATCGTCGCGACAATAATGTTGTTAGCTATAGAAATATGGATGTATTTTCTGAAGTCATACAACTTGATAAGAAAATGTCGGCTCCAGTAATTACAAACGAAGAAAGCAATTTTACAACTCATATTGTAAAGGAAGATAACAATTCCATGACTCATAAGGGAGCAGGGGACAACGAATCATTTGATGAACCATTAAGGAAAAAACGCAGGCGTTCTTCTAACCAATCACTTATACAGTACAAGAGAGTATTACGTAGTGCTCCTATACATACAAGATTAAGCACGGAAGACAATATTGAACAATCTAAGTCACAAGGTGAAAGTAATATGAAATCAGTAATGGATTCAAGTACTAATGAAAGTGAATCGCAATCCAATAATGTAAATACCTTACAATGCTTGCAACTTGACCGTCACGACAATAATGTTGTTAGCTATGGAGATTTGGATGTATTTTCTGAAGACATACAACTTGATAAGAAAATGTCGGGTCCACTAAGAGAAATAAATACGGAGGCGTCCACTTGTCACCCAGAAGAGAGTATTTTGTGTTATGTGATAGAGAAAGATGCCAGGGAAACTGTAAGACCATATGGAAAGAAAATACCAGGTATGTTTTAATTATATTTATTTACGGACATTGTGTTCGGAAACGTTTGATTTTCGGGCTTCCAGGCTGTTTGAACTTTCGGAATTTGAATTCTCTATGATATTTTTTTTTTATACTTATCCAACTGTTTTTCCTCAAGTTCGGCTTATTGACTGACAGCTAAACTTAGCTTAGCTAGGCATTTTTAGGTTTCCGACCTTAAAAGGTAAAACGGAACTTTTAGGTGATCACTTTTTTGTCCATGTGTCACAGAGGTTTTTTCTCAAGATGATGTTACGTTGCTTACGTAACAATCTAGGAATTTGAATTTTGCGGTCGTGTTATAGATTGCTCAGTGTTCGGAATCCTAATTGTGCCTCCAACTCGAACTTAACCGGTTTTTACACATGATCGACATGCTACGTGCTAAACTGAGGCAAACTTAGCGACAACCGGCTTAATTGTTTCGTTATGTCAGTCTGATTGTCTGTCTGAATTCTCATCGAATAGGGAATATGCATGGGATTCAAATAAGGGTCAAGTATTTTTTTTTAGGGTTCCGTACCCAAAGTGTAAAACGGGACCCTATTACTAAGGCTCCGCTGTCTGTCTGTCCGTCTGTCACCAGGCTGCATCTCATGAACCGTGATAGCTAGACAGTTGAAACTTTTACAGATGATGTATATCTGTTGCCGCTATAACAACAAATACTAAAAATAGAATAAAATAAATATTTCAGGGGGCTCTGATACAACAAACATGATTTTTTTGCTCAATATCGAAAACGAAAACAGGTAGACGCTTGAAATATTCACAGAATATTTAGTTACATATTCACTTTAAAAATAAATAATTAAATTAAAATAAAACAAATATTTAAGGGGGACTCCCATACAACAAACTTGTTTTTTTTGCCGTTTTTATAGATAATGGTACGGAACCCTTTGTGCGCGAGTCCGACTCGCACTTGGCCGGTTTTTTATAAACTATATTACTTCAGAATAATATGACTCCATCAATATTTTTGAATAAAATTTCTTATGGAGCGAGAAATCAATTTTTTAAAAGTGCCAAAAAACTTGGAAATTCAAATACTTGAAAAGCGTCGCTATTGGTCAGAGCGAATGTGACGTAACAACCTATGACAACAATTGAATTGTAGGATTGTTTGACATTGACTTGACAGTTGTTTGTTTGTTTTCAAAGACTGTGACGTCACCAAACCAAGCGCGCCAAATAGAGGGCGTTTAGATAGCCCGGGTTCGTTGGCAATTTTTAACGTTTTTATTAAGTTCTTTAAATTGCGTTTTTGGCGTCGATTTTTTAAAAATATTATTCGGCCATGTAAACTATCGAATAAAATTATTAAAAAATACATGCTTATTCCCTATTTTTCACCAAACTTGTAATATTGTAAGACACACTATTTTCAAACAAAACCGTACTATATAATGTCTATAGAAAACGTTTTAAAACCATTGCCACCCACCTACTTCAGAGCAGATATTGCTCGAAATCCCCTGTGCCTACCCCCTGTTGGGTTTTCAAAGCAAACAATCTTTTTTTTGAGTCTAATCTAAGATGATATTATGTAACACTTGAAACATTTTAGTTAAATCATCTCCACTTAACTATTAATGCTTATTTTTTCAGATAATAAACTCAACCAAATTTGCGAAAAAATAGAACAACATATAACAACAATAGCAGAAACAAACGACAGAAAAAATGCCATGAATAATTTCGTTGCAGATTTGCGAAAACTTAACTACAAGCTTTTTATAGAGGGCTTGATGAAGTATTTAGCGAAGCCAGAAAGAAAATTTGAGTTATTGGGAAAAGTAACCCTATTTTCAAAATTTTCAGCTATGACTAAAGCTGAACAAATTCTTCTTTATGCCATAACACAACTGGAAAGTCAATGGCCCTCTATCGTTGACGGTGTTCTGGGTAGCATAGAATTCACACTTTTCAAATTGAATAGAACACCAGAATTTGATGTTGTTGAAAGTACATCCCATTTCTATGCGCTCCTTTGTAAAAATTATAAAGCAAAAAATCGCTTGAGGCTTTTTATGTTAGATGCCATGTATTGTATTCAATTTAAATCTGTGCCCTTAATTAAGCAGTGTCTAGAAGTTTGGAAGGAATTAATACCATTACCACATATGGGAATTGGTAAGTTATCATAATTATCATTCAATCATAATATTTTATTTAGGTTTTCCCTCCCATTACCGAGAACAGTGGTGGCCCAGTGGTCACGGCCCGATTTAGTCGTAGGTTTGAACCAAGACAGGCGCTTTAGTTTGTGTAAATTATTTCATCACCGCTGCTCTCTAAACGGTGAAGCAAAACATCGTGAGGAAACCGGCATATCCTAGAATAAAAAAATCGAAGACATGTGACATCTACCAACTCGCATTGGGCCCGTGTGGTGGAGTGGCCCACTCCCTCTTACAGAGAGGAGGCCTGTGTTCCAGCAGTGGGAACATTATAGGCTGATTATGCTTTGCTCAAATTACACAGGCGGCATTGTTAAATGGTATCCCTTTCTGCATGAATACTTTTAAGTTCCGTGGCCAAATGGCAAAAACGGAACCCTTATAATTGTGTCATGGCCGTCTGTCAGTCTGTCGGGATGTGACAGCCATTTTACTCGGAGACTATTATGGATGAAATTGTGGAAAGAGGGTGTACTCGTTATTCTGTGCACTGAGCAAACAAAGGAGCAAACCGTCGCGACACAGGCGAGTCGAGAGACACCTCTTGTATTCAAATCCATCCCGCCTTTAGGATGATTCGAGGGCATAAATAATCCCGCATATGAAGATAACTTTTACTGCAACTATTTAATAACTGTATAATCACATATGGAGCAGTGGTGGCCCAGTGGTAACGGCCGCGACTTACGAGTTGTAGGTCGTAGGTTCGAACCCCGACAGGCGCTTTACTTTGTGTAAATAATTTCATCACCACTGCTCTCAAAACGGTGAAGGAAAACATCGTGAGGAAACCGGCATGTCTTAGAACCAAAAACTCGAAGACATGTGACATCTACCAACCCGCACTGGGCCCGCGTGGTGGATTGCGGCCCACTCCCTCTCAAAGAGAGGAGGCCTGTGTCCCAGCAGTGGGAACATTATAGGCTGATTATGTTATGTTATAATGGCATGGCAGTCTCATACTGCATTTTTTTTTTACCGTATGCACACTGGGATGTTAGTGTGATCCCAATTATTACCATAAATAAAATATAGTATATTGCTCGCCGTATGAACGGCCGCTTTTTCCAGCCTAAAATATTTCTACAAGTTATTCTGCACACCTAGTAGGTTTCAGGATCATCTAACTAATCGTAACGGTTTTATATGGTTTTGGCCTTACAACGTATTTTGGTAATGGGCTTTAGTGCTTTAATTTAGTTTTTGAGTTTTTTTAATGTTATACCACACAACAGATGAGTACAGATGGTTCACTCCAGACAATCATTTAAATAAAAAGCGACTCTTGCTACGACACAGTTAAGTGCAATTCAGATCGCACAACAGGTACCTAGAAGTTGCCTCTCTTTCTATCGCGTAACTCTTATGTCTTCTGACTACGTTACGCCCACTGAATTCGTCAAGTCGAGCCCGCCGCGTAATTACTTGTAGCTTCATACTTAAAATGCGGGGTGAACTACCTGTATTCATTTGTGGATATACTGTAATTTAATTGAATGTACGTCTTTTTTTGTTACAGCAAAAAGCCCAATGGTGACGTGTTTAGTATATCTTCTTCATTTCTATAAGTGCGATGACAAATTAAATAGGGTGCAAGAAATAAGAAACATATTACGCTACCGTTATCACTATCAAATCACAAATTGGAATGAAACGAAAATTCTGGAAATGTTTAAAAATTATATCAAGGACCTAAAAGGTATTTAAATTTTTATACTTACACAAAGTGAAGCGCAACATTGTTTGTTTCCTCAATGTAATCAATGCGAAGCTTACTTCTAAACAGGCTTGCTAAACAGGCTTAACGGCTCTCTTTGCTTGTAGACCTGGCTAAGCGAAGCACAGTATTCTCTGCCCAAGAAATATCAACAGTGCATCTCAAATATCAATAAAGTCTAAAATAAATTACCTTAACCGCGCACCGTCCGTGTTGATGCTCTATCGGACTAATGGAAGTTTATTTATTTTCAACTTTATTTCGAATAGTGCAAGGTTGATATTTGTTTGCCAGCGTAAATCGCGCTGAGCTTCGCCAGGTCTAATTCAGCTCAAAAGGCTCGGCCACAACATGATTGCGTGGCATCGTGACGAAAACCTGAAAATGGCTCATTGAACTAATCATTTCAAACAACTTTTAAGATGGAACCAAACCTGAAATTGTGAAAAAAACAGCATTTCCATACATTTTGTCAGGCAATCACCCCTTTTCAGGTTTTTAATTATTTCAAAAGCCATGAATTAATCTTAAAAATGAGGTATAATATGAATATTGTATTACTAAAGAAATATTGTAGTACGAAAAATCACGAAAAAAGGTCCGAAGGGATTAAAAAAAAACAAATTATAACAATATTTTATGAGATAAAAGGCACAAATTGAGCATTTGGTAAGTAGTAGTAAGTTTTCGAGAATAAAAAATATAATATCTCGTTGAAAATGTTAAGTCCTTGATGTGTCATTGGAAAAATAACTCTGTATAAACTGAAATACAGACGACCATATTCAGACGGCATGATTTACCGTAATAATTTCCCCTGGGGGTTACATTTTTTGATTATTTACTTCTCAATTAACAATGTGGTTGTTCCAGATATTTCCATTGAAAAAAAAATGCTAAGATTGGCTCTGATTATTCTTGCAAAACGAAACGGGCCGAAGTGGTGTCAAAATCACATAATTAAAAATCTACTTCAACCAATGATAGAGAAGGCGAACGTACCAAACTACGTGAAGGAGTTTTGTGTATCTATCATTGGACCGTTGATGAAACCATATCCAGTTGATATGAAAGTTCATTGCGAAATAGCAATTATTCAACTCGTGGATATTCTTAACAATAACCGTAAGTACAGTCAGGGAAATTGACTGTTTAAAAAATTGACACTACGTCAATTTGCCGTGATATAGCCACTTGATACTGTCAAAAATGACAGCTGTGATTTTAATATGAACAATTAAGTTGGTACTCAATTTGTTGAACACTCAATTTCCCGGCCTACATGAGAAGGTCAATTAAAAAAAAGAAGTATTTCCACTAGGTGCATTTTTTAAATCTTAATTAATGATTGTTTTATCTTTTTTAGCATCGCCAGAAATGGAAGAAGCGGCCATCACGAGTATGATGTACATCAACAGACACGATCAACGTAGTATCAACAAAACGCTTTTGTCACGTAAAATGAAACCTATGTCCTTAGCGCTTGAAAAATCAATTTGCGATTACGTAAAAGCAAAGCCATTGAAAATATGGAAGTCAATTTTACTCAATAGGGAATATGCATGTAAAGGAAAGTAATATCAACACAAGAAAAGTATTAAGAAATCTGACCAATACACCGTGGTATACCATGACAGTGCTAGGAACGTGTCAGGCAAAAAGAAATATTTGTATTGAAAGGTATGAGACATGCCCACTCACTAGACCGTTCCGTCACCGACCAACACCGTCGCGTCACAGATTAGTACAGATGGTTCATTCCGCAAAATCATTTAAAAAGCAACTTGCTACGACACAATAGAGTGAAATTCAGGTCGCACAGCGCTAATTACCTACAGCTGTATTCACCTTGAAGTTGCCTCTCTTTCTATCGCGTAACTCTTATATCTTCTGACGTGTACGTTACCCCAGCAAGAAAGTGTCTCCTAGAGTTATATGAGTAGAACGTATAATTTGTGCCTTATTTGCTGTAAATGTGCCCCCACATAAAAAATGTGTGCCCCCTGTCGTTTTGGAAAAAAACGGAAAAAACGATTCTTGCTGGGGTAACGTTTTTCTAGCAGGAAAATTCTAAACGAATGATCGGAGAGAGAAAAATTATGCATGGCCATAGAGCTTATTTGTGTGCCAAAATGTGCCCCCAAAAATAAAATCTGTGCCCCTTCAGGTTTTCGAGATATTGCATTTTCTGCTGGAGTAACGTTTTGATGAATCGTATATCTCTAAAACCATTGCATGTGCCCCTGTAGAATAAACATACAGGAGTAGCTCTTAATGTGTGCCCCTTAGTGCCCCAATTAGATTTAAGAAAATATTTATAGTTTTCAAGTTATCGCGGTTTTATGAAAACCCAAAAAAACATCGCAGCGCTTAAATGAGACAAGGTATAAGTTCGCTGAAAACTGTATTCGGTCCTTCTTAACGCTAATAATAACCATACAAAGTTTCAAAACTGCACATGCATGCGTTTTTGAATAATCTTGCTAAAAGTCAAAACGATGGTGTCATAATTTTGACGGCAAAATACAAGGAACCGGCTCAATCCCAGATGTGTAGGTGTAAACCAAAATCTTGTGCCTTTAGTCAAAAATATATGGTGAAAATATTCAGCTTGGAATGTTTCGCATCAAGTAAATATTAAAAAAAAACCAAAATATGTAAGCAACGGCTGGCTATCCGACCAAATATGAATGACTACTAAAAAGCGACGGATTCATACATATCGATGACCTTCTTTACTTTACTCACTAACCGGTTCACACGTGTTGTGCCTGGGTACAATGAAGTAGAAAAGTAATAAGTAATAAAATAAAGTTGTTATTGGATTATATCCTACTAGCTGCTTCTATGACCTTACACATGATTAAGTACATTATAAATAGTAGCCTAAGTGCTATATTCCAAGGTAAGCTATCTTCTCCATTCTAAATTTCATTAAAAATACATCCAGTAATTTATTTATGAACGAAAGAAATACATCCAGATATTTGCCATTTGCCAGGTCTTTGACCAAAAATTTGATTGGTCCCGATGTTTTAAAAAAAAATATAGTTCATGAAATGTGTGATGAATGTGAAAATGATGAAAATAAAACTACTAAAAATAGGTAGCTCTTTTTTATAGCTCTTTTATATAAATAAAAAGCCCGTATTTGTCTTTATATATTTATTGATAAGCCGTAGGTTAGATAAATTAACAGTAAGTCGCGGCTGTAAGACGTAAGTAGTTACAGAATTATAATCATCAAAATCACCAATACAACCGTCCAAGTTCATAAAGGCGTAGGAACAAAAACAAAAAATAATTCTGACGTGGTGTCGCAAGGAGTCGCTTTGTCTAGCTTGGAGAAAGTGAGACAGCTAGCACGCGTACGGTGTTAGTGTGACAGAGACAGTTACGTGTAACGTCGCTCTATTATGAATAATAGGTACGAAGTGTTTGTTGACTAGGAAGTGCGTTTATTACTTTAAGAATTAAAATTAAGGGAATAAAAATAATAATTTCCACATCAACAAGCTGTTTCATTTATTATAGTCACAAGGTGCATTTAATATATATTTTAATTAGCCCCAAAACTTTTGAACGCGACTGTACGGACAACAGCTTAGGTATAATACGTCCAATAAAGAAGGTCATCGATATGTATGAATCCGTCGCTTTTTAGTAGTCATTCATATTTGGTCGGATAGCCAGCCGTTGCTTACATATTTTGGTTTTTTGTTAATATTTACTTAATGCGAAACATTCCAAGCTGAATATTTTCACCATATATTTTTGACTAAAGGCACAAGATTTTGGTTTACACCTACACATCTGGGATTGAGCCGGTTCCTTGTATTTTGCCGTCAAAGTTATGACACCATCGTTTTGACTTTTAGCAAGATTATTCAAAAACGCATGCATGTGCAGTTTTGAAACTTTGTATGGTTATTATTAGCGTTAAGAAGGACCGAATACAGTTTTCAGCGAACTTATACCTTGTCTCATTTAAGCGCTGCGATGTTTTTTTGGGTTTTCATAAAACCGCGATAACTTGAAAACTATAAATATTTTCTTAAATCTAATTGGGGCACTAAGGGGCACACATTAAGAGCTACTCCTGTATGTTTATTCTACAGGGGCACATGCAATGGTTTTAGAGATATACGATTCATCAAAACGTTACTCCAGCAGGAAATGCAATATCTCGAAAACCTGAAGGGGCACAGATTTTATTTTTGGGGGCACATTTTGGCACACAAATAAGCTCTATGGCCATGCATAATTTTTCTCTCTCCGATCATTCGTTTAGAATTTTCCTGCTAGAAAAACGTTACCCCAGCAAGAATCGTTTTTTCCGTTTTTTTCCAAAACGACAGGGGGCACACATTTTTTATGTGGGGGCACATTTACAGCAAATAAGGCACAAATTATACGTTCTACTCATATAACTCTAGGAGACACTTTCTTGCTGGGGTAACGTACACTCTTCTGAATACGTTACGCTCACTGAATTGGCCCTTCAAGTATTATTCTGTGGACGCGTGCCGCACGGAGCTTTAACAAATTGTCGGCGAGAATACATTGCCGGTGCTGCTGATACGCTCCATGCATGGCACGCGACGTTGCCAAACAGATGCATGCAGGCGGCGAAACGGTGAGTATATAGGTTATAACCGCGTACGATACTAAATAGGGTTATAAACGGACAATTGTGTAATAGCCATCGTATAGGTATAGAAAATAATTTTACGAAAGCTATTGCACAATAGTCCGTTTATAACCCGTTTAAACGTTCACCTGCATTACATTTCTCAATTAATTGGTAAAAAATATTTTACACTTTGTAGTCGGTTTTTTTTGGGTTTCTCAGTGTTGATTTTTAATATTAAGGCAGTATTTTTTAAGCAGTGACTTCTGTAAAATATAATTAACTAATACTGTAATGTAAGTTTCCTCACCTTAAAAAGTGGAGGTTAGTTTTTGTGATATGAATAGATTAGGAACGTATTTAAGTATAAATAACGTATTAAAGCTATACCCTATACTAGCAGCTTTGGATTGATTTCTTATATATCTAATAGAATTTAATTACCTAATTATATTTTAATGTCACCTCATATATTTTATGAAACATTCAATATGGCGAAAGCTTCAGGGTAGCCCGCGAAATTATTTTTTTTTTAAACGCGTTTTTGCTATTTTCAGGTCAGTATCAGGTTTAATGTGAATTAAAATTTGATTCGCGGTCGTATCTAATATTTATTTTTATTTAAAGAATCATAATCATAAAAATCATCAATACAACTCTCTGAGTTAATATTATAATCCTATTGGATATTTCATGAAATCATGACATTTGAGGATTAATTTTCTGTATCTAATAGTTATATTTGCTACGGTCGCCAATCATCTATTAATCATCATACAACCTGACACTGAATTGCAAATTGCAAAAAACGTAACCAGATTTGACCTTGGCGCATACCCCTTAAGGTAGTATGGTTCATTATGAACAATATTTCATTATTGTGTGAACTCAAGTTAAAATAAGTACATAGATAAGATAATATTTTTTGATCTCAATAAGTATGAAAATTAAATAATTAAGTTTCTCTACATATTTACTACCGTAGTGCTAAAATGAGTCTTAAGGCCTAGTCCTATGAGTAACAGCGCGGCACGTGTAAAAATTTGGGATAAGTAATTGTGTCATTTAATGCTTTAAGGTAATAATCTGTTATTAGTAATTAACGCGGTGACGGGAGAACGCCGTTTGCCCGAGGTATGTACATCTGGCGTTATGGCGGGGTCCGCTTTCTTAATTTCTCGCGGACCTTGCTGTGATAAAAGTAAAAACACGGCGGAATCAACATTTTTTTCGCACTAATTAATATAATTATGTATAGTATCGTAAAGTGAGTAAGAGAATTAGGATTACTCTTGACAATCTTTACATACTTACTTACATATCTAAACAAATAAAACCTAATATTGTTTTGAATGCAGTGTTTTATTGGACATACCTATTTATACCTACATAATTATAAGATGCAGTTGCAGGAACTACACTTTCAGGTGTGAGTAACTGACATAGGCATGGCCACCATCAGGGATTTCAATTTTGATAACAGTCTCCAACTATCAGAATTTGTCGGCCACTGGTTCAAGTTATAAGGGGTTATGTGGCCGATTTGGGGAGCATCTCCCCAGCTTGGCCCAAAAAAGCTGGGGCACCTAGAGAACTTTGCACGCCCGGTTCCCCGGGCCTAAGAAGGGCAAAAGTGACCTCAAAAAAATTTCAAGAAAAAAAGAGATATGATGCGAGAAAAAATCTGCTCCATTTATTTGTATATTTATTTAACCACAACGACATAAATCCGTTGTGGTTATGCAAGTAGAACTTTTCTTAATATAAATTGTATTTAGAAATTGAATTGAGTCGGAAACAAATTAAGTACCTATTATATACCTAAGTTTATTTTTTATTTTATTGTGAAACATATAATGTATTGAGAATTAATTGTCCGCAATAAAAAAAAAATGACATAAAAAGCCATGTAGATCAGATGATGTAGTCATCATAAGTGCGATTTCTGCTTGAATAATGAACAAAAAATTATTTAATTAAGTATATGATTTGGGGCTAAAAGGATATGTAAACAAAGCAGTATCGTGGATAATGATGTCACATCATGGCCTCGACAGTAGGTAACGTTTGAACTGTAGGTAGGTTACAACTACCTACCTACCTACAGTTGAAACGTCCATTACTACTAAAATTACTACTAAAATTGTTTGGAGCAAAAAGCAGTAAGTAGTTGACTTATTACTTTTATTGGGTTTATATTCAGAAAAAGGAAAAAAAAACCATGCGTATTATATTATATTGATGAGATAACATAACAATGTATGTATTACAAATAGTGACCAACACAATATTAGCAACATAATTCTTAAATTATGAATAACCCTTTCCTTCAGTATTCTCGCAAATCGCCGAACATCCCAACAGTATCGCCTTCCATTCATAAGCGAGCGAATAGCTATGCAGAAGTAAAGAAAAGCAACGTAGCAGAAATCGAGTAGGTAGTTTTACCTAAACCTACGTTTGTACAAGTTCTTTTCTAGCTTAAGAGTACTTGTAGGTTTTCTTGTGAGGATTCCACAAGAGCTAGAATCAAGTTTACATCTAACATGTGTGTTAGGAGAAGTCGGATAACTTGATAATTGGTAAACTCACAGCAATTTCTAAGAATAAAACCTAGTCGTGGAAACGATTCTTTGGCTAGAGATTTGATATGATCGTAGAAGGTAAGCTGAAAATCAAAATATAATTATGTTCGCTCAAAATGAAAGGAATAGCTGTTTTTGTAACGAAGTTCCTTAACGCTGCTTGCGGTAGGTAGTTGACTGGTAGAAATCGTCACGTAAGTAAAAAGTGTTATGCCCCCCCTGCATGCGACATTCTCTCTCTGTCTCCTTCTATTATATTTCGGTCTGGTGCTCATTCACTAACGGCCAGTTTCTTCATCAAAAGTAACTGTTTGTCTCTGCATCACCCAAAGGTTGACTGGTAGAAAATGCCTATGGCATTAAGTCCGCCTCTGTACATTTAAGTATTAAATAAATAAATAACAGCCAAAGTAACAGTCAACTGTTCTTCCGCGCTGTTGGATTTACAACCCTCGCCTCAGCGCCGAGGATTGAAAATACAACAGTGCAAAAGAACAGTTAACTGTTACTTTGGCTGTTACTTTTGATGAAGAAACTGGCTGTTAGTGTCCAAAAGCGAAAAAACAAACTTCGTTCCAACCGGGTGTCCCATGACACCCCCATTTTTATTTTCACAATTTAGAAATAGTGCTGTGTTATTATTACTAGATAATTCTTAAACTATCTTAGCATTTCTGAATAATGAAAGATATAATACATAATTGAGTAGGTACTGTTTTTTATGTTAATAATTCGTTTTATATTTTTTTATTTCTACCATAATAACATGTATATTGACTAATTGCGTTCGCGAATTAGGAGTAAGCAATTTTGCAAACTTGTGGTAATATTGTACGAAGTTGGTAAGAGCCATTTGTAGTAGACCAGATCCAGTTACAAGATTAGGAAAGGAAATCAAAACTTCTCTATGAATTTCTTCAAGGCTTTGTTTCCATCCTGAACTAAATGAGGCTACCAAAGTAAGAGACTTTCTTTCTAAATTTGCTAATTCTGTTTTCTTGTCAGAGTCAAGTAATTGCTCTCCTTCCTTAACAAACTGTATCATTCCTCCAAAATGTGGACTCAATATCTCTTCAACGTATTCTGAGCTCCTAGCTTGAAGCTGCTCCCTAAAACTTTCTGCTTCTTTAGTATTGTCCCTTGTCCTTTCCATTAATATACTTAAGACCATGTCATAGTTATTGATGAGAAATATTAATTGTTGTATTCTTTGGGGAAATTCTGCTGCCATTTTGAGTAAGAAGCAATGAACTTCATCTTGTAGAACAAGCAGAATATTGCTCAGTTCTTCTGAAGGAAATTGTTCACTCAAGCTCAGCATAGCAGCAGAGAATTCTGCATATCTTCGAGTAATCTGCAAAAAAGTCAAATTATGAAACAACGTCACGCCTATTTTCTCCGAATGGCTCGTCAATGTGTACCTATAGTACACCCACATATGGCCACTTGGCCAGTCATCAAAGCCATAGCCAGGAATTCACTTTGGGGAGGGAGAGAGGGGTCTAACTCTGGCATTTTACATAAATACTGGGATTAAAATGCAAGAGATGTAGATGATCAGAAATAAAGGGGGGGAGGGGGATTTGGTCACCCCCCTGCCTACCTGCTAGCCAGACACGTTTATGACCCATGTAATAGGGGTGAGCCTCATGCCATCAACCGGGCACCAATCCATGACTCTGGGCTGCTACTTCTGCTACTGCTTCCAGATGTAAAACCCAATAAAACTGCCCGACATGGGAATCGAACCCAGGACCATGAAATCCAGCGGTTGTGCGCATTAGCTCAACAGTAATGCTTATGCAAATAAATTATGATGTTATGTCTTAATAATATTACATGTTTAGCTTTAATGATTTCCTATAATATGCTATGTAACAACAGAATACATACATAGTGCGGTCCTAATTCTTTATTTGATAATTTAGCTGGATCACACTCTCGCACACTCTGTATGTTTAGTTTCAACACATGTTCTAACCTTGGCCATAGTGAACCTTGCAATGAATCCCAGTAACTGAAAAAGACAATATATATTTTTAAAGGCTCCAGTAAAAGGATATACGGATATAAGGGTATAAGGATAGGTGATGGTTGTATGTATGCTGTGGTCATTACAACATGACAGATTATATTAACAACTACACACATTTAATGAGCAATAGTAGTAATACAGTTATAGGTGCAGCTATAGCACTCTCCTAGGGGTTTGGTATCCAAGAGTCTATATATATTACTTTGTAAAGTATTATATTATTTTTAATTATTGTGAATGTGAAGATTATGTGGATCTTTCTTTTCTTTTTTATTATTTATTTTTTCTTAATTTTAATTAATCATAGTCTGGCAGTTTGAGTAATTTATGCGGCCTAATCAAATGTCCTTTCTTTGGTATTGTTCGTCAAATCGTTGAGCTCCTTAAATTCGGAGTTGAGCTGCACGATTACTGACAAATGCGTGCACTGACTGGACAGGTCCACTCAATCTGTGTGGTTCTTTCCTCAAAAGACCATTTCAGACACCAATCTACATGGTCTTCACATAATCTGACCAAGATTATGTCTGGACTTTAAAAGAGACTGTGACCTCTGAGTTTGTTTCGGCCTTTCTTCTCAGAGTAGTCAGATAGGAAACGCCGACCTCATCTAGTTTTAAAAAATGTGATTGACGTGTAAAAGTGTTTGTACAAACCTACTTACAGAAATAAAATCATTTATCATTTATATATAAAGGCAAGTATCGCAACTGACACATTGCCCAGCCCAAACCGCTTAGGGTAGAAATTCTACCCCTAAAGAGATGAAAATCGGGGATTTAGTATGTATAAAAATTTGAACTTGACACAAATCATTATCTATGTAAATAATAAAGATTGTAATGATTAATTTAATTTTTGAACTACCCTTTACAGGGTGTGGAAGGGTTCTTGAAGCTTCTCTTCAAATTTCGTTAGTACGAAAAACACACGGACGAAGTCGCGGGGGAAGAGATACTCATAATGTTATGATTTTAATGAAATTAATAAGGTACTGGCAGGCATACATACCTGTCTAAAGCAGCGACAGCTCTTTTGTGGCACATCCATCTATATCTGTTTATAAGTTGTATGCAAAGGTACAAAGCCAGACAGTCAAAACATTCAAGCACATAGTTCTCAACATTTTTCTGAAAAATAAAAGCAATGTCAATTTTGGTATTACTCAAAATTTTAACTGCAAATAATTAATTATTATTCCATACCACAAGTAGTGATAAAGTTTTTCCTAGGATCCTGTCAAACAGTTCCTGAGCATGATTTCCCTTTACATGGAAAAATTCTGTTGTGAATAAATATTCTCTGCAACCATTGTCCACAAGTGCATATTGAAGACTCCTAAATAAGGCTTCATAGGAGTACTGAAACAAAAAATAAATATAGTATAGCATAATCAGCCTATAATGATCGCACTGCTGAGACAAGCTTCCTGTCTGTGAGAGAGCAGGCCATAATCCATCATGCGAGGATGGCTTGGCGAATGTCACATGTTTTCGAATTTTTGATTATCCTTCACCATCCTGAGAAGTTTTCACTTAAGCTCTTTCTGCTATCTTTCCTTAATCCTTAATGCTATCTGTCCTGGGACATTCAGCAATAATGTAGATGATGGTTCTTGAATTTGCATGGTATGAGGCCACGGCCCGATCCAATCAATACTTCAGCTCATTCATGCTGGTTGTAAGAAAGTTGAGAGCAGTGGTGATTAAAAAAACTACACACAGTAAAGTGCCTGGCTGGGTTGGAACCCACAACCTAGAACTTACAACTCGTAATTCAGGGCAGTTAGCACTTTACTTATCACTGGGCCACCACTGTTCTCTATGATTCCTACTGTGTTGTAATTGGATTAACATACAAAATGGGATAGTTACCTTCGTTTTTTGTTGCACATGAGGAACTATAATAGGGGCTTCAAGTTGCTGTGCCAGCACATCTCCTCTGTTACCAATTGTGAATATTGTGCTTTTGTTTTTTAAGTTTGATTTTTGAAAGAAGCCTCCTTTTGAGCCATCTTCAATCCCCATTAGATCGTCTTTTGTAGGAGTCTCTTCATATTTTAGTTTGTCTAGCCTTGAGGCATATGATTTAAAATATGAGTAATATACTTTGCTTAAGGTGTCAATGTATTCATTGCATATTTCTTGAGCAACGTTTCTCTCATTGGCTAATATAAACTCGAAGAAGAACTTATATTTAAGCATAGCATTTTGTGGTATTTGATAATTCGCCATTGGTTTGCGAAACTTATAAATATGCTCCAAAATATAAGCTCTTATCTTAGATACTGCTTTTATTTTCAGTTTTTCCAGAACATCTTTGACATCATGACAAGCTTTTGTTTCTTTAAAATCTTGTTCCTTAACAAAGTTGAGTTTTTGATTCAAAATTGCCAATTGGACCATAAATTCCTTATCAGTTACAGGAACATTATTGATGCCACTGAAACATTAAATGTGTTCATAATATAGTAAAATGATTATAGGAAATTTATTGAAAAATTAAATGAAAAAACAATTATTGAAAAATCTGAAAACTAAGAGTAAGCTACTCACAATATCAGTGTTTCAGAGACTGCCATATCTTCTATAAAAGTAGAGAGGGGTCCCTTCAGAACCTGCCTGTTAGAAAGTTGCACTGACATGTTCACTGAACGCTTTTGCAAACTTATAATTTCATTGCTGATACTACCCAAGTCATTCTGGAAAATAATGTCAACTGTAAGTTTGCCAAACATATTAAAAGTAGGTGTGGTCATCAAGCCGCGACATAACTTACTTGGAACACCATAAGCATGCTCTCCATTTTCGCGAGGATCCCATCACAATCTTCAATTTGATTATGTAAAGAGGCTATATTTTCACTCTCTTTTAAGTAATCCGCCACAGAGGTTTTTTCGGCATCCTTAATACCTTTATCCAGCTGTAATGCATATTCTCGTAAGTCTGTTCCATTTCGTAGAACTTCTTGTATTTCAAAGTCTTCAAGATTTTTGTCCAGCACGTCTTTAATATCCGTAGACTCCGACATGTTGTGTTAGGCGTTGTTGGTTTAAGCAGTAACTTAGAGTAGGTAACAAAATTATCAAGTCGGTTTGATTACGTTGGAAACATAAAAGGAAAATTATAACAGTTTAGCTTTTGTTCATTCAATCAACTTGGAAATGAACTTCAATTGATGGACACAAATAAACAAGACTGTGACTGTAGTGAATGACAGAAACAGAATGTACAAATTTGTTGTACACGAAATATTACTTGAAATATTTCGTAGTTTTGTGATTTTAGAGACTAATAGCAAAATATAGTTACCAATGACCAATACCTACCAATATTTGACAATCTTGACAGTATGACATTAACGTTTGACATTTGACACTGACAGCGACAGCTCTTGTCAGTGCGGCGCACAGTTTTCTACGGTTCATGGGATAATAGAGAAGTGGCAACCCAGGTTGGTTACAACCATGGAATTAATAAGTACTCGTACACACGGCTACACATTAAGCCATCATTAAGCTATACTTTTCCAGTGTACGCTGACCTCGCATTGTACGGAAATTCTATACAATGCAAGATCAGCTTATATTGGAAACGTATAGCTTGATATGTGGCCGTGTGTACAACTGGAATGATAATAAGTACTAAAAAACTTTTTACAAAAAAAAAATTAAAGTTAATTTTTCACTTTTTTAGCGTTCGTTTTTATAAGTCAGTGGTTAGGTTTTTTTTTTTAAAAAATTTTTTATTTTCAACTTTTTAGTTGTGGTACCTACCCCACACAAATTCGAATACCACTACCTGCTATGTAAATAACAGTGAAAGAGTGAAATAATTGTATCGTCTACATACGCAAAGTGGGAAAAATACGTAATTATTGAAGCTAACTCAAAAATTACGCCAGCTTATATACAAAAAAAAAAAAAACATTCAGACGAATTGAGAACCTCCGTTTTGAAGAAGTCGGCTAAAAAGACGGTGTGGAATGAGAAAAGTGTGTCCTCAGGTGACATTTTACTTGAAAAGATTTTTTATTTTTTGATATGTAATATCTTCCCTCTCGCTTTTCTGCAAATATTTCCTCTCACTTTCCTACAATTATACCGCGCTATTTGATTTGAATTTTGACCAATTAGTGCGCGTGGAGCTAGAGTTGGCCATCAGAAACGACCTTGACGAGCCCCATTAATGTTGCCAATAGCTAAAGCGCGGTCACTGTCGGACTGCATAGAAAAGAAAGAGAAGTGCGATGATACAAACCTGGTGCAAAATATCCTAATTAATATGAAGCAATTATTATCTATACAACATATATAGTTCAAAATTAATGCTGCAGTATTTTCAATTTAACGGAGGATCAAAGTCAAAGTCAAAGTCAAATAATTTATTTCAAGTAGGCACATAAATAAGGCACTTTTGAACGTCTAAAACAAAGAAATAGAACTGATTCTAGTTGCCCTTACAAAAGGTAGTTTTCGTCGAATAAACTAAGCAATTCGAGATATTAAAGACTCTTAAACCTCTTTGCCCCTAATAATAAATGCCGAGTCATATTACATTCAGTATTATCTCCAGATTAACTAGATAGGGTCATTTTTCAAGGTATAAGTTTGGCATACCCTGGGGGCTGGGGTTTATATATTTATTTGTAAATTACAGAAGTATAAGATACAGAACAGTAAATACGTTACACTCCACCTTTGATAGATAATACTGAAGGAACTGCTTGAGGTTCTAATAGTGATTTTGGGGCTGTATTTAGTCCTCGTCTTAAAGTGTAGGCTATAACCACATGAAAGCTTATCCATGCATGTCTCTGATTAGCAGGAATTCTGGAAAGTAATACATCAGCTTTTATGCAAGTTGATTTAATTTCATGAGTGTCGCGTATTGCTACGAAAAGCTACGGCGTAGCGGCGTAGCAGCGTAGTTCGCACCGAACGTTTTAGGTATTATAATTTATGGTAGATAATTTAGGGCCATGAATTTGTTTCAGTTTTTATTTGTAATATGCGTGTCTAGCATTTTACTATTATTCAGTCTCAATCCGTCGCTGCGGCGCCGGCGCGCCTCTTTGTTTGGGCTAAGTATGTAGTTCGCATATTTGTTATATATGTTATTTTAGGCGTGTTTGTTTTAAGCGTGGAGACGGTGGAGAGCAACTATAAAATATCTCTTTTTTAATTTCATGTAGTTGGTCTTCCAAATACTATATATATAAATAAATAAGTAAAAAGGTACATGTATTATTTTGTTAGGAAATAAATAAAAGAGGCATATTTTCATTGACGCATTTTCGTCGATATTATTTTCACGAAATATTTACAAAGAAAATGTATAACATATCATAACAAAAGCACATTTATGTTTCTATGTTGAGATTTAAGAAATGCAGTTCATTACAAACCTTAAAGAAGAAAAGATAATATTACATTAACATTTGTGACTTAGGCATTAGGTAGGTACAGGTACACACCTATGCTATGGAGGGAAATATGTTGATGAGAATCATTTTATTGCCTGCATTTTTATAATTTTATCGTATAGGAGCAGTTAGCAGCGGAGCAGGAGTCTTGGAAGCTCTCCATTAGTTTTTTTTGTTGGTACCTAATTTTGTATTACTTAAAATATTCAGTGTAGGTAAGTATATAGAAATAAGAACTGCGTATAACAATACGCAGGCACATCGTCATAAATGTGTGCGGAAAAGCAGGCAACAGCTCTGGAAATGACCTATAACAATAACAAGGCTTGCATGGGGTATAAATATTAAATGGCTAGCTTGTACTAATGCAGCCTAGGTTTGTTTTACGACGACGTTATCCGACTGTCGGGTAGTATCTATCCTATACATATAATGCTGTTTATGATCAATTAATTAGTAGGCATAACAGGCTTGTAATGTAGGAATGTCTCTTGCAGATTCAAGTAGTTTGTTACGTGGAAAATGTTAATTAGTATATCGGTTTGGATGAAGGGTAGGTAACAGGTATTTCAAGCACAACCGAAGTATTAAATAAGTACAATATTATAGGTTCATTCATTACGAAATTCGTCACAATTAAAAAAATTAACGACAAATAATTTCCTTGACTACGATTTATAAATCTATAAAATTAATAATATTAGAAGGGAGTGGCGGCAGTCGAGTAAAAAGTCCAGCATTATATTATTTAAGGTTACTATCAATTCTTTGTATAAAATTATTTATTTCCATGCGTCTTGAATTTCTTAAACTCTACGATGTAATAGACAACGTTTATCACTAACTCCATTGTAAAGGACATCAACTTCAACAAGCACTTTCTTTATGTAGGAATAAATGTTGCTTAAGCACTTAAGTAACATTTATTCACCCATCTACTCAATAGTTATGTCAGATATGAATCTTAAATTCCTTGACCTCTATCTATACAATGTACCTACCTAACTTCTAACCATAGTTTAAGGTTGGACAGAGCACCCAGTGGTACAATAGGTACGTGCATAATAATTTTATACCTACAGTGCCGCTGCAGGTATCTAGTCTTTTAGGAGATACAAGGCAACTTTCAGCTACACTGTAATTGTTTCCACGCCGGCAGATACATAAAAAATACCCACCACAAGACGATTGATAGATTATGGATTATAGGATCTTAGCACAGCTTCTTTCAGATAGACCGCACCAGGACTTTTGTTATCACCTATTTGGTCCAGTGAATTTTTTACATAGTCCATCTAAATTTGCGTAAAATGCAGTAGATAAAAATACAGACATCTAACCTGATTATATCAGTAGTTTCCCAATAGATATACCTACTTACGGGCAAAAATACACAGTGACTTTAATAGCAATTTAATTTAATGTAAATTTGTTTAAAATCGTCTAGCTTAAATGAGATGCAAAGGATATCAATTAATACAAAGTGCAATCACAATTTTAAAATAATATCGTGATATGTTTAAATATTTACTCAATACATATATAATATGTATTATAGTAAGCATATAAAAGGTCCACATAAGAAAAATCTACGCTATCTACCTATAAAGGTACTTTTAAGACACGTTGTATTAAGGATTTACATTGGGGACGTCAAACATGCTGAACTTTTTCTCAGGCCTTAGGTATAATTATCATAACAAATTACATTAGTGTCCTAGCGTCTAAAAATATTACAAAATAATTTAAAACTAAAAGGTAACTTCCAACAATCGTGTCGTTGTGACGCTAACATCGGCTCAACATCACTCAGACGGGGGCGCTCGGGCGCGCGATACAGGCGAGCCCGTCGGCGCGCATGGTGAACCGCCGTCGCGCCGCCCGTCGCTCACATTCGTACAAAAGGACATTAAATGCCTTACCGATCTTAAAGTAACTTTTACTTATATTAATTATAATAAAAAGCCCGAATTTTACGAGCAAATTTTATAACATTTCTAAGTCTTTTGACTAGATTTTCCCTATCTAAGTAATACGTAAGTAAATAACATAGGAATATTTGTACGACAAGATGCCATCGATCACGAGCGGTAACTCAAATGCAGACTACTAAATACACAACTTTGTAAGATTAAACGAAATCACACCCAAAAGACAAATTCCTAAACATTTTCAATAAATTAATCTTAACTTAGGACTTACATGGTAAGATTGTCTCCATTAAGTAGATACTTAATATTAAATTCATACGAGTATAGCACGAACCGATTCCGTGGGAGATCGCGTCCTAACTAACGTCCACCTAATCTCTAGAAAAATATTTTATATAATCTAAACACTTAAAAAAATAACGGAGTCGGCTCTAAAACAGAAGGAGAACAAGTTTCGAAGGCGGGAGTGGTCCTCAGGGGTCGGGCGCGGGGCGTTCAAAAGGGCAGGCTGGAGCGGAACATGTTCTCGATAAGCGGCGGCGCCGGCACCAGGTCCTCGAGCTTCAGGTAGAAGATGCGCTGCAGGCCCTGTACCGACAGCGAGCGCAGCTCGGGCAGCGCGCCCAGCACGCGGCTGAAGTGCGGCGCGCCCCCGACGGCCGCGCCCCCGCCGCCCGGCATGTGCGCGCGCAGGCAGCCTATTATCTTCATTTGTAATTGCTCCACACGGTGAGGCTCCTTGAGACCGTGTCGATCTGTTAACAAAAATAAAATCTTATTTGTAAATATGAAACATAAAATCGCTTATAAGTTTTTTCTCTTAAAGGTGGTTTCTAATGTAACAGTAAAAGTTCTAAGGCCAAACTTCACCGACAAAACTGAAAGCGGTCAGCACATCTTAGCCCCGTTTAAGTTCTGTCAGTGTTATTATTTCACAACATTTATAACACCTGACAGATATGTAGTTATTGATCGCGTTCAGTTTCATTCATTAGTTTATAATAATTATTATAACAATGGAATCATTGGTGAAATTAATCCTAAAATACTAAAAATAAAACTAACAAGTAGGTAGTTATACACACCTGTTATCAAAGTTAATGCGCAAAGACACGCAAAGGTAGATATGTCAATGTCCATTGAATGTAGGGTGTTGCTGAAGTCCAGCACAGCATGAAGCCAGTCTCCAAACGAGCGCTGGCACTGTCGCTTGTCGAGCACGACGCCACTGCAGAAGGTCAACTTGGTATCTTCAGGACGTGTGCGGTATGCGAGTCGCAATACAAATAGTTCAAGACGAGCTGATGCGAACAGCTGCTCACGGTCTTCAGGGCACAAATCGATATAACCGGGCACTTTATCTGCGAATACTTTAATCATGTCGATTGATGTGGTCAAGAGAGAGTAAAATTGTTGAATCACTTCTAAGTCAGACATCGGTGGCTCCATGGGATTTGGCTCTCGATATTGTGAATAATCAAGATTGGCAAAGTCCGGAGAAGTGTCCACATGAGCTCTCACAAGCGCTGTGATCAGTGATATAGGGGGGCTTGGAGGCGATTCCTGTGGACATTTCGGTTTTGAGGGCAGTCTTCCACGTCTACCTTTCAAGGAATCAGTTCTTACTACTTCTTTGACCATTCCGACATTGAGACATTTCTGGAATCGACAAAACTGGCATCTATTCCGTCTTCTTTTGTCTACTGGACATGATTTTTCCGCTAAACAAACATATTTAGAACCCTTCTGCACAGTCCTTTTAAAAAATCCTTTGCATCCTTCGCAAGTCCTGACTCCATAGTGTTGACAAGCTGCGGTGTCTCCGCACACAGCGCACAGCTGGCTCGGCGACGACGGAGCCGCGCGGGGGCCGGCGCCCTCGGGCGCCACGCCCGGCGAGCTCGATGCGGAGCTGGGCGCCGACGCTTGCATGCAGTGTACTCTGCCACCAGGAACTTTAGGGCTGTCATTAGAACTGGTAGATTCTGACCGCTGTACCGGCAAGGAAGCACGTCGTTGCCGTGCACTTTGGTCCGTAGATATGTGTAGGTCCACTGAACTTGGAAAGGGAGGTAAAGAGTACGAGTCTTGATTGGGTGTAACACCACCGGTGTCAAACGTCGGGCTACACTGTTGCGATGGTGCATAATATGTTGACGGCACATAAGGAATTGATGGTTGATGATATTGATAAAGGAGTTGGGTGGACGTATGTCCTTGATATGCGCTAACATTATAGCAGTCTTCGTCCATTTTTATTCCAAATTCCGCCATTTCTTGCTTAGGATAACGGACTGAATAAGTTTCTTCAAAACTAGGCAACGCTGGGCCTAGGGTTGGCGATGAAGCCTCACTAATAGGCGTAGTTCGGTGAGATTTAACTTCAGGCGGGATCGGCGCGTGAAACTCGACGTCCGGGAACGGGTCTAGATTTTCTTCTAAGATTTCAGTAGAGTCTTCTTGATATTGGGGCGACAATAGATCAGTGAAGGACGAACCGTAGTTGCTCTGAAATAGAAATGACAATCAATAATGGAGGCGTCGCAGTAGTGGTAGGCGGCAGATGGCCGTCAGGGGCGGCCGTGACTAGCCAATGGCGTGCTTATTCAATTGTCTACTTGTATCTATAGGGGCTTTGTGTAGCCGCCTGTTTGTCAATCGATGCAGGTGTTCCACGATGCTCTAATCAATAATTCACATTTGAATGAGGTTTATTGAAAAAATGTGATCAAGGAAAAGATACCGATGATACTTGCTGTAAGATCTTAACGTATCTGATTAAAAGAATTAAATAAATGTAAAACTCACGTGTGTCTGCAGCAGTAGCATGCTGGAGGAGTTGGGTGTAAAGGCGCTTGGCGAGCGCGACTCTATGGCGCTCGGCCCTGCAACAATCAGACATTATCACTTCAGTATGAGACAATAAACACAACTATTACTATATGAGTTACTATAATTTAAAACATCGATATTTTTAGCGTAAACGAAGTTCGAAATACTAAGAATCAACCGTTACTCCAAGGTGAAACGGTCAACCAAGACGAACGGCCGATTGTGAATGCGTCGGGGAGCCGGTAGACATGATATTGACGGCACCATCCTTTGAACTATCACGCTATTCGAGCCATGCATCATTTATATTTACCCTCGGCGAACATACTTTGATTCTTCCTTCACCACAAGCACTCGTTACGGACTAATCGATATCTACCTAAGTACTCTAGCTTGGTATCGGAACCCTGATCAGTGCTGATCGCTACCCTTGTACGACTAACAATGAAGATGGATAGGAAAGGTCTCCCGTTTTATACTGCAGTTTCGCCAACCAAATATTGGCGTTTTGAATACATTGTGTCACGGTGCTTGATTCGCCACGCCCAGAAAATTGAATTCTATGTATACACCTCATCTAGTTCTATTAAAACAACGTCGCAAACAAGCAACAATAAAAACTTAATTTTCCCCTCTAATGTAATGTATTAGAGTTTACATCGGCGTAGCACACTCGCTTGAAAATTTTTGGGGCGAAAAGGCGATGGGTCCCTTGGGAGGTTATGAAATCAGTGGCATTTGCAGTTTCTATTATGTTAAGAACCATTAATTCCAGTCTTATTAAGCTATAAACAAAACAAGCTTTTGTTACCGTAAGTTTGTTTTGAACATTCCTAGACCAAAAAATGATAAAATAATAATTCTCATATCGTATCATATCTTGCGTTTGGGAAAAATAATATATGGCGTAAGCTAATGTTTAGGAATTACGCCATTCATTTGTGTCAATACAATGGAAATTGTATCTAATAATTGTTCACTATATAAATACTTACCAGTTAACAAAAATATAGGTTTTAATTATTAGTAATATCACACAGAACAAGATTGAAAATCCCCATTTCTTTTATTTTTTATTTAGTTATTATCTAGTTTGCTTTAAAGAAAAAAATGCTTGTTATTAATAACTCGTGTTATGTGGAAATTCCTAGATAAAGATCGAGACGAGAGTTTCCTTAAAGCAAATCAAACGTAGATGCGGGCCCAGATGAATAAATAACAAAATTCTGAATAGTTACGTACCTAGGTTTAATAAATTGCGAGAACAAGTCGCACACTATGAGAGTGTCATAATCATGATAAACATATCATATACACTAGCGACCCGCCCCTGCTCGCACGGTTAGTACGACTTGATAAAACATCGTTTTATTACATGTAAGTTTAATATTAATATATACATAAACTTTCTGGAATAAATTCTCTCAATAATGGTGAGAACCGCATCAAAACCCGTTGCGGAGTTTAGAAGAATAAGGCGGTCACATCACAGACAGACACGAAAAGCGATAAAGCTTTCTAGATATATACTGAAGAGGTCATAAGGCTCGCCAGACTTCATCCTACTAACTATTTATATAAAAAATGTGAAAGTTTGTGAAGACGTGTGTTATTCAATCAAGTCTTATACCGCTGAACGGAATTGGATGAACATTCACACAGATATACTTTGTCCATCTAGGATACCTCTATCCCGGTAATGCGTTCCCGTGGGATAGTTTTTCGAAATTATGTAGATAATCTTCCGAGCTCACCGTGGGAGAAGCCGCGGACAAAAGCTAGTTTATTTGATACCATAGCTTATTTTTAGCATGTTAGCACAATTATCAACAAAATTGGAAAGTTTTCAATAGAATCATTTCATAACATCACCTGTATTCCCTGAAGGGTTAGGACCTTGAGAAAATATTTTTTGGATCTGATTTGAAATCCTGAAATCTGTTCTAAAAAAACAATCGCAGACAAGCTGATCGCGCATGCTCTTGGCAGGCAAATTCAAATACTCTGGCAGGCCAGTTTCTTCGTATTGTATGACTAGACTTGGGCCGACTAGCCAATTGGTCGACTAATCGGTTGCAAAGAGACTATGGGCAAACCGATAATTGTTTCACAAAGGAAGAGTAGGAATTATCTTGGGGTAGGAACTCCGAGATAATATTTCAATTAAGAGTGAATATGTATTATATTTGATTAAGTAGGTATTTTACACCGTTGTTTATTCAAAGTTGTAGAAGCTCTCGCTTAGAATCATCTTTTTCTTAAATTATACATATAATTGCTGTTGATTTAAGTTCAATTATTGACTACAAAAGGAAGAGTTCTAGATAAATATAAAAAACAGTAAGGCCACTATACTCGTAGGTTCTGATTTCATTTCAATCGCCTTTTTGGCGGCTAGTTGCAGTTGCCCGCGCCGACTACAAGTATGGCTGGATAGTAGGTTTTCCTGGCTAGTCGGTACATCTCTCATCCTTAATGGTTTTATAGAAATCAAGAAATTTATCTTTGTTTTTGGGCTCTATTCAAAATAGCCTGACGTCGTCGCTCATTTGGTTTAGTTGGGGAAATAACATATTACTTTTATAATAAAGTAGGTATTAGTACAATAAACCGCTTTGAATTACGAGTAGATACGAGTATATTTCTTGTCAATAAAAGTGTGACCAATAGGTGGGTACATTCCTCTCGTATCATTTAGATTGACATCATCCCTATTATCATGACATATCCCTGGTTATTATTATAAATGCGAAAGTAACTATATAAATGTCTGTCTGTTAGGTACTTTTGACGCCTTAACGGATTTCGATGCCTGCGTGCATCCTTTGGACGATCATGACCCAGGTAAGGACATAGGATACTTTTTTTATTACCCAGTGTTGTAAGTTCCCGTGGGATAATCTCCAGCGAGGCTACGAGCAGTAAAGGCTAGTACGCAACATTGTAGCGAGTTGCGTATTCGCATTTAGAAGAAACTTTCGCAGCTTTACACACATATTTATTTATTTATTATGGTTCGTAATGATGTTGCCTATACTTAGGTATGCGAGTAAAAATGTAGAGTTTTGTGCAAACATTTGGTGCACTACACAATGTTGTTCTAGCAGTTTTTGTATCATAAAAATATATGAAAATAATGGAAAAACATAAAATAAACCTATTAATGAATAAATGTAACAAAATTAAACGATACATATCCGCGGTACCTATCTTTATTTAAGTAGGTACCTAATGAATAAAAATCAATTAGCTATTAATATACCTAGTTATGTGGTCTTCTATAAATATTACTCTCCATGACTAAATTGTAAAAAAGTGTATGAAAATGGTGCTTCTGTTTTTAAAATGATTTGTTTCAGCATAATTAACATGAAATGTAGAGAAATTCTCAGGATATAAGTATTCGAAACTAGAAACGATATGTAGTATAAATAATAAACCTCACGTAGCACAGTCATTAGAGGGAGAGAGAGTCAGTTTTGAGTCTCATAGAAAATTGCACCGGCCTACGCCAGGCCTAAGCCAGGCCTACGCCAGGCCTGCGTCAGGTCTACGTTGTAGATCTTACGGACACAATAATGCCAAAGCTGTAAATATTTGTTTTATTTACTGTCATAGTTATAATTTATTGAGTACTTACTATAATAGTCATTCATGCCACGTTCATAATTTTCTTATTTATTGGCCTTAACTGCAAGGTAGTGAAAGTGAAAAAGGTAGTAAAACCGTATATTTTCTAACATCCCATTTGTCTAAAGTCCAATTAAAGATATCTTTAAAAAAACCATTTGATGGAAAGCTCTATGCCCTCTGTTAGACTTTACTAGAGTTACAATCTCGAGAAAGATACGCACGAACCATGGAACCTCGCCGGAAAGGAGGTTTCATTCCGTCTAATCGTATCACGAACTATCCGACAGATGGCGGTAGGATGGCGTGAGCAGAGATATCGATTATGTAGAGTTTGTGTTAGTGTGACCCGCTACGTCATTCATCATCGATTCATTTTGAAGTAGACGTACGTACGAGACGTACGTTGTCGGCAAACTAGCTTTTATGAGCTTTCTCGTTACATGACGTTTTTGCGCGTGGCTTTTTGCGTAATAGTTGCACGTAAACACGTCAGTGACGAGTGTACACAGATAAGCTGTTGTCAAGTATGTACATCTATTAACATGCGTAACAGTTTTGTGCCCGATGAACGATTCAATATTCTCTAATTAAGTATTATAGTCACCATCGCAATGGACCGGGTAAAATGAAAATGGCAGGTATGATTTATCCTGAAGGCTGCAGCGTAGCACAATAAACATCATTTAATTGAAAAAATAATAGGTATCTTTAAGCGGAACAAGAAAAACAACTAGAACATATTGTTTTTCTTGTTCCTTTCGTAAGATTATTTTTGAGATTCTCTTCATAGAATTAAATAACGTGGTCTAAAACATAGAGCTTACATTTTCCCGCCAGAAATTTTGTGCGCGGGAAATATTATACGTACTACTACAACTACTACGGCCCACTGCAGACCTGTTCAAGCAACCTTCATATTATTCCTAGCTTATATAAATTATCATAGCTAACAGAAACTAGTTGAGACTTACACTTCAATACACGACGTAATAGATTGATTAATTTCAGAAGCTCGGTGTGTTAGAACAACACATCGAAACGTAAAGTTTCGCGTAACAGTATAATAATATAATATTGTTGACACAAAGTAACTGAACAGTTTTCAACGTTAGCACAATGAACATGAATTATACAATAGATACTACAAAATAGATATAAAGTTCTGTCTACGTCACAGCGTCTAGTCTGGTAGCAACTGGTCGTAAGGGCAGCGGACGTCACCCGCGTGTGTTTTATTTAATAAACGTGATTTCGGTGGAATTATCAGCTGTTGCGGCGGCGTGGGCGGGAGAGGCTTACCGGTGACGTCATTGGGATCTACGTCACAGCCACCCTCCGCCGCCACCTCTCACGTCTGCAGGTAAAACGTTATTGAATATACTGCCTGATACCGCCCCCTATTCCGCGTCTAATTTTATTTATCGAAAGTAGAAATATTGAAATTGCGCTAAGGAGTAGGTAAAGTGTCTCTATATGGCGACAGAAATGAGATAATACGGGTATTAGATAAACTGGATTTTTTTTAGTTGTCTACGATATACTACTAA
The DNA here is from genome assembly GCA_947522985.1 of Lithophane socia. NCBI lineage: Eukaryota > Metazoa > Arthropoda > Insecta > Lepidoptera > Noctuidae > Lithophane > Lithophane socia. The sequence continues at coordinate 10,896,069 of OX383256.1, read as the reverse complement.
AGTATAAGTTTCTGCTAAACGGGTTTATTTATACTCTATTTGGAAAGTTAGTAATACAGAAATAATCTGCTAAAGTAGGAGTTTAAAGGAATGGTTTTCTGCATCATTTTATTGATAATTTTGCAGCTGCCTTAAACTTGCTCGCTACGGTTGTTGCTACGAAAACATTGCTTCCGCTACGAATATTTTATTTCCTCTACGCGACTGTTGAGTTCCGCTACGAAAATGTTATTGACGCTGTATGATGCTAGGAACAGATGAGAACACCGGTGTTGAAAATGATCAAAAGGATAATATTAGGAGGAGGATGAATATGTTGCAATCGCTGTTTCGTAAGCGTGGTGATTATGACAGCGTTCCGTCCTAACCGATTTTCATGGGACAGTTATTGCGCAAATAATGTGATGAAGAATTCTTAAGTTCTTCAAGAGTTAAAGGACTGAGTTTGTTTTTGGTTAGTTTTTTAAGACAGTTTGGAACATACCTAAAGGGGTTATTAGAAATTCGGCGTGTCCTTAGTCTTAGATTAACATTTTTAGGGTTTCGTACCGAAAGGGTAAAACGGGACCCTATTACTAAGACTCCGCTGTCCGTCCGTCTGCTCCGTCCGGCTGTATCTCATGAACCGTGATAGTTAGACAGTTGAAATTTTCACAGATGATGTATTTCTGTTGCCGCTATAACAAAAATACTAAAAAACAGAATAAAATAAATATTTAAGGGGCTCCCATATAACAAACGTGATTTTTTGCCGTTTTATAGATAATGGTACGGAACCCTTCGTCCGCGAGTCCGACTCGCAGTTGGCCGGTTTTTATTAACCATATCTCTTCGCCTTTTGTTTGCCTTCCACCTGCCTCAGGAAAAATTGTCGTGATCACCATGTTTGGCAGATGCCTAGTGATCGCTCTTTGTTTTAAAGTTCAGACTGTATTATGGTGCTCCTTAAGCTGTTTTCCACTAGTTGCTTTCACGACACGGAGATAGTCAGGTGGTCGACTTTTTATTTACCGGGAGCCATGCGACTATTCCTTACCTTCTAGGTAAAGTAGTGGAAAATCTAGTTTTTCGCATTTATTAAGTCAATTTTTTTTGTAGGTGCTTAATTTAATTCCTCTGAATAAATTATGATTATTAGCTTGACGCAGACGAGAATAAATATCTTTTTATCTTAATATCGTCTAGACAAGTTCAGTTTCCTTGTTTTTATCGGATAGTTTTAATAGATTAATTTACATTGGTACAGATAAGTAGCTAGACGCGCGAATATGGATACCTACATTATATTTTTTTTTATAGTTAAAGTATTGATAATATTAGGTCATTTGTCAACTGGTAATTGGGAACGTAAAGCTTGTACGCACAAGCTTATTCTTTTGTTTAACATTTTACTTCCTTAGATAGGTTTTCCTATATTACATACAAGCTGCGTCCCGCGGTTTATTTTGAATATCGAGATAAAAAGTCCTATGTCCTAATCCAGGTCATGGTCTACCCATGTGCCAAATTTCATCTAAATCCGTTCAGCCGTTTTAGCATGAAAGCGTAACAAACAAACAAACTCACTTTCGCATTTATAATATTAGCTAGTTAAGATTGTATTGTGTTGTATTGTAGTGTATTGTATTGTATACTATATATTTTGGTGTATTGTATTTTATATCTATTTTCGTTTCCTAACAGCGTCTTCAGCTACTATAAATTGTTAGATATTTATATCATCAACGTGCTCTCAGCAATAGGTATTGGATTCAGAAACATCTATTTTAGTTTTTTTTCTTTGGAAATATATTACATAGTTCGGAATATTATGTTACGAACATACGTTCTTTTTTGGCCTTGGTAAGTAACCATGTAATTAAGTGATTCTAAGACGTCGAAATATTTATTACTTACATATAAATCAATTTTGTTGTATAGCGATGCTAATATAAAATGGTGACGAAATTTCAAGGCTCCTCCTTACAGTACAGCGCTAATTCAAACACTTCGAGAATTAACGTAGTTTTATAATAATTATAGTACCTGGATAAACAAGTGCCTCCTATCAACGAAGTAGAAGACAACATTTAAACTGTGCGGTATTAAAAACTAAGATACCTAGGTTTAACTATTTGTGCCACAAGATACAAGCGACGCTTAGTTTGTGGCTCACCGAATTTGGCTAAATTGTATTCTTACTTTTTGATTAATAAACTTTATTTGATTTGATTTTATTTAACAGAAATAATAATCACAAACTAAACAATATCTAAAAATAAAATCTACAGGACATGACTAGCTTCAAGAGAGAGAATATATCATTATCGTTTTATGTATCCCCTATATGTATATAATGTATATTGTGGTGCCCCTAAACTGAACGATTACACCCCTGTCGTGGGCAAGATACCACAAAACCTTACTAGGCTACAATTCTATAAAATTGTTTAAGTGTACAAAAAATCGCGTAAGGGGTAGACTTGTCACTACAATTGAAATATTTGTAAGGTTTTCCGTAAGCTCGTGGTTAAGTAATAACAGTCGCACGGTTCGATCCGGTTAAGCTACGCTTGCCGGGGTTGGTCCGTGGATAGGTGACGATCTTTACATACTGAGACTCCCCCGTGGCTCGGAAAGCACGTTAAGCCGTTGGTCCCGGCTCTCATTAGTGGGTCTTTGACAATTGTTACGGGTTATCAGAAGCCCGAAAGTCTGACAACCAGTCTTTCCAAGGGGTATCGTATTACCCAGTTACTGGGTTGTCGAGGTCAAATAGGCAGTAGCTCCATGTAAAATAAGTTAAAAAAATACTGGTTTTCAGCTGCATCTGGTTAGACTGGAAACTGACTCAACATAGTTGAGAAAAGGCTAGGCAGATTGATTGTAAGGTTTTTCCGTTACAAATAAGTGGCTTAGAGTTTTGTGGTACAGACACTTGTACGATTTACAAATAAAAGTAAATTGTAACTTGTAAAATGTAATTGTAAAGTTTTGTAGTATAGGGCCCAGAGCTTTATTTTATCTATGATAGATTTCCTTGAACCGCAATGTTTTGAATTGTTTTATCGGTCGTCAAAGCTCACTAGGTCGATTACATAAATGCGCACATTAGGTGCCTAGTCTATTACTGCTCATCGTGTTAAGTATATTGACTTTGCGGGTCAATATTATCGGATGCAAATTTTTGTTTCACCGACTACTCATGTTTTAATATTTGTTGTTTGCGTAAAGCGATTCTAAGTTAGGAGGAAGTCGGTAGCCGGTTGGGCGGCAAGCAAGGGCGTCCTTGAAGCGAGGCGCGCGGTCGATGCGTGACGTCACGCCTCCATGACGTCACAGGCTCGGTCGATGCGGAGGCCGAGGCCGACCGAGACCCACCGCGCCACCTGACGCTTTGCCGACCACCCCACACTGCCGTTTCCAACACCACCCTCATATTTTTAGACTCGTGACGCAACCGCGCTATTAAACGGAAAGCATTAAGCGTCTAAAAAATAGCGCCTTGAAGGAATGAGGTAGACGTTATACTGACACCTCCTCGCCTTACATTTTTAGAGCAACTCAGTGATAACGACACTAACACATTATAATTAAATCTTATGTTTAAAATATACACACTGGAGACCTACAGTTTTTATGTTGCAGTAAGTATAATAAAATTGCCATGGCGATAAAATCATCCATTAGAAACATCAACGGAAGAAGTCTCCCGCTGTGCGGATGGAAGGGGGAAATCGCAGTATCTTTATATTAGAGGGCAGGGGTGGGTCGGCCTGGGCCTCGGGGGCAGTGAGAGTGACGCGCTCCGGGTCGAGCTTCTCGTGACGTCACGACAGCTGGCGGCTGATAGGGTTTATCAATACTCCGACGAGTGTCAACCTACCTTCCCTACGTCATTATTTCATTCAATTAATTGACGAATTGACAGTATGATAAACTTTTCTAATGCTATTCGAGTTTGCATTTCGCCCAAAAATACCCCACTTTGACCAAAAACGTTAACGTATTATTTATAGAGCCGCTTTTGTCCAATATTAAGCACACGCTTATGAAAACAAAAAGTGAAAGTTTGTTATTCTATTTTAGCATCAATTTAGACAATTCATTGGCACCTCAACGTTTATGTTAGGAACGTTGTTATAATGTGCAAGAAACTTGGAACTATGAACAGAGCGTCAACAATTCAAGTTGATTACGTAGTTGATAATATGTGGGGTTTGTATGGTAGGTACAATAGTAGGTATCAGATGTGCGACGGCAATTTGCACAGGCTCGCATCTCGACAGGTGCAACGTCTGCCGGTTGCGACAACCGATTGGGCAAGTGGCAGCAGGCATCGGCTGAGGCCATCGGACGCAGCCGATCGCGACATAAACATCTCACATTATAATATCGAAGTTTACGTGCCTCCACTCAAACAAATCCGATTATAATTTAACGAATCGTCTTAACAACAATTATCGAGTGGTTGAGCTAGCTCGGTAATGCTCTCCGAACAGTTTTGGATACAGATGATGGCTGTTGGGACACATTCCGCAATAAGTATAATGCTAGCGAACCAGCGTGTCATCCTAAACCGGCCCTACCGGTGTGGAAATACATTTCACCATTAGGTACTTGTTTCACCTAAATTCTAATTATTCACAGGCTGTCTTAAAAACATTGACAAGTTCGATTAACATGACTACGAGAATCTAAAACTTATATAACTATTCTGTTAGCGAGCTAATATAACCGGTAATCTGTATTATTTGTCGTACACTATGTTTTATTGCTGTTGAAAAAGAGACAAGTTTCTATGTATATAATTTTCCTTGATTCCTTCCTTATTTTTTTAACTATACGTTTTCATAGTTCATACATAAAATAATAGTATTAATAGGATAAGAAATAATAAATAATATCGACTAGAATACAATAACAAATTATATGGAACTGGAATTAACCGCTGCGCGATGTATTAAAAAAAAGCGATTGAACTACAACTGCTTCAGCGAGTCATAAGTTTTCAAGAACTTATATTAAAATTCGAAATTTTATTTATAGGTGAAACGTGTGAAAACCTTATTAGTTAACTTTATAAACCTTATTAATCATAAATTGACTAGGTACCTATACTGATAAATTATTCCCAGCGATACAATTGACTGAAGGAGTTTTTCCTTAAAGTTTTCTTTGGTCAATTTTCACTGCACACTGTAACCGGCAGGTCATGACCTAGACTTCAAAATAAACGGCCTATTATTTTTTATCATAATAGTAACTAAGAAATACCTCTTTGTTAGTTTCAGTTTAACAAAATAGTCAAAAGCTCTGAATAAGTCTAACGATAAAAGTTTTGACAGTTGTTCTATACGCATGTTTTGGTAGAGGGGAATGAAGAAAGCACAAAATAAACATTCAGGACCAAATAAAATATAATAAAATTCTTAAATTAAATTATAATAAAATAAAAATAAAACAAAAAGGGAGGTACGTACGTGTGTGTTGGAATTGTCTAAGGCCACAGTGTTGGCTGGAGGGCGTCAGCAACGCACCTCGCATTCTAGCCGATGGCCATCGTCACAACAGTTCCACACAGTCTACTACACCCAGAGGTTCTACACAACGAAAGCGAAAATAAACACAGAAGTGGATGTCGGATGGTCGTGCGGGCGCTGACCTGGCGCAGGCTTGGCAGTGTCCAGCGAGGAGGCGCGCGGCTCCAGCGTCAGACCGAAGCAAGCGCCGGACAGTCCCAGCTCACTCAGCAGAATCCTCATGCGGCCGGGCACATTCCACTCACTGCACGCGCACTCACTCACTCAGTCAGTCGGCTGCGGCGGGCAGATCGCGAGAGGGCGCGCGGAGGTACGCGCTGGCGAACGGGCGGTGCGTTACTGAGGCCGCCGCCGCCGAGGCTGGTGGCTATATCGCGCCGTCTGACGTCACGACGGCGACGTCACGGATGCGACGTCATTAACGGTACCTCCCACGGCCCGCCCGCCGCCGCCTCGCCGCGGCCGCCCGCCCGAGCCTGCGCTAACGGCATCGCTAGTACGAGACGGAGCTTTCATACGGCCGCGCCGCCCGCGCTCGGCCGCTACTTTGTTCCTGCCTCACTGTGTGTGAGCTTTCCACGACCGAACTCGCGCCTCCACTTGTATTAGCGTTTACTATTACAAATGTACGTCATTCAACAAATACGTTCTGTACAAATCGAGAACATCTCATAACACCGATTGTTATTTTTATGACGTTATAAGATGTTACAGGAAAAGCTAAATATAGAGCTTCGGGTTGCGCTCCTTAATTCCTTTTAATGCCTTGTTTTGGTTGACGTTCATTGAAATAATATATGTACCATAACTAATTAACCGTTCATAGAATAATTAATATATTATCATGATTTTTTTATCACTCGGTCTTAACTCGGTTATTCTTAAATAACACGGGTGGGTTCTAGAATATTCTTAAATATTTATTTATCTATTTGGGTTCACAATGATATTTATGAAAATAAAACATACTCGTGTAGGCTGCAGAATCACTTTATGTCAATATTTTCTTTACATTCTTTGTGTGACACATATTATTATTTTATTGAAGGAAAACTTAAAGGGATTCTACGAATGCCGACATAATTCTATGTAGCCTAAATTATACATCATTATTTTTGTAAACTAGATATAACATTACATTCAATATAGAGGTAGAGCAAACAGGTACATTTCTTTGCCTGAAGCAGCTAAAGTATGTACTTATTAGGAAAATGAATAGTTTGTTTGTTATGTTTGTAGAAGACCATCAATTCTTTTTTCCTTTAATAAATTCTAGTTGAAAGTAAGAGTCCTTAAATTTTGCTATTCTTTTTAGTAAAGCTTGGCAGTAAGACTTTTATTATTGGCACTACATTTTATTTACGAACCTATTTATTTTAGAACGAGAGCAGATTAAATTAAATATATGTTATATGCACATATGCGGTTTTTAAATCGCCATTTTAACTTGTATCAAGTTTTATTATACCGTCGAGTAGTACCTGTAACCTCATTTTGTGCGAAGTGCAACAAAAAAGGCGTGTTGACGTTAATTCTACAATAATGATCATGATAGCTCGGGAGCCAGGTCGAATTATTTCGGCAATGATTTTCATTGCAGTATATTATACGGTACTGATTTACTCAGTCAAGGCTTTCGATCCGGTATCATAATTATTTTCACATTTATCTGCACGTAAATTAATATTCAGGGTGGCGATAATTTTATTTCAATCATAACCAGCTATTTATATTTATTTATGAGTTAAGTTGTTTTAATTTTATTCGAACCACCAGCAGGCGTAGCATGGCGCTTTCTATCTCTACGAAGAATAGACATAGCTTTTTCTATACAAAGTTCGTTTCTTCATTTTTGACATCCACCGTAGAAATCTTTCTACAATCTGTCATTTTGTCTATCATTTCTAACGATCTTTGTCTAGTTCTTTTTATATGTAGACTATTTCGGAAGTAAGTTTTCTATCCTTACTGTCAAAATCAAACTGACAACCGATAAATCCTATGATAAAACAAAGAATTCTGAGTCGAATTATGTAAAAGAGTGAATTTCGTAAAAAGTGCAGTTGACTCTTTCTATTTTGCTGCCGTCTCGTTCTGTCTACTGTCTATAGGAAACGTCATTTTTGTCTACTCTTCCGTCGACAAAACGGTGCTCATGCTACGCCTGCTGTTAATATTCGGTAAGCTTTGGAGGCAAAAGCTCTTTTCGCCTAAACTTAAGATTCATATTCACGTGATAAATAATCGCAAAAAAAAGTGCTATTCGCCTTTTCACTTTTTTTACACACAATACATATGTACAGTCACGGACTTTAATTGATGAGCCACCTGGCACTGTTCGTATTTTAGCCGTGTAATGCAAATCGGGTTTATTCGGTTCCCGACACGCAAAGTCATATGTCTTCGTGTTAGAAGAAGAAAATTATATTTCATATCTTTACCGGTTTGCTAACCTGAGAGCCAGAACTACAAACTTGACAGCAGAGTGACTACTCAAAGTCAACCAATTGCAGGTCCAGCAACAGTAACCTAGCAACGATAAACAATTGTTGCTAGGTTACTGTTGCGATAGTAACGTTAGCGTACGGAGAAATTCTCTGACATCGATTTTTAACTGTCACTGTTTTCAGTTAAGTTTTCAGAATTATTGAGTTAATGAGCTATGATTCAAAGGAGGTCAGTATCAAATAGATTGGATAAACTTAATGCAACATTGTATTTATTTTTATCATTAAGAACTTATTAATCAACCTCTATGGATAAGACAACCTCTATGGATATTTCCGATTAAAAGTAATTTATTTGTCATCTTGTTTACGAGCTTGCGATTTGAGTTCGTGTTTAATCGTGTAATCCCGTGAATGTATGAAACTGCAAAATTGAAAAGTTTGAAGGTGGCTCATCAATTAAAGTCCGTGACTGTACCTACATTCACGTGATGTTTTGATGTATCTGTACTTGCTATTAACCTTTTGAGTAGAATCAATTTTTAACAGATATAAGGAGGTGGTAGGTTTGTCGTTAAATCCCAACACATATTATTGCCATCGTCGTTCCTAGTTCATACCGTAAGTCTGTAACTAACTTCTGCGTGCAAGCCTCTTTTCTCCCATGGCAACCCGTCTCGTCTCGTCTTTTGGTTCTTAATTTTTTCCGACAATAAGTCAGACTACAAATATAGACAGATCTAGATTTCACTATGGAGCTACTATACAACATACGAGCAAAAGTACTTACCTACCTGTCGATCATCCTTCATTAGAATGGATTACTGCGTTTAATTGCTTTCTATGTATAGGTGTTCCAGAAAGGAGCAATTACAATAAGTAAGTATAGTGTTTATTGTGGTGCGTGGAGACAAATGTGTCGGTGACGCTGATCCGGGCCGGCGGGGGTGTGCGGCGTGGCGCGGGTTGCGCGGGGGTGCACCGGCGACGTCCATCGCGTCGCATCCCGTGCTCCCATTCGGGGCAGACTGGCGAACGTTTCCGCATTGATTGTAGCCGTCGTCACACGGAGGACACTTATAGCGCAGTTCGAACACTTGTTGCAGACTTGCATTGGTGTGTCGCCGAGATTAAATTTGCAACCGTTGCTCTAGATACCATCTGCAATCCTAGTCCTTAAATTTTCTTTTGATTAGTAGGACGGAAGTGTCACTAAAGTGTTTGGCGTTCTTTGGGACACGACCAGCCATGTTTTGCATGCTATCTAGAGACGCAAATGGCTCAAAGGTAAAAACAAACGGATAGTTTGCTGGACAATCTTAGTAGTAGTAGCAGACAGCTTTTCCAGCACCTTTTCCGGCTTTTTGTGATGGATCAGGAAAACGATTGCATGTAGAAACACTCCCATGTCCTTTCTGGTCCATATGCTATAGATCACCAGAATGTATTTGAAAAAAGCTTTTCATACAAGATACATTCGTGTCTCATGTTAGATGACCAAGCAAAATATTTTTTTCCTCGGACTGGTATAGCCAGGGGGTGCAATTTAAGTAGGTATGTGCCAGTAGCTAGTGAGGGGGTTGACTTGATATATTGAATGAAAGGTGTCTCCATGATCCACTAAAAAGCAACAAAGTCTTTCAATATGGTTTCAGTATGGCTTTATAAACCTTTTTCAGACCTCCCACTTTAAATTCAACCAATTTATTCACTGGAAAATACTGCAACCATGGAACAACTTTTCTCATCTTATGTATGCGTAACTGATGAGGCATTACTGTCCACATTATGTCATTTTTGTACGCTTCAAACTTGACTGTGTGTGAATAAGAAATCTGCCGCGTTGTTCAGTTCGCGCAGTTAAATATTTGTGTTGTGTTTCGTACACCGATTGATGTAAGTTAAGTTATCGGTTGCTCGTGTACCGCATGATGAATGAGCTTTTATTTGTTTGATTGCACGCACAATATGACGCTTCGTTAGTATGACGAATTTAACAGGACTATTTGCGTAGGCTTGAAAACAATGTAAGTTTGTAGAGCATGGTTTGTATGAGATAAAGGGCTTGCGTGAGGCTGGTGATTATGCAAGCTGGCGTAGTGCTGACGGCACCAGCGGGAGGTGGCGGTGGCGGCGGTGGCGCGCGAGCCTGCGACTACATAATACCGACGTGCAGCGGGTGGAGTGCGGCTGTGGGGGGTTGTTGTCTTCCGCGGTGTGTCCGCATTCAGTGCGGTGCATGTATTTGCGGCTGTTACGATTGGTCGCATGCCCCAGTACTATTTGCTGCTCGCAGAACGGGCAACCGTCCAGTTATTCTAATTTTACATTATAATCGATGTCGTCGTATCGTCGACTCATCGACAAAAGACTTATCCATCCGTCAAATAAGTATAAAATGTTGTTTTATTTACCTGTAATAAAACTTGTGAATCTAATTTATTGCTTATTACCTTTCCGCAGTAGGAGTTACTGCCGTCGCTCATTTGCTAATTTAACACCTAAGCAACCTAAGTATGTCGCAAGAAGAAAATTACCACTTGTGTCATAAAAGCGACAAAGTTTAGAATGACAGATTTTGATTACTTCTGAGTGTATAATTTGTTACTTAGCTCATAAATGTTACTCATTTGTGAGCTAAGATGGAGCTAAGTAACTTTACAGAATGTAGGCGTATTATTATGTTATGCGACTTCTATGAGATTGACCTAAGAAGGTCAAACCATCTCTCATAATTATAGGTAAGTTACATAACATGATTATCCGAGATTATCTGATGAGATGAAATGAGGATTGTCAGTTATAAAACTTTGCTTAGTCTGAATAAGTTTTTTAAATCCTGCCAATTTAAAATATATTTTGCCGTTAAGCAATGTTATACTAGAATCTGTATCTACTTAATTAAAGTTATAATTTAAATACAATGGTTACAATGTTTGCTCTGTTGATTCACTTATCACATACAATAAGTATCGCAAAGATAACGCGGAAACTGTGATTCATTGATGAATTATAAAACAATGGATTCTACAGCTGTGCAATTATATCGAGTAGTAAATCGTGGTTTATTGTGAAAATTACATATAAACGATCAAGGTGATTTGCTTGAATGGGTTAGAAAAGTTGGAGAAAATCTTTGATGGAGGGTAATGTTCGGAAACAGGGTCTGTGTAAATTGAAAATTGACCCCAATTGCGTAGCACTCTATCACAATCAATGAACATAATCCGAAGAATTTCGAAACAAATTCCTAATCCAATGCTTTATATGTTTGAAAAATTTGTCTGCTCCAAAATTGCTCCGCAACGTAAATAACGCAATAAATATTGTTGAATTGTCTAATTTTTTGGGATTGTGAGTCTAGTAAAGAACCAATGACAGTTTAGTAAAGATGCAAGAAACCGATAATTAAAATAACTACATATTAAAAACAAAAAAAAAAACACAAATGTCTACTACTACCTTATACTCGTATTATGATTTGCTTAATAACTTCTTCAAGATAAATTTTCACGTTCTATCTTTCACATAAATATAAATAGTTATGAGGACTCAAGACTCGACCTTTCCGATATGAGTCGAGTCCGTCACAGGAGTCGCAGGTGAGGCGATAAAAAAAATTGGAAGGGAAAACCTTTACAGAATCAAGTTCACACAACGTTTTCACAACGAACGAAAATGATAGAATAATAAGCATTGTTTTATTCTAGACGGTTGATTTGTTAGCAGGAAGATGACCTCCAGTAGATTAATCATAATCATTTATTTGTCAGAATATGTTACATAAGTATGGTCTTAAGTTTAGTCAAAGGTCTTTTTTTATTTTTTGAGGGTGGGAAATCATCGACTGACTTCTTCCGCTCTGGGTGGAGCGGGAGGGCGTGTCAGACTTTTACTTGCTTTCCTTCAGTTGCCTGTTGCCAAGGGTCCCAGTATCCCTTTCGGACTTTCCCACAACCCTGCCAGGTAGTCAAAGGTCTCATGGTTTTATTTTATGTAGGTATATCATTCTTCTAAGCTGTACGTGTTTATGCCACTGAACTCCTAAACAGCTGCACTGATTTTTTTTTTTTTTTGTGTGTTTGAGTAGATGTTTTAGATCCTCGAGTTCTAGGAAACAGGACAACGTCTGTCCGGTCAGCTAGTTATGAATAAAATATTGACTTTAATCAACAAGGTCACGGTCGGAACTCACAACACGTGGAGACGAAGTTAATTAGATATTGACTATGAGTCATGAACTCATGACGGTGAAAAAAAGGCGCTTAGCTTAGAAGCTTTCTACGGGTTATAGGTATTTCTTGGTTAAAATGTTATACTTAGATTTTTTCAATAATAAAATTAAACACACTTGTTTTATTTAATAATAAGTATTCAGATGGGTTAACTCGGAAAACAAACTAAAGGCTTTTTGGTCAAGGTAGTATCAGCAGCTGTGCGAGGTTAAATTAACGGTTCTATGACTTTTTCCAAGGACACATTTCGCCTTCGGCCTTTTTTTTAGAACAAGGTTGAGATTACTTGTCCACACAAGAGGAAAATATTAATAAGTATAGTATTTTAGGGAAAAGTAAGAAATAATATTCATTGGCTTTTTCATTTTTTTCAGCTTCAATTTCAATTTCATACTATTGATTTACTCTTTATTTGTAACCTAATCTGTTATATAGGTGTATAAAAAACCGGCCAAGTGCGTGTCGGGCCACGCACGGTGAAGGGTTCCGTAGTTGGGATAAAGTTGCTGCACAGTCTCGATGTTATAGCCCAGCAAAAATATCTTTGTATTTTATACAATTTCTCGAAACAACTATGAAAAACAAAGCTAGCTAGCTGTAGCCAGTACATGTATGGGGAGAGCTACCCATAATTTGTATATTTTCGTAATTTCGTTACGTCATTGTTTAGCGGTGCACAGGTTACAGCTTGTTTTAAATGTTCATTGATATACCTAGTGCAAATAGTCTACCAGTAGAATGACTGTCCGGACGGACGGACAGACGAACCGACAGACGGATATGACGAAATTATAAATGTCTTTGCCATTGGCTACGGAATCCTAAAAAAGTAAGGGTTTGTTACTAACAAGCAGTGCTTAAGATCACGTGGTGCTACTAACTACTGCTAAAATCTCACAACATGCCAAATTGGCAGTTTGAGATGCCTATTGAAGTTATAATTATTTTTTAACCATAGTCCAATATTTAGCGGTGCAAGACTAGGTTTAATTTTCTTGCCTTATCGTAGACATTACTGAAAATTTGTAAGTAAATATCCTATCAATATCTATGTAGGAAACTGACAACATCAGAACACGTATTGGGTATCACCCCGGTAAATGATAATCCTAATACACCTAATATTGCAATTTGCCTATAAAGATGTAGGTAATGTACATCGAGCCGTAGGGCCCCGCTAAGAATAGTATTCCCATAACCGAACCTACCCGTGGGTGTCGCAAAGGCGACTAATGAATTCTATCAAGTGGATGTGCACGCCCACACGTTATACACTGATGACTTCACACAAAAATCCATTTTCCCTAAGAGTTATCAGTAGATGCCTATTTTTGTGTGAAAACCAAAAAATCCTAGTAACGGTACGGATAAAAAAAAATCCACGATGTTAGGGAAAGCCAGTCGTGGATGGCAATAGGCCAAGAAAATCATTGTATTAAAATTATGTGAAAACTAGCTGCCGCCAGCGGCTTCGCCCGCGTGTAATCTTTATAAATTATAGCCTATGTTACTCAGGGTGAATGTAGCTTTATAATGGTGAAAGAATTTTTCAAATCGGTTCAGTAGGTAGTTTCGGAGCCTATTCAATGCAAACAAACAAACAATCAAATCTTTCCTCTTTATAATATTAGTATAGATACATAGAACCATAGACTAAACGCTTGGTGATGAGTTGACTGAAGTAGAATGCATTTCATCAAATAGTTCCTTTGCCTAATGTTGGCTCCACTGTTAAATTCGGCTCCACTGTTAAACGGACCTATTATAGCGTATTCATATTGGTCCTACAATAGTGGAGCCAACATTACGGCATAGGACCTATTTGATGAAACGCACTCTAATGATAAGATAGTAATTTTTTGAGAGGGGGTGATCAAAAAGTCGTATAAGCATATTTTGTCGTAAATTCTCATATTAGGTAGTTTATATTCCTAGTTGTAACAGAACATACATACATAGTCTGTTTTAGTCAGTGTCCCACGCAATATTCAAAGGTCAATTAGAGGAAGTAGTCATAGATATGAACTTACCAGTTAATGCCTATATGTTGTTATCTAGATATGTGTCTGTATGACAGTTTTTAATTTTTTCCGTCCATTTATGTACCTGGGAAATTATTTACAAATAAAACTACTAGCTACCTAGGTGTAATGCTATTTATGTTATTTTTAAGCACGTTAGTACTCCAATAGTTATAATTTTGATAAAAAATAAAGAGTTTGGTCTTTTCTAGTTAGCTATAAAATTAGCTTAACTATAAAATTAAAAAAAAAATATGTAGTGTCGCAGACTTCTACGGTAAAAAATAAGTTAATTGAGACACGTGTCTGAAGGAACAAATATTTTTTATAATTATTAGGACACTGGTAAAATACAATAATAATTCAGCCTGTAAGTATATCATAATATTTTCTGTTTTAATTAGCTAATAGAATTACAAGTAAAATGTAAGAACCTAGGTAGTCTACGTAGCTTGCACTATTTAACTACGGTGGAAAACTTGACACTGATCTTTAAAAAATAAATTTGATAATACCTTAGAGGTTTCACTATTTTTATGATCCATAAACTTAAAGCTTTAATCTGCATTTATGTCAATTCGTTAAAAATAAATCTGTCATCACCATGACAGTTACTTCTTCATTTTGAACACTATTGTAATTTTACATTTCAAATTTTTATACGATTTTATAATTATAAAGCAATGTTTACCTGTGCCAGTTGATTGATAAGTGACATAATATTTTATCAGTAGTTACGGCTTAGTTAGCCGTCGTCGGTAGCGTCATCTATAATACGTTTGATGCGTGGGGTTGTGTGTGTTTAGGCGATACGCGCGCGCATGTGTGGGTGCGAGCACATATCGGTGCGCGAACGCAGCCGCATCAACGGCCCGCGGCCGCGAGAGAATTCCATACCGTGAACGCGACTCGCTTGTTTCGATGCCGTCAGCGCGTTGTTGGAACACTCTGTGGCTCGATTGTAAATTGTACTAATTGGGCATGGCGGTCTCCGCTGACAAAACAGTGGATCCATCAATTCCCGTCCCAGTGCCCATGTTATACAACGTCCGCATAATCGACCAGTGAACTACCTGTGTTCGATTTAACGCGAACACGACGCATATGAAACTATTCGCTAGTATTGGATGCATTATGCATATTGCGAGTGTGTGTGTGAAGTGTTCATAAATAGTCAGTGCTAGAGGGGTTCAGCGTAATGATCTTTGTGTTGTGAGTATACTATCTGCATCAATTATTAAACTAATATTATTAAAATAATAAAATCGGACGGGCGTATATTGTGTAACATTTTGAGGTTATGTTTAAAAGTGCTCGTCACGAAAATACCACTGGATACAGATGAGAGCCCGTATATTTAGACAGATTTATAATTGTATGCCACATGGCCTGGTGCGTATATTGTTGTTTAGGTCTAATCACCATGTGATTGATGAACTAAGCTGGTACACAGTTACGGAAAGAGTTTATAAAGATGCACAGAAGGTTTATATTGCTTTGCTATAATGTTTTCATAAGCATTAAAAGTGGAAAGATACCTAGAACGTTTTTATCAGTCTACAAAAAACAAGCGGTTTACCATTACCATACGTATGATTTTTATGGATGTAACTACACCCATTAGACCTCAGTGCTCCAAAATTGCCTTGCGTGGTTGTTTCTTGTTTAAAACAGGTTATTCTCATACGATTTGCTTCAATTTAAAATTGATCAAAACTGTTCTTTGGTTTTTCAGTTTTTCTGAGATGTTAATAAATTACTTGGTTCTCGTCAAGCCACGCGATGTTCCTTAGTCTAAACTGCGCTCAATATAAAAATAAAAACTTGAGCATTAATTGACATTGAAATTTTTAAAAGAGTCTTTCATTAGTTAATTGCCGAATATTTTCCACTTATTCAAAGATTATTCATTTATCAATTCATGATTTATCATTATCAGTAAGTGCCTACTTATAAACTGACGCACTCGTGAGGTACCTACCTAAGTAGGTACCTACGTTATCAGTCGCTGAAGATGTCGGGATTAGTCGAGATTTGAGCAAACGAGACCGACGACTTCTTAATATCTTAAGAGTCTGCAGAACTGGTTATCTTAATCTTTTTATAGTTTGACAGGGCATTTCATGTACCTAGATGTTGTGCCTACAGTGCTATATGTACACACGGCTACACATCAAGCTATACATTTCCAGTTTATGCTGATCTCGCATAAACTAGAAATTTCGTACAATGCGAGGTCAACTTGTACTGGTAATGTATAGCTTGATGTGTAGCCGTGTGTACATGATACGGGCGCACTAGAAGTGCATTTATCTATTAGATGAAAAAATGGTGACGAGGTCGAGGTAGTATCATTGAATTCATATGTACATACATTGGAAAATAATATTGATTCTTGTCTGACTGAACTATTCTTATTGTTATATCCACCCCGCATCCAATAATTATTAATGTAATGAAAGATTTCTCTTTAAATAAAGAGCCTGTTTGATCCGCACAGATGACTCGAGTCCATAAATATTTAGGATAAGCCAGTAACTGGTGACTGCTCGCGATGTGGTCTAAATCTATCAATTGGAACCACGTGGCGTGACAGAGCCAGTTTATCAATTCAGATTACAGCTTAATCACTTACACCAACATGATTACTTCATTTATTCCGTAGATCAGCTGTAGATAAGCGTTGATTTGAATTTTATACTAATAATTTTGTCTGAATACGGCAATTGGCTTAGCGTAATGTATTGAGAACATGTTTACAAGATTTTATAACCGACATTGTTTATAGACTGGATTTTAATATTTCACACTTTAGATTTCTGTTTGGCCGTCAGGCTATTATATACTTGACTGACATTTTAAGTACCTAACCGGATTGTAGAACCATTAAATAAAGTACATATATTACCATATCTGTTATCGTATCAATAGTCGATAACAATTAGTCTCGAGGTACATTATTAGTATAGGTACCTACTGCTCCAAAATAAACATGGTCCCGATACCGTATAATATAACCATAATTTCACAGCATTTATCATATCGTGATCAAATACTTGCCAAAATTAAGTATATGGCACATATACTCGTACCTTTTTATGAATATAAAAATTCAGTTACGAGATCTGTTAAACGCGTCAATTGTCTAATAATAGAACTGTATCACAAACCGATCGGTGAGTTAATCTGAGCGTCACCAATACTCATATTTCTTTAGATGTTTATCCAAAGTTAAGTACTTTAGATAAGATTTGTTTAGAAACCGTTAAATATTTCCAGTTATTTTTGGAACATGTTAAAATTCTGAAATAGATTTGATTAAGGAATTATAATTGGTAGATTTTTCAGTCAATAATTTGTTAGGAGACTTGATAGCAAAGTATTTCTTTATAAAGAGTTTTCAAAAGCGAAAAGTGCAAATGTAAGATTAATAATGAAAGGAATATTAAGAATGTCGCATTCAGATATCACATGAAGCTTAGCCATGAAATACAAAATCATTAGGAAGCAGTTCACAGTTCACACTTCAACGGTTCAGTGGATGGTCCATTAGAATGTCATGTGAACGCATCTTGTGCACTGTTCGATCAAACGACTGACCTGTGCATTATTTAATTTGAGCAGTGCAAGTCGATGTAGCACGTGAGCTGCCGATCCGTGATTTATCGAAAGGCTGTTTGTTTCTACTCCCGTGCCGCTAGTCGAGCGTCACTGAACTACAGGAATATCATTATCAGCGGGTGGCTATCGATCGCACCGCTAGCCACCGCCCTCCTCCCCGCTAGCTCCGTCATCATTTGCCTCGTGCCTCTGTAACGGTGACGTCACTCATTCATGACGAAACCCTACGTCACCGTTTTCCCCGCATGCGCATTCTGTTGGGCAAATTTTACCTAAATTTAGACTGCGATGCCGTCATACCGAGATAAGTGGAAGTATGTTGCTATGTAGCATAACTTGATACTCACTCTCACTTATTTCTTGCAGAGCGTGTAGTGGATTTGCATATATGGATTTGCTAAAATTCCAATAAAAGTCTTGTTTGGTTCGACTAGGTAACTTGTATAGATCTAGTCCCTGTAATATCGCAGAAAATATTTTCTTATTTCTAAAGGTTTAAAAATACTTCATTTTGTGTGGGTGTAGAATTTTCGCGGTACCTTGCTCCATTGATAAAATTAAGGCTCAGAGTGAAACGCCTCTTTTACGTGGGTGTTGAGTCTAGTAAGAATTTTAATATTCGATTTGGGGTAGTAGCGGTTACTTGTACACTGTGCGTCTCATTGACACCATACCTGTCATCGCTCAATTTCTGCTCATCAAGCATGGCGATTGTATGATAGTTATTTTCCCTAAGAATGTAAATAGTCGTCGACCAGGCTCTGGTCAGCAGTAGACATCCTGGATATATTACAGCTAAGTGCAAATAAACAGTTTACCATTATGCATCAATATTCACTCTGTTTGAACTGAGCCTAGACTGAGAACACTCAGTAACTGTGAATCACATTGACTTTTATTTTGTTATCTGTCGTTGTGGATACTTCTATAACGCAATAATATGTCAGCGAGCAAAATATTTAATTTTGCCTGAATGTATATTTAGCGGCTTACAAAACGATTGTTTTCGTACGCACGATTCTTCAATGACGCGACATTCGTCACGAAGTTCCATAACGTAACATTGGGTTTATTACAAATACCTACGTACGTACTCTCCATCCAATCAAATTCATTTGTTTTGCCCTTCAAGCAATTTTACTCATTAATCTTTTTATTGGATGATGTCATATTGATGCATTTACATAATACACTATAAAATTAAAGTTGAACACTTGAAAGTGATATCCAGAGTATAATGAGCTTCAAACCACTTTTGTAACTTGATTTTAGAAAAGCAGTTTTTGATTCGGCAACTATTTGCTTTTCTAGTCCTTAAATACAACAGCACATTTGATTCATTATTGAAAGAAAATCTACGTTTATAAAACGAAGGATTTCATCTCTTTTACTGTACTGTTTGGCTTGGGAGTTAATTTCGTCAAATGTCTCTCTAACATCTTCAAGGTGATATTTAGCTAGTGTCAGGGTCTACAATCTACATGTCATTTGCATCTTTTCTCTTTTTCTCTAATTATTGTTAAATTAGCCTTGTTTGATCAGTTAGGCTTCTGAGTTTTATGATGTGTGGTGGCTTCCTATCAGAGCATTCGATTATAGTGTTCGGTCTATTGTAATTTTATATAATGTCATATGACTAAGGTAACCCCGTTACAATACCTTTCCTAGATTTTTCTATGATTCTAAGTAGTGGAGCTGATAGTCATCACAGTTTTTGTTTACTTTTTGGGGCATTATTACAAATGCTGACATATAGGTAGTATATGTACATAATAGGCCAGTTATTTAACACATCGTAGGTCCCAAAAAATTGCACTTTGCTCATTTTTTGGGATGTTGTTAGGATAGATACCAACCAAGAGTGTAAAACCAAGTTTGCAGCTTCGAAAGACCTGTACTGTGTGGTGCCCGATAACCCTCGTAATTTTCAGTTTTCGATTTATGGTGCATTCTACGGAAAAGTCGTCATTGCATTTTTAAAGAACACAAAATTTGATACAATTATATAGGTAATACTATAATATGGGGTAAAGACGATTCTCTCCACGCCCTGCTTTACGGGATATTTGTCCAACCTGCTGCTAACGTTAAGTCCATCGCACTCGTGTGGCCAACTGAAGAGGCTGCAACCCAAAATTCCTACAGAATAGTAATGGTACGGCTCGAAAGACAGCTAAAACTATAATTTTTACATAATGTGAAAAATAGCCAATGTTTAAAGTGCTGTATCTAAGTTTTTTTTGGACCAACAGAGCTACGGCTGCGCTAAAATTGTATAAAATTTGGTATACAAGGAGTATACAAAATTTTAGAAGTTGTTAAAAACTGCGAAAAGGCAGAAAATTTCGAGGTTTTTCGAGCATCACGCAGCTAGCACGTTAGCAGCAGTTTTACGCGACTGGTATCTATCATAACAATATCCCAAAACATCAGTATAGTGCAACTTTTTGCGACCTAACGCAATTTTTGGTTACGGTTACTGGCCTATAATACGAAGTTCACGCGGTTCGATTTTAGTTGATCAACTGCCAGGTCGAAAGCGATTTGAACCGTCTGATCAGACTTTCAATGAAAAGATCCAAACTATTTTTTATTGAACAACAAAAGTTGTTCAACTAAAATCGATCCGAGTGAACTCGCTATAAGGGAAATAGATGAACTAAGAAAATATATTTTTTATTCGTAGTTAATTTTTATCGAGCATTAATTAATTCGTTTTTTTCTAAATGAATGGAATGTATTACAGAAGGTTCCTTATCCATTTGCATAAAATTTTAAAACCTAATATAACTTAGCATAATTTTGTTTGGCATAATTATATTTTTGCATAATATAATTGCGCATAACACACACATTTTTTTTAAGCATAATTTCTCTAACCATAATAATGATTAAGCATAATATTCTAAAGCATAAATTTTGTTAAGCATAAAGTTCTAAAGCATAACTTTTTTAAGCATAATATCCTAAAGCATAAATTTATTTACGCATAAGGATATTAAAATGGATCTCTGCCTTTTCGCCGAAAATTGTTTGCCAGATTTTCACTTGGCAACTAACGTTTCGCAGAATTTTATTTTGCCGAATAATCATTTGCCAACTTATCATATAATTTTGTTTTATTTCCCAACCTCACAGTTACCAACTGTACGTTTGGTCTGCTTTTCATAATGACACTTTTTTAAATACCAACTTTCAAGTAGAGTTCAATTAAAATGAGTGAGTGTATTGAAGAGTGCAGTGAGTGAGTGTTTTTTACTTTATCTTTAATGTGACCTAACCTATCTGTTTCTTTTTACAAAAGCGATTCGCTTCTAGCATTGTTTGTCATACTCTAACCTAACCTAACCTATCGTAACCTAAGATTGAAATGTTTGACAAATGATAAATGTCCCAAAAGTTTTGTGTCATTATAATAATCAGCTTAACAATAATTCTACCAAATGAAACGTTGTCATACAAAAATTTGCTAATCGTTAGTTGTCAAAGTGAAACATCGGCGAAACGTTGGTTGGCAAGTGATAATCTGCCAAACAATTTTCGGCGAAAAGGCAGGATACCATATTAATTGTATGCCTAAATATTATTATGCTAATAGTCATTAGGCCTACTAACGTTATGCTAATAGTCATTAGGCCTACTAACGTTATGCCAATCAAATTTATGCCAAAACAAATTAGTCTTTAAGATGATTATGCCAACATAAAATGTATGCCTAAAAAAATTATGCCGAAGCATTATTATGCCAAAACAAATTGTGCCAAAATCGTTATGCCGAAGTATATTAGGACAAAGAACATTATGCCAAAAGAAGGGATCCCATTACAGAAGTATACTATCTATCCATTTAATTAATAATGGTCCCTACCCTATTGCATCTTTTACAAAATAAATACCTGACGACTCTAATCTGAAATCAGTTCGCCGTGACATCTCACGAATTGAAAGTCTAACTGCGAGCTACAGACAATGATAGCATTCCCACCCGTTCCGATTTGGCTGGCGGGCCGCCCTGCGAAGCGATCCCCTCGCCCGACGGCAGATGTCGCCCCGCAAACCCTCGCGTAATTTGACAACCAATATGGCCGCACACAATATCGTCGGGAATAACACGCGACCCCAGTAAAATAGTGCTCACTCTGAAAAAAACAATACTAACCGTCTCGTTACAAATCAGTGCGTGAAAATCATTGGAATAAAAAGATGAAGCTCTCGGTGAAGCCAGGTATGTTTTGAGTTCATTCAATACCGCATAGTTTTCGCTCTACAAAAGTATTGATCAGCGAAATGGTGTCAAATATAGACTTAGCTATGCGTGTTAAAGTGCCGAATGTTGAGTTATAATTATGCTGGTGTTTAGCGTAGGAAAGATTGATCAAAGTTATTGAGATGGTCTGTAGAGACTGGAACGAGGACGTTGTCGTAGATTACGCAATGCAACAGCAAATAGCTAACGCATGTTGTAAAATGGGTGCATTTGGCGCATTGCGTTGCCTAGCAACGACATAAGGTGTTATAGGAGTATTATAAGCGGCAGTTAAAACGCGAAGGGACATAGCAGATAGACCATGTATATTAACACGCCAACGATGCGAGACGATGTACGCTAATGACTCATAAAATCATCGATTTTTCAAGTACACGCAAACAGTATTATTTCTACATGTGTCAATACATGTGATTATAAATGCAATGCTCGGTTATGCTATTTATGACTACAATTGTACGCCAATAAATTATGGAAATGTTTCTATGCTTGCTCCCTCAAACCGTGTTTCTAATGGTGCTTGCAGGCAGCTATAGCTATGTGTAGGTATATTTAAATTAGGTGTATTTTTCGGTAAAGAAAACTCCGAATGATGAGCTAGAATAAGAATAGGTACGTGATTAGATAGTTCGGATTGAAGTCGGAGTGGTGGGGCAAGCATAGAACAAGCCGGCTGGGTATAACGATATCGCTATCACTAATCTAACTATCCACTGGAGATAACTGAATTTATTGGTAGGCCTAATTTATAACAGACATAAATATTGGATAATTTTCTGACACAATAGTTAAACAGTCGGCGTATGTGTAGGGGCACTGGTCAGTGAACGTGTCAATTATTTAAAGTATTTTTCTTTAAAGACAAATGGATTTTGTGTTGGTTTTGCATTGAGGTCGTAGGTATGTAAATAATATCATCAGATTATGACCTCTTCACACAGTGGTATTTAAAAAATGTTACATTGTACCATCAATCTCATTGAATGTGTTCATAATTTAGTTTAAATAAATTCAGTTAGGTTCCCGTATTCTAGATCTCTATTCTAGAACAATATTCAGGAATTGTATAATTGTAATATTAAAAAAAATCGTATTTAATTTCACAATTTCCTAAAACAATTTGGTTTTATTCCCATAGTAAATTTTACAGTAGGCTGGTTATTTGATGTTTTTAATATTCTTATTTTCTTTTACAGGTAATGGTAAACAATTTCCTGGATTATGCTACAAGATAAAGGTATAAAACTTTCATTTGCAAATATATTTGGACATGGATCCAATTCTAGAAAATGAATCTGCGACGACCGAATCACCGAGTAAACATGGCAAGGCAAAACATAAGAATAAAAAGAAGAAACAATCGGACGCGCAAAATCAAACTGTTGTTGGTGAGCGAAAGAAATTTGTTGTTACCACACTACCCAACACAGAAGATAAAGTTCCTTCTAGAGTAGCAGATAGTAATGTACATACGGTCCATTTTGGAACGCGTGGAGTTGAGTCACAAAGGCCCCATGTAAGATCAATATTTAGAGATAGAAATGCTGACACATCCAGAGCATCGAGTGCTGAACGCCAATCGGCACCTGAAAAAGGATACGAAACTTTTCATGGAACGTCGTCTAGTCCACGGAGCTCTATTTTTGATATATTCCGTTTAAGAAGAAAAAGTGATGCTAAGAAATATGCACCGAAACAGGCGAAAACGACGGAAAGCCAAGAAGCCACTGAAACACAAGATGACCCACAATATGCTGACAACAAAGATTCTCATAAGAAGTATTACCATACGGTGACTGGCGCATCTTCTCGAAAGTACAGTCCCATTACTAGGGTAATGGATATATTTCGCAGCAAGCCTCATCCTGAAAGCAGTCAATCTACAGCAGATCCAGTGAAGAAAAAACCTACGAAACAAGTTCGTCGTTCTTCTATTGAGACGACTTCACCTACTTATCATAAAAACTCATACGCTTCATTAGATCCATCGCAAGCAAAACAAATGTTTAGAGAGGTTCGGGGTCTTCCTAAATATGATCCTTATTTATCAATTGTGCAAATATCTATAGGAGGTAGAGATAAAACTAGGCTCTTACTGAACTTCTTTAAATATCATAAATGTTATGAAATTTTACCAAAGTCTGCAAAAGTTATTATATTTGATACACAGTTTTTCGTCAGGAAAACATTTCCCACTCTTATATCACATGGTATTCGCTCTGCACCGCTTTGGGATGCTACTAAAAAGTTACTCGTAGGTATGATAACTGTTACAGATTTTATAAGGATTCTTCTGTATCTTGATCAAGAAAACCTATCAGTTGAAGATTTAGAGCGACACACACTTCATACTTGGAGGAAGTTGTTACGATCAACGCGTAAGCCTTTATGTAGTGCTGGACCCGATCAATCACTGCATGACGCCATTAATTTACTTCATAAAAACCGCGTCCATCGTCTATTAATGATAGATCCTTTTAACGGTGATGTTCTATACATCTTGTCTCACAAACGAATATTGAGATTTTTATTTGTATATCTTAATGAATTTCCTGAATTAACTTTCTTTCACAAGAACCTTTCAGAGTTGAAAATCGGGACATACGAAGATATCGTATCCGTAACTGAAGACACAAGTATTAAAACAGCATTTCAGTTGTTGTTAGAGAAAGATGTTTCGGCTTTGCCAATTTTAGACGAGAACGGTACGCTTATTGATGTTTATGCAAAATATGAAGTGTTAAATCTAGTGAGTGAAAAATTATATTCGAATTTGTCGTTGACGATAGCTGAAGTAAGGAATAAAAAGAAAGACTGGGAAGAAAAGTTACAAAAATGTCGTTCAAGTATTACTTTATATGAGGCCTTAGAAGTTATAGTTAGAACTGAGAGTCATCGATTATTGTTAGTAAATAAAGAAGATAAACTAGTAGGAATTGTTTCTCTATCAGACATATTAGTATATTTAAATAGAATAATTCCCACGGAAAAGAAAGTTTCATCGCTACAAGAAATATTTAGACCACTCGAAGAGAATAAAGTAGCGGAATCACCCAAAGAAACTGAAAATGAGATTATAACAATCGAAGTCCCAACGCTTGCACAAACTGTACCTGAAGTTGAGGAAGGCGCCACTGCACTGAGTGAGTCCAAAGCCACTGCAACAGAACAAACGCCGAATGAACCTGAAACTAAAGAGGACGGTGTTGATTCGGAAGCAGATACAAATACTAATTCTTTAACAAATAGTCACATTAACAAATCGCACTTAGACCTTGCCATAGACCCGACTATGACTATAATTGAAGAGTCGAGTGCTAACGAATAAGTAGTACGTTTTTATTCCAAAGAAATTGTGATAGGTGAAAACGCCGAATCGGTATATTAATCTCAGCTTTTGCTTGTATTGATATTGTAATTTAACTTCATACTCATTAATAGTTGCATCAAATACCACGTGATTGCCTTATTATTTAATTCATTAAAACATTGCTAAAACTTAATAAATTATTTTAGCAGTATTTTTCTTTTTCGTTTTCTTCTATGTGTGTATTTATCCTTTACCTAGATGTATTCCCTTGCTGATCTAAATCAGTTCCACACTGTGGCGATTATAACAACTGAAGTTGGTATTTTAAAACGTTAAGGCGACTCGTAAAAGTTATATCGTAGATTGTCTGCTCACTGGCTTTTATTGACCCCTATGTATGTTTCCTACCTACTGTAGGAAACATACATAGGAGTCAATAAAAGCCAGTGAGCAGACATCTTAGTGCAACAGCATAATTTCGAGTAGGATTTAGAATACTGTTCTTTGGCACATGACGTCATATCTGTTTTCAAGATTTTAGTTCATTTTAAGGATTATTGCAGTGATATGCAGACGTCAAAGTGTCCTGATTCAAAGTACTTACGTGATATCTTTTAAAACATTGTCTGGTAATTAAGAACAGTGGGTGTCCTCTCACTTGAGTTGTTAACTCGTTAGTCAAGTAAGAAGGTTACGTAACGCGTGTTTATGCGCGATGGGCCAGCAACCTCGCTATTTGCGCATTATTGTTAATATTTACATCCGATAGCTATGTTATATGAGTTAGCACGTGAACGGACTACTCACCACATACTGTGTTGACATCACCTAGATTCAAGTAAAGTAACCAATGAATTCTAGTTCTATCTTTTTCATCTTAGTTTGTTATTTTATTACCGTTTGTAGGTATCCTAAGCGATATTTTATAACACCAAATTGGCACCCAGATTACCTACAGATTAATGATATCTACCATCTTGTCTATAATGCATTCAGTTGCAATCAATTTAAGTCCGACACATTTATGTTTAGTAGGTAGATACAGGTGAGTGCAGCGGAGAGGCGCAAGCGCAGCGACCGGTCGGTGGGTGGAGGACCGAACCCGGAACAAACCACTCGGCCCCAAGGTCGCGCAGTATCTCTTACTTTTAGCCGCCAATTTAATTTTATCTCGTCCTGGGTCGATTTCTTGACGCTATAGAACTAATTACATTGAGTATGCTTGTACTAGTATCTATTACGATACGCGTCTCGGAAAGGGTTATTTGTTAATGGATGTATACCTAATGTAAGATTAGATTATCCGCAATGGAAAATTATTTCCAAGTAAGCAACTAGCACGATGTCTGGCAGTATTTTTAGTTATCGTATGCGCTGTACTGCGTTGATAGTTATGCCTAGTACTGCAGTATAATGTAAGCGTTGTTTACTGTTATTACAGGAAGATCATCCATGTAAAATTAGAACGGCATTGCGGTTCCTATACGTATTATGTGTAGCTACCGTTGCAGTTGAGCAGACTTGTACCTATGTATATTCGATGTATCTGTCGTTTTTGTACAGTGTATACGACGTAAGGGATAGGTAGGTACGTATAATTCACAACAGAAATTCATCGACTGTCGAGGATATTATAATGTGATAGTAATAGATACTGGTCCAATTAGCATACGAAAAAGAACTAGTAGCACCCACTCGTGTGAAACCGGTAAGTTACTTGGCACTGGATAAGTAAATATGGAAGCCTGTCGCGCTATTGTGCGACGAATCTGCCTACACATCAGCGGTGGTCGTCAATGGCTGTCCGTTTCGGTCGGCGTCGGCGTCGCTCGGTCGCGCCGTGTCGCTAGCCGTCCGGCGCTGCACCGGCGGCACTGCGTCGCGCCCCGGCTGATGACGTCGAGAACCACTCTCCGTTATATATGGATCATTAAATAAGTATGGCCAAACTATGTTTATAGCTTAGAGGTTGTAGGTCAATAGGTCTTGAAACTATAGTTGGATATGCACAATCTGAATTGATAACCCATTAAATTCTGTTTTGTAATTTCGTAGCCTAATTTGACAGTTCAAGTGATTGTTGTTTGTTTTTTCAATTTGGAGTTTGACATTTGCATCTGTCAAATTAGTCTACGAGATTATAAAAACAGACCTAAGTGCTTCAATAAAATCGTTTGGTCTATTAAATAATCCCCATTTCCCATTAAATTTTATTTTTAGAGTGACAATTTCAATTCTCGGTAGGTATTTTTGCCAATATTAAAACTTTTAGATAATCTTTTGGTTATTTTAAATCTTTCTTAGTTTCGATATTTTATGTACCTATACTTAAATAAATATCCGAACCTGATAGAGTTGCATAATTTACGAAATATAATATTTGTAATTCATTTCAAAAGTGTTTTTAAAAGCGTTTTTTGTCATTTACATAATATATACCTACAATTAATCTGGGTTATGTTGTTAAACATGCTTTTATTTCTTTAAAATTAAGACATGTTAGGTAGGTATTTTACATATTTTTATAGCCAATATAATATAAATTCTGATATAAGAAGAAACGAGATTTATTATTTTGCTGCCGCGGTGGTCGTCGCAAGCACTACTTATGGCTAAGGGTTCGATTCCCGGGTCGTACAAAGTGTTATTGGCTTTTTCTAACTGGATTTTTTCAGTAGTCGACCCAAGTCTGTTTTTTGAAACCTTCGCATCGCTCAAGTTTCAATACAAGTACTCGTGCCAAAAAACAACTTTGCAGCCTTGCATAACAAATAACTATTTCACCTCACAAGCTCGGAAAGAGTCTGTTTATCATTCGAAATCTGAGCGCAAAAGTGCATTTTACCCGCTAGCGTGGAAAGAGTTTTTAAAATTCGAACCTTTCTATTCAATATTTTTCTATACCGCCGAGTCCACTGATAATGCATGAATGCTTATTTCATGTCAGTGCGCCAACCTCATTTTTAGAATAATCGCACTGGCCAGCACGAATAAAATAGCTCAAAGCGCCTAAAGAAGTTTTCGCCTTGGGTACGTAGCCACGTCTGGCTGGATGCACTTTTTTACACTCGCTACCTACGATTGTTCTACTAAGGGCTTCGTTCGCAGGCTTCTGTCTTGGCTCTTCTGTCTTGGAATACAGGCTTCGCTCTTCCTCTTGTATTATTACAAGAGGAGCAAAGCCTGTATTCCGGGGGCACTGATTTGACGATTTTTTTTCAATCTTTTCCATAAGTATGCATTAACAATCTATAAGCCTTGGCCTCCTGATAGATTAACTGTTCTCTCAATTATTAGATATGGACGGTTTAAGCAAGACCATTCGCAAAAATAGAAAAATACATAAAAAACTAGAATGAGCAAAACGGTTCTAAATATTGGTCGGTTGTTGCCTAATAAATAATCTAAATTAGCATATTAATCGATCAAGTGGAGGTCACATTGTGGACAATCGCGTTTATACCTGTTCAGGTGGTCTGATGTTGCAAAATATTTCAAGGATGAATCTTTTAGCTTCATTGTCAAGTGATGAGCTTACTTATACTATCAAATCTTATCTAAGAGGTTATTTTTCCCGAAATTTTTGGGTCTTAGAGTCTTTTAAACCGAAAAAAACTAATAGATCTGTACAACAGTAGAATGCGTTTCATCATTTATATCGTCTAGTAATAATTTCGTAACAAAGCGAACAGAAGTCTTTTCTTCCTGGAATGAATTTTGTTAATTTATTATGCATCGTACTTAGCGTACCTACGCGGCCCCTACGCGCGCCTACGCAGCTTCTACGAGACTTGTCAACCCTGGAAAAACGCCCAGGGAGAAGACACTGTTAACTTGGACCCTTATTGTAAGGTATATGGTATAGGTGGTTCTGTCCACTTATTATTATCCCGTTCATGTATAAAAAGGACATAAAAACTAAACTTTTAGATTACGTAGAATTTTACGTGTGTAAATTGCCCATTAACTTGAGCTTAACATAAATGTTTATCTAATTAATATAATCGTCGCTTGGAAATAGTGTTTAAAATAGCATTAAAACCTTATGGTGATTATGTGGAACTATTGTTTTAATTTTATGAGACATGATTTACTGGTAAAGCAGGTAAAGGTGTAAGAGAACACAAATATCTTCCGATATCTAGCAGCTGTAAAGATATTCTAATGTGACAGCCTTCTCAAACGTTATCTACTAAGAACTATTTGTGTATGTCTGATTAAGTACTGAGTACATAGTATAGATAAGCCTGAAAAGTGTGATACAAGGATGGATGACCCTTGCAACGGCACCACAGCATAATCAGCCTATAATGTTCCCACTGCTGGGACTGGGACACAGGTCTCTTCTCTTCGAAAGGGAATGGTCTGTGCGGGTTGGTGGATTTCAAATGTCTTCGAATTTTAGTTTCTAGGACATGACGGACATGACGGTTTCCTCACGATGTTTTGCTTCACTGTTTTGAGTGGGGGTGAAATTATTTACACAAAGTAAAGCGCCTGGCTGGGTTCGAACCCACGACCTACTACTCGTAAGTCGTGGCCGTTACTATTGGGCCACCAATACTGTCTTGCAGCACAGGATTCTTTTAAAATATGGATTTTATATGTGTATGTTGCTGCATATGAACAAATATTGTTTTGATCAAAAATAGTTTTTTTACTGAACGGTATCCACGGATGTAAATTCTGGTAACACGACGGCATTTTTCGTGACTTGTGTGTTTGTTGTTAATTGGCATATCATAAATTGTATTCTATTAGTGATGGCAAAGATAACTATTTAAATAACTCTACATTTAGACAAAATAATTTAATTTCATGTTGTTCAGGAAATATTATGCATTGACATTGAATTACTTATTTTTTACGGTCTCTTGATAAAACGCTCTATCTACACTCGCTCATAGCAGCAGTAGCAAGTAAATCATTAATACAATGTTATTTTTTCAAATTATAATATTTATTGTTGTAAAGAAATCGCACATTATGACCGTCCGGGCGAATCTTTAAAACATTTCACAATATTTTCTTGAGTGAGAGTCATGAGATTTTACGAGTCATTGAATACATTTGTAAATGTTGCCAAAGAGAATGGATTGATTACTTTTTAACTTCTATGATTATGTTTGTAACTATGCCTTAGGCTAGGTTTCGAGTTATCTCGTCTTTTATTAATGTTCGTCATTATTTTTGAGACATCACACTTATCAAGTATAATAATGTTACATTCAGATCTGTATTGTTGTTATAAATTATTCACTCATTGATTTTTTTTTTATTTGTGATTAGAATATCAATTTAAATGCGTAATGAATAATTTATGATTTTTACATTGCATCTATTGGTTTTTGAAGTGGGAAACTGATGACCTGTATAAATTCACATTGAAAGCTGATGCTCCCAATGTGAATTTATATAGTTCAAAACTGTTATGTGCTACAAAATCATTGTGAGATAAAATGAATAAATGTATTTATTTATTTGTGAATCAAACATTAGGTCCTACAGGTAGCTACTGATTAATTTCTCTCATATTTTGCTGATTAGCATCGGAATGTGTTCAAAGCTCATAAGCACCTCCACCCGGTTTCTGTAATTAATTTAATTTAATTTACAAATTGAGAGGCGGGTGAATGGGGACTCGGAAAGACGATCGTGAAAAAAACCGTCTAAGCTTATGTTTGTACGCTATGGACAGAAATATATCTATGAAAGTAATTAGATAGTAGAATAGTTGCATGATCGGTGGCCTTTAAACAATCTGGGTTGGGCGTTCGAAGAACAGGAAAAATCCTAAGTGGTTTTCAAGCACTTAATAGATGACACTTTAACTATCGATAAGTGGCTACTATATTACGGCTTGATCTAAAATTAGATGTGTTAAATTTGATAGTAACGCAGAGTTATACACGCTCTGAAAAACAAGATCCGGGGATTTCTACGATACACTCTAGTCAAATACTACTTAGTTATAATTCATATTTATATTCATATTTTATTTGCATTCCATAATGTAGATAAGGTATTACAATGGCTTAAAGCTAAAACTACAATTACGGACCCTGTAGGGCACAGCAAAAAGTATAAAATTACAAACTCTTTGTAAAAAAAATATAAAAGAAACATATTAAATAATTCAAACAATTTTTAAATTTATTACAATAATTGAGATCATAATATTATAATATTTTTCTATAGATAGGTAGGTACTTATGTATGAAATGTACGACTAACTGTTTAAGGTGTCTGTTTGTGTTAAATCAATTTTTTTGTCTTGTATGTATTCGTTTATTGTGTAGTATGCTTTTTTAATTAATATTTGCTTGATTTTATCTATAAATTCCGTTGAACGAAGAAAATTTTGGAAAAACTCCGTGGAGGTTCGTGGACTTTTTGTGAGTTCATTGCAAACAAAATGCTACCTATAATATATTGAGAACATACATTCTCTCTTAACTGAAAGAAACAAATACGACATAATACTTGGTTCAGTAGATTTAGAAATTCTTATAAATATTGAAAGATATACTCTTTGTATATTCGTAAGTAAGTAGGTAGGCAATACAAACAGGAAGTTCCTCTACTTATAAAGGACGATATATAAATATGCTATTCATTGTGCAACACAGTACGTCATAAACATCTAGTAGCTATCTTTAGTGAGTGTCCATTGAAAAGTGCTGATAAAACCACAAAATACTTTAAATATGAAAGTCATGTCTCATCAGGCATCACAATGATGCTGCCAGGGTATAATGAGGTTACAAAATTTATTGAAACTCTTACAGTACGGCCTAGCGCAGTTGTGTTGTTACGTGAGTGAGAGTAAGTGTTTTGTAATCCTAAGTAGTGAAGCTGATGTCATAGCAATTGGGACCCAGTCGATGACCTCTTGACACGACTATTAAAAATACCTAAATCAGACAATGACCGATACCAGCGCACGCGCCGCCCGACACTAATGAGCGAGCTCGAATTATTAACTGATCCAGTTATTTCACGATAATTAAAGGTCATATGAATATTCTATTTATAGATCACATGTTTACAAATAAAGAACGATAACTTTATCGCAGAGCCAACTTGTAATGCATATGTTTATAATGACTTTGTGTATATACTTAGCATAACAGTAGACTCAACATGCTGTGTGAGCAATTACAAATAATTAGGCAATCATTATGTAAATTATATAATTTTTCGGCTACTTAAGAAGAGGAAAATATAAAAGATTTACAGACGCTTTGAGGAAGTAAAAAGTGTAGGCATGTGAAGATAGTCAATACTCGATTGCATAATGTAATTTTGTTTAACAACATAGTGAAACCTCTACTGATGATATAATAACGGCGCTCAACACCTATGAGCACGGTCGTTAGCATCCTTTTACAAAACTCCTTCGGTACCTACATATATTGAGGTACAGTATGCACTCTGTGTTGAATGATATGGCTGAGAAGGGTATGAAAACAGAGATGACGGCTACTCGTATAATTATAGAAGAAAAGGTCATAGAAAACCGCTCCAAAAAAGCGTGTCGACGAATCCTATAGATACGTAATAATTTATGTTTCAGTACTTATTAGGATTTTGTGCTGCTGTGGTAGGGAACAATCTAAGTAATATTATAAACGCGAAAGTTTGTAAGTATGGATGGATGGATGTTTGTTACTCTTTCACGCAAAAACTACTGAACCGATTTGGATGAAATTTGGCACACAGATAGTTTATAATCTGGATTAACACATTTTTATTTTATTTTTATTTATTAGCTTTATTTTATCCCTTACATGTGCTGCTTACAGGTGCTTATCTACTGTTTTTTTGTTGTGTACTTGTTCATTTATTTGTTAGTAATGTTAGTTTTGTACTTAAATAAGGTTAGTATTGTTAGTTGTAAGGGCCGCCTCTTGCGGTAAAAGCCTCCTCCAGACCGTTCCAGATGGCTCTATCCTTTGCCCGTCTTGGCGATAAGTTTCCGGCTACTTGTACGATGTCGTCACTGGTCTGCCCTTCCTTCTCTTTTTGTATATTGGATACCAATTTGTTATTATTTGTGACCATCTTTCATCCGTAGCTCTCTGAATATGACCTGACCATTTCCATTTCAGTGTCATTACCTATTTGACCGCATCTCTTGCCTTTGTTCTTTTTCTTATAAGTAAACTTTCGACTCTATCTTTCAGTTTGATGTTCATGTAACTCCGTTCTATTCCTCTTTGACAGGTTCTTATTTTTGATTAACACATAGGATACTTTTTATCCTGATATTTCCACGGGATCGAGACATATGCGGGTGAAACCGCGGGGCGCTACTAGTATATTATATTACAACAAAAATGGCCCAGTGCGTGTGGATCACGCACAATCTAGGGGTCCGCTCCTTTAAACACTATTTGTTAGAAGAACATTAAAAGAGATAATTAGGAGAGGTATTTAGATATTTACAGCAAATAGTCAGATATCACTTGGCGAGATTAAAATTGAACATTGAAATTAAATTAAACTTTCAACCGTGTTAAAAATTTTGCATAAGAGGTGAACTCACATATGCTCGGTTATCTGTAACGACGGGTTATCGACTGACCAATGATGAAAAAATAATTCACAAGGTTACTTTTAGATGGATGAAAAGAATACACCTATGTAGGTATATTTACTAAAGAGCTGTTAGGAATCACTTTTGATGATTATAATGTAGAAACAACAGTAATCCATCGCTGTAGTGTTTTACCTACTTCTACTGAAACCATTTAAGAAAAAAAATAGGTTCTAAATGATCTGTACTGGCACATAGTGAACCAAGTAAAACGCCATCCATTAATTTGTTAATATGTATATTTAATCCATGCACGAATCGTAATCCACGCAATTATTTATACTTTATATCCACAGCTAAAAGACGACTCAGCTTCCATCTAACTCTGAGTAATGAACTAATGTTATTACTAGACACGTACTAAGGTAATACATAAATAAGTACTTTTATAATGTGTTGACATACATTCTCATAGAGAAAAAACACGCCGATAAATAATACAGACGTATTGCGGCATACTCTATGTTTTAATCACCGATATAATCACATTCGTTTACAAAGACATATTTTATGACAAACAAGTTGCACGCTAATTCCTATATTAACGTTTAACAATTAGATACAGTGAATATTGACAATCAAGCGTACATATATGTTTCCTTACATGGGGCGGCATATTTCCCACATGATGCAGTGTGACGCTGTCTTTAACTGACGATTATATAGTTATTATAGAATAGTTACGCGCATTTTCAATATAGTCACGAGTTAGGAATGAAATCAAGTGATAGGCTTACGTAACACGTCAGCCTTTCACGCTTTATTATATTTTTTTCCATGTTGATCTGAGAGCTGCTTCACGTAAAATTTGTTCTCTAAATTAAGCTCTGAAAGTAAAGGAATGTGAAATACCTAGTGAGTTTATAAGTCCTTTGTTTACAGAGCTTAATTAAACCTAATAGTTAAAAATATATAACGTGGAATTTACATTTCCGGTGGAAACTTTATGAATTTCATGTGTATAACTAACATTAGATAAGTCAGTCGCTAAACAAATGGGATTTGATTGATTACGGAACTTAGAATAGTGATTCTGAACCAAAGAGGGTAAAGTATATGAGACTGAAGTACCTATACCTACATAAAGTTCGGTCATCATTCACCTAGACTCGCGACAATCTAAAAAGTCCGTTTTGACAGCTATAAAAATCCTTTGTGTAGCGATGAAAAAAAAAAATAGTTTCTTAAATACTGATTCTCGAGACATATCGATTAAACATACTTAGAGAGTTTGTAATCGACGACTTATCTACATTAATTAAAACTGATTCTCAAGGCATAACGTTTTATTACAAGTACGAGAACGAAACGTCAAAACGGACTTCTTAGATTGTCGCGAGTTTAGGCGAATATTTGTTGTTGTTAATTTGTGTATCGTAGCGCGCTACGAAATTTATTATGCGTATGTGTTACGAACAACCCTAGGGGTTGATCTCTGCACTTCGAAGGTGGGAAATTATTACCTAGTACTTTGAAAATATAATTAATTGTTTCCATGCTAATCTTTTACTTACACATAAGAAGCAACAATCCCACTGTCTGTTCGTAGCGTAAGCTACGCGATGCTACGGCTACGACAAGCAACGCTATTTATGTCACTTAATTTAGCTCTGGTTTGATTAAACGTCACATGATTTATTGTTAAATAAATTACTACTCTGGCCTACTCATACAGAGATTTGAAAGCCAAAACATTATAATCAGCAGTGGCATTGTATAGAGTGGCTTGTAACTCCACCTGTTATAACTTATTCGTCTATCAAAGCGATCAATAGTTTATCGCTTATTAGTTTAGAATAAATTATGAAGTGGTTTGCATTTACTTTATAAAGATACCGATGTGGGTAGATTTCTAACGCCATGCTTAGAAAACTGTTAATAGGCTGTGCTGAGATACGATCTTTTAAATAGGCTTCTGATATTTCAGCAGAAATGATAACAGGTTTAGAAATAAAATGTCAAAAATAAACATACAGATGTAGGTTTATCGGGGCCCCTTAATATCAGCATTTTACAGATTTCAATCATTAATTTATTATTTATGTACCTACACACAGTAAAATACATAATCTTTTAGATACGACATAATTCTAATCATTCATATTATCTTTGAGATGAAAATATATACAAGGACTAATTGTTTAGAACAAGAACCCTGGGAATGGTCTGACCGAAAATCATACCTAACATATTTTATTACAAAATTAATTTCAGGCTAAATAACCTGTGATTGTATTCGTAATACTTGTCAAACATGTTCCTAGAATGGTGACACGGACTGCTGAATCACCGACAAATCGTAGAAGTTATGATTGCCGACGATGACTGACAACACTCGAGTACATCAGATTAACTCATACGCTCGTGCGAGTGAGTGTGACTATTCTTCCCTATTAGAACGATTTCCGGTCCATTGTTTAGTCGCTGCGCTCAAAGAATCGGTCGCGCTCTCATTAGTAAGCGCACGATATGACCTATCATAAGGTTCCCAGGACGTCAACTAGTTATTAAATTAACTGTTACTAAATAACCAAATTCGATGTAAGATATTATGTGATTTATGCGTAAACCAATTAAATCTTTGTAAGTACTGAAAATGGAACACGGTACATAATTATTAAACTATGCAGGTTTATTCATGCATGCACATTGTAAGTACAACTAACGTGATGAATCACGTGTTGGTCAATGAGTGAGAATATGTGTGGTAAGAAAATATAAACAAGAAAGACTAATAACTTTACATTAACTTAGCCGCTTAGAAACAAGTTGCGGTGACGAAACGTGTATCCTCTCCGTAATGGAAGTAACTTTAGAGCCTATTAAGTTTAGATTGTCTTACGCTATGAACATGTACACTGCACACATAAAAAATGCAAATCAAGTAGTCGACAAACAGCATTACTCATGTAAATGATTGACTCTTCAAGACAGGTTATTACTTCAGAATTGTCGGATTTTGGGACGCCAGACAAATTGTTGGCAACATCACGTAACTTGAATGTTCTGAATCACGGAATAAACCGCAAAATAAACAAATGTTAAACAATAATCGCGCTGCAATTTCACGAATTTCATTATTCGTTTAGCATCATTGTTTAGTAACGTTATGTTAATCTGCTCATCCGCAAGATATTGTTAGGTTCGACTCAGGTCATCAATCCTAACCCTGTCCACAAACTGTCTTGGGCAACACTTCCCATGACAGTTCGGTATTAATTAATGATGTATCGGTTTGATAGGCCCGGTGGCCTCTCACTGCTGCGTCTCGCACCGCGGCTACTCACAACCGTACATAAATACCGTAATCAACTATGACAATTTGTATACGCTGAAGTAAAAAGTACTAAAGTTTTCTCACTTCATTATGTTTTGTATTTTATGCGCGGAAGTTTGGTTTGGGGTTGCGTCACCGTACGGTGGTTACCAATGTTTAAATATTCGTTATTATTTACACTTGCTTGTTTATTTTCATTGCAGTTATATAGAAATCATATTTAAATACTAATACCTCATCACCTCTTAGAGACTTCCTTGATGTTTGTGGAACGCTGAAAGTGCCGAGAGGATTGTTATGTTCACGTACACAACCTAACCACACTTCACAATAACTTAAGTTATCTTTAAACAGATAATTAAATTGTTTGTCGCTATTAGAGAATGTAATTTCAATACAACATACGGGCTATTGTTGGACAGACAGAGAAACTTTCAATATAGATAACAAATTATTTTATTAAAATATGCATATGTGACCGATTGTTATTGCGAAAGGAACGAGAACATGGGCCGCCTGTTATTTTTATTTAAATTTATCGCCTAAACTCATTCTGCCCACACTGCGTGGCCGTACACTGTAAATTGATCACACAGATGATTTATGAATGCCATTTTTACATAATAGATAGGCCGTTTGTTTGTGTGTGTCCGTTGCAAGGCGTCCGCCATGTTGGCTGACGTGCAATATTTCTTGTGACCAGAAGCGGTAACTCTACAACATTTCCACAGCACTAATGTGACAACATATAAATCGAATGAATACATAACACTTCTACCCATTGTCTTCGACTCGAATATTAAAACGAGTAAGAATACCGACTTTATTTTCATGTATCGATTGTTGTTTTCCATTTTAATAGTGCTAAGCTCAATATGTATGAGTACAGACACAATAAGTGTGCAATATTTTATTTATTGAAGTGTCACAGTGGGCATGTGACTACACCATTATTTACATTGTGTTACGAATGCTTTTTCTATTTATGAGTTGGTTTTATAATATATATTAAAAAGTACCTACATCCCTATAATATAACAAAGAAGTCTTTTATTACATAAAGCTGCTTACTATGCTACAATGCCCAAGGATGCTGCAGTTTCCGGCCGTTTTTTAACGTTATAGGTCGAGAAAGCCCTTGTTTACTTTCCTTAGCGAAAAATACTACTTTAAATGTGGTAAAATCGACCCGTTTATAAGTTTAAGCAGTATCATTGTGTTTTAAGTTTGTTTCTCTCTTTCACCCAGGTGCCCGTTTACCACTTCATCAAACACTGTTCAGGTCGGCTAGCTTTTCAACTATAACTAATTGTTTTCTAATAGATAAATTGACCCTTACTCGGTTTAAAAGGAGATTTAGAGATATCATTAGGACTAAACGCGGATGCGGTGTTCAATCAAATCACATGCGATCGGCGATAACTTCCGTGTGATGTATGAATAGGATCTGAAAATTGACAGCTCAAGTATAAGTAGGTACGAGTAGATTATAGTCAGTGTATACGCACTGAGTATTTGCGACACAAAGCGAACAATGAGTAATGTGAACCATGAACTTAGATAATGATCTCGTCTTTGTGTTCAAGTTTCTTTGAGGTGAGCTTTATCTATCTTCGGAATTCGTCGCTTTGGATTTGTGTTTGTTTTAAGTTTAGCGAGCTGCAGCTATGAATTATACTAAAATATTATTGTGTATTTCCACAAAAAAATTAAAATACAGTTGTCGTCTGGAGAAGAAATTAAATTAAACTGTAGAATAAATAGAAATGATGTGTAAATTTTTCACAGTAGGTACCTAAACTTTTAAAACACATAGTAGTACCTACGTATTTCGAAAATTCACGATTTTTTTGTGCTTCTAGCCTAACTAAGGTATGTCCCAAAGTACCTATATTCGTGCGAGGAAATTGAAAAACAATCTTGTTGAGCTTTCAAAATCTCAATTATTCCACAAGCTCCGGTTATACATTTAACTGCTTGAAATAACAATAATTATTTTCTAGATCCTGTATCCTGGTGATTCTGTACTACATTAATTTCCACAAGCACCAGTAGGTAGTAAAGCTGACTCATAAAATAGTGTTTTAATAAGTTGCAAGTGCAAGACACGGCGACATTATTGCTTGCAAGTGTGCTTGGGGAAATCACGGTTTTTTCTTCAACCAATTTTTTCCAAATAAATACTCAAGGGGAGTGAACTATAGCTAAGGTATCCCAAGTGCCTTTACAAGTACTTAACATCTTTCTAATATGTTTTATTTAAGTTCAGAAATAGAAAAACATAGTATCTAGTTCGTAAACCTCACAGAAAACTGCCTATAGAAATAATGGCGAAGCGAAAGATCACTTTTAATTAGTGCGTTTAACATAAAGTTTCAGTATTTCATGCTTATCTTTTTAGCTACAGTTCTTCGTACTTGGAGGCTTTAAATTGCACATTTATAAACTCAATAGTAGAGTAGTCGTAGTCGGCATTTATATCATTATAGTGATGGGGCCTGATCTCCAGTTAGAATAGTGGCAGCCTACAAGGTAAATGGTGTGCATAATCCTCGATGGAACTATTTATTTAATGACTACTCATTGCTATCCGGATGTAAACATGCAGGCAAGTCTGAGAATGTATCTTTGAGTATATAAGATTCAAACGTAACTATGATGAGCCACAATGAAATAGTTCAACATCTTATACTTCAATCTTAAAAGTAAATATTAATTCCATTAAATCCATAACGTTAAAAGCATAGAGCTTTTTTACAAAGAGTTCATAAATCACTGAATATTTTATGTTAAATGTTTGGTAAAGTTAAAGCGCACTTTATTGTTCTGTAAAATATTGCACGATTTTAAAATAAAGCCATTGTTGTAAGCCAACTATTATTGCGCTATCTGAAAGTGATAAAAATCTTTAATATGCAAAATACTGTCACAAGTTAGATCGAATGTCGTTTCTCAATTAACATAATTATTCCGAACAATTTATTCTGTTACGCGTCGCATTGAAACATTATATGTATTAGTTTCATTTGTATGAGGTACTTATGAATAAATGAAGCATATTGCACACTTGACGCGCTCGTCACCCACGCCTCGCGACTCGCCGTCACTCCGTCATCTC
This sequence comes from Lithophane socia, assembly GCA_947522985.1. Classification (NCBI taxonomy): domain Eukaryota; kingdom Metazoa; phylum Arthropoda; class Insecta; order Lepidoptera; family Noctuidae; genus Lithophane; species Lithophane socia. Next base: position 10,855,652 of record OX383256.1, on the reverse strand, counting down.
CACACCATTGGTAAAAACTTTTGCTTACACAATTCAGCATCGATGTAGCGGATCTTTTGTCACGGGGTCGAGGACCTTCGGCTATACTAGATAATTACATAACATCTCTGTTTACATAACGTTTCCTAATTAGAGAGAAGATTTCTCACAAGCTCACAAGCGTAACCGAAAGGAAAAAGACAGACAGACGTCGGACATGTGTAAAACTATAAACCGCTAACAATATTGGTTGAAATCGAATTTGTTCTCCGTTATTCAAACCTGCTTTGTCGTAAATAATAAAATGTGTTATAGTAGGTAAGTACGTATATAGACGATGATCTAAAAGATTGCGGTCGAGCCCGTCGGATTCTGCGGCGCTCTCAAGGAGGACCGGACTATTTCGAAGCCGGAACCGAACCCGCACATGGAAATTCTGCGCTCACATCGACTGAATCGAGAACTGTTCTTTTTAATATTTAAATCAAGAGCGAATATACTTTGTCTCTTTTCTGCAAAGGTATCAAACAGAGAGGAAAACCTGAATACTGTAGGCAGATCGTTTTTTGTCTACAGTTTCAGTAAATTATGATACGGTTCCAATTTTCGAGATAAGCTTCCGTAATTTCATATCAATACTTATATTCAGTAAGAAATTATTCGAAAATTATGTGAGTGAGTCGAGTAGAGTCGGCCGACAACAATGACGCACTTACAGTAAACAAGAACCCGTTTGTAACTTTGCTGCTTTAAAAGAAACTTATTGAAATACAATTGCAATTTAATTTTACCCACTTAAATAAGTTTTTCTTCTTTTCCCGCCTTATCACTTGTGAAGGTCAGCAACTATTTTAGCCAAATCACAGATACTTTTATTTCTTACAAGAGATTCACTATTGTCAATCGAAAGTGGATTCAGATTTTAATCACACATTAAACATTTGTGTGTCCAAAATATACATAGGTGCATACATAAAAAATGATGACAGTACATGTCGCCGTATTATTAAGGATGTGTAAGCTGAACAATATATTCCTTTACCGTTCAAGTCAGTCGTAAATTGTGTAAATATATTGAAAAAACACATTGATACATGGCGGGGATTGAATTCGCGACTTCACAGTATCTCGTTTGTGTCCGACACCCCACACCCGAGGCTGTCACCGCTTCTGTTCGATTTTACGTGATTTATCTTCGTTAAAATAATGTGATCGAATGTAGGTTTTTTCCGTCGCTTATTATGTATGTATAACGACTAGACTGTATAATATGCCGAAAACACATTAATTTATTATGCACGTGCTAACAACGTGATACAACTTTTAATGTCGTTAAGAAATCACCGGTTTGTGATGATAGCATGGCGACTCGGCGAGGCTGTGTCTGCGAGCTGTCCATGCTCATATAAGGCTATATTTTTCGTCTATTATTACGGCAAGTATCGTTCGCTTTCACTATCGCCCATCAAGTGACGATGTGACAGCATAATTAAGCGCGTCGAACATAATCACGCACGGGTCGCGTGCATTCAGCCTGGAGGCTGGACAAAAAGATCGGTCGTGACCCCGCCTGAACTGCCGGATGTAAAGAAAGTACTCATTGCAATCTTCCGGCCTGCGTTACGTCCGTCATCGAGTGTCATAAGTCGAAAAAATTTATCCGCTATTATCGTGAGACCGTAATTATTTTTTTCATCCGAAAGTGCTTCATGGAAACATTCGTAGTAGTTAAGGGTTAACAGATGTTATGTCTATTCTGCACATCCTGAATAAACAAAGGAATAATAAAAATTTGGTAGGTAACTAGCAATATAAATGCAATACAATTTAACATAGCATATCAAGCTAGTTTTCTTTTGTTTATAATTTAGAAACAATGTTTATTTAAATTCAAATAATCATAATCATGCACGTTAGCACAATATTGAAAACATTAAATAAGTATGTTTAATACGATAACTTGTGTAACAGACCGATAGTGTAATAGTTGTCGGTGTTTTATGAAACTGGTGTCGGAGTGGAGGTGCATCGCGGTGCGGCGGTGAAGCGGTGCGGCGGTGCGGCGCGCGCGCATTGGGCGAGGTTAAGCGATTGCTTAGATCCGCGTTCACCTCGCATTGTGTAACCGCGCGGTCGCGGGAGGGGCGCCGTGGGAACCGCCGAAAGCTCGCTAACGCTATGCGCAGCTTCCGCCGTTACGGCCGCATTAACTTAACGATGCATCTCGCACGCCACCGCAACCATACGCAACGCGCCGCACACTCCACACCAAATTGATTCGATCGTCATCTTAGCAACAGGAAATTATCATGTTGATGCCGCAAAACATTGCCACCTACATTTTTGTACCGAGCTGATGCGACTTTCTAGTGTTTCGTATTATACATGCATGCATATTACACGATTTATCTAAGAGAATGGCGAAGATGGTCCACGTACCGCTCGCCTGCCATAATGCAGCAAACGAGAGCATGGCGCGCTGAAGGCACACAAAGAGCATTGTGAAAGTTATGTTATGAATTCGTATTGTTTTGTAATTGTTTCTAAGCAGTACAGAGCGGTGGAATAATTCATAAGTGTTGTTGTTCCCAGCGGCGGCGATGTTGTTCTCGCGACGACAGCTGAATAGGGCAATGGTGGCGGGCCGTTAGTGCGGCACGGGTGGACAGGGGGCGCGGGGGCGGGGGGGTGCCGAGGGCGGAGCACCTGAGCGCGCCCTGACCTACGACCTGCGGTGAAAGGCGCCCGCGCGGGCACGGGCCGCGCCGCGCCGACGACATAGCATCGGGCTGTTTCGCATGCGCAGAATGACCGGATTTACGAACAAAAACAATGACCCAAAACTGTGATCTTGTTTCGTTATGATTGAATTTTTTTAATAAGTTTTTAATTTTTTTTCTGCTTGCATATTTTTGGTGAGCATACGGTGTGGTCTTGACATTAAAGTAATTTATGAACTTTAGTGGGCCCATATAAATACGTGTAAGTATGATACTTTACTAACTTAATGGCATAAGTATTTTCGTACGGCTCTACAGGGGAAGGTGTGTTGAATCGAGTTGCTTCTACAACACGAAACCCACTAGTAATGATATGGATTTATTAGTGTTTCAGTACATACTACTGTACCTACTAACTACATCTACAGCATCGTGCGGTGCGGATGCTGTAGATGCTATCCCACCTATTGGAGCTGCATCTCTGTCAATTACCTGGTCTGGTGACTGTAGCGAGCATCCAACTGGGCCGTCGAAACACCTCAACTGTGCTCTGTCACTGTTCGGCCGTCAAAGGCTATGGGACTGCCCTATACAGAAAAAGCCTGCCTATTTCCAGCACTTGACTATTGGAATATAGGTAGACTTTTAATGATGTCGATGCATGATATCTTATTGGAATTTACATTATGTAACTGTCTACTTAAATTAATTATACTGAACCATTTTCAGTTTTTTTACCGTGAGTATGTACCTAACCAATTATAAGCCGACATATTTCTGATGCGAATCACGAAATGTCATTATCTTGAAGGTACTTCGACTTACCATCGCTTTCGTCGGAAAGAAATGACCCTGGAAACTTTTACTACCTGCAATATTAAGAATAATTACCAAGAGGAAAATCATTTCTCGCAAACAAAATACAATTTCTCATGAAATGCATTGTTATTAATTAATGTAATTACTTTTTAATGACACACTTGTCTCCAATTTGGTATTCGGTAATGGTTTCAGGAATAAAAAATTGCCTTTCTTTGAGTTATTAGAGTTATAATAGGAAATATATTCGTGTAACACTATTTAATTTTTTTAAACAATGAGGAAAATTGCAAATGAAAACGTCCACTGCAGTTGCAAGAAACAAGCATCTAAAACTGACCAGTATAATAGGAAACAAATAACATTTGTAAGACGTGCTCACATAACACATGAAACAGTAATGACGCAACTTTCACGTACGTTACATGTTGGTAGAATGAATCGCAAGGCGCCTCTTACACGGTAATGAAGATTGATGGCTGGCGATGAGCACGACGATTAGCGAAGAGGTACCCTCATTTGTCATGGGTATCGTGTGCGATTGTTTTATTATGTTCTAAATATTTGTTTACCCACCATCCTTTCCTCGTGACCGGCGCATGTCCGTCATTACTGACCGCTATATTCGTATGGTCAGAAACAGTAAATTTACAAAAACACAGTTTTGAAACTGTGCTAAGAGTATGTCATCATAATCGGCCACTTGCTACCTATATTCTACCAGCCATTACGTCATTACTATCAATAAAGATCTAGTTCATCTTACTAGACTCGTCTATCCGTTAAAATCTAGAACTAAACTTAGCATAATCAAAATGTGTACATTTATCGGCTTTATACATAAAACGAACTATATTTACCCATTGTAAAGAAAACGGTTCGTAATCAGATATAGGAGCCGCGCATTTGTCATTGTAACATTTCTCTGCCTATCGCCGGAGTCCACTTTGTTCGAAGTACTTACGAGAAGTAATTGGTTGTGCGGTAACTATAAACACACGACAGTTCATTCAATATTGATATGCAGAGTTTCTGGTTTTACTAGGAGCGACTACCGTCTGACCTCTCAACCTTAAGTGTGATGTTACATATGGCATCCGTGTGGACACTGGACACTACTGCCAGTCGGTATCATCGTTTAGTTAGCTACTTTAGACACCGACATTATACAGAAACTGTTTGGCTTATTTGATCTAAGAATAAAACAAAGACAAAATTGCCAAATAGACTTTTAACAGTTATTCCCCCGTAAGGAATTAGACATTTAGAGGAAAAACAAGACAGTCACGCATTGTTGAACAACAAGGCGTGTGTTGAGGCAACTGGACTTCCCTAATATTTTGCATAACCAGCCTATAATGTTCCCACACTGGTGGGACACAGGCCTCCGGAGTGGGCTATAATCTACCACGCGGGCCCAGTGCGGGCCAGTGGTAGATGTCACAATGTCTTCGAACTTTTGGTTCTAGGACATGCCGGATTCCTCACGGTGTTTTCTTTCACCGTTTTGATAGCATTATTGATGAAATTATTTACACAAAGTAAAGCGCCTTACTGGGTTCGAACCCACGACCTACAACTCTTAAGTCGGGGCCGTTACCACTGAGTCACCACTGCTCTATTAAATTGTATCAATATAATTGCAGTCCTCTACTAATGCTGTCATCTCTGATGGTTTGCCAAACCTGGCGATTTTGTAAATTTATGATCACGAATATGTCCACGATAAAGCATTAAATTGGCAAATGGAGTTGACAAATAAGTAACCAAACATTATTATAAACAGGAAAATCGAGTTGTGTTTGTAAATCGTTTGTATAAATTAGTATTAAACACTGAAATGCTACCATTTCCGCGGATAAGTAACATTGACAAATAATAGACAAGGCTATCAGAATGGGCTGCGCGCGGTGGGAACCATAAATAATCTCATCGCTAACACTATCCTAAGCAGGCAGTAATAAGAGAGTTTAACAGTGTAAATTAATTTATTAATCAATTAGATGTTAATCTCACTTAATTAATGAAAGTCCTTTAATTGGCGTTCCCCTTAAACACTATATTAATTACCTTGTATGGCAGCGGCGAGTTACACGCGAATCTTGCGTGTTCTGCGCGACCTTTGACACAGATTTCCCGGAAAGTATTAGCTTAGGCGCTCCTTCAAATCGCAAATACAGCTCGTTATTTCGAAAGCTTATTTTACACTAGTCGTAGCCTCAGGCTACATGTAGGTAATACCTGTATTTGGCATTCGTCAAATATCTAACAAAGATAATGTGCCACCACTTGCCGCTCACTCATTGTTTTGCCGTTTTATGTAGTAGGCATAAATTTTATGTATTTGACATAAACATTTGTCTTTGCCAGAGCTAAGTTATATGCGGATACATAAGTCGATGATAATTAATTAGAAAAAAATATACCTATTCATTTACTAAGAAATGATCAATCATTTACATTTAAAAATGGCTTAAGATAACAGATGAACGGGAGCTGATAAATTAATAATGAGTTGGTTGACGAAGCGTTTTTATGGTAAATAATATAATTATGCATATTTTATCTAAACATATAAATGACACAAAGAAGTTTAAAATAGCTTATGATTAGAACCCATCCTTGATATTATAAGCTCTTCCGAGACGCGATAGGTAGGCTATCCATAGGTATCCTGCCTCTATTTCGAAACCATAATAATATTTGTGAAAATGCCTAAGTTTTCCGATCGACATATTTTCTACGTGAATACAGATAACCAAACAGAGTAATTTCTATAGATTTTGGTGGGTGACTGCGGAAAATATATGGGGTATTTAGGTAATTTTCATCCGCAAATACTTCAACTTATACTTAACTAGCTGTTACCCGCGAGTTTGTCTGCGATTCAGGATGGAAAAGTGGCTTATGTCCCTCTGCAGGTCAAGTCTTACCATGTGCCAAATTTCATCCAAATCCGTTCTGCCGTTTAAGCGTGAAACCGTAACAAACAAACTCACTTTCGCATTTATAATATTAGTTAGGATGTTAGCGGAGCCACGGATATTTATTTTCTTTAATGACGGAATTAATCCGGATAAAATTATACTATATCTGTTCTAAACTTAGGACATCGGTATGTCCGAGTAATTGCTTTGAAGAGATCGAAGAATATTCGTCTCGTAGGAAAAACACATCTTTAGCTTCATCTTCTGAGACTAGAAGTTCTTTTAAGTAATTTAATTGGAAAAGTTTCACATTATTTGTGGCGATTTTATTTAAATTATTATACTACATTGTCTCTTACTGTTTCCGTGTTTATATTAAGAGTACCTAAGCAAAGAAACGTTTATGATATACTTTTGGTTAGACCCAATGTAAGTACCGTTGTTATTGAATAAGAGTTAAAAAGAACAACGAAATATTGTCCTTACATAACGATGAATTGAATGACCCGCGTTCGACCGCTTTTTGTGCTCACTTTGTGTCAAGTCATGTTACTCGGACAAACTCTCCAACGAATTACAGATTTCACTCGATTTTAATACATGGTTATCAGAATGCAATTTTAAACGTGATCAATATGCACATCTGAATTTTATTATGAAAGTTAAATTGTGAGTTTTGTGTGTTTTATAACGCTTGTGCAATTTTATTCAGTCCACATTTCAGTACCTAATATGCATCTCGAATAACAATCGCGACGCTTTAGAAATGTTGGTCGCCAAATATGTGAATGTTATGAAATTTAGCTCAAAATATAGCTTAAGATAAGGTGTTTGCGCAATTGTTACATATTTGTGTAGTTTTATCAGCATCAGTGTGGCTGTTGCGGCACTAACGGTGTCGGTCATCGCCGAGATCTGTCGATGCGCGGATAATGACGGACGGCTGAGACGGCTCGCCTCCTCCACGCTCAGTGATGATGGCCGGTCATATTGCAACAAATTATCTATACTCATTTGTACAAATGAGCTAGGCATGTCGGCCGCAGGCGATTCCCACAGACACCGACACCTCGTCAACTGCTGCTTAACAAACAAACTATTCAAATTAAAGAAGCAACTGGAATGTCTTGTCTTGGTAATAAAGCAAAAATATCTTGTTTTATTAACCATAAACTGCCTCACTCACATTAATAAGAGGTTTTGAACACCTCTTCAGTTGGTGGAAACTTAAAAATGTGCACAAATTTGTGTCCTAGTTTGGTTAGTCTTTTTGTAATAAAACGTGCTATAAAACGTGTCAAATGTTACCTGATATGGTAAAAAGTGGTTCTTGATGATACATAGTTAATTGTATTTGCATTTATGATATCGCCGAGTGAATGGGCTGCCTGTTGAGATAGAGTTTATCCAAAGTAATATACAATTACAATTTAATACGTTGATAAGCTCTCAATAAAAGACCGAAATAAGTAAATTGTAAATTGCTAAGTAATGTCATCTTACGAGATTCAGCCTTTATTGGGCAATCGGTGAAATATTTAATGTTTCATAACCTACGTTGCTTCGGGAGATTGGTATTTCAAAACGTTATCGAAACAACATCCGTAACTATCTAGAGCTGAATCTAATTCCGAGAAGCATTCAATGTCGCCGGAACGATGGTACCTATGTTTAAATCGAATTACAATAGAGAACGGCCCACGCGAGTGCCTCACTGCCTCACTGCGCACTTAACCGCACGGGTTGGCCGACCATCAATTGTCAAAATAGTTCCGACATGAAACAATGGTCGATAAGCTCGCTAGTCGGGAGAGAGTGATTTTCCGTAATTTTAATATAAATAATTGCGGACCGCTAGACTGGAAGGCCTTCGGCCGGTCACGAACGTGCGTCCTCTTGTCTTGCACTCCTTATTATTCGATACGCAGAATTGTCTCTTCGTATTACATCAACTTGTTTTGATTTTGTAGTTATTGTGGTTTGCGTGAAGCGTTCTATTCTTACTTGGCTTGTTATTTTTGAGATGTAATGTACAATGTACATTCCACTGTCGGTATGTTACATTCGAAACGAGTTCCTTCCTATTTGACACAAAAAAATGGTGTTGGGTAGATAATAGGTATGAGTAAATCTACAAGACCTTTTTATTAAGTTGAGTATTTAGTGTCAAAAAATATACAGGTTCATATACAAATTATTCTAGCTAATCAATCTATAGATTAGTGTCAACAATCAGCATACATGGTCATAGTAATACATACATTAAGAGCAGCGCCCGACAAAGAAGTGTCTCATGACTTCCAGGAAATAATCTTATTATACGACGCTTTAAACCGTCTTAAAAGCAAAAGCCTCGCATTTTAAAATTGTGATGCAATTATTTTAAACGCTGACATTGAAAAAGACAAGTTAAAATAATCCGAGAATTCCGAGTGCCCTTCACTTGCGCAGGCGCTGATGCATTGTGATGGCCGCTGTATTCAGACCGTATGAATTCAAGTCGGCTGCTTGAGCACGCTCAAATAGGATCACTTAAGAAGGAGTCAAACTAATGTAGACAGCTGAGCTGAATACTCAATTCGATGCTAAATACTTGGAGCTTAACAATGGATTTTCATTGCACACAGTCAAGTGTTTGATAACGCAGCGAGCATTTAAATAACACAAAGTTATTATATAATTTCAACGGCAGCATGAAAAACAACTATATTTAAACCCAAGATTGGTTTTCTCTCTTGTCCATGACAATTAATTTAAGAGGAGAATAAATACTCGTATCATTCAAAAGGTTGATGTATCTGGAACGCAGTCGTTATGAAAAGATTTTTCATTGGATGTCGCAACGTGAACTCTGATGGAGTTTCATCATGATACTTAGGAGATATAAATTACCAGACACCAATCGAAGCCTGTGTAAATCATTCAAAGCCATATTGTGATGAAATTGCAACAAAAATAATAAATATACAAGTTTTATTATATTCACAAATATGTTGTCTGTTAATCGTGCGACTACGGTGTGAATTCAAGCGCTAGATTTTGTTACGACACTGGCTAGCCTATGTTTAAAAGCCATCTAAAAATATAATCAAATGCAAAACGGGCTAATGCAGTCGCCAAACTTGCATCGCTGATGTGTAAATATCAGCGCTAAAGCTAATGCACGAAATGTGGGCAGACACGTTGACATTACAGTATGGAACTAGATCATGTTGCATTAATAACAATTAGTCGTGAAAGTGTTCAGTGTCTGCACGTCTCAGCTGAACAGGATGCAATGCAGCAACCACAGCCGCGTCAAGCAAAAAGCGTTATTGAATTAGGATTAGACTAATAAAACCTTTCAATCTAGATGTTACTGCTTGACTGATCAGCCTAGATAGCCAACTAAATTAAATGCCAGTTTCCCAGGGACTAGGTCCGATAAATTTACAATAATAAATGGATTAAAGGAACTTATCATTCACTGTTGCTTCGAATTTGAGACATCAATACCACTTTTGTAACTATCTAAAACAATTTTATTGTGAAATTCAATACGTTTAGCGGTTATGGAATATATTAAAGAACATAATAACTCGATTATTAAATTGCTTCTCTATGAATTAATAAATATAAAAATTTGTAACTACTGATATTTCATCGATAAAAATAATGAAGAAATGCACATGAGCAAGCTCGCACGGCGCTGTCACTCGTAACTCCTCATAAGGAGGGATAAGGTCGAGTGGGTCATCGACATTCAGTTTAGTGGGTAAGGTTCGTGTAATAGATGAGTGGTGCGATTGCGGGTGATAAAGCATCAAGGCGGGCGAAGTGCGCGGAGGTGGCGTCCCGAGGTGAGAAGCGTGGCAACAGGGCGTGAGATAGCGCGCCCGATACCGTCCGCGCGGGCCAGCACCCAGCACCCCGCCAACCTACTAACGAATGTAATCCAACTGTATTCCTTATGTAGGACACAGTGGATTTTTTTTTCAAAGTCAGTACTTGGTTGATATCCTTACGAACGAATGGTCAATGGTCATGTTAACATCGAAGCATAAGGAAAAAGCACGGCCCATCCGATGATCCGAAACTTAATGAAACAGATAAGCTTTTACCATTTATTGAGACATGCCTCCAGCTAGACTAACTGAAATTGCTCTACTTAATCAAAAAGCGTTTTTATTCAACACGGGAATCTAAACTAGACTTATAAAATATCTAAGTCTATCTAACTTATGTAAGTCTGTCACCATAACAACAATGTTAACAGAATTGTTGTGTTTCGGCAGTTAGAGGTAAGGATATGATAGCCAGTTCCTCTCTGGTTGGGGATTCAAGCTAAAGCTCGCTTGCACCTTCGGCCTGATCATCACTTACCACCAGGTGAGGTGCAGGCTAAGAGCTTCCCGTTGGGGTAAAAAAAAACAACTTTGCTGCTTAAATACGGCTTTGCTTAATGTGTTTACAAAACCCTGAAGTGATGTCTTATTAATATTCTTCTCCTCATCGACAATGTTGAAATTTTGTCTCTCTGTTGTAATTATATTCAGCCATAAAGCGTACGGATTAGTAAAATGATCGTTCATTATAATAAAAAAACACTTTGGAATGTTGAACATAATAAGCGTGGTTATAAATCAAAACATTATAATTATTGTTTTAAGTTGTCGAATAATAACTAGCTAATTGTGTTTCGGCTGAGAGGCTGTGACAATATAAACCGTCAGTTCACCGCCATCTAGGAAGTATTTATGTAAGAATCAAGCCTGTGTTTATAATACTGAACTCTATGATTATTTAATTGACACAGAGCGGGTACCTACATACAATGTATGAGAGTTACGGATAAAAAGCCTTTACTCAGCAAATTGGTATAATGACTATGATCTGTTCCAATTTCGAAGTGGTTTTCTGAACACCGTTTTACGAATCGACACCTCCTGTAATTAATGCACGTCACGCGATCTCCGTACCTACAGAACACGGGTGTAATCGATTTGTACAAGTACGGGTTTGCACAACGGACTGAGCCGTCATTTCTCCGCGCCCTCGGCGACACGACATCAACCTTCGCGTTGACGTTCCATTTCGCTCGATGTGTTCTCACTGGCAGATTTTTTATTCGCGTTGCACTTAAGGTTTATCGTATCCTTGCTTTAATTTTTCGGCGACGTGGAATAATTACTGACGGCATCTTGAAACTGTTCACGCGGCAACCCGGCGATGACAGCTGCGCCGCTGCCTATCTGATACTACAGAGGCGGGATATAAGGAATGATATGGCCATCTGTACCGACTGTGAGCTCCTGCTAGCATTCTTTATTTTTGTTCCATGTTAATAATAATTTGATAGATATATCTTTCGAATGAACCGTTACCTACCTAGTCGAAGTTATTTTACTGTGGACTCTTTTCAAGCTGCTTGTAAATGTGTTTATGCACTTATTTATTCCCTGGTATTTTTTTTTGCTTATATTAAAGGTACAAGAGCCTATTTCAGGCTTCATAAGCCTTGTAAAGCCACCTGCCGCCGCCTACTTACATTACAGAGATCGAATCAAGAGACTTGTTAAAATTGTCCAGGGTCTACTTTCCGAACATATCACGCACTTAGTAATAATCAATCAATCCTTTAATCTTTAAGAACGTGTGCTACTTTGTGAAAACTTTTACACCAACGCAAGTGAGTAATTGTAGGCTTCAGTTCACGTAATGATACGCTTAGCGGGCGGCGAGGTAAAACGTGTGAGGATTTTGATAACCTCCAAAAATTAAATTCGCAAAACGTCTCAGAAAAGCAATGTGGAGTAAAATCACGCACAGTGATTACAAGAGGCGTGTTCTGTCATTACGCTGTCGGTGTTCGGCGGTTGGCTAACGAGCCCCCACTCGCCTGAACGAATTCCTCGACGCACAGTCTAACATTCAGTTTCATGTAGGTGTGTAGGGCCACTTACTATCACGGCGCTTACTATCACGTAGATAAGCGGCGACTTTTCTGAATTAGTAATAATGTTATCGATTCGGAACCAAAACACTGATTTTAACTGGCATACCTCCAAATAATTCAATTTCTATTAATCTGCAGAAAGGTTTCTTCTCATGTAGGAACTTAATGAGACATGTTTCTAATTGGTAAATATATAATTGGTCACCCCTCTAAGCGACCAGATGGCACGCGCGCGGGCCCAAAATTACCGTATTTAATTAGAAAGTCCTTGACCGCTAAAACAATATACCTGTAATACAACCGTGAGTCGTATTAATTTTAATGAAATAGAACATACCCTTGCAAATACTCGAACGTCTACTAATTAATATTTAATAAGATTTTGTATCTTTGTGCAGCTGCTGTCACATATTTAAATATCAGTTTACGTTGTTTACACCAAATTATATAGCAGTGTCCAAGTAATTACGGACAACACCTTGGAGCAAGAGGTCAAAAAGAAATTCACTTAAAACTGTAACACGCCCTTCACAAGAACCGAACCGCAGCAAATTTATAAAGTCGGGTCATTTTCGAAAACCAGTGTCCGAAAGTGAAACTACCCGCGCATTTATTACCGAGTAAAATATGTAGATTGCCGGCAAGATAATAATGATATGTGCTCGTGGTAATGAAATTTCCCGCCGTCAAACGGTGCCAAAGTAATTTGCGTTGCTTGTCTCTGGCAACGAGTGCCCCAAGGGCCGCTTTCGAGCTTGCGCAAGGCGTTAATGAGACTCACTCAACTTTTTATTGGGAGTAACGCATGCGGCTGGGGTGGCCCCAGATCATTGTGGCGAGCTCCCACCCGACTCCCGAGCCTATCAACCGGCACTCCGCGCAATACTCTATTATGCCGATACTGCGTATCTTATATTAAAATGATTGCACACAGACATTGTCTACTACATTGCTTGTGACTCAACAGTTGATTGATTCGGCACGAACTTACATTTTTATTTATCGTAAAATACGAATGTGTAAAACGAATATTGGCTATAATAAAATATTTATTTACGTTCTTACAGGTGATTTTATGACTTTTTATTTGTTTTCCTTCATACTACACTTTCAAAGCGTCGGAGTCATTAACCCTGATTGTATTTACTTGCGACTTAATAAACGCTTTGCTGTAAACAGAATAGCGTCATAAAATCTGTTTGCAAATAAAAAGGTTCTTATGTTTAATTAAGTGACTCGAACAGCTCAATTCGGCTGGTAATTAAAGAAATTGGTGCAGCTTTCCTGGGTAAGCTAAATTATTGTAAAGGGCCATAACATTACAATTTCACGGAAGAGCCACGCGGCCACCCTGTGCGCGCGCGCAGGCGATCCACTCATATTTGTTAAATCATCGGAACCCTGTAATTTTGATCGATATCTTTATTGACGGCACAAATTTATTGATCATTTCTTTGCAAACGTTCCCTGTGAATACAATATGGCGGCTGTCGGGCCTGTCGGCTGTCGCAAGTGCCGCAACACTCGACCTTCTTGCGCTGCTGAGATTATTGCTATGGTTTCGTTTTTCAATAGCCATTTTATATCAGATTGACCTACTTCATTTTGTTTGTGGAAACTGAATTTCGCTTCGTGCATAATATCTGTTAACCGATCGTTAACGAGAAGTGCTTAATTATTTTTACCTACTCGTGAGCGTATTCCAAGTAATCAACTGAAAAATTGTACTCCACAATGTCAACGGTTAATTTTGTTACGTAATCATTATTCATTTAAGTAATGTCGCATGTAATTTAAAAGACCCACTATTAAGGTTGGTATTCAAAATGCTGTGGATGGAAACTTGAGCTACGACATCTGAAAGCTTTCAGCAGCGTGTGGTGTGAACACATTTAAAAGCTTTATTTAGTTATAAAATTATTTGTTATTAACTTTGGTATTAAACTATTCGCAAATTCACATGTATTTTATTTGTTTTATTGACATTTGACCAAGTGGATGCAACGCCGAGGTGTTCGGCGCTCCCATAGACTGGATATAAACCATTCACGTCTGACAGATAATAGCCCAACAGCCAAAGTTATTACGTTTTAATTTGTTAATCACGAACTATTCGTAAATTATGAGATTCGTCCGTAAATCTTCACGTGCAAAAGCTGGAGCTTTTACAGTAAAGTACCTACATAAAGGTGTGTCGGTGACTTGACTAATGGTCTGGTCATACATACGTCCGGTATGACGACCCGTGTTTTTATTTGGGGTTAATTTTCAAATTTCCTTAAGAAATGACCTCCATCAGACCAAAATCCTCAATCCTTTGAGATAAATGATCCAAAAGCCTTTGGAAACAGGGATACCTACGAAAGAATAAGAACCTAACTTAGAATATAACACAGAAAACCCAAATAACCACAACAAAATCAAAATCATCTTCTCTGAACACGGCAATTAACATCGAATCAACTGGTAATGTTTGCAGCGAATGAACAATCGTACCGTAGTGAGGTACCGCCGTAATCGGTGCTCTTAACGCCTGGCAATTGTGATGGTGATTGGAATATGACGTTGAAGCTAAATTTAGGTTACGAACATTTTAAAGACTTAGACTAGCGACCCGCCCCTGCTTCGCACGATTTTTACAACTTGATAAAACATCAAGATTTCTATAATAGGTATAATTATGTAAGATTAGTGATGAGTGTATAAACATTTCGGAATAAATGATGGTGAAAACTGCATCAAACTCCATTGCGTAGTTTAGAAGAACATGATCTGATCACACAAACAGACACAAAAAGCGACTTTAATTATTCATAATAGGTATTTACTATAGATGAATAAAAGAGCCCACAAGAAACGGCCAGCCGGCTTTGTTTGTAGAACAGTAAGTCTGATCCTCTGGTGCTTAGTCTTCACCAGTAGCCTGAAGACGTACTCCGCTGAACATGGGGCTCTTCTTGATCTTCTTTATCGCGCCGATGTGCTTCAATCTGGCATGGGCCTCTCCGCTCTCCGCTCTCAATGACTGCCTCAATAACCCATTACCGTGGACACCTTTCCAAACTTACTAGTGGGAATGAACTGGACGTAGATTTATGGACCGATTTAAAATCTTAGTGAGTACCTACTCGTAGTCAAGCTATACTAAAGATCATTGTCAATTGGAATGATTTTCAATTGTATTCAAGTCAATTGCACTCACACTTATTACTTTTTACGACATAATGTAAAATAATGGGTTATTCACCAACTGAACGTTTCATTAATTAGCACTTCTACTGATTTAAAAATTTTCCCAACAAACTACTTAATTTTCTTAGGTTTACGGTGGAGCTAATTAAACGTCTAAGAGATCCAAATTGGTCGTAATTTAAACTTGAGATACTACCGATTTTATTGATACTAAAACTGCTATAGAAAACTCATAAAGTGGACTATTTGGTTGCGATATAATAGCTACGTTTTCAGTAGCGGGTTCAGAGCGTGCGTAGAGCGATATAAAGAAAATATGTGAAGAGTTCCATACGAAGCCACGACCGCATAAAGGCGGGTTATATACTATCATAACATATCATGGAGGTGATTGTAAGCGCAGCAGGCTGGCTTCGTCACAACGTACGACGCTGCCACGATGTCACATGTTGTTGGCTCATGTTCGCACAATCGACGCTATTTCATCGATGGCCTTATCTCAGTCGCTGTACCTTGCGATGATTTATTCCTTCATACTCCTCCTACTTTCTCCCTTCGAGGAAACATTATCGTTAGTATTTGTGACCACTATAATCGTAATTATGAGCTCGCCGTACATGCTGCGGTAATGGCGGGTAAACAAACATTCTTCATAAAGAGACAGAAATATTTTGATGGGGTGGATATTCGCGAGTTAAAAGGTGCGTTAAATTTTATTGGAATACTTTGGTCATTCGCACGTTGTCGAAATACTTTACTCGCTTGTATAATAAAATATGGGTTTCTTATATTTTTGAGGGTTTCGTCTGATTTAAGATAATATTTGTAACACTTTTGCGTCTATGGGGTAACTACCCTTTTTAACATTTATTGGGTGCGAATCCAACCTTAGGATCGGAACTGATAGATGTTTCACAGCACATTACTTACACATGTGACTGCTAAGTACTCAGTGATAGCCATCGAATCCGCTTATTAAACTATTTATTTGTACGATAAAATAGTTGACATCTTTAGGAACTGCAAATGACATATTATAATTATCTAACATTATTATACGAGTTTTGTCACCGTCATAATCAAGTAATAATGAATTATCATAGGAAGGTGGCAGTTATAAATGTCAGGTTAGTTATAAAAATGAAATAAAAAGACGTTGTCTTTATTTATAATATCGTGTAGGTGCGGTGAGACAAATAAAGAAACTAAAAGTGATTTCGTGCGAGGTCGGCTTTGTGCTGACGTTCAGGCCGGCCATATTACCGGCGAGGTGGAAGCGACACCTCAGGTCCGAAACTATTCGCTGCAAGCTGTGGGGAATTCTCAGATTATAATAACCTTGGATCATATGCAAATAACTCTAGGAAGGATTAGACGATTTCTACGAAATTACGTGCATTGATTTTGTGATGAAACTGTTGTTATCTGAAAATCTCAAGAGACTGTTCTACATGCATAGGCCTTCCTACTACATATATATTTGCAACAATAGGTTATTCCTTATTATTTTAGGATTTCTTAACCCACAAACAAACTGTCTATATTCATCAACGAGCTACGAGTGTTTCCATAGACACTAAATACCCAATATATTTAGTTACCTTTTGTTCTCTCGCAGTTATAATTAACGACGAGATTCAACAAAGTAAATAAAACTCCAAGCTGAAATCTTAATGGTCGTTGTTAAGGTATTACATTAAGGACAGGTCCGCTGACTAATAAATCACCACGTCACGGAAATCACCACAGAACGCCGTAAGCGTAGAAATTGATCACTGAAAATAAAATACAAAGTCGTGGTCCAGTTACTTGCCTGCAATTATTCTTTAGTGAAATGAAAACACAATAGCCGCTTTATATAAACGTACATTTAAATCACTCAGACTTTCAATGATTTAAAATAAATGGTATAATAAATTATACTAATAAATATGTATAAGTCAAGACATTGATGTCATTACAAAAAAATGCAAATAGAAGTAGTCGGATAGGTACTAAAAATAAAATTTTGCAATATTAGACACATTCAGAACTAAGTGTTTCTATGAATCAATTACGTACGAGATTATAATTCAAATGTAACCAGAAGATATTATTTATACTTAACATCTTGGGTCGTTACAGTACGGAGTGGGCCCGTATTTTGTAACGCGAGATAAAAAAAAAATACGGGTTCCTCAGCGACGATTAAAACTCGTAATAAATGTGCCTGTAGTAATTCTTTCCAGCGATGCAATTGAATGGAACAAAAATGTCAGTTGAATTATGAAAGCGATCGATAATGAAAATGTTGGTGCGCATGCGGCATGCAGGCCAGTAGAAAGTGTCTCGACCTGCGTGAGCTTTCGTTAATTTGGCAACTCGGCAGGTCACTTGAACCGCGGGTCACATAAACATGTCGGCGCCCCGCCCCCGGCACTACTTTGTTTGTTAATATACTGCCAATTATAATCAAAGTACGTGCACTTGCCAGTCGCTACGATATCGATTTCTTAATTTTTTTAAATCAACCAGATTTCCTCGTTTCCGTATACCTGCAGAGATCATTTACGCGAACCTTGGAGGTTTTGTATTTTTGTGACTTGTTTGCTATTTGTAAGATTCGTCATTCGTACATAAATATCTGATTTTATTCCAAAGGACCTCCATATTTGGTGCATCAAAATAATTCCACGTTTGAATAATTTTCCATAGTTACGTCTTAACAATGATTGTGTACAAAATAGTTGATGTTTACAATAAGAAAGTATCTGTGTAGAGTATAGCGAGTGATTGCAAAACGTAGAGATCGTAGAGCCGAAATATAGTTCCCACGGTGCGCGCGCGGCCGTGGTGGGGCGCTGTCGTCCATCAACATCATTATCTATTAAAAATATCACGTCATATTGTTCGCTATTTTGTATAAAGTTACTTTCCGCGTCGGCTTCGTCTCGTTATCGGGGAATATCTCGAAACACCTATAAATCACAACAATAGTAATTATGAAAGTCTCAACTCTCACGTGTTCGGCTCACTTGCGAAATGATTCGAGCACTATAACGGTGCTCTTTTGCATAAACAAATGGTTGTCTTTTTATCTTAACTATCCGATATTTAAGTTCAGATTTCCGGAGCTTTCAAGTTATTTCATTGCTACCTTAAAGTAGATTAGAACAAAATTTGTGTAAAGCTGCGCTACGCTACGCTATTCTATGCCACGCTACGCCACGCTACGCTACGCTTGGCTACGAGTTAGCTCTAATCTTCTGGCAAGATATTTAAATGGAATTGGTGCTTTGATTTATATAGTATACGATGTTTTATGGTATCATAAACATAGTTATCAAAATAAAATTAGTTAACAGTGTTAATTTGTCAGTTCCTAAACGAATTACTTTGAAGATAAGGTTCCGTTTTTTAACCGACGCCGACGTCCAAAAAGGACGAGGTTTTATGTTCGCCTGTATGTTATTTTTATATATGTCCATCGATATTTTCGTCAATTATGGACCGATTTTTCAAAAGTTTTTATTTGGTAGAGGAAGCTTGCGCAGTGGTCCCATATAAATTTTATTAACTTTGCTTGGGTAGTTTTTGAGTTAATTTCAATAATACGTATTTTCCCACTTAGCCAGTTTTGTTTTGGAAGCTGGTTGTTTTTTTTTACTTTTTTTATGAAACAAAATTCAGTCTAGGCTTGCTTTGTTTAAAAATGTTGTTTCAAAGAACATACATTATAAAATTATCCTTCATACATACAAAAGAATATTTATGTTACCTACAGTAAACATGATAAGAAACGTTATTCCTTCCTTAACAACGAGCTGGAAGTTAATAAGCCGTCATTTATAGGAGAACAATTGGACCGGTCTCATGACACTTATGTATTGCATTACCTGTATACCCGTACACAGCTTATTATAGTTTTTTGCGTATATCTGCCTACTTGTTACGTGAGGCAAGTAATTTAGGTGGACGTAGGAAGGCATAAGGAAACTTTTTATGGAGCGCACGAGGCTATGCGTCAGGCTATGAGGGAGTGCGCCGGTAATTGCGCTGCGCCCGCAACGCGCTCCTGCTCGCCAGCCTCGTCCTAGAAAGCTCACCGCACTGCTTCGTTACGGCCCTTAAGACTGATTTATGTCTGTAATAAATATTTTTTGAAAGTTCCAGTGCGATAATAACTCCATTAATTTTGATTAATGACAATTTCTTAAAAGTGAATTTTTGACTTGCTATCTCCAAGCGCGACCTGTCTTGCCGTCGATGGCCGAACCTTCTACATTTTAATTAACTCGGTGCTCTCTGACCGATTGTTCTTGTTTCGATTGCGATTTAAATAAAAACCAGTTGTCTTTTAATATGCTAACGTATGTAACTTTTCCATTTTACTTTTATTACTCACAGCTTCTAGTATACCTACTGGTTCTGTAATAAAATCGCAAAGCTCTCAGCACTGTATTTCTTGGAAAAGACTGTGCGTTGTGAAGTATTTGTCCCGAAACATGGATATTTTCCGAGAGAAATACATTCCGAACGGTGCTTATCGCGAGCGGCCGCTTCGGGTGGCGACACATTCAGCGCATTTGCAATGCGAGATATCCCGCATTACCATAAACAGTACAAGGCGGAGGGCACGCCGTCTATCGCGCTACGACATATAAATTATTCAAAATAAAGTATCGCTTAACCCCTGACCCGCCGCGAGCCGCCGCCGCTGCACTGCGCCCGGGAGCGGTGCGCCCGCGCTGCCCCTCACC
The DNA here is from genome assembly GCA_947522985.1 of Lithophane socia. Classification (NCBI taxonomy): domain Eukaryota; kingdom Metazoa; phylum Arthropoda; class Insecta; order Lepidoptera; family Noctuidae; genus Lithophane; species Lithophane socia. The sequence continues at coordinate 10,835,341 of OX383256.1, read as the reverse complement.
GCTCCGGGGTGCCCCGTCCTATTCCAGACTGCCCGAGAGGTACTGTCGCTCTGACATTCGTCGCTCAACTCACTCCCGTGAACGTGACAAATCCCTCACCTTTATCACAACGTGCCAATTATTTGGCAGCAGCCGCCAGCTATATCGTAATATTTGTATGATTGATGTTTTTTACTGCGTTTCTGAAACTCGAGTTCAACCCTGATAAAAAGAAAAACATGAATTTATTAATAACAGTAAAATATGATGCACCGCTATTAGATATAAGTACACATTTTTAATCGCCTGAAATAAAAAATGCAATAGGTATTTTTTAACGAAACAAAAAACTGGAATAACACGAAAGCCCATGGAACGTGGGCTAGTTAAGTATAAATGAGCCGCTTAACGTATGGAATTCTTATTATGAAGCATTTGCGATTAATGTGGAGCGAAGGGCCGCGCATGTGGCGTGCGGCGGGCGCGCGCACCCGGCAGGAACCGCAGGACGCTGCTTATTTACTTAACAGCTTTCGCAAAACGGCCCATTACGGATAACTGTACTAAATAATTACTGCAATGTGCCTTTCTATTTCTATGCGCGCGCGTGCGCCTACACCTGCCGCTGATCACTGTAATTATTTACTATGCATGAATGCGGCGCGCGGCGGCTGTCTAGGACGACTCGGACAAAGAACGGTCGCTCCTGCAACGGACTACTCGCGGACAGGTTCCGATATCGACATGGGTGTGCTGCATAGCAATTTTAAAACAAGCTCATTAATTCACATTCGCACGAAATGACTCCTAGACAAGGGCATGACTCAACGAAACTCAATTTAATTTTATCGATTTCAATAAAAACTTAACGCTTTTGATTAATTATTATACTCATTTAAATAAGACAGCAAAATGGCAAAATTTTAGTTTTAATACTTTATTTCATTGTTCAGTACAAAAGACATCAACGCACTTGTACATAGTTTCGTGTTCTGTGGTATAAACGCATTCTGTTTATATATAAACCAACAAAATGGCTTATTAATGTTCTTTGTTGAAAAACTAAATGATGCGTTCCTTATATATAAAATATAATTTACTTGTTGGTCTAGTATGCTGACAAGCAAGATATCATTCTTATTATAAATAGGCAAATGTATTAAATTGAGCGCATCCTTGAATCAAGTACCTCGTCTTCCGGTTAAGCTTCGTTGTATTTCCCCGAGTACGGCAAACAGTACAGCCAATCGTTGTAAGTACGTCACTTCACAATAAGTACCTTCCATTTTGTTACCTGTAATGTAACTGCATGCTTTATTTGAAACGGTAATTATTTGATTTTTGTTATAAGTATTTATATGGCGGCCTCGTGTTTCCTGGCCTTGTCAATACAGACATCATTTCGAGTGGCTTCACTGATACAACCTTGAATTATCGATGACTATCAGGATGTTAGTATTTGCATTGTTTTTTGGTTTAGGAATCAAGTCGGTGCAACACTATAGAACATTGAAACGAAACAGGAAATAAAAACAGTTTTGATACCAGAAACGATGATTTTCTGTTTCATTTTAAAGGCACTTGTTTTGAGCTTTTATTTATCACAATATTAATGTGGCATAATCAATCAATCCGATTTTCTCCATTAAGATTAATCTGTCGACATATAGACCACAGATAATTTGCCTCTTTCTGTCCTTAACTGCCGCGATGTGAGACACATTATGGTTTCGCTATAAGGCGATTGTGTATAAGCTTTGTAGGTATATGAATATTTGTTTTGATAAAAGGAGAACTGCAACATTATAATTATTAATTTATATAAGATTTACATAGAAATCAAACCTACATACCTATTAATTACCTATACTTAAGTTTTTTGTCGTAAACACGATAGGTATGCAACGGAATATATAAATCTAAGAATATTGTTAAACTCAGCAAACTGAACGGAAACTGCTGAACTGAATGGACCATTTTCTGTACATTTATCTCTAAAACCGCTACAACTTAAACCCTTTCTCGAAACTCATCCTGGAGGTACTGAAAAACCCAAACATAGAGGAACCTGAAAAAGAAATAGACATTTTAATAGAAATATATTTTGTTCCTCTACCGAACCTTGTAGTAACAGTATCTTTACACAGCATTACATTATAGGCGTTTCGAATTATCGGCACAATGAGATAGGCATGTGCCGGTGACGCGCGCGGGCGGGGCCAGACAATTGAATTGATAAGCGACTTTCTAGCCGAGCCATTGTGCAGTATCGAACCGTTCGGTGAATATGAACTAAGGGATAGCACCGACTAATGTACTCTATGAATTAAATTACAGTCTGACTGAAAATTGAGTAATGCCTATTCAATTTTTAATGATGCAATAGTACGAATAGCATCTGCTTTTGACGCTAACTCGTTAATTAATTTCAATGTTTTGAATAAAGTTATTTTTTCTTCTCTTCATTTCGCACTAGTAAAGATGCATTAGAAAAGTTGAAAAAAAAACGTTTGACATATCAGCCGCCTGCCGTGGTACTGATCCACTGCAGGGCAAAGGCTCTTTCCTTCTCATACAGAGAAGGAAAGAGCATAAATAAACTCGCTTGCTCGCTTGCTCTTGTTGGCGATTCCAAACCATTAAATCCAGCTTTACTCACGATGTTTTTCTTTATGCTCAGGAGCCTGCTTTCTGCCTCTATATAATAGAGCTTCGTTAGTTAGTGCCAGTGGTGACCAAGATAATCCTAAATACGTGCTTATATGATTTAAACTGAAACATAAGACATAATATCACGCTTGAATTACCCGTCAGGGTAGGCAGAGATGTGAGTCTATATACCTCTGCCTGCTCATTCGGAATACTGATGAAATTTGGGAGAAGGTACCAACTAACAAGTACTCTTACTTGATTCCTTCCCCTCCTTTTTCATATAAATGAAAAATAATGTACATATTGTTATTATTTTCAGACCGTTAGCTTTTATTATATTGTGTAACTATCGTGTTTCAAAATAAGTATCTACTCGAATCTAAATAAAACCGCATTCCTTTCAAATCACAAATGTTAGCAATCTTTAAGGCATAATTATTATTATTACCTTTGCAAATTGGTAATTTTCTTCTCTGTGATCAAACCCTTTGTTTTCTTAAAATAGTCGTCGTTTTCGCTTAAATACCGTTTTGTTTCCCGCTTTACGAGTTTATGAGTTACCAGGTTAAACAGATATCCTTGTTATTGTTAAACAGCTTGTGAAATTGCCCCTGTTGAAATTACAGAAGTAATTGTGAGTGGGAAGCTACGGCTGAGTGGGCGTTTACATCTCTCTAGCTACGACAAAATGAGGCTACCATAACAAATGAGTGAAAATACTATTAATCTGTTGTACAAATGAAACCTATTATTGGTTCATAATTAACACAATTTCTAAATAAAATAACACAAAAAGCACGAGCACTTTTTGTTTATCAATACACGTTTAATCTATAAATCACGTGTTACTATTAGCTAATTAACTCGATAAAATAATAACAGACTCGATGAAGGCTACATTTTCCATTTCGCGCTACACAGCGCCCGCGCATACAAAACTGCAGATCATTGACAATAGTCGAAAAAAACAGCTTATTCATCGATCATTCATACTCTTTCAGGAAATGAGGAGAAAGCCCCAATGACACTCTGTTTTTCGTTCACTTCATATTATGATTATATTATTGGAAGGTAATTGGTATTAAAATTATACGCCCGAAATCTGAGAATACGATTCGCAAGATAAGTTTAAGCCTTGCAATTATGCGAGATAATTAAGTGAAATTACAGATCTTGTAAGCGATGCACTAGCCACGTGTAATTAATTAAATCACTTACGTAATTGTACAGTTTTTTAATCCAATAGGTGCTTTTATTATTTTCTGTGGTTTTTGATAGTAGGTAATGTTTTTGAGGTTACTTTTCCTCGAGGAAAACTTTTCAAGCTCATATACCTACGAGTACCTAGGCACGTAGGCGGTTGCAGCATACCAAAGTAAATTTAATTCTTTGGAAATCTTATAACTTAATAGCTGATCATACATCAGCTATTAAACATTTTCTTGGAACAACATACCTTACGAAGTTAACGGTTTACGACCGACACGGTACGACAATTCGACGTTGACACCTTGCAAAATTTTTAATCAGTTAAAGACACTACCGACGGAAAATCTTTTATATTGTTCTTAAAAAAGAAAGTTTAACATATTTGTTGATTGTTTAACTATAGATGATTGACTGACGGTAATCAACAAAAATTATAAACGCTACCAGCTTTCTTGTTCTAGTGACGTAACACGCTTTCGGTTCACACAGATGATGCCGTTATTAAATACTACCTGTACATAACTTTATGCTATTATTTGTGTCTTGTTTCATTGTATTTTGATGTTCGCATAAACATTAGAATTCTATTTGGATAGACGAATCCATTTTAAACAGGAAGGTTATTTTGTACATACTACTTTGTTTTCTATTAATACTACCTTTACGTCACCCGATGCTAAATGTTTTAGACACTGATTTGAAGGACGTTTCTTTCATCTTATATCTAGTTTGTATTGAACTTATAAACCATCTACTCTATTTGAAGAAACTGCAGACGGACTTATAATTTTGGCTTAATTATTATATTTACATGGTGCTGCGTCATGAAGCAAGGCGAACATGTCCATCCAAACCCGAGTAAGTAATCGCGATGTTCTCCGCACACTGATTCTCACTGACAGACACTTGATGAACAAAATAATAATGTCGAAACATCAATAACGAATGACGTTATTAACCGCAGCTCTCTCATAAATATTCAATAGGTATGTTATTGAATAAAAGTAAAAGTGAATCCTCGACGGCTTAAAGAGGACTTTTGATTGATAGAGCTTTTGAGCTACCACACATGTCTAGGAAGTGCACGTTAAAATTAATTTTATTATTTATTGTTTTTTAGGCCGCGACCAGACCTTTAGTGAAGTACAAAGTCAGAGATCACAAAAAGTGGTCTCTGATTGTCCGTACGAATTTAAAGCAGCCACAAAAAGTAGTTTTCAAGCACGATCCCCCAATAACTGCAAAACAAACGCAAGCATGTGGTCCACCCGAGTGCGCGGTGCGGCGGCGCCTTCACAATCTCGCTCCGGAGATCATCGTTTTAATAGCTACGATTTATCACACTCTTCGTTTTTTAGTAACTGTGTATCACAATCAGTAAGCCACTCAGCTGCAAGGTCGCCGGGTACAAAAAAAAACTCGCGACTTGTGTTTTTGCTCTATTTTTATTCACGAAGAAAAAGAATATCAGAACACCTATTTGGAAGTGGCGAGCTCACCGAGACTGGTCGGTACAGGAAGTAAAACCAATTGAACAACAATAAGATTTATGTGTTTTTCGAATACTTTTTTAAAGTTCCATATCGGTCATTACCTACGTTTTTTGCGAGAGGTAGTGCGGCCGCATAACTTAATGTTTAGTTTCTATATAATAAATAGTTACATATTTACATAATAATTTCGATAATGTATTTCTTTAGTAATAAATATCTACAATGTTCAATGTTGGTACATTTACCTAAAGCAATTGCTTATATCTGAGTAGGAAATTAATATCTACAATTTAATCAGTTAGTTTTACCAACGTTATATTAATGGTAAAATATTAATTTGCGGGTATTATTATCATCTGGAAAGGGACATGAGTGAGTAATTGTGATGGCAGGGATGTTTGCGTGAGCGTCCCTTGAATGAACTTGGTCCATCGCAGGCGCACATTAGTTGTGCGCCACGGGCTATTGTGCTACAACTTATAAGCGTTATGCAAAATACGAAGCGCCTTTCGATATCGAGATATCTATAAATCGAGACGAACGATCGTGGGATAGCGCAGGTGAACGGCTATTTTGATGAGTTACTCTAGCTTAACGACCAGCTTTATTATAAAACGATTACTTTTAATTCTATTAGGAGTTTTATTTTTATGTCCGAATTTGTATTTCTATATTCAAATTTAAGCTACTTTAAAACGCTAGTTGATATTACTGTTTTAAATTATTCGTTAACCTTCAACACCTACATATATCTATAATGCGGTATAAATGCGATCCTTTAATTAATGATTATTGTATTTTACATTCTTTATCTTAATAATGTTTGGATAAAAGATGCCGCGAATTTAAAGGTAGATAATTTAGATAACAACGCTAACAATGTAAGCAATCGTGTTTCGATCGTTAAATAGAAAATAAGGCGGACATAATATACAGACTGTTAAACAAAATTATAAGAAAATTATCAGTAGGCGTTATCTTCCAAAACGAGGTGATGAAATACCCTATATTTTCTATTGTGCCGGTTGATTAATGGTACAGTTTAGTTTAGCTTTTTAATACAGATATTACTTTCAAAAATCCATTTGCAATGCCATAAAATCGTAGATAACAATCGTCGGAACGCATTCAAAACGTTTATGAGTTGCTTTATGATATGATGGTGCCATATCTTTATGTTGCATCTCTCACTTCGTCCCGTTAATCCTAGTCTGACCTGTTTAGCTATACAATTATATTTTTATACCTAGCTAGAAAATAACTTTTTTAGGAAAATAACTTTACTTGAGAGACAAAACTTAAACAGGCAATTTCGAGACAAAACCTAGCCATTTGCAGTCTAATGCCTCCACGCTTTGTTTGGAACCTATCCTAATAAGTTTCGTAATGAAGGATAATGAGAGTTTATTGCTGTTGTAATGCTTTCGCAACATAAAGGGCTATGAGCGAAAGATGGCAATTAAAATAATGATTTATAATATCTTAGTTGCTATGCCAGTAACTAAGTCGTTATTATAACTTGCATATTCCAAGTAACCACACGAAAATTAGTAGGTATGCTAACAAGTCTATTCAAAGTCAATTTTCCTATTTCCCCGCGGCACAAAGTTGCTCGATACCGGTATCTCGTTGACACACATTCACACATCAAAGAGGATGTGTTGTTGGTTGCCTCATACTCACAATTTGTTGGTTGCAATTTTCTTGCAGGAAAACAATAAAGCGCAAGTCTAGCGTCGATAGCCATTTGCGTCAAATGACGTTGTTGTTAAATGGTAATTGCTCGGATAGATAACCTGTTTCGCACTTTCAAGTGTAAACCAGTCTTTATTTTTATAACTCTATCAGGTAGGTTAGCCTGTTTAATATGCAACTAATCAAGATAAATATCTTATTTTGCGTACAGCAGGTGCCCTATTGAACTATATATTCAAAGTGTTTTTTGTGAGTATTTAACATCATAATGATAACCAGCTAATATGCGCGTCACTCACACTTTCGGTAGTGAAATTATTGGGTAATTCAAATGAAAATACTTGTGGATCGGTTTCAATCAGTCTATTATCAAAATTCAACACGGTGTCAACTTTTCAGAGAATGTAAATACTCTTTTAATGTGCTTTTACTTGTTTATCGCGTTTTTCTCTTTTTATTATTATTTATAACAGGATACACTAGACTGACAAGGACAGATGTCTTGCAATTTTTTCTAACAGATATGCTCATGTTTAAATCAGCATTTTAATTCACGCGAGCTTATACCTTGGTCTAGTCTATAGGTAGATATAATACCAGTTTCGGTAATTATATAACCCAAATAATTCCAATGAGCTGTATTCATACGAGATGATGTATAATCACATTATAATACCTATTTTGACATGTTTATAAGACTACTAGCGTCAATTTTCAAGTTGTCACGCGGCGTCTCGGTACTACGAGTATGTAGATCTGCTTAGGTATTTATTAATATAGGTACTAACTAGCTGCGCCCCGCGGTTTCACCCGCGTAAGTCTATATCCCGTGAGAATGTCGGGATAAAAAGTATCCTATCATCATCATCTGCCTAGCCTTTTCCCAACTATGTTGGGGTCGGCTTCCAGTCTAACCGGATGCAGCTGAATACCAGTATTTTACATGGAGCGACTGCCTATCTGACCTCCACAACCCAGTAACTGGGTAATACGATACCCCTTGGTTAGACTGGTTGTCAGACTTTCGTGCTTCTGACGACTCGTAACGACTGTCAAAGATCCACAAATGACAGCCGGGACCAACGGCTTAACGTGCTTTCCGAGGCACGGAGGAGTCTCGATATGTGAAAATGGTCACCCATCCACGGACCAACCCCGGCAAGCGTAGCTTAACCTGATGGATCGACCCGAGCGGCTGTTATTACATAGCCACGAGCTCCTCCGATAAAAAGTATCCTATATCATGGTCAAGGTCATGGTCTACTCATGTGCCAAATTTCATTTGATTCCGTTCAGCCGTTTTAGCGTGAAAGCGTAACAAACAAACAAACTCACTTTCGCATTTATAATATTAGTTAGTATTATCCTTTTATGTTACGTATAAGCGTTCAATGGTTTGTTTATCCAAAATACACGTTACTTGTACATATAATGCGACACAAATTAACATAATTGTTGCGAAAAATCTAATTTAAATCGCATTTAAAATAATCTTGGTATGTTGTTTAAAATGTATAATATTCAAAGGCAAAACAAAGTAGAACCAGTCTAATATATTATTTTATTTAACGAGCTTGTTGGATAATCGCCTCTTATTTGGGCATAACACGTTATTTAATGGATTTTAAACACACACATTATTCAAATATATGCAAGGTTTTATTTCATATCAGTATATAACAATTCGCTGCAGTGAATATGAATTGATTTTAAAATTCACAACGCATTTATAGCAGAGACAATATTGTTCGCGCGGCGCAGCGGGGGTCCAGATGACATCTCGCAGCGTGCAGTCTCACTCTATGCGCTCCGTTCTAATCGCACACGCCGACTGCCCTTCGGCCTTCCACGCAGAGTTGATTTTGCATTGTCTGCATATTGGTACTGTACATCCTACAGTACTTTAGACTTTATTTCTATTACAGTTATTGAAAATAAAAGCGTAGATAAAAAATACAGATAGAGGTACCTCGTTACGAAATTAAGCAACCAAATGGCTTTCGATATCTGTGTTCATTGTTTGATTCACGTTGTTTTCATGTGCGCGGGCGCGTTTCGGCGCGGCGAGCGGCGCGGCGCAGGCGCAGGGTTATCGCGGTTCGGGCGCCCGTCACGGTTCCCACGCCGAGTGGTATTTTAAATACCTATTTATCTAGGTACGGCGCGGCGACAGGACCGAGGTGCATTCTGTTTGAGTAGCCTCTTCTGGATGGGTCAAGGATTCGCAGGTGAGTGCAGATCCGTGCTCGTTTCACGATGCGACGCCGACCTGGCCTTGGAACATGTTGTCTGCCATGTTCTATTATACAATTCGATTGTACGACATGACTTAAATTTAATTGTCTGTTATTCTTTGACAGAGTGTATTTGAGTGAATAAAATACAACAAAGCTTTTATCACAGCTTATTTCCTTAGACATTGATGTAGTAAGTACATCAACAAACGAGAACGTTGTAGATATAATTTGATTTGTTTAATTCTGATGGATTGTTATGAAGCTTTCAGAAAAAGATATGTATACTACTGCAGAGTAATTTTATTTTATTTCTTTTTAAATACATATTTGTTACATTTTTAAATATTTTTTATAAAAAACATGAAAACAAAACATTTAAAAATATAAAAAATAGTAGCCCATCGGCATCAGGATCAGGGTCCAAGCCTACTGCAGAGTAATTATTATTAAGCAAAGAAAATTCTGGAAAAGTCAGAAGATCTCCGCGTGGTCACGAGTTCAACTCCATGACATCACTAATTATAAGTAACGTATTTAGTTTTGCTAGAGTGAAATTAGTACAAATTACTTATCGTTGAAAAAAATCCTGAAAAATAACTCAGAAAACTGAATAAACGAAGCACATAATAAAAGCACAAAAAGGACGGTAGCTCAGGCTGACCACAAATCAAACTATGTGAGTTTTTCAGCCAAATTGATTGAACTCCTGAAAAGTAAGGGTGTCCTATTCTACTGAAAACTTGTTTGTTTGAATTACATGACTTCGAACATGTTGCCCCGATACTATTTTACCGCGATGCCTTATTACATCGACATGAGGAGCTCGTGGCTAAGTAATAACAGCCGCTGGGGTCGATCCATCAGGTTAAGCTACGCTTGCTAGGGTTTTTCCGTGGATGGGTGACCATTGTCACATATCGAGACTCCTCCGTGCCTCGGAAAGCACGCTAAGCCGTTGGTCCCGGCTGTCATTTGTGCATCTTTGACAGTCGTTACGAGTCGTCAGAAGCACGAAAGTCTGACAACCAGTCTAACCAAGGGGTATCGTATTACCCAGTTACTGGGTTGTGGAGGTCAGATAGGCAGTCGCTCCATGTAAAATACTGGTATTCAGCTGCATCCGGTTAGACTGGAAGCCGACCCCAGCATAGTTGGGAAAAGGCTAGGCTGATTGATTGCCTTGTTACATCGACAACACTTGTTCGATGTAACATTACTTTAATAAACTCCTAGTAATGACATTCGAATATAACGCCCGAACCTGTACTACATGAGTCAAGAATTAAATATCAGCTAAATGCATGCTCCTTTACATCAGATAAACGGTACCTATTGATCCTGCTCGGTACCTACATTGTTGACAAAAACCGCTGTTCTTGCTTCTGTATACACAACTTTATCCGAATATAAATATATAGCCTCGTTACAGTTTCATTGTGTACAGACGCCAGCACATCAAGCTACTACAATCTGTCAAATTTCTTTAATAGATTTTCAACTTTATCGCTAAAGCATTAAGGTTCAAGGTTGATTGGGAAAATCTGACAGTTTCGGGTAGCTTGACCTGCTGGCGTCTGTACATAGTGTCTGTACAAAGTATACTTCTGCAAATAAATATTCCACTTTATTGCATTTAAGTACATACATGTGTATGAGTGTATACGGAAGACGGGCGTATTAAGTTACCCGACGATTAAGTGGATTGTCGACAGTGAGTATGATTCACATTTTACCCCGACTCCATTACTTTTTCGGTGAAAAGAATGTGCAGCGAGGCAGCTGAAAAATGTACAGCAGACGAAATATTGCGACGCATATCTACAGAGCGTACATGTGTTCCCGCTGAGAACAGTTATGTATGGACTTTATGGTGGAGCCCGAATAATACGCACGATAAAATTTATTCAAATCAATCATGCATGTGCTCTTCATATTTTAGGATAACACAAGTGAATTTTTTTTTTTTTAAATATTCAATCTTCCACTTATTTATTTTTCACACACCGAAACAGTGCAGTTGGGGCGTCAAAAATATCGAGGTAAGTAGGAAGTACTGACTCTATAAATTATAAACGATGACTGAGAGGTTTTAGTAAGTATTATATGTGTATATAGCCGCGGGCGCACAAAGGTATCGGTGATTCCACTATTGGAGATTTATTGTAACTGTAATTATGAAACCTATTCGTAGATAACCATACGTGTGTGATTTTGGCCAACAAACGATTTAATGAATAGGTAGCTCAACTGCTAATTGAGATCTATTACTCGTATCTATACTGCTAAATCAAGGTCTACCACATATTGCATATGCATATCAGTATGCAGTTAGGTAGTAACAGTGATTTGAAACTTGCAAAATAATACGAAGACCCAATTGAAACCGGATTGCAATAAAATAATAAATTTTATTGGATTTTTTGTAAAATAAAACTATGAATCTAGACATCATAATATTCTCATCTCAATCAAGTCTTATCTGGTTAATTTTCGACTCATTCCGTTTGAAATGGACCTATTCTATTAAATATGTGCTTGTTTCGCAATACAGCGGGGACATTATGCAAATACACACGAGGACGTGTATGCTAACTTAATAGATACTGAACCCTAGAGGATTAAATTTCAATAAACCGAATAGTACACAGCATTAGTCTTCCTATTAGTTGTAACACATAATGTTTTCGAGATACGGTCTCATTGAATGGTACATTTAATTTTCTATTCAATTTCTTATCTGTAAATGTATGGCACAGTTATATTGGTAACGTGGGAATCGTCATTGATTCACTCCGGATTACTTCGATGACTATCGGTAAGAAAAATAAATTAATAATAACTTCGATATTGGGCGATGTAATCTCTGTGAGCTTCCGAAATGAGATTGCTGACACGATAATATAAAGTGATGGTACAGCTTCTGGGGGTAATAGATCTTACGACTTGTAGCAGTGTGTGTGGATGTGTCATTGACACTGTTTTTAACACTTTAATGATTGAATTACATTTCTACGTATGTTTTTTCCTCCACTACAAAATTAGCGCTAAAATTAGTGCCAAGGCGTTTCTAAAAACCTCGTCGAACGTTAATATGTCTGGTTAAACTTGATAAAACCGCACAATGTAGTGACAGGTTGTCAGTGTATAGAGCAGAAGTAAAATAGTAATTATTTTCTTTAGTTGACTTGTGCGTTCGTTGCATGATTAGCAGCTGCTCTACATTCTACTTTTTTATACTTCTAGATTAGTGGGTAAGACATAATACCTACGTATTTAGTTAATTAAATAAATGTTTTAACCATAAAAATCTCTCAATAGAATCACATTATTTGATTGTAGTAGAAAGGCTGCGATGGGGAAAACACACGCGTATCCTATTTCAAGTATGATATTATGCTTCTCACATTCTCACCTTGCTCGTCTGCGTTATCCTTCCTTTCCCTTTCCCTATCGTCATAACATAACAATAAAATCAGCTGTTTATTATCTTACATTACAAGTGTTCGAACTTCGAACACAAAAATCACTTCTTACGAGGAGCACGGCGCTGAGGCGCGCGCAGGCGCTGCTTGTCCAGCACTAAAACATTACACTTTATGATCACTTGTCTAATAAAACAATCGAATAATTCGGTTATTGAGCCTCTTAAACATGTTACAAGAGGTCTTTTGTCTGCTAAAAGTTTATTGATTTCATATAAGTGGGATAATAATTCGACAATTACCATTCACATATTATGTATTAAGTGCGAGATTGCGCTTAACGCTTTTATCTTAAGACTGATTAAACTACACGTTGCGGAAAAATATAACACGGAAAAGCTTTTATTTTTCTTTTAAGTTCATTGTCGTTGATATAAACAGTACGAGTATAACAAGCGATAATGCTCGTGCGCAAGATAGAGTGCGTCCGCGCGGCCTCGCCGCGGAATAAATGCCGTAATTAAGTGAAATTATTATAATTCTGTTTCAGAATTAAATGGATGTCACAATATCACGCCCTTAAGTAACCGTAAATTCATTAAATATTTGGTAGGTATCTTGATTGTCTACATAAATGGTGTCGCATGTTTATTATGAATTTCTTGCGTATTAATCGTTTTGCATAGTTTTGTCCTTTTTGCGGCCAAGCAAATCATGTGTGACAGAAAAATCTCCTTTCTGTAAAAGTACTGATTTTAATTACACTCAATTAACCGACAACACCGCTCTGATAAAAATTTAAAAAATTAAAGTAATTAATTTCCAAAGTTTAAATTATTTTAGCAAAAAAGGCGTCATTTACTCACAGTAAACACGTAACAGGCCAACACGTTACTTGAAAAGATTTCGCTTTTTTACATATTTGGGTCCGGTGTGATTTCGGGTGTGAGCGTAGATATCAAAAGCGGCAATCCTATCTGTTATCAGTCCATTATGGTCGCAAACAAATGACGCAGCTTAAAGTCTTAAAGCTTTTTAACGGGGTGAGAGTCGTGAGTCGTCGCCAGAGTAATTAGCCGCGGAGTTGTTTGTGCGGCTAGCCGCGCCGCGCCACAGAACATGTAATGTCAGACGTACGGGACAATGAGCCAGCCAGCCAGCACTCGTACTGTCCGTGCCGTTTTTAATTAAGTCGACCAGATTTACAGCTCGAAGTAACGTTGGGTGTTCATAGTTTAATCCTATTTCAAGTTAGTGCTGTAGACTTAACTCTATTACTTGTCATTGATGATCGGGCTACATGTTTAATGCTTCTTCAGGCCATATCTACCTATACCTACTCATGACATGACGAATGGATATATTATTCTTGTTTAAATATATATAAGATAACAAAACCAGGCTTAGACTTTGTTACTTGATAGCCGAGCCATGTAAACAGTGCAAGCGCGGTGTCGCGTGTAGTCGTGTGACCATGTAAACATAGGCAGCCTTCCGTACAGGTTTTAGAGCATAGTGCAGCATATCATTATGTTGTTTTGTGAATTAGCAAGTAGAAAAATATAGCGTACGCAATACGTTATAGTACCTACAGCTAGTTCCTACAACGCCTCGGGCTGCATCAGCTCATACCTAGATACTGTTGACATTTGTATCAATTTTTATTTAAAAACCAATTAAAATACTTACTATACATATATAAAGAGTGAACAAAATGTTTGTATGCGCCGCGCTGTAAATATGAAACTGAACAAATAAACAGACTGTACCCACTCATGATTGCAGCCTTATTCTTTGGCGACATTTAGCCAAAAACGTTGTCAGTATTGTGACAAATTGTGAGATAAGGACCTGTGAGATAAATATATCGGTCACGAGCGAACCAGACGTGCTGCTGCATGTGATTGTCGCTCAGACGCATCTGTCGCTCCACGGGCTTGTGACGTCATCTCGAACCACTGGCTCATTTACCGAAACCAAATCTTCAGCTCACAGTTCTAAGATCCGGTAGGACTATATTTACATAAGTTATATAAAAAATAAAAACAAAACTAGTGCACGATTTAACAGGACTTAGGTATGGCAGAAAAAACGAGACACAGAAGGCCATCCAATATCTCCAACCTGTAATTTTTGTAAGTTATTATTTAAACAAAGATAACAGGCTGGCTCCGATATGTAATTCGTGAATACCAAACAAAAAGTTTGGACCAAAGGCTAATCGATCAGTAGGTACCTACTTATGTACCTACATATTGATTGAAACCTTCAGACTTCAATACCTGACTGAACTCGAAGCTGCGATGCTTAGCGATTGCCATTCGTTGGCTCATCGACACCGGACTGCTACGTTAGGTACCAGTTTTTATGTGTTTATTTTTGTTTTATGGCGAGTATTTTAATAGAATTATATTTTAAGTTATAAATAATTGAAACGCGAAACAAAAAATATAACGTCTTACTACGAGTACCTGCAACGCGTTAATTAAACCGTTGATCAAGGTAGTTACAAATTCATCTAGTAATTAGCTGTAGTTATACTTTTTACTTTACACATTATCTCATTAATAATACTTTTATCATTTTTACCAGATGAATGCACATGGCTTACAGGCTACTTAGACAGGTTACAGTACCACTTATTACTATTTCAATGCGAAAGAGTTAAGAAACTTTAAATGATGCATTTCGCAATGTTAATTTGATTATAATATAATCAACTGTTGAAATAAATGATAAATTGGTAATATAGTCAACGACGAGTAGTAATGGATAAATAAATAAAATTTTGCTACAAGCTGTTTAAACTCAGCATCTTATAGAAATACATTCATTTAAATAATTGTCTGCAAGGTGTTCGATTATATTCTTTTATCCGTAACATTGTGGAAAATTTCCGAGTCGTTAATACTTGTCTATTATTCTTTCTCTTATTGACATACCACAAGATTATTAACATTATTTCTGTTATGGATGAATGTGACCAGTTTTCTATTTAACAATACTTAGTTAAAGACAAAAAACGCGTTTGTAAAAGAAAGGCGCTAGATTTTGTTATTTTTATTCGTATCAACTTTTTATTATCGATAAACACACCCATTATTCACCCGTAAAGGTAAAAATAATAGTTAAAAAGAAATAGTTTTCAATGTTAATAAAAATATAACCTTCCATTTTCTCAATGTACTTACCTGTTATAGAGAGGCTATAACATCTTAGCTATAATTTCAACTAACATTGGTACAAAAACTGTACTTAAATAATTTCTCACCCATTCATAGTACCTAGTAGTCTTCAGTGGTAATTATTGATGAAGTGGAAATAATAATTAAAAAACTATAGAGCAGCCGGTGAGGGCGATAGCATCGCATTCAGACGGAGAACCTGCGCAGACGCAGAGGCTTATTACACCACAGATAGTCCTTTGTTCTCTTTTTTGTAATTTCCAAGTTAATTAGACAGTTTTTACCGTTAATAGTATCTACAAAACAGTAATTTATTTAATAGGAGCCACATTAATAATTGTAACTAAAACACTTAGTTTGAAACTGACAAAGTTAAACGGTGTAATAACGACACACATACCCGTGCTTACAATTTTTATGACTAGAATTAATTTACGTAATAGTTGCACGATTTTTCATGTGTACTCGTTACATAGGAAAGCCGTTGAACAGTAAAGTTATTGGAGCTTTTCATTATTTTTTAGAATTCTTTTGTACATAAATATTATTAATTAACCAACTAAAATATAGGTTACGTTTTCTTTTTTTTAAAGTCACTTTTCGTTTCTATCTGCATCACCACGTTGTTCTTCTAAACTACGGAATGAATTTTGATGCGGTTTTAACCATCATTTAGATAATTTATTCCGGAAGCTACAAAGCTTTAATATTAAACTTATATATTATCAGGAAATATCGATGTTTTATCAAGTCGTAAAAACCGTGCGAAGCTATACGTACGCATACGTATACAACGTGTAACAGAATAAGCGCAAGACCTGAAAGTAGTTTGCTCAGAATCGGCTTCTGAATCGATTTCCATCATTATTTATATGTGTTAATTTTTCATGAAAAAAATCTTTTCTTTAACTGAAATTAGAACCACCGCGTCTTACCAAGGTAATAAGATATTTTATTTAAGGAAATTTAAGCCTTATCTCAAAGGAATAAAGCCTATTCAAATGCATAAACAAATTTGTAATACGCTCATAGCTATCCTATGTTTCATGTTTAGTCAGGAAGTCTATTTTGTAAAAAAAAACTAGGTGTCGTTTAATTAAATTAAATTACAGATATTATTTTAGTCTTATAATTTAATATTCTAATTGGGGTGTATGAGCTCTTGCGTTTATTCCGTTACAGGTTGTATATAGTAGTTATACGATTTTTTATGTTCAAACGCTCTACTCACAGTAGTTTAAAGAAAATGAACCAGAGTTTTTCTTGAGCAATTTTCTTTTAATCACACGTAGGTAGGTATTATTAGTTCACATTCTATTGGTCGCTAATCGTTGTAGATTTTATCATGAAGTCAGTATCCGTTTTTACAATCTACTATATATTAATGATATTCACAAACGAATGCCATTAGCGTGTATGTACCGGTACCTGTGTCATAGGTACCGACATATCAATTATGTAATTTGCAGAATGATTTGTGCGTGCACAACTGCATCAGCGCGTTAGAGACTGCACTCACAAAGCTTCTACCGATGTCTATAATCAACATTACGGACTGATGCAAGCACTCTGAATAAGCATTAGCCACAGTTTTCCGGAGTCGCTGCATACAAAATGGGTCTATTCTAACATCTAGCTGTGTCATACTTCCCTGTAAGTGCATAACGTGGGTGCACATTGAACTAAACAGCACGTTGGTCGATCTGTTTAATTTCGCAATAATTTCTTTTATCGGCAGTCAGTGCTTAGATTTCCGTGTGCGCGGGCGCAGTGCACGAGTCAAGCGACGTGGTGCGATGAACGTGTGCGATACCATTCATTAGGCGGCGCGGGCGCAGGGCGCTCACGCGTCAAATTAGCCCGAGCCGCGCTTAATTAGACAGAGCAACGTCGTCGCCTGCCCCCGAGCACCCCACGCCGCTCCATACAGACGCCCGCCGTGCACTCGCCTGAACATGATTATCTTAATGCCCACGTACTATCTGAAACCGATTAGTTTAATCCATGCAAAATAAGAAATATTTAGGCCACTTAGTCCACCCAATAAATAAACATAAATGCCAGAACTTTTTTTTGTTACAACAAACATTTTTCTTTTATTTTTTCAGTACCTAAATATACGCCATCCTTATAAATATCTAAAAATATTTGCAAGCCTGGGCTATTGAGTTTAATTAAAGGACAATAGCGAGGATCAGCTGCTGGGACCGTTACACGGCGGCACGCGATGAAACGCGCATGCGCGGCGGGCGGCGCGGCGTGCGCAGACGCAGGGACGCAGCGCACCCGCCCGCCTTGTGACTTAGGTCAAGATCGCTCCACGATCATGCCAATTACCAACTTGACACACAATAATTGTAACGCCTCGTCTGTCGTCAATTAGTTACAACTAGCTGACAGCATCTTGCCGGTATTAAGAAACCAGTTACAGCACTGGGCACGCGATAACGATGCTATTTAAAGATGAAGATCGTAATTACTATCGAAGTTATTATATTGTATAAATTATTTAAATTTTTGTGAATAGATAACTATCTGATATGCGGATATGATTATCCAGTGCGTCACCATATACACTTACTCGTACATACACATAGTATTAATGTCTCTTAGACAATAATTATATCTAGGATACCTGCATACAATGTTGGAATATTACCGTGTTACAATTTCCAGTCAGCGCGGTACTAAAGTTTTATAAAATGCAACAACAAAGTGGTTAAGTTCAAAAAATTGCTTACTATTCGACCGAAGTTGTTCGAAAAAATGTTTTACGCGTAATTAATTGTTCAACTATTACTGAATAAAAACGCAGGCGACGTTAAGTCGGTTCTTAGCCTAATATTTCTATATATGTAACATATATAGTGGAACAATTAGCGTAGGTAATTACGAGAACGGTTTCTATGGGCAGGTGTAAAACATCGACTACTCATAATACCTAGTAACGGCATTGGCTTAAGGCGATACTAGGGAAACGTGCTACTAGGCAGCAAAATTACTGGTTCACCATAATAGATCCTTGGGTAATTCTAAGCACCTTTGGCCGGCTATTTTACTAGCAAAAATTATACATTGTGCATTAGGAAAATCATTTTCAGATCTTACGACGTAGTTACAGTGGATTTAACAGCTTATCTAGAAACTGTTATATTCTCGTCATCTTTAGATTTTAAACTTGCCGTTTAATGTTAATTAGTAAATAATTTGCTTGACTCATGTGTCTTTGATTACTAAAAAGTAAATGAACAATACAAGATGTATACCTATAGTCCACAATAAAGATGATTTGATTTGATTTGATTTGAATACTTAGGTACCTACCTACCTATTATACATGGTTATTGAATTCGTTATTGAACTTTAGTGAGGAAACGTCGCCGTTACTTACACTTCCTTGTGGTCTCAATATTCTTATTTTACGATTCATAACGCAAGATTTGCTCGTACTAGGTAAATACTAATAAAAATCACGTCAGTCAGTATTCCCATCAAGTCGTAATAATTATATCCTAGGTGGATCTATACTAGTTGCGGTTCTAGTCCGTAAGCGATAAATCTTCTGTAACGAGCTTTTTCATTTCCGAAACACAGAAATATTATGAAACAGAACAGTTAAATCTGCTAGTTCACTTTATAGTTCTATTAATTCTAATCGTAGCTTGTGCAACAAGTTCAATCATAATCTTGCATTAGCATTCCTCCTGCGAGCTCAACATCGTCTGACTGATTGTGACTTAATGACAAATACGATACTGATAAGCAATTAATAGTAGGAGCGCAGCGCTAAGACAGGTAAGATCGTCCGTCGAGTTGTTAACGCGTTATAAACAAGGCGAGACACCGACACAGGGCAGATTGTAGTAATGCTTTGTTCTCGTGATCCGTTGCGAGCTCACTGTTGGCAAAATCTCGCGGCACATAAATTTGCCAGGTTCCGTTGTGAAAGCCAATATTCTTTGTGGCGCTGGCGAGGTCTATTTCTAACATTAAATAAATTACACCGATATTACAAGAACGAATCGGTGGAACTTGTTTTAGTCGGACGTGTCTGGTCTAGACGTTGCATCGCAAACATCAATTTCGTGTTGCCTACTTCTAGAGTTATTAACTAAAATTCGTTTTGTTTTATTTTTTTGTACGGTATTTACCTATGCTGAAACTGAGGTGATTTATCGGATCGTGTCGATGTGGCTCGTCTGTTTTTTTAGGTGTTTGTATTGTTTATGCTTCACTTAAAACCAGCTTAACTTGTTGCCGTTTAATCACTGGCTATGTATCAATATTTTGTTATTTAAATTATACAGATGCTTGAGCGTAGTTTTCAATTTGTTAGAAGGTAACTATGAATCATCATGAATAAATCAAGGTCATTTAGCCCAAGCTACTACTATTCTTCTACCATATAATATATTTAATATTCAAGAAATGACAACAGAAGCATATAATGTAAGCCGATTTGTCAGACACAAAGGTGTTGAAAACTTATTTAGAACAGTTATTAGCGTCGTGCTATGTATTAAACAAAATAATCACCAAAGCTGACCGAAATGTTACTGTTATCAATAAAACATCATTTCTGGTTTTAACGGAAATTGGTTTTTATTAACAGTATTCCGCATCCTGTTACTAAGATGCATTTAAGATGATCAGTAATTAAAACATATTAAGATATTATGCAGTATAATAATTTAATTATAAAATTAAATGTTTGACAGATCAATTAATTGAATTGAGTACCTAGGTCAGTCTGCATCATGGTCAAACATAACTTCAGGCAATTCATATACCTGCATAGATAATTACTGAGATCGAAATTTCGCCAAACCGTCTATGAAGAGTAGTGATTATAGTATTATGACAGCTTTTTCATTGTAGCAGTCATTATTAGCTTGGAGTCTGGAGTGTTTTCACACCGGCGGTTTTACAGCGTAGTCGTTGATGCACCGTAGACGCTGAGCGAACGCGAGCAATTTCAAAATTCTCAATAGGAAACACACTGACTATTTTATTCTATTTTGATCCTTAAACATTCTCGCAATTTTACAACACGACGGTAAGAGACGTAGCGTCTACGCCCAAAGTCAATAGATCTAGTGCAAATTATCTGTGCAGAACCATAAAACAACAATAACAGTACACCCATTAAAAAAAAATTACGTCACTTGACACTGAATGACTTTTCCCCTAGAGAAAATTAAGGTGTTTTATTTGTTTTTTCAACCTCAGTTGCGTAGTTGGTATTATAACGTAAATTTAAATATCACTTTTATGTGTAAGTATACCTAGACGTTCGCTGGAAAAGCCAAACTCGTTGGTTGAAGTACGAAGTAGCTATAGGTAGTACAAAACAAAACGAATCAATTATTTAAGCATAGAGAATTATGTTCTGAATTTGAACAACAAGGTTTACATTTCTAACATTGTTACAAACAAGAAACTACAAACGTTAGAATTGCTCAAAACCATATCAAAATATTAGATATTGCGTTGGCGGACGACACGGCTATTGGCACGCTTCTATTTGATTATTTACAACATTTATAGGTTTACTAAACGCCTGCATCGAATGAGACAATATTCTGCAACATCTTGACTAACACAAATATGTAATTTTACGTACATACCATATACATTAATATCTATAACTTAATTTTGGAATTCGATTCTGCCCACGTTCGAAACAAACGTTTTCGAATTATGCTGTATCTGAAACTAATTTATGGCTCAATTCAGAAAGAGGTATTATGTGTTTAGATAGTACATTAGTACAAACAGTGCGCTTCCAATTATTTACGACAGGCCTGCAGCGCCCTCGGGCTGAGTTTCACAACTTTATGGACGAGCGTCATTACCGAGCCGTTGCTCAACTTTGACGCCTTTGATTATTCGATAATAACGCACACATAATTATAATGCCTATTTATTACTTGCAGATTAAAAAACAATTTTACTCTCACGATGTAATGTGATATTAATTCCGATAATAGATACACAATAGTGACGTAATATGACTTTGGGCCTTAGGCTATTCGGAATTTACAAGAACATTTAAAAGGCAATGAATTCGCAAAATGTGTGTAGTATTTTGAGTCATTTTTACGACCTGAAAAAAAAAACAATATTAACCCAAAAAAATGTAAACGTTTTAACCATAATTCAAGTGTTTCTAATACCTATTTAATATGTAGGTATCTAAGTCAAAATAAATTAATATCCAATAATAATGTTAAGTGGCTTCATATGAAGCATTCACATGCTCTATAATTAAATTAAAATAGCACACAATAACCTACGTAATATGAAGAGCACATCGAACCGCTCGATCATGCCGAGGCTGCGCGTGCGCCCCCGCCTTCGCAATGATCCATATTCCATCTATCACCACGGTATTATTTATAGTGCCAATTATAATGGAGTCAGTATCTAATGGTTCAGTTCTTTATTTATCGCCTATCCGAATCACAAGTAGGTACATGTATTGTTTATAATAGTTATAAAACAGCGAAGTTAATTTATGATACGGTTTGTCAATAAAACCTTTTTCTATGAGAGGAAATACCTAACAAGACTCGGTGCGCGCGCGACTGCGCGGTGTTTGTTTTTTCAAACAATTCTGCCTATAATAGACTGCCTCTTTGTCTCTTCTCTGAAATTGAACCGCGCGTAGTGAACACCTTGAGATACCTACTATAAATTATTCTTGCATGTGCATTCAAGAGATATGATCAATACACTAATCAGTTTCGCTTGATGTTCTATCTGCCCGTGTTAAACAACATCCAATCCAATAAATACTATTTTCTTTAATCGCATGCGCATTGCGCTCTGCAACGTACATGTAGCTAATAAACGTACCATTTTACTTAATTAAGAAGGCTGTATGTCGTTCTGCCGTCGGTGCAGACAAAGTTTACACAACATTAAAACGTGATAAAGCTCCACAAAGCCTCCATTATTGTAGCAAATGACAGGCGTTTAATTAACATAGATACTGTGCCCGTGTTAGCGGCGGCTGCGGTGCGGCGGTGCATCGGTCGCGACTCGCGCGCCGCCAGTGCTGCCACTCGCATCTCACGGGTTATTTGTGTCGATAGCGCTATTCGTGCCAATGCTAATGAACACGCCAATCTCGGATCTCGTATACTCGTCAATTTCAAACTATAAGGTATAAAATTTATAACGATAGGATTTAATATTATATCTAAAACCAAATGTGTTAAATATAACACCTAGATAGATTTTAAATAATTTAATATGCACGCAGCTATAGGCACATATCAAAGTTTATATTGTATTTTTATAAAAAATTGTGAGATAGCATTTTTGATGCAAAATATAAATGTACCACAGCATAACTACGTAAATTAATGTGAATAAACTTTTACGATACATTCATGGTTTGAATTGACCATTTCGAAAGTTTTATACAAAAAGATTCGCTCGCGAATAATAAAAAATCACTATAAAATAGAAACGGTAGGTAGGTACGTACAAAGAAACACCGTACCTGTCTAAAAAAAACATTGATCTAGACTCGCGACAATCTAAGAAGTCCGTTTTGACAGCTATAAAAATGCTTTGTGTAGCGATGAAAAAAAAATTGGTTTCTTTTAAATTGATTCTCGATGCATATCGATTGATCATACTTAGAGAGTTTGTAATCGACGACTTATCTACATTAATTAAAACTGATTCTCAAGGCATAACGTTTTATTACATGTACGAGAACGAAACGGCAAAACGGACTTCTTAGATTGTCGCGAGTGTAGTGCAAATTTTTATTGTAATAATAGAAGGTTAATATCGTTTCACTTCAAATGCAGTAGCACAAGCACCGATTTGCACAATTCTGATGCTACTGTAATAAGACATTAATTTGCATAAGCTGTAAGAATTGGCCTCCACTCCACCGGTGTTTTCCTAAACTTTACTCAATTTGATTTAGGAGTGAATAGTGAGTAGCTACCTGTATACATAAGTGGTAACTATTCTAGATGACTCTCGTTAGATATTCTGTAAAAATTATGCGCTATATTTTATTATTGTAATATGACAATGAAAACTGAAAACGACGCGCAATATTTCCCTATAACAAACTGTACCACATTGTCTAAAGTGTGATTAGCTACTAAAATAATTACGAATCTAAAGTAGTCGGAAACGCCCATTTTCGATATTGCCCATAAAATCAAAAAATCATGGGAACTTATCATTTTCTATGTGCCCAAAGCCCGCACCTGCCAGCTTTTCACAATGCGGTATTGATAAACCGCAGAATCAATGGCGATAATTGTACTCGGAACGAAAAGCAACCGAAACTCACGCTCCACTTCAACACACGTGCTTAATAAGCATTAAAATAATTGTGAGGCAGTTTTATATACAGTTAATTATTATAATAAGACCAAAATATGGGCCCCTTTGTGGCCACGTGCTACGCTCCACCGCTTTCCACTAATTTGTGATGTCCTGTTAAATGCTTCGCGGTAAATTCCACCCTTTAATTTGGTAGTAAAGTTACACAAAAACGGTATGCGAACAATAAATTTAAAGTATATAATTTTGCTTATAAATTGAATATCAATTAAAGTCGCATAAGTTTGTAACGCGGATCTGAGATTACGATAGTCGGCGTCACTCGAGGAGATGCAGGCAACTGAACATACGCAATAGTCGTTTAATCATCATTTCGGTAATTTATCAGTCAGTCGCGACGTGTTTTATCCGATGCCGCAGATGATTTTAATTTGGTTTTAACGGCGTCAGTATTCAAATTTATATAATCAATCACCGGATTGTTATGAAAGTGTGCAATACGAGACGATTTCTCGGCCAAATTTGCATCATCGCTGCAACGAGGTTAACATTGTAGTAACGGTGTAGGTACCTATGTACCCCACACAGGTCTGCGAGCTTACACATAAAACGGACATCGAACTACTATCAGCTGAGGCTTATTCCATCAGAGTCGTAAAATGTTTCAACTTGATACTATTTTTTTATTATCCTCGTGAATGGTATCATTTTACATGAAAAATATTTCCGACAAATGTTCTAGAAACTGTCTTCCTTATTGTATCCACTTTCAATGAAGTATGAATTTTATTATCGGTTTTTTATCGGCTGCTGGTAGTGTCAAGAAAAACAGGATGTGATAAGTACATAAAAACGTCTGAATGCACATTAACCTTAGTTTTAAAGTTGCCATTAGGTAACCTAATTTTTAACATTTCAATACTATAAAAATAATCAAAAATCACATTAATTACATGAACGAAAGATGTTAATAACTACATAACCTCTCACTTTATAGACCTTAAGCAATATCTACAGCAATGCTTCTTGCTAATGACCGAAAACTAGAAAGGTGCCGGTCGTATCTCTATCTCGGATGCAACATTTCACTTGGTTCGTTATGAGATCAGTCACAACGTGTCCTTAATTATACATTTATGCAAATAGCACGAAATATATATCACAAAACTTATTAATACCTGCGAAATTTATTCACATCTGCGAAATAAAGTGACGTAACCGATGTGCATTTGTTATTTAAAACGCCTCTCACGAACCTCACATAAAACTGTGCCTTAGTGCCTATGCATTCAGATATTTTTTTAAATTTTCTTATGTAATTTCAGAAAATATTACCATTCTCAAATCGACCCAGTAGAAATCATAAAATATTATGATAATCAAATATTATAAAAGGAAAAGATTTAGATGCCAATCGTATTAGGGTCAATATTTGTATCATTAAGCCGTTTGTGGTTTATCTGTTGCAATGAAGGACAAGGAAAATAGTACAGATATTTTATTAACACATTCACGCTTTTGCTTGCAGATATAATCGTTTCTTACCCAGCATTAAGCATGTGTAGTAACAACTAACAATGACCTGTCTATTTTGATGTCACGTGAAACGCCGACAGCGTTTAATCAGCCGATAGTTCCAAATAAGCTGAACAAAGTACTCACACCATGTCAGATCGGTAACCGGCCGCTCAAATCCCACGGTACTACGTGCGCCTAAATTGACCTGTACGCACCGATCCCTGAAATAACTTACTGTTTTATTACTGTTGTAACACCTACTCCTGAAACTGTGACATAGGTACCTAATTAGTTAGTCCTGTGATCGCAAAATACTGTACCCAGGATTTTGTAATATCTATATCCATTTTTAAAAGAGTGTCTTTGGAGTTTCTTGCCCGTTCTTCTCCATAGAGATCTACGATTTGGAATGGGCAACTAGCTTCAACTTTTTGACTAACTGACCGACTCTTTGACAGTTCAAAAGTGCCTGTAAATGGTTTAATTGAAATAAATGCTTTGAGTTTGAGTTTGCAAGGTGGCCCCCGATAGTGGATTCTTCTATGGTCTGTTCCAAAACTATGTGATGAAAGTGTAAACAAACCCTGTTCAGGTTAAATTGCGTAATCACTCATCCCCATCATCATTGGCAGCCTTGTTCCACTCACTGCTGACTATAGGCCGCTAAATACATTAATAAAACATTAATCTGTATTTAGAAGGTTCTTCTTTTGGTTTTGGTATTCTTTAAAGCGTGATCTGTAATCTAGTATGTGTTCACATAAGCTGTTTTCACTTATTTGGACGTAACGTATTTACATAATTAAGGTATTGTAGTGTATTTATTTATTAGATAAGTAAACACTATCTCATGCACGTCAGCAGTGAGGTTGTTGTCATTAATGTTAACTGTCAGTTCATCACGAATGGTGGGAAACAATTGAAAGTGAAGCGGTGCCTGCACGAGAGGCTGTGGTGATCATAGACTACTTTAAATAAAGTGGTGATGAGCCAGTGTAGTAATATAATCAACAAGATTCTACAGGTATGCAGTTACCAAATATACTACTTCAAAGCCAATTACCTTTGCGTTTCTAATCACTAATGAAAGGCCTTATTTAGGCTTTATCTGTAAAGCAGTGTTATTCCCTCTCAAAGTTGAGTTAATGATGATTGTCCGTTGCATTAAGTACTTGTAATATTGTACAACAGGTGGTAATGAACATCCATGTTGATGAAATACTGCTGCATCTTGAAAGCATGCATACTTCTTAGTTTATAAGTTTTCAATAGCTACCTTTTATAGTATTTAACTAGGAGCTTACACAGGTTTGTGGAATGAGTTGCCACGAGTTTTGAACGTATTTACGAGTATTACTAACAATACGTTGAGCACACACATCGTTTATTTATTTCTATAGAAATAGATACAAAATCATAATGATATCCTGTTTAAATAATTTTATTTTTTATGCTAATAGGAAGATACGGTAGACTAAAATACCTGCGAATTAGGCATTCTGTTGCATAAATAATAGACACATAAATTATATCAGTGTTTTTAGTATTTTAGGCGTGGTTCTTAAAACACGTATAAGATGAACTAATGTTCCAGCTATCTAATTGCGTAACACATTCTCGTAACCGATTAAGACTAATCTATTTCATTTTCGCAGTTCTACAACATTCATTGCGTTATTTACGTTGTCGAGCAGATTTTTTTTTCGAATTTATGAAGCATTGGATTAGCAATCTGTTACAAAACGATTCAGATTGCGCTTGATCGTGTATTATGCAATTAGGGAGCAGGTCTATAAAGAGTTTCTCAAAATTACAAGGTAACTCAAAGGTCATTACATCACAGCTCCTAGTGTTTTAATATTTAATTAACCTCTACGAAATGATCGTAATTATAAGAACACAGTAATATAAATTTAAATTCAAATTGCAATCAATTTATAAGTATTTAATATGTTCCACATTTCAGAACATGACTGCAGTTTGAGTGACAGCCTTAGGTGCGCAGATTGTTCTATTTGTCTGTTCCGAGATAATGCTACCTTCAAACATCATTATTGCATTAATATTTTCTCAGGAAGACTAGAACACGAGTCATTTCTCCGAATCGAAATGGAGTTAACATTGACACTTATCTCTATAAATGAGCTATTATTCGAGGCGAGTAGTTTCGTTCTAAACTGCAGCTGATCTATTACATATTGTCCTACGCATCAGTCATTCGCAATCTTATCTGTGTATCGTGGGAGCGGACAATCCCAATACAGAGCGCGCTCACTGCGTTAGTGTGCGGCCCAAACGGAGACTGCGGCGCGACGAAGGTGACGCCATCCTTATACTATTGCCATATTTTATACCTTGTTTGATTACTACGTTAGCAGACAAGATTTTAGAAATACGCGATGAGTAATTTTCGTAATGAGCGCATCTGAACACGAGACACGGATTTGTGTACCTACTTAAACGTTGCTCCGCAGCTGCAAATCTTTTTAGTATAGAAGGCGATATATTTATTTGACTTATATTCATGTAGTTGTTCGTGTTAATGGGGCTTATTGTATATTTATTTCTCGCCGATGCAGCAGGCCCTCGGGCGCAGATATAAAAGATGGTGGTTATACAGTAGGTACATAAAGTGATAAACTGCTAGACCGATAGCTACGATAAGTACAGTAATCCATGATTACTCGCAATTAATGTTTATTTAGAAACAGCTGTAAAGCTTCTGTGTTATTGTGGCTGGAAATACATTTTTAGTAGCTATCTGTAAATGAAATCGTAAACCTACTTTTAAAGAAAATAAATCATTAACCCAGAGAAAAATAACTGGTCATACTATAAAAGGTACGAAAGTTTTTACCGATTTATCAGATATTTTTTTACCTTTACCCATATCAAAAGACACACATTTGTGAAGCGTGACGCGTGTACATTGAAAGTAGCCGCGGCAGAGAAGCTCCGCCGGTAGCGCTGCGCCCGCGCCGCGCCGTGAGAACCCAATAATTGATTTTACTAATCTCATCTATCGACCGCCGCACTAATACGTGTCTAGACTGCGCATTAGGTACTTGGTCCAGTTATTCTATAGACTGAATAGGACCTATGAATAATATTGTTAACTGTTAGTAAAAGTTTTCCTTGTTTCCGAAAATTATTAATAAAAAGTGCCAACATAATGTAAATAGAAGGTATCTACCAAAATTTTGTCATAAACAACAAAGTAATGACATATTACTTAGTTAACGTCATTATTGTTGTAATTAAGTCCGTCCTAAAACAGCGAGCAAATTACATTTTAACAACTTACATACAAATCATTTTACTATCGTTTTTAAATGTCATCGTTGAAAAATATATAATCCATACTTCATTATATTTTGTATTACATATTGGGAAAAAGTGTATTTAATCATGGTCATTTTGATTCACAGAAATTATTAGTTAATAGTTACTGAAAAGAATATTATAATTGACTAAAGGGTGATCTCGAATTATGGAAATTGCTGCCTTTTGATAAAGATTCCGACATTATCGAGGTCAGGATCAGTTTGTATTATAACATAAAACATATCCTATGGCAATCGGTAATAGCGTAGCTTTCTATCACTAAAAGATTTTTTGAAATCGGATGAGCAGTTTCGAGTATTACCTCCTACATACAAAATAACAAACTTTACCTCTTTGCGGCGGTAATGTAGGGCTAGTAACGCGGCTGTAATGTACATTACTGCCGCGGCCTGCACATGCCCCCATGTTCCATCCCATCGATGGACGAACGTGAGTCCATTAATCCCTAGTCGCGGCCAAGACTTCTATAGTACTTTTCTCAAATAATGCGCGGAAATTCATACTACCTAACTCTCCAAACAGCCACATCGAAACTTTGATAAAATCTTGGATAAGTTACTTCCTTGGTAGTGATGTTTCGAAGAAAAAGTTCGTTCTATTTTTATTACCCTACTACGGCGAAGCAAAACGGAGGGTTATGATTTTGACCGGTATGTATGTGTGTATGTATGTTCATGTTCATGTGTTCCCTCAAATCTTCTAAACTACTCGTCACAATTGGACAAATAAGGTATCGTTGGAAGTATCTTGATCGTCCGCTGGTTATAGGCTATGTGACCTTACATTACGTGAGGCCGTGTAATTGTTATCAAATGAAAGGGCATAATTAGCAGATTTCAAATATATATATATTATAGCATGTTTGAGAAACAATTATTATTACTGTAGACGAAGGAAACTTCAGAAAAAGTATCATCGTACTCAGGTGAATGAAAAGTAAAATACTAGATAGAAACGCCTATTACAAATAAAAACTGAAATAAATTCGTGACCCTAAATAATATCTACCATAATTAATAATTAAAATGCCTAATACGTTCGGTGCGTACTACGCTGCTACGCCGTAGCGTTTCGTAGCAATACGCGACACTCATGAATTTTTATTTTTTATTAGCTAAGTTTTTGTGATTATGTTTTTATATTAAATGTTTTTATATCACATGCTATATTTAATATTATATGAGATTATTGAATGTGAATAATATATTTAATAATAATAATAATAATCGATCCATCATCACTGACAGGACTATTGTTGCCAATAAGCCTGATATAGTGGTGGTGGATCGAACAGAGCGGCGCGCAATGATCATTGACATAACAGTCCCGCATGACGGGAACCTCGTGAAGGCCGAGAAAGATAAACAAATCAAGTATCTTGACTTGGCTCACGAGGTTGTCGACATGTGGGATGTGGACTCTGCGATCATTGTGCCGATAGTCGTATCAGCCAATGGCTTAATTGCCAAGAGCCTCGACCAACACCTAAGGAGGCTCTCGTTGGGCAGCTGGATTAAGGGCTTGATTCAGAAAGCTGTACTCCTGGACACGGCTCGCATCGTTAGGAGGTTCCTCTCTCTGGAGCCCTGACCGCCGGTAGCTTGGACCCTGTTCCCGATACCGGTGGGCTACTATTTTTTATATTTTTAAATGTTTTATATAATTTTTTAGTCTAATATTTAAAAATATAATTTATAAGTATTAAAAATGAAATAAAGAGATATGAATAATATATTTAAAAATAAAATTTAATTGAAATTAAAAACCCATTTGTTTCTAAATAATAACTAAAATAATGTATTTTGTTTTTTGTAATATAACTTTGTAATTTGGGTTATACCTGAAATTAATTCATTTGTCTTTGACATATCTCGGGACCCTGGGGTCCCGACCTTTGGAAGGCGTACGAGGGGCCGATGCCAACTCGCAGACATTTTTAAGTGTTGAGACACCAAACGGCGATTTTCCCTGTATGCACTATGCAAGTGCGGCCAAGGACAACCCCCGATTGGTGTAGGATGATGTAGGGTGTCTATTGCATGATATGCAAACAAAGGATTGATTATGGGTTTGGGTGGCTAAGTGAACTGGTTATCTTGTACTATGGAAAGACTATGGCCCCTGCCTGACCAATGTTTATAAAATACACAGATAAAATGACAGGGGGTGATTTGCACACTCAATAATGGGCCCCCGGGAACGGTCGCTAGCACTTAGTGACGTAGCGGCAAGGAGGGCAACACTTCCTGAGGTGCTTAAGAGGAGTGGAGAGGTATTCCACGGCTATCAGAATAATCCCGGAAGTACGGTCAAGATGCCTACCAGCATCTTACTGGAATACTTCCTTCCTCTGAGCACGTTTGCTCTTGCGAATCTCCACTCAAGCCGGCCAATGAAGGCAAGAATGAGGTGGGCTGTTCCTTGTCAGTGTTCACTCTAGCCGGCCACTAAAAGCAAGCCAGAGATGAGGAACAAGACATCTCCCGGGAGGTAGGGTCCGTGGGGTCGCTACTGCCCAACAGCTCGCCACATGCTGCCCTGCGGGTTTCTGTATCTCTCTTGGTCTGGCTCCTCACTCTAGACCTGTTTCGGCAAAGTAAACTCTACCGACACAGACCCAGAGTTCGGAGCGCGCAAGCCTCACCATGACGTCAACGTCGGTGGGGTAATTTGTAGCTATTACAAAAACACTAAATAATAAAATGGTACTGTCTGATAAAATAACATATTTTTGCAGACTAAAAATAACTGACCATGTACAAACCTCAACCCTGTTTAAAATTGCACAAAGTAACGATAGGCAGTCGATGCCTGTCAGATAGGTATTCGGATCACTACGCTCGTCTGGCTAAACAGTCGCTCATAACTGCGGTGTTAGTCACCTCCGAGTGTTCATTGAAGGATTATGACTGCGCGCTCAACGCTCAGCCGCTCAGCGGTGCTCACTTGATTGGCTTTTTCTCACACAGCTAATAGATAAATGCTTAAGATAACTCGGCGACGATGACTAACGAGATACAATTGTTACAACATGAATCGTAATGTGTACTTAATTAAAGTCTATCTGTTGTATTATTTAATTTTCTAACTACATAATTGTTAATATTATCCTATAACGTAAAAACCATGCGTGGTGCATTGTTGTTAAATTGTATGCGGAAATGATCAACCGCAATGCTCAAAAACTTCTAAAAAGTCGGGCTGACCGCAGGGACAGGACACAGCGCCCGCTACGACCTGACCTTGTTGCGTTAATGCACCCTAATTTCACCACAAGCCCGCCGTGAGTGCGCACCAAAAAACTGGCACGTCATTCTGTTTGCACGACTTGCCGATAAATTAATACTGTCCGAGTGCTCCCGCGAGTAAGACACGCACGATCCTCGCGCAAGTCATCCTGTCGCGCGCATGTCGGCGACTGCCGACTGCCGAGCGACAGATGCAAAGCGGCAATCTTTCATGCTCTCGACAAAAACTTACTACCAAGAATTCACTTAACTCGGGCCAGGTTATCTTCGATTTAATCAAAATGACGAACGGAACGAATCTCTCATATTTTCGTGAAAGTCGACAGTTTGGCGGTTGCAAAGACAGATTTGACCCGATTTATCTTCACTATAGTGATGTTCCATGTATTGCGGATGGGGAGCTGATTAGAAAACGATCGGATCTCGGGCCGAAGGGCAGATCTGCGATAAGCCGCCGACGTTGGCAGCGCATGCGTAATTAGAGATAAACAGAAAATAATTGGCCGCAATCACGCGCTATGAGCGAACGTGCCGGGGCGGGCACCACTCTAGCAGCTACAGCCGAGCGCTCGGCGGAAGCTGTGCCGGGACTCTGGAGCCCTTGGCGTTTGAATAATGATTTTCTCTAAACAAGCGTTCAACTTAGAATTGTATTAATAAACTTGGAAATAGAGAGATAAACTTACTATAGTACCTACTTAATGTTTTTAAAATATTTTCAAAATTTATTTATTTATTTAACCATTTATGTACACACATAGTAAACAGACAAGGAGAAAACTTTAACTTAGATAAACGCGTGTTATTACTACAAGCCTGCGATGGTATTGTGTCTTTTCATAAAAGGCTTTTAAGTTTTTTTTTTTACATTATTTCTTCTGCCAATTTAATTAGTATTATGTTACACAGGAAAAACTACTGATTTCATACAAAAAAAATTAGTTATTAAGTGCCTAAGAATTTATTGCCGATCATCGCGGTAGTTTCAATAACTACCAATAACGCAGCTAGCCGATAAACAAAATTTTAATT
The DNA here is from genome assembly GCA_947522985.1 of Lithophane socia. Taxonomy (NCBI): domain Eukaryota; kingdom Metazoa; phylum Arthropoda; class Insecta; order Lepidoptera; family Noctuidae; genus Lithophane; species Lithophane socia. The sequence continues at coordinate 10,802,007 of OX383256.1, read as the reverse complement.
CTTCCACTTATATTTTTAATGAATAATTGAATAATAATCGCAAATACAAATATGATAATTCTTTGCTATCAAATGTTTAGATTTCATTTTCTGATAAGTAAGCCTAGATGATTATAGGTACTACAGATTTTATGGTTAACTGTTGCCGATTTTAATATTCACTCAAACGAAACATTACATTAGTCATAGGTACCTTACAAATTGGAAATATGTGAAAATTACCCAGATTTAAATAATGTTTATCAATAAATAAACTATTTATCCGTATAGTGGTGTCCAACATTTCAGTTGCCGGAAATATTCAATTATTCTTATTTTATAGAGCAATGTTGACAGCTTTTTATCGCCGGCTAATTAAAATGTGGACATTTTGATTTAAGATTAATTAAAATATTGGCACGGAAGTATAACGAATATACGTGCATGATAGACATCTTAATTCTTTCTGCAAAGTAAGACATAAAAATAAAACTCAAACATCGAACTTTAATTCTACGTGAGATCTATCTGTAACGACATAATGGTGAACAATTAGGGCAGGATGCAACAAGCACCAGCCCGTGTTTATATCTTTGCAGATTAGAGTGTATCATTATGATTACATGTCGTTATCTTGAGTGCGGTACGTGAGGTGAGCCTCAGTGTCGGCTCTCACCTCGCCGGGGACGCAGACTCACATTAACGACTCGAAATCGATGTTTGTACACGTCCGACCTCTTCCAATAATAGGAGCTGATCGATCTGCGGAGCGGTAAATTGCCAACTGCAGACACACTTGGGAAATAACGAAGCAGCTGTATATCATTGTATACTCACTACTAACACTCGTACTTGTACAACAAACACTGTAATTGTCAGTTTGTCAATGCAAATTACCACTCCGCGCTGTCTGTTTTTATTCCATGTACTTGTCACCAGTTATGTACTTCGGTTATTTATTTACACATTTGCAATCAAACGACTCCCAAAGTCGATGAATCTTCATTAGAAAATGAACAAGCAGCACGATATCTATGGATGCTCAATGTTTGGCGAGCAGTAAATTTTGTTCAATAGACGTAGTAATGAATCAATCTGGCTGACGAAGGTTTTCCACAAACATGTCCAAGCACTCAATCGGCGCCTCGAGGCGGTGAGCCCCTTAATTGACATGTGTCAGAATGTGTGCGGCTGACCCGCGGGTCATGCGTGAACATAGTTTGTAGCATTCCGCCGTTACTTTCGCCAACACCGCGCCTCTTAGAAGACGATCTCGTTTAGTGTACTGTGCCGACCCACTAACCCGACAACGAGTCCCTTATTTACTGTCAATTACGTCAAAACAGAGAGCCAGACACTCATTTTGTTCATTAAATCTGCTTCAAAATGTTCCGTAGTCGTCGTTCGTTATAAAACGTTTTCGCCAACTGATGAATAATATGCTAACGCTATATTCTTGAATGGATTCAGCAAGTGTACGAGCTTTTTACGACGTTTTTAAGTGTAGGTTACTTAGAAAATACGTAGATATATAAAGGAGTATATTTACCGTAACACCGTTATTTAAGTATTAGCGTAATGTAGGGTATTCTTAAAGTTCGTGTGAGGAACTATAATACAGGTATATCTTACAAGCAGCTAAGCTTACAAAGTTGCTTAATACAGAATCCTGTACCTAATACTAGGTGCTTAATATTGTCTGATACAGGTATAGGTATTTTAGAAATGTCGATATAAATAGTGCCTAATCGTGATTTTGTAGAGAGGTTAGTACCGTAGCACCTTCGCAAGCGTTCGCCCCGCTCCTCCGCGCCCCCACATTCCTCTCGAGTCCTGAACCGCGCTGAACTTTGCTCTTATTGTCAATTCGTGCTCACCGGTGCGTCGCGCTCCTAAACATTATACCCATTTAAGAAGTCTCCGAGAGATAAACGTCTTTGTTCGAAGGGTGATTGTCGCCGGGACGATGCCTTCGAGAAAACGAGACACGGGAACAATGCTATCCGGCTTGTCGGATCATATTGTTTTGTCTAGTGTCTTGTGAATCGACAGATTCTTGGCTCGCGTAAAACACAAACAAATAAATAATTCCGAAGTATAATTATGAAATAAATAATGTTAACTGTCACTTGAGATTTCAGATAATATGTTTCCCTTGCTTGTTGCAGAATTTTCTACAGCGTAGTACAACGTGCGCCATAATAAGTGATTTTAGTAAAAGTGCGGCGCCAATCATCATGGATCAATGGTTGCAGCGAGAACCGATTACGGGGCGGCGGCGTTTCTCAGAATTTTTATATCATCATGCGCTCGTATGTTACCGACACGTAGTACATACTACATTACTTTAATATCGGCTTACAGATTTATGTAAATTAACTTTGCCGGATCTTATACGTGTACCAACATCACATAATATGACGATTTTAATTTAATTAGCTTGTATCTGTGCCTTCAATTGCGGTTTGCCCTTTGGGGTTAAATTAAAATGTTCTTCGCTATCTGTAATATGATGCACTACATACATACATATCCAATCCGGTTACCGAGGTCTTAAGGATTGTATTAGTGAAAGGCTCATTAAATTCTGTAACCAACAATAAGCTCTATGTTTTGATTTTAATGGTTTACAGTTTAACTGAGTTATGGGGAGTCAGGTCAACAATCTATCTATTTTTTTAATTTCGTTTTCTCAACATACCTACGTGACGACAATAGGCTTTTCAGAACACTTCAATTTCTGTCTAAGTTAGCTTGAAAGATAATATTCACGAAAAGAACATTGATTCTTGTCTCAGTAAAGTTTTATTTGGAAAGAGAATTCAATAAAATTACTGACAAATTGCATATTATTAATGTAATTATAATATTAACTGATTGCAAGAGTCGTTTCGTCTACCTACAGAATAGATACTAAAATAATAATCGCTCAGCTTGCGAAACTTAATAGCCAGATTTCACGCCTTACGTTCAGGTTTAATTGCAGGAATACTATAAGAACATAACGTTATGAACATTTATTTCTGCAAATAACCATAAGAACTAATAAGTACATACTTATGTTTATAACTAAGACACCAGAAGCATCCGCATTGGTACTTAGGTGACTATAAACATTTTATTGTTTGTGTGCTTTGTCTAGACTGAAAGGGTTATGAAAACTAATTATTCAGCGCCTTAAGGCATTTACGACTGAGAGTAAAAACATAAAATCATTATGTTAATGTTGCTTTAGAAATCCAACTAAGTTTTAGTTCGTATGTTTTACAAAACCAAAACTACACCTTGAATATAATAGTGAGTATTATGAGTCGGGCAACATATTGCTGTAACAATAATACGGCACAAATTCAATTCATCGCAACTCGAGGCAGACGATACGTTGACGCAACTCAAAACAATGGGGTTTCGGTTCACCGACCTTTTGGGATCTGTGACATCGCCGCGAAAATATGGGCACAGCACAGCACAGCTTGCACATTGCGTACTCGCTGAAGCGCTGAGCGGCGCGCGCGCAGCTGATGACGCGACCGGCGCGCCGCTCGTGCCACGCTACGCCCCTTCAGATTAATGGGCAATAGTGTTGAATTTCTAATGAGAGTAACAACTTGTGAAATTGAAATGACGTTATATACGAGTATTAGTCATCGAAAATAGCTTACAACTTACAATATTATCGTAGAACATTCCTAAAGATACTTACTCATCTAAAAGCTAAAATACCCGAGTGATACTAACTATAATACGTATCTTAAGATTTACGTAAGCCACTTACATAAATCCTCGGGTATTTAACAGGGTTTATATTCATAACATTTGTCTAAATACATTTAAATATACATCAGTACGGTGAGGTCTCACCTTTGTACGTTTTCAGAGGTCATCTTTGCATTCTACTAACGCGTGGCAATTTATCATTTCATTTTACATCAATAGTTCATTACAGATTTCGTGTTGTGCATGTACCTCCACAGGCACATATATAGCAATGCATAGACACTGAAGAGTTAAGTGGGTTTTAGTTTTACGAGTTGTGCGTCGTGCGGACACCGCAGCCCAGCGCGCGGCCCCCTCGGCGAGCAGATAATGCAGGCTCCAGGCCTCAATAAGAGTAATGCGGCCTCTTTACCACTCCGTACAGAGACGTCTTATTTAGAGCCAAACGCGGCACAAACGCGGCTCAAATTGAAGCCTTTCAGCGCAATTACCTCTGCGAGCAACGGCGCGTTTAGCAGCCGACTATCAAATCAAGTATGGACTTCCTTTCGCACAAACCTGTAAGTTACTCACATTAACATAGCACCTACAAGCTGCTTGATGGCCGTCGAATGTACCGTTTACACAAATCATAGCCTCATAATGTACAAATTTAGTCGATGATTGTTTTATTTGTCTCTTCCGTAGCACCTGTACCGAGTATTCTATTCTATTCCTATACCTACCTACTTTCTAGAAATTTTATTTTGTATCGATCTATCGTATAACTAAGTCCATTGTGCAACGGGATTTTTAATTGGGAGATGATTTTAAGTAAAAACTATACATGTTTTAGCTCTACGTAGTTTCTTGCAATATTTATTTCGGTTTAAAGTGTTGAGTCAAATCCATATCAGCGATACATGATTGAATGATAATAGTATAAAAGTTACGTCAAAATGTTCTCAATCTTAGGAGCTGTTTTCGAAAGTTAACAGTGAAAAAACTTCCTTCTTTTTTTGAATTGGGTTAAAAAGTGAAACTTTCTAGTCGCATCCATCTTTATAGAAATGAAATATTTCAGTAACTTGATTTCACAGGTTGCGTATTCATTTCACAGGTCACCTATTTATTTTACAGGTTGCCTATTTATTTCACAGGTCGCCTATTCATCACACAGCTCGCCTATTTATTTCACAGGTCACATATTCATCTCACAGGTCGCCTATTCATTTCACAGGTCGGATATTCATCCAAAAATACTGCTAAACCTAGCCGTGAGTGGTCTTGTTGGCAATAAACTATCGGCAGGACATGTTATCAGTGTGACGTAGGTACCTATACAGAATACTGGCCTTTTAATCACTTGAATAAGAAGGTATGGGTAGATTCTCAATCCAACTCAATCTCAAATACTTTCGCAAATTATTTTACAAGCACATACTAAAATGGGTTTTCCTAATCTCTACTCAGAATTGAATTAACAGACCAAATTACGTGCCGCGGGGATGTTATCTAAACGTTTCACAATAGTATTGTTCGCAGAGGTTGGCAGTGTTGGCACACAATGGAACACCAAGAGCGAACCTGTCGAGAGAAGTAGGGCGCCGAGCGTCGCCGCGGCGGTGTAGCGGTGGTGAAATGCGCGGTGGGCGGCGCCCGGCACGCCGCTCCGCCCAGCCCTTTCACCGCCGCCCGCCCGCGGCGCCCCGCCTCGCCAACCTTCCGTCCTACCCTCGGATGAGGGTACCACACCGCTCAATATTTCACAACCACATCACGCTGTTCCCAGAATAGAGCCTCGCCTCGGGCCTTGCCCCATCGTGCTCATAATGAAAACGACGCTTGCAAAACAACTGATCGCTAACTCCATACCTTTCAATTTCAACCCTAACTAAACTTTATGCTGCATTAGCGACTAAGGTTTCATGATTAGCTGCAAATCGATGTAATTAAATTGAATGGCGTCTTATTAGTCTGTAATTATATAGTAAGATGGAATTAATCAATAATCAGCTACGAGTCGCTTGATGGCATCACTTACATAATTGGAAGTATTCAAATATATGACAAGAAAATGAGCGTTTACTTAAATGTTATATGGATCGTCTAATAACTAATTTACTAAAGGACCGACTGGTATGTACAAATATATCTACTATATTCATTTTTAAATATCAATTTATGTTTCAGACCATTCCAAGGCTAGAATCTCCAAAACGATTAGTTATGTCTAGATCTAAAATATCTAACTGCCAAAAGATTTAAATTATTATGCAATTTTAGTAATGTATTTATTATGTATTAGATAAACTATTCTCTCTGATGGTCTCATAGGTAATCTTAAACAATTTTGTTATTGTTTTAACGTTAAAGCATTATTTATTGTATATACTAAGTACCTAAGTACTTACTTCACTTTTGAAAATCCTACACATGAACTAAAGGTTTAATCATATGAAATGACTTATGCTGCACGACTGTGCTACGTCTACTCTATTTCATTTATTGTGAAAACTACTTTTTTATTATCCACATTTCTTTGAACCTTAATTTGCAGTAATAACGCCATACGAACATCAACAATGTGTCCACAGCTTCGCATGTTCCCAGTGTTTACTGTTCTACGCTTATGGCGGACAATAACTACATTAAGTATCTGCATCGTGTTTATTGTCCCTCAATGCTTAAACCCAACAACAGATGAAAGGTTAAAAAGCTCAAATAAGCGTGCATTAGGAAAGAGGTGGCCTGCCGGGTCGCGGTTAGAATGCAAACTGCCGCCCATACATTAAATCTGCTGCATTGGAATTGCAAAGTCGTGATTTGTCAAAGCATAATCTAAGGAACCGCAATATTCGCACATCGTAATTATTATCAGTGGTAAAATGGCAGCCAAATCTTTTGTTGTATCTTATGTTTATCAGACGTAGTAAAATAACGAACTAGAAAAGCCTAGTGCAATAAATAACGCGCTAGTACCTACCGCTAGTAGATTAGTGTAGCGACACTTCATTAACGCACGTCGGCAGGCCGCGCGTGTTCTGGCAGACACCCCTATCGGTATCATTAAATTATATTCCCGGAGCGTGTGCGATGTAACCGTTACGACGACCAGCTCCGATAAAGCTTTGATTTATAACGTCGAATATTTAATGACAACAGACAATTGAAATTTATTTATAAGGCGCACAGTTTAACTCCGCATGTTACAAATAAATTTTACAGTTAGCATCACGTTTACCATATTGTTGGCTGTTTACAATAAGACTGTCGTCTAGGGCTCTTTTGTATTCCACGAGAGGATCTTTATTGGGGAATAAGGTGTAGGATGCTCGGCATAAGCAAAATAGTGTGCCCATATATGACCTTATGCGCTTACAGGGCGAATAATTCAACGAGAAAATTCATGCAATTGTACTTGTTAACCGAGTTCGAGAATGGAGCCAATGGAGGAGGTTCTCAAGATGACACCTGCATACTAACAGTTTATTGTTATAGGTTCGCACATACTTTAGATAAGAATGCATCGATTTGTACTATCTTGGGCCCAAAATGGGAAGATAGGAATGTTTATAGAGAGTCTCCGCTTCTTCGGACCTTTATACATAATCGTGTAGGTTATTCTGATTACAATAACGTGGGTAGGTACGTATCTTTCTTTGCATCCTGGCATAGGTAGGGTCAATTTTTTTTAAAATACGTCTACTTAGGTTGTTGTTTATCATTTATCAGGGTATTTATTCAAACACGTAGAGTTTCTGGTTCTACGCACTGCGTCTACAGCGACGCGGTCGGATCTCCTCGACCTTGATGATTTGTGTTCTTTAGTCGCTCCAGACTACTTATTCAAGCTGCTACGAAGTTACAAGGGGTAAAAAATTATGAAAAACTCAATTGTTTTTCACCCTAACAACAATTACCTCACCGTTAATATTGTTTGAAAAGAACCCCTTCAAATGTTACCCTAGTCGTTATTTTAAACCTGCTATAGACTAACAGGTTTTTTGTTTATATTATTTTGCAGACAGACAGGGGCAACATCATAATATAACAACACGAAGGAAGTTGGTGTAATGCAAATACCACACAATAATGCAACAATAAAAATAAACGATTTTTAAGAATAATGCACTAAAACCTGCATGCTCAAGAAGCCGGTGTATTTTTGAAATTTTTATGTCAATTTTTAAGCCACTAACCCACCCAGTTCTTGAATACGAACACATTTTAACCGATGCTGCATGCATGCAGATTCGTTAAAATGTAGTCTCGCCACACAACTACACTAACGCAAATTTACTTTTTTGCAATAGAATTCAGGGAAGTGTAGAATAACAAACAATGCACGTAGAACGAATGATGATTAAAAATTAGCAGTTCTTCACAAACTAGTTTTGCCTTACTCATTTCATAGATAGAAAATATGTTTGCACGTATCTATATCTAATCATAGATTAATTAAAACGTTAATAGTTTCATTGTTTGGTATTAAACTTACACGTAATTACATGTTTCGTTAACTGTATTAGACGGCTAAACTAATTCAACAACACGTCGCATAAAACGATTACACTAGTCATTGGAAGCGTGAGAGCGAACTACCCTCGACGGACCATTCTAATCGAAATTACAACGAGCACGAAGCACGACCGCGGCAGTATCGCACCGGAGCACCGCGCTGCGCCCGCGCCCGCCGCCGAAGCCGCGACGATGCCCAAGCTCGCGATTTATTGGTCGGACCAACCGACGCGCTCCTTCAATTATTAAGCATTTAATTATAGTCAGTACCACCAAGATAAATCGCGACCAATTATTTCTAACTCCTAACGACGCAGCGGGTTGCCCAATGGCCGATATTTCGCGCTCGCGGCTTCTACTAGCTAATAATTGAATTTCCCCCCGAGAACAATTGCTCGATTACAGCACAGCCCGACACGGATCGACGCCTAATGAATCTCCCCGGTGTCTAGTTATTTACCGAGATAAACTCTGTGTTTACTGGGTACATGCGCATGATTGCACGAGCTACCAATAAATTAGATTTATCAGCTACCTACCTAGATACTTATTTTCTTTGAAATAGATTTTAAGATATTTATGTCAAAGCTGACAGATTATTTTATTATAATTAGTACGTTATGGTAAATTATTTTAGGCAAGCAAACATATGAACCGGCATTTACAGTTGCATCATACACCTGGCTATTATTTCATCACTAATCTATAAACACAAAGTATACTGGCTGGTACAAATTTACGATTTTCGTAGCAAACCATAATTCCAGTGCTTGCTAACCTGACTCCTCACAATAGCACCACGTACAACCATTAAACATAATAATCTGTTTCGAAACACGGAGCAAATCAATATCGGGTATTGACCGACGCACGCGCCGCCCGCCGCACCGCTTCCAATCAATGGGATGCAAGCCCCATTTCACGATTTCAATATATTTTAATGAAATGTCAGCACTTAGTGAAATCTGTATTGTGTAAGGTGAGCCGAGTTCTCTTCTTGCCCTCCAAAATTAATCTGTTTATGAAATAAACAAAACAATGGGAATTGTTGCTCTAGCACTTGCGCGATTGTATTTGGCAATACATAAATCGGCGGTTGATACGAATTAGAGAAGAGTAAATGTGCCGAAGCGTGCGTACGTATCTGACAGAACAACAAATTCAGCTAATGCTATTAGATTAGCCCATCGACGTAAATCTTAAATGACATGAAACTCCTTTTAAGGGCCTGGAGCCTTTAAATAAAAGTAAAATGAAACCGTCATCGTTCGAGTCGGTGGCTAAGAAGGCGGCGGGTATAGTGGCTGAATGTTCAGTATCTATTAGCGGTAATATCTTAGCGGAGAGATGGCTCTGGCCCAGATCTGGAGCCGGTCGGACCAGTTCTCCGAGCATCCTTGCGTAACACAGCCGAGCGCGGGCCGCGACCGCTTGCAAAAATGCATTACAAAGCTCCCAAATAACACACGCCCCTTAAAAGCTTTTCAAGATTCGCGCATAGCTGTAACCATCGAGATATAAGTACTAACGTACTAGAGAAGACACCGTAAATTCCTACTTTGTCTCGTTCAACTGCGGCGATCGCGCCGCAGTTTGTCGAAGAAAACGCGTAGTGCCGTGATTTACATGGCGCTTAAGACCTTTTTGCCGAGAATAAATACACTTCCGCAGCAAATCTAGCACTGTGGTTAATTAGGTACGGTTTAGACGAATTGTTATTATTTTAGCGCTGCAGCGAACTAAAGATTCAATACGAAGAATAGGACAATTCAGTTATTTGACGTAGCTTCTCTAGTACGTTAGTACTTATATCTCGATGGCTGTAACAGATTACACGCGTGGCGGTGCTACGAGCCGCACCACGACACATTTAACTCATGATCGTTGCGCAATATGCACCGATTTTCGACAAGGAAAGCGCATAAACTGGAGTTTATTGCGGCAATGTCAAATAATAAATCACCAAATTATAATTACGCATGTCTCTACCACGCCCTAGAATGACATACAATTTTTTTTCGGAAATTATACAGCAACATATTATTTATTGCGCTTCTTTCAATATGTTTGCATAACTACATCGTTTAGGTAGAAGTCGACCTCGAAAATTGAATTTTAAAGAGATGTGCAGTAGATGAGTTCGTGGTAGATACAGTTTATGTAGTGTTTTGCTCAGATTCATTTTCTAAAATGTTTAAGAACATAATACGACACGAATTAATATCCATATACTCCGATTTATTGGCTATTAATTAAAAACTTATACAAGCCATTAAGATTACTAGAGCAAAGCATAACGTCCGTGTCATTATATAAAATCGTAGGAGAGCTATATCAGTTATTAGGCAAATAAATCATGATACTGGTGTTCAGATTTCATCTCTGTATGTATCTGAATAAGATTCACAATAGGGCCACAGCCAGCAGAAGCTTTACTTATCGGGCGCTAAGTTCCCATGCTACTTACACGCCGGCACAAGACTACAACACTGGAACATGATCTTCGTGATAATTTATTATAGAGACTAAAGAAAGCGTGCGCGCAGCCTGCCCCTATTAAGTGATCCATACATCAAGAAAGCCTCTGTTGCATCCGATTACTCGCTGAGATTAACGGTAGTATCGCCTAATGTCTAACCGCAGCCCCGCACTAAACTACCTAAAATAAACGATATGCTTGTACAGTCGAGCTGCGCTTATCTAAAGAAACACGACTTCAAGTAAAACATATAAGTTGTGAGCAAAACAAATTATCAAAATCAAGATAATGCTCCTTCTATCAGAAATTTTGAATAACATTTTTGGTACTTTAGTAATTTAAACACATTACAGGTATACAATTTACTTGCTGGCTGATTGCTGATTGTATAGCCTCGCAACGCGGGCGCAGGCATGGCTGCCCTCACTAAAATGTTAATAAAATTACCGTCGAATGCAACGGACATTATACTTAATGCGCCCAGTTAGAGCTGGTGAAGCCAGAGTTTCGTCTAATACATTCGTGTTTCGTTTAATTTATAACTAGCTGATATTAAGACATCCGAGTCTTCATTACCTTTGGCGACACCTGGTTATAAACGGCCCAGTGATATGCAGGGCTGTCACTGATAAAACTAAATTATTTCATGAAAAACTGTCAGACCAAATTAACTAGTTTTATTGCCGTATAAACAACATAAAACAGCAGCTAAACGGACATTACATATACGAATCAGCCATTTATGTAAATAAAGTATGTTTTGGCTCAATAGGAGAGGCAGGCTGTAGGGTCAGCAGAGCGACTCGTGACCGAGGCCCGCGCGCCGCCGACGTACCGTCACGACCGCCCTCGCCTCGTCGCCTCCAAATAACATGATATTACTCACTAACTGGCCATTTCACGCCACGCTTGCTGCAACTATCTCTATGAAAATATTGTTTGTATCTAATATGTCCTTACAAATCCTATATTTCAAGCGCATTGCACTTACCATTAATAAAAGATAAGTATCTACAAACAGTTTCAACAAATCGCATCCTAAGTTCTTGAAATAGTTTAGTCAGGTAAAGTCAAATAAGTATATTAAATACATACTTGGCAATTGAGACTATTAGTTGTGAATTCTATTACTCCGTGAATCACACGGGCACACATTATGCGTCATATCATCGCAAAAAAGATGGTGAGATGAAGTAGACACTGTAGACAGACATGTACATAAACGCATTCCCACCTACAAGCAGCCTTTGCGATGAGGTGAGAAATGTGTGAAAAACACAAACATTTTGTTTAGAGAAAATGGATTCTAATATAACGACGGAATGAACTGTGGGAGTGTGTGCACAATTAATGTTTCATTTTTGGATTGATATTAACATTTTTATAAAGATAGCACACAATCGGTTCAAGAAATCGTTGATCATTCAAATTTTAACGATGTTCTACTAATAAACACTGTAGGTACCGTTGTTTACTTGTATCCAACTGAGTAGAGTCAGCAAAACTGCAGAACACCCAGCTTACGCCCGCCGTCATGTTCAATTTATGTTTACATATATTTTATTTATGAATATACTTCCAAGTTGTTACAACAACTTTACACTTAAATTACGGATTAAAATATTTCACCAGAGGTACTTACGTACCGACGTGCGAAAGTGCGCACGGGCATCGATCGATCATGCTTTGAATCGGCCGATGTCATACACACGCAATAAGTTTTATATATTCGAGGTATTGAAGCTTTGAGAAGCGTACTGGGAAATGGCTGCTGCCCTGTTCTTAACTTATAGGTACTGAAGCGTATTTTGTTGATGTCGTATGTTTCAGGCTCCATGCTTCATAGCCAGCATGCAGTCTATATCTGCTCAGCAGTCTTGTTGGTAGGTCTACACTGTCGCTCGCTGTCTCCGGTGTTGTGACAACTTCATCTAATGCTTGATATTCTTTGTCCATCGGGCTGTTGGTCTGTTTTCGGGTCTGCGTTCGTCACTCTCGAGCAAGTGCATTACTTGAAGCAGGAAGCTAGACACATGATGATCAAAATATTCGGATTTATATGTATAATTCATTGAATAACCTTGCCATGTCACAAGTACTTAATTGAAAGTAAAAAGATAACTTTACTTGAACGATAAATTAAAATATTGAAATCTAAAAAAAAATACATTAAAATTACATTTAAATATAACCTAAATTAAATTCACGCGAACCCATAGGTAGTTACGAGTTTACGAGTACAGCGATGTAATCAATGTGAAATTCTTAATTCACATTTTTTCTTCTGTCCCGGAACATTTATCGATAAATTGACCCGAATGCACATAAATAAAGTTAATGAGGCAAAATCATGGCATACAGCGTTTCAACCTACATTGCTAGTTGTTATTTGAGACATCGTATATTTTAATTAAGCAAGAAGTACTTTAATTGTACCCAGATGCATTGGCAGCGCAAAATACCCGAAAATCTTGATATTTTAAATGTTAGTAATGCAGGTATACTACGTCATACAAGAAACTTTTGAACTATTGCGACACTTGCCTGTACGCTACGCATTACTTCAACAGAATGTTGTTAACTTTTAACTTCTCTGTAACGTCCATAGCCAAATTCAATTAAACATTCAAAACGGATACTTATACAATGACAAAACAAAAAAAAACAACAAAAAAACGTACCACGTTTCGCGGATCCAATTAGAATCCATTTTGTTGTGATTAAAGATAGCTCTGTGTCCATTGTTTTGTGACAATGGCGGCGCGGCGTGAAGGAAGCCACGGCGGCGATCGCTCACCGCCTGTCAGGTGGTAATGGCCGGACCCTTGGCACGTTTACTGAATCCACTCCATCATCGACACTCATTTCATTAAATGTTCGCCGATAGCCGCGACGGCCACCATTGCGACACTAGTTAACTCTAAAACACACGCTTCTGTATTAGCTTTTTCACTGTCACTAACATCGATTGTGTTAAACGAGCTTCAGCTGCGATCAATCAGTTACGTTACACCGATAGTAATAGAAAGAAAAATGATTCTCGTAAGCCGCTGATCGTGCAGCCGAACCGTGTAGGCCATACATCACGCGTTGTAAAAGACACCAAGCCTAATAACATTAAACGTGCTTTATATTTATAGCCTCATATTTGATCCCAGTATCATAAATATATACCTACTTAAGACACTAATCATATTCAACACCCAATATTGGATTTTAAAACGCTTAAAATACTAAAATGGGAATCCAATCAACAATTCAACAACAAGTCTTGGATTAGCCTAATAATATTCTGCCCAACATGATTTAGACACTTAAATGGAAAATTATATTTTCCAGGACAAATTAAAAAATAATCTATATTTATTAAAATGAATCCCTATTTCCCTTGGTCACGCCATCACGCGTGAATGGCTGAACGGATTTGGATGAAATTTGGCACATAGGTAGAACATGAACTGGAGAAGGACATAGGATACCTTTTACCCCGATATTCCCACGGGATCGAGACTTATGCGAGTGAAACCGCGGGGCGCAGCTAGTTAACTATAAAATAAGGTGGAACAATGTCAGTTACAATCAAGTGGATTTGTTGACTTTGAAGAAGAAGCAAATACATCACGTGCAACGAGCACGTGGATACCTAGACAGGCCTCGCCATACATTTTTCAGGGGTTGTAATCTCCTGCGATAAAATTCAACTATATTATTATACCGAATCGATCCCGAGTCGATACCGAACCGATCGTAATAACGATCCACACAAGTATGTAGGTATATCAATTTTATTATTCTCGTTTTCCAACTGGCTTGTCCGAAGATATAATGACACTATTCATGTCGCTACATTAATGTTGATATTTCAAGCCTAAAACACAAAGCTTGTTTATGTAGCTAACTAGGCCTTCAATATCATTAAACTTAATAAGCTTTTTAATATCTAGTTATTTAAGGGCTTATACAATAACACGCCTATCTAATAAATGTTCAACTTAAAGCAAATAGGATAATAAATCAATATCCATAGACACGATGCCACGTTCAAAAAGGTAGAGCTTATTGTTGTTGAGAAATAACGTAGACTTTAGATTTGTGTAATTATTAATTGGTAATTGGATACCTATTCCAATTATAAACTATCTTTGCAAACTGCAATCGGATATTTGAGTATATCTACATTAGGTACCTAATGGCAAGGTAGGTTGGTACTAGTGCATAAGCTGCAATGAACATAAATAGATAAACTTGACAGCTGTAGACAATTCATTCTCATTAGCTTATTCATGACAAAATTATAAAATTATTCCCAAATTAGAGTTACAAAATTCAAACAGCGAGCAAACGGGTATTTTACAATGTAAGCTAAACGACTTTCGGTAAACGAGATGTCGCAGGCCTTGAATCTACAAGCGTTTACAAAATATACAGCTAAAGCGCGGAGCTCTCCTTCGACAAGCACTATCACATTTGAATTTTGCTTACATATGAATAAAAACATGCAAAAATAGCTGTCGTACTGCCACCCACTATTCTAATACCGAATAAATAATATAAATATTAATCAGAGATGTTCAACCTGTTCTTCAATGTTGCACATCTATGCATATTTGGTCACACATTCACACTATGACATGCATTTTGTGAATAGTTGATTATATAATCTGAACTGATGTTTGAATACTCGATGTTAGCCCAGTTTTAAAATTATGCAACGATTTCGTTGGTGCATTACAAAAACAAGAGATTACAAGCAAAAATTAATAATGTCTACCTACATCAGAGTCATCAGGGTAAGTAGGGAGAAAACAAGTGCACTTACATGATTAAGTGGAAATGTTCTGATTAATGGTTTCTCTTGCTGACCCCCTGGAAAACGCAGTAAGCGGTGATTAAGTTTTTATAAATATTCATTATCAATTTTATATACTGTTCGTAATACACGTCGGAACTGGTCCGTTTTCTCTTTCGACGAAATCGTGCAAGTGCAGGACAATAAATCAGAAGTGTAAAGTTGCCTCAATTTACGCTCATTATTTCAGTCTTTAGGTGCAATTTGCCGTGGGCTAATTGTATTAATTAATGTCCATTAAGTTTGGATGCGTTAAAGCTGTTGTCATTTTGTTTCTTTTCTTAATTTTGACCTCGTGCCGTTTGCATTCAGACAAATATAGGTATGTAAAAAACATACATCCAAATACATAGGTACCTATTTGTTTTACAGTACTATTACCTATTTGTATTACGGTACTATTGTTTTTACTACATCTATAAAATTAGGCATCGCATTTATTGGCCCTAAACTTAAAGTTAACTTATCGTAGATTCTTTTATCAACGAAAGCCAAGTTAAGGCTCCCGCAGACAGGCGCGACGCGTCTCTGTTGAAACAATTTCTACAAAAACTTCACGGAAATAGTTCTACCCTCGCGTCTGTCGCCTGTCTGTGGGAGCCTTTAATCTGTAGTACTTAACTTGCTGCCAAGTAAATTTTGAAAATATTCGACTTTATTTACCAAATTTTAGATTTTTCATGAGATTCTAATGTCCTTCTATAGGTACCTAATTTGTGATATTCTAAAAATTGCAATAGTTTGATAATTAGTCGGTAACCTACAGGAATTTAACAAAATTGTCCAACCAAACTAAGTACCTACTTAAATCTAATTAGGTAAGTACATACCTAAGTAAGAGCCTCTATACCAAATATTTGACCACGTTATTCAGTTGTCTTTCCTCGGGACAGTGCAGTTCGACTTTCTGCTATTATGTACTCCGAATATCCTAGCTAGACGGTACCTACCTACAAAAGAAAGCTCCCAGAACGTTTCTAGTTACAACCGACAATAAGCCACTCTTGTTTGGAGAACTTTTTAGACAGCTAGGACCTATTAAATGACTTGTCCTTCTGTAAAGGAAGAAACTTTTGTGTCAGTTTAATTTAACGTGATAAATACCTAAAGCAGTAAGCGTGTGGGTGTGTAATAGTATGTGTCTATGTGTGCGTAGTAACTCTCGTGAGTTAATTTAACGACATTTTCATTTAATCTTACCTGCACAAAGATGCTTCTTATGGCGGAATCTTTCTGCAAGCGTTAACGTCCAGTTCCAGCTTGTTCATTTTAGCTTTTGCTTAGTTGGGCAAATTTAGTGGCAACCCTGGAAAAGCATTTAGGAAAAGTTAATTATATAATAGCTAAGTAGTTAGCATCAAGCTATATTATGAAATGTATCCTTTATACCCAGATTACCCAGACAGATAACCTTACCTTTAAAGTTGAAAACAACCATGTTGTGTGTACACCTTAATCCATAGTTATGTAATCATAGCCGATTCTAGACATGCTTCAGGGGAATACTTACTCTGATTTTCTTCTGTTAATCTATTAATTGACAAAGATCCAGAAATCTTAGATTTTATGTTAAGTGAAATTTGTAGAGCAATGTAAACACGTGTACCTACCTATGCTCACCGTAAAGGCACCGGTCTTGAATGTAATTAGCGATTTTGCACAGCGCTGTCGGCGCAGGCGGCGGCGATGGGCCCGGTGACCCCGCGCCCGGGTCACGCAAGCCGCGGGCCCAACCGGCCGGGTTGCACCACTTGCAGCGTTACTGGAGTGTAACCTTACACAATATCTTCGTGTCAACTGTATCTATAATAAGGTCGAATTTCACCAATAAAACTAGACGCGACTAGCACATCTTAACCGCCTTCATAATTTATGTGGAATATTAACACTAACAGCTTTTAAACGCGGTTAGATGCGCTAATCGCGTTGAGTTTCATGGGCGAAATTCGCCCTTACAGGTCCAGAAGCACCTGTAGGTATTAGAAAATAAAATTAATCGAGAAATTAAACACGATCAAAAGAATTCATCAGCATTAACGGCGCAATAAACGTTGTAATGTCTTGTAATAAAAGCATCCATCATACGTTTTCTATGTTAATTCCGAACAGCAGAGAGCATGTTAGGGTTGGACCATTAACTTTCATTTAGAATTAATAAGCTGTTACCTGAATACATTTCGTCATTGAACAAATCTAAGAATTTTTTATCAATAAATAGGTAGGTAATGCTCAAAGAATCTAACGACATTTAAAGATGTATAACATCCATTTCATATTCGTGACAACCCTAGGTAGGTATACTAAACGTGAGAGAGGGCACTACCAATCGACCTAGTGCATAAATATAAAACAACTTCATTGCACACACATAACACCAATATTTATGGTCAGAACTGTAGCCAGGTCACCGGAGAGCAGAGGAGCTTCGACTTCAAACGTATTTTAGTACTTTCATCGCAGATTTGAATATTGCGAGGACATTGATTATCCGATGACTGGAGGTAGTATCTAGTTACGCGCCGTTTCAGGTGGATGTCTAGCATCGTGGGACAAAGGCATTGTTGTGGGCATCTGGGCCGCGGCCGCAGCACACGCCTCTGTTCCGAGGCGGGGCGGTGAGCATACCCATTGGTTACCGTCGCCAGAGCGTGACAAGTTTCATTGGACAATCCAACCAACAGTGAAAGTGACGAAACGCTCCTTGCACGAAGCACCTTGGGCAAAATTAACTACGACAATTAGGCCACTATTAAACCTTAATCCAACATTATTAACTATCATTAAAATATAAATCTACGTTTTAAATAAAGCTTTAAACATTGTAAAGGAAAATCTCCGATCATATTGGAAACAAATGGAATTTTGTTCCGCCTATCTTCTTATCATGTCGATGGCAACAATTGTTTGAAAAGAAGTTAAGTCTCGGAAAAAGTTTGCAACAATTAACAAAGAACAACATAATCTACTTTAAAACAGAAATGGAAATGATTAAAAACTGAAATTGATTTTATAGGTTTCAGAAATGAAACTAAACTCGTAACTACCTACCTTACTTAAGTAGGTACCTACTTCCGTCATCTCCTTGACAGCCATATTCGTCTAGTGGTCACAGGTGCACCTGCTGAGCGCGGGGTCGCAGACAGACGGTTTTTCCCTTCGGGGAATACACTGATACCAACATACCTATAGGCGCTTCTCAGAACGCTACAAAACTGAACAGTGCAAAACTGTAGGTACTGTCGCGTCTGTCGGTTGGTTCTTTTAAACAACGTTTCGTTCGTTCGTTTAAACAACGTTCGTTCAACTTAGAACTTTGTACTTATTTTGAACAAATCAATAAATTGTATAACTTTAACGTCTAGGGTTACAAGTCAAGTACCTACCCATATATGCCGACCCCAACTCAGTGGTCCTGGTTTTATTTACATAATCTAAAGCCTGAACTACGTTATGGCTACTAGATAATTACAATTTGCATACACCTTACAAATGTCAATGAACGGCGGCACCTACTTTCGAAGTACAAACCTAATTTCCTTGAGGTATTATAAACAAATAATACCGACTATGTACAACAAAAAGCATTAAGATGCAAATTGATACAAGCATAACGAGAAAATTTGCATTATGAGCGACAATATTGAAGAGTGAGTCAGCGCGTCAGCCCATCAGCTCCGGTTGTGCTCACCGACCTATTGTGATGCAATGTAATAGCAAGGCGAGTAGACAAGTCGACTGGCAAGCCCGCCCAAGCCCTCGATCAATAGCCGTGAAATTCGATTATAAAAATCGAGGCCATGAAGCTTATTAAATTAAGGTGACAGTAAGAAAATTCAACTACCCACGCTGGTGGCAAATACATTTCATAAGTAATTCGAGGGATCAGTAGATACCTACCTGGTACGAATGATAGTAAGTATTTAAATAAGTAAGCAGTTATTATCCTAATTAAGCAAAAGAAGTATGTAGGTAAGGCTTGTAGCAGGTGGCGTTCTGTAGTTCTGCATACTCCCCTGGCAATAAGGCGTGAGTGTATATAAAATATGTAAATGTCGTAACTCCCTGGTTCATAGATCAAATTCTACTAATCACGACATAAAATACTTAACATGAGTAAGTAGATAGAATTTAGGTCATTGATGCCTAGTAGGTAATATTATCTATATATGATGTGCCTTTAATTAAAATATTTAATGTAATAATCCGTAGATCATCAGATCCGTTTCTTAAAGTTAAAGAGTCGTATAAACGTCGAAAATGTTGCTAATTCATTACTTAACTTAGCAGCGTTTATGAATAAGGCGGTAAGTTTTACAGAACTAAAGAATTTTGAGGAAAATTATCAAGTACATCTATGTAGGTACCTACTATTCTAAAAACTCAAAAAAGAGACTAATTCCAATATCAAAACACACTCTTAATAATCTCAGGGGATTACCCCTGAGATCATTAATTTGTATTAGTTAGAAATTATTTTTTGTTTTGTTATTTGTGTCTTGTCGTGGTTTTATTATTCTCTATATTTACGTATCGTCTCTGAGACCGTATTATAAGTAAGTACGACTAAGGTTATAGGTAGGTGGTATGAATTAGGTACCTACCCGTACCTACTAACCTACCCCTTATTCGTACAGACGGGACATTGTATTAATACCCAAAAAACTTAAAACTTTACCTAAGTATGATAAAAGATTATAATGTTTTAAATTTTTTATGAATGCTGGTTAGTAAGAAAGAAGAACGAGGAAACCAAATTATTGTATGAAAGTAACACACATCCATCTCCACATTCTCATCTCCGCTACATGCATTCTTTTTATCCGTCTTCTTCACGGCCCAGCATTCCGATCCATACAGTAGTACAAGCCTTATCACGGAATTGTAGATTTTCCCCTTTAACTTGAGAGGTAATCGTGGATAGCAAGTTGTTCCTGTGACCTGTCGCCATTTCATCCATCCTGAGTTGATCAGTCTACTTCGCCATCCCCTTGGACAAGCAACCCGAGGTACCGAAAGTCGCGGTGGGCCGTAATCATCTGCCACGCGGGCCCAGTTATGGTTGGTAGATGTCACAGATATTCGATCGAATTTTCGTTCCAGGACATGCCGGTTTTCTCACAATGTTTTCCTTCACCGTTTTGAGGGCAGGCGCGGTCTGGGGGTCCAGGTTCGACCTACGACCTACAATTCGTAAGTCGCGGCCGTTACCACTTGGCCACACACGCCCAACTTAGGCGATTAACACACGGCACCGCGCACCGCCGCGGTCTCGAACAATTCGACCGCGTGGTCGGACGGTGTACGTGTGTTAGGCATCAGCGGATTTAAATAGTGGCCAATGCGACATGAGATCCGCTTCACCGCCTACCGCGGCGGTGCGCGGTGCCGTGTGTTAATCGCCTTACACTGCTCGCAAAACAGGTAAATATTTGACAGCTATTTGCGACGTTGCTACTCTAAAAGGGGTGATAGACGTGCGAGTAAGTACGCGTACTTATGGCTCGGCGTCTGTAATCGCCTCGAGCCGCGAGCCAATTTGACTATGAAATTTTGAGCAAGCTTCACATGTGTCACTGACGGCGAGCCGAGTAATGTTGCGAACTTAAAGACCGATTATTTTAAGTACGCACGGCTATCACCCACTTTAGAATGAAAATACTTTATTTTTATACCTGGTAATAACAAAAATAGTTTGTCATTGTGTCGCTGTCACTGTCATTGTCAATTGTCAAATCGGCTTGTTTTGCTGTCAAAAAAGTAAGCTTCGCGAATCGCTGAAATTGTTTACGAACATTTTCACACACCATAATTTGGAAAACTTAGGATTTACAAAATGATTACTAACTTTGATAAACTATGCGGTGAGCTAGAAAAACAAGAACTAGAGGTACCTATTTCTAATAATTTTGTAAAAAAGTTAAATTATAGGTTATAAATAACTAAAAAATTGTTTACTAAAAATGTTGTATTGCAGGCCCTAACCGGTGTAGCATCTCCCTCTACGTATGCTCAACTGTTGGCAATATATTTATATCAAAATGATTTGTAAGTATAAGTTAAATTATATATTGTTTCACCAAAAGGCCTTTGATAACTAAATAGAACTATTGAGTGATTTATTTGAGTTTCTGTTGATCGAGTATCGACACAATGCAATTCAAAGTCATAGGCATAGCGTAGGTTCCATAGGGTTAAAATTGGATAAGTATCCTATTGTGAAGAATTTTCTAAATGCTGCCTTATGCTAGTGAATAATTAGACGAGCTGGACAAAACCCCAGTGGTCCTCATTAGCCTTGGATTGCAAGCACTGGAAGTCATGAAGAGAGGCCTTTCCCCAACAATGAAATAATACGGGCTATCAGTGACAGTAATCCTAACTAATATTATAAATGCAAAAGTGAGTTTGTTTTTTACGCTTTCACGCTAAAACGGCTGAACGGATTTTGATGAAATAGACCTGGAGAAGGACATAGCCTACTTTTCATCCTGGATCACAGACAAAGTCGCAGGCAACAGCTAGTTGACAATATAACAAAGAAGTAGTTAAATTAAATCACTTTAGTTTATGGTTATAAATCAGGTGCCTTACATCCTCTGATTATTATAACTACAAAATAATTAATGGTTGAACCATGAACTATTTATCCAGGAAGCAAATTTGTAAGGGATTATGCCTGTGCCTATTAGTTATCAAAAATTACTTCCACTGTAATTTCTATTCACTATTCTAAAATAGTCTTTTAAAATAACCAAACTCACAAATAAGATTTGCAATATATTTTAATGTTCTTCAGGTGTAATGCAAAATTCTTATGGAAGAGAATCCCTCAAAACATAACAAGTAGTAATCCAGAAATAGCTGCAATTTGGGCCGTAGGCCAGAAGTTGTGGAAGAAAGACCTCCCTGGAACTTACCATGCATTAGCCGCATTCAATTGGACTGAACCTGTTGCTAATATCATCCGGGCTTTAGAAGGTATAAAATATTAATGTTTACTATCTAATTTTATTAATTTCATGATAGTTTGCATTACAGAAAAAAGATAGTGACAAAGACAAATTATACGGATGAAGAGGTTAAGTTGTTTAGGTACATATAGATGTGGACGACTTCATTCTTTGTGAAACAACATAAATCATCAGTTCATCTAACTGGTCATACAAAATGTTTGTTGGATTATAATAATATACTATATGGAAGAAGGAACATTATAATCTTTCAACTTTAACTGGCTTAATGTGGGTGTACTATAGGTACATCTCTGCCTAACCCTTCATTTTGAAAGTTCAACAACATTCATAGCGTTGTTGGTCATATAATGAACGTAAAACGTAGAACATGTTTGAACCAATTTTATCTTACGTAAAAAGTCGATTGCAAGAGAGGTTGCATCCTTGCAATCAACAAAAAAGATTTACGCACTGCAAAAGAACTAAAACGAACAGGGTAACTTTGTTATTCTGGTGTGCGTGACTTTGACAGTCTTTACGGGTCGTCAGAAGCCCGAAAGTCTGACAACCAGAGAACTAAAACAAACAGGTTAACTTTGTTATGTTTCTTATATCTTTCTTAAATATTCTAACTTTATTATTTTTGCTATGCTATTCCAGATAAAGTAAGGGAGCGAACATTCAACCTGGTGGGTCGTTCATATAGCTCAATATCACTGGATACAGTAGTCTCAATGACTGGCTTGAGCAAAGACGCAGTGTTGCATGTCTGCAGAGACCGTAAGTGGATGCTGAATGAAGATGGTGTCACCGTCAACCCATCACCACCCACCCAACCTGCACCACTGCACACATCCAGTGAAGATCAACTGTTCAAGCTCACTGAATTTGTTTCTTTCTTAGAAAATTAAGTAAGTATTTATGTCTATAATTAATACTTCTTGTATAAATTGTTTAGCTATCAATAGATTACTACTTATTATCATAGCATATTTGGCATATTTTCTCATCCTAAATTACGCAAAGTTTTTTAAAGCCTTTTGTAACAATTTTGTGAAAAACTGAAACCAGGGAAAGGAAGTTAAATACACATATTAATTTAATCTCATTTATTACATACAACACTAATTTGAAGTTTATATTCATAAGAACTAAAATAAAAATCTTTAATACAAAGATATTATTTTAATAGGTATAAAAAGATCAATAAATGTAAAGTTAAGTGGCAGTGTAAATTCGTATGTTTTATCTTACAATAAAGCTGTAAATTGTCCAATGTTGGTATTTAATGACAGCACTTTCTGCTGTCACAACCTTAAAAAAAGTATATATCACAAGCAATACATTACTCACACAAATATTTGTTGAGTTTTTCATTGTAAAAATACTACAGTCTATATTTCTAATATCTACATTTGTTTAAACCTAGGCACTTTTTTAGTTTGGCAACTCTCGGTTAAAATCTACCCTGGAAGGAAACTTGATTTTGTCTAGGCTGTAATCTGATCGAGTTGTTGTCGTCTTCGTCGCCCAGCGTGGTTTCGTAGCCTCGGTTGACTTGACCTCCGTTCGGTTCGCCGAAGACATCCTTCACTGATATGTTGGCAGTCGATGTTCTGTGCCGAGGCACGACACCTAGGTTATTATTGAGCTGTAATAGGAATAGAAAATATTAGGTCTAATTAAAATTGTAATGGCTTCCAGGTTTTATCCAATTAAAATCTCCAAACATGCTCTGTCAGAGACTTTGTTTACCCAAACGGTGCCGAACGGTGCTACGTAAGAAGTACAGTGCAGTTCAATAAAGGAATATTTTTGTAACTTTACCATTCCAGTCACTCCATATTCGTTATGGGCACCAAGTGTCTGCATCTGTGATTTCCTTCTTTCCGCCATTACTGAGTTTCTTCTCGTCTCCAAGGCCTTCAAAGTTTCTCGTCGTAACGTCATCTTGCGGTTAAGTACTGGTGTACCTATAAAACATTTTTATTGTTTTTCATACGCGCTCACTTTGCAGATTTTTTATAGTGAAATCGAATTCTTAGTTTATAATATACCTGGTCCATCATTCGCGTTCATGTTGAAGAATCTCTTCTTGAAGGCCACATCTAAAGTGCCTATATTCCTCTTCTTCTGTCTCGCTTTCTCCAAATTGTGAATGGTCTTTCTTCTGCCGACGTTATGGGGACCTGAGCCCGAATCATTGTCATAATCGTCATCCAAACCATTCAACTTCTGCAAGTCTTTCACTATTGCTATTGCATTCTTATCTAGCAGCGCGTCTTGAGATAAGTCATCGGACTGGGAAAAGATAAAAAGGAGATTTATAAACATTCTGTACAATTGTTTTACGGCTGATTTGTTTCTCCGAGCTGGATGTTTACCTTCTTAGAACGGAACCAATTCAGTTCTGTAGACGCTAATATATGCGCGAGGGTTCCAAATCGATGGAACAACATAGCAGAAAACTGTATCACCAAAATCAAGGCGAAGAAGAATACGAACACTAGACCAATAGGCTCCAGTTGAAGATATTCTTTTGAAATTAAAACCTGAAAACGTTAAGTTTGCTTTAAATTTGCCCTCTTGATGTCATAAAATCAAATTCAAAAGTAATTAATTAGTTATAAATTTAACAAAATTAAATTATGTCAAACATGTGCTTTTAGGCTGTTTCCAATTTGATTGAGATTATTTAGCTACTAAAATGGTTTGTAAATTAACAAAATCACAAGTCTTATGACTTATGTTTTTTTGCTTTTAAAAGCACACCTCTGACAAGGAATCATTAATAAAAAGTGATAATTAATTATGAAGAATTTTCGTTTTGTTATATACAAGTGCATTATTTTTAAGTGTTGACGTTATGTGAAACATTTAAATGTATTTTTGGGATGCTTCCGATCCACATGAACATTGAAATAGTGAAACACAGGGTTTACACAAAAATCACACAAACAGTTCGATGCAAAATTCTGTCTCGCAGTAGGTGTATTTCCCGCATTATCCTGAGAACTACAAAACGTGTTAAGCAAATCACCACACCCTTTAAGGTGTACAATTACGTATGTACAAAGGAAACCAGAGTCCCTGTTACTAGTGTTTATTAAAAGAAACTCCGCCACCTTAATAGACAGAACAGAAACATTAAGTTACTCCTCGGTGAATTGGATTGGAAAGTGTGCACATATTGGGGAAGTGAATGGTCATCACATCTAAAAACTCCATGGTTTGGGTTCAGATTCGACTACGGCGAATGGAAAAGAAATGCTTTTATCTGTATTTTTTAACCGACTTCTTCAAAAAGGAGGAGGAGGTTCTCAAAGTTACGTTTCATATTTTCGGAACTGGATTGGAGAAAAGGAGGTTGCTGGATTGGTCTTTGTGTCCAGTTTAAAGGCTATTCGGGATGGATATCCTATACTGGAATTCATCACCAAAGTCTGCAAGTATTCAGCACTATTGGCGTAACACCGTAGTCGAATTTTCGTGTTATTGTGGATAAGACACGGGGTTTCCATTAAACCAAAACATAAGGACACCGGGTTTGGATATTGATTAGACGTGTCACCATCAGAGTTGTTAAGTCTTCAGTGTCACCGGGACGCCATGCTGGTGTGCCCTCCCAGACAGACTGGTTAGAAGAAGGTCGTTAGGATTGTGTAGTGACACACTTGAGTGGTAATATTTGGCTATACCTCGCCTGTATCCTCGATGTACGTAATATTTGTCTTAACTCCCAAAGGCCAAATCACGTGGAGTTGATCTTTGTTCAGTTGTAATAAAAATACTATCAATATGAATAAAGCATTGAACATAACAAATGCGAAAACCGACTTATTGCGAAGTTCAATCAAGTCTCCTGCAATGCGAGCCTGTAAAATTCCATAAAACAAATATGTTTAAATAATTCGAATCAACTTTCAAGGGTGACTGGGGTCATGGCCAAGGTTAGGTACTTTCAAGTCTCGGTTGTAGCGCGCAGTCCCGAGTCATCGTTGAATGCTGATCGCTGTGTAGTGGACTCTCACGTTACCTCTTGAGTAACCTCATCGTATGTTATGTTAGTTTTAACTCCGAAGGGCCACTTAAAGTGAAGGTTGTCCTTGTTCAGTTGTAGCAAGAATACAATCAATACAAAGAGGGCATTGACCATAAAGAAAGAAAAAACAGACGAATCTCTCAATTCTTTCAGATCCTTCGAGATACGGGCCTAAAATTAGGGGAAGATTATCATCAAGTATATTTAGTATGACATTATGATAGATATGACTGTGAGATCAAATGAAATATCTGAAATAAAAGCTTATTAAAAATGCACATAGTTTAAAATAGGACTGTAAATTCCAGTAATTGCATGGATGGCATGCCATTTCTTGCAGTGTGGTATGAATAGCTAAAATCATCATCATGTTTTCATACAAGACACACACAAACACAAGGTCCGATTCATAATTTAAATAATTCTTCGGTATTCATAAGAATAACGCGGTATAGAACAAACAATTTGACTCTAGAAAACCTTAAGGTATTACCCATACTTTAAAAAAAAAAATAAGCTGATGTAAGCCATGATTTTATAACTTGGTAAGTGATAGTCCGGTGTCAGGAATAAAAAGTATGATTACTATTTAACTGACACCGTGTCTTCAATTGTTCTTTACCTGCTCCTCCTTGTTAGCATCAATAGGGTACAAATATTTGTCAATGAGATCTTTCCAAAACGATAACTCGGCGGGACTCAAAAAGTCTACTTCACCCTTTTTCAGTTCGGGATCCTCCATCCAATACGGATTAATAAGATCATCTCGCTTTTCCTGAAATAACAAAATAAGATATATAGTATTTGCTTTTGCCAACGGCTTCGCCCGCGTTGGTGTCTGAAATTATCCCACAGGCACCCAGGTCTTTGTCTATCCGTTTCGAAATTGCATCCAAATCCGGTGTGAAAAGGTAACAGAGGAGTTACTATCGCATTTATATTAATACTAGCTGCGCCCCGCGGTTTCACCCGCGTAAGTCTCGATCCCGTGGGAATATTGGGATATAAAAAGTATCCTATGTCCTATTCCAGGTCTTCGTCTACCCATGTGCCAAATTTCAGCTGAAGCCGTTCAGCCGTTTTAGCGTGAAAGCGTAACAAACAAATAAACTCACTTTCGCATTTATAATATTAGTTAGGAATTAGGAGGAGCTCGTGGCTACGTTATAACATCCGCACGGGACGATCCATCAGGTTAAGCTACGCTTGCCGGGGCTGGTCCGTGGATGGGTGACCATCTTTACATACCGAGACTCCTCCGTGCCTCGGAAAGCACGTTAAGCCGTTGGTCTGGCTGTCATTTGTAGACCTTTGACAGTCGTTACGGGTCGTCAGAAGCCCGAACAACCAGTCTGACAACCAGTCTTACCAAGGGGTATCATATTACCCAGTTATTGGGTTGTAGAGGTCAGATAGGCAGTCGCTCCATGTAAAATACTGGTATTCAGCTGCATCCGGTTAGACTGGACCGACCCCAAAATAGTTGGGAAAAGGCTAGGCAGATGAGTTAGGAATTATGGATTAACGGCCAGTTCTTAATTCGAACAAAAATCTTAATATCTTACCCTGGGTGAAGTGGAAAGGGTATCGGTTTCGGAATCGGAGTCATGGTCTTCCTCTGGTCCTTCGGCTAGAGCGTCCAACCCATGGTCTCCACTGGTACTACCTCTCGGCCCCACCGATAGTTTACGTCCTCTACTCATGCCATGTGGATCAACAGCCCTAAAACATTCAATTTAGATTGAGACATGTTCAGTTCGTTATATCTATTTTATTATACAAATGCTATAAATTAAAGTCGCTTTTCTGTGTGACCGCGTTGTTCTTCTGAACTGAGCAATAGATTTTGTTGCAGTTTGCAACATCATTTAGAGAATTTATTCCGGAAACTTTATGTG
This sequence comes from Lithophane socia, assembly GCA_947522985.1. NCBI lineage: Eukaryota > Metazoa > Arthropoda > Insecta > Lepidoptera > Noctuidae > Lithophane > Lithophane socia. The sequence goes on along the minus strand of OX383256.1, from coordinate 10,773,590 downwards.
TGTATAATACATTCGTCTTAAACTTAAATATGATAAAGAAATTTTGAGGTTTTGCTAAGTCGTTAAAACGTGCGGAGCATGTGCGGTTCGCTAGTTAAAAATAAGTTGCCAGGGAAAATGACTAACCTCTCAACAGTTTCTAACTTCTTTTCCAATTTCTCAAGAGTAGACGCGATGTGCAAGAGTTGCACTTTCTCTTCATTCCCTTTGGGGTGCGTACATAACAAACATTTGAATAAGCCAGCAAACGAGAATTCGATAGAGCCTTCTTCTTCATTGCTATTCGCTCCTTGAAGGAAACCTAGCAGCGACTTCTGTTTAGCTGATTTCTTCGCATCTTGGGCTTCTTTCTTTTCAGCTTCGATTTCCTAAAACGGTATAAAAAGTGTTAGTAGTTGCTATTGACGAAATAAAGGTAAATGAACCAGTTGTATACAAACCTTCTTCGTTTTCTTGACCGCCACTTCTCGAGTACCCCAGGATACTACGTTCAGATTTATAATAGAATACAAAATCAAAAGCAAGTACATAGAGGGTATAGATAAGAGGTAAATGATGCCGGGTACGATACACCAGAACTCCTGCGGATGCAAGCAAGCGGCTATGAAGAATGAGCTTGAGAGTGATATCAAGAAGATAGCCGATGGAGATCCTATGCCGTCCTCGCCTAACTGGAGCGCAGTACCGACGATCACAGCCATCATTATCATGGCGTATGCCGTCGATAATATCTGAGCCACCAGTAACTGAAACGAGATAGTGCACGTTTTAGAAATGTTGATAGCAGGGTCATCATTGTTGTGAAAAAGGGACGATGGATTAATCAATCCATCTCTCTCACACACACTAACAATGGCATGTCAATACAGGCCCGATTAAAAGACATACTACTCACTTGAATTTCGGATTTCATCGTGAAGCAGACAATCATGAAGGCCATGATGGGATACAAGTTATACTCGAACGAAGTCCAGTTGTCGATTCGGAAAGCGGCCACGAAGGCACCCACCAACATAAGGAATATAGTTCCGGGACCCAAGATCGTACCACCAATCAACATCATCTGTAACAAAAACAAAACTATTTTAAAGAGAAAATATACAGTATGTTAACTAACAAAGGGCGTTCCCGTTAACCTGCAATAGTATAGCGTCTATACATGCTAAAAAAAATATTACCATTAAAAAAAAAAATTTTTTTTTGTTTTTTTTTATAGTAAAATATTCACAAAAAATATTAAATTGTTACGGAAAATAAACTCTCTGTACACGCCCACTTCTCACACTTGTTATTCTACGTTGAAATACAAGTGTGCGTGTATAGAGTGTTTCTTTTACGTTTAAATTTAATCGTTATGTGAAGATTTGACGACACAAAAAAAAAAAATTTTTTTTTTTTTGAGTGGTAATATTTTTTTTAGCATGTATACACGCTATACTATTGCAGGTTAACGGGAACGCCCTTTGTTAGTTAACATACTGTATAATATAGTTGTTATATGTACCATTTGGGTACATAAAACTACTGTATCTGCGAACTAATTATCATCTGAGCATAGATAAAAATTATAAGATGAAGTAAAAAAAAAACTTTTTAAAAGCCTGGCTGTATAGTACCATGAATAAAAAAGTTTACCTGGTAAGCGATGTAAGGACTCGAAATGTTATCGTTAATCTTGATAGTGTGTTTATAATCGGCGAGCAAGTCCATAATATTGGCAATGGTGGAAGGCACCCAGCGACGACGTTGGTTGTAGAACTCGTTGAAACCTTCGGGACAGTGCGTGTAGGCGTCAGAGGCAGCTGAATACTCTACTCTATACCCACGTTGAAGTAACAGCGTACATAACCAACGATCCTCCCCTGTAACAAGAAAAAAACAATAAGATTTGATTCTATAAAAAATATCCGCCATGTTTTTCCTAGTTTGGATGTTTTCCCACCTTGATCGTACTGCACGTAATGCCGAGCTTCATCAGATCGCAAGGTGTATTTCTTCATGACGTTGTCGTCCATCAAAGCCTTTCCTCTGAAGAGAGAGAAGCATCCGGGACTACAGAGTACGCAGCCAATCATGTGTTCAGTCGCCTTTTGCAGCCAATGACCGATAGCGTACTCGAACATTTGATACCACACCATGGGTCCTGAAAATATAGGCAAATTGTATTTTAGACCATTTTTATAAGCATTGCTTTGAAGTCGAAAAAATTAATAACAGTATTAATATTATCTTTTCTTACCAGATCCTACAGGATGAATACGGCCACAGGCAGCTCCTAGATTCTTGTTCTTCTTCATCAAATCGATAAGCAATCGTACAGCATGAGGTTGGAAATCAATGTCTCCATCCAAGGTCAGCAGATAGGTATTCTCAGCCATAACTTCTTTACGATCCACGGATATAGGCAGCTCCATTAGACGGTGACCGAGAAGGTAGTACATGTACATCACCTGGGGAATGATCAAGACAAGATGAGATGTTATGATCCTAGAAAATATTACATTATGTGTTTTACATAAAATCTGTTTACTTAATTTGTAGATAATATTTCTACCTGAGACCAACGTTTCCTGTGACGGATCTTCGCCTTGTCTTTCAAGTGACAGATCATCTTCGTCTTTCCTGGCAACACCCACGTCAGACGTCCTCCATAAGGTGCTGGCAACCTCTTCGGTGGCCGAACGCGGATGATCGTCTGATGTACTTCGGAAGCCGCTTCGTCGATAGTGTCCACCAGGAGTTTCACGAATCGATTCACTTGGGAATCATCGTCACTGTGATCTGATATTTCGAAGGCGTCGTCTAAGAAAATGTGCGCTGGAATAAAAAGAAAAATAAGTATCGTTTATTGCATAGATATGTTATGTTTAACTCTAGTATGTCAGTCTCGTGTTTAAAATTGCTGTGAAATCTCACTTTCGAATTCGTAGTAATCAGGGTCAACCACTCGTAAATACTTCTGAGCGACTCGCCGAGCGCACTGATCCTCATCCAACCGTAGGATAGACTTCAAGAACTCCATCATCTCGTCTTTAGTTTCGTGCCACATAGTGCAGCATGCGTATATCCTGGTGATCTGGTCTGATGATTTGATAGCCTTTGGAGAAGCACCGGTGTTATCTGTATGAACTGATATGGTTTCGTAGTACTCGTCGCCTTTTTCTTTTTCTATTTCTGCAAGGTCCTGAAATTCGTAAATTAAAGAATTGTCAATTACTGGAGTTTGATCATTCTTATTTAGTTGGTTTTATGTATTAGTAAGTTAGCTTTGTGTGATCACGTAACACGTTATGCGATATTTTTTGTGGCTTACCTCAGTTTTTACATCTCTCTGGTCGTTCCTCTTTCTATTGAGAGCCATACTTTGATCTATTAGTAAACCGTTGTACATCGGCATTATGAATAACTTCTCCGTGGACGCCAAACGTTCAGCTTTAGGGGTCCAGATGTGTATGGTGATCCATGTTTGTGACAGCAACCAGAGTAACCATATCCATGCCATTTGGCGTGATATGAAGTCGCTAAGTGTGAACGCTGAAAACAAAAATAATACAAGGTTACTAATATTACAGACGTATCAATGGTTAAATGTTGCATTAAATAAGAATTTCCGAAACTTTACCCGCTGGACTCTCGAAGTAAAGATAATCTGGCACCGTTCCATGGAAGTAACAATTATCACCATTCCTAATACCACACGCAGCTATCAATAAATTGACCACCAACGGAATGACGAGGTTTATAGGGAACGCATAACTGAAGCCTTGGATGAGGATCTTGCACGCGAACTTTCCGAATATGTAGCAGATGTACGCCGCAAATATTTGGATAAGCATCACGTAGAATGCGGATTTGTAAGCAGCTGCCACTTCTACTGAATCTCCAGTTAGAGTAACGTTAGCCAAGTCGGGAATTACAGTTCCACCTAGTTGGATTTGTACCTGAAATAACAAAGAAGAATTTAACCGAGAACATTATAATGGGATACATCTAAATTCCAATCTGAATTTGAATCAATTTATTTAACAAACCTCTTCAACGACGATACTGTGTGGTCCAAACCCGGTATTGAACAGTTGGAAGAACATGGCAGGCTCATCACCTTCAAGCCATATGCTGAAGAGGATGCACATGAGGAACAACGTGATTTTCCATACAGAAATAAAACGGTATGTGTAGTAGCGCGTGAAATTCAGCTCGTCTTTTAATCTGGCGAGACTTTTGATCGTACCTGGAAAGAAAAAAGAACAGTGAGCAAAATTTCAAAGGCATGCATTAGCCGTGCAATGTGCATCTTTGGCATATCTCATTTTTACCTATAGGGCTCTGCCGTGTGACGTAGTTCTCCCACCACCCCAGAGATATGCATAACGATGATACTGGTATCAACCACAGGACAGGCTTGTTCTCCAGCAGTGGCCACACTATGAAGCCGGTGACTTGTGCTACTATCGCCGCAATGTCCACGATCACTTTCACGAATCGCTTCGAGTCTCGAGAGTTTCGCGAGAGAAAGCTGAGTATCGCAGGAATAATGCACAGGCAGTTCGTGATCATGGCTCCTTTGACCACGTCTAGTTCTGGTAGAATCATGAAGAAGAGCAGGCCCATCCCTATCGTGTGTAGCGACTCTGCTATAAATACCTGAAACAGAATAATAGAAAATGTTATTGAGATTACTTCTATAACCCAATATCTAACGATTTTTGGATAATCAGTGTTAAATAATAAATTAAACTTTCGCTGTTAAAATATTAGTTCTCGGATAACCGAACAGTGCGCGTTTTTGCACGCAATATAAATATATTTATGCGTAAAAGTCGTGAATTGAGGTGTCATACAAATTATAAATCTCATGATCTCTTAGTCCAAAGAAAGTATGTAATGTGTGACGGTAAAACATGGTAGATGTAGTACCTATAAATTTGTAATTTGTCCAAGTCAACAGATCAATTTTAAAAATGGGTGATGTCGGATTACAGTATAGAAGCGTTACTATGTAGGGTTTCAATTAAATTACTTACCACAATAAATTGTGTGCTAGTTGGTCTCTTAGAAGTTTTGAAGAAACATATCCTCACTGAACGAATGAGTGTTCCTATTTCTGGGATGGCAAACGCTGCTAGGAGAGCCCACATCCACGCCACTCGCTCTTCGTCTGGAAGACTTACTATAAATTGTTTATCCCTACCTGGAAATATGAAAGAGATTTATATTAGTCAAATTCTTGGTCCATACATCAGAATTTAATTTCCAAAGATAAATAACAGACGTGAAAGTTTGGCCTCGAATAAAACGGTCGAATTCAGTGTTAAAACATGACTTCAATTACGTTTCGCCAATAAAGTAATCGCAATTTGGAATGAAATAATTTAATAATATTATTGGCAAACAAGCCACGTCTGTACAGCAACTAGATTGTTAAGTTCAAAATGAATCTGGAACGCGCGCGGCTGCGCCACACCGGATCTTGTTTAATGTGCGGACCTCCTTAAACGTTTGGTATTTGATAGGCTTTTCATGTTTGGCTTTAATCGGAAAATACGTACTAAAGTTAAGTCCAACGTACCTAAATTCCTATTACAATACGCAATCCGCCTGTCCTTCTTTAGCTGTGAAGTCATGAAGAGCGTGGTGCCCTTTGCGACGACTCCGGAGCCGAGGACCGCGATGAAGACGACTAGATACGCCGCCACCTTGAATAACCGCACTGTGAAGTCCAAACATTTCTGGGTCTCCATAGACCCACTGTCTTGCTTCGGCGGGAACTCTCGAAACACGTCCCATCCTTTCGTTTCTTGTACTGTCCTTTGGCTGGAAAAGATAAAATAACTAGTCAGTATTAGGTACCTACTGTGTTTATAATTTTTACTACATTCTCATTCGCTATAACGATCTTAACATCAATGAAGAATAGTCAAAAAGTGTGTTTTTCAATGGGTTATTACACTTAGCACTAAAACATCGTAAATATTGTTGGCATCTCCCAATTTTTTTTTTACGGGAACAATATTTTTTAGCTAGTGCCAGGTGTGCGCATTCCTACACCTGCTCGATAACGCAAGCTAGAGTCAACATTGCAGCGAGAAAAACAACTTTCACACGCTATTCAGTTGAGAGAGAAATCTCGAGCAATGTTGCGTTCCGACCGGCGCTGACGCAGCTTCCTTCCGATTGGCAATATTTCGCGATGATGACCTTCGCGTGTGCAGCATATTAACGCGGATAGAAAACCGTTACATTACAACGTTTATTATTGCAACACATATGCACATAGTTCTTGTACTGGTTGTGACAGTGGGGTTTACGTAAGGTAACCAACGAAGGTGGTAGGTGACCCAATTAACTGTTGCGGCCGTCTAGCTTGGCGAGTTGGCAGAACTTCGTGCTGTTACCTGACCACTGTACTGTAGCAGATCAGAAAGAGATAGGCGTTATGGAAATATGCGAATAAGTTTTAAAAATAGTTATCATATACGTTTGACGAACGCTGATAAGTATTTTCTTCACTTTTCCCTTATGGAATTAATGAACATTTTCTTCGTCAATTTCATACATGACAAACAAATTAATTTTCCATTCATCGGTAAACTTGCTTTCGATGACAATAAATGATTGAACGGATCTGTGATCCATGTAAGGCATTAGAAAGTTGTTGATTGAACACTGTTTAATTATGCGTAACGCCGCCATTACGCACACAATCTAAGGAATACATAAGAAGTAGATTTACGAGACAGCTGCATTTGTATAATTTGAATTGTTATAACGAAACCTGTACAGTACCTAAGCACACAAAAATGGTCTACAATGTATTTTTTTTAAAGCATTCATCGACCTTAGCTCCTAAACAGAGCAAGTTGGCAAGAAGTAACTTTTGTCTGTGGAGATCATAAATAAAGTACATGGGGTCTTCCGCAATAGTGCCAATACGACCAGTTCCCCTCATTTACCACAGACCTCTGCAACCTGAAGAAAACTAGGTTCCCTCACTACGATGTTTTCAGCGTAAGGGTATGGTATATGGAGCTGTATCGCTTCCACTTGATGTAATCCCATAGACATTGAGTCGTCTCTTGTGTCATCACCCGGTTCTTTCAGATGATGTCCCAAGAAGCGACCCGAAGAGAGATACTTAAACGTTAATTTCAAACTACACATACCTAGTTCCACAGACTAAAAATATGATATTACTTGCAACATTTACCTGTATATGCTACAATAATGCAAAGTCCCATTGCTATAAATCGAATTATTGTTATTCGCAGCGTAAAGCGGTTCTTCGGCATCGTCCCTTTCATAATGACTTTTTCGATCGTGGTCACTCATATTTACACACGTCACTGGGTTAACATTTTTCGAAAAATCACATCACCATTGAAAGTTTATGAAAATTATTTTCGGAAATTACAAGAAAATTATCAACGGAATGTCCAGTCAGTGCGAATAGTATAGTAGAACTCATCGATTGTTATGAGGACAGCGAACGGTGCGATCGCAATAACGACTGCTTGGGCACCGCGTCGCCCAGTGATACGCTATTGTCTCGTACTGGACAAAGTATGAATATTAATATCCTCAATATATGGGATAGGTATGTTATTTACACAAAATTGCCGGTTCGTGGTTTCGTTTGCAAATTAGTAGGCAGCATGAGAATTTTAGTCAAAGATACCTTGGCAGGTAAAGGAATAGGTATATGCCGTAATTATGTCTTCGTGATTAGCAAACTTGAGATCTGAGGGATCATTTTAAACTATGTAGTCTCAAACGATTCGTTAGTAAGATTAACTATATTAAACTCTGCATTAATGCATTGAAGAAGTAAAGTTTGTACGTAACACTTAGAAAGCCTCTCGATTGATTTCTCCCAAATTCCTATAACACTCAAATGCTTTATGTTCGCTATGATACAGCACAAAAGTGTACAAATCACTATAAATAATAAATAAGTTTACCAATTAATGTGATAGAAAGCGGAATAAAATTACAAAAACTGTTCACAGTGACCGATTGAATACATGAAGTGTCAGTGGTGAAAGGGCTTGAAGAATATTTACTTAAAGTTCGGGGTAAGGTCAAAAGTACCTAATGCACCATCCTAATATTATAAAAAAATGAGTGTTTCAGGCCTGTAGGTACTGTAAAATGATGCATGCATTAATTTGATCGATTTTTATGCATATGCTGCGGGCTAGACTACTGACCTTTTAGACTGTATAATTGTGTGCATAGCATGGCAAACGTTTAGCACTACCAATAAATCTTGGTTGCCAAGCCAACATACCGGGAGAGTTGCTTAATATGATTTGTACCCATAATATTTCCCAGTAAAACGTATTTGGTTTGAATACGACTCGACTACTTTTTAAACACCTTTTTACTTTGATACACATAATATTTAAAAATCTAAACGTTTCTGCTTTCCCTTGTCATTTGGTAAATCCGAGATCGCTTTATACCAAATGACAACCACAGTGATGTTATGATAAATTACTCTAAAATCCTCAAAGAATTTTGTCCAGCTTGCTCCAAGTTCTATCCACTGTGCGGAGAGTTCTTCGTTCAGCAGTGGTGAGCACGCGAAATTATATCGTCCGCTCACTAATTGATATGATCGCATCGGCACCGCATCGCAAATGAATAAACTCCTTGTTTCAACACTTTCCAAACTACAGCACTACAACTTGTTTCCAAATCTATTACCTACACATATTATGATTGGTGTCTAATTAGTCCATATAAGTAAAACTGCGTTTAGTCTGCGTAAGTCTGTACCTTGGTGTGGGTTAATTAAATGGTATTTAAAGAGTGGGAAGTGGAGAGACGTGGGTTAACCGATCCAGATTGTCCATTGCTGTCCTCCCCCAGCGACGACCAGAGGTCCGTTCCCCACAGGGGGTGCCCTTATCGAGTAGTCGCTTAGTTTATAAGTTTTGGAGCCTTCATTTATTGAGGCACCCTGAGGAAATTCCGGTTAAGCAGCCCACAACCTCCTAGGTTGACCTACGAGATGCCATAAATTAAAAAAGGGTAGACCTGTGGGTCCGAAGTTGAGTGGCGATAAATAGCTCAGCCCTTTTCGCTCTAGATATATTCATTCATCTTTATATTAAGTGACTTTTGAAAATTAGGTGCATAAACTTTTTCTGTACATCAACGACTGGTCACGTAAGATATTTTTTTAACATAAATGATTCGATTGATCGACAACTGACCATTGAAACCTGTCCAATTCTAGTAAATAAACAGGTCCTCATATGCTTTAAAGTTTCTACATGAGGAAGTGAAAAAGTTTCCATATTTATACGCTTCATTATACATCCAAATAACAATATAAAATTAAACAAGGTTTAGCTCTATGAAACCAGTTCTTTCGTTTCAATATTTGTGCACCAATTGCGTATTGAGAGTTAAGTTACGCACAAAGTCCTTGTTTTGGGATATTAAATTAAGCTGACTCACCGAAAAACCCTACATGTATTTAGATTTACGAATTCTACCGATGCCTCCGAGTTAGATAAAGGTATTTTCAGAAAACTCGGTTAAAATCAGTAGTAAAAAGTTTTCGTCGCACCCTGTCCATAGAAGTAGGTATTCTTTGGTTACTATTTACGAAGCTTGTGTCATTTGATTATTATTCGAGTGTAAAATTGCAAAATGCAAAATTGTATTACCTATGTAACCTATTGCAATTTTTATCTTCACCCTGAGCAGCTTGCAGTCGACAGTCGCTAACATTTGTACGCGAGGTCGGAATTCAAATCAAATGTACGTGTGTAGTGACCTTCCTCCACACACGATCCAGACCGTCGACAGTCATATTGGCCGCGTCTAGATGGATTAGGTATTTGTCGGCGCGAGCGCAGCCTACGAAGCTCGATAGTCAGAACAATAGATCGCTCAATGTCGCTACACCTCACGAAAACTTACGAAAGCCTTCGCCCGTCTCGCGTGCACGTGCACCGGTGCCGCGGTGTTGTAACATAACAGTAACCCGTAATATCATAACAATAAAACAACTATTTTTTTGGCCGCGATTATTGTTTTTCACAAAGTAATAGCTGCAAGTTCCAAGTAGTTAGATTAAGTGAATTGTTGAGAAACCGTTTAACAGACTTACCTAAATTCTGGTTTAATTTTGCATACAATTCAGATTTTATTTATGTGTGTAGCAAGAATAGGTAATTAATATTTAATATTTATTTTATTTTTACAATAAAATCGATGAATCAATGTCGCGACTTGGCAAATTAATGAATATTCTGTGTAAAATCAATGTCCAAGTCAGTTAGAGTCTAATAATAAAAATGCTTTGGGTTTTAGGCAGCCAAAACCTGATCTCTAAAAGTGCTCGGGTAGTGGCAAGACTTAATTTTACCGATTAATAAATAAAAATATTTCTTCGTCATTCAATGGAAATACGTCAAACTTTCCAATTTACTTGTGGCCATCATAAGGTAATGTTTTGTTTGATATGCGCACCGCTACTCCCAGCCATGCCCAATGTCCACCGCAGTCGGAGGTCATCGACCATGGTGTGGACGGGAGCATTATGTTGTGCACACGTCTGCTAACTTCCATGTTTGTTATAAACCTACCTTAGCTTTGTCGCAGTTACGTCATTACGACGTTATGGTGGTCAACACTCATAACAAGTTGTTAAAAATATATGGTCGATTTTGACCATATATTTAACCGTCACTGGATAATGTTTTGGCAGATTATGACGTTTTACCTACTATCTTTTTTTCTGGAAAAGTTAAACAAAGTATCCTGTATTTTCATTCCTGTGCTAAAAAACGATATTTTCATGTTATGCTAAACAAATTGTGTCACCTTCGCTCTTGCAATATGCTAAAAAAATTGTTAGCAAAACTTAATCCATTACATAAAATTAGCACGGAATTAACAGTTACTATCAATTCACTGATTTCGTTAAGAGTGTATACCTTTCTACCGTACACGTGTTTTTTTTTTTAGTCTGTTCGTTGCAGTTCTGAGTATAAAACAAACAAGTATCACATTGGTCAGCCATCCAGTATTCCGATCACGCTCGACCCCGCTCGTCTCAGCTACCTCCTACGAAAGCGTTTACTGCTAGACACCGTTCAATCTAAACTGAATATATAGCTTTATTTACTTCTTAGAACTCTTTGGAGTTATGACATCAGATTTAAGCTAAGAATCAAAGTATCGACACTATTAGTGGACGTGTTACAAGTCGGCGAAGAATAGAACGATCTAGAACAGACAAAATTTAAAAAACTGACTGCACAATATTATTCTTTTGTAAGCGAACAGATACCTGCTATAAAGAATGTAGACACTTGGAAGTAGAAACAGGATATAAAAACTACCTACAACAGATTGTCTCAAGGTGAGACCTTAATTTCTCATCTAGACTTGGACAAGCATGGAACAACTAAACCATCACAAGTATCCATTATAGTTCCTATAATATGGTGCGTAGAGGCCTCTTAGAGCGAAGTGGGGCGCAAAAATGTGGCGCAGTCGATGGATCGAAAGTTGTGTCGTCAGAGTTGTCAACCTTGGCATTTGAACGGGTTCCGGGCCGCGGTGACCGATCGGCGCGAGCGACTCGACCTCTGGCTAAATAAAACTTTATACTAAACAATGATCTTTTACATTATTACTTCTATTAATCATCTAGACCACAGGTATTTTATTCGTTTCTAATAAAAAAAAGCTCTTGGTTTGGATTTTTAACGACTATTGTCAAATCCACTGATTCTTTAATAATATTGGCATTTAAAACTTTCCACAATCGAATCTATAATCTCAAACTTCTGACTGTATTTTAAATCTAATAATTTCATCCGCGACATCGTAGTCACGAGTATTTTTATTTGTTGAGCAGAAGAAGCTTTAAATACCTGGATTGTAAAGGTTAAATCTCTTGGTGGGAAAATTGCAATACATAATATAAGAATTGTCATTATTGAGAATCTGACTCATCTGATTTGCTTTTGAATTACTCAACATAGTTGTGATGGGAAAATAATGCTTATAGACCACCGCTTGCACATGCCTAACCACATAATTATGCGTTGAACACCATATTAATATCATTGTTACCACTAATGACACCTTTAACGGCATTCTACTCTAATTGATTTTATTTTTCTTAAGTACTTGCTTAACATCATTACAACCGATCAAATCAACTCAGTGATCGAATGTTCTGTAATGCCAATTGAATAATTTTGTTATAAATTTTTATTATTCGTTTTGTGTTATTTGCGACTGCCTGTAGTCACGTCCAAAAACGGTCTAATATTAACATTATGACCACATTTGACCTTACAAAATGTCATGTTAGATGTCTCTTCGTTAAATAGCCTTCACAAGAAATTGGTGTCATGAATCAAAGATCTTTGTGTGAATCAGTTGACGGTTTGAAACATTATAACAATAATTTGCACGCTTTTATGAAAATAACGAATACATGATGTAATATTAATACTTTTGTAAGAGCTTTTCATAATAACTAGGTTTAAATGCTTTTTAAATACTGAAAAGTTTCATTCAAAAGCAAATCAAAGAGTATTATTATTTCCTTATTTACTCGGTTACCTACTTGGCAAAGGTGAAAGTGTCTGTACTTAGCACATATATGAGAACAACCACCGAATGATTGCTTGCCGATGACGTATAGCTTTGATTGGGACGAGTGATATCATACGTTACGGAGGCTGTTCCGGTTGTAACGTAACTCTCAGGCGACCTTTTGTATTAAAGATGAAGTTGTATCTTTAGATACAAATACTGCGTTTTATTTGTATCTGTATTTTAAAATTTGCTTAAAACTGGTTCCACATTTTCTGTATCGAAGCTAACTAATGTGTGCTGTGAATGTTGGGGCTTTGGCTTGTACCTAACCCTTTCGTGTTGAGTTAATCTAACTATTGTGTGGCTTAAATTCCTAGGAAATGATTCATCTAAATCTCCATAACAAGGACAGGTATTCGAACTGAAAGCTCTTAAAGGTTCTTAGTAATCCTAGCGTCATTACCTACTAACATCTTTTACCAAAAATACAACTTGATGGTCACAAGTAGGTATTGCCTAAACTGCTGCAAGGATCTTTTGGTGCTGGAATGACGATGACATGAGAGCGCTGTTGATAAACATTTGTAAAATTGTTGAGTTAAAAGAACAAGATGGCGGCATTGGTTCCAATTTTGGACACGCGCCTGAAGAACCTTGCAACGTTTTATAATGTATCTATATAATAGAGTGAACATAAAATGATTGAATAAATATTAAAATGTATCTTTGGTACGCACCTTCCACCATAGATCTCGTTAGCGAGCGGTGTAAGCTCATCGTCGGAGTTGTCGCTGGCCTCCTCGCGCCGCGGTTTCCCTCCCGACGTCGCCATATTTTAATATTTTTCTGGAAACAACAGGAAACAATAATAAGAAAATTGCTAGGTGATGAGACATAGGATAAATCTTTGGAAACCTGCATGGTACATTATATCCTTATTATAACAAAAAAAATGTTGATGCCATGTGCTCACTGCTGTGAGTAGGTTATTCGATACCAAGTTTTACACGGTCATCATTCTATTAAATAATCAAAATGTCCGGAAGTTTTACCAAAATTATTAAATTACTTTTATCATTCGACCAAGAAAACGTAATTAGTAGATGTGCAGTGTCTTCGGGTACTTATTAGAACCGTTAACAGAGAAATTGTCGACATCATGACTTTCCATTTTGGACGGTTCCAACTGTGTCCACTGTCACGCTTTTACGAACTCGTGAGTTGGACTCGTGAATCTGACTATGCCATACTGTGAATATGGACAAGCTTGAAGTTAAGTATGAATGAGCTTCAGTTTTTTCAATATTATGACTGCACTTTGATTGGTTGGTTGAGAAACAAGCTTTAGGAAAAAACAACTGCCTACAAAAATTACCAAAAACCTATTTAAAATTTAGTGGGTGTATGTTCTTCATTATCAGTATCAGGTAGTACTCCGAAAAACTGAAGGATCCATCATATCATAAATACCGCTCTACATATTGTTAAATAAGTATGCAAAAATGTTTCGTAGCACCTTCGTAGCACAAGAAAACTAGCCTGCTACGAAGGTAGACAATAACAACGGCACGAAGATACTTCAAAGGCTAACCTTTCAAACGATCTATAAACTGATCCTAATTTATGGTGCCCTCTCGAGTGAGCGCACGGCTGACCTTTCAGTTAAAGGTTAAGTATTTAACCGCAGGTCCTATTTATTTCATATCGCATGCTAATATGCCTAGTCTTACATACAAAGAGTTTATAGTAGGAAATCCTTGTAAAACAATCAACATTGCACGCTGATAACAATCGAGGCTGTAGCTTTTCACCTTCTTAGTTGTAATAAATTAGCTGTTTAGTGGCCAAGGCTTATGTTTGCCCGTAAACCGTTGCATCAAACAAAAAACTATTCGTAATCGGAATATTCAGAATCACTATATAATTCTGTCTCAAGGATACAACTGTCTCTTTAACACCATGAAGGTAAATTATTATCGGAGCTATTCGGAGAATAAGAATGCATCCAGTGCGTGAATCACAGCCTGTCCAGCAGAACTCTCTCGCATTCCACCGAGAGCCCTCGACCTTGCCGGTCATTCATCCCTGGCAGAGTTATGGACCTTCGCCAGTGATTTATTGCTCATTCATATGCACCTAACCACATATTTTTTATAACTACACAGTGCATTTCTAAAAAAAGACACTGATTTTATTTATTTCGCTATACGACGAGGTAGGTATCTTACATCAATATTATGGTGTTCAAGTTTTCCTTTTTGGTATACCTACCTACTTTCAAACAGTTCACATTTCCGTAAGGAAGACATCGGTAGGTACAACAACCTTTTCTCAAGGAAACAACATAATATGTTACTAAGGAAAGTGTTACAACATAGGTATAACGATTACACCCCTCAGTTTTTGTTATTTCGATTTCAATTCGTAACTATTGAAGTGTTAGCTAATTGTTCTTCATTTAATATCGCAATCGCAACACAAAAATATAAGATTATATAACAAAACAATAGGCAGAACCTGGCACGCATCGCGTATGTAACACTTTCAAGGTACCAACACAAAGAAGTCATAAACATTGTTAGGCTGGGTTATTGCATTGAACAGGCAATGTCCATCGTATCAGATCACGGCCCTAGTGGGCACTGTGGGCAGCAGGCTGCGCCCGCGCCGCGCCGTGGCGCCCGCAAGGTCAGCGACTTCGGACTCAGCTGGACAATGGACCCGGTCCTAACAAGCACTTTTGAGCAAATAGCAATCCTATGCAGCTCAAGACTTATTGGAGTCGATAAAGATAGCGCACGCAACGGATACGATCTGTATTGAGAATATCAATTTTGTTATTGTTTGTCTTCGTCGCGTTGGAACAGTCTCTACAAAATTTGACTAGGTATGTATTGGAATGCCATTGAAAGTTAACAACTTTAGTAGACCATAGAGAGCAATACTTACACGATTAAAAGATCATTAACTATAGGAAATCAGATTTCCACTTCATAGACCAATTGGGTTGAAGTGAGCGAATATTAGATTAATGTCTAAATGCAAGCGAAAACATAAGGAATGCTAGTTGTTATTCTGGTTTTCTTTTGAGAAACATAACCCAAATATGTTTTACAAAACTAAACGAACGGTTGGTATTTCACAAAGAATGTGTTTAAACCGATGTCTTAACATTCTACGCTTTACTTAATTTAAGTTTTAATAAGTCTGACGTAATTCGTTATAAGCGGAAACGATCAAATATTATGCACGAGCTAATGTAGGTATAATAGTATTCTACCTGCCAGAATAAGGTTAATAACCAGATTTCGTACACAAAAGGTAATAAATTAGTAAAAAGTTTGAGTTTTGGGTCAATAATGTAATACCAGTAGAAACTCACGTCTTTTAAATGATTTTCTGAAAGTGTGAGATAGAGCTGTGTATGGATTGGCTGAGAATCGGAATACGAATCTAAAATCAAGCACGATTAGGTATCTCTGTAACGAAAAAAACCAATCAATAGATTGATTGTTACAATACAATACAATGCACATTCATACATTGTAAATGACGTCAAAGCAGTAGCAATGCAATAGTAAATCATAATTTAAATCGTATTACAAGCACCAATGTGGTCGGACTGCTGGCGAGGGCCGCAGGTTTACTTTCACTGCTAGAGGCCGTCAGCTGGCAGCCCTCCCCCCCGCGCCCGCCCGCACCGCCCCTCCGTCCTCCTCACTGCTGCGCAACACTGCCTTATATTCGTACTTTCGTAGCTTTACATAGTGTCGCTATCAAGTACTTGCCTTGCACAAGATGATGAGTTAACGATCAGGAATGCTTTGCCTAACGCGAGCCTAATTCACAAGCCCAATAGGAGACTAGGTAATCTTCAGCTTTTAAGGAGTGCCGATTGATAATAATTACAAGACTTGGTGAAACCAGTTTCTAAGATGATTGGATACGAGTCAGCTATGATATTAAGATTTTCTTGTTTTTTGGCGTGTTTACGATTTAACATTAGCTACAAATAAAATTAAACATTCCCTAAAATACAAAAGATTTAAAATTGGTATAGCTCTACGCTCATTCACATCTTGAGCCCCAACTCTTATAAATTTTTAATTAGCTCTTCTTTTGAAAAGTCTTAAATGGGTTTGTGCTAATTTGTTGTTCATAAAAATATGTTACAAGGTACTAGCCTTAAAACGATGATTGATTTCATTTACCTACAAAATGATCAACAATTTGAATCTCCTGTTGATTCAAATTGTTATCGGAAAAGCTTTATGATACAAATTATTTTTGGGACTCTACAAATTATTTCTGGGTTCTTATACCGAGTCAATAAACAAGTCGTAACGATCATATTATAATGTAAGTATCACGCTGGATCACCGGAGCGTGGAAGAGTGGGGCGGAGCGACCTCGAGCCAGCTACGGCGACGGAGCCAATCTACACCCAAGTGACTTGTCATCTACTGACAAGGAGCTATATTCCTAGAAACATTTTTGCAGTTCCAACAAACCCGGATGCGATTTAAACGAACTGGCTCAGATGCAAAGAACCTGTAGCTTTGTATTAAAAAAGAAAGATTCATGATTTATTTGCGAGTATCAAAAGATGTCGCATAAATGGCCGTTTTTTTTTATTGCGTTTACTTATATACTGTTATAATTTTCAACTTGATACCTCCACGCGTTCCTGGGTCTTGACAGACCGACAGACGGACGGACAGTGAAGTGATACTATTAGGGTCCGTTTTTTCCTTTTGACGTAGGTACTCCCAGGCTGCGCCAAAACGACCTGTCCTCCGCCTCCCGCATACAGTCTGTCCCACCTACCTTCTTAAGATCGTCCATCTAACTGCGAGGCGTCTCACGCTATACTTACCGATACGCGGTCTCCACTTCAGGACTCGTCTGCTGTCGAATTACCGTAGCTAATATGATATTATAGGAAGCAATCTATTTGCTGGGCACATTCATACAGTGGAGGCGGAGTACCGATTGGTGGAAGAAACCCGAAGGTATAAACTAACAATACATACCTAATGTTTATGTTATTAAATGACATGTGTTCTATAATACACAATAAGCGATCGTTACGTACTCACGTATTAATAAACGATGCAGACGCGAGAAATTCTCCACAAAAAAGAGAAAGTGGGGTTTATTAACGCAATTGTTATTATGTAGTAGTAGTAGGCCGTGCAACTTGTCTTTTTGTTTCAGTCGTCTGCGCTAGCGCAACTTATTCCAAATGGAGGTTAACTCAATGTAAATATTAGTGAGAGATTTCTTTGTTTTTCTCTTTGATGTGAGATTTATGATAATTTGGGAATTAAAGAAAAGTAGTTGTAACTAAGTAGGTGAATTGAATATGTGAATCCGTAAATGATACTTATCTCAGAAGGTTAATCAGCCCATCATACAGGTACCTGGGTATCTACATATTTGAGAAGGTCGTTTTCTCACAGCGAATGATTACTGTACAAAATAAATAACGTTAATCCAGTCAGTCTTTGGATTGATGAAGAACCTTTATGTCTCGAGAACACGCGGTCAACTCATTACACTTGGTGGTTTTATGTGAATGTTTAGCACTACACGACTAATAAAATAAAACTGTTTAGACCTATGTAACAATAATAATGAAAGCCAAAATATCATCCCCAGCATGCTTAAAATCAAAATTTAAAACAATCAAAAGTCATTTATTCAAACTAGGCTGAGAATCAGCAAATTTCGAACGTCAAGATAACAAAAAAAAACTAGAATTACACAAGCAGAAATAAAAAGTTAATGTAATCATAAATTAACTAAATAAAAGCCTCCAGGCACAAAGGGCGTGCCCGCTTACATATTAGCTATTTATAGCTGTAACTGTAAGTTATAAAATGATAAACTAGGACTATAGAAGTAAAATAAAGCATCAGCTTACCATATAATTGTATGCAGATTACGTAATCCCCACTCTATACAAATTATAAACCCCTGCGGTTTCACCCCCGTAAGTCTCGATCCCGTGGGAATATCGGGATAAAAATTAGCTTATGTCCTTCTCCAGGTCTACCCCAAATTTCATCCAAATCCGTTCAGCCGTTTTAGCGTGAAAGCGTAACAAACAAACAAGCCCACTTTCGCATTTATAATATTAATTAGGATTAAAGTCGCTTTTCTTGTATGTCAGTATGTCTGCGTTGTTATTCTAAACCACGCAACAGATTTAGATGAGGTTTTCACCATCGTTTAGAGAATTTATTCCGGAAGGTTTATGTGTATAATAATTGATAAGTTACATAATAATATTTAAGTTGTATATAATTAAGAAATCTCGATGTTTTGTGAAGTCGTAAACACCGTGCGAAGCAGGAGCGGGTCGCTAGTTAATTATATAATTATAGCCTATCTACTACCATACTTATAGGAAATACATAATTATTAAATTCCAAAGTTGTACAAACGTGGCTGCCATTTACCAGCTTTGCCGCTACATTATTTTCTGATTCAACATTACCTACTTACTGCTTCGATAAAACCACAGCATACATGACGTCACTAACTACACACACACACACTAAACACTGAAAACTTTGACACAGAACTTTAGTTGTAAGACTTCAAATAAGTAAGTGTTTTAAAAATACCTAAATAATAAAGTTTTTACGAACATATAAATATATTTATTTGATTTTATTTTGAGAAAATAATCAGTAATTTAAAACTATAATAGAAGTAACAAAGTTTTACTTAAATAAATACCTTTAAACGCTGTACTTATGTTACGATACTGACATTTCCACTCCTCGTAGCGGTGGGCGTGCGTTGATGTCTTTTGTAGAGCAACTTTGCAATAATTGCATGCTTGGCAAATACTTGTATTATTACTGTGTAAATACTTGTTATATGACTGCTTAGTGCTTATATTGTTTTAATTGGCATTCAAGTTTTACTACATGTAAAAAATGATTATTAAAATTAATATACAGTGTGATTTTTTGGGAAGTGGGTCTTGGGCGATAACGGACTCTTTGTAAATAAAGCAAAGTGGTCTACGAAACCTTGAGCTTGATTTCAGATAAAATTAAAACTTCCTTATTTGTTTTGATAACGCTGTCAGTTTAACCAGAAATCAATAGCAACTTGTTTAATTTGATTGATTAGTTGGTGACTTATAAAAATCAATATACACTCTTCTACATTTAAAGTTACTCAATGACAATAGATCCACGTACTAATCTACCGTTATATACGTACATAGGTATAAACCGTTCTGGTACGTAAGCGACATGCTAATCGCACCCCACTTTCTTCCGGTCAAAGCAGTCAAGGTCTATTCGCAAACCATTTGCGTTTGACAATTTATTAATGGTTAATGAAAGTTAGCAATTAACCATTACTAACGACCATGAAATACTTAGGAATGCTTAGAAGTTATATACGTAAAAAAATATATAATGGGCATTTATGTACTGTTAGCTACGATCAGGAAATTATAAGTCGGATATAAATATTTAACGAAATTAAAAATACGGAAACCAGCTCAAGGATTGTGCACGAAAGTGGCTCAATTCCGCTATAGGTTGCATTGCGTTATTTCTACAGTTTTGCGTTGACAACTGTAGCAACAAGAGCGCAATGGACAGAGTAGTGTGGTTTCTTGACGCACGCGTTTTTTATTAAGAACTTTGGTAAAACTCTGCGTTATTGAATACAAGGCATTTGAAAGCGTTGACTGTCATTGTACTATATCAACTGGAACAACAAACAAACAAACAAAATGTTCCATGCTTCAACCAAGTTTCCTCACACAATGATACGATGGCAAACTTTCACGATGGCACTCCAAAAATTATGATCAAGGCATTTCGACTGACTATGACAGATGATATTTGACCATGGCATGACCTTTTTTCAATTTCTCATACAGTTCCTGTCGCGATAATATTATAGAGAGAACGAATTTTGTGTTTATATATATGTGGAGGCATCTCCGGAACCACAGCTATGAAAAATTCTTGTGCACAACGTGTCGAGAACAGAATACCATCTGTCTTCACATGTAAATAGCACCCGTGCGACCTCGGGCGGGGTCGCTAGTAGTTTATATGATGAGTATGCAGATCTTTACGTGCAACCGTTATGTACCTACACTTTCGCGTGCAACTCTTTCTAATAAAATCCAACAATATCCAGTCGCTTGCCAAAATCCCGTCACACAACTCTCATATGTAAATAAGTAGGAGCAAAAACGAAAATTCCTTGAACAAACCTTTAATTACGCTTCGTATTGCAAGCGCGCCTGCGCAACGCAAAGATTATTATTAATTAGTTAATTGCACTTGGCTAACGTAATAGTGGGCACTATTGCGGAAACCATCAAATTGTTCTTGTTCTAGTGAGAACGACCCTCTAGCAGCGGATGTGAGCGAGGCCTGAACGCTCGGCTTTAGTGTTTATATACTTACTTGTACTGTTATGAAGCTGTAATGACTTGTGTTTGAGAATATCAATCAATCGAGTCGTCGTATCGAAGTTTTATTACTGCTGGCCATAGATTACCTAAGGCTTATATACTTAAAAAGCTTTGTTTATGGCGTTGAAATCGAGAGGAGAAAACTTTGATGTGAAAAACCTGATGCCAGTCCTTTTTGAAGGTTGGACAGTTTTTATGGGAAAATCATCATGGTTTTGATGCATGCTTGTAGCTAAATAGAATAAAAAAGAATCTGCACCACATGGAACTAACATAAGAAGAACATCATATTATGCCCTAATTGTTAAAACTATTAGTTTACCGATAATAGTGATGTCAAACAACCAACAAGATTTTTATTAGTTACTACGTTGCGGAATGACATTACTTGTATATCAATTTACCGAACAAAGTTACGTGAAGATCTGTAACCTTATGTAATGTACGTAAGGTATGAGTTACACAATGAATTAAACCTTTTTATGTAATTTAATTATGTATCACTTCAGCATATCTATTGCAGTTGGTATTTAGAGGTCGTTAGTCGACTGGCTCAGGAAATACCGCGGTCTTTGTTTCCCATTCTCTATCCCATGCCGCCTACATTCACTTTTGTTTACGAGACAAGCTTGGTACGGGTACCATACGGTCCACAGCTTCGCCAAATTTTTGAATAAATAACAGATTATGAATCATATTAGACACGTTCTTTGAATGGTCGGTCTCACTTTACATAAATGTTGTTACGAAACTTTCGAAAGAGAAACCAGTGTAGAGTCTCGCGTATGTAAGGACTTGACAGCGGATATCTACAAGAGAAGTTTCAAGCATTGGTAGATTAATAAGATACAGTCATGTTTGCAAGCAAGTAACCCTACTGTCACCCTCACACACTTTCGCAGCTGATCGTGCTCAACAGCCTCGAGGGCTAAAAGGTTATATCCATGTCAGAAGGCTTAGATATAGGAGTTGTGAACTCAACTTACCGTTGAATGTATCCTGAGAAGATTAGCGTTGTCGTAATCCGTATGTGTACTGTGTATCACTTCACAATGTTGAGGTAAAGCGTGGAGTGCACTCGCGGGACGGCGTCGCTGCGCATGGTTCGCGCGTGCGTTCGGTTGGCGGGCCGCGCGCTCACTGGCGGACTGCCTGCTAACGACCCCTTACTTCACACCAAAGAGGCTGAGTCTCTACTGACTCACCTGAGACCCAAACAACTCACATTAATTTTTTGAAGGGATTTCCCAAATTATTTATAGAAGAAAGTGTTTTTTTACTAGTTTCATGCGTTATAAACACATGATGATAAAGTGTCTGGTGATAGATAGAATGCAGGTTGCAATCGAAGAAGCAGGGAGCTTGTTGTGATGGATTCGGTCCACGCTCTTGCTAAGCGGAAGCGCTTGTAGGGTCGCGGATTGATCCCAAAAATAATTTATGGGTTGCATACGATCAACTATAATGTCATTAAGATTCCGGATATAGCTGTAAAAACACACACTATAAAAATTAAAAAAAACATCTTTTGTAGGTGAGGCAAAGTTGAAAAATAATAAACAAATAAGCTCTATTAAATTAATTATATATTTTACAAATGTTTTACAAAAAGAAAAATATAACTAAATAAATGCAAGAATAAAATTTCGCACAGCAATCACTAATAACAAGAAGTTCTGTTTAAATGCAAAACCGCAGGAATACACCACATGATCAATGCAGTGGCGGAATCTACTTTGAGTACACAATTTTCTTATCAAAAATCTTGTTTATAATAATTATGTAGGGTTTATCTTAAACTCATTCAGAACTGCACACTGCCAGTATTCGATCTACAAAAAACGCGCTGCGTTCAATATAATTGCACTTGTAACATTACTGGAATCACAGTAGGCACAGTATATGAGCTTGAAGAATTTTTTTTGGGTTATGTTTAATTAAATTTTTAAATATTTTTTGAGATTTAATATATAGTACCTTCCTAATAGATATAAATACAAAAAGCACAATATCGTTGCTCGTGATTGCCATTTAAATTCTCCGCCACTGTATAATCATATGCTGCATTACGCGTAGTGATCGTGGAAGCGCACCGTGGAGCGTCGCGGCGGCGGCGGCGAGTCGTCCACGTCGCTGTCGAGCGCGGGCTCGTAGCCGCGGTTCACGTACGCACCCGCAGTCGATGGACGACCGCTCATGTCATCCAACTAACAAAAACATAATAAACCGTTTGGAATATGAAGATAATGCTGGTTTTCTAAGGTAAGACATTCACGATCAAATTAGAATGACATAAAACCATTAGTAAGTCATTGCAACATAATTTTAATTTAAATAAAGCATTGCTGTGAGTTTGACAAAACTTCGGCGATCATTCCAATTTATTCCTTACCTTACCGAGACAAGAGTTACATTGCAATGACTTAATAATAGTTTACGTCGACCGTCAATTTCCTAACTTAGGCTCACTCAACGTAGGCAAACTCATATACAAGGTGTAATCAAAATAACTTCAAACTTCAGACATC
Source organism: Lithophane socia (assembly GCA_947522985.1). NCBI lineage: Eukaryota > Metazoa > Arthropoda > Insecta > Lepidoptera > Noctuidae > Lithophane > Lithophane socia. The sequence continues at coordinate 10,750,028 of OX383256.1, read as the reverse complement.
TTTCATTGTTTCGGTATCAGGTTTTGAGTAATATGTCAGTCACACTTTGTAAAAGCATTTTTCAAACCAATTTAGAACCCAAGATTAGCATAAATAAATATTAATATACACGCAGATGACAGCCTGCACCGCAAACTGTACGCCAAATGGAACAACCACACACAATTAAATGAGGTAACATACTCTACGCCCAATCACTCTTTCCCTGTGCTGCAGACTTGGTCACGCCGCAGACTCGAACGCATACATTCTGTCATCTACGTTGCCCATGCTTTCAATATATCCCAACTAGAAATTATTTTTATTTTAACATGGTGTACGTGTGTGTAAATGAACGAAATGTAATAAAAATATGATGAAAGTCAAATAAAGTTTGTTTTTTCGTTTATACAGGGTCAAATTAAGTTAGTTAGCGAAACTCCGTAGACGTGATGTATATCTAAACATGTTCAAACAAAATACTTCAACTAGCTTTCTCAACTCATAAGTATTTCAAGTAACTGTTAAAAAAAATATCGAATCATACATATTTTTTGTTTTATGTAAGTAATTGTTTACGAAACAATCACGTCAGTCGAGATAACTAATTTAATTCAACCCCGTATTGTGTAGGTACCTCATGTCTGTATCAAATTTATATTCTCTTTATAAAATTAAAATGGCGTTCTTACTCTTACTGAGCCGGGCGTGTTGAACATGAAGTCGTTAGTGGAGTCCCTCGCGGCCTGCGAGCGCCGGCGCTCGGCCAGCACCGAGTCGCGGCGCGCCGCCAGCGCGCGCAGCGTCACGCGCCGCGCCGCCGCGCTGCCGCCCAGCGACGGCAGGCGGGACATCAGGCCTGCCCACACCGCAGAGCTCATTAGTGGAAAGGTCCACTTCCTGCATTACCTTCAATAGGGAATCTTACGCAAAGCTGAGACACCAGATGGCGCCGCCTTGACATAGCAAACTGTCAAAGGCGCGCGGCATTTTTTTCGGCTTTTTTTGTATAAATTTTTAGCATAATTTCATCCTTGTTAATTTAATGTAGGTTAAAATAATACACATAAGTATTTCAAACCGATTTGTTATAGGTAGTGCATTGGTGCACTCTAGCGGAAGAAATTGGAAGAAATTGGCAGTAAGGTTCCCTATTAAAATAATGTAAAAGATCGACAAGTCAGTACTAAAGGACTTACCCGTATCTCCATTCTGCAGTATAGTCAACCTCCTCTTAAAGTTAGCATCGAGATTGATAACACTTTGCTTGGTGTCCTTCCCTTTCTCCAGGTTATGTATGGTCTTCCTCCTGGATACGTGCTGGTTGTTGTCGCGTTTGTCCAAGTCGTCAGTGTTCAAACGTTGCAGTTCTTTGGCTATTATTAACGCGTTAGCCTCTATAAGGGCGTTGTCTGACATGTCGTCCGGCTATTAACAGTATAATAATGTATTTTAAGATTGGTGAAATACTATGACATCTGAGAGCTCATTAAAAGGCTTATTTTCATTGCTATCTATCAAGTCGAACAATGTTGTCTAGGATGAAACTTTTAATTCACTTCGTTCATACTTGAGTCTACAATTTAACTTAATGCCTTTTAAAAGATCTTCATTACCTCAATTACAGAAATCAGGTTTTATTTTCCTACTAACCTTTTTAGTAAAGTACCAGTTGAGATGCGTGGTAGAAAGCAAGTGGGAGAGCGTGCCAAGTCGATGGAACAGCATCGCGGTGAACTGGACGATCATGATGGTCCCGAAGAATATGAGGAACACCGACCCGATCGGCTCCAGCCTCAGGTATTCTTGATTTATGATGAACTGACGAGGGAAAATAAGATTCAAATTAGACCCATCTAGTGGGAGATGGGTCTAATTTGAATCTTACTTGTGTGTCGGGATGATAGATTGTCGTCCTGTTCAAAGTTATGTAGCTTAAATATTTAAATGGAGCTGATGACATATACTACGTCACGGACGTTCAACTGTTGTGCTATTTGTACCTATTATTGTTTTGTGTCGAAAGATAGAAGATAAGTCCTTATTTGTGCTAATTTTGGAATAAATTACACAGCATAACAGCTTACACATGCTGTTGTAAGATTTTCGATATTTTTTTTAAACGAAACCCTTGCGTGCCGCCTGTAATAATTAAACATTTAGTGCTTTCGTAACCGTGAGCACGTGAATTGATTGGTTTGGAGATTGTTATCTATAACGAGTCTTGATTTAACGCAGGTACCACACGGTTTGTTGTAACATAGAACGCCGAAATTGCGAATAGGACGCATGGGTTGCCTAAAAATGCAACGCGATGCGATTTGTTCAATAGACAAATGACATTGCGTGTTGTCATGGCAAAGGCAACGCAGCCCGATCTATTTGCGCAAAATTAAAAAGACAAAATCGTTTTGAAATAATAAGCGATTACGACAAAATGATGTGGCAAGGGATGTATGTATTAGAAAACGTTTTTAATTATTTTTAATTCAAATGAGAGATTCAGGAAAAGACGTAAGTTTTCAGATATATCCTACTGTTTGTGTGTTTGAATGTTTGTTACTCAATCACGCAAAAACGGCTGAATGGATTTGGGTGAAATTTGGCAAACAGATAGTTTATAATCTGGATTAACACATAGGATACTTTTTATCCCGATATTCCCACGGGATCCAGACTTACGCGGGTGAAACCGCGGGGCGCAGCTAGTATTAAATATATTTTTAATTTAAAAATAAAAAGGCTTTTGCAAAAAAAATGCTACAATAACTAATAATTAAAACGTATTATTATTAAAGTTTAGCGATGTGTATATTTAAATAATAACAAAGAAACATACCAGATTGTGTTCTTCATCATATTCGATGCTGGAATCTTGTCCGAGAGGCCATTTGAAGTGCAGCTGGTCTTGGTTCATCTGCAGTATGAAGATGACCAGCACGAACAGCGTGTTCAACATCAAAAACGCAAACACCATCTTGTCACGTAGGTTCTTCAAGTCAGTTTTGATACGATTCTGATAAAAGGGTGATACATTCAGGTTACTACAGAATTATCAACGGGTGTAAAAACACCTATCAGAAACCGTATATCATATTTCCTTTCCGCCACATCAATGCAAATGTTATTTCTTTAAAATAAAAAAATGTAACTGCAAAGGCGGACTTAATGCTTTTTTATTTATGCATTTCTGCCTTAAGACCCGACTCACTAGACGGCACGATGCGGCATGCCACGGAAAAGCATTAACAATAATATGGCGCGGCATGCTCAACTCTCCTTGTGACGAAATGTAAGTGCTAAAGGTATAAATATAAGATTCAAAATCATTTACGCTTACGAAATCCTTAGCCATACCATGCCGGTTTGTGCCGCCTGGTGAGCCTTTACGGTCACGATGGTCAACCTCAACGGAGACTTACCAAGCAAACAGGAGGTATTATAGTGTACAAGTGTGCGCAGACACAAGTTCACTCTGTTCACTCACATCGTCCGATGTGACAGCAATCTGACACGACCGAGAGGAGATTGGGCGCAGGATCGACTAGGCGTTTTAGGTGCACTTAAAAGACACGGCAGGACTCTTTATAATGAATACATACCAATTCTTCTGGATTCTCATCAATGGGAAATAAGTAGGTGTCAATGAGGTCCTTCCAGAAGTCGGTCTCCGCCGTGGTGAGGAAGTCGACCTCTCCTTTCTGAAGGTTCACGTCTTCTATCCAGTACGGGTTGATCAAGTCGTCACGCTCTTCCTGTTACATGAACATGATATTTTTATGTTGAATATAAATTTTATTTTAAATGGTAATATTATCGATAATCGGTAATAATAGATCATTACAAATTCAACATTTTTTTAAATTGTTTTTTTAACATCGTTCTGGAACTAAGTGAATCAAAAACATATTAATATATCTGGTAACCGGATAGTGCTGTTTTACATAATAGGAACCTTGCATAGAAATATGTTTTTATTTACCCTGGGTATGTCGGTGGAAACCTCGCTATCTTCGTACTCCGGCACCCTGGCGAGAGGATCCAAGGACTGGCGTCGCAGCACCGCTGCTGATGAGCGGCGACGATTCAATGGCTCCTCTTCTTCAGGTGCACCGCTAAGGGACAGATCATAAGTCAACGTAAAATATGCATAGGTACCAGCATGAGCTACTAGCCGACTAAAGATACTTAGCTGTCTAATTAAATTCTTCTTCAAAGTTCCTTATAAATCAATTAACCAGCTTGGCAATAGTCCAATAGTATTATTGGACTATTTCACTTCTATACTTAGAAAAACGGCAAAAACATCATACTCTACTCAGTCTACTTTCTAGTGAATGATTGAATTGTGAATTATTAAAATTTGGACAGGACGGTTGTCGGGTCAGCTAGTACATAAATAAAAATACCTACAGCATGTCCAATCTCTTCTCAATCTTCTCGATAGCGTTCGCGATCTGTAGCAGATGCAGCTCGTCCTTGTGGTCGTTGGGGTTGGTGCAGCACAAGCAGCGGAACAGTCCCGCCACGCCGCACTCCGCAGAGCCGCTCGTCTCCTCGCCCTTACCGAACCACTTCTTTATACTCTGGTCGTCCATCTTCTTCTTAGCCTCCACAGCTTCTTGTTTTTCCATTGCAAGTTCCTATTAATCAATATTGATGAGCTTTGTAGTACCTACCCAAATAACTATTCCATAAATTAGTTTTCCTATTCTCTTTTTGTTTTTATTCTAAATTTTTTGTAAAATAGCATAAAAAAGTAAATCTTCGATAGTAGCACCGACCGATATTATAAGCATTATTGCAAAAAAAATATCTAAAATCGATAGTCGTTATTTTAAAGTTATGAAAACAAAAACCGACTTACCGCACGCGTTTTCTTTTGCGCCACTTCCCTAGTTCCCCACGACACATTGTTCAAGTTACACAGCGAGTATATAATCAACAACATGTACATACTGGGGATAGTTATATAGTATACACATATGTACAATAAGCATATTAATTCCTGGGGATGTAGCGCGGCCGTGATGAAGAACGAGCCGAATATCAGACCCGTGAATATGCTGGATGGAGCCAGCCAGCCGTCTTCTACGATCTGGAGAATGATCCCCACTATCACGAACATCATCACCATGACGTATAAGCAAGTTATCAGGTTGGCCAGTAGAAGCTGAAAATTAAAGAATGTTATTTTTTTTACATCTTATTATTCATTATAATTTTAACATTACTATGCCCACACTAGGAATTTTTCGGATATCGTGTATGCATTTTTATATACTCATATCTCACGCCCACAAACCAAAAACCGGTACAACTATCTGTAGGCCATTTTTTTTTCGAATTGACAAGCGCAATGTAATTTTTACCATAAACACATTACTTTAACGGGAAAAATAATAACTGGCGAAATGTGGTTGTACTAAGGTAGGGACACCTGTGCCTAACCCGGGAAAAACAGGCACTCTTACCTGAGTTTCGGACTTGCAAGTCATACAGACGATGATGAAAATGACAATAGGCACCAAGTTGAGAAGCATAGCATGCATGTTGCTGATCTGAATGATTGCGTTCAACGCGCCCACCATCATCAGGAAGATAGTCCCCGGACCGAGCACCGACCCGAACATCAACAGAAACTGAAAATATAATAATTATGTTCCTAAATAAATCCCTAAATGATTGTGTTTGTGAAAACTACATGAAAATCCATCAAGCAAAACACAAACAAACGATTTTGTTTTATACTATTTAAAGATAGGTTAATAGTTAATGATTATGTAATAAAAATACACACCTGATACCAAATATACGGCGTGGAAATATTATCATTAATGCTAACAGTCCTTTTGGAGTCTGCTAGTAAGTCGAAGATATTGGCCATAGTAGAAGGCACCCAACGTCTGCGCTGGTTGAAGAACTCGTCGAAATGTTCGGGACAGTGCGTGTAAGCATCAGATGCGGCGGAGTATTCTACGCGGTAGCCTCGCTGCAGTAACAGGGTGCATAGCCAACGATCCTCACCTGTGTGAGGGTAAATTACTATGTAGGTTTCTATGTTCATTAAATTCACTGGTAGACACGAGTTTTCTAACATTAATAATGTTACCTGTTTTGAATAACTTATCCCATTATTATAAAATGCCTTGTAAGTACTTGTAAAAATAGTTAAATTAGAAACATTACGTGGTGGATACCCATAATCCCTCACGTTACGTTTCTATGTAAACTATTTTTATATACCTACCCTCTTTATAGGAAACAAAAATAAATAGTTTGTTTACTGTTTTGTTTTGATACTCCGCGGTGTTAAATAACTATAAATCAATACATTTGGTGTTATAAAACTATTTTATTAAATTTTTGGTACATAACTAGAATTTTTGAAAATTATGGAGAAAGGTATCCGCCGTAAATGTTTAAATCACCCAAATAAGTTAAAGTCGTATTTACGTTACTTTAAAAAAAACAGGCCAAGAGGGTGTCGGATGAAGAACAATGAAGGGTTCCGTAGTTGGGATGAATTTATCCCAAGGACAAACTTAACATTGTAGTTGAAAAACATGTTTTCCCATATATTCCAACTGCAAATGTAAGTTTGTACGAACAATATTGGGAGATTCGCCATGTTATTTTAAGACCATAGACTTTTTATAGATTTTCCTGTAATTTATAAGTAGAGAACTATTTTCTGTATTTTTTCAAAATTTTAGGCGCAGTAGTTTCGAATATAAGGGTTTCATCACCTGACGGTATTAATGGACGTCCCCAAACCAAAACGTGTATCTAAGTATTCAAAAACACTTTCATGTTTCTATTAGTACTAAAAAGACAAAATACCGCGGCCTTCTTTGACTATAATAAATTGAGGGAACGTAATCAATGTAAGACTATAATTATCATACCTTGATCATACTGTACATAATGCCGAGCCTCGTGCGAAGTCAGTGTGTATTTCTTCATGACGTTGTCGTCCATCAAAGCCTTTCCTCTGAAGAGAGAGAAGCATCCGGGACTACAGAGTACGCAGCCAATCATGTGTTCAGTCGCCTTTTGCAGCCAATGACCGATAGCGTACTCGAACATTTGATACCATGCCATGAAACCTGAAACATTCGGTTTATAAGAGCAAGCAGGTGAAAGGATGAAGGAGCTCGAACTTTAAAAGTAGTTCTAAACTTTTTCAAAAACTAAATCTCTAGACTCAAGAACTAAAAAGGCGCTATTCAAAATACCAGGGGATAGGTAAGAGTCAAAGTTATCACCGAAAATGTGAAAAACAGAATCTCATGAAAAGCGATGATGATTTTGCTAATGACTCTTAAAAATATTTCAAAACATGAATACTAGGAACACCTACCAGAGCCCACAGGATGGATACGTCCGCACGCCGCCCCCAAGTTCTTATCCTTCTTCATCAGATCAATTAGTAGCGTGACCGCTATCGGCTTGAAGTCGATGTCGCCGTCCAGAGCCAACAAGTATGTGTTCTCGGCGATCACCTCCTTGCGGTCCACGGAGATCGGCAGGTCCATCAGACGGTGACCCAGGAAGTAGTACATGTACATCACCTGTACAGGAGCAAGCAATTAGGCTGTGTGAATAACGAGAACGTTTGTTTTCACTCCCACACTTTGGACGTTGCGTTGCTGCTTTGATCAACGCCGTTCAAGTAATGTAAGAACAGAGTTTTTACAAGCTTTTATTTTTTTTTGTAACCAGGTTGACATTTGATATTTTTGTAATAATATTATATGTTTAGTGCAATTATAAAGATTAGACACTAACAAATTCGAGTCCACCCAGTTTACATAGAACTCATACGCCATGCCGTCATACATAATTATTGCTAGTGGACCCTCCAGGAGGTTCACAGGTAGGCTTGCCAACCATCCCGCGAGAGGCGGGGTCGTCCTGTTTCTAGAACTTTAGATGATACATCTCGCAAAAGACGTGTACGGGACGCCAATTGTCCCATTTTCTCGTACCTACGGGCCCCTACTGAACCTTCAGGCGGAAGTCGGAGTTTAGTGAAATAACGTTTTGTTAAAGGCGAAAGCGTTATGGTAGCTCGCGAAATTCAATTTTTCTAATTGTATTTTTCGCCTCCCTATTCTTTGACAGCTGCAAGTATCTAAAATCATTTCGGTTCTTTGTAGAAAAGTTACGCACTTTTTTATTTATTTATTAATTGTGCGAAGATTGATTCAAAAGCTAATTCACTTCCATTATTTTTTCCGTTTTATTCGTAATCTTCCCGGATTTAATATGATCGATAAGTTTATAAATCCTCATGCTCAACGGGCATCTGCAGTCGAAACATTCCATTACCACGATAACTTATCATATCCTAATTAATTTATGAGTAATATATAATTTTTCAAGAACAATATAATGCAAAATTTAGTAGCTTACCTGAGACCATCTTTTCCTGTGTCTTATTTTGGACTTGTCTTTGAGGTGGCATATCATTTTGTTTTTTCCTGGTAGTGTCCAAACTAACCGGCCTCCGTACGGAGCGGGGTATTTTTTGGGCGGTCTTAGTCTTACGTTTGTGAGATGGACCTCTGAGGCAGCCTCGTCGATGGTCTCTACGAGACACGTCACGAAACGATTCACCTGCGAATCTTCTGCGCTGTGGTCCGATACTTCAAACGCGTCATCCATAAAAATGTGCACTGTAACGTTTGGGGTAGGATTTAGGCAAATGTGCATCAAATTTATATTACTGTGGATTTTGCGAAAGCAAAACGATGATGTTTTTTTTGAGTAGGCACGTTGTTACCGTTCGGATATAATTGTTTTCTTCGCTACATACCTTCCAGTTCATAGTAGTCAGGATCAACAATCCCCAAATACTTCTGGGCAACGCGACGCGCGCTCTGATCTTCATCCATACGGAAAATAGATTTCAAGAACTCAACCATTTCTTCTTTTGTTTCATGCCACATTGTTGCACACACGTAGATCCTACGAAAAAGAAAAGTTTAGTTGCAATTTTTTGAAAAGCCGTGATTAGTTTATTCTCTTGGCATTCACAAACATGTAACATTTACCTTGTAATGTTGTCAGATGGCTTGATGTCTTGTTTTGACACTTTATCCCCGCTAAGCATAGACGCGTCATCTTTGAGTTCCTAAAATACAAGTAAGAAACGGGGCTTATAAATTCAGTCACCTTTCTGTAACTGGGCTTAATGTATTATCATCAAAAAAACCATCACCTCTAGTGATATATCATGATCATCATCCTTAGTTCTGTTCAGGAGCATGGACTGGTCGATGATGGGGCTGCAGAACCACGGCTTGGAGAACAGTTTGTCTGTGGCCGCCAGTCGTTCACAGCGCGGCTTCCACGCGTGAGCCGTCACCCACGCTTGGGAGGCCAGCCACAGCACCCATATCCACGACATCTGCTCCACTATGAAGTCATTCAGGAAGTATACTGCGGAAAATTATAGAATTATATATCGGTCAATGGAACCACGACAACTTTATAAAAATACTATGGTTCGTGAACTCGTCTAGGTGTGACTATACAGGATGTTAGGTTTAACGAGGCACATACTTTAAATGAGTGTGAGTGAGTTATTTCCATAATAAAATTTGTTATTTTTTTGCACACCAGAGAATCACTATAATATGAAAAAATCTTATCAGCTGTTTGCTACCAACGCGATCAAAATGTAGGGAACAGCCGGATTACATCCTTACTTAATATTATAAACTAGCTGTGCCCCGCGGTTTCATCCACGTAGGTCTCGATCCCGTGGGAATATAGGGATAAAACGTATCCTATGTCCTATTCCAGTTCATGGTCTACCCGTGTGCCCATTCTCTCCTCGCGAACATAGGGAACGTCGCGCCGGCGTCGGACGGTTCGCGTATTGCATTTTTATATTCATGATTACTTCGAAATTAAATGTCCGATTCGAATGAATTAAAAAGTATTTTGCTGCTACATAAATACCCTTGATGTTAAAGCTGTTTATTTGAATAAGGATTAATATTATGTTGATAAAACTCCTTCGCAAATAATGCATTAGTTTCGAACAAATTTGATTACCATAAAAAATGGTTATAGTGAGTCAATCTTAAAAGATAGACATATGCTGTCGCGGACTTTTTTTTTGAACTTTTAAAGAGGAACAATTCCATCATACATGATATTTGCGTAACTTAAACCGGTTACGCAGCGCACGCAACAGAACTCTCAAAAATGAAATATTTTTTCCCGATTTGGCAACATTTTGCATTTATGCTCCGCTCCTGTTTGTCGTAGCGTGATGTTATATAGCCTATAGCCTTCCTCAATAAATGGACTATCCAACACAAAAATAATTTTTCAATTCCAACCAGTAGTTCCTGAGATTAGCGCGTTCAAACAAACAAACAAACTCTTCAGCTTTTAATATTATATAGTAAAAAATAGATTATAAATGTGAAAGTGAGTTTGTTGTTTGTTTGTTACGCTTTCACGCTGAAACGGCTGACCGGATTTGGATGCAATTTGGCACATGGGTAGATCATGACTTGGAAAAGACAGGCATTTCATCGCAGTCGAAGTCGCAGGAAACAGCTATTCAAATTAAGAAATGTGATTGAACTAATCAACTTACCCGGTGGAATCTCGAAAAACAGATAATCGGGTATAGTTCGATAAAATGCACATGGATCCGCGTTCCTCATTCCGCATAAAACAATTAGCAGGTTAACAGTGACTGGTCCAACGAGGCTTAATGCAAATGTAAAGCTGAAGTTTTGTATGAGGATCTTGCAGGCGGTTTTACAAGCGGCAAAGCAGACGTATGCGGCCCCGACCTGGATGAGTACCACCCATAGAGGGGTAGCCCATGCCGCTGGTATTTCGATTGTTTTTCCCATTACTGCATAACCCATAAAACCTTCGAATTCATCCTGAATTGCTTGAACCTAATTCAAGAAAAAAATAGAACATAGAATGGAGAAAGGTAGCAAATTGGTCTCCAACTTTAAGCATACATAGTACAATCAATTTCCTGATCACTAAAGCCTTAAAATTTTTATACAAACTGACGGAACTCCTTACCGTAGTAGCGGTGTAATTTCGATCGCCAAAACCACTGCTTACTTTCGTGAAGAAAGCGATTGGGTCGTCGTCCTGGGTGTATAAAGATATTAATATACAGCACATGAATATTAAGATCTTCCATATTGATACCACTCTATGCGAGTAATAACGACCCCTTTTGAGACCGTCGCGGAGATCTTGCAAAGGTCGAAGGACTGTAATAAATAAGTGAAGGAAATCCATTAAAAATGTAGTTTTAAAAGGACAGAGATATAATCATTCTAGTGGTGTTAAGCTGTTTTGAAATAAGTATTTCGTGATACGGTAAAGTCTTGGTTCGTAGTACCATTCCCTTTGGTTTATAAATATCGTAACTACAAGAATTATAATCGATAATGAAAATGACAGTATCCAATATCACACACACACATGTAGTAGATAAGTATCAATATAAGACGCATTGTTTACCTGACCATTGTTTTCCTGAGCAGCCGACGAAGTTTTCCCACCAGCCGAGTGAAATCAACACGCATGCTACCGGAATGGTCCACAAAACAGCATCGCCTTTTAGGAGAGGCCAAACAACGAATGCAGTTGCTTGAGCAGAAACAGCGAGTACATCTAAGATTATTTTGTAGATGTATCTAGGCTCAGTGCTATCCCTAGAGAGTGCATTCAGAACCCCTGGCACGAAGCACATCGCGTTCATTAACATTATTCCTTTCACGACATCTAGCTCCGGTAGAATCATCAGCACAAGTAACGCAACTCCAATTGTGTGCAGTGTTTCGATTATTATGGACTGAAACAATTTACTGACGTTAATAATGTGTGTGGCTCATGTCTAAAAAATGACAGCCGCACGGGTCGATCGAAGGTTAAACAATGCTTGCCGAGGTCGGATCGTGGATGAGTGACCATCCATTACATATCGAGACCCCCACATAATAATGTGTCCCATAAAAAGGTTCTTAATCATAATGTTACACAACCGCACCTGGAGTGTCACTGTTTCAGTTTTTCATCAGTAGACAGGTAGGTACCTACTTACTGATGAAAAAATTTACGTTGAGTTTGATTAGGCAGACGATTATATCCTAGACAAGGCGAAATGCGAGAAGCAGTAGGTATGTGAGCAGTCATCCCGAGAGGATGTATTTGTCGAATAAATCGTTAGCTGTCGCCAAACTGGTAAAACCCTAGGATAGGCGACACACGTGGCCCTGCAGGGTAGCATGGCACAAGAGATGCTAATGATAACTAGGTAGGTACATGTCATTCACTTTATTATTTTAGATAACATTGACTCTTTGTGTTTTGTTGGCGTAGTAAATTATCTTATCGGCTAATAAATATTTAAAAGAATGTTAATACGATCCTGGTTTATTTGTGAAATTCGGTTCAAGCGATTATGGATTTGCCAATATAAAAGATTCCTACTAATCATGGTGATAGATTAGTAGGCTTGAGTTCGGGGAATCACCTCATTCTGTTATCGTTAAATGCCCAATTGATGCTCATAATATTCCTCTCCTATGTTTTTGGTATTTTGTCTAGGGAAGTATTTTTACTAAATAAGACACTCTCTCAGCCATTGTCAGTTTCGAATTCTTGCCCAAATTATTACTAACTATAATAAGTAAATATTAAGTATTTACTACGACTTTGTGCCTTACCAACAAAAACTGTACAAACGTAGGCTTCCCAGCTGTCTTGAAGAAGCTTATTCTGAGTGATCTTAAAAATATGCCCAGCTCTGGTATGCTGAATGCGATGAATGCTGCCCACAGCCATGTTACTCGTTCTTCCAACGAGTGGACCGTTATAAACTGCTGATCGAGCGCTGGTCATAAGAAATACAAAAGAATTAGTTAGGTACGTAAAGACTCCAACGATCATTCGGATAAATTTTTAAAGAAAAGGTATAACACTCACCTAAAGCTTTGTTACAATGAGTTATTTGTTTGCCCTTTTTCAGTTGTGATGTGATGAAAAGCAGAGTCCCCTTAGACACTACAGCGGATCCAAGCACAATGCCAAATATGAAGATATACGACAGAAATTTAAGGATCTTCACACAGGTGTCTATGCAGGCAGTGGATTCCATAGACCCACTCTCCTTCTTCACGGGAAGCTCCCGGAACAAATTCCATCCTTTCGTCTCTTGAGCTGTTCTTTGTCTGAAGAAATTGTTTGCGAGTTACTACTGCTGTTCAAAAGGACAATTCTACACCTTCAGCTAATTTGTAAATCTATATGTCTACGAGTCTATTCGGAATGGAATTGCATAGTGTATGTACCTACAACAAGTATACTATCATCTACTTTTATCTATAGTGAGAATGAAATTAATCCTATATTAAAGGTCCTGTTGATCGATATAACAGCGTCTCACGTTGTTATTAGCATTAACGAGTACAACTTACACTCAAAACCACTTGATTAAATCTCAAACGACTACAATCACGACGTCAATGTTGTTATGAATGTCATCATGATTGTCATTATGGTACTTTGCGGGTTTGGGACTGCATTATGTGGTGCAATTTTGAGGATTGGGTAATCGTGCCTGCGCACATTCTACGCTGAGATTTAAGACTACACTGTCAACGCAAAAATGGGCTAGCACGCTAAAATACATAAGTACACCAAGAGCTCGACTGTACCAACAAATCCGAGTACTCAAACGCCACTTAACTTTAAGACGTTCTTAAAACTATTTAAGTCTGTACAACACACTTTTAAGTGACAGAGGCAGCATAGACGGCGACCTATATTTAGACCGTTTGACTTTGCGGGAAAGTCCGAAAGGGATACCGGGACCTTGGCAATGGGCAACTGAAGGAACACGGGTGGGTTTTAGTTAGTATAAGTCATTTGATGATTTCCCACCCTCAAAAAAAGAAGACCGTTTGACTTCCAAGTGTCTCTAAGCTATTACCTATACTACTTATACCCAACTACGCAATAAACAGAGTGTTTACCCTAAATCGTCGATGTCATCATACAGTGGAGTATACTCCGACTCATCTTCACTGTCCTCTCCCAAACCCGTAAATCCAGGAGTCTTGGGCTTCGTCGCCATTCGATGTTTATCTGGAAACAGTTATTGGTACTGTTCAAAACTCTGTGACAGTTACTGAACTTAGCTTAAAATGAACTAGGTAGGAAATCGCCCTAAATATTTGTTGACTAAAACAAAAGAACCGATTTGCCGTAGAACCGATGACTGTTGGGGCCTTGGGAAGACGAAGATCTTTGCAGGGTGGCACATAAAAAGTTGAACGTTTTAATCCCGAGATACCATCACGTATTGGCACCTAGTGTGGGAGCAGCAGCAGCAGTTACTATTTACTAGATGATATGTTTTCCAAAACAAATAACTTAATAAAATAATCTTACCTCAAACAATAATTTTTAAACACACATATTCACTAACACAATTTTCACTATCAGAGGTATATCACAACTAATTCTTTCCCATAAACAATAACAGAATATTTGTATTATCACCGGAAACTTGCCAAAGTAAATGAGGATATGGTAAATTAAATACAATGAGTCGTACTGGCCCGTTTAATCATAATCCTCATATCAAACGGCCGTCATTGCGATATCGCGGCTGATTAGGTACATTATCGAAAATCGTAGATCAATCGCGCTTTGATTTAAATTATTATCAAATTATACGATCATCCTTAACATTACTAACCAATGACTTCTATGAAGTCATCGCTATGTTTTACACCATTATTTTGATTGCCTGCACCAAAATGTACACAGTTATACTTAAAACATGTTGGGAAATTACTGAGGTATATCTTTTTCCTGCATGGCATAAGTACATGCGTGGATGATCTATCGATACAGGATACAGACACTGTCCACACAAGAGCTGACACTTAACTTTTAAAACAAGTACTCTTATTGGTGTATTTTAGTTAACAATCGAGCAATTTGCACGGCTTCAGATATGATAACGAAATCAATGATTAAAATAATCTATGTACTTTTACTAGGTCCAAAGGAAACGATATCAGACGCGTCACAATCAAAAGTTTATTGTTATCTAAATATAAAATAAATATTGTAAATCTATTAATACTCTTAAATACAGGCGACACAAAATTCGAGA
Source organism: Lithophane socia (assembly GCA_947522985.1). Lineage (NCBI taxonomy): Eukaryota > Metazoa > Arthropoda > Insecta > Lepidoptera > Noctuidae > Lithophane > Lithophane socia. Next base: position 10,734,862 of record OX383256.1, on the reverse strand, counting down.
ATGACAATTAATCACAACACTACTCTTATTTTATCTTAATAAAATTGAATACACTATGTTGCAAAAAGTTTGAGCACTTTTAAATGTTTGAAAGAGTTTCATCGATTGGAATATGTTACTGGCTTTTAACTCTGGACATGTAATAAAAAGCCTGCCCGCGGCTTTGCTTTACAAAAGTAATTTCCCGTAGATAAAACGTTGTCCAGTTAGGTAGGACAAACTTCGATAAAGAAGTCAATCGTCGAATCCGAGTCGGCTGAGCGGCGTTCGGGAAACTGCGTACTATCTTCTCGTGATGATATACCACAGTGTCTCAAGACAAACGTTTTTCACCAGTGTGTGTTGTCAGTGATGTGATGACCTATGGCACTGAAACGTGGTCGCTCACAATGGGCCTCATTAGAAGGCTGAAAGTCACCCAAAGTGCAATGGAGAGTGCTATGCTCGGAGTTTCACTGCGTGATCGAATCAGAAATGAAAAGATCCGTAGGAGAACCAAGGTAACCGACATAGCCATAGTATTGCCAAACTTAAGTGGCAGTGGGCTGGGCACATTGCTCGCAGAACAGATGGCCGATGGGGCCGAAAGGTTCTGGAGTGGCAACCGCGTACTGAAAGGTGGACCGATGACCTGGTGGAGGCCGCGGGAATCCGCTGGATGCGAGAAGCACAGAACCGGTCGAAGTGGCGGTGCTTGGGGGAGGCCTATATTCAGCAGTGGACGACTTTCAGCTGAAATTATGATGATGAAATTCGAAACCTCTTCTTAAGTCGGGTTTAATTCAAACAGGAAAGAATAGTTACGTTCTATGATACGTAACAACTTTGTTTGCATGTGCGTACCACTAACGAATATCGAACATCGAACAACGTCCATACATTTGCATCAAATGTTCGTTGATAAAACCTATTCAAACAAGCAATTTCTTCCAACATTGAAGAAATTGAATAAATGCTTGAACGTTTTGCAACGCGCTTTATAACCACATTTACTGCTAATAAATGACTGCATAGGTTATACAAAACCAACTACAAAGCGACAATCTTATTTTTCCATAGTTGCCATCAGACTTCAAAATATTGTAACCAGAAATACTATTTAACAATAAAAGCAATCTGGTTAACTAAAATATATCCAAACAAAGGTACTACCACGCAAGTACTTCAAGAAAGTCATCATGATTAAAATCACAGGCCTAATGATATTAAATATTTCAGAAAAAGTACAGATCTTTTATCAGATGCATATCTAATATAGTCAATAGGTTACTTCGAACTGGTTATATTACGTGATAAGTTCCAACTACTTCGATTGCTCTTGTTAGTGGTACTTTGAGTAAAATTGAATACATTAGAAAGTTTCTCAGTTCTCGTTATCATTCCCAGGTAAAGAACCGACTTTACTGGTACTGTAATCTGCCTCCTTCACATAGTCCTTAGGTTCGTCATGCTTTGAAAAGTTTCCCATCGCCACTTGTGCTATAGTGTCTACGATACTTGACGAACTCATGTACGGGTGGGTAGAGGGGGGCACAGACGTTGATAAGTCTTCCGCCTTTGTTAACTTTAGAGGTTGATTGTAATCCGATAAATAGTCAGGCATTGTAGTCTTTTTAGTTAACTCTAACATCTGATTCAAAAATGACTCCCCACCGACTCGTGAAGGCATACTAAAGTCAGTCGCTTGCGCATCCATGCTATCAGATTTGGCAGTTTCTATTTTCGACGAAGTACTTGTTTCATTTAATTTCATACCATCAAGAGAATCCGATTTTCCTTTTCCAATGCTACCAAAATCTGGCGGCAAATAGTCTTTGTTGCCTTTTAATAAGTCATGCGGAGATTTCATCAGCATGCTCTGATCTAATCCAGCTTTAGTAGATATTGGACTACTAGTCGAAAGTGGTTTCAATAAGGATTCCTGCATTTTCATTAATGATGGAGATAAGAACATATTATTCGCAGCTAGCGTCGACTTAGACATTGGATCTGGTATTCCCAATATGCCTGCACTGGAGTATTTACTAGCTGAGAATAAAGCATTGGCAATGTCTGCAGAACTCATCATGAGGTTGGAGGCGAGACTGGCGGGGATCGTGCCCGTGGCGGTGCTGGTGCTCGTGGCGGTGCTGCTCGGGGTCTTGTCGTAGCTTCCAATACTGCTGGTCAAATTCTGCAAAGAAGCAGCGTAAGATGGTGGATCGGGAAGTTTGCCACCCGATAAACTAGCCGCTAGACTCGATGACATGCCTGGAGTGAGCCCAGTCAGCATGCTGTTTGCAGCAGCTAAACTTTCCAAACTAGAAGCACCCATAGGTAGCGGCATGTTGGGAGAACCTAATCCGAGAGCCATGCTCGTCAGCATATCTAATCCTGTAGGATATGCCGACGGCAGAGTAGGGGTAGCTGATTTTGATGACGATTTAGAAGACGTTGGTAACACTGGAATGTTCAGTTGAGGTGTTTCGAATTTATGAGGCGAGCCTGATCCAATGCTTGACGATACATTTATAGGGGGCACGCCTGCCGGCCGGCTTACCATCTGTTGCAACGTACTGACTGAAGGGAAATTGGGTACAGATGTCACCTGACTTGGCTTCGACACAGGTATTGGTTGAGGAACTGCTAATAAAGCATCGAGATCCATTTTATCATCTTGTTCAGAAGAGCAGCCTAACTCGTCCCTTATAAAATGCCACAACAAGCCATCACTCTGTTCTCTCGGAAATTTTGCAGTCAAGGTGCATTTCAATTTGTCCAAGTATGTGATATCAGGCTTAAAACTGTCTTTAAAATCAACGAACGTGTCATCAGAAAATGAAAAGTAGTACTTGATGCTTTTCCTTATTTGCTCCATGGCGTGTGTTGACAGGTGGCTGTCATGTACCATGTTGTATTGTAAAAGCAATGGTCGAGGATATTCTGTAGGTCTCTGCTCTGGTGGAGGCATCACCCAGAAAAATGTTAGTGATGATTCCAAAACTGGACTCTCTGGGTTGTAGGGAGCTGAAAATTAAAAAAAATCTTATTTGAAAAAGCTTGGACAAAATAAACAATTTAGTCATATTCCACAATTTTTTACTTACAGCAAATGACTCCAATACAAGGTATATAAGATATTTCACTGGGTCCACGCATTTTGATTTGATATTCCAACTGATTGTCACAATCCCTAAGACTTGGCATGGCAGGATTCGTTGGATGAGAGTGATACCAGCCCAGAAGTGTAAGTCCCAGTTTTTCTATTTCCATTTGAATCTCTAGTTCCACTAGTACTCGCGGTCTATTGTCATTCTTACTGATTAGGCATGGGAATGTGTGAGTAATCATGACATCTGAAACACACAAGGAATTTTATGAATAAAGTAAACTTTTCATCATCCATGCCTATACATTTCACAAAATAATTAATTGTTTTAATGTAATATGGGAACTGAAGCTTTCGTGGGGCCGGCGCAAACTTAGCGATGCTCAGTTTTCACTGGCAATCAAATATTCAAATTGTGGATTGCCCACCTTGAAACAATCTGGAAAATAAATAAACTCCCTCTGTTTAAATTCCAGCAGGCCTAAGTGGAAATCTTATGGCTGTGATCTTAAAAAATATTGATAATAAGATTATTAGCTTAAAATAAAATGGCACATACTGTGGCTGTTCAAATCCCAAGTGCCAGCTAAATATCCATAAACCTCTTCCTTTTTCAAATGGCAGTGGATGTCCAGCACAAGACTAGCATTGGAACTGACTGACACCAGGAACGGCTGCACTTTGCCAGCTGATGAAAATGATACAGCTTCTATCAACATGTTGGCATCACTGAAATAAGAAAAGGAATTCCTTTAACTTTTTTATAGAAATTCTTGAAAGGTAATGAAGGTGCATTAGAAACAATAAACAAGGAGCCAGAGGAGCCAGTCTTCTGTTTTAACAACATCATACCTGTATTATGTGAAGGGGATCTCAATGGTGAGGTACCCACATTTCTCCATTTATATTTAAGTTCCATGTTATAGGGGGCTTGTACTCACTAGTAAAATGTATAATCATTATAAATATGTTGAATGGAAACCCCAATAACACTTGCCTGACCTGGGGATTGAATCCTGTACTGGTTAAGGGATCTCGAGCACTAGACGGTCGCGACCACGACCAGTGGTCGCACCGACCAGGTAAACTATAGTAACGTGGCCATTGGCCGTTGCAACCAAGAGCGCGATTTGTATCGGTTTCTTTAGTTTAACTGGTTGGTGCGACCACTGATCGTGGTTTCGGCCATCTAGTGCGCGAGCTCCCTAACAGTCATCAATCTAGATAAGCAATAACTATTGTTTTAACAATACTCAATGTCTTTGGTCCTAGTTTATTGAGACTAAACACACACTAAAGTTATGCAAAAATTAGTAATAATACTGACTGCTGCATCATTCTGTTCGGCACTGTGTTGTGTTTCATAACAATCCTTTGTGGTGGTGGTTCTGGAGGGTTTTCTACTTCCATTTCTATCTCCTCTTCTGTAATTTTGGTAAAAAAATTGCTTTACATCTAGAATGTTATACACTTTACAAACTACTTTCTTTTTAGTTCTTCTAGTTTTGAAATATCCTTACCATCAGAATGCATATTTTCTCTTTGTTGCTGCTTTTTTCGAAGATATGTAGCTTTAATAGTATCTAGTTTCTTCCCTCTGTATTTGACAGAGGCCCAGCCACACCCAGATCTCTTGTCGGGGTTTATGATGCGCTTGCAGTGTATTGCCCATGCCGATGGGGAACAAAATATTGTTTCAGTCTCATGAGACTTTATTTTTCCATCTGCTTGCAAATCTCCAACAAACTTTTGTCCCTAGAATAAGCAATACAGATTTAGATATAAATGACATTTCAGTGAAAAGGTCTTTGTTAGTGAAAAGGTCTTCATAAAATTCATAAGAAAATAAGGTTTATGACAGAAACATTTCTAATTATAATAGGCCTAAACCAAATGTTTAAAAGAGTCTTACATTAATTACAGATATCCTGGACATACATTAGTGCAAGGTCTGAAATATATTTATTCAAAAAGGCAAAAAAAAGTGATACTAACTAGATACTCAATTGTCATCGCTGCATTCCCCGGCTCCAGCATTTTTTCTTCTAAAAGCATCTGTAGAGTAACTCCTCTACCTGGTATTGATTTACTGCCAGATTGTGTTTCCATCTCCTGAAAAAGATAGAATGCATACAGTTCCAGACTTACTAGTAAAATGTAAAAATCTGAATAAAATGTCATGAGTTCTGCTTTTCCAAAAGGACTTGGTAACACCTCTTACCTTACAGAAACAGATAAAAATAGGTTATTAATTACATTATTGAATAAAAGGCAAGGGTTTCATATACATAAAGCAGGTTTTAGAAAATATGAAGCCATTATAACTATGTAGGTACTGCAACAAGCCAAAAAGGTCCTTCCTTTCCCATTAATCATATAAATATTATTTAGGAGTAATTTAATAGTTCGGAGGGAAAGAAATGAGCATGACCTTCATTGTAAATAGAAAAAAAAAACTATGTTATTCTTACTTCATCAGTGAACTCCTCTCCACTTGCTATTTCTTCTTTTTCCTCCTCAGGCGGATGTTTTGGCGGTTCGTTGGGTTTCTCACTTTTAACTTCTTCATTTGGAATATTAGGTGGTGCAGTTACCGTCGCTGTTGCCTCAGCAGACGTGTTATTATACATGGGTAATGTTGGGCCGGACATCAACGCTGCGGCCAAATGCGAAGTTTGAAGATCCATGATGGATTAGAAAATGAACACTGTCTATACTTCACATACATTCAGACCATACGTTCGTATTCGGGTTTAATTTTAATAAGCACAACACAAGCAACAAACAAATACAACACTAAAGAAGAATGGAGAATGTGTAATTGTGTACACAACAGGCTGAAAATTAAACTCGTCGTTTAATGACGTATTGGCAAAGTGTTGCCAAAGCTTATTCTACTCTTTGGCCAATAGCACAAAGACAAAGAGGTTTATTTTATTCGAAGGAAAGGAAATGTACAAGGATGGTAAATTATTGGTAGGTTTGTAATGGTAGGTAAAGGCCGGTAAAGGGGCTTATTGGCTATATTTTTCATTGCTACTGGCTACAGTTGTACACTTAAAAATTTCAGATTTGGTGCCGCACTGAATCTCGTTACAAATAACAGCTTTTGTGTTCTAAAATTTAATTCGCTGGTAGAAACCAAAGTTGGTTACATTCGTATCGTAGTATTAATTATACAATATTTAATATGATATACTTTTTAATTCATTCGAATCGGACATTTAATTTCGAAGTTATCACGAGGAAGTATAAAAATGCAATACGCGAACCGTTCGACGCCGCTGCGACGTTCCCTACTCTAGAGAGGATGAAATTTGGCACTTGGGTAGGCTATGACCTATATTATATTCCCACGGGATCGAGGCAAACGCGGGTGAAACCGCGGGGCACAGCTCATGATATACAGGGTGTAAGGGACAGCCCTCCGCAAATTAACAGGGGCCATTCAGCTCCTTATTTTGAATCATATTCCACCGGAAATTTGCTCAGGAAAGTTTTATTTTTTTATAGTTTTTTCAGTTACATTCATGACATTCTCTGTACGCAGCACTCCATTTATTTAATAAAAGAGCTAAAATTAAAAAACCAGCAATGGATGTTAAAATGCTCGAGCGAACCCCCCCCCCCCCCCACGGGATAGTGCGGCTACGCGGGTTTTGCCACGGTAACGATACATTGCGCTTGAGGTAATCAGGTTTATTGGATTCCCATAACCTTCCTGAAATAATTTCATATACCGATCGTCTTAGTATGATAATTTTGCTGAATTCACCCCATCAGTCTGCGGAGGGCTGTCCCCTACACACTGTATAATAAAACATTTCAAGCAAAAAACCGATACACTCCAATGTCTTCGAGAACCTTATTTCGATCCACAGGGTGCCCCAATTATTACTCTTCGGCGCAAGCCTAAACCGTGAAATTTAAATCACATTTTAACTAGAAATAAATTACCAATTGCCGTTTGTAATGCATGAAATATTTGTTCATTATTGCGTTTTTTATTGATACGTTTGAAAATATTATACCAAATAGTAGCATAACTCCATCGTCTGGCAAAACCTCGACAAAAAAAAAGTTAAAATAGTGTTGCGGCGGAATAACCTCCGTGAATATAACCGAACGATTTCATTATTATGAACTTTTGTTAATGCTAATCGTTAGAGAGGGTTAGAGAGAAAAGAAAAATCGTTAGAGAGTAATTAGTTTTTATGTAAAAACAATATTAATTTTTCGTGTGAAGTTGGCCCCCCTTCCCGCAAAAATGGACTTGGACGTAATTTTATTTTTTTAATCGTTTGCGAATCTTTAGAGAGAGATTGAAAGTTACACAAAATCGTTAGAGCCTACCTCTGTGAATTTTGCCCCAATACAATAATTTTCAACTTTTGTTAATGCTAATCGTTAGAGAGAGTTAGAGAGAAAAGAAAAATCGTTAGAGAGTAATTAGTTTTATTTATCAACGATTTTAATTACTTTTGTGAAATTGGCCCCCATTCCCGCAAAAATAGACGTAGATGTAATTTTTTTATTTTTATAATTTGAAAATCGTTAGAGAGAGATTGAGAGTTACACAAAATCGTTAGAGAGTTAATATTTTATTTGATATAATTTCTAAGAGCGTGACGTTAGCCTACCTCTGTGAATTTTGCCCCCGATATAATTATTCTCAACTTTTGTTAATGCTAATCGTTAGAGAGAGTTAGAGAGAAAATAAACATCGTAGAGAGTAATTCGTTTTATTTATCAACGATTTTAATTACTTTTGTGATATTGGCCCCCATTCCCGCAAAAATGGACGTAGACGTATTTTTTTTTTTATAATTTGAGAATCGTTCGAGAGATAGAGAGTTAAAGTCAACCGATTAAAAAAAAAAAAATTACGTTTAAATCCAGTTTTGCGGGAAGGGGGCCAACTTCACACGAAAAATTAAAATTGTTTTTACATAAAAACTAATTACTCTCTAACGATTTTTCTTTTCTCTCTAACTCTCTCTAACGATTAGCACTAACAAAAGTTCATAATAATGAAATCGTGCGGCTAACTTCACCGAGGTGGCGGAGTATTGTAATAAAATAGAAAAATTATCTCATTTATAGATAAAATATCTCATAAATACAATAATGCCTCATAAACTAGTACGTACGTAATCAATCATAATAAACTATTAGAGGGTCTACTATTTACGATTAATTACTAATAGAATAAATATAAACATGGTGGTTTGACTCACGCGATTTTCATCTAAGGGTGGTATAGGTATACAGTGTGTCTGCAGATGGTCTGCAGGCAGTTCAACTATAAATCGAAACCAACCCCACTCAACTTACCTACTCTATCCTACAGCTGCTGGTACAACACCTCCACAAGTTCGACGTGAGATTGTATGCACAGTGAAAAAGTACAAACAGGGAGCTGAGTGAGCTGACACAAGAACACCCTATATTGAACTCCCAACAGCTTAAAACAACATGCCCGATACAGCCAGTACTTACTAAAAATATGGCAGGAGATACTTCGTCGACCTTCCTACTGTCTAACTACCTACCTCCAAGTGAGCATCTTCACGTACGATGTCCTACGATCGTTTCGTTTACTTAGAAGTCACTCAACAACTCTGAGCACAAGTGGGGAGGTGCAGTTCCAATCTGGTAAAGTGGGGCTCTATCGACAAATCGGCAATATTGTGATGACTACACAAGCTGTCGCGTAAAACTAGATCTAGTCTAGACAGCCATTTATATTTCCTACACAAGAACGAGGGTGACGTGAGTTGACGAAATAACCCACGCTTTCAAAAATAGAGATGTTTTTCAGCAGTAAGAAAAGTACAATGTACAACCCGCAAGAGTTCACTTGAGACCTGAGAGTCCCCTCCCAACCCCCGCCTTCTTACCGCTCTCGCCATCGACGCGTCAGTACCTCGCGCTTACGTCATCCGAGCGAAGTCTCAAGTTAACTCTTGCGGGTTGTATATGTTTCTAACAAAAAAGGTGCTGCTTATATACTGATACCGGAATGAATTTGGGATTTACCTAGTCTAGGATATAGCTCCCAGCGGTCTAGCTTGTGACTGACTGAATTAGATGGAATTAGCGTAATCATTTAAATTAATTAATCGATTGTAAATAGGTACCTACATTTTTAAGGTTTCTCAGTAAAAATTGGGACAAGCAGGCATAGAACACCTCACAACACTAAGTACGTATGTATTACCTACTAAATAGTCGGGTAAACAAAATAACAAGTCTTGTTATTTTGTTTACCCGACTATACTACCCATAGTAATTAGGGATGCAAGAAGTGCCAAAAAAGCATCGATATGTTAGTATCGATATTTAAAAAAAATATCAATTTCGAATTTGATATGAATATCGAACAAAAAATATCGATACATCGGTGAAATTTTCATTTTTTTTTGTAATAATAAAAATATTAGAAAAATATTTGTGAAGTTCAATTGTATTTGTTTTTTATTCATTAATATACCAAACTAAGAAAAAAACGTCTACTTTTTACGGCTCTGAATTCCAGCGGTTTTAGTCAGTGGCGACAAAGGTGTTTCTATTGGAAATCGTATTTGATATTGATACATACATCGATTTAACGAAATACTATTATATCGCCTAAAAATGTCGATATATCGATACATCGATATTTTTATGCAAGCCTAAGTAATCTGTGATGGTTTATGGAAAAAAGGGGTGATAGACGTGTGAGAAAGTACGCGTACTTATGGCTCGGCGAGCTTACTTACTCGCACGTCATCCCCGCGAGCCACGACCCAATTTGGCAATGAAATTTTGAGCAAGCCTCACGTGTCACCGACGACGGCGAGCCGAGTAAGGTCGCGAACATAAAGACCGCGTACTTTAAGTACGCACGTTTATCACCGACTTTAGAGGTGCACAAGCAACCCGTTGCAAATACAACTAGCTATCTAATCTGTGAATACAACCAAATATAATTTCGCGAGCAGGTTGTTTTCCTATTAAAAAATTCTAAAAACTCGGAGAACTCTCACTTACATTACATTTATCATTTACACTACACGGTACATCTCTATTCTATTAACATCTAACATCTAATGTCAAGTCAATCAGAAGGGTGTGTGTACTGTGCAGCTGCTAAGAATAATTAATTTTATTAGATGTCGAAATGGGATATCGTATTTAATTACCTCTGAACTTTAAGCGATATTGTTATTCAATAATTCAACAAAAATGGCTATGGTTAAAACCCCCGTGTTGAAAGTGATATTGTGTGGAGAATATGGTGTTGGAAAAAGTTCTATTTTTCGTCGATTTATCAACAATACATTTGTTCCTAATGCAGATAGAAGGTCAACTTTAGGACTGGATCATTTTGAAAAGCCATATCAACTTACAGACAAAACCGTCAAGGTAATTCTGTTACTGAATATGCCAACATCTAAAATAGGATCTATGTTGTATAGAGACGTCGCTATTCAGGTTTGGTAATTGTATGGACTTGTAAGGTTAATAAATATATTTCGATTTTAGTTACAACTATGGGACACTGGAGGCATGGAACGGATTGCTTCGGTCACCTCAAGCTATTACAAGTTTGCTGAGGCAGCAATCCTTGTGTTTTCACTTGACAATGCATCCTCATTTCATGTTCTGAGCCAGCATTTGTTAGATATTGTAACATATGCAGAGAATGCTAAAATATTTCTATGTGGAAATAAATCTGATTTGGAAGGCTCTTCACCTCAAGTTACTGATGCTGATATTGAAACATTTTGGTAATTATTTTATTTGATTCTCTTGCTTGTATGCTGAGTTGTACTTGTAAATATAGTTTTAAACAATGTTTTATTTGTTTCAGTGAACAGTGTCACAATCTTATCAGCACCACCTATAAAACTTCATGTAAAACTGGAAAAGGTATTGAAGAAATGTTTACTGATATTGCAATGCAACTGGTGGAGTCAAACAGATCAAGAATTGAGTTGCAAACTTTAGATCACGACAGTTTCAAGATATCAAATCCTGAACCAGTAGACGAGCCATCATGTAGTTGCTGATTCAATATAATTATTTGTTGCTTTAATTAACTTAATTTGTATATTTTTTAAGCATTTTAAAGCTATAACTATGCATAATAGAATTTGGAAATATGCTTTAAAGTATAGATTTTTTTTTTTTTTTTTTTTTTTTTCCCTTTATAAAGTATCACGGTTGGTAATACTTTATTTACATTACAATCTAGCCTATTAGCTAATAAGTAATTTCAATATAACTTAAACTGCTAAGTAACTATAAAATTAAGAAATCGTCCAATAACGTCTTTCTTATTCACTATAAGTACAGGGGAAGACACTTAATTCACGTGTTCTTTATAAAAGTCAGCATTTGCACTACAGTCACTTACACTGCACTAAACTAACTCGAAAGGTTTTACCCTTTTTAGTCTTCGCACTAATTCAGTGTTGTCAAGGAGTTGAATTGCCTCAACATTCACGTGATGATGAAGTCTGTGTTCATGAGCTTCTGCATATTTTTGTATAACTATGTTTACGACATCCATCTTGAGGTCCCGGTGAAGGTCACTATTTCTAATATACCAAGGAGCATTGACTATGTCCCTTAGTACTTTGTTTTGAAAACGTTGTACGATTTGACGATTGCTTTGGCTGGTGCAGCCCCACAGCTGAATACCGTAGGTCCATACAGGCTTTAAAACTTGTTTATATAACAACAACTTGTTAGGTATTGACAATGGCGACTGTCTACCAAGTAGCCAATACATTTTTTTGTATAGAATATCTAATTCTGCTCTTTTCTTCTTGACATGCTCTTTCCAGCGCAGTTTTGCATCCAGGGTCATACCGAGATACTTAGCACTATTCGCGTATGGTATTTGTTGGTTATTGATGAATACCGGGAGATAAAGTATAGATGATTAATGTAAGCGAAAAAGAGCACTAGAATAAGTTTATTCAATCATATAAATGCCTATCCTTGCTAAGTCACTAACTTTATTTATTTAAGAATCTCTAAAAACTATGTTTGTATCAAATCACTAATCTGAGGCCCCCTTGTACTTGCACCACAGATTACTAAATGTGTTTAGTGCTAAATTAACTTAAAACATAGTTCTGTTTCTGACAATTGTATAAAGAAGACAAAGACAAAATGATGTTTTTTAATATGTTTAGTGCTTGATGATGAAATTCATTTAGTGATTGATGATGGTGCAAGCGAGCCTTAGAATCAGATTTATGTATTGAAAATCTTCTATTATTATACCTGGAAGATATACTGACACCTTGTTTAATAATGATTGTTGACTTTTAGTGAAGTTTGTTGCATAACATTTCTTGATCTTCAGTATTTTATTTAAATGTAATTAAAGCAAAATGGCCTTACAGTATTTAATAGTTTAAACCATTAGGTTGATCATTCCGAGCCAAGTATATAATTTTGGGTACCTACTCAAGAGATGATGATGATTATGTATTTTATCATGTGTGTGGTTTGATTGACTGCTCTAAAAAGTAGTTATTCTATTTATGTATGTTGATTGCATTTGGTCTTTACTTTAATGGTCAGTTTTATATTTTTTTATTATTTATTATTATACTTAATATGTGGCATAACGATATTATTTTATACTTAATATGTGGCATAACGATATTGTAGTAAAAGTTATTAGTTCTATTGCTACAGGTGTATTATTTAATTACACTCCCTTTGACGATATTGAATGTTCTGCAAAACATTCTTCTATCTGACAATGAAAACCATAAATTTTCAATAAATTGTACTTTATTAACGTTGACAAAAATAATCAAGCAGTTTTCTATTACAATATTAAATATTGAATTGATATTAAATATTGAATATGCATCTGTACACCAAAATAAATCGATAATTACATTGATAATTTTATTGATGCGGAAAAATAGCAATCCTAAAGAGCCATTAAAAAGCCAGTAATTATATAATTAAGGATCTTTAAGTGTAACTATTTCTTAATGAACTAAATGTGTAATCATTCTACCATTATGCATTTCAGTGGATTGGGCAATGATATACCTGGCTATTTAAGACCTTCAAAATAGAAGCGAGGTTCTAGGCAAGCATTAAAGTTGCACAATTATTTTGATAATTTAATATTTAAAAGTAAATGATACCTAATTTTTTATTGCTCTTAATTGAGGTCAAAGAATAAACAAAACATGTGATTCTGATATAATCACTCTATGAATACGCATTTGATACGATAGGCTACGAATTATACAACATTGTTTGATATATGCTTACAAAGACATTCCTTGAAACAATTCAGTATTTCAAAGTCGAGCATTTACAAATTTACACTTCAATGGTCAACCATACATAAATTAACCAACATTTCATTATAATCACCAGATCTTTTCCTTATATCATGTCACAATATATCACCTAATTCTAATCTTGGAATAACTTCACTAAACAAATACAAGCCCTTTTAATGTTGTGACCACTGAATCGTTTTGATGTCTACCCCCTCTTGGACCATCTCCCAAAGTGGGCTCATTTCCCTCAGGCGCTCTACGTGTTTAATTGTCTTTTCAGCTGTGTAATCTACTTCTTCTATTGTGGTGAATCTCCCAAATCCAAATCTGTAATGAAACATTTTGACATTCATTAGGATCTATAATTATCGGAATAGAATTTTGTCAATACAAAACTATTATTCCCTTTCAAGATTTATGGGAACCGAAATAAACATAGTAGTCGTGATTCAAAGGTATGCAGTTGAAGTAGGGATTAACTGTATATTTTACCTGATAGAACTGTGTGCCAAATCTTCATCTGATCCAATAGCTCTCAATACATAAGATGGTTCTAATGATGCTGAAGTACAAGCAGACCCACTTGATAATGCAATGTCTTTTAGAGCCATCAATAAAGATTCCCCTGAAAGATAAAATAGGTTATATTTTTATTTTAAACAACCTTATCAACAATGAATTGTTGTATACAGTATTGCTATCAGAATTTATAATTTATTACTGTTTAATCATCATAGAACATAGAGTATATAAAAAATAATCTTATCTATCATACCTTCAACATATGCAAAAGACAAATTAAGACAGCCACAATATGTTTGGTCTGCATCTCCATTTCTTATGACATGAGTTAATTTTGAATGTATTTTGTCTAAGAATCTCTGTGACAATTTTTCAATCCATGCATGGTCATAAGCCATCTCACGTTGTGCTATTTCACATGCTGCACCTGGATACAAACAATAAAAATTTATGAGTGGTGCACGTAAGAGATTTACAGCATTTAAAATAGATTATTAGATTATGAGTATTACCTAGTCCTACAACTATTGGGGTTGGAACTGTCCCGCTGCGCATGCCTCTCTCCTGTCCACCTCCACTTTGGATGGGCTCCACTCTCACTCTAGGTCTGCGCCTTATGTACAGGGCACCCACACCCTTTGGCCCATATACCTTGTGTCCAGAAATTGACATTAAGTCAATATTCATTTGATTGACATTTAAGGGTACTTTGCCCACTGCTTGGGCTGCATCAGTGTGAAAGTATACTTTCTTGCTCTTGCACAATGCACCAATTTCAGCAATGGGTTGCATAACACCTGAAATGTTTTTGAAATTATTGATTCTTGTTATTTTATTATAATAGTAACACTGTAACATAAAATCAACTAGTAACAGGGCACTCATACATAATACTGTAAAAATTAATTATAAGTTTACCATTTTGATTGTGACTGAATTTACACAAATGGCCTTGTATTTATTCAAGCACTAAGAGGTTGCTATCAGGCAAGTGTAACGGGGTGTCCTGCGTGAGCGACGAATACAAAGCGACGCGACGCTGCGAACGCGACGAACGCGATCAACTCAACGGCATATCCTGCTTGCAGCCTATATGGCAGTCTGCGGCGAGACCTGACGTAACGCGTACTTGTTTTCAGGGCGATCAGACGCGCGACAAGCAAAATTGTACTGTACTTCTCCATGGTTCAAGAAGAAATGACCAAAATCACGTAGGACATTTGTCGCGTGTAGCATCGCGTCGCATTGCATCGTGTTGTGTCGCGTCGCGTCGTATTCCTCAAACTCAAAGCATTTATTTCAATTAAACCATTTACAGGCACTTTTGAATTGTCAAGGAGTCGGTCAGTCAGAAATATGAAGCTAGTTGCCCATTCCAAAGCATAGTAGGTACCTATGGAGAAGAACGGGCAAGAAACTCCACGGACACTCTTTTAAATCAATATATTGTTACAATATATAGGTTACATCATTCATGTTGAAATTATACATGTGAGAACAATGTAAAAAGCACGTTAAAAGCGTCCGCAATTATAACATACAAACAATTCAAAAATTAAAATAAGCCATGGCAGCTAAGAGATGACCAGTCACAACTGACGGCGCCCGTTCACGAACATGACGCATGGATCAGCACCATTCAGCTCAACCATTTTGAAGGGAGCTAAATGATCCAACACACGCGCCACCATCAGCGAGACATTTAAGTGAGCATGACATTCCCAGCCGCCAGGGCACATTCAAGTCAATGACAGACAGATTACCCGTTAAATGGTAGCTCAATAGTACATACTATGTAATTGCAATATACAAATAATTGTAATTGCATAGCACAGGTGTGAGTACTATGTACTACATAGTACTCACACCTGTGCTATGCAATTATATAATACAAAGGAGATTGAGTTTATACAATGCAAAGATGATGATGATCTTAAAATCTTCAGCAGCTCCAACTGTATTTTCGAATGTTAATTTTGTTAGTTGTGATTGTGGAGCAGGACCAGCATTTTTATCAGAGATGTAATCCTCCAACTTATAATATGCCTGCCTGCATAGTGTGCGTTTTATACAAGTTTTGAATTTTGTCTCATTCAGTTGAAGTATGTGGGGAGGAATTTTATTGCAACATTTTAAACAGTATCCCATGAAAGATTAGTCTACTTTAGCCAGTTTGAAACCTGGTTGAACTAATAGGTCCTTATTTCTAGTACTATAATTATGTCTATCACCTCTTTTACAAAAAAGATGAATTTTTTTTCTTACGTGTATGATATTTTCATAGATATATTGACAAGGTACCGTCATGATGTTTATATCCTTAAACAGTTCCCATAAAGAATCGCGCCTGCGAAGATTATAAATGGCTCTGATCGCTCTTTTCTGCAGAATAAAGATAGACTCGATGTCTGCAGCCCGTCCCCATAGTAAAATACTGTAAGACATGATGCTATGAAAGTAACTAAAATAGACCAGCCTCGCGGTATCCTCGCTCACGCAGGACAAGGTGTATCTACCTACCAAAGTATACTTTGAATTTTCTGAATATTTAAAGTTTTGAGCTTATGCCAAGAGCAATTCTAATTTCAGAGTAAAATATTGGATCTTGCCAACTACAGTAAAAGTAAAATACTATATTACCTATTTCATTGTTCACAGTCATAATGGAAACTAAGCTAGTTTCTGGTGTTAGTGCGTTTTCCAATTCTTTCATATCTATGATTCCATTTTCTTTTACAGGCAAGTAAGTAATCTTAAATCCTTCCCCTTCCAGTGCTCTGCAAGAGTCCAACACACATTTGTGTTCCTGGAAAATATACAATCAGTTTGAATACTATTGTCTTTGTTATTTTATTGAGTTTTTAACATTCCTTATCAGTTACTGTTGTTAATTAACCATGTAAGGTTACTTACAATTTGAGTAGTAACAACATGCTTCTTCCTCGGTGCATAAAACCGTGCCACTCCCTTTACGGATATGTTATTTGACTCTGTTGCTCCAGATGTGAAAATTATTTCTTTAGGATCAGCTCCTATCAAATTTGCTACTTGTTCTCTGGCCTTTTCAACTGCTGCCTCACTCTCCCATCCATAGGCATGAGTGCGGGAGTGTGGGTTACCGTGGTAACTTACGAAATACGGTAACATAGCATCCAGGACTCTTGGATCCTAAAACAAAACAATTTAACACAAAAAAAATCGATAAAAAACAATGTTCTTTTATGAAGGTAGAAGAAATTACTTACAATAGGTGTTGTGGCCTGAGCATCAAAATATAATGGTCGGCCAAGGTCTTCATGTTTTACAGAGAATTTACCAGACGTAGCTGAAAAAACAACAAAACAATTTGAGGTTACAATACGTTACAATACTGTAATAAGAATCCTTGAAGCACATTAGCAAGTTTAAACTTATTGTAAACAAAATTTTTCTTCTAAGGTTTTTATGTACTTTTATTATATCGGATGTTGTTAAATATGTGCAATTTTCATAATAATTACGACATGCCGACATAATTTTCATGAAGGTGCATGTAAATACCTACTGTGTTTATATGTACCACTATAAAGTTAAACAGAATATTTCCAGAAAAATCAATAAGAGTCACTGAAATTAAACCTATAGGTATGTACCGGATGCAAAAATCTAACATCGGATAACTTTTTGTTTTGTTTACCTACCAGAATCTGAAAATAATCTTTGTCCATGCAAGAATATCAAAATACTGGGTCTTTGGCTTTGGTTAGTCCTTTTCAACAACGTTTTCGAAAGCGCAGGTATAATATTTTTTGATATACGAATCATTTTGCAATTTTTTTGATCGATTTTGTAATTTTCCTGTCACTGGCTCACTGCACAGATGACCACAGCAGATGACTGATGTCAATTCATGTCAAATGTCAAGCAAACTGTCATCCACAGATTATTTACGCAAGTCGGCTGTCTGGCTGTCACCTGATTAGAAGGAAAGCAAAAGGCAACAGATAACACGTGCATTGCCTTTATGTCAAATGATAGCTTTGAATGGCCGGCCCTGGGACCTCAAGCACGTTAGGAATGGGAATCATTTTACAGAAAATACAATGTTATAGATGCCAGATTGTAGAGTTCTAGATACACTTTATGCCCTTGCGCAGCTTTGTAACTGCAAAATACGGGGACCCATGTTTATCTTTATATGCCAAAGATGATAAAAGAGGAAAACTGTGGAATAAACTCTCGGCGAATTATTAGCGAGTTTCCAATTTTTTGTAGTCAACTATTTGTAGTCTGTGATAGCTATTTTATCAAAGTTGATTTGACATTGACAATTGACATTAGTTTTGTGTAATTTGTGTTGTTTTGTTGCCTTGTTGTTTGTTGCAGAGTGTAATAGGTATTTTGGATCGTTACAAAAATGGTTTACCTACATTTTCCATCAAATTTAACTGAAGAAGAGTTAATGTTACAAGCAAAATACCAAAAGTTGAAAAAGAAAAAGAAGGCTTTACAAGCATTGAAGGCTCCCAAACAAGAGCCTGAAAAGCCTATATTACCGAAGCGGCCAACGGAAGCACGCGATGCTCGTGAAATTGCTCGCAAATTGATAAAGAGCGGAGCTATTCAAGCGATAAAAAGTCCTCCACCACAGCCTCAAAATGCTACATTTAAGCGACCAAGAGCAGGTATAATTTTGTTATGGTTATTTCTGGTTATGTTAAATTATTAATGTGTTAGATTAATTAATTAGAACTAGCTGATGCCCGCGGCTTCGCCCGCATGGATGTCGGTTATTATATACTAAAACCTTCCCCGAGAACCACCTTATCCATTGGTGAAAGCATAAAAATCGGTGCAGTAGTTTTTGAGTTTATCACGAACAGACAGACGTGGCGGAGGACTTTGTTTTATAATATGTAGTGATTGTAAGTATTTTAATCATATGTTAATGTTTCAGGTAGGGAGAGGAAACTCAGTGGGTCAGCAAGTGCCGCAGGTGGTGTGGCTTCTTATCAACCATTTAGTGCCTCTCAAGAACCACCACCTCCTGACGAAAAGCAGAGTCCTCGAGTCAAATATCTCTATGACTCATTTGTAACAGCAAGGGAGAAGTAAGTATTTATGTTCAAGTGGGACGATCTTTGGTTTTTGGTTTTTGGTTTTGGTTTGGTTTTGGTTTGGTTTAAATTTCTAATTTATGTCTGTAATTTTTATGGTGTACATAATAAAGAGTATTCTATCTATCTATCTACATAAATATGGTAGGATATGAAGACTTCTCTGGTGAAGCAATCACCACCATATGCCAAAACCCATCAACATTGTTGCTTCCCGAGGGTTTTATAACACTGTGACTATGTCAAGAGGACAGAGATCACTCCCTCTTGTATGTCAGTGGTCACAAATTGCTGTCTGAGCTTAGTGTCTATGGGATTACTTATAAAGACTATTTACTACAGAGGGTTGGACAGAAGTCCCAGTCCAGCAATAGCTTGAAAATAATAGCATTTTTTCATAAATGTGGATCTAATCTAATCTAGTAGTTGTCAATATGTACCTTTAGTTTCAATATACTATGATGTCACCAATATAAACCATAGGAACCTACTATGTTTTGGAATGGGCAAATAATAGCTTCATGTTTCTGATTGAGCAACTCCTTGACAATTCAAAAGTGCCTGTAAATGTTTTAAAAAATTAATGCTTTGAATTTGTAATTTTCTTCCAGTCCAAGAGATGAGAAGTCCCCTCGCACCCCTCTCCCTACTGGTGCAGAAACCCCAGCACCAGCAGCAACTGGTGTCAGCAAGAGTTCAGTAGTGCTTGTAGCTGGTGCTCGCATCTCAGAGGAAACTATCAGAAGACGATTGGCCACATATGAACCTTTCTCATTCACACAAGAGCCTGATGATGAAAAGTAAGTGGTCATTCTATGAAAATGGTTGTATTATTTTGTTACTCCCTTTTTTAAGGTGTGACTGCCCTAACACAGACAGCAAAATAATATTCTATCACTAACCTGCTAGCCCAAATGCCCTGACACATTATGTATGTTCAGTGTAGCAGTTGACATAATATTGCTTCTTTTTTTAGGGTTCTGTATGTCCAAATGAAAAAACGAAACCCTTATAGGATCACTTGTTTGTCTTTCTGTCTGCCACAGCCAATTTTCTCTACTGGACCAATTTAGTTGTTGATTTGGTACACATATGAATTTCTGTGGCCCAAACACGGATGTGTAATGTAAGATGAATTTTAAAATATGGGGGTAATAATATTACGTTAGGGGCAAACTCGAAAATTAAAAACAAGTTTTGCGAATTGTACCATGTGACATATTAAATGAAACGGCTTGTTGTGACAATTGCAAACATATTATAATATATTTTTTCACCATTTTAAAATAAGTACTTTTAAAGATATTTACGAAAATAGATGAATATTGACCATTCCCCCCTCTTATCTCTGAAACTACTGAACTGAGCTTACAATTTTGAAAAATATACAGTGATTGGTTCTTTACTTATAGATTACAGGAAAATCGATAAGAAGTCTGTGGTCTTAAAATAACATGGTAAATCTCATTTGCATTGGAATGTATGGGAAAACATGTTTTTCAACAACAATGTCATGGGGTCTCAACTCGAACAAATTATAATTAGTCTTGAAAAAAAAGCATAGATGGCAGCATAAGTAACAATTTATGGAATTAACAATCACTAAAAAGCGTTAAACGACAAATTTTGGCTGAGGTAATATTAGTAAAAATTAAAACATCTTTGTTTAATGCTGATTTATGTATTTACACTCATAAATCTCGGCTTTTCAGCAAAAAACTTAAATTAAGCCGTTTACTTAAATTCGAACCCTTAGAATGATAAAGTAGCCATCTGCTAATCATTTTGTTGAGAGCTCTTTGCAATAGATGGCGTTTTACTCAAGTGATGACAGGGTCACTTTAAACTTGCGTTTATGTCGTTTCATTAAGGAAGATTGGGTATCTGTACGTAGTATTATAATATCTGTGACAATGTTAAGTTTGTTCTTGGGATAAAAAGCATGTTCGATAATATATTCATCGTACGGAACAATCACCACGCGAGTTCAACGCACTTGTCCGGTTTTTTCCAGAGCGTTCCTGTCTTTTGACACGCCAGAGATAGCTGCTCAAGCCCTCACATCATTGGATGGCCTGGAGGACGGGTGGCGTATCTCAATCGCTCGCGGCAGACCTCCGACGCAGGCGCCGGGTTGGACCCCCTCCCCCTCGCCCCGCAACGCGCCGCCGCCCAAAGACGCCAAACGGACTCTGCTGACTTACGACGATATATTTGATTAAACTATCCAATGAACGGAAATAATTATGTAAGTGAAAAATATATTGGGTAGATTAAACCAATTCAAAGGTTACTTTTTTTTTTGCAAAATCTTCATTCATCCCTTCATTGACTGCGATGCATCTCATTTCTACCTCTCATTTCTCTTGCTATGTATGATCGCTGATCAGGATCATAATAATCAGTTGAATCAATCAATATACAGTATGTTAACTAACAAAGGGCGTTCCCGTTAACCTGCAATAGTATAGCGTGTATACATGCTAAAAAAAATATTACCACCCAAAAAAAAAAAAAATTTTTGTTTATTTGTGTAATGAAATGTTCGTAAAACGATTAAATTTAAACGTAAAAGAAACACTATGTACACGCACACTTGTATTTCAACGTAGAAAAACAAGTGTGACAAGTGGGCGTGTACAGAGAGTTTATTTTCCGTAACAATTTAATATTTTTTGTGAATATTTTACTATACAAAAACAAAAAAAAACTTTTTTTTTTTTATAGTTAAATTTTTTTTTGCTTGTATAGACGCTATACTATTGCAGGTTAACGGGAACGCCCTTTGTTAGTTAACATACTGTATATTGCCAAATGAAACTGTACTTTTTAAATAACATTACATAACATAACATCACGCCTGTAGTCCCCGAAGGGCTGGCAGAGGTGTACCTATAGTACACCCGCATTTTGCCAGTTATGTTTAAGTCCCATGTAACAGGGGGCGAGCCTTATTGCCATCAACCAGGCACGAATCCAGACTCCGGGCTGCTACTGAGCAATTCCAGATGGAAAAACCCAATAACACTTTGCCCGACCCGGGAATCGAACCCAGGACCTCACGCTTGCGTCCACAAGACCAACGAGGCAGTCATTTTTTAAATAATAATTATTATATTCCCCTGGAAGCAGACTATACTATCACGAGAAAGGCAACACCTAGTAGGTATACTAATCAACCCTAGGCAACTAACTAGGTAGGTACCTAATTACACTACTTATTATAAGAATAGAATACATACCTACGAGTGGTATCCGTTCGAAATAGAAAATAAATATAAGTTGAAACAAATATCAGTGGTATTAGTTGTTGGTATTAGAACGGAATAAATCAAAAATTCTTACCGAAATTCCGTTTATCTGAGGATGGTCTGAGGTCACAAATACTTGGACATCGAATCCATCCACTAAGGTACACATAAGCGTACAAATATTTGTATCGATAGGCGATAACAATACATGAATGTAGGAATTGGATACGCGACCTTGATGCGCCCACGGGAGGTCGAGGCTAAAGCAGTTCGCAGTTTAAGCCCGCGCCGCGTGCATAATATCTATTTATCAGATTTCTTTCTGTTATTGGACGATGTGGGACGTCTGAGTTGTAGGGGAGCTGATAGACTGAAAATAGGTCTGAAGCAACGTTTCGAAAGTGTGGTCCTGCCCTCCTGGGGATATTGATAAATTTTCAGGTAATTCCACAACTAAATCCGAAATAAACCAGTAGATATCTCATCTCAACTGCCTCGTTGGTCTAGTGGTCGTAAGCGCAACTGCTGAACATGAGGTCCTGGGTTCGATTCCCGGTTTGGGCAAACTGTTAGGTATTAATTAGGTTTTTCCATCTGTAATTTCTCAGTAGCAGCACAGGTTTTGTTACTGACGTGCGGTCTACTGTTGGTACCTATAGGTAGGTTTACCTTTCACTTTAGGTATACCAAAAGTTATTGGGAGCAGACAGGCGCGACGCGACGATGCAACGCGATTCTGGTAGAACAATTTTCATGAAGTTTTCATAGAAATTTCTCTACTAGAGTTGCTTACTCGGGTCGCGCTGTCGTGTCGTAACTGTCTGCGGGAGCCTTATTTTTGGACTCACACATTGAAGCTCCTCGACATAGGTACTCGGCTTTTCACCTGTCCATGGTTAGTTCTGTACTTTGTACTGCTTGTGCTGGGCTGGGTATTGTTGCCCGCGCGCTGGGCAGTTCTGGGTGACATAAACCGATGCGTAGGATCTACCTATTTAAATGAGTCATAAATTCATTATTCACAGCTCTAAATAAGAATAATTTATAGGTACTTATACTTATAGTACGTAGTATTATAATATCTGTGCTTATAGTTACACTATGTTGTTACCTACCTACCTATTGCCAAATCCTTTGGGAATATTACAGCCATACGTGTAGAGCGTGGTCATGGAATAATTTACAGATAAGAAAGAAAGAAATACTTGTTGTTTATTCTGCACACATCAGTTAGACGAATATTATAAAATAAACATAAAATAGGTTGATACCTATATTACCTATAATAGGTATGCTTTCAAAACAATGGTTTTATGAACAATAATAATAGACTTGAATATAAATAAATAGTTAATTAAGGCTATTTATATAGGTGTTGATCATACTATTTTACATAATTGTTAGTTAGTTAGGCATAAGTACTAACAATTAACTCTTGAACATAGTATAGCTTGAAAAATTATTTCATTTCCAGCTAAAGCTCTCCTCTCATATATTTCGTAATAATACAGGGATTGCATTTCAAGCTATACTAGCTCTCATATATTTGGTAATAATACAGGGATTGCATTTCCAGCTATAGCTCTCTTAAAGTTGGTAATAATACAGGGATTGCATTTCCAGCTATAGCTCTCCTATAGTACGTAATACAGGGATTGCATTTACAGCTATAGCTCTCCTATAGTACGTAATAATACAGGGATTGCATTTACAGCTATAGCTCTCCTATAGTACGTAATAATTCAGGGATTGCATTTCCAGCTATAGCTCTCTTAAAGTTGGTAATAATACAGGGATTGCATTTCCAGCTATAGCTCTCCTATAGTACCTACGTAATAATACAAGGATTGCATTTCAAGCTATAGCTCTCATGTAGTTGGTACTACGTGGAAGCAGCGATGTAAGTTGGTAGGTATGGACTGGTATGGGGTGCCACAGAGTATCTAGATAATATTGAAAATGTAACACATTATACGTACCTACCTACTTACTTGTAGTTATAGTTATAGTTCTTTATTTGCACAGAAAGTAGGTACAAGTTACAGATGTTAAGTTTAATTTTTACCCGACTACGGCGAAGAAAAAAGGAGGGTTATGATTTTGACCGGTATGTATGTATGTATGTATGTATGTATGTATGTTCATCTGTTCCCTCCTATCTTCCAAACCACTTATCACAATTTGACAAATGAGGTATCGTTAGAAGCGTCGTGATTGTCCGCTGGTTATAGGCTATGTGAAGTCACATTAAATTAAAAATGGCGCCCTCTAGAGGACATATAGTGAGGAACTTAAAAAAAAAAAAGGTTTAATCGTACCATGTTGGGTATCAAATGAAAGGGCTTAATGAGCCCATTTCAAAAATATATATATTATAACCCCAAAAGATTTAAAAAAATATTCAAGTAATAAAAACTAAAACCCAACTACGACTTAAAAGGTATAAACAAGACACCACAGACAGACAAATTAAAAATCCGGAGTCACACGTAATCTGTTCGATTTCATGTCGAAGTAAAGTATTGTCGAAGTAAAGACGTGTCGGAGTTCCGTAATGTCGAAGTAAAATCATGTCGTAGTAGCGTTTGTCGAAGTTCCGTTTGGTAGTCATGCCTTAACACGTGTGACTCCGGATTTTTAATTTGTCTGTCTGTGGTGTCTTGTTTATACCTTTTAAGTCGTAGTTGGGTTTTAGTTTTTATTACTTGAATTTTGATCCTTATAATAACTACCTACACTAAGGCATGCAAACAGTTTTAAGCTGTAATAATAAAGACTCATTTCATATATTATTATTAACACTGTATATTGTATACTGCTAGGTACCTACAGCTCAGTAGGAGAACCAAAAGACAGCTAACTCCCTGTGAATCAGATAGACAAAACGGGATTCCGCTGCTTGTGTTTCGGTTCATTTAATTAGCAAATTAGATTAATTATGCTAATGACGTAGGTATTCTAGGTAAGTATGTCAATGATATTATAAGTAATAAAAACCAGCCAAGTGCATGTCGAACCACGCACAATGAAGGGTTCCGTAGTTGGGATGAATTTATCCAACAAACTAACATTGTAGTTGAAAAACTTGTTCTCCCTTATAGAATGTATGGGAGAACATGTTTTTGCAACTGCAAATTTAAGTTGGTCGATTATTACTCGGTAACTTGTGAAGCCTATGTAGCGATGATAGTTTTTCTTTTCATTTCGTTATTATTACTACTGCTGTGAATTTTACTTTTTTTTTACCACTTTGTCGGCGTGTTTTATATGTATACCCATATCAAATTACAGCTTTCTAGTACAAACAGTCTCTGAGCTAACCCGCGGACAGACGGACGGACATGGTGAAACTATAAGGGTTCCTTGTGACTACGGAACCCTAAAAAGAGGTAGTACTGTAGTATACATGCTCCGCAAGTGGCACGCCAAGATTAATGGCTAATTAGCCACATTTTCTTCGTCTTGTCCCTTTTTCGCTCCTAATAATTACGACAAGCCGTCCTACTTCCACATTCCAGTATGAAGATGGACGGTAACCTATCTACGTCGTTTACCTACATAAAATATCATTGAGGTATGTGGATTGTTAAGTTGTAAAATTACATAGGTTTGTACCTTTGGAATTTTACTGTATCTAATTAGGTCGTTGTCCCTATTATAGGTAGGTAATAAATCATCAATTACCTAAATCTTGGAAGTGTGACAAATATCTACCTGCGTGTGTAGGTACTTAATAAAATAAAAGTAAATAACGCTAGCTCATGGTGCCAAAGCACGTACGCCTAATCCATTGCATACTTACTTGCGACGAATTAATTATTGTATTCTTAAATTAATACAAACAAAGTCGTAGGTATGATTCATCTTTCCTCGAATCAGTCTTACCAAAGAAGCAATCAATACATTACTCATTGAGTGAGTGGGTCGTTTGTGTGATTCGTACCTACCTAGGTACATATTGAATTGTCCACTGTCAACTTGAATGCACAATATATAAGGCCGCTTCTGTTGACCTTTCATCACATTGTGTTCGTCTATTTTTGTGCCGTAATACGTCGGTTATTTGTTAATTAGCCGTACAACAATAACGACGTTTATTTCCTTGTAGCAATAATAACCGAACAAAGAAATAATGGGTTTAAAGGTAGTAAATGTGTTTCTGCTAATTGCGATATCGGCTTGTTTGATGCAAACTGCGTTTGGCAAGCCGAAGCCGAGGGATAGTTCCGTGGTGGAGGATCAGAGTGTTGTGCACATTCACAACGACGTTCTTTCACCGAAGGAGGGCATCACGCTGCAATCAGAGGCTCCGAGCACTGCAGGTATGCGTTTACATTATGTGTTTCAATTAACCTTGTGAGTTTAAAATTACGATCTAGACATCTACATAGGTAGGTATTGTTTTAGATGATTGCATGATAACGAGTTATAAGTTTTTATAGTTGCGAAATTATTTTAAAATTTACCATATTGGAACTATCATTATCATGCTTAGTTATTTATGTTAAACTTATGTATTTTTAATTTCCTAACTACCGACTGTGTGACCGTTGTTTCGTCCTGGTTTTCCTCGGTTGAAAAATTCCCTGTGGTTATGCTAATCCAGTACTTACATTCATTTTCCCTTATTATAATACCTTATAGAAATAGCTATCAATCCCTAAGTACCTACCTACTTAACTAATTGTATTCGTATTCAAATACTTACGTTTATTTACTTGCACATTTGACTTTTAGTATGTCAGACAATGACTTGCACTAATATCCAATGGTAGTTACTACCTACCTACCCATAGTAGGTATTAAAGAAGATTCCAGAATTTATTTGCTAATTAGTTTTCATTTTATATTTCAGAACCCAAGATCCCTGGTCGAGTGCCGTGTGATTTCGAAGAAGCCAACGAGGACGCGGTGTGTCAGGAGCATTGTCTTCCGAAAGGCTACACTTACGGTATCTGCGTTAGTCATACCTGTAGTTGTATATAGAGGTAGTTAGTAGCAGTATTTAGGGAAATAAGTATGACGCCAATGATAATTTAAGTTCGAAATAAAACATTTAGTCATCTTATGGTTTTTATTTGTTTATTTTAAGTCTAACAGAACCTGGATACCGTTTCATAGGTCTGATCACAAGCGCTTCAATAACAATAACATTATTCTAAACTTAATTAATTCCTTAAATTACGACTTGATTTTTTGTGAACCCCAATTTTCTATTATCTAGGTACATTTGCCTGTGTCCTAAGCAACAAACAAGTAAAACGGATTTAAAACAACTAAGGAGGTACCTATTCGTATACAAGTATCACCCATGCAATATCTTGAAGTGTTCTTAATCAACGTGTTACTTGGATTTCTCACAAATCTCTCTCGCTACTATTTGATCGATAGCCGGTATTTGTGCTTTAGTGTGTATTTTGCCCGGGCAAAGTAAATCGGTTTCGTCTTTAATCTGTTTCCAGCTGTAGTCTACATCTTCCTTCACCGTTAGACGCGAACATATAACAAACCTAATAATGTATCTGTCCCTGTAAGTACCAGCTACCATGAACACCTTTTTCTTCTCAGTTAACTTCTCTAGTAATTTTTTCGTTATTATGTCTCCTCCCTTTAGTCTAAAGCACACTAAGCCCATAGAGGGCTCAGGCTCAACTAAGAATCTTTCATCAGCACGAACCAATTTAGCAAAATACTGAGCTAAGGATATTTGAGCCCTCACGTGTTTCCTTAGACCTTCCGCTCCATAAATCCTCATGACAGTCCACAGTTTCAGAGCTCTAAATCTGCGGCCGAGTGGTATCTGCCAGTGGCGATAATCAGGAATCTTATTTTCTGTTTTGACATCGTCCAAATAAATCCTCTGAACATCAAATGCCCTAACAAGGTCATATCCATCTTTCACCCACATGGCAGAACAATCGAAACTGACAGGCATCCATTTGTGTGCGTTTACATCGATAGAATCAGATAATTCGATGCCTCTCATCAGGTGTCTATACTCGGGACACATGAACGCTGCGCCTGCATACGCGGCATCAACATGCAGCCATACATCAGCTTCGTTGCACACCGGTCCTAGTTCGTATAGGGGGTCAAACGCGCAGGTTCCAGTGGTGCCTACGTTTGCGATGACATAGCACGGTATTAGACCTTGAGCCCTGTCTTCTTCGAAGGCGTTTTTGAGTGTCTCTCCACGAAGCCTGCCGTCACTGTCTGCCTTTAGTAATCGCATTTTCATAGATCCTAGCAAGCCAGCTTTCTCCACTGAGGAGTTACATTGATCAGACGTGTAAGCTATAAGTTTTGGTTTTATTTCGTCCTCATCCAGGCTTGGGTCGTTCTTTATAAGTTTACGAACCGTTTTGTCTCTAGCTGCTAAGAGGCCCACCAGTGTCGCTTCACTTGCCGAACCCTGTAAGATTTAGAAAATAATAAACTTCTTACTGCTGATTACAAGTCTACTATTCAATAAACGCAAGGTCTTGATAACAGTAAGTATTTACCTGAATGACACCTCCTCCGGGTCCACTGGAACAATGCAGAAATTCTTCAGGGATTCCAAGCAGCTTGCCCAGCCAATTCATAGTTAGAACCTCCAGTTCTGTGCATGCAGGACTCGATAACTATTAGAGAAAATAATCCACAATAAGTTATTTAGGTATGTTGGGTAACAGTGGGATAAGATTTTTTACATTGGGCGGTATACGTGGATACTGTAGTGACAAAAGGTAGGAATGCTTCATTACAAAAAAAAAGAATGTTGTTAAGAAAAGTGAAAACTTACCCAGCTAAATCCAATGACAGACAGGCCATCGCTCAGCATGTTTCCTACGATGCTTGCATATGATGTGCCAGTCGGGTAAAACGCGTGGAAACGTGGAGAATGCCAGTGCGTAATCTAGAAGAGTATTAACGTTAGCATGTTACATAGCGATGGTACCTAGATATTATTTCCTTTAAGTTATTTTGTGGGAACATGTTACATATATCTAAGTACCTACCATTAGGTAGGTACACAAGTAATGTTGGTACCATTATGGTGTATTAGTTACAGAATCTGTCACTTCTACAGTGGTTTGAGAGAAAACAAAAAGTCGACGGAGTTCGGTAACAAAAAGTAGGTACCTATTCACACTAGGAAATATGGTCGAGTTCTAGATCAAGGTCGCATTCAATTTTACTAATTGTACACACATGATCGATTTATAAGCCAATTTAACACAGCTGGGAAGTCTAGTGATGTAAGACATGTTGAGATACATGCGACGAAGAAACAGAACCTTGGTCCGTGTACTCACCCCCGGCATTATCGATTGGTTGAAGTCTTTCAGAATCTCTTGCCAATCTTCCGGCTGCTCCGGAGCATCTTCAGGGAGAGTGTTTAGTAAGTAACCAGGTTCCACCGAAGGTAGGACATCTCTGAAAGTAAAAAAAGTTTGTTATTAAACTATCAAGGGGAAAGAGCCAATGTGCGATACCTATTAATCTTAAACCAGTGGTCGTAGACTATGACAATTTATTTATTATCTAATACTTAACTCACGAAAACATGCAAAAAGAACAATTTGAACGGTTCAAAAAATGAAAAAGTGTGAGATCACAATCTAATGAGAACAAGAATTCATGATCCACAACCAAATCTGTATACAGTACCTATAACCTAGGTACTCAATTCCAATTTAGAACTTTTCAGTTCAGTTTCAATGTTTCAGTTAAAATTATTGTCTTCTTGAAATTTATGTACCTATACTACGGGGAAGCTCTTGTCCTTCATCTCATCTGATGATAAGTGATGATCAGGTAGAAGGTGGAAGCGAGCTTCACCCGGAATCCTCAACCGTACAAGAACTGGCTATCTTACTTCTAAGTGCCGAAACACAACAATGCTGTTAAAATTGTTGTTATGGTGACAGACTTAGATAAGATGGTGGTAGCTAGCCGAGGGGACTTAGAACAAGCCTTAATTACCACCAACCAAACCGAGTAGAAAATTTTGTCCTCGCTGGGTGTCGAACCGGGGGCACCTTTGGGTCTAAGACAAGTGGCGGTTATGTACCTAACAATGGTATCTACTTATTGTTTCCATCAAGAATGGTATCTAGGTGGGTACTTACCATAATTTTAATAAAAGGTATAAAAAATGCTAATAATTTTCAGTCAATGATTGGGTACCGCAATCACGCTAAAAGATCGTTTAGTTTTTCTTTCGTCCACTTGTTTTTATTACTTATTCAAAGAAGATGTTGACCGAACAATGGAAGGAAAATTGCTTTTGTGGAGACGTTCCTACTCTCATTGGTTTGTTTTTATGTCAGAACCTGTGGTTTAATTGATATAATTGATGGAATGTTTCGTGTCTGTAGTATTTTTTTTGCGATTATCTTGTAGAATCTACCGATGACTACGTATTGCGGCAACGTATTAATTAGCTAATTAATTGGTATTACTAAATACACAATGATACTGAAAGGAAAATTATATTGATTTGCATACTTACATAATTATTTTGCATTAGGTAGGTACAGCCATTTTAAGTTAAGATGGTTAAAACAGACTACTTTTAGTAGGTACCTAACTACATAGGTATTTTGAATTGTTTCAATGTAGGGGCAGGCAAATACTACCTATTTATGGCGAACTAGTTTCCGCCAACGGCTTCGCCCGCGCGGTATGACGATAAAAGTACCTACCTAGCCTATGTCGTATAAGTACATGCCATCTATCTCCTTGTCAAGTTTTGTCGAAATCCGTTCAGTGGTTTAGGCGTGAAAAGGTAACAATTCAGACTATATGCACTGCAATGGTTTAGGTATTAACAATGTTCATTTTATAATTAGCCGTTTGTTTTTCACTTGAAGTGGTAGGACATTAGGTACCTACTTAATTGTGACAAATGAAATCTTTGCATTTTATTTATTTATTTATTTAACCATTTATGCACACACATATAAATACAGAAAAGAAGAAAGGAACAGAAAAATTCGTACAAAGGCAATGCTTATTTCTAAAGAAATCTCTTCCAGCATACCTTCCTTCCTCTTCTTCTTCTTTTTCTTTTTCTTCCTTCTTCCTTTATATTCATCAGTAATCAAAATATCTTCTACTAGCTTCCGCCCGCGGCTTCGCCCGCGTTTTATGTCGATAAAAAGTATAGCCTATGTCCTTCCCCGGGATGCCATCTATCTCCTTGCCAAATTTTATCGAAAGCCGTTCAGTGGTTTAGGCGTGAAAAGGTAACATGCAGACAGACTGACAGACAGAGTTATTTTCGAATTTATAATATTAGTATGGAGAGCCTATTTATATTAGGCGCCCCTGCAGACGCGCGTATTAAACCAACGCTGCGTTTTGGGCGCTCAATAAAATTGTATGAATTTCTACGGAACGAATTACATGACACGCGCCTGGGGCGCCTGTTATTTATTTATTTATTCAAAATCTGTATTAACAATAACATAAGCACCTACCTAAAGTCTACCAAACTGCATAACAGTTTGTCGGCAGTTGTTCTCGTCTAGCAATGGATAACAAATTTTTAATTTTGAAAATTAATGTGCTTGAACTTAAATGCTAAGTGAACAGACTCTACAATAATATTTATACCTACAGTCGAGATCAAAAATCTCACTTTTTACAAATTTGATTGCTGGTTTTCAAATGAATAAAAGAATAAATGATATGATTGAGCTTAGATTTTTTTAAGGATAACAATTTAGAGGTACCTAAGTTTATTACCTAAGGTTTGAAACGATATTTAGAAACCTACCAACTGATTTCTAGTGGAAAGGTCTGTTTTAAAATCGGCAACAAGCAGTTCACTTGTTCAGCGAACTACACCTATTTATTTCTTTGCTAATGAGACATCTACGTAGTTAGTTAATGTGGGACTAAATGTAAACTTGGATCTCTTCTAGATCTTGTTATTGTATAACCACGAGCACTAACTAATCAAATTCAAAAGCGAGTCATTTTCGACTGCAACTTTGAGATAAGACCTATTTCATAATTGTATATGGGTTCCAAAATATTATGTAACAACATATAAAATTAAAATAAATAGCCAACAAAAAACTCACTTTTAAAAGTTACTCTAGTACCTACATATACCTATCTATATATATATCAGTGCTCGTGACTGTACACTTTTGAAATTAAACAATTCAAAAATATTTTTTCAAGTAGGCACATTAATGGCACTTTTGAACGTCAAAAATAAAGAAAGATTCTAGTTCCTCCTTCCAAAAGGTAGTTTTCGTATCGAGAAGAATGGGCAAGAAACCCCACCGTTACCGCCTTACTAATAAACGTTGTATAGCGCCTGTATAGTTATACAACGCTTTGTCTTCTTCTTTCAAAAGGCAAGCTCTTTTAAAAATGTTTAACAATATTTTGTAAGTATACATCAATTACTTATATAATTACGTGTGATTTGTTATTTATACCTATTGTAAATGAAATAAATCTAGACTTGATAGGAAATAAGTAGATCCGCAACACACAGGTTCCGTTGTTTCTGACAACACCGGGAATCGAACCCGCATCAGCTCTGTACATAGACGATAGCCGTTTTATCGCTTTATGCACATAATACCTAATAGTGCAACAATGTAATGGTTTCATTATTTCCGAGAAGTGACTTAATCTAAACGTAAAATGACGTAAATATGCACTGCAATGGTTTAGGTATTAACAATGATCATTTTATAATTAGCCGTTTGTTTTTGCATTTGAAGTGGTAGGACATTAGGTACTACTTAATTGTGAAAAATGAAATCTTTGCATTTTATATTCATCAGTAAGTAATCAAAATATCTTCTACTAGCCTCCGTCGTATGTCGATAAAAAGTATGCCTATGTCCTTCCCCGGGATGCCATCTATCTCCTTGCCAAATTTTATCGAAATCCGTTCAGTGGTTTAGGCGTGAAAAGGTAACATACAGACAGACTGACAGACAGACAGAGTTACTTTCGAATTTATAATATTAGTATGGATTTATGAACTGTACATATAAATTGCTCATGATTCTACGCAATTTATAGAAAAGTTGTTGTTTTAGATAGAGCTTATGAAATAAACCTAAGCATTTACTTGTTTATAGAAACTACTTATTGAATACCTCATTGCATCTACTAAGTGTTTATTTAATTAACGTGGGAGCTTCTTAATTGCAAATTAAGATAATGAAAACGGTAGGTACTTACTTATCTCTGATGTTTTCAACATAGTCGGCCAACAGATCGATGGCTGCTTTGCCAAATTCCCGAAACTGCTGCGCGTCCATTTTACACCACAGGCACTTTGCTCTAATTCATAAAAATTACGAACTAAAAAGTTTAATAAAAGGTACAAGAAGGTATGCTTGAACTTGATTCTAAAACGATTGATATAACAATGGTCAGGTTGAAAGATAAAATTACACTTGAAGTTAAGAGGACGATCAGCGAGACAATGGTGGTAGCGGCTGGCGTCAGGTGGATTTATAGGCGCAGATCAGCTTTCTACGGCTGCCGAGTGCCGAGGCGCCCGCGCACTCGTTAGTAATACTGGGTATCACAAGACGGGGTGAGGCGTTGCGGCTGAGGCAGAGATGGACGAAAATTTTAACAGTACCGGTTTATTCTTGTGATCGACGTCAATATTTACATGCTTTGTTGCTACGTGCATCTTTCGTAGAGTAAGTAAAAGTGCATGAAAAAAGACGAGTGCTGAATCTATCAAACTTCAATAACTTGAATAAATGTCTACTGTCTCTGATTTTTTCTAGGATGCACACAACTTTATTTTTCCATTTTATCGGTAGGTACCACAGATCTTTCCCGTTCTTGTTTATGAACCAGCAGCAAGATAATTTGAATGTGGAGAACTTGATATTTTTACGTGCTTATAATATAACAGTCAAAGCATTTGATCTGATACACTTCCTGTTTATCAAACTCGTTAACAGTAAACAATCTCGACGGTGCAGTAGAGAGCTACAGTTTCACGACAATTTTGCATAATATATGAAGACGACAATAACTTGTTTTCTCAGCGTCTTTTTCAACTTGCGGAATGAGAAGCAGTGGGTTAATGATGTTTGTTTTATTTAACCATTAAAAGACGAAAAGTGTTAATCTTTGGCAAATTATATTCATCTTTGGGAATTATAGTGATGCTACGTAATGGATCAAACCTATCAGCCCATAAATATCTATATTACACAACTGCTGAAAATATGGGTCTGACAACACTCTGAAATTAACAATCAAAGAGGAACAGAGCCTGTAGTAGATTCCAGCTATCTAAATAGAGTCTGACTGACGAAAGCTGTCCAAGAAAAAAGGCGACAATTTTAAAAATCAAGAGCTTGCTATACACTGCTTAAACCGAGTCGATATTATTT
The DNA here is from genome assembly GCA_947522985.1 of Lithophane socia. Taxonomy (NCBI): domain Eukaryota; kingdom Metazoa; phylum Arthropoda; class Insecta; order Lepidoptera; family Noctuidae; genus Lithophane; species Lithophane socia. Next base: position 10,700,212 of record OX383256.1, on the reverse strand, counting down.
ATTATTCAAGACATATTATGCGATACTTACATCAGTATTTCCTAATTATATAATAACTAGCTGTGCCCCGCGGTTTCACCCGCGTAGGTCTCGATCCCGCGGGAATATAGGGATAAAACGTATCCTATGTCCTATTTCAGTTCATGGTCTACCCATGTGCCCATCCTCTCCTCGCGAACATAGGGAACGTCGCGCCGGCGTCGAACGGTTCGCGTATTGTATTTTTATATTCATGATTACTTCGAAATTAAAGGTCCGATTGGAATGAATTAAAAAGTATTTTGCTGCTACATAAATACCCTTGAAGTTAAAACTATTTATTTGAATAAGAATTACTATTATGTTGATAAAACTCCTTCGCAAATAATGCATTAGTTTCGAACAAATTTGATTACCATAAAAAATGCTTATAGTTAGTCAATCTTAAAAGATAGACATATGCTGTTGCGGACTTTTTTTTATAACTTTTAAAGAGGAACAATTCCATCATACATGATATTTGCGTAACTTAAACTGGGAAGCTCTCAAAAAGGAATAATTTTTCCCGATTTTGCAACATTTTTCATTTCTGCTCCGCTCCTATTGGTCGTAGCGTGATGTTATATAGCCTTCCTCGATAAAAAGTCATTTCAGTCATTTTTCAATTCCAACCCGTAGTTCCTGAGATTAGCGCGTTCAAACAAACAAACAAACAAACAAACTCTTCAGCTTTATAATATTAGTATAGATATAGATTAGACATGTAATAATGTTACTTAGAGCGAATTTCACCAAACTTTTATACCGAGTATAAGCCTTATCCTGCGAATAAATTTTGAATTTTTGATAGTTTTTCCATACAAAAACTGTCAGACGACAATTTTATTCCACGGATAAAAGATCTGATCTGACTTTGATAAAATCAGCCCTTACAAGTGAAGTATAATATTTAACAGATGATAATTCGTGGTCAGCTTTCGTTGGCCAAACTTTTGCGTGTCAACGAAAATTATGCCTTGCGATTAAAAGGATCTTTAGTGTCAGTTTAGCTTCACATTCTTTTAATTTGGATTTTAATTATCTTCCGGGAGTTCAGGTTTAAGTAGGTAAATTATACGTATAAATGTTTTTTTTTAATAAATTTTTTGCGTACCACTTACGCACAGTGTCCAGTAACGTCTCAGCCGGCCGGTTTTATATTTAAAAATAAATTGGTATTAACCATTTAGCTACCACAACTTGATTTATAAAGCAAAACAGTGAATGTATTTGTCGTATTTTTTCTTCCTTATAGACCTATGCGCGCAGAATAATTGTAAAAGGTGAAGGACACTATGCACGCGTTTTACTGCACTTGGATATTTCAACAGAATATTTAGATTATATGTCTTCGTTCAAGTTCAAAGATAAACTTTATTCTCACGCAGAATGATTTTATTGTTACGATAATTATAACGACTCTATAAGGACAATAGCGCATTAGCGGCCAGGTCGCAGCGGGTCGCGAGATAGATACCTACATTAGTATGAAATCACCATGGAGCACCACAATGAAATCGACCAGCTGGCGTAGCATGGCGCTTTCTATCTCTACGAAGAATAGACATAACTTTTTCTATACAAAGTGACAGTTCGTTTCTTAATTTTTGACATCCACCGTAGAAATCTTTCTACAATCTGTCATTTTGTCTTTCATTTCTAACGATCTTTGTCTAGGTCCTTAGATGTAAACTATTTTGGAAGAAAGTTTTCTATCCTTACTGTCAAAATCACACTGACAACCGATAAATCCTATGATAAAACAAAGAATTCTGAGTCGAATTATGTAAAAGAGTGAATTTCGTAAAAAGTGCAGTTGTCTCTTTCTATTTTGCTGCCGTCTCGTACTGTCTACTGTCTACAGGAAACGTCATTTTTGTCTTCTCTTCCGTCGACAAAACGGTGCTCATGCTACGCCTGCAGAGGGCCAATTCTCTTACTTCAAAAACGTTCACATTCAAGTCGCAATCAGTTAAACTTGTCAAAAATGTTTGTAAATTGAAGGTATTTTGACAGATTGCGAATGCGATGCGAATGTGAACGTATAAGGGAATTGCCCCGCTGGGGGCCAAGTCTACTAATTTACAAACGTGTCAGTGGTCTCACAATGATCAGTTTTTGACAGATTTTGTATGGCATATCTGTCAAAAACTCATCATTGTGAGACCACTGACACGTTTGTTTAGTAGGCTTGGCCCCCTGGCCGCTAGTGCGCTATTGGGCTAACATTCAGTGGTAGGTTTAATAGCTGAGTTGAAGATTACTCGAACTCATAAGTTGAATTTGACAAATGTTGAGGCTAACTGTGATTCAGTTTACCCACGTCTGTCAAATTCGAAACGTAACTTAAAATTTTGTAACGTAAAACTTTCTGTATTAGTATAGCTTTGAAAACACAGGCATAGTACCTACCAGTTCTCGATCCATGTTGATTATTGAATTATGAAGGATCCATATTATGACTAGTAAAAATCTCCAGTCAACGGGAAAAACAATTTTAGAACCTGGGAATTCAATAGGTAAGTAACGGCAGCAAAATCCAAATTGTAGGAATTTGTCGATTTTCCTTATTTGTAATTAGTTAGGTCTCTTGTAGGTTTGGAGGCGTGACTGCCGTGGGCAATCAATCGATATGATTAATGGTGCGGTTTCCTATTTTCTTGTAAGAATTATACAACCATGATGTTTGTTGCCCTATTTCTTGACCCAATAAGTAATGAAAGACCTCATTTATGAAAATGGGTAGTACCTACCTACCTACCTACTTCCCGAAAAAAATACATTAACCTATACCTAAGTACCTACTTAACTATACCTAATTTTTAAATGACAGATTCTTGATATCTTAGATTCTTTAATCTTCTATAATTTTACTACGTAAAGCAAGGTAACATACAAATGAATGATGTGACCAAATTTAAGGAACCGTAAGGGAAAGGTTTCCGTGTGTTATGTGGCGTCTGCCATGACCGGTCAACAGTCAGCGTGCCGGATGAGTGGCGCGGTCAAGGCGGCAGGCGAGGCGGCGCGGGCGCATCGCTGCTGCACGCTTCCGATGCGTTTGCGCATCATTGACGAGCGCCCGCGCCATCGCCTGCTTACGCTTCCGACAAATGCGGATGCTTCTGTGAAATAAATTTTAAGATGACTGGGTTAATATAGTAGGTACACTTTCGACCGAAAGATTAATAGGTACCTACATTCTTATTATTTACCAATCTCTCACGCTTTTTTGGGTCGCTGATTATATTGCAGTAAAGAGAGTTGATTTATACATAAATAATAAAATAGTAACTTGTCTGTTTGTCTGGATGTTGATCCGGATTGGCGCAAAACGGCTGAAGGGATTTGAATAAAATTTGGCACACAGATACATGAACCTGGATTAAAACATAGGTACCTACTTTTAATCCCGGTAATACGTTCCCGTAGATATCCCATCTCTCCGACATCCACCCGAGCGAAGCCGCGGGCAAAAGCTAGTTTGAAATGGGGACTACAGGACCTTAACGCGTTTTATATTGCCTTAAAGTATATGATCCACTGCAGTAAACACAATCAGAAAAATATATGTTATTCTTCTTTTTTTTTTTAATTCTGCACAAACAAAAGGAACACAGCTCATTTAATAGGTACGATAGAAAAAATCACGAAGATACCTCTAAAAAATTTCTATGTAACGATTAAAAATGTTATACAATACACATTACTTAAGCAATTTTGTAAATACTTGTTTCATATTGTACAATAAATTATCAGCGCTGTGTCATCGCGCTTCTCTTTCTTTTCTATGCAGTATTCCATATTAAAAACTACGGTTAGAACCAAAAAATCGTGTAAGCAAAACATTAGGTATTAAATATGACAATATATGTTTGTTTTTCATTTATGTATTTCCTCGTAAGTGTGTTGGAAAGCGGCATTAGATAGGTCTCGGTCGGCTGCAATGTCCAGTAATTTAATGTACCTACGTTTCGATATTACCGCAAAAAATGCAATTATGCCGACTACACTCTTGTGTTGGTAATTAAATCTTAGTTATTTGTTTAGGAACTACGGGTTTAAGTATCCAGACATTCGACAGACATCGTCGATTGGCTTTCTGTCGTGTCATGCAAGTAATAAAAATACACGTCAACATACATTTCTGTACTGTAAATCACGGAAAAAAATCTTTGAACGAGTAACGCATTCGCAATTAATGAATTGTGTTTTTTAATTTCGTACCTACTACAAAATTATCGCAGGATTATATTAAATTGTATGTACGTGCACTAGCTGACTAGACAACACAAGTCACATTTTTAAGCGGAACTTATTTTAAAATATTCGACTTCAGATAATGAAACGAATATTCAATAATTATTCTACAGTAAATAATGAAATGGGTGGATCATTAGGCATTATAATCACAACACAAAGGTACAACGTAGTTTAAGATTTAACGGATTGTTTAGTACTAGATGACTCGCCAGTTTCAGTCCCACTTAACTGAGTGAAGAATATTCTATAGTTGCGAATATCCATGCCACAGTCTGAAGTTAATGTCAGGGAATATTTCTCAAACTTTTCTTTAGCCGGTATAGTGACGGGCAATGGCAATATATCATTGGTGTGATGGAACAACTTCACACGTTCGATGCGCGGCAGTAGAGCCCGCGATGTGATCCTGTACGAAATACTGTCACGAAGAATATGCGTCACTTCTGTCATAGTGGTACCTCCTTCCTCCAACAACATCGTTAGAATTATTTTCCCAGTCCTCGATTCTGCAAGTTTTACAAAAAAAAATACATATTTACTACAGAATTATACAGTTAGTAAACAAATCATTTTAATTGTTATATACATACCGATTAATTGATCAAATATTTGCATCATGGTGCTAGACGCATGTTCATATAAAGCATATCGCAATGCTTTAACCATAAGTTCATTTTGATGCGGTATCATGAGGATAGAAGTTCTGTAGCACTCACAAGCCTCTCCGCAGCTGCAGGGGTCCATCGGCCACGACTGTACACTCGCATGCAGGCTGTCTATTGGTAAGTCCCAGCGAGGTTGCGTCGTTATTCTTATGAAAAATTGACCAACGTCACTCATAAACCAAATCCATGTGTTTCCTACTTGAGTGCTAAGACAAACCATTAGTAAATAGAGCTTATGATCGGGGACATCTTGTTGGTCTTTTGGGTCCTTTGGGATACCAATCAAATTGATTTCTTTATCAATTAAGTTTAGTCGGCTTAAGAAAAACCTCGGTTTAGGCATTTCTTCAAACTGAATCGGAACCGATGGTTCCACATCTGTGATATAAATTTTAAACGTAGATGGATTTACAAATGGTGACGACACCTGCACGTCAACCTTATTCGGTCGATATAATGGCCCAGTCACTTTGCATTTTCTAAGTGGACTTAATACGCCGACTTGTCCACGGAGCAAAAATACAATGTACGCGTCAAAAATTCGTGTTTTGTTGTACCCGTGCACTAGAAGAATACAACTTTCGTCAGTTACAAAATTGGCCGTATACTTGACGCTCAAAAACATTTTCTTCCCGTTGTCCGCCGAAGGAGCTTTTTCAACGAGAAAGTTATTCCGCGTATTGTTACTAAGAATGAAAAAAGAAAAAATAAGTGATTCTTGACTGGTCGGACAAATTGAAACTAACCGCGAAGAGCTTCTTAAGAGTGGTGGGTGAAATTGTATTGTATCTTTTATTTCATACATCGGAAGTACAACGTATAAGTGTATGGATAAAAATAGCATTTGCAAATGATTAGGCTGAAAGAAGTCTTTAGTTGATATTGGAAAAAATATTCTCAGAAGATTCATTGCTTCAATAATGAGACAAGCGTTATTAATGACGTCACCTTCTCTGCTTTTCTCTCCTACCTCACAGAACAACGAAAAGTGTTCCATTAGGAATGGACAATAAGTCATTATTGCTGATGCTAAGGCGATGCCATCCGTTAAATCTGTCGTTATGTTGGTAATTTGTTTTACTGGTATATTTTTTCCAAAAAGCTTGTCGTGTTGTTTCCGTATCTGTTGATTGAACCAATCTATTAACACTTTGATTATGTCTCTCGATTGAGAACTGACGCAAACACATTCAAAGAAGCAGCTGTCCATGACGAAAACTTTATAACTTTGTAAAATGAAGTCTATCCAACTTTGTTTATTTAATCTCTGGAATAAATTGATATCCGATACTAATTTTTGTGTTAGTACAATATCCGCATTGCATTTCGGGGTGACGTTTTCAGAATAAATGACAAATTGGTCATGACTTAGTAGGTATTTTGCTTGTAAGACCAACACATTTGCACCACGAGATCTCAATAAATTTAGTATCTCTCTATATGTGTCATGAATTTCTTTTACAAATTTAAATGTATCGTTAACATCATGAGCTCTGAAATTAATTTCTAGATTAGTAAATGAAGATTTTACGAAGGTAATATCCTAATTAATACTTATTATTATACTTACGATACTTTTCGAATGTGTTTCATGAGTGGTCCTGCGATCCTTCTCACGAAATTCAAGTAAGAAACATTAATCCCTTTTGTTTTTGTCCCACCTTGCGTTGATAATGCAGAAGATAATGCATGAAATGTATCGGGAATAACCGGGTATAAATCTCTACGAAATCCTTGCTGAAACATCCATTTTTCCAAAAATTTTGAACACCTCTCCATGTACTGATGAAGATCTTTTTGATTGCTTAAAGGAAAGTATGGGTAAGGATTTTCTTCAGGTTTAACTAGATGATTGGCATGTAAAGTAATTAAACAATAAGTGACGCAATAATGTACTTCTACATCACAGACAGAGCCACTATCGTGGTTAAAATGAAGCATTGCAATTCCTCTACAAGGAGCCGTAGTCAACATTTTCAATATAACAGTTACAACCGTATGAAATACTTCATCTTTTTCAATTATTTCATGGTCAACGAATTCAACTGTAAGATTAACAACTTCTTTGAAAACACATTTAAATGAATCCAAGTCAGACACGGCTTCCATATCAATAGTTAGTATTCTTGAGATTTCCGTTCCGACATGACAAGGCGGGAATATTATTCCGTAAGTACTGGGCGTCATTAGAGGCGACTCTCTCCTCCCAATAAATGTTAAATTAAAATAAGGGGTAGTCATATGCTTATCCAAAAACAGGATAGCTGTAGTCACAAATCTGCCATGACCCTTGGGATGGAATTTTAAAGCGAACTGTACTTTCATTTCTCGATCTAGTTCAAATTTTATGGTAGTTTCTGTTACGACTACGGTTTCGTTTCCGTCTTGATTGGGTAGCAGCTCTAAAGTGAAGTGAGGTGCTAATTTAGATGTAACAATGGCTACATATAAGTAATACTTAGATACATTAGTCATTTGAAATTCTATCGTGTTTTTTCCACCAACAACATAATCAAATTCAAATTTTTCAACAGAAAAGTCTATCCAAGATACAGTTATCACACCAGTAATACGACAGTAACTAATATCTTTGTTCACAGTTTTTAACTTAACTTTTGGATTATTTTCATAAAACCTAAAAGTAATTGTCGTTTAGTATGCTTATAATATGACATGTCTTCAAATCATAATATCTACTCCTAATGAACGCTAGCACAAAATAACCAGCCCGTAACTATGAATTCGTAGGACATTAAAATAAAAAACCTATCTATTGCTGGTCTTTATGCTATTCGTAACGTTCGTGCCAGTACCTACGGCAGAAGAAAGGCATCCCAAACAATGCAAAAAGTTAAAAGAATAATATTTTATATGGAAATTGGTGGCTTCAACAAACTTCGGAACGAATACAATATGATGCCGAAAACTTCGTCAATATAATTCTAAATGCTTGATTAAGCATTTATATAGAATTACATTGACGAAGTTTTCGGCTGAATAGTTATTTCGGATAGCGTTTTTAGGGGAACAGTGATTTAAGTTTACATTTTTGGTGCAAAATAAAGAGACAAAGCGTTCATATTTATTTATAGGGTAGTCTAAGATCAGATTGAGCGCTCGCTCCTTTACAAAATTTTCTGTACAAATACTTCAACTGTGTGCGTACTGCGTAACAAGCAGTGGAGGGGCGCCCGATTTTAAATAAGACGATCTATACTACTTTATGAGTGTGAAATGTGAATATTAAAAGAAAAGTTCTTACTGCTCATATTCGCCAATATAATAGTTAAGTTCTGTAGATAAAGTATTTCCATCAGGAGGTCCTAATAATCCGTTGATTTTAAATGGAATATACATTTCGTACTCTCTACGAAATATATCGCATACTTTTATATAAACAATCTTTGAATGCCCAGCTTCGACGCTAAATTCGTATACTCTTTGTTTTTCATTTCCAATTGCAATATAAACATCAAATATGTTTTCATCGTTAGTATCTACAATCTCCACATGAGACCGCACAGGACCGAGGTTTTGGAAAGTAACGGGGACGTAACTCACCATGTAGCATGGTATACGTGCCATGTAAACGTTTTTAGGATGCATTAACATTTTTGGTTCAACAACGTTTCCAGTTATTGGCAACATAACGTTTTCTTTATTATTAATCTTAACACAAATATCAAAGTAGAATTCTATAACGCAGGATATTTTTATTATAATATCGAAGGTCATTATCATTTTTGGTCGAATTGTGCCACTCATTGGTTCCAATCTTAAACCTGGAATTAAGGGCTCCACAACGTGAAAAAAGGCAATCTCTCTTGAAGAATTCTCTAATTTTACTTTTTCTACAGTCTCCAAGTTTAAAGGAATGTCTTTTAATGTGACAGCTTGTTGTAAGAACTTTATGGAAAGCTTTCGTGTAATGACGCTTAATTCAATCGGTATGGCTCTCGAAATATTACTTATAGAAATTAAGTCAACCTCGTGGACTTTTGTTTTAGTTGGTTTAGAAACATACATAACATTACATATCTTGCAACTGTGACTTGGTATGGAGCCAGAAATTGGCAATATTTTAAATGGAGTGTCTGGGAGTAGTTCTTCCCACTTGAAGTCAACCGGTATGTTAAAATTATTGTATATTCGTACCGGGACCGAAGTGATAAAACAGTCTGATGTAACCATACCAAACTTTAAGAATTTCTCTTGTATCATAAGCAAGGGATTTCCCACTTCCAGAGAATATGAGTGTTTCCCTCGGTAAATATCATCAATGATATAATTCAAAGTACCTTTATAAAATCCTTCTACAAAACCCTGGCAAAATACAACTAATTTAGTTTCTTGTAATGATTTCAATTTAATCGCTATGTCTGGTAGCATATTTTCAGTATAAAAAATATAGTTTTCGTAAACCATTTTTATGGTAATGTCATACTTTGTTTTATTCTTAATTGTCAATTCACTTTCTCCGTATGTCGATACAGCAACTTTTCCAAAATCCATAGAATACGGAAACATCAACACATCAAACAACTCATAGGTTGTTATTTTAACCTTCTTTTTTTTACAAAAGTTTTTGTCTAGTTTTTGAATTTTGGTCAATAAGTCTGTGCAGCAGTTATCTCTCCCGGTGGAAAATTTTTCTATCACCGTTTTTTTTGGAATGACCGATTTGCAAAGTTCTAGGTACTTTTTACCTTGAGATTTGCGTTCCTTCTGTATTTCCACTTCTTCATTTTTTACATAAGTATAGCGTGGAAGTAGTTCCTTTAATTTATGTAGAGATTCAATGACTTGCACCTTTGGTATTTTATCGTATGATATATTAATTTTATTAGCAATTACATAAGTAATATAATTTTCGTCTACGGGACTTTTCCCGCCTGGGGTATCAAACAATAAGTCATGCGGATTTCTTATTTTTAAACTGAAAGTCCTTGCAACTTTTAAACCCGTTGGTTTGATGGAAACTGATAATCGTATTGAAGAATTGGGAGCTATCGTAAACTTCATAGGTGAAAATTCAAAACACGTTATTCTATCAAGCCATATTTTAGCAGCGATTAAATTTGACTCGTTCCGTACACGGATAAACTTCGTTACTTTACTATTAATTGCAACGTCGCCAAAATCAATAATTTTAGGATAATGAGAAACTTTACAATATTCATATTGCCCACTTATATAATATCGTCCAATTTCTGCATGAAGTTCCAGGTTACAACACCTTACTTCATCCACTTGTATTAATCGTAAGTCAAAAACAAATCTTTTATCAAATTGCTTGGTGCGTTTTGCTTTGGATACGCAATCATTTCTAGGTTGAAATGTTACTTCCACGGTATGTTCATCTTTGATTTCTATGTTGAAAGCTCTATGTGACGCAGTAATGAGACGTGCTTCATCAAAATTCTGAAATAAGGAAAGTAATTTAATTGAAATATCCATAATTTATATTATTTGCATTCCTGGGAACCGCTCGTAGCTTCGTCTGCTTCTCGTCACCGAGGCTTTGGAAACCATACATATTTTGGGATGAGTGATGCTCATCCCAAGAAACCCCCCAGGATTTCCTGAGTTCACGGCCACCAAGCAGGCCTGCCCTAAAGCAAGATTATCAAGTCGACCAAAGTCAAAGTACCATTAGGCGCCCTTCGCACATTGTCTTAAGATATGCCGATCTGCTGAGATCCACGTCCACATCGAGAATTTGTGTAGTCGACAGTCCAACGAAAGATGTTGGGAACTCAACCACCTTAAATCGTTTAAACACATTGTCTGGGTTATAATTGTTACATTTCGACATTTTTCAACTAGTTTATAAAATAACTCATTAAAAAAAATTAATTAATATGAAAACCACATCTGAAAATAACAAACATATGTCAACAATTGTCAAAATGACTTCTACTTTTCACGTAGGTAGGTACACTGCTACAAGCGGCTACACAAGGGTATCTGGCGGTCATATGACGTTAACGGGGGGGGCGCTGTTGGTAAACATTTGTGCAATTGTTTTGTGAAATGTAACTTGAAATGTTTCAAAAATCAAGATGGCGGCGTTAGTTACAAATTTGGCCACGCGCCACAATAACCTTGTAACGCTATAGACATTTCAGGGGTGAATGGAGTTTTTATTAAAGTAACATACAAGACCGTACAGGGCAGAATTGTCCATACAATACTGATCTCCTTTTCTTCTTATTATCACATTACAAATATTTGTTTCTGGTCTAGAACTGAGGGTCTAGAACGTGTCTATAAATATAGAACATCATACCTCCTAGATTCATAGTGGTTTGGTGTATTTAGCCGAATTTCTGGTAAGTCTGACCCTAACCTATAGATATTTAGTTGAGAAAAGTTCCGCAACTGATCTGGGCAAAGAAAAAGCAGCAGGTAGAAAGCGTCAAAGAAACAAAATCACGTTTTAAAGCAGCAGGTATAAAGCGTCAAAGAAACAAAATCACGTTTTGAAACTAGTCTAAATACTAAGCATAAAAAAAAGGAAAAATATGGTTATGATTTCAGAATTTCTTTCATCACAATGACTAGGTGACTAGAAACGAAGTGCCCCCGCGAACGGGATAACGTGCTAGAGTAATATTGTAGATGGATGTAAGTACCCGGGGTGTGTCGTACGACTCCAGCAAATTAGTTCGGGGCGGGGGAGCCGCGCTCGCTGCCGCGCCTCCCCGCTCGCCTCAGGGTTTATCAGATTCAGGGGGTAAAAAATGACTTCTCAATGGGAGGCAGGAGGGCGGCGCGGCGGCGGCGAGGGGCGGGCGTGGGCGGCGCCGCCACGTGGCTCCGGCTCTCAGCCGCGTCGCGACGCCCGCTGCAGCCGCTCCCTGCGCGCCTCTAGGAACTAGGCACAGGTGTTCGTCTGCGTTGTTTACGTGACTCGTGCGGGATGCTAAATCGTGAAGGTGGCGCTGGATGTTTACAGTGTGTTTATGGGACGTAGTGCCGGGACGATGGAGGCTACGGCGTACGGCGAGGTGGTGGCGGGCTGCGAGGCGCGGCGCGAAGTGCCCATGGACGCCACCCTGGACCCCATGCACCCGCTGGACCCGCCGCCGCCGGACGTGCTGCTGGCGCTGCTCGCCAGAAACAAAGCCCTCGAAGGTAGATACGCTAGTTGAACCTTTACTGCTGAAGGCTAGTTTTGCTCCTTGCTGATCGATACGGATTTATTATTCCCCCGACTCAAAAACTAGCGGCATCCGGCGCCAAAGAAGCTATAAATAGGGCTTTTTTCAACATTTTCACATTGTGCTATGGGTATAATGTGGTGTGGTGAGTGGTAACCAGTGGCACCCCAAGCTATGGCGATGACTCATCAGCATGACTTGGGTAGGCGCTCGTCACTGATGAGCTATGAAGTGAATTTCTTCCTCACCTCTGTGGTTTAGGCTAAGTGATCAGCGCGTGGCGAAACAGGGCTTGAAGGCATTAATATAGTTTATTGATTTGCCTGATGTGTTTTTTTCTTCGATTGCTTATTTGCAGTTCCTAATCACTGCACAACATTGAAAGATTTATGATGTACTTAAGTCTGTATATATTTAGCAGTCGTAAATTGTTGCAACACGGAAATAGCAATAAGACGCTGTAATATTGTTTGCTGACATAATCGCATTTAATTGTACCTCAGTATCTTTGATTCAACATCTAGCAATAAAACTAAACCTATAAGATATTGCATAGAAACATTTAAATCCAAAGTGTACTTATGTTTCTAATATTTTATTGTAGAACGATACTTCGTTTAAAAAAACGTAAAATTACCATGATCATAGGTATTTATTTGTTACATTTGAATAATGACAATTATATTTGCATAGGTATTTTAACTACTTTTTTGCATACACTCGAGTAATGGACAGTTGGTATTATAATTATATCTACGTATGATGATGGATGAGCTAGCCTCAGACACCGCGACTTGAAAACCAGAAAACAATTGTATTTATCAAAACCATAGTACACGTACACCCAAATTTTGCCAGCTAAGTTTAGTCCCGTTGCATTCAGCAGAGGGCGAGTCTATTTTAGATATTACAAAAAAAAGCCAGTGACTATCTGACGACATGCATACAGCCTACAATTACAGGCCTATAGGCACGTGCTAGGGCTTTAGTGAAGGACGCACCACGCGTAGGGGCGGCCTTGTTTCCTACGGGTTTCACCCACACACGCCATACGGCTTCGAATAATCAAGTTAAGTGCTCTACACAGGAGTGGCGATGGGCTTTTTTGATTTTAACACCAGACAAGAGCTTACACTGGTACCATTGTGCTGATAACGCATCTATATATTAGTAAATGGACGAGTACTGCCTATGCTTTTATGGACCTTTTTGTACTTTTAAGTTGTGACCAACTTGCTTCTTTTGTTCTGAGTATTTAGATTTCGTTTCAAAACAAATGCCATACCTTTACCTAGTTAGTATAAAGTCGAGTAGGTTAAAATGTTATATTCGCCTGTTATACCTAAGTGCAGGTTGCCACACTTGCCACCATGCTGTCTTACAGCTTTTGCGAGAAACACGGTAGTCCTCAGTCTATCAGCCATGTGGAAACACCGAATATATTATGCTGACGTTCCTTTGAGTGGTATATAACCTACAATTACAATATTTATGAAGTAGTTGTCAACATATCAATAAATTAATGAACCGTGTTTTATGTTGGTTAGTAGATAGAATACATACATTATGAGGCCTCGCTCAGACTATACTTATTGATTTATTCCTACTAAGAAATCGTTGTTCTTCTAAATAACATACTGGTTTTGTATTAAGACCAAGATATTACATTTAGAGAAGTGATTTTCTGTGAAAAAAGACATATTTTTCGATAGACCCAAGTTCAGTAGCAACTGTAGCATTAGTAATTTTGATCGATATAATAAACGTATTGAAGATTATTAATCTACGATAAATGGTCTATGAATGACTGGTATTGTACTAAACCCTTGTATAATACATTGAAGCCTGTGATTACGTAGCTAGGGAGTCCGGACGGCTGCCGTACCGACGGGCCCGCCGGTGACGGCAACAGGCGCCGGCGGCCGCGGTTATTATAACTTTACTAATCTCCGACTATAATAATAAGTATAACTGTGTTATTATACGCAAAATATCTACTGGTACCCTTGCGTGAGAAAATAATATCTGATCATTGTGGGTAAAAACCCATATATTTATATATAAAGATTCATGATAAATGTTTGAGTTATACCTAAGCAATGTGATCAAATAATATGTATGCAATTTATTCTTTTATTTATTGACGTCATTTAATTTACATTATTTAAAAATAAAATTTTGAAAACAATGCAAAAGTGACTGCCTATGAACTCATGTTTTAAAAGTCGTGTGAATCCCCACCTATTTTTTTTTCGGTGAATCAATTCTTTTTGTAAAAAGTGTGAGAAAATATCGTGGTAAATATTTACAAAGTATTTTGACTAAACGAGGAGGAGATGTCTCCTATTATATTATCGCATTAGAACCGGAAGTGAGCACGTGGCGGCGCGTGCGCGGCGAATCGCCTCCTTCCGGTTTCCACTACACCTAGCTATTGTTCGGTGGGATATTTCTGGTCACATATAACCTGCACTTAATTTTTGATATAATGTCTTATTACGTTTAATAACGTTTCTTTATTTGTATTGTGTGTGACTTCGAAACGCTGTTTTTAAATCGTATTAAAAAAGGAAGCATGACATCATGAGACAGACATGTACATACTTCACGCTTTTAATATTTTATTTTCAATTCTCTGTTAGAAGTTTTTTCAGCTTTTTTGCTATAACATTGATGCAGAAAAAATAATTATTAATCGGAATACTTCCCTCCTTTTTTTTTCATCACACGGTCTTCGTGGTCATACATGTAACAGCAATCCATTTTTAAAAATGATTAATTTCGTTTTTTTGTACTGAATATGAAGATAATAATAACACCTAAGTTAGAACAAGGAAACAGAGAGACCATACATCAAATACGTAATTGGTGTCTGAAATATCAAATAATTCATAACAACAAAGTTTATGAGGCATATTTTAGTTGGGGCCGATCATCATCCGCGCTGCGGGGGTCGACATCTGTCGGGCATCGGGCACTGTCGGGCTGCGACCCCTCGATCCCTGCCCACCTTAGCTCACCTGATTTGGATCAGCTATGATTACTTTGCTACGGGCCTACGGATGGCTACGGGCTACGGGCCTACGCAGCTACGCTTGGGAATTGGGATACGATTTTTCGTAGAGACGTTACTTTTGGAAGATGATTGATATATTTTTTTCAAAGTGGGTTGTTTTATGGCCAGTTGAGTGTTTCTAAAGTGTTTTATAGAGTATTTTTATGAAAAATTTTGTTGCAAGTAATCAATCCAATTTTACCAATTCGATGTCTTCATAAAATTATCTGAGAATTATAGATAAATATAATTGGTAGGTATGTAGATAACTATTTATTTAAAACGTGAACGTAAAATTAATTAACACATACCTTTTATTGGAAGAGACAAAAAATACACAAACAAAACGTCTTTCAAACATTCGAAATTAACAACGAGAAACATGTCAAACATCAAACAATAATTATTTTTGTTGAGACGAAAACCTCAATACGCTTCCATCCCACAATACTTTGCTCACAAAAGGGAGAGCGGTGGAAAGTTATAATTTCCGTGGGTGATTTTTATAGAGGGCTGGTTTGATTACTCTGAGGCTGTAGGTACATAAAGGGCTTCAGTACAAAGCTCGCAGTGATCAGCATTATCCCTTTGTTAGCGTTTTAATCAATCAGAGAAATGGTACGCCTCTCAGAGCCGAGGGCTTAGTGCGTATTCGATATCGGTTCAGACGATCAAATTATGCTTTTACTTTTTGGGTATACGTTGATATACGTTGTATATACGTTGATATCTTAGGATTTTAGTTTTCAAGTATTGGAAATCATAATCTGATAACAAAGTTAGGTATTGTCATTTCAACTGGAAAGAAAATATAACAACTTTGGTTTGAATTTGCCAGAGACTTGGCTGCCCTGCTTAAATTAAAACTCTCACTTAACATCATGCCTAATTTCGCCGAAGGGTTGGTGTACCTAGGTACACTATTGCAAAAAACTCTTTTAAGTTCATATGACTGTGAGTGTGTAGAAAAGTTGAGATCTCGAAGACGACTGCAAAGATCTATCTTAGTTCATTAATTTGTAACTGTCTAGAGGTCAAGATCTTCTCTTTCTATTACCCGAATTGATTTGACAGTTTCCTAAGTTTACTCAGATTTTTTTTCTCTTTAATTAAGTACAATAAAGAGAGGAGCTCTCTGGCATCCATTTAATTAGTACAGCACAGATTAATTAGTTGGAGCTTAGGGCAAGATTCACAATTCACTCTTTGACTTTAGTTTACTAAGTAAATTAAGCGTTCCATACGAAAATGATCACTCTTACCCTACGTGATCCTTATCTTATCTCAAATGTTCATATACCGACGCAAACCTTAGCGAAAGTCAGCAACAGCAAGCGTTTCATTCGATGTAAGTTCACATTCGTATGCGACGCTTACTTTACTAAAGCTATGGGTTCCTAAAAAAACGGTGGCCGCCACATAACGGCCGCAATGAGGAATGTCATGGAAATGAAGGCAGCGGAGTTTGAATTTACGGTGTCAAAAAACGTGTATTCCTGTGCGTCCCACTGCGAACGGGGATATCAATAAATATTTAATTTTATCCCGTTCGTCCCACTGTTTTTGTTAGTGGGACGAACGGGAATAATTTAGTAATTTTATTTTTAATTCCCATTGGACCCACTAACGCTCTCTTGGATAACACCAACATACTTTTATAAATAACGTTTCAGTGACGTCATTCGCGCGTGGTGTGTCAATTATGCTCTTAGTATGCTTATTCAACTTTCGTCTGGCATGATGATAATGAAGCTACAATACAATAATTATTAACCATTAATGATCTCTATCTAAACAAATATTTTCCCTACTATTCAAAATAATGAAAACAAAATGGGCGCAGCATGTGGCCCATCCGCTTACGTAACATACCGGCGAAGGGGGCTTATGGCTCGCGTGGCTAATTATGAGGTAGCCGGCTTTTTGATTCCTATTACCGTAAATTGGAAGTAGACTGATAATAAATAAATTGTGGTTTAATAAATTAGTGTTGATGCATAATTTTTGGGATTATTATTGAACTAATAGGTAATTGTTATTGAAATAGTTTTTTTATTTATTCGCGCAATCTGTATGGAATGTTGTATTAAGTATTATGCACTAGCGACCCGCCTCTGCTTCCCTCGGTTTTTACGAGAGATTTACCTTCCGGAATAAGTTCTCTAAACGATGGTGAAAACCGCATCAAAATCCATAGTGAATATCTAAGCGGTCGCATAGACAGACACGAAAACCGTCTTTGTTTTATGCTATGTATTTACATACATATACTATGATATAGATATAGCCAATCAACGATTTAGCAACAATTCACGAATATTAAGGTAGCGCCTTAACTACGTCAACTTTTAATCGGCAATTTAACAAACTTGCCGGGTAGACACGTAGACACGTCTGTCACACCCCCACGATAAACTTTTATGTGAGCCCGCCTTCCCGTTGTAAAGCAATTAATAAGGGCTAACAATTTACCTGAATAGGCCGGTAAAGAGAAAATTAAGGAGTCTGCCGACCTCGGCTGCTCATTACGGCGCAGTATTAAAAGCATCCGCCCTTCCGCTTGAATATGCATTTTTACGAGCGAGCGGGGCGCATGCTCGTGCATGTTTGATGCGGACAATCTCAGCGCTCCCATGCGACCCTGGCTGAATCTTCTCGTATTTCACTAGATTTGTTTCAGTAGTTGAGTTCGGGGAAATTGTTTGCTGGATTCTGATTAGAGGCAGAGGCAGTTGAATTATGTGACTCCACGTAAGTTCTATTTAGGTCTTAGTACAGATAATTAAAGTTTTGTGTTCAACTCAATTAAGCCACTATTCACGAAGCCATGTTCGTTCTAATACAAAAACTTAATCCCACTAAAATACATAAGTTATTCATGTACAATTCCTAGCGAGCATGTAAGTTAAAATTAAATATTTTCTGTAACCTGAACAATGAAAGTTATACACGACTGTCATTGTGTAGGCTTATGTGTATTGCAGCAAGGCAGGGGAGTACTGTGGGGGTTGGAGGGGGGGGGGGGGAGGTTGTAGGGAGCGCTGTAATCAAGAAGAGTACCCCCGTCCCCTGGCGCAGGCTGCGCACCGTACACCCTCCCCCGCTGCGCCCCGCACCCCGCCCGTCTCGCGCCTCTCTAACCACCTCGAGGGCAATGCCTCAAACCTCTATTGACTTACCGTTTGGTAAAGAAATATTTTCACGTTTTCTTTGTTGATATGAAAAGTCAATACCCCCAGACAGAGTTTTTTTAAAAGAGGGAAAAATATATCCAGTGAGGTTTGATGTATTTTATGCATCTTATTACTTTACTTTAAGCAGAATGATGCTGTGTGGTTTTGGTTATCGTTCTCGTAAAAATACCACTCTATTCTTGTAGAGGCTTACGCAAATGACGCAGCAAGGAAAAGACAGAAACTACCATGACCACTTGTGTGATGTAACCGTGGATTTTATGCTTCACTAGTTTCTCCACCATGAGTTTATGATCCATGTGTTTGTACCTTGTCATGGACGTGGAAGGTGGCATCAATCTATAACCGCAACAAATATAAAGCACGCTTCTCAAACTTCCTAAACTGGCTCTTATGTATACATAAGAGCCAGTTTAGGAAGTTATGTATACATCTCGTTTGTAATTCCCAAAAGATTAGGCAGAGGTGTTACCTAAGTGTCTATAGCCCACACACATTTCGCCAGTTTTGTTTTTTTAAGTCCCATTGGGGGCGAGCCTATTGCTATCAACCGGGCACAAATCTCCGGGTTGCTACTGACAAATTCTTGATGGAAAAATTCAATAACACTT
The DNA here is from genome assembly GCA_947522985.1 of Lithophane socia. Taxonomy (NCBI): domain Eukaryota; kingdom Metazoa; phylum Arthropoda; class Insecta; order Lepidoptera; family Noctuidae; genus Lithophane; species Lithophane socia. Next base: position 10,681,243 of record OX383256.1, on the reverse strand, counting down.
TCCTGACTTGGGAATCGAACCCCGAGCAGTAGCACTTGCGAGCACTAATAACCAAAGTATACCTAATGAAATCATATGGCCTGATTATTCGTTCTTAGGGTCTGTCGGTAAAGTCACTTTTTTGGTCATTAGGCATCTACAGGGAGTCTATAATGCAGTTTTATGTTTCTTTTGATATAATAAAATGAAAATAGTTAAAATCATTCTGCAAAGCTAAAAACTGAAATCGTCTGCTTTTCTATTGATTAAAGATTAGGTACCCTAAAATGGAGAATTATTCGCGTATTCACTTACATTTGAAATAATCGTTAGGGAACACGAAATGCTTTATAATATCCGACATTTGTGCCAACAATCGGACTGTAATGCGCGGCTTTTGTAGAATAACAAAAGTTAACCTGTCGGCTCGTCCGGCGGCAGAATGGAATCATTTTAGGGTTGGAGGGAAGCAATGACAAGCCGGGGCCCGCAATGCACTCAATAAAACCAGCGCGTCACTACACATAGCGAATAAAACGACAGGGGAAACACGACTTTATTCTATCGTCACAAAGGCGATTTGCAATTTTATTCATGCAATATTTCTTCTTGTTTGTACAAAAACCCGCCATGTGCTTCCCGTGCCGCATGGTGCGCTGACAGCACCAGCCGATCATTATGCTCACAGACATTGACTTACTGATTTATTTCAATGGACTTTAATGTCTGCCAAGTGCCGTGACAGGGCTTTAATTAATAAAGTGCAGTGACACCAAACAATAGCACACCTGTCAATTGTTTTTAATTACAAGTTTCGATTACGTTTTTCAAGTATATGTTTATTGTGAATAAATGGATCAAGTGAATTTAACGTCAATGTTTGTATTTCTGTAACTATTTATATTGTCACGTTACATTAGAATTAACCCACTAGCATAATTCCAGTAACATGAATTGTAAAACTTGAATTCGGCCATAAAGTCGCAAATCGAGCGATTAAACGATCTAATAGCTAATACCATTAAGTGATAAATGCAACGGGTCACGTATGAATAATTCCACTGGATGGATACAATGTACGGCTTTCGCTAAACGGCTCCATATTTTCAAAATCCCCATGGAGCAATAATATTCAATGAGCTGCGTGAAATGTATGTATGGTTTTGTCGTTGGTGCGAGTGAGATGGGGATGTCGAGGGACATTGGATGGCAAATCCTGGAGATTAGCACGACGAGAGTGACATGTGGCCTCCCGGCACTTAGCACCCCCTGCCTCCCCTCGCGTGCCCGCGCTACACCTATGGCTATGATACACTGCGCACTAAATCCGAACTCATAAATATTTATTGCGACCATTACGTAAAGTTAATCGAAGACATAATTTTTATATGCACCACACGTTAACTTATTCTTCTCTTAGTATAACGGTAAATAAATTGTTCTAGAAATAGAGAGCTGATCTGACAGATATTTAGTTTCATATTCAATTACAGTGGGAGAACTGGAGTAGCTCGAACCATTCTCGTTTTATCCGCCTCTTCCAACAGGGCTTTGAGTAATAACTCTCAAAGGCTTCCTGGTACGAAACTCAATTTTCCGTTAAAAAGCTTGCTCATGTATAGGTATACGAGAGAAGTAGAGCTCATGTTGCGATATGTTTACATAGTCCATCAAATAGTAGCAAGCAACACGGTATGATGTTTGTGCAGTAAAAAATATACACTTGTTTGTTGTTGTTTAGAAAATCGTACAAAAAGATTATACAGATTAAATGCGGGTAATTTGCAAATGGATGTATAACATCCATTGAATTCGTCGTCATTGTAACATTTGTCATTGACGTGTACTTTACAAAGGGGTAGCTACAATAGGTGCTTTAAAGGTTAGTGTCCACTTGTGCAGTGAGATCTGCTGTGATATGGTCTAAGGTCGCTGCGGGTCACTTGGGCGCGATGTGGGTCCGATGGGTCCGCTGGAGCGGAACGACTAGCGCAATGACGCCATATGTGGCGCGCATTATGGCGCTCCACACCCCTTCAAGATTGATGACAAGTCTCTCTTTGCTGCATTCAAACGTATTAGGGCATGTAAATGTTATGCGATCACTTAGTGTAATAGCTTGCGAAATTCGTTTGAAATGTTAATATCGTAAGTATGGATTATGGGTAAATACTTCTCTAAAACCTTAGTTTATGCATGTAGAGATGAACAAAGTTTTCTTACGTGCTACTATTGAGTTCTACTACAAGTTTCTAGTTGTTAAAAAGTTTATCGGTGATACAATCAGAAAACTGTCCTGATGACCCTGTTCATCTAAAAATAAAATCCAATCAAAAATGTAGGATCACAAACAAATATATTTTACGTAAAACATCACATCTTCATCCGTTCGGTCCACAAAGCCTCATCAAATTATTCTCACCGACTTAATCACCGAGCTGGAGATCGTTATCAGGTCATTGAACCCCCATTCGGTTTTCACTTCACTTCATTAGCTTACTCTCGCTGCGCAAATTCTCTCGCTCGCCAATAAAATATTAAAAGTAAGCGTTTCTGCTTTTTTTTGCTGCTGGGTTCGTAGAATAAATGTAAGAGCGGATTCTGATCGTTAGTGGGTTAAGTAGAGTAATATTAATTTACACTAAGACAAATCGGGAATAAAATTGCTGAATAGTTTCTAAAAACTGGGGAACTTGGTCGAGATAAAGATCTCAGAGGATCTCATATACCTACCTAGCCGTAACTTGATAAGCGTATGTCTGACAACTAATTTATTCACATAATTTAATGAAGTTATTTTAATTAATTATATTTTTAGCCAGAAAGTTGGCAAAGACTTGTTTCGGAAGAGAAGGTCAGGAAGTGGCTGTTGGTATCTGTAGATAATGTTTGAATAGCTTCGTTATTTATATCTATCAAACTAAAAGAGTTGCCAACCACTATCGGGAATTTAAAATCTCGTACTTATTTTGACTCTTCCATAAATCTACCCAACCAAACAAAGTCTATCTAACAAAAAGCCACTACAAAATATTTTCCTTTCTCACAAACGATAAAAACAGCGAGAGCATGTCATTCGTTTTGTAGGGTCGTTTTCACCCTTGTTATACCACCAAAACACTTGGCACAAAAAGTGTAATGGAGTTTAGTAATGACCCCCTCCCACAGGAGAACAAACAAACTGGGAGCCTGCTGAGAGATGCTGCTGTTGTTTCTACTTGTTTTATGTCAACAGGCACTTCCCGATCGGCATTCAATTTGTCGTGTAACTAGCACAGTTTGAGGTGGATTAACCCATGTCTTGCAGGCGTTAATATCGTCTAATAGGGTTAATATCTAAAGATTATGGTGCTAAATGTCACTCGCACAATTATTAAAACAAAAGGAGAACCATTAAATAGGTAATAGAACAAAAAAAACACAGAAAATAAAAAAACTCACAGTCATTGTCTTTAAAAATACATGCAGCTCATAGATAAGTAACATTGTTTTATACAATATCCTCTCACTTTCGACAAAAACAATAATTGCGAGAAAAATCTTACAGCAGAAAATAGAAACAATGTCTTTGTAGTGTGGGTCACATACGAATCAAATGTAACACTAATGTGAGCCGTGGGGTCGGTCAGACCCTCTCGATTCAATTATCACGCGGGGCTTACATTCTATTGTCGGGTGAAAACGATACTTGTGAGAGATTGCTTTATTGTTTTTTCTCGTGATTAAAAAGCATAGCCACGTGTCTCCGTTTTGACAAGGACGATGGTTGACTTTGGACTATGTTTTCGATGAACGTTGAGCTGAACCAAGTTGGTAAACAACTAACCGATAAATCAAGATTATTCTGAAAATTTAGAGAAAAGCAGTCGTTGGGGCTAGCAATAAAAATAAATAACTTTTATTTTCTCTTTTTATTGTAATTTCACGCAATGGGTAACAGTTATCTTGGAACACTTTCTCACTCTAACCCTAACTCGGGATCCAAAAGAAGTGAAAAGGGGAGTTCATAATATGTTTACCCGGGACCATAAATATATTTGGGTTTCTTTTATCTAATAAAATAGTGAACAGGTGCGTGCTTGGCGTGCGTGTTGCGAATGTATCCGAACGCGGCGCGGGAAACTGATTGTTCTCCAAATTCAATTACAACTCCACCGCAAGCCGACTTCTCGGCTTTGATTCTGCAGTAAACTACACTAAATCAACGTGGATCCTACGCGTGTGAAAGTTCATTGTTTTTACGTAAAAACCACGCTCATTTTTCTTTTTGTCTTAATATGGAGGAACATTGTGGTGGGAAATGTTTCTCTACATCACTATTTTGTTTTATACGTTTTCATGTTAGACTCCTGAGTCCTGACGCTTGCACCTGTGAGGCCTGTATTACCTGTGTATGCAATGGATCAATTTTGTTCTCGGTTTATGAACAAGCAGTATTAATCGTATATGTATGTTTAATGTTTGATTAATAAACTATTCCATATGCGTAATGCGTAGGTATGTACGTCATTAGCTGCTTTACGATATCCATGTACCTATTTTTAATTTAATAATGATATTTACTACGGATGCCGAATGGTGCGCGGATATACAAAGGGGAAGGGAAAGATGTGTCAGGATATCAGGTACATCAAAGCTTGGATAATTATCAGTATAAGAAGATCTACCTATCTTGTAGGTCTTTCAATTAGACATCAATGGGCCATGGACCCGTTGTAGGGATCAAGGAAAATTTCAACGCTATTACGCCATAGTACCTATCTTCAGTTACTTAATGATAATTGATCTATGAATATTAATTAAACGTTATGTAAATTGATGGATAGTGCCCTTAACACAGTAACTTCTGTGTTTCTACTTTAGGTACTCGATAACTTTGCCACTAATATTAAATTACAGAAAATGGAGCTAAAAGTGCACAAACGCCAATTTTATTAGCATTTTTAAATGCTGTGTATGAACATATTATCAATATAATTAGGATACTTAGGTAGGTATCCTAAATAGTTAGGTTAGGCTTCCAAAATTTTACTCATGGATTTTTTTGCCCCATAGGTCTTATAGATAAAAGGAGAGGTACGTATTTAGTCTGAATATTTAGTAAATTCATCAAAAAAAGTTTCTTAAATGTTGTATAAGAAGTAGTTTAAAGTGTCAGTTCTGCCTTTGAAAAGTTAGGTAGCTACTTCGACCACTCATAAACATCATGAACATCCTACCTGACTGGGTCGTTTTTACTGTCTCATCAAAAACACCCTGAAATCTTGGTGGGCCATTCTGTTAAAAACTATTCATCTAACTTCATTCACCCTGACTGCGTAGGTAGGTATTATTTTTACAGAATAGCACTGCTGAAAAGTTATTGTTTCTTGTTTTCACTACTCATTTAAAACGCAAAGGAGGTATTCATTTGCTTTAAAAATGGAAAGATGCAAACCTCTAGTGGAAACAAGGAAAAGCGATAGAAGTTTTATTTTTATCCAAGCGCAGTTAAAGCGACTCAATGACTTTTGGCAATTAAGTAATGGACGGTGTCTGTAGCGACGATCGATGGAAAACGAAGCGATGCGAATTAAAACACGAGGGCCTTGTTGTCACGTTGTTGTTTAAATATTTGTATCTATGTAGATGTATTTTTTAAGGAATTGTACAAAGCAGCAGAAAACCCACTTAAAAAACATATTCTAGTGATATTTATGCTAATCAATAATGATGACTTTCTTTGTATGAAACTCATTATTTAAAGATTTACTTATGTATTCTTTTACTAGAGAAGCTCCCCTTCCGAAAAAAAAAAGAATAAGCCCAATCCTACATGGCTCACCATGACACATGACTAGTATAGTAGCTCACTGGTAGCGAAGGGAGGCGCTCTATTTGCCTCTATTATGCCAAGTGCCAATCATACCTGCTTAGTACCGACTGCGCTAGACAGTCGCTATCTATTGACATATGTATGTACCATAGGTGGTATGTACCAATCAATGAGTATACTTACTAACGAACAGAAATAAGACTGAATTACAAAATGGATTCTTCTTGTTTATTTATAGTAAAGGGGAATTTGAGCTTTATTTATATGAACATAGGTAAACTAATCATGAACTTACTGTAATGAAATATTACCTGCAGTTACAGTGTTATTTATTCAATTAAAACTTTAACATTACTGGTATAGATTCTATATTTAGCACAGACTGAATCAATCTAGGAAATATTTACAACAACGGTCTTAATTAGATACGTGCCCATTGATCAACCGTTGCGATTTCCTTATTAACCCAACAGGCCTTGCCGAAATTCTGCAAAAAAAAAATCTTAACAACCAATACTAAATGTTAATACCTATAAAATAATTCTAAAGTGGCAGAACTTATAGATAGTGTAACGAATTTGCTTCATGCGGTAGGAAAATAACTCAGGTAATGACATTTGGTAGAATAACGTGGAAATGTTTGTTTGCTGCATCATTTATCAATCTACGTTGAGATGCCGTCACTCAACGTAGATTGTATGGTGTGATTAGTGGTTAGACATAAAATCATTATTTACATATTATTATTAACTATAGCCGGCCACGTCACAAGAATACAACCGGAGAGATGGGCAAACATCGTAACTCACTGGACGCCTGGAGGAGAACATCGCCGCCGTCGAGGTAGACCGCGGCGAAGGTGGTGTGACGATCTACCTAATCATGTTTGCGGGACCAATATGGCTAGAAATCACACATAACAGAGAGATTTGGAAGGAAAAAGGAGAGGCCTTTGCCCAGCAGTGGGACACAATATAGGCTAATAAATGCTTCATGGCTGCAGGGCTTGCAGGCAATGCTGCAGGGCTTTCTCTCTTTCCACTTTTCTCTACCTACTTAACTGTCGCTTGAGGCCAGTCTTTATGATACGAGTTTTTTTATGCATCCCGCCATTTTCTTTTGGCTCTACCGTAAAGTGTCATGCTATTCAGTTGTACGTACGTTTTCAACCACGTGTACACACGGCTACACATCAAGCTATACATTTCCAGTATAAGCTGACCTCGCATTGTACGGAAATCCTATTCAATGCGAGATCAGCATAAACTGGAAATGTATAGCTTGATGTGTAGCAGTGTATACGTACTTACGTTTTCGCCCAAAGCACATGTGGTGATGTGGTGGACAAGACCAAGAATCAGTCCCATTTGAGCATGGCATGTCATATAAAATACTTAATCGAACGACATGTTATGGAGGCACCCTTTATAGTATCAAACTAGTTATAGTTTTTAGTTCTAGTTATAGTTGAGTTAAAGAAGAAAGTCTTTATTATAGAAGGAAGAGAGAGATTATAGAAGGAAGTCTTCTATTATGAAAAAGTGCTTGGTGTCATGCATGCACCATCTACTTCAATAGAGTATTGCATAATGTTTTCATTACCTATTTATTTGCAGAAAAGGCAAGGTCAAATAATACTATAAAAAGAACTTATTTAACTATTACTCACTTTATTATTATTAACAAATTAATAAGAAATAGGAATAAGGAAAATTGTAACACATTTGGTATTGAACGCGGATATTAACTAGTTTAGCATTCAATGTCATAAAGAAAAAGTTCCTAACTGTGGCCGGTTCACTCATTGCATGTTATTTTTAGTACTTATAGGTTAATTACCTACAGAAATTACGTTTATTTACATTGATTCTTATTATGTCAAGTTATCATTTATTTACCTAGGTCATCATCAGCTGCCTAGCCTTTTAGGGTCTATGTTGGTACTATGTTGGGGTCGGCGTCCAGTCTAACCGGATGCAGCTGAATACCAGTATTTTACATGGAGCGACTGCCTTTCTGACCTCCACAACCCAGTAACTGGGTAATACGATACCCCTTGGTTAGACTAGTTGTCAGACTTTCGTGCTTCTGACGACTCGTAACGACTGTCAAAGATCCACAAATGACAGCCGGGACCAACGGCTTAACGTGCTTTCCGAGGCACGGAGGAGTCTCGATATGTGAAAATGGTCACCCATCCACGGACTAACCCCGGCAAGCGTAGCTTAACCTGATGGATCGGCCCGAGCGGCTGTTATTACTTAGCCACGAGCTCCTCCTCATTTATTCATCTCTCATTTATTTACCTAGGTACCCGTACAATTATTCAGCACTAGAACCATTTATCATCCGACATTTTTAATTGTGAAACTAGCTGATGATAATAAAACCGGTACAATTCTTGGATTTATTGTGTTTTTGAATAAGCAAATTATAATTATTGCTGGTCGAGGGCAAATTCTATTTTATTTTTTGTCTAAATTACTGGTGCAGCGTGATAAGGTTACGAGTACATGAAAACATACCTACCTCTAAAATAATTTTGATTTTAGGTCTGAAAATACCTATTTACATGTCTTTTTTTGAACTTGTATTTGATATTAGAGAGATCGAGTAGGTACCTGCATAACTTTATCAACTTTATGCGAATACTCACTTGATAGAATAAAATCGGACAAGTGTGAGTGGGACTCGCACATGAAGGGTTCCGTACCACCGTACAATATTTAGCCGAAAAAACACGTTTCTTGTATGAGGACGCTTGCTGGGGATTTATTGTTGTTATAGAGGCAATAGAAATACACAATCTCTGAAACATTCAACTGTCTACCTATTACGGTTCATGAGATACAGCCCGCTGACAGACAGACGGACGGGCGGACAGAGGAGGCGGAGGAGTAATAGGGTTCCGTTTAGTACTCTTCGGGTACGGAACCCTAAAAAGTGTAGGTAGGAATGAAAACTAAAATGTTTCTTTGGGAAGGATCTTCCCGTCTCTTGCTTCGCCTAGTTTTAGGAGCAGTTAATTTAATTTTATTTGAAATCTATGTGCGGCTGAAAGAAGTGATAGACTATTTGTAGAATTCATCAATTAGGACGGGGACATAAAATGCTTTCCAGCATTCATATTCATATATATTCCTATTTTGGTTAAAAAATTAGAGAATATGGGTGTAAGAAGTCTACCACTTAACTGTTCATAGACTATTTGTCTGACAGAACTCAAACTACTAAAGTAGATAATTGGATTAGTGACGAACTTCCTAATCAGTACGGCGTTCCACAAGGTAGCATTCTTGGTCCAACGTTATTCTTAGTTTATATAAACGATTTATGTGACATCAAGCTGCATAACGGTAAAATCATCACTTTCGCCGATGATACTGCCTTGATTTTCGATACTAACACGTGGGATGAGGTTAAAATTTATGCCCAACAAGGTCTTGATAAGGTCTATATCTGGTTATATTCCAATTTGCTTACCCTCAATTTGGATAAGACAAAATTCATGACATATTCCCTTAGACCCCAGGATCAACCAAACTTCAACTTTAAAGTCCACTCATGTACTCAACTCTCCAACTCACTCATCAACCATTGTTCTTGTCCTGTATTAGTTCAAACTAATTCTATCAAATATCTTGGTATAATCATAGATAATCGACTCAGTTTCCAACAACAAATTGAATCCCTGGTTAAAAGAATCCGAAAATTAATCTACATTAAAAAAAAAATAAGACATATATCTGACACATCAGTTATTAACACAGTTTACTTTGCACTATGCCAGTCTTTGCTTGTATATTGCATTACCAGTTGGGGCGGTACCTCTAAACCCTTTTTTGATAAATTTAGAGAGAGCTCAAAGAGCTATTTTAAAAGTTAGTTGCTTTTTCCCAATCCTCTATCCAACCTTCGATCTTTACCAACACTGCCAAGTGCTAACAGTTCGGCAGTTGTTCATTCTCATGACAGTACTAAAAAACACACTGAACTTCCCTTAGATCACGATTAATCAACACAAAATAGACGGTCAACAAATGTTTGTTCAATCATCCGTTATAATACTAGTTTCTCCCAAAAGGTTTTCTGTTTTCTTGGCTTAACAAAATATCTATCTACACTCATACAAAAACTATTTGTAAAAGAAAAGTACGCTGTTGGCTATTAAATCTGGGCTACATTGCCACTGGAAACTTAATAAAACCAATTTCTTAACACCCATACACTAACACTCACACACTAATACTCACACACCTACACTTACAAACATTCAATACACTTATTCATCATTCATTCATTATTCATTTCCATTATTTTTTTTTTTCTTTGAAGCTCATTATTATTTTATTTTCTTATTTAAGATTCAGTTTCTATTTTTTTTTAATTATTCAATCTTTTGAAACCTACATTTATACATTATCTTGACTCTACTAAGAGAGCCGGGTGATCTGTAACTCAGGATCCTCCTACAACAGACACCTTTCTCTATTTAAGATTGTGCATCTCATTAACCTGTGCCTGTAATATGATGTTGAGATAACTAAAGATTTATGATTATGATTATTATGATTATATTTATTGCCATAATCTGTATATTAATATTTTATATTACGTGCCCGCAGATATTATGTAATAATAATAAATTCATGATCAAATGAGCAAGCACTTAATTAGCCAGTTACATAAATATAGTAATGGATCTGGCGTGTTGTGGCATATGGCGTACGGCGGGCGGCCCTACATAACGTCAAATCACTTACTATTATGATGATGCTACGGTAATTACCGTTTTACTCAGCCATAAAAACAATGGGGTTGTGTGGTACACGCAACTAGGTAGGTACTAGGTATGTGGTGCGTGCAATCGTACGTGTTTGATGTTAATATTAAGGCATGTGAAAATTGGACACTTTCGCACTCATCATAAAAAACAATCAAACACTGCAAACAAAAATAATGAGTAATATTACTCGTGTTATGTAAAAACGTTAGTTGTAATTATATAATTGCTACTGATGCGTTTATTTTTGTGAAGGCACTAAACGAAATTTTAATTATGAAAACTTTTATAACTTTTTGTGAAGTAATTTTATAATTGATAATTATTTTAATGAAAAATGTAATAATTGAACCCTTACTTTTCCGATTTATTAAATACCTGTCAAGTATTCTGTATTTTTTTAGGAAAAAGGTTTTAACTTTGAGAATTTGTTCGAGTAAGTAGGTAGAAACGGGAGTGCTGGCAATTTTATTGCAAAAAAAAATTGTTGATGCCATATTTTTTTTTTCTTTTTATGGTTCTTTTCTGACAAATGGCGACTGTGGATTTTTTTAACAGCTTCGGCCAGTGTACCTTTTTAATAGTGGGATCCAAAAAGGTTTCTATGAAGTAGGTATTCCTTTCAGGTAAGTTAAATATTAAATGATGAGCATTAGGAATGGAGCAGTTAGGATTATAAATATCTTTACAAACCAATCTGCTGAGGTAATTCTGTTATTCCTAATATTAAGACAATTTACAGATTTATCCAATAGGAACCTTAGAAAAACTTACAAATAAATCAAGAGATCTTAATTAGACGGCTGCAATTGCTACATGATTAGGTCGTGGTAAAAAAAATCCCTTTAGTGTTTGTGATCTATTTCTACAAGAATAAAAATCCTGTTATCATGACAATTTTGGATGTGTATCGAAAGACCAAACAGACATAAAGTTCTATGACACACAACTCCAGTTCATACCTGATTTTGATTATGTGGAAAGTGTTAGTGCGTGCGGTGTGCGATATTATCTGGTTAGCGAGGGTGCGCCATCTGGCGGGCAGATGCGCTGACGTCACGCGAAGCCCTGCGTCCGCGCCGCAGGGTGGAAGGGCTTCGATAGCACGCGCCGCATCTCCCCGCAACAGCTGACCCATACTGATTTACTGACTTCCACTGTTTCTGTCGGTAGCGGCTTGCAGAAGCCATCGATATTAATTACCTCTATCTAACTATCAAGGATATGGTAGAAATTACGCATGAAAATTATGTGATGTACAACCACATAAAAAAAAAAAATAAAGCATGAAAATGATAAAGCATCATTGTGAATGAACTAGATATCGATTGTATTCTGTGTGGTCATTGTGTGCCTTACCTGGGTCAAATAAATTTATTTTCTTTCTTTGCTTGTATTGGATTTCGTGCACAGAAAGAATTCAGATGATCAAAGAATGAAAATATTGAGCCGTTTGTACCTATCGATACATAGCAAGGGTGTGTCATAATTTAATTCTAACCATAAAAAAACATTACACACTTTTTTGGGCAGTCGTGTAAAAAATTAGGGAGTCATCATCTTTTTTTAGGGAGTCATCATCTTTTTCTTCTTAGAAAAGTTGGCCTACTGCCGTTAATAACTATCAGATGCTAAAAAATACCAATTCAGATGCCTCTTTCAGAATATTGATTATTATTCCTTTTTATGTAACAATAGTTTTACATTGTATAAGTCTAGGTCATTCAATCAATGTTTACTATTTTTTACCTTAGGTAAATGCAAAATTATCGGTCAGCAACAAGACCATTTCACTGCTAAACCGTTTAACTGGACCACTTTGCCTGTGATTATCGATCATTAACTGTTCGATCTTTACTTAATCATCAGTAATTTAGCGATTGTAATCGGGACTACAATAATAATCGATAATCGATTTATCACCTGAAGGTCTAAAGTGAAAACTCCTACAAAATGCAAGCCTTCGCCTTCGATAGGACAATAAAACAATAGTGATAGAATCGTTTGTGTTGGAAAAGTAGTGATTAAAATAAGCTTTTGAATTGGGTAGAAAACCCAGTAGAATAAGGGACAATGAATATATTTTCAGTGCGACCTTTGGCATATTTGGCGGTCGCAGTTTGCGTGACTAGATGACCGGCAGTTCTCACTAAAATTATTCATCAAAGTAAAGCTGCTCTTTTGAGCACGAAACCAGATAGCAAAGTATACGTAGTCGGTTTCGGGTAGTAGTTTGACAGAGGTCTTCGCGCGATTCCGACTGAATTCATTGGTTGTTTATTACGACAGAATAGAGCGAAAATGCGTAACGGAGCCAAAGCATTACTAACGCTGACACCATTAATATCTAAGGTTAAGGAAAAGAGTCCCTTATTTCGCTAAAAAGGGGTTTAACGTTATACCACTTCTACTGACCACCTATGTAAATAAATACTAGGCTTTTTGTCTCATACAAAGAATATTACAACTTAACGTCGACGTAACATCTCGATCGTCGCCTATTTTCAGACAGATACAGTAAATTAGGGTCAGAAGATACAAAGGCTGTGATTACAGCATGATTACATTATCGTTATTCCTACACGTCGTTATCTTAGGGCATGTATCTGAAGCGTTAACCTTAGCTGTAATGGACCACTCTGGTGGTAACACGCGACGCCCGCAACAGGCACAAGGGCAGGACGATCACAGTAATTGTGACGAACCCATCGAGGACATGGTGTCCACTCTAGGTCATGTTTACTATATGTGTGTCTTTATTGTAGTCGCAAATCAAACAAATGACGACAGTGTGTGCCAATTTGTTTCTATGTTTTCTTCAAAACTTTGTGTTTTTCTCATCTCATGCGGAAGACGTTTGTTGAAAAATTAAAATAAAAAAAAATATATATATATGAATTAAAAAGGGGGCTACCCCTTTTTAATTCAGTATCATTTAGATTTGGGAATAATTGGCTTTCAGATTAGTCAAAATGTCGTAAGATCAAGCAGAATCTTTAAGAGTTAGAGAGTTAAGGTTCAACTCATCGAGTAATCTAAATATTCTAAATAAGCTGTCCAAGGTAATGAGTTGGTGGTTTCCAATCGTTACCACGATTCGACAAAGACGATTGTTTTTAACCTCTATGAAATCGGTACCAGCTAAACGTTTAATAGATTTTTTTATGTACGGAAGCTGTTCAGTTACGGAAGATGAATGTTAAGATAATAATGAAAATTATCTTGTAGGTACTTACAGAATTACAGATGGTTCATAAAAACATATTTTGCAACACAATTATGAAACGGATGTTAGTATTTATAGTTTTTATTTAACTCTGGCCTTTTAAGAATAAAATTAATACCTAAGCAAAAATGTCCAAGATATTATCAAGATTGCAGACTTATAAAACAGCATTTCCTGCCACAAAAAAGGGTACTTTTTTAATTGTTGGATGGAAATACGCGACTCACGTCATGTTCCGCCACACGAATCGAATTCGCGTAGCGGAACATGACGCAAATCAGTACAATTGAACTACTGCGGATTCGCTGCTATGATTTCGCGGCTGAGGCGGAGGTGTGCTACCGGCGTTATAGTTTCGCCATGTCCGTCTTTCTGTCTGTCCGTGGTCCGCGACATAGCTCAGAGACTCTTGTACTAGAAAGCTGTAATTTGGGTATAAATATTAATAACGCCAATAAAGTAGTAAATTAAAATCATGAAAAAAAAAACAATTGTTTACCTCCCCTAGACGTAGTGGGGATGTTTTTTTTATTCGTCTATCCCATGACGTGGGGCATCGTTCGAAAGGTCGTTTAAAAATATCGTGCAAATATATACCTACGTTTGCAAAATATTAAGCTCTAAAGTGGTAATTTTTGTTAGAGTCAAGTGTCCCAATCCAAATGGTTAGTATACGTGAAAAAATTTACGGCAGTAGTATAATGAAATTAATAGGAAAACTACCACCGCTAAGCAGGCTTTACAAGTTACCGAGTAATAATCGACCAACTTACATTTGCGGTTCTGTATGAGATATGTTTTTCAAGTACACACGGCTACACATCAAGCTATACATTTCCAGTTTATGCTGATCTCGCATTATACAGGATTTCCGTACAATGCGAGGTCAGCTTATACTGGAAATGTATAGCTTGATGTGTAGCCGTGTGTACAAAGTTAAGTTTGTTCTTGGGATAAATTCATCGCAACTACGGAACCCTTCATTGTGCGTGGTCCGACACGCACTTGGCCGGTTTTTTGGCTTCGCCGCAGTCGGGCAAAAATGGTCAACTTCGCGTTGTTTGGCCACAACTCGTTCAAGTCAATAGTTCTATAAATGTTTGTTTACATTTTTTGTTTGTCGGTGCCCGGCACAGAACGCACTAGTTCTAGTCTAACAAAAAATACTACGTTTTTTACATAAACTGGACGATGAGTTACGGTCACTTTTTTGTTAAGTTCACTAACAAAAAACGAGGAAGCAACAGATTTAAATCTAATTTCTAGTACTAGCTCTTTAATTCATTACCTATTGAAACTAATGCACCGTAACGGACAAACGTCATCGTGGATTGTCCTTGTTTTTTAATCGGCTTATAATATGTCTTCTTTTCGCCTGCGTGTGAAAATGATGCACTTTTCTAAAAAAAAAGGTAGTAAAAAAAAAAAAACTTAACCAAAATCGGTCCGATCCTCCTACTAATGAGATAATGACTATGATAACTATCTAGTTGTATTGCTGGTTGCTTTTCACCGCGAGATTCCCTCTCGTGAAAGAACTGCATCTTTTTTCAGCTTTTCTGCAATTCATTTCAGCAGCAACTGTCCAATGGTCAATGCCAGACGAGTTTACACAGAAAACAATCAAATCTGCCCCAGTTATACTCATAATTAGTCTATTATCCTGTAAAACATGGACAGATAAATTGACAAAAACATTCCAATCCTACTATTAAAAGAGAAAAAAAATAGAGCATGTCTGTAAGAAGTGGCATTATTTTAATTGTTCATTGGGTATTTGCATTGTTTTAACTGAATCACGTCTCAACTGGACGAGGCCAGTTGAGACGTGATTCAGTTAAAACAATCGTCTACCTTACTGTGAACTGTTTATATTCATAGTAAGCACACTGCAGTAAAAATGAATCGTAGTAGTCATATTGTGGGAGGCATTGCATGGAAGCAGAACTAAACGCGAGCCGTTGCAGCAGGCATGCGCTCGAGATTCAATTTCTGCCACCGGAGCCCCGGGCCGAGGCGACTTCGCCACGCTCGCATTGTGGGTTAATGAGGTAGCGTTAAAAATAATGCTTTCTTTTTTAATCCGACCTCATTAACCGACAAAACCACGTAAACAATAACATCGCGTCGTGTTCCTACTTGCAATCCGACGCCCAGTGCTTAACAGAATAGGCACTTATATTTGAGCGCTGTGAACAACGAATAGAGTTGCAATTTTATATTAGCTAGGCATTTAGGTTCGAACAATTAAAACGTTGTGGGAACAGAAGAATGCGGGTATAGTTGCATAGTTACTTTTGATTGCTTATGTTTTTGTTATCCATAAAAATAGCTTCAAGTTTGAATTAGGGAGGTACGTAGGTGTTTAAAACAAAAGCATACAACTGTACACCATGAAATAATTAACTAATTAATGGTAAAATCACAAACATATCCTGTCATAATGAATTATTAGGCAAGTAATGCAAGTGCGTTTATGAAAAATATTTATTTAGCAAACACGGTGCCCCTTCCTTTGGTTACCCAGTTACCCTTGGTGGGGTTTGCAGTGGTTGAGCAAACAAGGATCAAAGACTCAGAGTATGCACTTCAATTCAAAGTGAAGAGTCATTAATGCGGACATTTTTATACTCCTCTCTCTGGAAAATAGGATAAGGAGAATGTCACACCAGTATTTTATTTTTACCCGACTACGGCGAAGAAAAAAGGAGGGTTATGATTTTGACCGGTATGTATGTATGTATGTATGTATGTATGTTCATCTGTTCCCTCCTATCTTCCAAACCACTTATCACAATTTGACAAATGAGGTATCGTTAGAAGCGTCGTGATTGTCCGCTGGTTATAGGCTATGTGAAGTCACATTAAATTAGCCCTCTAGGGGACATAAAGTGAGGAACTTAAAAAAAAAAATGGTTTAATATCTAGTACCATGTTGGGTATCAAATGAAAGGGCTTAATGAGCACATTTCAAAAATATATATATTATAACCCCAAAAGTTAAAAAAAAAAAATCAAGTAATAAAAACTAAAACCCAACTACGACTTAAAAGGTATAAACAAGACACCACAGACAGACAAATTAAAAATCCGGAGTCACACGTAATCTGTTCGATTTATGCCTGTGTATTATAACACGTGTGACTCCGGATTTTTAATTTGTCTGTCTGTGGTGTCTTGTTTATACCTTTTAAGTCGTAGTTGGGTTTTAGTTTTTATTACTTGATTTTTTTCTTCAATTTATTTATTTATTTATCAATAGGTAGGTATCTCAAAATTATTATATACTTACAGCTGTTTCAGATTGACTGACCCTGTGTTTTTTTGGATTCAATTTTTCGATTCAGGGATTCGCTTGCGAAATATTAAAGTGCTAATTTTGTTAGAGTCAAGTGTCCCCCTGCCAGCGAAATTGTTGTTTTTGGATATTATGTGGAAAGATATCACGACAGTAGTACCTACATACCTATATATATAATAACGAAGTTAAAAGAAAAACTATCATAGCTAAGTATGTTTTACAAGTCAACGAGTAATAATCGACTTACTTAGATTTGCAGTTGGAATGTATGGGAGAACATGTTTTTGAACTACAATGTTAAGTTTGTTCTTGGGATAAATTCATCCCAACTACGGAACCCTTTATTTGTGCATGGTGCGACACGCACTTGGACGGTGTTTTTAAATGTTTTCAAGCTATGGTAACTAAACTAGTGCCTTCATTTGTGATAAACGCCAGCCTACATAAAAAGAGAATATAAATTCAAATTTTATTTCATGTTGTAGACAAGAGAGAGACAGGTAACGAGCCAAAAGATCCTTTAGACTTACGTCCAGTTTCTTCATCAAAAGTAACAGCCAAAGTAACAGACAACTGTTCTTTTGCACTGTTGTATTTTCAATCCTCGGCGCTGAGGCGAGGGTTGTAAATCCAACAGCGCGGAAGAACAGTTGACTATTACTTTGGCTGTTACTTTTGATGAAGAAACTGGCAGTAAGACTAGGCTAGCTAGGCTGTTATAAAATAGGTTATTTTGATGTTTGTTCTAAACCTTATCCCTATGACTCAGTCCTGACGGGTCGTCGCGGAGCATCAAACTACCCGGCGAATGTTTATAGCCACGATCTGGTTAACGTTGTTTGTCAAATATATTACATCTCTATTGACACAAGGCGATCATTAATGCAGGCAAGGGCCCACTTATTAATTTTAATAAGTGGGGTACGTCGCGTTTTGAAGGGGCGACGACAGCCCGCTAGGTGTATTTTGTTAGGTTTGATTTTACGGTGTTTGTTAGTGCTTTTAGCTTGTGGTTTATGTTTATTATAGTCAAGATATTTAACGATTTCGGCTTAACTTACCTATAGCTAAGAAGGTGAGGGAGTATTCACTCCGTCAAATAATAGTCTTGGTTTGTATCTGATGGGTATTATAGAATAGAATAGAATATAGAATATATTTACTAAGTATAAAAATATTAGTAATAGTATTAGTTATTCTGCTTTTATATTAAATTATTTAAAAATTAAAATATATATTAAAAATAATTATTTTAAATTTTAGGTAAAGCTTTTTAAATTAAAAATGCCTTTACCTTGAAAGGAATCTTCATAGGGTGTCGATGGCAATCTAAATAGACTGGGCCCAGAATTCGGCCACGTGTTGCCGCCATCACTAGCGTCCATCAGTTTCTGTAACGTGCAGCTCACAGGACACGCAGGACACGACATTAAGTGTCCCATCGTTTGCGGAACAGCACCACATTTACACTCCAAGGCGGAGTCGTCTATAAATCTCCACCTGAACAGATTTTCCTTGCTTCGGTCAACCTGGGCCCGGGTCTTTTTTAGAAGACTTGAAAGGAATAATTAGTAAAGTAATTAATGGTCAGTTTTAAGTCTTAAACTAATAGGAATTACCTGATTAAGACCATCATAAATATAAAAATTAAAAACTATAACGCCTGACAACAACCTGTTACAACGACGCCGATCTGCGTTACCTTCCACAAAGCAACCTTTCGCAAAGGAGACACTCTCCTCTTTATAGAATCTCATAAATAATTAAACAATAAAAATAGCTAGTGTCCCGCTCAAAAGAACAATGGGCAATCACTCGCATCTCTAGTTATCATCGTATGATCCGACGTCACGTCAGGGTAGGGTTGCTCCACAACCCCCAGCTGCTAAAGTACCATAAAAGTGTTCGGTTAGCGCGTGCCGCCCGCGGCGCATCTCGAAATTGCATTTTAACCTAATTAGGGAACGATATAATTTTTCGGTTCCGCTATAATCAGATCAAGCAGACATTATGAAATTAAAGCGCTTTACAGCGGGCGGGATCGCGGCCTGGCTGTCGCATGTTATAATTCATAGTAATTCTGTTATGAGCCCATATTTTATGAAGTCTAAAATGATTTTATATAATTGTTACTTTTATGGAGAACTCTTATAGATAAACTACTGATTTCCAGGGAATAGTTACCAATCAAGGTATGTAAGTCACTGGCGGTTATCCAGGTCTCGTGGTATAGGAACCAACGCCTCCCAATTAACGCACTACACTTGGCATTCTAACTGCTAATTATTTTATTTTTTTCATGACTAAACAGACTTGCTGTATATTTAACTGAACACAATAAGGACTTATGAGTTACGAGTTACATAACATCGGTAGTCAATATTTGCCAGCTGATCATGGGAACTTGTCAAGGTCCATTGCGGAGCGGTTTCCCACAGAAACTGGACACCGCGGCGCAACGGCACGCGTTCGGAATAGTTCGGATACGTCGCGCACAAATAGGGACAAATTTTTATCTGACGCAGTATCTGATCAGTTTGTTGATCGTTTAGTGTGTGACAGAAGAAAATTCCGACGAATATTCAATGTAAGTGAATTCTATTATTAGAATAAAATAAGTTTTATTAAAGTAATTGCTGTACTTATTTTTATAATAGTAGGTCGCGAAAACTTTTACTTCAGTCTGAAATTATCGGCTAGCAGGCTAGCACCAAAAATTGCTTGCAATTTGCAAAAATACACGATTCAACAAGGGGATCTTTTGAAGAAGCACTAATGCTTCTCTAGTGTTTCCGAGCGAGTTGGTTGCTGTCGCATCCGATGTGCAGATTGAAGGGAAAGAAGCTCCAGGAGTGCTCGGTAACCGTCAATTACGTAGGGCCGCGCACGCGCCGATGCCCCAGGGACCGGTGGCACACGACCGCCCCACACAATTTATGGAATAAAGTACATACATCACTACGCCCGCCCCGGTTGTGTGTTTAAAATTTATAAAAATATTTTTCGAATGTGCTCCTTTTATGAATCATAATGTTATGGTACCCTGTACCAGTTTTTTCTAGAGTAGGGTAGTCTATGAAAACTGTAAGTTCGGATTTTCAAGAAGCTTTAGATTTCAAAAAAAAAGTTGACGTTATTTTCAGTGTATTTTCCGAAGACTTCTGTTATCGCAATAGGCAGCTTATCAGCGATATTATACTACGGTGCTGTTGGTTGACCTGACGACTAAGAAATTGCTGATTATTTAGCTACCTACCAACTGACTATCAAGGTACGTCGATTGTAGGTAGTCCTTATTTCCTACTTCCTGTACGATTGTTCCCCTACAAAATATTAAATTCTGGAAAACTACACGATTTATTTTTTTATGCCTCTTTTGGACTGCTTCATTGGTCTAGTGGTGGCAAACGCTACTACTGAGTATGAGGGCCTGGGTTCGATTCCCGGGCTAGGTTTTTCCATCTGGAATGGCTCTGTAGCAGCCCAGAGTCTGGATTTGTGCCCGGTTGATGGCAATAGGCTCGCCCCCTATTACATGGGACGAACTACTACAACTGGCGAAATGTGGGTGTAGGTACTGTAGGTACACCTCTGCCTAACCGTTCGGGGATTACAGGCGTGATGTTGTTGTGTTTATTTTTTCATTTCTTTTATTTACCTTATGGTATGACTTTGACTTCCTTTATGTCGAACATCTCAAACTCAAACTCAAAGCATTTATTTCAATTAAACCATTTACAGGCACTTTTGAATTGTCAAGGAGTCGTTCTGGCAGAAATAGGCATTAAGCTAGTTGCCCATTCCAAAGCGTAGTAGGTACCTATACAGCAGCACGTGTAACAAGCAAACGTTCTTTACCAACGGGACTTTCAGCGAGACTATTAATAAAACATCGTGTTGACCCACTGGCCGCAGTCCGTAACATCCGCGGCTCATACCGAATCAAGGCTCGCTCACGTTTCATAATGTATAACCTTGTAACCTGGTCTGCGCACGCGTTTAGGGTGGTTCCAGCGACGCTAAGCCGTGATTTATGCCGTCGTAAAGTTGCACACGGCTAGCCTCGCGTTCACTTGGATAATTTATCGTAGCAACCACGGGCCACGGTTGACCACGGCCTAGCCGGATTGAGCCGACGATTCATATTGAGTATTTATAGTATCGCTCCACCATAAAATAGCCGAATGGGTCGTGGTAGCTGGGTATGTGCGTGCCCATTTAGATTTGATGGAGGGAGAGCTCGTTATGCACAGTCTTGTTAGTTACTTGGGCTAACTCTGTGATCACGTTTTTGTTTCTTTTGTTTTGCCATTGGATAAGGTGATGATGTGATTATGAGCAAACAAATTATAGTTACGAAAATGAACTTTATTACGGTCAAAAAACGGGTGATGCCCGATTGCCCCAAGTTCCAATTTCCCCAAAGTGATTCATTCATACATTCATTCCCAACGTCCCCAAAAACATAAATTAAATTATTTGTCAGGTTCACACTTGACCAATTCTCATACGTGACGTGTCGAAAAGTGTTGGAATAAAATAAAATCTGAGTTAAGATTAACTTTATTTTGGAAGATATTATTTTCTCTATGGACCTATGTATAATTTGTGCTATGTGTAGTATGTGCCTGATAGATAAAAAATAGGAGTCCAGTACGTGGAAGTGAAACAAGTCTTGATACTTCGATCTCATTCGTACAAGTGCAAACACGCACTCAGCGAATGAGAAGGAAATATCAAAACTCAAAATCACACCTCTATTGATGAACGCCTATTTGGTAATTGAGTACAGAACAACATCGTTTGTTATCTATCACTTATCAGTATTGCATTGTGTTAGTCATATTTAATAAATTGCCATCGATTTGTTTTGTACCCCATTGGTTCTTTCAACTAATATTAAATATATAGCATTAAACAATACGTACGTAAGCGTTGATTCGGCGACTGTACCATTCACAATTTCGGTCAAGACTGAGTCCAGCAACTTTTAGTTAATAATAAAAGCTTTGGGGAAATTGGAACTTGGGGCAATCGGGCATCACCCCAAAAAACAGCTTAAAGGTAATAATAATAAAAAATAAAATTACTGTCTTATTATTTAATTACGTTACAAAATAATATGAAGCCTCTTAATACCCAAACTAGGTAAAAACCTGTATGTCAGGAGGCAGAGCCTTGTCCTAATTTTATTAGACAATTTTTTATTACTAGTCAGCTTAGTTAGAGCCATATTTAAGTACTCTTAAATAAAAATTATGTAGGTACAGTGTTATTTTAATGAAAGCATGGAAGCATAAGTATTAGTAATTAGAGATATACTATTAAGATTGGAATTAGGTAAACAGAATAGTGAAAGGTAAAGATATGAAATTCCACAGTCTTTGTGCTATTCTATCTTTAGTTAGGTATGTATTTTTCTATTGAGAGTTTTGTGTATAGGTCAATCAATCTGCTTAGCCTTTTCCCAACTATTCGTCGGCTTCCAGTCTAACCGGATGCAGCTGAATACCAGTATTTTACATGAAGCGACTGCCTATCTGACCACCACAATCCAGTAACTGGGTATACGATACCCCTTGGTAAGACTGGTTGTGACTTTCGGGCTTCTGACGACTCGTAACGACTGTCAAATCTCTCGAACCACGAATGACACCACGATTGACACCATGATCCACGATTAACGTGCTTTCCGAGACACGGAGGAATCTCGGTATGTAAAGATTCACCCATCCGCGGACCAACTCCGGCAAGCGTACCTTAACCTGATGGATCGACCCGTGCGGCTGTTATCACTTAGCCACGAGCTCCTTTGTGTGTACTTACATAAATAAATAAACTCACTTCCGATCTAGCAGTGTAGCAGTTTTCTACACTACAAATTCCCAACAAAACAGACAGACATATAATAAAACTTACCAATCCAGCCAAACTTGCAATAAGTTGAGCTGCAGACTCGGCGACTTGTCATCGCGATATACTCCCAAAGTTCTGCTAAGTTACACGATGGATCATACTTATGTATGTATGTTAGAAGACGGCCATTTTTCTCTCACACTGCATTACATTTTCAGTAAGCCAAGTGAATTTACAAATTTTTAGCTGGTTTTGCTTTCAGTTGCCGTTTGATTTTGTTCATTGATATATAGGTACCTAAATAAAAAGTACCTTTGTAAAGGATTTGTCAGTTGACCATATTGTGCAAAGCACATATAATGTCATCGACGTTTATATATAGTTATTTATAATAAAAACAGCTACAGGGTATTCATTCTCTGGTATTGTTCTGCCAACATTTTTAAACATCGAGTTGCCAGATACGATGAACTCTTTAAACCCTGTAGCTGCTTTTATCATAAATAACTCTACATATGTCGGTCATTCTTTTTCCTGAAAAGTAGGTATATGAATCATTACTTTATAAAGGCTCGTGGAAACTAGCACGATATCGCGGGCGCGACAGGCAGCACAACATTTGTCGCGCCCGCGATACCGCGCCAAGGTGTAACGGTGCACTGGAAACGAACCGGCTCGAGACCACAAGATGAAAAAAATTCAGAACATCTCAGAATGAAAATGTAAACTCTACGCAGTGCATGGATGACGGTCCATTCGTGTACAAAAACATGCGGTCCGCGGCGCTGCACCGGTGCGGCTCCGGCGTCATGTACAGGAAGCCTAATAAATTAAAAAATGATGGCCCTGCCCGCCGGTCTTTTCGCATTTTTATACAAAACGCAAGAGTAACACAAAGCATGCGGGCTATGACACGACGGCCTATATAATTTAGTGTTTATAATTTAGTGTTTACATAAAATACTTGTGGTAGATTGAGAGAGTGATTTCTTCTTGTAGGTAAGTTTAATATATTGGAGATGTTCACCAATAGTCTAAAGTAAATTTTATTTCACTGCAGATTTACTCACTCTGAATCTTTCAATAAAAGTAAAATCTAAATTAATTATGTTAAAGTAACTTGTAAGTTGTAATTTATTAGGTATAAAGTGTTTTGGTATAGGGCCCTGGTGCACATATACACTTGTTCTGATAATATAAAATTAAAATGTCATAAGTATATTTTTTATAATTAATCTGAACGATTAAGAGTGAATTGTTTCTATTAAAAAGATTTTCAATTAATTTCCTAACTAACTCTAAAACATCGTATCCAAAAATTCTCAAAAAAAAACTATTTATTTTAATTAATTTAATTCATTGCTTGATTACTATTAGTATTATAAGTGTATTAATTTAATGCCGAATATAATACCTTCTTCTGTATATAATTACCAATAATTAACATAATTTCATAACATCGTTGTTTACACAAATTAATAAAATGCTTATATACTCGTACCTACCTAATGTTTTGAAAAATCTGAATGATTAAGTTTATTTCTTTTTTTGGATGTTTCCGGAGACGGAGATTAATTTCTATTGATGACACAAACAACGCCTTTTAAAATATTGCAATAAAAAAAAACTGACAAAAGAATATTGAACCCTATCTTCATAACTCATAATTACGTAGACGTAGCTCTTGAGATGCTACGAAGATGCTACGCGACGCGCCGCCCAACCATAGCAAACGATGTCTGTCACCTACACCGTAGCACGTAGCCGAGCAACTTAACCGGTCGACTGAGCTTTCACCAACATTTTCATATTTGTAGTAAGCATGCACGTAAAATAAACATTCGATTTATGAATATTTATAGCTACATTCCGATTTACCTTTAATCCTCTATTGATGCAAAAGAATGGTGCATAAAAAGTAAAGCGGTGTAGTGGCGCTCATCTGTAAACACTTGAGCGATGTAAAGTGTTCAATATCGGTGGGAAATGCTGCGAAAATTCTTTTTACAATCGATCGGTGGGTGTAGCCGTGTACGTGTGGATTGGTCGGTGGGCGTGGTGGTTGTTATCGGCGACCAATGGGAGTAGGTTGGTGATAAGAGGGTTGGGGGTTGCGCGGCGGGGTGGCGGCAGTGCGCCGGACGGAGCGGCCCGGGTCGGCCGCGTCACCATGCTGGGGGCCATGATGTATCCGGGTGCCGAGGAAGCCGAGCTCGAGGACATGCGAGTACCGCCGATACAGCTCGAGCACTTGCCTGAAGTATTCCTATGTACGTAATGTTGTGTCCTATGTGTGTGAGTGTTCCGTGTGCTGTGCTATTTTCTGTGCTGCGTTTGTAAACGTTGAGCGTGAGCTCGTTTTAGTAGCAGTTGTGACGTTTAACAATATGTTGATATGAAATGATACGTGAAAACCACGAAAAACTGTACTTATTCCATGCGAATCAAAGTTAACGTCAAACAAAATTTCGGCTCTTGATTGTATCTGGTGAATAGATAAACTGCTCAACATTGTCTCAGTATGTACTTACTCTTTTCTGCACTAACAAATACCAAAAATCAACAGTATTTCAAGATAATATGCAAGCATTCCGGAAGAATGTGCAAGGATCAGGATTATACCTACACTTTACAGCACTTTCGCTTATGACTTGTTAGTTGCGATTAAACAACAGTCGGTACATACCTACCTATATAGTGTGTAATGTACAGCTTATTGGAGAAACTACCTGTAATCTAATAACACTGAAATCCATCCATAGGTATAAACAGGTAAGTACCTACCGCTATAGTCGAATTCATAAAAAAGGAGCTTTGAAGTTATGAGACGTTCGTGAAAGTGTTGCAAAAACAGAGCAGGCTGTGTCTTCATCATCAACGTGCCTAGCTTTTTCTCAACTATGTTGGAGTCGGCTTCTGACGACCCGTAACGACTGTCAAAGATCCACGAATGACAGCCGGGACCAACGGCTTAACGTGCTTTCCGAGGCACGGAGTCTCGGTATGTAAAGATGGTCACCCATCCACGGACCAACCCGGCTAGCGTAGCTTAACCTGATCACCTGATGGATCGACCCGTGCGGCTGTTATTACTTAGCCACGAGCTCCTCTGTGTCTTCATCATCATATCAGCTAAAACAAACACTATTGTATTGTAAATTGTCATCAAAACTACACAAGAAAATGATACAAGTTTCTTGCCCGGGACGTACGATAAAATTGAAGCAACAAATTAAGCACTTGCATCGTCTAAATAGTATTTAGACGATGCAAGTGCTTAATTTGTTGCTTCAATTTTACTCCCTCAATTTTTCTACTCTTTTGTCACTTTTATTATTGCTTCAATTTATGGTATGACACGGGCAACTAATAGCACCGTGTAAATCAGGCTTTAGCCTAATTTAGTCTCTCGGATTTCCGGAAGTAGGTAAAAAATCGATCAAGCTGTTGATTCATTCATTCACCAACAGCTGTTGAAGTCCTCCTATTCCATTAATATTTGCGCAACTTTGATGCTGAAGGAAATCTTTGGAAAACTATCATAATTATTATAGCTGTAAAGTATGGAACCACCATATTTTGACAAGATTAACGCGTTTTCCTAAAATAAATACTAGGAATTAAAATATCTGAACTAGAAGTAGGTACCTATTTAGCTGCTGCATAAAGTAGATACTCACATATCAGATAGTTGCGGTTAATATAATTTTATCGGGAAACTGCGAATCTGTAACGAATTATTTGAAATCATTAAAGCATAAAAAACAAGCGTGGAAAATGAACCAGAATAATATCCATTGTAAATAAAACTCGTGTAAGTACCTACGTATGCGATGCACTGGGTATGCAGAGATGTAATACAATATTAAGTATAGTACATATTTTAAATTAGCGAATGGATTACTGCAACATTAATTTGTAGCAGTCACCAAGAAGTTGAAAAGCTTAAAAAATAGTCTAGGCTAGGGGTGCGCCCTCACGCCCCTAACCGCCGCCGCTGGAGACACCCTGGGCGTCGGGAATCCCAGGCGGATTCCCGGCCACCATAGGCGCGGGCTTGCGGACGGCGAGCAATGGGTAGCTCGCCGTCCGATAAGGACCAGGCCCGGGTCGATGGCGCGTCGTGTTCCACGCTCGCCTCAAAGAGATGTCAGCACACCTGACGGGTTCCGTTAGGACCGATGCCTGCCAGGGTTGCGGAATAGTCCAAAAGGGATACCGGGACCCTGGCAACAGGCAACTGAAGGAACACGGGTGGGTTTTAGTCAGTAAGAGTCTGACACGCCCTTCCGCTCCGCCCAGGGCGGGAGCAGTCATTTGATGATTTCCCACCCAAAAAAAAAAAAAAGGCTGGGGGTCGGCAACCTGCGGCTCGCGAACCACATGCGGCTCTTTGGATGTGAAGCTGCGGCTCTTTAGTTCCATACGCAAATATTATTTATTTTATTTAAAAAAAAACATTTAAAAATCGTCTGAATCGATTAATGAGGATTAGGCACCATTTCTATCTCTCAGCCACTTGTACTCGCTTTTCACCGCATGCCTCTGCCGTGACACGCGTCGTCACTGTCGACAGCGTCACTGCGTATGTGACAGCGTCATTCGAGAGCTTCCGACGGACTGACCGTCGGAAGCTCTCGAATGACGCTGTCGTCGGACTTATATTATGAATAAATATATATTTTTCTTATGAATCAATACTCGTAGATTAGTTTTTTTTTATCAAAAATCTTTATTTATGCAAGTAGTATTTGTTGTTGGCAAGAAATAAATTTGTTGTAAATTGTAATTTTTGACTCTTCCGACTCAAAAGGTTGCCAACCCCTGATCTAGGCCCAATCTTGACATAAGCACAGTATAACAGTATTATGTCTCAGAAGTGACCTTGAAATATTACCTACGGCCGCTCGGTAGATAAAGCTTCCCCGTCCGTGCGTAACTGCTGCGCACACCATATTGTTGCGTACTGATATACACTGAGATTTCGAAGCGGGTCGTTTCGGCTCTTTTCTGTGAAGATATAATACTGTTACATATTTATGCTGTGACATAAGGATATCATGAAGTAACGTGGTCAGGATCTTTATATTTGCCAATTTGAAGTCCATTAAAATAACTGTCATCCGGTGCAACCATAATTTATCACTTCTTGTAGTGGTCCTTTGGAGTGGAAGGTTTTATTCTGTTTGATGATTTCAGCAGACTTCTCGTCTTATCAATAGATATTTAGGTCTCCTCCTATCTTCTAAATTGGAGTAGTGGTGGCCCAGTGGTAACGGCCACGACTTACGAGTTGTAGATCGTAGGTTCGAACCCTGAGAGGCGCTTTACTTTGTGTAAATTATTCGGTTAGTCCCCCTATGCTCTAGTCCCGCTATGCTCGACTCGAAAAATACCTACCAAAAAGTTTCGCTATGCACGAAATTCTTCGCCTCTTCGTAAACAATGGAAGGTACAGTTGGAAAGAAAATTGTTTGAATTCAATTTCAAATTATTTTTTTTATAGCGCTAATCGTATATACGTAAGCGTCTGTAAGTTGAAATTGGTTTTGTCTCGTTCTAACAATCAAAAAAGTCAAAATAACGGATATAATAATAATAAATAATAAAAACGTTTATTTCGGAAACTTGCTCCATAGATCTTTGTTAGTGATACAACTTACGTAACTATGTTAGTACTTACATTAAATTAAAACCAAAAACAAAATAAAAATAAAACCTACAAATAAATTAATTCATGTATCTTCCTGCAGTATCAGACCCGCAGCTATGCATACGGGTCCAATACTCCAGGAAAACGCCGTCCAGCCTATCCCCAATCACCTTCAGGATACCATTGGCACTCCCACGAATCCTGCGTAACAATGATGCCGTTCTTTTCCTCATGATTGCTGCAAAACTATCGGTTGTAGATTCAGCAAACATGACTGACGCGCTACAGAATCGCGGTAGCCCCAACAACACCCGGAAGGCGTTGTTGTACTGGACACGAAGAGCGTTGTAGGCCCTCTGCGTATGCGTATATGGACAAACTAGTTTCAGAGCAATTCGAAGTTAAGAAATGTTTATGAATAGAGCTGTAAGTCAATACTGTAACCTACCCACAAGATTTAACGAAGTCTGTAGACTTCGTTACATATCCTATCTCACTAACTAATATTGTATGTATTACAAATATAAATGTAAGCAGAAAACTAGTAAAATATAAAAGACCGTAAATAAAAAATCCGTTCTCAAAGTCAAATCACCTGTATTCATAAAATTTCAGTCTTATTAATTACACAAATAAAATACTTACAAATAATCAACTATTTAAAAATTTAAAAAGCTAGGGTTTCTGTCAATACATCTGTTAAATCTACCAATCCAAGATTCAGCCAAGTTAGTTGTTCTGTGGTGCTTAAATGGTAATAAAATATTACACTGTAACAGTTTTCTTCATCACTGCCCGCGAATGTGATTTCGTGCATAGCGAAACTTTTTAGTAGGTATTTTACGAGTCGAGCATAGCGGAACTAGAGCATAGGGGGACTAACCGAAATTATTTCATCGCCACTGCTCTCAAAACGGTGAAGGAAAACATCGTGAGGAAACCGGCATGTTCTAGAACCAAAAATTCGAAGACATGTGACATCTACCAACCCGCACTGGGCCCGCGTGGTAGATTACGGCCCGCTCCCTCTCACAGAGAGAAGGCCTGTGTCCCAGCAGTGGGAACATTATAGGCTGATTATGACCCTATCTTCTAAATAATTGGCGTAATATAAGCAAAATAGTTTAAAAATTGGTCCCTTTAAGTTCTTTATTTTTAATATTCTGTACTTCGATCTTTCACTAAGAATCGTTTAGGCCTACAAACTGCGTAATAGGTAGTACAGTTCGATTCAAACCTAAGGCGAGAGCTTATGTGAACATGAGGCAAGTCGCTGCGCAGTAACAATTTCATGTGACAGCGGGGGTGACGGGTGGGGTACTGCGCAGCGAGTAGCTAACTTCCGAGCCGCCATTAAGTTTAAATCGAACTGTACCGTTGTTACATAAATGAAAAAGCGCCAACCAATACCGCACCAACTAATAGCCTATTGAAAACCTTATCATCTGCCTAGCCTTTTCCCAACTATGTTGGGGTCGGCTTCCAGTCTAACCGGAGGCAGCTGAATACCAGTGTTTTACATGGAGCGACTGCCTATCTGACCTCCACAACCCAGTAACTGGGTAATACGATACCCCTTGGTAAGACTGGTTGTCAGACTTTCGAGCTTCTGACGACCCGTAACGACTGTCGAAGATCCACAAATGACAGCCGGGACCAACGGCTTAACGTGCTTTCCGAGGCACGGAGGAGTCTCGGTATATAAAGATGGTCACCCATCCACGGACCAACCCCGGCAAGCGTAGTTTAACCTGATGGATCGACCTCTCTCTCTCTTGTTCCTTTGGACCTGTGGAGTAAATATAGTTAAAATCGGTGGTTAGGCTCATGCCCAAAACCTTGTCCGTAATATTTCTTCTCCGGCTTAAAAAGTCTTTATCACACAAAAACAATGTGTCAAAGCCATCTTGGAGCTGGACAGGCCTTTATTGAAAAAAGTATGAGTAGGATTATTTGTTAAAAAACACTCTGAGCATAATTATATTAAAACCATTAAAATTTTTAAAAATCTATTCAAGAGACTCGACAAGCAGTCACAAGATGTAGAAGAATTGATTTTTTTGCAAGTTGCAACCAAAGCAGTTGTTGTAAAGTGATTAGGCAGAATAGAAAAAAAAAAAGAAAAAAAATGTAATATAGCGGTAAGTGTTCTAATTTTATTTCATCTTTAAGATTGACTAAATTAACAATGATTTAATCAAATAACAATATATATTAACAGTAACAAAAACAGATGTATTATTATGACGGGTGATATACGTAGGTAATGAAGAGGTGCTAAATTACGGGGTGCCCCGCGGTTTCACCCGCGTAGGTCTCGATCCCGTGGGAATATAGGGATAAAACATATCCTATGTCCTATTCCAGGTCATGGTCTACCCGTATGCCCATCCTTTCCTCTCTAGAGTAGGGAAAGTCGCGCCGGCGTCGAATGGTTCGCATATTGCATTTTTATATTCATGATTACTTCGAAATTAAATGTGCGATTCGAATGACTTAAAAAGTATTTTGCTGCTACATAAATACCCTTGATGTTAAAACTATTTATTTGAATAAGAATTAATATTATGTTGATAAAACTCCTTCGCAAATAATGCATTAGTTTCGAACAAATTTGATTACCATAAAAAATGGTTATAGTGAGTCAATCTTAAAAGATAGACATATGCTATCGCGGACTTTTTTTTAGAACTTTTAAAGAGGAATAATTCCATCAAACATAATATTTACGTAACTTAAACCGGTAACTCGATAAATGGACTATCCAACACAAAAAGAATTTTTCAATTCCAACCAGTAGTTCCTGATATTAGCGCGTTCAAACAAACAAACAAACAAACTCTTCAGCTTTATAATATTAGTATAGATAAGTAATGCATATAGCAAAAGAGACGTCGGTCAATAGCTTTCGGTAAAATAAAATTCGAACTAATAAAATTCGGAAAATTAATCGGTTTATTCGAAGTATTGAAAATCGGAATGTCGTTTTTCGGACCGAAAACCCATCGAGCATTTGATTCTTCGAACGTATGAAAATCGGAAAACAGACAAATCGCATTTACGACTTTCGGTACAATAAATCTCGTGATTTTTAATAATAGACATTATAATTCTTAGGTATTATGAAATTCGGACTTCTGAAAATCGGAACATCGAAATTCGGAATAAAATATTTCGGAGTATTTGGGTGTTCCCCTAAATTACGATTACAATAAGATCTAAATTCGTTATTCATTCATTACCGCTCATGTTAGAAACATTCTGAACAACGCATGCAGAATAAAAATTATTATGTAGTACTCATAATTTCGTTCTCTCGTTGCAATTATGCAAACTAACATTTCATACAAGTGTCTCTATTTGTTTATAGGTTAAATTTTCATGTCTATAACGCTCTGAACCTAATGTGACAAAAGTTATTGATATCTTAAACGCCGATATCGACTTATAAATTAGTGAAGTGATATTGTGTTGACGTTTATTTCGGACTTTCCGAAATCCACGCGGACGTGTCGCGGGAGAACTGCTAGCATCTACCTAATCCCGTCAGTGTTTAACAACTCGATGTATGTTGCAGCCAGTATCCCGAAATGCGGCGGTTGTCACGAGATGATCGTGGACCGCTACGTGCTGAAGGTGTCGGACCGCACCTGGCACGCCGGCTGTCTGCGGTGCGTGGAGTGCCGCGCGATGCTCTCCGGTAAATGCTTCGCAAGGAACAACCAGCTTTACTGCACCGATGACTTCTTCAAGTAAGCCTCTTTTACTGGGTGTTTTATAAGTACTGTTTTACCGTGAATTTGTATATCCTTGTGGCTTCTCCCTCAAAGTGAAGAAGAAGAATTAATTTGGTCTTGTAGCAGTTGTTAGCATTTAATAAGTGTCTATAATAAAATTATAAGTAGTATATTTTTAACATTTGGAATTACATATTTGCATCTGACAAGGTACTTGAGTGCTGCTATTGTTGTTAGTAAAATTTAGGGTCAGGAAACCTAGATGTTGTGCGTCCCAGTCTAGCAAACAAAAAATATTGAACCACAAAGTCTGATCTTTTTAGAAATTGCTAATATTTTGATGGCCTCTTGTAGTTTGCTGTATGTAATAGCGTCTGTCACGTTGATAATGTTGTTGTGATTGCGGCTGTTGTCCTAGGCGGTTCGGCACCAAGTGCGCTGGCTGTGGGCAGGGCATCCCCCCCACACAAGTGGTGCGGCGCGCGCAGTCGCACGTCTACCATCTCCGATGCTTCGCCTGCGCCGCCTGCGCAAGGACGCTCAATACTGGCGACGAGTTCTATCTCATGGAAGATGGGAAGCTCGTCTGTAAACCTGACTATGAAGCGGCGAGAGCGAAAGGTATGTAATCGTTTAAATGAAACTCTAAGTAAGTACATTACTTTCTACCTTTTAAAATTTTCTCAATATATCTTATAAATTCAAACTTCACTATATTTGTGGAGGATAGTAGCTGCAGCATGATAGCGTAGTGTTATTTGAATAATTGAAATATATTTTAAAACATCATGGAGTAGATAGAACAAATAACTGCTACTTTTTCCCTCTTCTATAAACAATTATTCACTCCTTAGGAAAAGAAAATGGCAAAATCTACATCAAAATCACTTCTAATGTGCAATGTCCAGGCGGCGAGGGTTCCTTAGACGGCGACGCTGCGAGCAAGAGGCCGCGGACAACGATCACGGCGAAGCAGCTAGAGACCCTGAAGAACGCGTACAGCAGTAGTCCGAAGCCGGCGCGGCATGTGAGGGAACAGCTGGCTCATGATACGGGGCTGGACATGAGGGTGGTGCAAGTTTGGTTTCAGAACAGGTCAGTTGGTTTGCTATTGTTTTTGTTTGTCGTAGGGAAGGGAGAAGGATGATGGTGTAGGTCTAAACAGCTTATTACTATACTTAGGGTTATGAGTACTTATGCACAAGTAAACTAAGCCAACAATGAACACTTTTTCAGTAAATAAAAAGCAAATTATAAGGAAAAGTTCGGATCACGGCCGAATAAAGCTATTGTCGCTTTACCACCCACTGGTCGATGTAATAGGGAAGGGTGTGGTGCCACATTAATGCAATTTTAACATACCACCATTTTGATAACATTAAAATGACTTTGTGGCACTATAAACCGGACATTTATTTCTTTATGACGTTGAGAAATTAGACATGCAAACCTAAGTTACGCCTCTTTAACCGTACCGAATACCGAAACATTCGATATCTGTAATCAATGTTAGTTGCGCAGGGGCACCTTCCGAGTAGTTCGAATTAACGAAATGATTTTGAAATGGTCAAGTGAATTAACAAGACGTAAAGAGAGATTAGAGCTTTTATGGGCATGCAGAGCTAAACATTAAAATGTTCAGTAAAATTAATGTAGGTTTCCAGCAATGCGTCAGTTGTTTAGTACCACGGATAAATAAAACAACGTAAGAACGATGACTGTTTGTCTAATTTGTTTGATGACCTACCATTTTTTTAAATTACGATTGAGGAAAGTCTTTGCGTGCAGGAGGACGTCTTGTGACGTATTAGCATTTCATCATCATCATAACCGCAGCTCGACTTCACCAACTGCTGGGGCTTTTCTTGTGCCAATCCCGACGCTCCTGTGCCCCATTCAGATTGTACCCGCGATGGCAAAAAATGTCACCCATCTCGCCGCCGGACGACTGATACTTTGTCTTCCAGTCCTTTGTCCACCTGTCATCATGCGCCTTGCAAGGTGTCCTGCCCAAGTCCATTTGAGTTCCATAATTCGTTTTCCGATATCGAAACGTCTATGGATCTCAACGCAATCTTAGCATTTAGTAACAGTCAACTCCACAAACGAAGTAAAATGCTATGCATTTATAAGATTTTGTGGCCATGAGCCGTTGAAGGCAGCAGGTTACACCCATGCAATTGATCTACATAGCATTTAAGAGAAACCCCGAAGCGTGACTAGCTTTGAAGTCAAGCTTGCGACCATATTCTTGTTGAACTACAAATTCGAAAGTTCCAACTGGTACTATTTATTTAAAGTAATAGAAGTTACTAGATAAGTGGTAGATACACAAAGAAGCTGTACCTATTATTAATTATCAACATTATCCTTTATTCACGATATTTTTATTTTTTTTCTGTCGAAGATGACATGTCTACATTTCATATAGTAAGTATGTACTCATACAGCTAACACAGTGTATTGTAAGGAAAGTTTTCAGCAGTTTTTCACGATTCGAACTACATGAATGATTTCACTGTATTCTCTGTTATTGTCATGACCATAGACTACTATATGGTCATGACAATCGATAGGTAATGACTACTGACGTATCCACGGATTCTGTCGTATGCCGTCATAAAGGCCTCCTTACAAAAGCACGTCCTTCGGATATTTGCGTATTGTGTATCTACGGCAATGTTTGTTGGTGTGTTTGGGAGCATAGTCGCGGAACAATGTTGTGTCGCGCGCGACTGGCCACAGTCACGGCAGCGGTCACGCCCTGCACATCGGCCTCGCCTCGTAAACGTGAACGCGATATCACAATGCTCGACTTCTTTACTTTATGTGCTCGATATAACTACAATACGTGCTCATGTTAAGCATGTTGTTAGCGATTCGCATTTTATTGGCATGCCTTTTTACTTAGAGTTGTATAGCAGGTAGGTACTATATTGTTTGGTAATTTTCATGGGTTTATCAAGAGACTCACGCTGACTGATAGCATAACTAATACAATATTATGCCTATAAACTATGAAAAGAAACGTTACATCCACAGAGTACTTTTATATTTATGGAAGTTACATCTAAACTAATGTGGCCTCCAGATTGAGCTCCAAACGCGTTTATTTTCATCAAATCAAACCATTTTTTTGTCATTCAATTAAGAACGAATTATCTCATAGAATAATTAAAAAGTTTATAATTTTGAGGTTCTGTTTCAGTTTATTGGTAGTGCTGGCAATATTTTTGCATAAAATACTATGGATGCCATTAAGTTTTTTTTTTTCTTCGTATCGTCTTTTTAATTGTCAAATGGCTGTATACCGATTTTTTTGACAACATCGGCCAGTTTACATTTTATTTGTGACGTTCAAAGCGATTCTCCAAAAAGTATTTCTTTGCAGTTTTATAAAAGGAAATCATTATAATGTTTTTTTTTGTTACTATTTCTTCAGAGAATTTTCAATAGGGGGGACTTATTCAGATTGGACCATTAACTTATACAAATTACGAAGAAGGCAATTCGGGACAATGTATCAATAATCCGCATGAGGTACATCGCAGCACGCGCTTCCCTCCCAGCGGACTGGGCGGAGGTACTTTAATTAATCAAGCTCTTTGTTGAAAGCCGGCGCCCCGCCGCTGTGCTAATAACAACACACGCAAAACATGCGACGGGGTGTTTTGTTTATACATCGAATATACGATTATTTGTTTAAATCGAAAGTAATCGAAGCGTTATAACGAGTTTGCGTTATTAAATCAAAGTTCAGTCATTATTCGAAGTGCCCATCGTTGAAAGTAAACAGGGTTGTAGTAATGTTTCCGCTGAACTATTGTTTGAGGAAAGCTTTTTATGAAGGCATATATTATGTTGTTTTTGCATCAGTGTAATATCATAGCACATGACTTTTGTTTTAGAGTTAAAATATTAGTGATTGGTAGACGTAGACGAGTGATACCTACTATTATGTTTTATTTTATCTTTATCACTATCACTTACCTACTTTTAAATATTTTTATAAAAATAGATTTTAAAAACTTTAAATATATAAAAAAAAAATCTTATTGTTATTATAAAATTAATTGTGCCAATGTAGTTCCTCTGCGTTTTGCTCTTGGAACAATAACCAATAACAAGACGCAGAAATCATAGCTTGATTTTCATCAAATCATCAATGAAATTAAGAATTACTTTTTAATAATTAAGTACATGCCTAATGAAAAGTATTTGATTCAGATTGATTTAAAACTTTTTTTTAAGGCTGATAAAACTTGTCTGTTATATGAATTAAAAAGTTTATAATTTGGAGGTTTTCATTGAGCGTATTTAAAGTGCTGGCAACTTTCTTGCGAAAAATGCTGTGGATGCCATTAAGTTTTTTTTGTTGTCGTTTTAACAAATGGCTATTTGCGATTTTTTTTGACTAATTCGGCCAAGTAACGTCTTTTTTGTGAGGACCAAAGAGGTATAAAAAGTATTTCCTTGTCAGTTTGATAAAATGAAATTTTAATTTAGTAGAACGATTTGCGTCTTAGGTTTGCGTTATTAAAGTTTAGTAATCTATTCAAAGTGCCCATCGTTTGAAATTTTAAAATAAACAGGGTTTTAGTGTTACGACAATCATAAATCGGTTTTTCTTTTTTTAATATAGAAATAGAATATTTCTAGGGATCCCGTAGAAGTTTTTACTCATCTTTATACTTTTGCCAAGATAAAAGATTTATTTTATGCTTTTGGCTTCATACAAAATGCTTTAGTCGCTGTAGTTATGATCTAATTGCTTCGCCGGTCGATACTCCTTAAGTAGCCTAATAGGACTCGGAACCCAAAACTCAGAATTTTTGTATATGTAGGTGTTTCTGTGAAAAAGAAACATTATTTTCTTTCTTTGATTTTTCTTTAGTATGGTACTTTAAGTAGTACTGCAGCTTGCAATGTATTATAGATTTAATTTCATCAAAATTGCACATTTTACCCAACAGACGAGCAAAAGAAAAGCGGCTAAAGAAAGACGCGGGGCGCACGCGCTGGTCGCAATACTTCAGGTCTATGAAAAGTGGAAGTGGGTCTCCTCGACACGACAGGCTGCTGGATAAGGATGAGCTCAAGATCGACTTGGACTCATTTAGTCATCACGGTAAATATTGTTTTCCTTTACATTTTAGTACCTGTCTGAGATCCTGAGTCTGACAACTAAAAACTTTAAAGTGACACTGTGTAACTCCTCTGAATGCCTTTTCTTTTCATAAATGCTATTGATTTTATGCTAGCAGGCTACCAGCATTAACTACAAACTCCAATACGCAGTTTAAATAGCAATGTTAAGGCGGTACCCTGAGCAAAATAAACTTGAGCATTTGTTCCCTCTTCGCAGACTGAAAAGCCCGGTGAGATACAGTAGTGAATACGCCCAAATCTTAGAATAAAATCTTTATAAAATCAAGCTTCGGCCTTTTGAAAAAAAAAATTGTTAGAAAATGTTCATTATTAAATTGTCTATCCAATAGTGTCATTAGCTAAATTAAAAAATGTTTACTTTACGAGGAGAATTCATGTTATCAATCATTATTTCTCATTTTTATGGTTTCGTTGGAACTTGGAAGGAGATTAATGAAACATATACTAATTTAAAAAAAAAGAAACGCACAATTTTGGAGTCAAGATAAGGTAGAAATTTAATGTATTTTTATTATTTGATATTTCTTTTTAAATAACAAGTAGATAGCTCCTAAACACTACACAAAAAGCGGCTAACGTGGCGTTTTGCTCAGGGTACCGCCTTAAATAAATACATTCACATTTCCACCCATTTTCTGGACTCCATCAGTCGTACTGTTATTTCAGAGCTAAGCAACGACAGCTATAGTACCGTGGCGCTAGGCGGCGAAGAGGGCTCCCCTGCCGGTGGGGGTGCGGCGGCAGGGGGGGCTCGCTACGCCGCTACGCCACCTTACCTACGCGCGCACTCACCGCCACATCCTCACTACCACTACCCGCCTGACCATCTTGTTTACACCAACATAGGTAAGATAGTGACAAAATGATAAAAGTTCATTGATAGTTACTACGAAGAAGGCCCTCCTACTAATACGGATGGAGAAGCACCTGCTACGCGGGTGCATCAACGCTCGTCGCAGCTGCTACGAGCCGCAATTGTGCGTGACGCTTTTCTTAACTACATCTAGGCGCTCTCTTCATCGATAGACATGATGACTATCATGTGGCAATTGTTTTTGTAGTTTTCTCATATTGCTGTAACTCTGCTGCCTCTCTTGAATTTAGACTGATTAAAAGATTCGTATTTATCAGGTCAAGCGATGAGCGGTGCCGGCATAGGCGGGGCAGGAGGCGCGGGTGGTGCATCAGACCTGAGCAGTTCATCCTCTCCGGCTGCGGGCGGGTATCCGGACTTCCCGCCGTCGCCGGACTCATGGCTGGGTGAGCCGCACCACTACTCTCCGCGTGCTTTCCCCTAGCGGCGGCCGCCGCCGGCGCACGCGCAGCCCACCCCGCCCGCGCCCCCGCCGCCGCCCCCCACCCCCCGCGCCTCCTACCCGCACTTGCTCGCGCAGCAACCACTCGAGCTGGTTGTCAAGCGCGAGCTGTGACTGCACGACACTGAACATTTCTACGCACTGGACGTTTATGAAAGTTAGTGAAAGTTTGATGTCCTGCAGCTATAGCACTGATCACGACAGTTGTTTGGACTCTCATTGCCAGTCAAATTACTGCAAAAGACTGCTAATGTGACGTCACTTTAGCAGGGCACATGAAATGCACTGAACTTGAATGACTTTAATGTGGTGGTGGTGGTTGCACTTGGATGTGAGTGTAATTGTCGTTGTTCGATGTTCCACAAGACTTGCAATTTTGTATATAAGAAGATATTTAACTACATTGACACTGCATACAATAAACTCCCGAATCTGTTTGTCACTCATCTTGAAGTTACTCCTGTACTTACCTAAATGTATAAATATGTAAGATTCCTACAATGATCTTTAGTTAAAGTATTTATTTATTATGTATCTTTTGTGATTGTGCCGTTCGTTTGGAATTGTAAAATAATAAATATAAATATGTGTACATAAAGTACGAGCACAAGATAATGATTAAACGCCTTATACTAGCAAGGTACATTGTTGTAAATAAAATATGATACTAGAGTCATTAATAAATGTTAATATAGTACCAATTATATTATATGTACATTATTATAATAATGATACAAAGGAAAATATGATTTACGTAGATGTAACGCAATATTTATTTAACATTCGACAGAAATTATCACAATATTGTACATAGAATTAATTTAATATAAGTAATAATAGCTGATATAGGCAAGTCCATAGTGATTATAATACTTTGTGCAAAAAATCTAGTCGACAGATGAATGGTATCTATATAAATAATTGTACATGTAATTACAATAAAGTTTTATTTACAACTTATGAACTATCAGTACCTATGGTCTACTAAATATTTATAGTTCCGTCGTGGCCACTCCCCAGTACTGTTGCATGCGACCCTCGAGGTCTAAAGAGTCTTGTGTTGATTTCTCCTGTATCACAGCAAAGTCGTATTCCAGATGATAAGGCATCAGCCGCTGCAGTGACCCGAAGTATGCTGCGTTTGGACCCCCGTTCGGTAACCTCCCGGAACCGAAACGAAAATCTGGCTTCAACGCAGTACCGAACGATCTCGCGCTACCAAAATGTTTTGATAAGAACGGCACACCTTTTGATTGCTTTCCAGTTAAATGTAACTGTGGACTACTTCCCGACAAACCTTTCAAGTTTCTAAGACTACTGACATTCGACTTGATCCCTTTCGACAGGTTATCCAATTCCTTGTCAAATAACATCTGAGTGTTTTGCTCGAGCATGTACTCCCAACATTTGAATTGTTCTTCGGGGTTGGAGTCATCCGCGTGTCTGTGGTCTTCCTCCTTATCCTCTTCGACTCGGACACGTATGGCGCGAGCGACGCCTCCGCGACAACTCCTGCGTTCAGACGCTTTGGCTTGTGATCTTACGCTAGCGTAGTGTTGGTGACTGACCGCTTCACTGGGCGGGCGGTCACTCTGGCCGCTTGGAGATGATCGGTCACTGCTCGGCTTCGGTGGTGTCACGGAGTGACAACATGGTTCCAAACGTGAGCAGCAACAATCCGATCGGCACACTGACTTATTGCTGTTTATAGTCTGGCGTAGCTCTCGCATTAGCAAGTCGACGTCCGAGCGAGCCGCATCAAAGCGAATAATTAACACAGATATACAGTCCTCTACGCCGTAGCTTTGTGCCAGATCCTGTAATCTTTTGGCCGCAAGCACAGGATTACGTTCGGCTCGAACTTCAGATACGGCCGTTTCCATACTGACAGCATTCCAAAATTTACCATTCCCTAATATTAAAAACTCATCGTCTTCTTTTATGACAGTTTGTATGACGTCAGGATCAGGCACGGTATTAGGATATCTCGTCGAATATCCTAGTCGTTTATTATTTTCAATTCCCAAACTTAGGGGCCCGTTTCGTCTGCTTAGAACTGCTTTAGTGTCCCCAACATTGGCAAGTCTCAGGCTATACTTCCGGGCTGTGTGACCGAATCCGTTTTCTTGCGCAGTTATGGGCGATAAGTGACACATAATTAAACAAGCACCTTTCCTCTGCCCTTTTTCTTTTAATTCCCTATGTGCGGATAAGACTACATATTTCATGTACTCGTTTACTGTTTCCTTTATAGATTT
Source organism: Lithophane socia (assembly GCA_947522985.1). NCBI lineage: Eukaryota > Metazoa > Arthropoda > Insecta > Lepidoptera > Noctuidae > Lithophane > Lithophane socia. The sequence continues at coordinate 10,640,150 of OX383256.1, read as the reverse complement.
CTCTTCGAGCACAAGGCCGGGTATACACGTTTGTAAAATTTTTGGCACTTCGATATCGGTTTCGCCATCAATTATTGCAAATAAACCTTCCCTGTTGCAGAATGCCGGAAGACGAATTTGAGCACAACATAATTGTAACGACTTATTCGGGCATTCAGAAAATCCTGTGGTCCAAGGTGTTGAACCATTTAACTCTTCGTGGTAACCACTTTTTTGTGTCCAAGGTAAAGAATGTCGTCCGGTGACATCAACTAAACTAAGAGGACGTTGACACCTGTAGGCACTAAACTGCGAGGGATCCACTTGTAACTTTTTGTTGCACGATATATCTAAAAACTTTAACTGCTTTGGGGCAAGAAGTCGTAAATCTATACTATCCAGCTCGTTGTGAGCGAAATCTAATATTTTTACAGATGCACTACATGCAAACATCGGAACAGAGCGTAATCTGTTCGAATGAGCCCTAACTACTTTGATATTGTTAAGCTGTGGTAAGTTTTCAGGAAGTCTCGAAAGGCAGTTCCCAGATAGAACGAGCTCTTCAACATCTGGCCAAAAGTTGATGCATGTTTCTGGTAGGTTCGTCAAACAGTTGTACGCAATGTGCAATATCTTTAATCCTCTGAAGGCTATTATAACATCTGCTACTTCATCGGTGAGACAGTTTGCTGTTAGGTAGAGTCGTTCTAAACAATGTGAGGATGGTCCTCTCGCGTGGGGTAGGCGGCTTAGCCTGTTGTTTGTGAGATTTAAGACGCACATTCTATCACAGGCAGAGAAGAAGTTTTCTGGTAAGGACTGTATGCAGTTGTCGTGGAGGAGTAATTCTCGTAAAGGTGACCTCAGTCTTGGCATGGAAGGTATGCAGGATATTTTGTTGTGTGCGAGGTGAAGACTGCTTAAACTGGACAGTTCACTGCAGAACAGGTGCTCTGGCAGCGAGGTGAGCTGGTTGTTGCTGGCATGCAGCGTGGTGAGGTCGGAGCACCCGCTGAGCCACTGCGGTAGTGACGTCAGTTTGTTGTGTGATACGTCGATTTCGACTAGGTTGATCGGTGGTACTGTTGTTGTTAGAGTTTCTAGTTCTGAAACGAAAATAAATGATTGGATGATTATTTGGAACGCAGCATTTTAGTGTAGGTACAGTTTAGGAGCATCTGCTTATATCCACGTATAAGCTGATCAGATTAAACAAGTTTTACTAAGTTGCGTAAAGAAATTCAAAATCTTTTAAATAACTTACGGTTATGTGGAGCGCGCAACGTCTTTAGCATAGCACCATGCAAAGCGAGATGCTGCAACGTGTTGTGCGCTGCATACAACTCACGGAGCCCGCGCAACGCTGACACGACCAGCACTTCTACGCTGTTGTGGGACAGGTCCAGAGATACTAGGTGCTGGAACAGGACATATAAACATGGTTTTAGAACAGGACATGGCATGCAACTTCTCAATGGTAAAGAGTTTTGCTTAAAACGTCAATCAATCAGTGTCATAATTAGGATCTGGATTCATGATATGTAGTTAATTGGATTTCAGAAACTGCTAGAAACTGCTATAATGTGATATTGTTTACAATGCAGATTGCTGCAATTTCATAAGCTGAAATCGCAGTTAATGCCGATTATTGAATCACAATGATTGCGCTCAATCTCATAATTCATGAGTAGAAAACGTTTTAGCGTGTGTTTGTGAAAATCTGAGCAACATTTTACACGAGGTATATTTTCTAGGTTAGATGCTACTCGATAAATTACCTAAATGTAAAAATTACAAGTACTGATAGAATCTACGGCATGCTGACCATGGCCTCCGCTACAAACGGACATCCGAACTGATTCAGTTGCCTAAAATGTTTATTAAACAGTAGGTATTGTTACGTACCTCATAGTTTCCAAGTATGATGCTTCCTTTGAGCTTGTTGTGTCGCAGGTCCACGGTGGTGAGAGGTGCGCGGTATTCTGATTTATTTTCGTCGTCGGGAGCCATTTGTGGTTTGTTACTCGACTGAAATGTGGAAAGTTACACTATTACTTGTAGATCAATTTAATGTTATTAAATAGATAGTAGATATAGGTAGATATGAATCAAAGGAGAGGGATACATTCGCGAATTCCTTTGATACCTTCGCAAAAAATCAAACAGTGGCTATATAGGTTTTAGCCTTACCTAGGTATATTTAGGTAACAAGAAAATATCTATCTTATGTTATGTGTAAAGTATGTAGTAGGTAATAAAGTAAGTAAAAAAATACATGTATTAGGGGAGTCCCTTACCCAGAATTGGTACAATCTTACGCATCACAAAAGTATTCAGATCAAAGCTCGTGGATTTTGGTAGACTTACCCCAAAACTGGTGATCAGGTTCCGGTTGGCTACAAGTGTTCTTAGTCGGGGCAGTCGAAGCACGCCGTCTATAGATCGCAGTTCGTTGTCGCTTACTTGAAGTTCTTCTAATCTGAAGATAAGAGAAAACAAATAATTATTTTGGGAACAAAATGGGACATTAACAAAATGATGAACATTTTTGGGAATTGTGTGGTGACCGAATCTTCAACAGCTATGACCTATCTCACCCAAATCAATCGCCTCTTAAAAATTGTTTTAAAATAATTAAAATATCTAATTACATATATTTTCGTACCTAAGAAAGCAATCTTACTCCAAACATAATAAATTCACAATGCAAAAGAGTTGGTACCTTGCCCTAGGTATCTATGTAAATTGTGCAAAAATGCATGTAGGCACAGAGTTGAATGTACCTGCAAATTAGTATATGTAAATGAATGTTAGATACCGAGCCGACAGAACACGTCTACCTATTTGTTATCCAACGACGTAACATTAGATTGTATCGAGACGTGACGGACGGACTGTGGATAAGTCTAAGAGGACCTAATAAAAACATAACAACAACTGCTAAGTAGAAAGTAATGTTGTTAATTACTATTTACTTGAAGAAAGAAATTAATTAGTAAAACACGCGTCATCTTAAAAGTGAAAATCCATTTTGAGATCATTACATTTTGTACAAGACTTGGTTTTTTGATGTAAGGGTCATAGAGGTTAAATACTAAACAACTACATATTTGTGATAACTTGGCCAGGGGCCAACATGGCCAAAAATCGCCAAAAATAAAGATATTTGGAAAAAAAGGGGAGGCCTCTGCCCTGTAGTTGGACAAAAAATAGGCTAAAAACTATAAAAACAAGATCGTTATCCTATCCTAATCCTAAATGATTTATATAATGACTACGAAAAGTGAGTTTTTTTGTTGGTTTGTTTGTTACGCTTTCACGCTAAAACAGCTGAACGGATTTCGATGAAATTTGGCACATGTAGACCATTGACCTGGAGAAGGACATAGGATACCTTTTATCCGAATATTCCTACGGGGGATCAAGACTTATGCGGGTGTAACCGCGGGTCGCAGCTAGTAATTATAAGTAACTAAGTAAATAGTAATAAGTAATGTATAAGTTAAAGTAACTTATAAGTTAAACTAACTTATAAGTAACTTATAAATAGAATGACAGCTGGAAGAAGAAAATCATGTTTCATATGGTTTTTATCGTTAAATGCATTATATTCTAATAATATCGTTGCATCATTTAGATTCAACAATAGATTTTCACTATTTCGCAGCTCTTTAACTGAGACCGCGCATGTTAATATGTGGCCGACTAGTTCGGGCACCGTGACCGATGCAATTAGCTTTTTTTTACAAATAATTCTTATAAACATATATAAGTAGCGCTATACTTGGTGGAAAGTATTGTTTCGTGTATTTAATTAGTTATTATAAAACTTATCAAAATGGCTTCCACAATTCCCTCTTGCAGAACTATCGAAGGATTGATTCCTCAAGAATTTGTATATAAAGTAGAATTTAGTACTTGTGTTTACCAGGAAACTTGAAATAATTATGTTCATATTCAATAGATTGTAATCAAGAAACACTCTCGAACGTTCTTTATGTACGCTATAAAGTATTTTAAACAATGCCTTCATTATAAATAATTCTTTATCTAATCGTGGTGTTGAAAGTTGATTGAATATATTTACTTTTTAATACCAGTCATGGTTTCAGTTTCAGAAACTATGGCCTTAACCTATTCGTAGGTTTTCCGTGAAACTATAGTTGCGCTTGTCAGCTGTATCAGCTAGGGCACCATTTTCATAAATTTGCAGTTTACACCTTTTTTTAAACAACTTGATGTTGTAACAAATTTTCATATTTTGTTGACCCAAAACGTGACCCGTAAAAGACATCAACGCATTTTAACTTTTATTATTTATATTGATAATTACTTATTATTACTTTGTAAAAGGGTGGAGCTCGTGGCTAAGTTATAACAGCCGCACGGGTCGGTCCATCAGGGTAAGCTACGCTTGCCGGGGTTGGTCCGTGGATGGTTGACCATCTCCTCCAACCGAGACTCCTCCGTGCCTCGGAAAGCACGTTAAACCTTTGATCCCGGCTGTCATTCGTAGATTTTTGACAGTCGCTACGGGTCGTCATACGCCCGAAAGTGTGACAACCAGTCTTACCAAGGGGTATCGTATTACCCAGTTACTGGGTTGTGGAGGTCAGATAGGCAGTCGCTCCATGTAAAATACTGGTATTCAGCTGCATCTGGTTAGACTGGAAGCCAACTCCAACATAGTTGGGAAAAGGCTAGGCAGATTGATTTTTACTTTGTAAAAAGGTAATAATAACCTTAGTATCGAATTCTAAAGTGCTTCATACAAAGCTAAATGTAGCCATATTATTGCGACTGTATTTATTTCCTGTACAACTTCATTTACACACATATTAAAACAAAACCCTATTATTTCATAAGCCATTATTAAAACTCAGTCTAAGTTACATGCCTTTTAACTTATAAAACACATTTCTTATTACTTAAATGATTAGCACGCAGTGATTGTCATCTCGAGGTGACATACAATGTGGACTTATGGAGCAACGAGAGCGACACGTGCTAATTACTGGGTAAACAATTATTATGTACAAGTTCATAACTGTTGACCGACATAAAAAGGACATTACGGTAGTGACTTAGCGGTAACATGAAATTCTTAAGGTGAAGAAAATTGCATGGTGATATGAATTTTCGTCAGAGAGGAAAGGCAAGTGTAAGTACCTACTATTGTGGTCCTTTTGTATTATATTTTTTTCTGCTTCAATATAGGTAAATACATAAGTGAGTATAAGTATTTAATAGTGGTTTCACTTGCGGTAGTATCTTAACTTAACTTAATATTATAAATGCGAAAGTGAGTTTGTACGCTAAAACGACTGAACGGATGGAATTAATTTGGCATATGGGTAGACCATGACCTGGAATAGGACATAGGATACTTATTATGCCAATATTCTCACGGGATCGAAACTTACGCGGGTGAAACCGCGGGGCGCAGCTAGTACTTAATAAGAAGGAAATAGGTGCTCTATACCTACTTAAAAGAATATGGTAGAGTTGACCAAAAATGAACATGACATGAGAAAATCGATATTCTCAATCCTCCGGATCATTTGACAAAGATGACTTACCCGTAACAGGTAAAATCAAATTATAAAGACGTATCGTAACTGTAGAACAAACTACAGAACCAAGTTAAAACACATTCACTGTTCCACCGATTCATTATAAGTATGAATGTTGCACTGTTAAAATACTCGTGTTGTAATCGTAACCATCAAATTATTCTTTAAAATAATAATAAAAACAAATAATACTGCTAACGTAAGGTGAGTGTATGGGCAGACTGACCGCGGTTGCGCCGGCGCCGCCCCGCTGACCACGCAGCTGAAGCAACTAGACTCGACTCCAACCACCATTGATGTTACATGCAAGCATTGTTGTGCCTCTATCTATCAATGAATCTATGCAATACCAAACCTTAACTACCAAACATTCATCATGTTTCTTCATAAGATTTCCTTTCATTGGATTTTATTTTTGCAGATTTTAATGTTTACGTTAAGAAATTGAGCTTTGGTAGATAGTTGGACATATTGTTTTTAAAATGACTGTCAAGAATGTATGTATGTCTGAAGATAATGACATTTAGTATCCAACCACTGAACCAGAAATAAATCACTTGAAATATTCTACATGCAATCAATATACTTTACTAACAGTGCCTTGTACTTGATATGAGCATACAATAATTTAGTCAAACCACAAGTAGCCAATCAATATAAAATTGCCTATAAAAACTGTACTTTAAATGTGTGCATAATATATTATGTTCAATGTTCACAATTTATCACGACGTTAACTACCTATCAGGCACTATTGTCGTTCTGAAAAGAACCTTTAATTGCGAATACAACAAAACATAAATATACGGAATCTTTATTAGATACAGTAGAATGTACGGAAATGGCAAAGGACGAATAAAATACTTCAAATGACTCACAAACGCTGGTTGATACGATCAAATAATTGTTATTAAGTATCTGTTTTTATTAGCCTTACCTCGACATTCCCTGTTTAGATGTTATTTCAGCTGAATTGATGGGATATTTTTACATAGGAATGACGATTTAGGTAAGTTCGTCAAATACTGCTAAATCTTGGGGAGATTGATTTGATTTCGAGTACAGAGATTCAGTATACTGAGCTGTTTGTAGAATTATGTAAAGGGTATAATGTAGCAGTATACACGTAGAAGACTAAAGGAGATGAGAGAGACTTCTGATAATAATTTTTAATAGATATAACAAAAAACTTGCTCGGGGTACTGAGTACCCTGGTCACCACCATACACACTACTTCATTCCTCATACCTACAGACAACATAGAACTGTCTGAAAATGGTCCTGAAAGCACGTAAATAAAGGGTAGATCAATCAAAAGAAAATCGTCCGTCTAAACAATTGAATATCGATAAGTAGTTAGAACGAGTGTGCTATATAGATTAGCTAACAGGGGTTGCAGTACGGCGAAGCAAAGTGAACGTAACGCGCACGGTCCGGCGAGCAGATGTAGATAGCCCCGCCCCGCGGCGCGTACGCAAGCACTCACTTAAAAAAATTAGCACACAACGGAAACTCCGTGTCTTACACTAACATATGATGACTGCTTACTTGGACAGCACAAATACAAAAAACGTGGTAATTGTTTCCGATGATCGACAAACTAGTACTTAGGATGGATGCAGATTTAACTCTAAAACTTCAACAATCAAAATATGGCCTAGGCATAAACAGATACTTCAGCATTCTTTAAGCAGATGCTTTCATCGTTCAAAGTATGCTATGCATGGAAAAAGTATAGTATATTGCATAGAATTGGATTTGAGCTTTTTCCAGATATGGTCGAAGAAATAAAAAATACATGAAATAGAGCATTAAGAAAAATTCTTTAATTATAAGAAAACATTATGACAAATCAAACTATTTTCTTCTAGAAAAATCTCAGGCTACTGGGTGATGGGGCCCGATAGGCATAGGCTGATACCAGTCGGGGTTGTGGCGAATGTACAAAGTATCTCCCGGGCCCACGACACATGGTAGTAGTAGAAATAGTGGGGTTTTAGTCGGTTGGAGTCCGGCATAACTCTCTATTCTCCCAAGACAGAGGGATTTTGGTACGGAAAAAGGCTAGAAGAAGACCATTTCCCTCATTAGTGGGCACAATTCTACACTCAGATTATAAGGAACATACTGGAACAATTTCATCAAGTCAACGTTATTCCCTTTTCAAACTAAAGTACATAGATATTGAAACAAAAGGCCGAAGGCTAAGATTGATGCGAGAGGTGCCGCGAATGCCACGCTCCGCCAGCCGAGCGTTACTGAATGGGACTAGTAATGATCGCATACCCAAATGTGAACACTATACTTTGCTTCAGTCAACCAACATCTAAAATGATTGCATTTAGCGTGATGCCTCGCGTATTACGTAGGATTGATGTAGAATATCAGTTGTGTCCGCTTTCTAAAGAAGCTGAAGTCATGTTCTAGATTTGTTTTAGCAGTCAGAGAGATTAGGATTAATTAGACAATTCAGAAACGTATGGTTTTGGTAAGGTGTTTGGAATTTACGTGAATTATAAGAATTTAACCATAACTGGCGAAATTTTACGTGTCCAACGTGTCCAACCCTTTGGGGAATATAGGTGTCATGTTATATAAATGTTTATAGGGACATGGATAAGTTCAATGAAAACTACTTTATTTTATTAATTGTTTTATTATTGTACACACGGCTACACATCAAGCTATACATTTCCAGTTGATGCTGATCTCGCATTGTATAGGATTTCCGTACAATGCGAGGGCAGCTTATACTGGTAATGTATAGCTTGATGTGTAGCCGTGTGTACCTACACCTATCTGGGATATGTTACAGGTTACAGACACTATTTAGGGTTCCGTACCCAAAGGGTAAAATGGGACCCTATTTACTAAGACTCCGCTGTCTGTCTGTCGTTCCGTCTGTCACCAGGCTGTATCTCATGAACAGTGATAGTTAGACAATTGAACTCTACGTGCGCGAGCCCGACTCGTACTAGGCCGGTTTTTTCATTTTGACCATGTTTTATTTATAAACTACTTTGTAGCAACAATAAATAATACTCTATTCTAAGGTTTGAGCGTTAATAGTTGTAATAAATTCAGCTACTAAATAATATTTGAAAAATTTTTGAGGTTGAGTTGAGATAGTTATACCGATAAATATAGCTCTATGCTTTGATATTTAATCCTATCAATTTAGTGCTTCGAAGCAATACAGGCGTTACCTGATTTTTGTGTCTACGGTGACTGAGACACAAAAATCAGGTTACGTCGGAAAAAAATGCACTGTACTGATTTTTTGAGATGTTGTTATTAGGATCGGTGGTTGTTGTTTTGGTCTTTCAAAGCAAACTTGGTTTTACACTATTGGTATCTATCCTAACAACATCGGAAAGAATCAGTACAGTGCAATTTTTTGCCACTTACGATGTCATATATGACTGGACTCATACAATATTTAAATTCCTCTCAGCTAATTCTGGAATTTCAGAAGTGAATGGAATCGCCTCTACATCTTCATATCGATCAGCGGCTTCTTGCTGATTTTTTTATTTCTTCAAGCTTTTGTTCTTATATTTTAGCAACAGAGCAGTCAAGTCATTTAAATACTTTTAATGACTGCTCTGTTGGTAGACGCAACTGTTCATGCATTTGACCTTGAGAGCATAGTTTTGGACAGGGCTAATGCATAACTGACTCTCATCATAAGTCATAAGCTGCCATATTTCTACAATGCGGCTATTGGTACTAATTTCATTAGTTTTAAGTCTATACCAATCACCAAATGCAACTTTTCATAAATAGGGAACTTATGAAAAGTCGAACTTAGTATCAAGTACATACCTACTCAGTTGTGTAGGATGGTCGTAGTTCTGGTATATTTTCTTGATAATACCTACTTTTGTAACATAGCAGTCTTGTTGCTTGAGGTTTTTTTTTTTAAGTAAACCATTAGAATAAGTGGAACAACCAAACAAGACTCACTGTGTCAGCTGGCATATTTCCGGGGGTAGTTCTGTGATCCTGTTGTCGCTGATGTCGAGGTGTGTGAGAGCCTGTAGGGTCCAGGCCTGGGCCGGCAGTGCTGCGAGCGCGTTGCTGCGCAGCCGCAGCACTCGTACCGTGAACGCGCCAGCAGCATGCTGCGCCAGCGCCGCGCCGAGAGACGCTCGACCACCCCCACTGAGGTCCAGGACATTTGGTGGCTGCGTGCTTTGTGTACCCTAGAACAACATAAGATTTGGTTACTGGCTAGATCAGAAAAATGTGAAAGGCCATTTATTTTGTCCATTTTCAAACACATGTTTTCTTAAAGATTTGAAGTAAATGTTTTTGTAGTATTTGAATGTTTTCAGTCTTTTCAGCACTGTAAGAACTCAGGCTTGCATATGATGACTATAATATTTGTAGGCACGGTATAGTAAAGTTAGTGAAAACGTATAGTGATAAAGATACTAACAATAATGAACACAATTACGATATATGAGAGTGATTGTCTACATTACAAAGTAACTAATTGTGAGAAAGTTTATGTTTACAAGGCATGAACATTAACCAACCGAAAGTTCAAATTTTTCTCTCAACGTGTTAGGTTCCAAGCTGTCCAGGAATATGTCGTCAGGGCTCGGCTGTGTGAACACATCCAAACTGTCAACCTCCTCTTCCTCACACTTCATTGTTTTTCTTTCTACCATCACAGTCAACTAACACTCGCGCACAACACAAACAATAGAACTGAAGAGTTTTGTGGTAAACGTATCGTTGTCGCTACATCAAATGACATTTTAAAAGCAACTGCAGTACCACAGTGTTCGTCTGTCTCGGTGTGTAACCACGATGGGGCCGACGAACTCCTTCGAGCATTGTTATTCCCAAAGACTACAGAATAACTCCTGTTCAGTTCATTATTCCATTCACGTCGCTGTCGCTTGCATAAATGGCGTTTTGTCCTTGATTAATACTGATTTCTACAAACCATGATCATTGAATTATTTGCCAGAACTGCTAAATATGGTTTTAGTTATTTGAATGATGTAAGTTCACTTGCAGTTGAACTACTATTTATTAACAGCAACAGTATTGTTTACAAATAAGTTACGTAGCACAGGTAATGAAAGCGAATTGTGCACTGAGGGTAAGCTTAGTGCGACCGCTGTGAGTGACTTTTTACTTGTGAAGCGTGCGCGTGCGCGCAGGCCACTATCACCGGCACGGTGGCGCAGACGCAGCCACACTCTGCACATCTCGACCGTGACATTTCTTTCAGGGTGTACTGCACACTATTTTTAATTAACACACTTTTCATACCTTCCATCACAAAGACTAAACTATCAAAAATTCTCTTTCGTGTACAAACCTTATCTTTCGAATTAATCAGATGGTAACAAGTACCTACCTGACTTCGCTCAAACTTCATAAATTATCCACATGTTCATGAATAATTTCACACAAGTAATAATTGCTACTTTACGAGGTAATTTGCAATAAACAAGATTTTCTTGCAAGTTATTGAATAAAACAAGTTTATTATTGCACGGAAAATAGGTAACTGTAAGTATATACCTACAAGAGCCAGAATTATGCAAAGATTTTCTGTAGATATAATATTATATTACATCACAGCACCATGTATACTATAATTCGCAGTTACACAACCCTAATGTGATTGACGTCAAATTGCACATTGAAACGTCAAAAACTTGATAAGCTTTAGATTTCTAACAATTTACCGCTGTTAACTTAACGGTTCGTTAGTTTGAGAAGTGTACCGGAATCAAATCCTCAATGATCTGCTAAGAGCTCATATCTGCACGCTGTGGAGCGCGCGACGGAACTAAACATTAAACTACGTAAGATTTGCTCCAATTACACTGCTTAAACTACTGCTTACCTACCGTGGTAAACCAATTTGTCTACACATGTTTAACTTTATTTATGAACTGATTAGTTTTCTCCACGCGCCCTCCATGTCAGGCTAATCAATACACGCATGTTAGCAGGTATGTACTTACCTCTTTTAACCAGCAGAACCACATGTTTCGCTCCCAAATGGTACTGAATCCGAGGAAGAGGTGATTCATGCTATTGTCTCCGGATACTATGTTGCCTTGACAACGCGGCTTCACGCAGAGCACCAGTCTGTGAGCCTTGGGTTGACATAACTCAATGCTGCCACCACTTAGTTCCAGCATTTCCCACGTTGTACCTGAAAGATTTTCAAACGATTATTCTAGAGCTCGCAAAGGTATTACCCGCCCGTAAATAAAGCTTATGTATCAAACTGCTACGAACCATAAGAATGCAGTCTGGATCCAATTACGTAAGCAGGTCTCGGCTTCCACTGCGGAAATACATGCCCTTTCAGCACATACACTGTACCAGACCGCAGTACTCCTCCAGTGCGTGGAGCGGGTCCTGCACACCATCGCAAGGAGTGTCGCAGCTCTGGATCCACTGCCAGCCGCATCCTTCGAGCCTGTGACCTCCAACCACATGTTGCTAAGTACTGTTCCTGGATCCGCAGAGGAAATTCATCCTGTTCCAATCGGCGTGCGTTCTCCCCACCGATTTGCATCCAGAGCGATAGCTCATCGTTAAAGCCGAGGTTTTTGTTTACTTCTTCTACGGTAGTATTGAGAGTGACCTTGATGAGCTTGCTGGGTGCATCGATGGAGAACGGTTCGAGGCCTTCGAAGACACGTATCCAGCCATATTCGTTGGCGGCGCGGGGTTTGAAGCCTCGCGTGGAGGCGAGGCGGCGCAGCGACTTGCGCGGCGCGGGAGGCGATGAGGCGTGCAGCGCCCGGCTGGCGACCATGTCGCGCGGCGGCAGGTGGTGGCGGGAGCGGGCGCGCGCTCACAATGCGTGCGCGCCGGACCCGCGCCCGCCGCTGCATTACAATTGGGTCGGACTAATGGTGGGGGTGGGAAACATGTTGCTCGGTCAGTCGGGAACATGACTGAATACAAATTGATGCCAATAAAATTCAAGATATGTAATCACCTAAAAGTACGTATTTTTATTTGCATAATACAGATAAGCACGTACCTAGTTTGTTTGCTTTATTGACTTTATTCCCTGACTCCTGCGCTAGTGTAGACTTACAGAAGCATATAAGAGCTTTTATTAGAACTCTTGCAAAAATTGACCAATTCCAAGATCACAGTAGCAAACATAACAAAATAAGAACTTGCTACGCACCGTTATTAGCTAATCTTCAAAACACTGTATTCAAAAGAAAAGGACGTTGGAACATCGAAGTTGGTTCCGCACCGGCAACCACCCCACCTGTTGACTCACCTGCTGCGCAAGAGTTGTGAACCCTTGAACCCTTCATACCAACAAAAATACCGGACAATACGAATCAATTCCAATCATTTAAATTAATATGTGAGTGAAAAAGTTTTGGTGGTTCGATTGGCTTTACAATATTCAGAGCATAGAGAGAGAGTTAGGTAAGTATTGATTTCGAGAGCGTAGAAGCCAAAGCCACATAAATGTGTTGGACTTGATGATTTAGTTAAATACTTGGTTATAGTTTATAAGAGCAATAGAGTTCCCAAATACATATTTTTGCTAGAAGATTTGCGAAATCAGATTACTCGTTAGTAATAAATGCTTTAACAATCCTTCGCTGCAGAGCAAGCCAGTTGTCACGTAGATATATCCTCTTTCTCTTAGTATTTGCTCTAGGTAGATTATAAGCCCTTTATCTCAGTTTACACCACCTTGAGTTTTTGTTTTAGAAAGTTGAAAAATAAAACAAATCCATATTTAAAAATTTATTTACAAATGATTATAATAAAGGTTTACCTAAACAAGTAAATACTTAAGTAACTTTAGTGTCAACACTGGCAGTACGTGTACCTACAGTATACGAACTTATAACACATCGAGCTTAAGGAAGAGTAGGAGTACAGGCATGAGTGACAGTGACGTAGCTCTGTTAAGCCGGACTCTTTCTTAAATTCTACCATCTTATTACATAACGAGAGCTAACTTTAGTTCTAACCAAAAATGTGTATTACGGGCTTGCATACCTGTAACTGGCACACATTCCATCGTGGCATTCACCAATCAGAAGTTGGTATGGCTCAATTGCATGCAAGCTACTCGCATACTTCTGTGCAAGTTACAGGCATGTGTATTACGGGCTTAATACAAAAATATGACAACTTAGCACCGGACTAAACTGTCAGTTTTGTATAAAGAACTACATTTCCATAACTATTTGGTTCTTAAAAATTGGCTCGGTGGTTAAACCTGACCTAAAGAAAAAGCTTGTTTTGTAACAAGGGGTTACATATTATGTGCTATATTCACGGCTGGATACAGTCCTAAATAGGTGTATTATCTCCAAGGATAGTTCCTGTGTATTTTATCAGCAGCACAGTTACAGGTAGCATTACATACACCTTGGCGGCACACGTCTTTGGAGATGGTGACCAGTTCTGGACAGTTGGAGTAGAAGTCCATCTTATGACAGGCGTTGGTGCATAAAGACTTGGACAAGCAGTGGTTAGGACACTCTCCGCACGGCTCCCCGGTTTTGTAAGGATATTGTGTTATACTGTGGTAGTTGCCACTGAAATCAAAATTTTAAGTGAGAATCGAATACAATTTATTCGATAGTGGCAATTCAACAATGGACTTAGAGCTATATTAAGATTAGCTTGGAAGAGAGAACAAAGCAACTGTAATGGGCTTTGTACCTACAAACATATTATTTGTGCAGAATAAAGGAAGAAATACAGACCACATTAACGATAATCCAGTAGGTAACAGAGCAATGTACACTATAATAGATAATCCTGTACGTCTTGTGCACAGAATTTAGATGTTTATTTTTCAGGAAATCCCCATAATGTGTTGTTAGAGTTCGAAAAGCACTATTACTCATGTATATAGGTACTTCGTATGTAAATGCGTAAATAAATAATTTCGCAATCATCGGTCTAATAATGATGGTTTTGAATTAATTTGAGGAGAAGAACTTTTGGCCTGGTCTGCTTGTAGTTACCATAAAACAGGCTAGAATTTGTTCTATTAGCTATTATTTTATGAATCTAAAGAAACTCCTGGCAATGTCAAAAGCATAATTTAAATCCACAAAAAGAACCTAAACCTAAAAACCTGATTTTTATTTACATTTAACCCCACCGCATCGGCTTAACCTTTTCAAAAGTTCTAAAGATGATTATTATAGAATTTAACGTCGATTTTTCAAATAGGAAATAAGTTTCTTTACTCGAAGAAGTTAGAGAATTGTAACCTTCAATCTGACACAATATTTGACTTCCCAATTACAAAAGCTGTACTCACCCTGGACAGTAATGGCACACGTAGTTATAGAAGTGGCCCCATGGGCCCCCTTTACAGTGAGCTACCCCGCAGCCCACCTTATGACTGGTGGCCCATACCATCTGCGTGTAGTGGCCAATCGTCTTTAGGTTGTAAGTGGGGTTGCCATAGGTGAAGTTTTGGTACTCGAGGAACCACGTCTTAATTGCGAAGAACCTGTAAAATTTTAATGGGTTTTATGAATTTTGGACATCCTAAATTAACAACCACGTAATGGATCAGTAACGCTAATAATTTATTTATTTATTTCATCTAAGAACCATTAAAATCGATTCTATTGTTGTTTTCTGCAACAAGTTAGTGGAAGATTTGAATTCAATGACAGATTTAAAAGTTAATGTTCGTTTCTGTATTTGGCTGATAGGCAAAGGCATGGTATTTATGGATGTAAAAGGAAGATAGTCAATGTGAAGTGAAAATCTCTTACATAAAACAATCTTTTCCCTGCTTTCATCAATCGAAGTTTCACCATTAATTCAGTGTTTTAAAGTTCCATAAGTACTTGAATTAGGTACATTTTCGTCAACATCATTAGGGTTAATATCATTCATTGTATTTAGGTGATGGCTGAACAAAATATTTTTATTTATTTAGCAGCTCTACTCTTAGACTAATAAGTCTTACCAAAATCTTGGCATTAAGTTTTTATAAGCAAGCACTTAATAACAAACAGTAAAGTTTTATTGTATTTTTTTTGTCATGTTTAAAACTGCTTGTTAATTTGAATCACGTCGCCGTCGTCTACAAATAACTCGGTCTAATCGTATTAATTATTTGCATAAGAATCTCCTAATAAAACTATTTCATACGAATAGACATGAATAACGTGGAATCACGTCTGCAAAGAGATGAGTATCTCACGCTAACTCAAACTCAGCTAATTTTTCCATCGAGTAAGACTGACAAAATTATATCGTACTACGTAGTCACAATAATTAACTTGTGGATGTTTGTGCCGGTGTAAAGGGCAATCTTACTACAACTATTATGTGTAATCACATTCACGAATTAACTATTATAAACAGAAGTACAAAGACAATCGTGAGTAGGCTGTGACCGTCGGGACTAAGAAATTAAGTCGATTTTATGGTGAAAAAAAAAACACAGTTATTATTTATCTTTTCCATTCAACATGCGTGATTAATTAAATCCTTAAAAACTCCAAACTTATGAACGAGTTTCGCCTCTCTTGGATTACCTACGTGGTTTGCAGCTAATTAATTTGACATTATTTACAACGTCTGAAGTAAAATGAGTTCTGAATGTGACTGAAACTAATTAGGTAAATCAAAACTTAGCAACGGCTAATCTGTGTTTACCTACCTATAGTTAGGTACTGCTTCGATATTTACCAGCACGTGTATTGATTTCTTTACCTATTGTTTTTATAAAATACTTACAAGGGTTTTCCCGTGGCTTCACCTAGGTGGATGCCGGAAATTCATCCGACGGGAACCTACGTACCTACTACCGGTATAAAAAGTACCATAGGCGTACAAAGCCTATGTCATACCTGGATTAGGACATACACTATGTCCGAACCCAGGTTATGGTCTACTGTCAAATCTCATTGAGATTCGTTCAGCCGTTAAGGCGTGATATGGTAACAGACAGACAGATTTTTTTTCGCATTTATTATATCAAGTATAAATACAGATATTGTTCAGGTACGTATCAGTGCAATTACAAGGGATTTGTGTAGGTACACATTTATATTTTTTACACTACTTATATCAATAGGTATAGGTACCTAATACCTATGGTAAAACTCCTCTCCTACTCTTGATAGGTCTATTTAGTAAACATAGTTCCGTGTCAACACTAGCAATACCATAAGTCTTGGGCAAAACAACAAATTAAAGTTTTATAAAAAAATACCAAAATGAAAAGTTGATTACTTATACTGAATACTACAAATTAAATAATAGTCAAGTAATTTGATCAAAAGTTCAAAACCAATTAAATTAAACAGAGATTCACGTCAACGTCTTCCAAAGAATGTAAATAGAAAGGTACTAGGTAGGTACCAATTGTTTGTAGGTTTTTATAAAAGACAAAAACTTAGGAAACTGGCTCAAGTTTTTAAGGTAATTAAATAATTTTGGAGGCCAGAAAAACAATGAAGTTATACAGAACAGGAACAATTAATAGCGTACCATGGAGTTTTCTGCGCGGCTACAAACAAATTCTGGCCGCACGTGCCGAGATGTGGCACTGTGTTTTCTCTCACGTCATTATGTCTGAGGAACATACATTTCTCTGCGTAGTCTTGCGCTTGCCGCGCTGCGCCTGCGTGCCATGTCTGAAAACCATACGACAAAATGATATCACATATCACAACAAAAAGTTCACATCAACATCGAATGTTTATGTTACGTCGAATTCTTTACGTTACAAGTGCGCTAAACTTATAACGTGGTATTGCACGTTTCTATGTGTATGACATCATAAATAACGCGATAAGACGTCATAAAATAATCGATTTGCTAGGTGCTATTAGGTACCTAAACCAAAACAGGAGTTAAGGACATAACAATTGGTTATTTAAAAAAAAATCACGATGATAAAAAACATCATGAACTCACAATGATAAAACATAAACTATTCTTTAAAATAACTACAAACGGGAGTACGTAGATATAGGCATAATAAGTGATTCGAGTGTTTCAATATGTAGCGTGGCGCCGGGCGCCAATTTGTTTGCCAATCGAGGCGGGCATAGGGTTAAATTAATCTACCTACTTAAGAGAAGAATTTTTAAATGTGTTTTGATAGGTAGGTACACTTATCGACTAGTAGTAGGTACTCTGAAATATTATGTAACGTTTCCCATTCGTGCACTACATCACCATCATCATTTCAGCCGAAAGATGTCCACAGCTGGACATAGGCCTCCCCCAAGCACCGCCACTTCGACCGGTTCACCTGCATCCAGCGGATGTGCACTGCATAGAGCAGATGAATAGGTGTGGCGACCTTAACTCATAACAGCTAGGTATGTAGGTACGAAGTATCATATATTTGCGTGTAACCTGAAGTAGTTTAAAAAAGTCGCACCAGGTCACCACATCAAGGCAGAAAATTACGTCTATCAATTAAATTATGTGGGAATCCTTTTCAGGAAAATCAAGTTTCAAGGGGATAGACAGGCTTGCTTAGCTTGGATGTCTAAACTCAATTAAAATAGTTTTTAGATTGACAAAATTCTCTCACGATCTAAGACAGTGGGGCGAAACCTGTACGACACTGTGGAGAGACGTAGTAGGTATGCCCAAGATATCGAAGAATGCATCACGCCAGTTCAAGCTGAACCAACTTTCTACAAGACTACCAAATGTACAATGGCATAAGTTGCTCTAAAATTAGTGAAATTGTATGAAATTTAAAAAAAATGAAGTATTCATCAATTTGTAGGCTAAGGACTGAAAAGATAACGTTGTATCTAAAGATTCTAAGTTTTAATACAGTTTAGTTTATCTATTTCTTTCTTTCGATAGGTACTGATACTTTTTTTCCTGAACATGCTGTTATTACAGTTATAGATCGGTAGTACAGTGAGCCTCGAAAATGATGATCGATGTATATCGACAAGAATGCATTAAAATTGTCTAATATCTATTCTTAGAGAGATTGAGAAGAAGACACATTAATTCAGTACGTATTAATGTGTCTTCTTCTCAATCGCTCTCTCACTGCTGAGAATCGTGTCTCCGTATAAAATTTTCAACGGTCTTTTCCATCTGTTACGATCAGTGGCCAGTGGAGTGCGGGGCTGATTGGTATCGCCAATAACTCGGATATTTGATCCGACCATCTTTTTGGGCTTCGGCCTCTAGGTCTTTTGCCCTACATCTTTCCAGTCACCATTAGAAGTTCCATGTTATTGGTATGCGAGGAATGTGGACGAAGTATCTCACGATAGCTACGAAACATATTGAACATTAGGTACTTATTTGTAGCTACACATTAATACAGTATTATGAGACACAAATTGTAGGCAATCAAATGATTTATGTCGATGTAAAATATTTTTGAAGCTTTCTGTATCTGTACTGTAATGAGTAATGACATAATGTTCTGACTTTAGCATTTTTTTTCCATTCTGCTCAACATCTTTAATGATATTGAGTAAGTTTACGCAATCGTTGCACGAAGTTTAAGTGAGTACGTACCATTAACAGCATGTTTGCAGCACTGGGTCGTACTTTGGTGCGAAAGAAGTTATGATACAACACTATTTTTCTTCGCACTACCGACCGCCGAGGGTGTAAGGCATTGTCAGGTATCAAATGTGGTGGGAACGCTTCTGCAATTAAACAAAACAAACTTTGTATACCCGATACGAAAACATTGACTACAAATTATAAAAGTTGATTTCATAATCACTATTGATCGATACGTGTTAACTACTTCAATTCATTTTAGTACGTCCTTGAGTACTTAACTCAAGGACGTACTAAAATGAATTGAAGTAGTTATATTTTAAATAAAATTTAAATTTATTTCTTTAAAATTGTGTTATCAATACAAAATTCAAGTTACAATAAAATACACTTACGTTTTTTACTCCAAGGTTTGAATGTTTCCAACTCAACAGCTATATTTAATAAGAGCAAAGCTTGGATGAACAGTGCGCCTCGTATGTGCATGCTATAACATTAAATAAGTTATGGTGAACGTTTTAATATAGGTAAATCACAACAACACTGCATCACGCTACATTTTTTCTAAATCAATCAAACCGTGAATTTCATTATAACAACTAATAAGACTGGGTACCTACCCAAACATTCCACTTCTACACACATTAACTTTAATTAGTTCAATTTCAAAGGCAATGAACTGTTGTACTTTAATAAATCATTGCCAATTTAATTTAGATCTATTTTGCTAAGTAGAGCACCAACGACCGATTCATTGTGTCGCCGTTAATCAAAATTATTAAGCAACTATGTCACTTTATAGCTTCAGTAAGAAACAATTTATTATCGAATCAGAAAACGCCATTTTCATTATTGCGTCTCAGATAACAACGATATGCGTTAATTTCAATTTAAGTAATTAAAGTTTGACAAATGCATATGCATGACAAATGCATGACAAATTAACAGCTCTGTTTTATAAATAAACTATAGCGCTAAACCAAGAATTTATTATTTTAGTACTTACTTTTCGAAGTTAATAATGGCACTGCTATTGATAATAATATTTTTGTACTTAATACAGATTTGTCTACATCACACTCCGAGGGTTGATCACACGAGACTGCTCCTCTTAACAAAGGTGACTGAAAACATTCTCACGACGAATATGTTTATTTGATTACAATCTCTTGAGAATTTTGATGGTTTAATAAATGTGTGGCAATCACAGCCGCGCGTCGCGAACGCTTCAATTGAAATAAGCACAAGTCTATAGTGCCATACTGACCATGCCGACAACTACAAAATAAATGATCCTTGATAAACGTGTCGTAGCTACCTAATACAAAAAATGACTGACAAGGCATGCACGATTGCAGAATGTGTTCAACAGGGTTCTTTTGATTAAATGTTGACATGTTATTAAGTTTAAACACTAATTACGTACAGTACAGGTCATAAAATATTTTTTTCTGAAAGACTAATTGAGGAAACCGAGTACGGTTGAGAGCGTTTCATGAATTTCATCTGCACATACCATTAGATGGAGTTAATTATCTGCTTCTTACTGGCTCGCTTTTGGTATAACAATTATAATATTATTCATTAAGTTGATATTGTTCGAATTTTATTCATTTTGTCTGTCCGCAAACTATGCTTTTGTAAGTGCCCAATTAGCTTTGGCTCTACCTTCCATACATTTGACCAACCTTACCATACAACTGTCTTGGTTGTATACCTACATATCTAATATTGTTAGAATTGTGAAGGAACTCTAATTTTACTTTAAGTATGCATACGCAGTACTTTACCTACATATTATTAGTATTTTCAATTCATAATATATTGTTAACATGTCTCCTACCAAATACATCATTCTTGTGGCTACGGAAGTGCGGAACTCACGGCAGCTGTGAATTTTGTACCACTACTTATGACCTTACAGTTATCATAATTAATTTGTATTCAATGTATATTCGTGCAGGTAATCTTCCGGTGTGTACCTTTGGGAATAAATAGAAACATTGACCTTTATACAACCACCTTCAACCTTGCAGATCTTTTTCGATGGTTTTGGATGGCTGAACTGAAACAATTTATAGTCTCTATCTGTATGATCAGGTTAAGCTACGCTTGCCGGGGTTGGTCCGTGGATGGGTGACCATTTTCACATATCGAGACTCCTCCGTGCCTCGGAAAGCACGTTAAGCCGTTGGTCCCGGCTGTCATTTGTGGATCTTTGACAGTCGTTACGAGTCGTCAGAAGCACGAAAGTCTGACAACTAGTCTAACCAAGGGGTATCGTATTACCCAGTTACTGGGTTGTGGAGGTCAGATAGGCAGTCGCTCCATGTAAAATACTGGTATTCAGCTGCATCCGGTTAGACTGGAAGCCGACCCCAACATAGTTGGGAAAAGGCTGGGCAGATGATGATGATGATATCTGTATGATATAAGAAAGAAAGGGCACGGCAGGAGATATGCCTACTTATAGGTAACCGAGGACTTTTTTAAGTACATAAGGTGCATCAGCTGTTCCCTACATTTATGTTCACATAGCTCGTCAAAATGTAGGGGAACAGCTGATATTTTTTGCGTGATTTCAGGGTTGGCCCCATTTGTGTTCCACGCGCGCGCACCTAAAAGAGATGTCAGCACAATTGGCGGGGTCCGCTAGGACCGATGCCTGTGAGGGTTGCGGGAAAGTCCGAAAGGGATACCGGGACCCTTGGCAACAGGCAACTGAAGGAACACGGGTGGGTTTTAGTCAGTAAAAGTCTGACACGCCCCTCCCGCTCCGCCCAGAGCGGGAGAAGTCATTTGACGATTTCCCACACTCAAAAAAAAAAGGGGTTGGTCCCATAGTGAAAGTTGATCTTAATGATGAGTACAATGAATCCTTAAAATATTTCGTGTTAGAAAGATACACCTTATACAGGGTGTTAGGGTAAACACCGTTATCCTTGCAACCAGTGGTTTGGTTTCATTTATAGAACGTAAAATCAATGGAAAATTACAACTTTTTTTTAATTTTTTTAGATCTAAATTTTACCACAAGAGACGCAAGTTCGTTGCCCTGTGCGCTAGGGCAACGAACTTGCGTCTCAACACGGGCCGGGGGTACGGGATGTGACCTGACTGGCAGCGAGCGCGATCCCTCCCTTAGTCAGTCAGCTGTTTCGCTAGCAAGCACGGTGTCAGATAGTAACTTTTTAAAATCTTTTAATGAAAATGACGTTTTGTTTTTGTTGTGTTCAGTCATTTATTTTTATATTTAAGTCAACTACCCATGGTTTGAATGACAAGAGTGTTTACCCTTACATCCTGTATAGTTACATACAATACATATTTACTTATGCTACTATATTTTTAAGTATGTGTATTCTGCCGTTTCCCGCGCATATCCTAATTTGGGTGAAATGCACTTTGTTTTTGTTGTTCTTTATTCCTTTGCCTTTTTATTAGATATAGGGACCACGGGGAAAAAAATCCCGTGGTCCCTGCCAGGGACTACGGGAGGCACCACTGGGAATAAATTCTTATTGAGGCATTACCCTATCTGAAAATATAGCCGTAGATAGCCAATATAGATATAGATTAAAGTGATGCAAGTGAAGCTTGGATATTCAGCTAGTTAAGTATTGGTGACAAATGTGATAATATAACTTATCTTTTAAAATAATAAGTCGCTGTACGGCAGTTTAACGATGCATGAGCAAGAGTCGATGAGGCAGAAAACGAAACGAATCTTGAACAAATGTAGATATTTGTAAGTAATGTAAAATGTAACGGACACAAGTACCTACCTAACCAAGATTATGCATTGTATTAAAATATGATTCAGTTATTCACGTCGAGTATGTAACTGAAATAAAATAAAAACCTATTCATAGATAAATAATAGGATCACTGGTACATCTGCGCATGATTTCTAACAGATACTGAAGTACTAGCAGATACTATTCGGAAGTACGCTACTCGCTGGGCAGTACCCCACCCCTCACAGCTGCTGACCCATGAATTCGTCACTGCGCAGCGACTCGCCTCATGTTCCGAGACGCCATTAAGTTTGAATCGGGGTGTAGGTACTAATAAGACTTGGAGTTTTTAGCACAGTGTCGATTCGATTCATAGAAAAAACTCGGGAGCCCTAATTAAACGTAAAAATATAGTTCTCGTTTTTTTTTTTAGATTATTTTTTTTTTCTTTTTGGTTGGTATATTGGCGTGTGCTAGCTGACATATGGCTAATTAGATTCATGTTTTATGTTGCGTAATGTAAATGATTTTGCAAACTTTTGTATAGAATCAAATTTTTCTAACTGAACAGACAGCTGTGCTGCTGGGGATTTTGTTGCGCCACTTCTTCTTCCCAGTTAAAGCACTAGGAAGTGGTGAAGGGTGGGCGTTTTGGGGGGACTGTCTTATGTAATTTTGACGTTCGAAAAGTGCTGATTCTCAGCCTAGTTTGAATAAATGGATTTTGATTTTGATTTTGAAACCCTAATTTGTATCCTTGAATGGATAAATGAGTTTTTCAGGTTGCTGTGTTGATAAATTCCTATGGGCCAGTTCTCTATTGTCGAGTAATCTAATGCATGCCATATTCAGTAGGTAGGCAGCTGAAAATCTTAGCGCCCACAATGTGCAGAACCAGTAGTATTTACCTACGCCTATTTTCCGTATAAATCTTTAACTGCGAACTTCCAGATCTACGAGAAACTACGTATTTCGAATTAACCCTACCGTGGCTCCACGCCACAAACAATTGTTTTTTAATTGTTTTTGTAATTACGGCATTTAACCACAATTCCAAAGACATAACTTTGCTATCTTCATTGCACAAGGTTATATCTGAGCAGTGATATGTTTACCTACCCTTGAGGACTCATTTGCGCTAGTGTTTCAGATATGCAGTAGGTATGATCGTGCTATTATGGTGTGTTGTTTTGTCATAAAGCTGGTATACACATACCATAACATCACGCCTTGTTTCCAGAGAGTTATTCCAGATGGAAAAACCCAATAACTCTTTAGCTGACCTGGGAATCGAACCGAGGACCTTATTGCTCAGCAGTAGCGCTGACCACTAGACCAACGAGACAGTTGAAAACTGGTATAGATTCTCTCTATACTCCCAATAACTCTTTGGCCGACCTGGGAATCGAACCGAGGACCTCATTGCTCAGCAGTAGCGCTGACCACTAGACCAATGAGACAGTTGAAAACTGGTATAGATTCTCTCTATACTTTGTACGGATCGGGTATAAGTACAGCACATTCGCAATCAACTCGAAAATTCAGTCCAACATGGTTCTAAATGCAATCATCAAAACCATGATGTCTTCTTTAGATAGTTCATATTTTACAGGACACATTTTACGATAGTCTTAACTGTTTCTTGTAAATAAAATACAGTTATACACGTTTCTCTGAAAAAAGTAATTGACTGAAACTGCGATTCATGTTTGTATGTATCATCATAATGTTTTCATTTATATTTGGCCAGCATCTAGACGGATAAGCTAAGCCGCCGCTGTGAGAATAACGCGAGCCCACCGTTCGAGACATCCTAATTCTTCTCTCCGCTTTCGTGGATACCGGCCCATACCTTCATCATCTTCAGACCACTGGCTGTAATAGACCATGCGTGCAATGTATCGATGCTTAAAAAAAGGTTAATTTATACTTTACAAGTAATGAGCCCGGCGAGTTTTTCCATCGGCCAAAAAAAAACGAACTTCGTTGGTAACGGCGCCGGCGGCGCGCCGTTATCTAATGCAACTAAATTAACACCTTGAATCGCATTCCCATTGTGATTACTATTATGAATCGAGACGTTCACACGTATTTCATAACAGTCAGTAGCCACTTAGTTATTAAATGCTAGGCCTTCTTTATAGACTTGTTTAGGTTAACTTTTGTAAACGAATCAATTGAAATACGCCTACCTGTTACAATTCATTCGTTACTTACCCAACAATAAAACGAATTCCAATTAAATGCATCATGATGTTTCATATTTTTATTAAATATTATTATAACCAACGTGGGGCTAGAGGTAGGTACGTGTTTACAAATTAATAGACATGGTAGGTTGTAGGTATGGGCTGACGGTGAATGAATGAAGTGCTGATGAAAAACATTTTCCAATAAACACAAATTGACTCGTGAACTCGCTGGTAGATCGAAACTGAACGGGTAAAACGGCAACCATAATATTAGGTCCCTACCTATGAAATCAGCGTTTTGTTTTGTATGGGGAATTTTAAAGAAGTTGCATTTTTCATACTAACATTTTCTTAAATTTATATAACAACCATGAACACTAATGTTTTAAAACTTTTATGCACGTATAAAAACTAAGATAATGTATGCCACTTAGATTAAGCGACAAAAATAAGTTTTGGCTAAGTTAAAAAAAAAATTGTGGTCATTTCTGCTAACAAAATGAGGAGTCATTTTTAACCGACTTCTTCAAAAAGGAGGAGGTTCTCAATACGTCTGTTTTTTTTTTTTTTGTATGTATGTTACGCGATTACTCCGCCAATTATGAATCGAATTGATGATTCTTTTTTGTTTGGTAGGTCATGCTTCAGAGGTGGTCCCATGTAAATTTTATTAATTTTGCTTGCGTAGTTTTTGAGTTAGCTTCAATTATTACGTATTTTTCACACTTAGCGCATGTAGACGATATAATTCTTTCACTCTTTCACCGTTATTTACATAGCAGGTAGTGGTATTCGAATTTGTGTGGGGTAGGTCAACTAAAAAGTGGAAAATACAACTTTTTACAAAAAAATAACAACCGACTTCAAAAAAATAACACTAAAAAAGTGAATAATAACTTTAATTTCGGAAGTCGGTGGCAAAAAACGAAAATTGAAAAGCAAAGACAAACTAAGATAATGTATGCCACTTAGATTAAGCGACAAAAATAAGTTTTGGCTAAGTTAAAAAAAAAATTTGGTCATTTCTGCTAACAAAATGAGGAGTCATTTTTAAGGTATTTCTTATGTTTAGAAAACCTAAGTAGGTAGTATGGTTTTTTTACTATTGGTAGTCTATGATGGTCATTATTCGATATAATACCAAGCAATTGATGAATATTTTAAATCATACAAGTGACGAGGTTCTCTATTTGTGAGAAAAAAACGCCAATTTAATAGGTGGGGACCCAATATTATACTGACACATAATGTAAAATGAATAGGTAGGTACCTACTTTAAAAATTAACAAAATCCAACTCCCTATCCAACTTGAGGGTAAGAACTAATGTCTCAGAGTCACCATCCCAGTTAGCCTTAGATCGATCAGGGTTGACCTCGTGTGGAAGAGGCAGTATCAAAGAATGTTGCGAAGATGTCACCGTGATAGTGCTGGTATCTACGATCAAGTCCACATTTTCTTTCTTATCTCCTGGCATTTTTATTCTGATGATAAGATTCTCGCAGCTAGCTGACGCTGGTGTTTTTGCGCCAATCTGTAACAAGCAAAAAACACAATTCATGTTCCTAACTATGTACACACGCCTACACATCAAGCTATACATTTCCAGTTTATGCTGATCTCGCATTGTATAGGTTTTCCGTACCATGCGAGGTCAGCTTAAACTGGAAATGTATAGCTTGATGTGTAACCGTGTGTACCTACTTAGATACGTCTTATATGTTTACCGTGCTGAATGACCTAAGTAAATTCATTAAGTTTTTGCTAGACCGTTTTTAAACATTTTGCCAGTTTTTGCCTAAAACACACTTTGTTATTTTAAACTTTTGTATAATGTTGAATACCTAGGTAGGCACAATTAGTAATGGTAGCTAACATAGCCAGGTAGGTAAGTAGTAATCCTAATCCTAATCCTAACTAAGTAATATTATAAATGCGAAAGTGAGTTTGTTCGTTACGCTTTCACGCTAAAACGGCCGACCGGATTTAGATGAAATTTGTCACATGGGTAGACCTTTGAGTCCACTTTTTCAGCTGAACGGATTTCTTACAGACAGACTTGTTTACTTTCGCATTTAAGCTCAAAACACACACCAGGCGGGTGTCGGGCGCGGGAGAGGTACGGCGGGCATAATAAATTGTAATCCAAGGAATTATATGCATGTCAACACACAGAATGCGGGTGCGAGTCGTGCGCAGCGTGTCGTATTTCGTTCGTTTCGTGAATATTTACAAAAAAAATCTGGCGATGGGTCTCTGGATTATGAAAATTTTAAATGTTATTATTTTAGTTTCTTTTATTAATTTAAATTAATTCTTTACACAGGCGATGATATTATCCATATTCAATTTTTTATTATATTATTTCATGAACCCCAATCCTTTTCCTTTTTCGTTCGCAGTAGAAATAATAACTTCTTCGTCCGTGTCCGAATCACCCGACATTTTCAATCACACTGCAACTGCTGCCGCCTGGCTAGGTCCGTCCGCGCCCGACCAGCTGCCGTCCCGCGCCCGACCCGCAGCCATCACGCGCTCATGCTTTGTGTGAACACGATGACAGCGCGGCTCTCGCGAAGAAAACGACCCGACCCGCTCCCGACACGCACCCGCCTTGTGTGTGTTTTGAGCTTTATAATACTTAGTACTAGCTGCGCCCTGCGTAAATCTCGATCCCGTGGGATCGGGATAAAAGTATCCTATGTCCTATTCCAGGTCATGGTCTACCCATGTGCCAAATTTCATCCAAATCCGTTCAGCCGTTGTAGCGTGAAAGCGTAGGTAACAAACAAACAAACTCACTTTCACATCTATAATATTATAGTTTGAACATCGAGATATAAGTACTAACGTACTAGAGAAGCTACGTCAAATAACTGAATTGTCCTATTCTTCGTATTGAATCTTTAGTTCGCTGCAGCGCTAAAATAATAACAATTCATCTAAACCGTACCTAATTTACCACAGTGCTAGATTTGCTGCGGAAGTGTATTTATTCTCGGCAAAAAGGTCTTAAGCGCCATGTAAATCACGGCACTACGCGTTTTCTTCGACAAACTTCGGCGCGATCGCCGCAGTTGAACGAGACAAAGTAGGAATTTACGGTGTCTTCTCTAGTACGTTAGTACTTATATCTCGATGAGTTTGAAGGATTATTTTGATTTTGATTGGTAGTAGGTAAGTTTGTACTTACCTGAAGATAAACGTCTTCCGCGGATACAGACTGTTGATAGTTCATGGTATACTCAGGAGTCTTAAGTCCTCGCAAGCCCGCACCAGCCTTTCCTAAGTTGTCGATCTCTTTTGCCTCCTGCTCCTCATATTCTTCAATAGTTTTTGGAGTCGTGGAGTGCGCTTTTTCGGATGGTGGAATTTTGCCTCTCGTTGAACTTATGTCAAATCCTAAGAAATAAAAACAGGTTTATAGAATTTATGACTGTATAAAAACATCTATCTACTTGCTATTAGGTTAGGAGAGTATTTCGGGTAGGCAGGTACCTACCAATCAACCTGCCTGGTACCTGCTACAGAACAAGATAGGTAGGTAGGCACCGGAGAAGCCTTAATAATCATGAAGTGTTATCTGAGTCTGGTCACCCTAAGTAAGAAAGTCGCAACTCCTGCGCAAGAGCAAAAGAAGAAGGTGAATATCCTATCTACCTATTTTATGCCATGTTTTATAAGAAAACAGCACGATGCCAAGTGCGGGTCGAACCACGTCCAAGGAAGGGTTCCGTAGTGCCAAGGCACAGTACCTAGGTATCGTTTTATCGACAGCAAAAATAAGTATTTCTTAGTACCTACTTGCCTATTTCTCGAAAAAATCTGAAAAACAAACTTATTCCTGCGGTTATAATGAAAATATCC
The DNA here is from genome assembly GCA_947522985.1 of Lithophane socia. Taxonomy (NCBI): domain Eukaryota; kingdom Metazoa; phylum Arthropoda; class Insecta; order Lepidoptera; family Noctuidae; genus Lithophane; species Lithophane socia. Next base: position 10,611,297 of record OX383256.1, on the reverse strand, counting down.
CTTATCTCAAAAACTGTTGACTTATACATCGTCATTTAGAAATACACCATTGTTTAGCGATGCACAGAATAGACATCCTCCTTCCTATTTTCATCAATAGGTATGACAATTGGTAGCTACTAAATGCAAATAATCTCCTAGTAAAAAAAAATACTATGTAACGTCCATACAGACGGACAGACAGACATGATGAAATTATCAGGGTTCCATTTTAGCCATTTGGTTCCGGAACCTTAAAAATATAGGTTCTAAGTCGACCCACTGACCAGGTATCCCTATCGTTGCTGACGGCTGTCGCGCAGTCGGGTAAAAATTATTTAGGTAGGTGAAACCTGGAATAGGTACCTGCAGATGGCAAATCGTCTCCTTGAAGAATTTCTGGTTCAGGTGGTCTCAACAGATTCACGAGACTTTCCATATTAGCCGCTGTGAACTCCATTTTGATGCCTTCCGAAGTTCCGACTGTACACAAGATACCTACAGCGCAAAACAATTTGAACAACTGCTCGAAATAATAATTGATATTTTACGTTTCGTTTGTTTAATCAATGCAGTTGGCAACGTCTTACGTTGCTAGGATACCGATTCCATTCTCATTGGATTCCCCATAAATTGTGTTCAGACAGGTTCGGAAACGATTTCGATAAGGAGGTGGTAACTAGTGACTAACGAAGTTATAATATGTTTGACCTAGGAATCGAACCCCACGCTTAGCGCATCTTCGCTCAGCTTATCAGCTTGCAACAGAGTAGCAACCACTAGAACAGTTTAGGGATGCGCTGTTGAAATTATTTGCTTACGTATTTTGCAATTCGCAGATCAGTGACAGGTTGTTTACTTATACAGTATGTTATCTAACGAAGGGCGTTCGTTCCCGTTAACATGCAATAGTATAGCGTCTATACTAGGTATACATGCAAAAAAAAAAATACCATTAAAAAAAGTTTTTTTGATTTTTTTGTAGTAAAATATTCACAAAAAATATTAAATTGATACGGAAAAGAAACACTCTGTACACGCACACTTCGATGGCCCCTGGTAATAAAGCGGTAATATCAAAAATCGAATTTTACGGGAGAAATAAAAGAAGCTAATTTGTAGCAAAGAATAAAAGAAGTTAATTGGTAATAATTGCAGCGTTTGTCTTTCTACGTTGAAATACAAGTGTGCGTGTACAGAGTGTTTCTTTTACGGTATCAATAGTTTTGTAAATATTTTAATACTTAGGTACTTATATTTTTTTTTTGTGGTAATATTGTTTTTAGGATGTCGTATGCACGCTATACATACGCTATACTATTGCGGGTTAACGGGAACGCCCTTTGTTCGTTAACATAATTTATATTTCGGAGCAGGTACTTTTCTACAAGTGCCTAGCCCACCTAGGTAGGTAAACTAGGGTAAACAAACTATAAGAAGACGAATAGTCTGCAATAAGCAATGATTATAGCGGAATAATATTGTAGGTAGCCCTACAAAAGAATTATGCCGCTGGTGTGGTGTCGGTCGTTTTGTTTGATTGGTCAGACTGTCAGTTACCGTAGACAGAGAATGATAATAGTCATCACATTTTTATCACAGAGTACCTACATTTTTATATACAGTATGCAAGGGTAAACACCGTTGTCACTCAAGCCATGGGTAGTTGACTTAAATATAAAAATAAATGACCCAAGTAACAACAAAAAAAACCTTATTTTCATTAAAAGATTTTAAAAAATAAATATCCGTCACTATCCCGATACTCATGGATACGCGTTCGAGAGACTGCGAAACAGCTGACGGCCGGTCATGTAACGTCCCGGGCGCCCCGCCCGCCCCCGCCAACCGCCGGCCACGGCCGGTCGTTGCCCTTGCGTGTAGGGTGAAATATTCTTGTGGAAAAAGGTAGATATTATTTTTAAAAAAAAAGCTGTATTTTTCCATTGATTTTACGTTCTATAAATGAAACCAAACCACTGGTTTCAAGGATAACGGTGTTTACACTAACACCCTGTATAATGTAAACTTGTTCAGCGATTACTGTAGCTAGTGCCATCTATCAATAAGGTTCAGAACTTTAGCTTTGTATGTTATGATAGATAGTGCAAAGTATACATTATTATTTATACAGGCACGTATTGACTTTTGGATTAGTGATATTGGCTACGAACTTTAATTTATTTTTTTAATAATGCTTGCATTTTAATACAATTACTTACTTACTCTTATTGCTTTACGTTTAATTATTATTACCTACTGATTTAAGTTTTTAATAACATTTAATTTTGTATGTGATAATTGGCAAAACAGTGCACTACCTTCTATTTTTAGATTTTTGTTTCACAAATAAATTATTCTATTCTATTCTCACGCAAGTAGGCAATCATAATTAATTATAATTGTTTGTGCATACATACAGATGACATGCAATTTTAGTAATATAGGGAAAAAATATTAGTATGTCTGAAAAGCTATTATCAATCAATATTACTACTACTAAATCAGTACTGTTATGTGTACTTTGAGAAAACTATTTGATTGTAGTCTCTAGGTTTATGTTTTAAATACATAATTGGACCGATTTAAGCAAAAATGATCCAACCCACAACCTCGACAATTTCGAGTTTTTGTGACATAAGTACTGCAAATAAGGTATATTTTAACATATCAAAGATACGAGTCTTTGGCATATTAAAATACAGGTAAAGGTCACAAAAACTCGAAATTGTCGAGGTTGTGGGTTGGATCATTTTTGCTTAAATCGGTCCAATTAACTTGAACTTAAGAATTAAGGTACCTCTGCTACAAACTAGGGCCCATTAATCCATCAAATCATGCAAAGTATGATTTAAAATAATACTAACAAAATCATTTAGTTGTATTTTATTATAATTATTAGGGTTAATGCACAATTATACATCTAATGCATCAAAATTCGCAAATAACACATGAGTAGGAGTAAATTTAAGGGAAGCCATCATCATCCTCTTCTGCCATCTCCTTAGCCAGCTCCAAATCCTGTTGTTCTCTCTCACGTCTCTCTTCAGCACTCTCCAGTTCCTTCCCATATGATTTTGGTGGGTACCTCATAGCCTTGACACTCTGGTTGTGCAAATCCAAACAAAATGATATGCGTTGGTGGAAGGCAAGCTGTGGCTCCCTTGTGCAATAGAGGTCAGAACTCTCCTTGTTACTCATATATCCCTTTTCGGGATCAAGGGTAGCCTCAATAACTCCATCTCGGATAGCTTTAGCAACAATAAATTCTGCATCTTCAGCCGAGTCTAGGCCTAGTTTCCTAGCTATATCTTTAGGAGAAATACGTGAGTATGAAAGTCCAATCGAGCGGATGGCAGTTTTAATAACATTCTGCCTGAGGCGGAGAATCAATGTGAAAGTGTGATCACTTCGGAACTGGGGGCCAAAGCCCTCAAGGACTTCCCCAAATCTCTGCAAGTTTCCAAGTCTTACTGCTTGAGTAAGTTGGAAATAAGGTGCCAAAGCTTTGCGTAGCGGAGCTTGTCTAAATATAGCTCTTTCAGGAATATCTCCCAACAGTAACTCAACCACAATAGCTAACTTCTGGACAGTTTGACGGAATCCAACAGCAGCAGTCTGAGGAGCCTTCCTCAAGGCTTGCACCAAATGTTTGTGAGCATCACTGTACTCCAGACGAGCAGCCTTGATTCTTCCAAGGTAATACAAGAATCTTGCCCACTCATTATTACTTGCATTTTCAGGGAAAACCGACTTGCTGACAAGTTTATCGGCTTGATCATACAAAGAATAATGCAAATAGTTGCGCAGAAGACAGTTTATTAGTACTGCTTGGCCTTCATAGTCATTTCGCAGGGTAGATGTACGAAGTCTTGCATGCAGTAATCCTCTAATAAGATCTAATTTATTAGTTAGTTCAAACACTCTTGAATGGTAAAAGTAGCATTTCGCAGCAATCAAATCAAGAGTTCTTCTGTTTTGAGCTAAGACCTTATTCATCAGCTGCTGTGAGCACTCGGTAGCTTCTTCCAGCCTATTGGTGTCCAGCAGGCGCAGCAGTACCAACAGGTGCAAGTACACATCGACTTCTGGAACAGGTTGCTTGGGCGCACTGCGAGAGCGAGGTGGCTCGATGTCGACAGCGCCAGGTAGCGGGTTCTCCACAAACGCAATCAATACTTCTTTGTCACCACTTGACGGATAAAGTTGGTTGAAAATAGCACGTAAGACGTTGCCATTTAACTTCCTTCTGGTACTGGGAAGAGATCTCAATACTCGCATAGCAAACCTAGGCTCCTTAGAAGTAACAGCTTTATCTATTTGTCTTACATGCTCCCTCAAATCTTGAACAGCAAGTACATCTGCATCTTTCTTTACTTCGGGCGTTTCTGCATCACTAGCTGCTGCAGGACTTTCCACATTTTTCATTTCAACATCTTCCGCAGGAGCCATTTTATAAGCTCTGTAATAATTTTCCCAATAAACACAAAAGTCTTTGCAAAATTGGTGATTGTAATATTTTTCGACCCTTTTGTCAAAAAATGCCGAGTAACTATAAAGCGTTGTAGAACATGTAGAACAGATAAAACAACATCTCTAGTACTTATTTTGAAATTATATGTTATTGCTATCTCTTTCTTATTTATATACTACGTATCGTTGGTTCTCTTTTTCTCAGTAGGATTCCTATGCAACACATGTATCATTCATATCCTTGAAATATGAATGGAACACGAATACAAAAAGCTGTTCGGATACATATTTTACAAACTAAATGGAACATTGACAGAAATAAAAAAAACAAGCTTCAAGCTGGAATAAAGTACCTACGCAGTAAAACTTAAACGAGCGATAGACGTGCGAGCAAGTACTCGTACTTATGACTCGGCGAGCTTACTCGCTTCAAATGAGGAGTTTCCTCATTTGGAGCCAATTCTGGGTGCAGAGAACGTAATACTTAATTATTTATATAATTAATGGTTTCTGTACCGTAGACTGTTGTAGAGTTCTTTCGTTTGAAGCCAATCTTAGGTGTAGACTCAAGTCATGCATCATAAATAAATGCATTAGCCGCCTTTCACGACACGTGCTTTTACTGGCGATCAGAGTGTTCACGATTGAACGCGGGAAAGCTTGCACGCGCATTCGTGGGTGATTGTTATAATTTTTTAGTTTTTTTGTGTTTTTATTCAGAGTTTTTTTGTGTTTTTATTCAGAGAGGAAAGAGTGTCCGTGTACAGGCTAATCACGCGTGATTCAGTATGGGAAACTGCCATTTTACGACGGCAGTCGTTTTCACAAAAACGGGCGTGTAAATTATGTTCGAAGCGCACAGACTTGAACACATGATAGGTATGTGGAGATGCGCGAGCGGGCGGCGCGCGCGTGCATTCTCGTTCTCGTTTTTTATCTTTACATGCACCGGATCGCCCACGTACTTACTCAGCGGTTTTAAAGTCCGCGTACTTAGCATGACACACGGGCGAGTAAGCTCGCCGAGTCATAAGTACGCGTACTTGCTTGCACGTCTATCACCCCTTTAAAGGCGGCTATTGTCTTCGGAACTGAATCAACTTGTAAAATTTCAACTACGTAGGATAAGAGGAAGATTTGACAAATACATACATACTAACTAACAAGGCAAGTTAAAATAAAAGCTTGTAAATAGAGATTTCAACATGTTTCATCGTGAATGTTTCACCAGTGCAAACGCACTAAGTAGGTAGTTAGACTGCGGTTTGGGGATTGAACAACATGAGAATAATTTTAGAATGTAATCATAGAAAGTATGCCGAGTGATAAGCTGGGATACAAAATGCAATGAAGCGATCTTTTAGGTGCATTGAGTTTTTTTTTTTTTTATGGAGCTGTGTTTGATCTTTTCAGAAACAACTTTTCCATAGACGGAAAGGCATCTCCGCAACTGTCATATTGAATAAAATTTAATTGGGATAGGACTTTAAACTCTATGTGTTGGGCGTAAAGTTGTTATTTTTTCATTCTTTACTGTGTCTTCTGTACGTAGCACCTTTGTCTATAAGCATGCTTTTGTCTTTGGCTTGCCTATTCCATAAACTATAGACGAGACTAAACTACTAGCATTGCCTGTAGTTGCTTAACCAATATACTGTACTTGTAAAATACGGATAAAAAGCATACAATACTAATGTTACAATCGAATATTCTTGGATTACAACCATCACATTGTCACGATAATTGCGTGTGCCAAATATTGTAAGCAACGGACGCGCTTCGGCTGCAGGGGACCGGTTGATTCTTTACATAAAATTTCAATGTGTTCTGGAAATGGTTTGCAAAGAGGACGTGGTATCATGGTTTAAAGAATTGGAAAGCTATAAACGCATAGACGCGATGTGTACGTTATTAAATATGTGTTTGCCATTTGAACTACGTTTCATTGGCACATACCTAGAGGAGCTAGGTAAGCGGGACTTTCAGGAGTTGCGTGGTGCCGAACTAAGAGCCAACAACCCCACAGACCTGGCTGCGGACATCGGAGGCGCTAACACAGACCCCAGGACGCGACGGAAAATGGCCTTGTATGTGTCGTTGTTACGCTCGTGTAATTTCGCGTGTGCTACCACATTGTACAATGCCATGGTCAGTTTGGAGCAGAGTGGCTTGTTGAAGGGCTTGTACGGCGATCTCCTGGAAGAAATTCTACTTCTGTATACGATGGCGTTACATCATCCAGCGTTTACGTTTGATCAAAAGTCACATTTTGGTGAAATATTAGACAAATTAAAAATGGAAGATCAGCGGATACAATTTCCTGAACCACAAGAGCATATAAATGTAGTCCCAGTGAGTGCATGCCATACACAGTCAAATATCACAGCCAACATGTCAATCCCACCGCCTAACTTGTCTAGCTTGGGGCCACCGCCTGGTATTGTGTTTGTCAAAACACCTGGGGTGCAGGTCAGTGTTGTCAAATTCTTACACCATCATAGTATTCCTAGAAGTAAAAAGCTGCCTTAGTTATTCTATGACCAAAATAAGTCTACCTGTAGCATTTTGTTATCATGTTTGTAGTGGGACTATATTTAAAATTAGAATTTCATTCATATTTGCGATATTCATAGTTTGATTTAAATAAATATACAAAATGGAAATCTAAATAAGATGCTTGTAGTCAAGGTTATTGTTTGAGAATTTATGTATGATAATGTTGATAGTGTCAACTTTGGCATTTACTTAGTACCTAAAATTTGTAAGTTGTTCACAAACAAAGCCTGTCTTATTTTAGATCAAAAATTTCTTTTGCTGTCCAAGTGAGACTTTGTTTTGCACATTTAACTCAAACCATAGTAGACCAAAATATTTTCATTTCTTAGTATTGAGAATGTAGGTGTTACAATTTATGAAACCTGACAAATGGGTGCACTGACTGGACTGGTCAACTCTTTCTGTGGTTCTTTCCACAAAAGACTACATCAGACACTTATCGGCATGGTCCTCATATGGCCTGACCAATATTATGTGTGGACTTTAAAAGAGACTGACCTCTGAATTTGTTTTGGTCTTTCTTCACAAAGTACATAAATGATTTTTGATAAAAGTGTTTTTGAACCAATTAACAGAAATAAATATCATTCATCATCATCATCATTTATCATTTACCATACATTGCTAACTTATAGATGACTGTTGTGCTCATAAACAAACTATTGATTGTATGCACTATTTAACAATAGAAAAGTAATAATCTTTCAATGTTTATGTGTACTACTATGGAATAGACAAACTAATTTATATTTCCTTATTTTCAACACTCATGGAACTTAGGCTGTTTATTATAACAAGTATCAAGTATCACTCATGGATGTTTTCATTACCATTAAAATGACTTGATGTAAATAATTAATTTCAATTTCTTATTTTGTCATGGTGTCTCAGTTCATGTTTCATATGATTTCATTTTATCATTATATTTATTTCAAAATTTACATACTCCAATAAGTTATAAAAAAAGAACATAACATTAATACCTTAATATGAATAAGATACATTTCATTTTAATATTTTTGCATGATTGTAGAATGAAAACTTCTTTTACATCACAAGATAGTAAATGATTATGCATTGTGATTACTTTTATGTAATGTTTAAATAAAGTCCATTATATTTCAGCCTCAAAGTACAGATACAGTGCCTGAACTCAGTTCTCCGCCAGTACTGACGGGAGCCGGGGGAGTAGTGCCCATGTTGAGTGAAGTTCCACACCCGCCGCCGGGCCTACCACTTCCACAGTACAGTATGGGAGAGTACATGGGGCACAACACTTGGCCTGCAAATATCATAGTATCACCTATAAATCCACCGCTTGAGGTAAAATGTTTTAAAAACATACTTCATTAACTTGCCATAATAATAGTTATAATTATGAAAAAAAAATACTATACACTTACAAATATAATTATGACTATTTTGACATTTTAAAACAATATATTGTAAATGATTACATTTCAACAGTTTTTATAAGTGAACTCATAGGTGATCTGAAGTCATTATTTCTCTGTCTCACACCATTCAGGTAAACATACAAAGGCCCTATGACCTAGTCCTGAAATAGTCTCATTCACACTCTTAATATTGTAGTGAATAGGAAAACAACTTTGAATTTAGTTGTCGGCGTTGTCACCCTCTAAGGCAAAATTTTCTTTCCCTATGTAAGGTTCAATTGACGATTTCCGACCGGACATAATTATGACGGTGAATTTATGCCGATTTCTAGCTCATACAATATAATTGTCACCCCATTTGTAAAGTACTTCATGGACGTAATCCTAACCAAGAGGCAAATAGCTAAATTGTACAATAATCGCTATTCTTGCATTGTGTGCAGTATTGTGTCGATTACAACGGCTATCTACTTATAATATGCGCTCGTATGAGCTCGGATAAATTAGACTGTATAATACTTGGTTGCTATATATATAACAATGTATTATTTAGTTTAAATATCTCTTGAGCTTAGTTGAACTCGTTGCAGGTAATAAATTACACGGCGGCTAGTGGCGCGCCGACGTCGCCGCTGGTGTCGTCGCCGGGCGACAGTCGCGCCGCGTCGCCGCGCTCGCGCCGCCGCGTGTCGCGCGAGCGCTCGCCGCCGCCCGGCGCGCCCGACCAGCCGCTGCCGCACCAACTTGCCGCCAACTTCGAGAGCCTGTCTGTCGCCGAGGTGGGTCACTCTCCGCACCAACGCGGCCCCTTCGCCGTGTTTGCAGCAGAACTACTTCGCCACAAACAGCCTCCTGCATTAATGCTGTTTTCACATGAGGCGAGTCTAGCCGCACAGTGCCGCGCGATCTTTATCCACAAAGAGTCGTTCCCACTATGTTGTGTTTCTTTAAAACAGCAACGCAAGTTGTCGCATTTAGAATAGATAATACTTAATTTTATAATATATGTGTGTTAATTTTCGTTAACCTGTATATTTTATGCGATATCATGCGTTTCTGTGAAATTAGCCAGTGAGCATGCAGGCTGCTTTCCAGCGAGCCAAGGTTCGCGTTCTCATTTATTTCCACTATGTGTTAACTGTTTACCGATTCAAAGATCGAATATAGTTGTATGGAAGCAGCCTGATTGGGCACTTGCTAAATTGCAATCAAAAACGTCGCCTCCAACCAATTAGCGCCAGTCAAACGATTGTACAAGTACCTACATGATCTTTTGTAAGAATTTGCAATTTATTACATACAATGCAAATTGAAATGGAAATAAATCCGTGCAAACGCGTGTCTGCGCGCAGTGTGATTTGGAAAAGGTGCGTCTCACGAACGACATGCTTATAACAGTATAAACCTTTACAGATGCGTCATAATATGGGCGACGAGCGGTTACGTGAACTGAGCGCGGTCCACCAGCAGCAATACAGATCGCTGGAGAAGCTGAACGGCGTGCGGCGGCTGACGGGCCCGTACTGCGGCGCGCGCTCGTCGTCGGACAGCGGCTCCAGCGCCGCGTCGTCGCCGCCCGACACGCCCGCGCCGCCGCGCCGCGCCGCGCCGCCCGCGCCGCCGCCCGTGCCCTTCCTGCAGTACCCGCGCCCCTTCGCCTACCCCACGCCGCCGCCGGCCTACCGCCAGCCGCCGCCGCCCTTCGCCAACGGCGAGCCGCCGCCCTACCCGGCGCCCGCGCCCTACGCCGGCTTCGTGTCCGTGCTGTACGCGCCGCCCAAGCTGTCGTGCTGGAACTGCGGCGCGGCGGGCCACGCGGGCCACGAGTGCAAGGAGCCCAGCATGGAGGAGATGACGCGCGCGGGCGGCTACCAGCTGGACTTCGGCGGCGCGCCGCCCGAGCCCGCCGACAAGTAGGTAGCCGGAGGAACTCTTCGCGACGTCCTTGTGTGATCTGTCCAGATTAGTACCAAAGTGTGAGGTCAAAAATTGTAAATATCGACCCCGGTCGCCCGGACGACTGCTGTCGGTACCCGGCGTCATGTGAGCCCTTGGAACGTGAAACCCGAAGGATTTCTTTTGATGTAGAATGAGATATTAGGTAGATCTATGACGTTAATATTACGAGCGCTTATCGGACTAATTTATTAGTGGGATGAACTATCTGTAATGTTTAAGAGTAATTGCACTTTCGATGTATTTTAGTAGGATTTGATGACATTCCAATGATTTTATTTTATTACTTGCATTAGAATATTTGGTAAAATTAACATGAATGTACTAAACAAAAAATTGTAAGTACTACATTCTGCATGATAATTAATCATTTATTTTATTATGCTTTAAATAATACGCAGTTCACCTATACAAAACCACTGGGGTATGATGCGCTTTAGGGCTGATTTTACCAAAGTCTATAAGATAACTTTTATCCATGGAATAAAAGTGACGTCACGTCGACACAGTTTTGTATACAAAAAAACTATTCAACATTTATTCGCCGGATAAAACTTATACTAGGCACTTATAAAAGTTTGGTCGAATACGGCCCTAAGGCCGTATTCATCTAAATGAAATCTGATAAAAAGTATAAATAAGTATAAATCACTATTTATACTTTGTAGCACAAAACTTACATCAAAATAAAAAATTATAATTTTATGCGAAGTACGCGAAACTGCCGGACACTTGGAAAAAGGTGCACCTATTTTTTATTTTATGTTATATCCTTTATCAACAACCAACTGCGATACATATAGTATGTTACTATAAGTATCGCACGTACAGCTGTTGGATACTGTAATATTTAATTTTTGTTTTTCCATTAATTTGCGTCCTCTTTCGGTAGTGGAAAAAAGTGAATCGCCGTGAATCACTTTTACGTCCATTTGAAGTCGTGACATCGAATAATTCTCGCTTGGTTGGCGATTGTTTTGGCGAATAACGGCCGTAGCCATGAAGATGCTGTTGCTGAAGTGAAATAACTTCGTCTACGATCGTTACAATGTATCCGATTAGGGACTGAGCAGACGATGGCCTATTTGTCCGCCGGACAAATGAAAAATGAAATGAAAATGAAATGGAATGGCAGAAATTTCAGGCAGTCTATTAAGCTACATGTTGTGCGTTAATGCATAGATTTCTATAAGTTCTATCGTCGCGAACAAATTGTCCATCGTCTGCCTCTGAGACATGTCGGTCCAGAGGAGCCATGTAATATTTGTAAGGGGGTTACGCACTAGATCCGAATTCTGTCCGTCGAATCGAAATCTAGAACATTCCCAATTCAGATTGAAGTCGGATTCGGATCGGATGCAGTGCGCAAACGCTGGGTCAGCACAGACATCAGCAAAATCCTTTCTACCTAGTAAAAACATGTGCGAGCTATGCGAACACATGCCTCATGGAATCGTCTCTTGCACGTCATTTTGGAGTCTATGTTTGTTGTGAACTAGTTGATTATCAATGAAAAACTGCTCAAGCATTTTGTTGCTTTGTCCGGGCTTACCCTAAAACAAAAACTACACAACATAAACGTAAATCATCAAGTGTAAAAAAATTACATGTAAAAAGGTTTATAATTTAATTATTATTATAAGGTGAGAGATTTTTTGGAATTAATTATTGATTGAACTATTGTAAAATAATAATGTGCTTGTTATTCTATTACAAGAAAAATACTTTTGTAATGATAATTTAATATTTGATTTAATTGACTATTTCATATATTTATTAATTTAGAACCAATTCGTTCAATCCGTCTGGATGAGAAAGATTTTAATGATTTTGAACACATTTAAAATTTTCGAATCTAAATCAAAAATTGAAAGTGCAATTATTTGTAAACATCTACTATGCATACAGTTATTGTGTAGAATTTTAAGGGAATTCCACATAACACAGCAGTGTCTATGGCATAGTTATGTTTTAATTGGCAGCTTCAAAAACTTTAAATTAGGGCTTTTTATCATAAACTTAAAATCAAAGAAAAAAGTGGTACTTACAAACAATTTCAGTGGATCAATTTTATTATCTTACAATTACAAATAGTTGACCTTTTGACTGCTGGGTTTTATATAAATTGCCGTTCCTCGAGCGCCCAGCTCTTAAATCGACAAATACATATTTTGTCGTATAAATACGACTGAGACGGCACGGGCACGAAAACATTTGTCGTATTAATCCGACTGCGGCGGTCAATAGGTTAATTAACATGTAATTTCAAAATGAGTGCCATATATTGGTCTATAATATAATTTCCATGTTTAGTCAGTATGAAGTGTTAAATTTTATTTAGGTGGTAGAATGATACAGTGAATAAGTCCCATCAATGCTATTTATAGTTTTTTTTAAACCAGTTATCAAAGAGTCTCTATTTGGTGTTAGCAAAGTATTTGGTACCTTAAAACAACCTTTCAAATACTTTGTAATGTTCACAATAAATAAAAAAAAAAAACTAAAAAAACTTTATTCATGATTCTAATCATTTGGAATTGTGATCAGAAGTAAAAAAAAAGTATTTTAAGTAGGAGATCAGCATAAAACTGACTTTCTAAGTTATACAATAATGCACATGACAATTTAGTACATCTACATTAGTACAAATTGAAATTTGTATGAGTTGAAAAATTGAATTAAGACGATTAGTTAAGAAATTTAGTATAATAACATAATAGTAGAGGTACTCTAGTGTTTGTTTTAATTGTTAATATTATAATCAAAAGCAAGTGTGAATAATGTTAGGATAAACCAAATCTATCTTCAATCATTCATAACATAATTGCTGTGCTACATATTGCATCTCATACATCTACTTGAGATGCTATGGAATTCCCTAAAATTCTTTGCTCTGACTTCAATTTCTCCTAAACCTTCCATGTAATACATATTTTTTGTCCAAATCATCAGAACTTGTAAATATGATGCTAACTTCTTAACTATTTAATATACAGTTCAAAGTCGAAATGTGACGAATACGAATATACAAAAGTAGGTACTGAATTTGTTTCCTTTGTCCCAAGACTGATCTCTAATACTAGCAAATTATTGGGCTTCTAAAAGCTAATACAAAATCGATGTTCGCTGCGAGCGTCGGCCACTTTCAGAATATAGGTCTGTTTGTTCAATGGTTGAGAAGCAGCTAAAGTAATATTGTGACTGGCCACACGTTGATGTGAGTGTACCTAGTAATGATGAACCGTTTTATACTTATGAGTTGAACAAGGGATTATTTTGATCAAGCTCACGAAAATGCAATGCTCTTAATTAATGTTTATAATATTAGTCATTGTAAATAGTTACAAATATGTAAGAGAGGTGGCATGTCGCATCCGATGTGTTCATATTTTGTAAATAATTCAGTTTATATAAATTAGTTAATATTTAGAGATTGACTATATTTGTAAATTACGTTGTAATAATTTGAGTGTCCCTATAGAGTATATTCGATTGTTTCTCTATGATCACCGTCACAAATCACAATTTGCATTTTTAAAGTCCCCAGTTTTTTGAAGAAAAGTTCAAATTAGAAGGGTTGTATAATTGTTTTTGCATAATTATAAAAAAAGTAATGTTTTTTAATCAAGTCAGATGAGTGACGCGCATGGGTGGGTGCTGGGTGTTGTCGCTGTGGCCGAGCGATACGCAGCTTGCCGACACGTTTATTGATGTTGTTCATTCATCACTTGTGCGACTGTATTCTCTTGTATTTACACACATCAAATATGTTTGCAGAGTTTTGTGCCTTCATTGCACAGCCGATGAAATGCAAAGGGAATATATTTGTGTGCTATAAGTGATTAATTTAATAGTGTAACTGTTAACAGAACCGTGAGGGACTATTATTTTGTAAGATACATGATATGTCACTCCTTATGAAGGTTGTAAGTCCACATAACGTAACTTTTGTGTTATTTATATCTTAACAATTTTATTATGATATTTAAAACAAGTTGAAGTATAGATTAAACATAGAAAGAGTAACTTAATATTTGTAACTTTATAAGTATGCCTGTAGCATAGCCCCAGTGTGGTACCGTTGATGCAATAATATGATAGCATTACATACTGCATATCATGTTGGAATGTTCAATTGAGTGTGATATTAAAGTGGATTATCTTACCGTTTGCGTCTGCTCAATTGTTTTCAACAAAGTACAGTTTCAGTGAAATCGGTAAATGTGTAACTAAAAGTTCGTTTTCTACATAGGCAACAATAATATTATTATGGTCGGAAATGTCTATGCAGCTTTACTTTGTACTAGTGGAGTATGAAAATATTTTTTTACTTTGTACAGAATGTTATAAATGTGATACATAATTTTTGACATAATTAGAAATTGTGATTTAGTAAGGTGTGTAGTTTATAAAAAAAAAAATATGAAAAAAACTCGCTTTACTAAATAAATTATACTATTCTACAGCTATGTAACGTTGTTTCCCACATTTTTATATTTGGGTACTTATATATTCTAAGCTGTTGTACCTATTGCTAGTAAAATCAAACTTCAGGACATTGAATGTTTCGGCCCGGTATTGTCAGACCTCTGTATCCCACCAATGCTGTGAATCATTTGCTTCCTGAGAAATAAACAACCAAAATCTACAGTTACGTGTTTTTATTCCAATCTATTTTTTTAAATTCATTTTTATAATAACCTATTTCTACCAGTGTTGGAACCTTTACTAATCTTTATAATATAATATAATTTACTAGTGGACTCTGCAGACGTTGTCCCGTCCGAATAGCGCCACCTCCTTCAATTGTATTTTCAAACCATCCAGGGATCTTCTCAATTAGACAAAAAAAAACATCCAAATCGGTCCAGCCGTTTAGGAGGAGTTAGGTGACAAACACACGTACAGAAAATTCTTCTGTACGTGTGTTTGTCACCTAACTACATAAACCTATATACATAAATAAAGAAGATATTATACTATATTACTAATCTACATACTTTAGCAAATATTGCTCAGTTTATTACATCACATTCACATTTCCGCGGTAGCTCGGATATTCTAATTTTCTTAGGTTTTTTGCAGTTTTTAGGTCAGTATTAGCTTGTATATTGATTAAAGTACCATTATAAAAGATATCTGCGGCGTACCTACCTACTTGGCAAATGTGTTTGCAAAGTAAAAAGCTTGTGTTAAATACACTGCATTGTGAACCTAAAAGCAGTGTAGTAAGAGTCTCTTTTCGAGGAAGTGCGATAAAAAAAAAGTTTTTTCTTCGAACCACTTACATTTTAACATCAACAAAATGATAACCGCGGGAACTGCGGGGCGCAGCTAGTTCTAACTATCCTAATCCTAACTATATGATATTATTGATTTGTTTTTATAGCGGCAATCTAGATACACAATTTGGGAAAAAATTCTAACCTATTACGGTTCATGAGATACAGCCCGCTGACAGACAGACGGACGGACGGACAGGCTCAGTAATAGGGTTCCGTTTGGCACCCTTCGGGTAAGGAACCTAAAAATCATTATTTTGGTACTCGCAAGTAAATCAAAACCTAGAGAGTAGGTAGGTAGATACTTTCCGTTGACCTTTTTTTTTTTTTTCGGGGGTGTACCTTCAAAAGGCGCCCGGGCTTTGGGGACAAGACCGGGGAGTGTGGTCACCATCTGCACATAGTAGGGGCTCCGTTACCTCTCAAGAGACCGATCCGTAACCCCCTCTGTGCAACGCCTGTTATGGCACATCTCTGGGGAGACTGTAAAGGGGTCTCCCTAACACCTAATTGTGCATGTATGCTTAAGCGCACGTGACCACTGTGCGCCGTCTTCCCACTTTCCGTTGTCTTAGAATCATGAAATTTGGCAAGAAGCAAGAACTCACAGCACAGAAAATTGTTAAAACAAACTAATATTTCTATTTGCATGGAGAATTGACCGTTATATGGGTACCTACGTCGATGCTCTGTAGTCGAAAAACATGTTCTCCTATAGGAGAACACTGATAAGTCTTGGGATAAATTATTCATCCCAACTACGGACCATTCAATGTGCGTAGCCGACACGCACTTGGCCGGTTTTTTTTGGAAGTCGGTGGTTTTTTATACCTAGGTTTAGGTAACTACTTATTTTTATAGGTAAGTAGGTACTTATAACTTTATTAGTACCTAGGTAATACGACGAATTGACGACCGATTAGCTCGCGTCGATCTAATCTGTATCCATCTCATTAAGAGCGATTAATTAGGTAAGTAGGTACCTATCTAATTATACCGTGAACAAGCTTGCCTATCAATCATAGTCATTATGCCAGTTCCTAGTTAGGTATGTTTAGGTATATGATTTGGAGAAAGAGAGGATAAAGCCTCTCCCCCACCGGCGCGTTTTTATCGCGCGATAATAACGCAAGCGTTATTGAGATATCTGTTGTCAGAACATTTTGTATTAGGACGGCCACGAAGTTACACACTGCTGCGATAATAACGCCGCAATAGGAGTAGGACGCACGTTTCTCCGTCCTGCGATATTCCGATATGGTGTTCTTAGAACATTTTATATTAGGCCGCATGCGATCTTAGACACACCTGCGTTATAATCGCCCGATAAAAACGCAAGAAATATCGCACGATTAAAACGCAGCTGTGTGCTAGGAATCGGGACGTATTATCGCAAAAACGCTTGCGTTATTTTGCGTTGGTGAGGGAGAGGCTCTAGAATTGGAGATGCAAACTCATTTGTGTGGGCTGTCTATACGCCTATTAATACGTAAGTCATTATTTTAGTGGTGTTTCTGTAGTATTTTGTGTGAACAGTTTAGGTATTCCTATTCAGATAAGTTAGTTTTTTTTATTTGACCTATTGTCCCATTGTTCGGCAAAGGTCTCATAGTTTTCATCTTTCCTGTGTGTTGCCTTCTACTTAGGTAGGTAGTTTAAAAACAAAAATAATAAATTCAATAGAACCTATTATAGGTAGGTGATGAAGTTACGAAATACGAATAACGAATACGAAGAGCTCGAGGCTAAGTAATAACAGCCGCTCGGGTCGATCCATCAGGTTAAGCTACGCTTGCCGGGGTTGGTCCGTGGATGACCATTTTCACATATCGAGACTCCTCCGTGCCTCGGAAAGCACGTTAAGCCGTTGGTCCCGGCTGTCATTTGTGGATCTTTGATAGTCGTTACGAGTCGTCAGAAGCACGAAAGTCTGACAACCAGTCTAACCAAGGGGTATCGTATTTCCCAGTTACTGGGTTGTGGAGGTCAGATAGGCAGTCGCTCCATGTAAAATACTGGTATTCAGCTGCATCCGGTTAGACTGGAAGCCGACCCCAACATAGTTGGGAAAAGGCTACGCAGATGATGATGATGAAGTTACGAAATATTCCATCTCATCTATAAAAGGCCTTATTTAAGTGTAGCGAACGTCGGAAAGCCGATATTTGCCCGTGAGAATTGGTAGGTTGGTAAAACGTTAGTTCTCTAAGTAGTCTGTGGTTGATAAGTAGTGTTCTTACTTCATGATTTCTACCACTGGCTTGCTTGGGAAAGGGTAGATTTTTTGTATAGGAGGTCCGGTTTTTGTCAACAAGTACCCATATACACTGCTGCAAATAAAAGTTGGTGGTTGGTTGGAACTAAGCACGTTGAGAGTCATCCTTTAAAAACAACTATGTTTTCCTACTGATGTTGTAGTCCTAGCGTAACATGATAGGTGGCGCTATACACAGATATACTTCATTTATGAAATTAAAAGGTTCTAACACAGTATAAATTAGTAACAGGTAGGTACAAATATCTTCATAGAAAATGGCCAAAACGACGCGCTTCGAAATCTCAGTGTGTATGTGTACGCAACAGTCTCGAGTGCGCGGCTGTTACGCACGCGGAAGGTTTATCTACCGACCGGCCATAGGTAATTATTTCAAGGTCACTGCCGAGATATAATACTGTTACTTATTTATACTGTAGTTATAGGTATTGGTATACCTTACGTATGGAAGGAGTATTAAGGTGAATTTCTGTCGTGGGGATATACCATCTAGGGAGAAGGTAGTGCTACGTAAATGTAGCACTAGGTACCTTCTCCCTTCCTTCTTTCTTCTTCCTTCCTTGGTTTTAGTTGGGTAGTAGTAAGATACCTATCTAATCATACCTACTCACAAAATGATCAACAGATGGAGCAAAAAAAAAAAACAAAAAAAAAAGGTAAGTACTCCTACACAACAACGACTGGAGGTTGCACGTTAAGAATACATAGCATATAAAAATAAGGATTAATTAGGTAAGTAGTTAATAACTTATTATTTTTTATTCGCAGATCTGTAGCAGTAGCGGTTTCTCGCTCCGTAGGCCTGCAGAGCACTCATCCCCCTGTTACAGGAAAGGAATTCATAATCTTAGGCGAGTTTTTATTTTCCTTGCTGTTATTTAGCTTTTAATTGTCGCATTCCGAGGGTGCGGGCCGTAATCCACCGAACGGGCCCGTGGCGGTTTAACCAACTGAGTATCGGCAGCTCACAAAGAGACTATCGAATGTCACAGTGCCACCTGACCTTATTTCCTCCAATTATTGGCTAATAGTACCGATACCTAAAGGTTAAACCTCATAGTAGCTATTTCGGGATTAATAAGAGACGTGACCAGCGACCTAACAAAGTTCAATGTGGTCAAAAACACATTAACAATGCAAGCGTAGCGTAGCAAGCGGGCTACATCGCAAATGAACCAACCTACGCGGCTACGCCGTAGCTATTTAGCAACCATTGCTACGAAGCTTTTCAAACTACTGCGTGTTTTTCGTATAAATTTTTACGAAAGATTTTCAACTGTGTGTTTGTAAGGGTTTGTTATGTTACCTTGTGTAGTTGGCGCTCTATGCTACGAGAAAGATGCCTTTTGCTCTTTACTATACCGTATTTATAAATACCTGCATCCTGCTGTGTAAAGATAAAATACTTTCTTTATGATTGAATATGAGTTATAGGGTAACGTAGGTAGTGGAATTAAATTATGCAAAGGGCTTTAACGCATATGCATCGCTCTACGCCGTAGCTACGCAAAGCACGCAGTAATTTCTAAAAGTTATTAGCGAAACGAACTTTTAAAATTACTGCGTGCTTTTCGTATTATTTTCTACGAATCAATTTTATGACGTAGCATATATCTGGCAACTGCTTCGCCTTGTAAAGTTACATTATGTAGTTGGCGCCCGCGCTCGTTGCTACAAGAAACATGCCTCTTGCTCTGTTCTGTTCCAAACTTAGGTCAGATCTGTATAAATAAATAAAAAAATAAATGAAAATGAATGATAAACTGTAAAATAGGCAGTGAAATGTAATGTAACTTTAACTGATGTGTGTTCTTTTAGGTTGACGTAATTTGGGATTTTGGGAAATACATATACCTAGGTATATAATTTACATTTGGGGCCCATTCTCATAAGGGAATTCACAAAATGTAAAAAAATAAATAGACATGAGTACATCCAAGATTTACTATAAAATATTTTACAACGAGGCTAGTTTTGAAGCCACGAACCCGCTCTGTACGAAACACATTTCCCAGCTACGATCTTGCCCTTATTCATAGCCTTGGTCCTGCTTACATCAAATTGAGAACCTATCTCGCTGTGATTTAATCGAAATTGGAAAAGTATTTCGGGGTTTCATGAAAAAATTTCGTTTCCTTTAGATTCTAGAATAACAATTAATGTTCCGTTGAAAATTATTACAGATTGTTAAGTAGTAGATTAGTTAAAAGTGTTTAGTACCTATATAACTCGGGAATTACACTGGGGTGAGAGTAGCGAGGTACTTTGTTTGCCGTAACGGGCGTTTTATACACTAAAAGTGCGGGCATTTTCTACAAAATGGTATAATGGCTATTCTCACTTTAATATTTAAAAAATGCGAGATTTTCGTACCGACTTGACACGATAGGAACATGGAATGCCTTTTACCCGAAGTATTTTGTAGAAAATGTGCGATAACTTGGCGGAGTGCAATATTGCATTTTAATAGAGAAGTGAGCGTCCAATTATCATAAACATACACGTTATGACGTTATTCTCCTAAATAATCAGGCCAATGTGGTATGCAATAACTTGCTTTGTGGATAAAAATACCTAAATAAGTTATTAACAATAAGTACCTACAACATATTCTTCGAGAAATTCTCGAAACACTGAATTATGTCTAGCAACATCGAACGGACAGAAACTTTATGTTTAAATCAAAAGTTCAGAGCTAACTTGAGGGCACGTACCCTAAGATGTAAGAAAGAATAATATAGTACCGAGTTACGCTGGGTTTGTGTTGAGTGTAACCAATACTTTTTATTTCAATGTTACTTCTGAAAACAGATAATAATCAACATATAAAAAAATCAAGTAATAAAAACTAAAACCCAACTACGACTTAAAAGGTATAAACAAGACACCACAGACAGACAAATTAAAAATCCGGAGTCACACGTGTTAGGGCACAAATCGAACAGATTACGCGTGACTGTGATTTTTGAAATGTGCTCATTAAGCCCTTTCATTTGATACCCAACATGGTACGATTAAACCATTTTTTTTTTAAGTTCCTCACTTTATGTCCTCTAGAGGGCGCCATTTTTAATTTAATGTGACTTCACATAGCCTATAACCAGCGAACAATCACGACGCTTCTAACGATACCTCATTTGTCAAATTTTGATAAGTGGTTTGGAAGATAGGAGGGAACAGATGAACATACATACATACATACATACCGGTCAAAATCATAACCCTCCTTTTTTCTTCGCCGTAGTCGGGTAAAAAGGGATTAACCTCAAGAGGAACCACCCGCGCAATACACAACAATATTTTTCCAGTAAGAAACTAAATTGCGAACGAAAAATGAGTAAATAAACGCGAAATTGAGGAAGAATAGGTATCCTCAAAATTAATTCTGATTAACTAGTGTACCTATTAATGGTATTATGTACTAATCTATCGTTTTACCTAATAATAAACAACTTAATGAGCTTTTCTTGAAAGCTATTTGATGCTTAATTTTTTGTTGCCGACCAAATTAAGTAGGAAAGTACCTACGTGCAATAATTTCGCTACCAAAATTAACGAAAGGTTAATTACTTAAAGGTCACGTAATTTCATCCTAATTATAGAGCGAAGGACAATGGTGCCGATTCTGTTGTTCACAAACTAAACTAAATTTAAGTTCAGTGCATCTTTTTCTTTCTATTTCATTAAGAAAAGGACAGAAGATAAATTTTAGTTTAGTCCTGTCAAATTAATCAGCGCCTGTTACTAAACTCAATACAAAGACGTTTAGACGTGATTAAAAACTTGCCTACTAAAACTACGTCAATTTACGTTACTACAATAAATGTGTGAAGTTGCCATAATCGCCATGCTTGGCAGAGTTTGGCCCAATTGATGCTTACAGAATATTCTTATAAGACAATGTACAGTATTGATTTGATTTCCGGGAATAAAGGGCCACCCTTCTATCCCTAGGGAGTCGTAATAGGCATCTAAGTGATTAAGTTAAGGGGATGGGCAACCGGTTGTCCTTTCTCATTATAGGCAACAACATACTGCGACTTGTCAGGTTGAGTCTCGCTAGTCGACTTCGAGAGTTTTCTCGTCGAGTTGGGAGCCGTGGTGGGCTGGTATAACCCTCGCCCCACGTTGCTACTCGGCGATCTTAACTCCAAGTCTGTGGCATGGAGTTGGGAGAGAAACTGGCCCCGCTCAAGGCACTCTGAGAAGAGTCAGGCGACACAGATGCTCTCAGTGTCACGGTTACTTCGGCAAGTGGTTATGTCGCATAAGCAGGGACCCGGACGTATTCTTGTGATTTTGAATTGCACAAAAGATCAAGAAAACAGCTAGTTCGGTAAGGCTAACCTATCCTAAGCTAAAAACAGTGATCAACTGACCTTGGATTACGAAGGACCTTCCTGCCTTCCTTTCAAAAAAGTAATTAAGTCATAATTAATTATTCATAGCACTGACCAAAAAAGAAATGAAAAACCAGTTAATAGCTTCATAGCTTGTTTTCAAAATATATATTTTTTTTAATGATCTCATTTTTTTAGTATATTTGAAAGAATATGCTTGATACTGAAATTGAACCAAACTTTTGGTCACTGGACGGTATCTACAATGAGTTAATAAAAAAAATGTTTTATTTAGCTTTTTTTGGTTTTGCTGCTTGTTGTTTGAGAGTAGAAACGTAAGTACATAGTGCAATAATTTTCCGCAATCAATATTATGACACTAACTTAAAATAAGTTTTCTTTAAGCACATTTTTCATTTCTAAGTACACAGATAGTATGTACTTACATTAGATAAAGATGGGGAGCAAATTGCGAGCGGCGGGCGCGCCACACGCGGCCTCCTTCACAATAAATTAAAAATTTAATTAAACTACCGAGTGGTCGCAACTGCTTGATAAACGCTTTTTACTTACTTTGCGACCGTTCATTATACAATGGAAGCGTCATTTACAAGTATGTTTATCATTTTTAGTACGCATTCTTTGCTGGTTAACAAATTATAGGCACATTTACTTGGAAGTTATATTGTCAGAAGTGCGAGCACACTTTTTGCAATCACCAATCTGTTTGGGAAATGTGGTGATCTTTGGCGATTATGGTAATGATCCGTTTATGTAATTATATCTAGGTAGCAGTCTGTACAAAGTCCATGTTAAACATAAACGCTAACGTACTAATGATAATGAATAACTGAACGAAAATCAATAACTATATTCCTGAGTTAGTAATAGTTGATTGAAATTGTTCTCATAATGTTGTTAACGTTAATCTATTAGTACACAAGCCGTAATATTCGATCCTGGTTGTTTTGCGCTCCCATATTTATAAAGGAACTTCATTTATTGTTCACCAAAATTATTAACAACATGCCTACATGTTTTAAATTAAGTTTTAACTAGTTTTTGTCCGTCGCTTGTTTCGGGTGTAAAAATAGGGCATGGAATTTGATCCCGTGGTGTTGTACTTGTAAGCTGACCCCTCAATCTCTAAGGGCAGCGGCATTAGTATTTAAGTTGGAAGATTAAGCAGGAGTTAAAATACTGATTTGAAAGACCTCTTTATTTTGATGTTCCTGCTATCTGCGTAACTTATTTTCGTAACCAATTACGACTAATTTGTTTCATTTTGACAGTTCAACAACATTCATTGCGTTATTTAAGTTGTTGAGCAGATTTATTTTTCGAACTTATGAAACAATGGATTAGACATTTGGTTCAAACCGATTCTGATTCTGATTGATCGTGTATACGCAATCAGGGTGCTAGTTCTCATTCAGTCTTACTTGCTACGTCACGATACGTTAGAAAAAATGTTAGACTACGGGTCAACTTATCATCATTATTATCATTCTCCTGCCCTTATCCCTATTTATTTCTGGTCGGCGCAACATGTCTTTTTCTTCCATATTTCTCTATGAGTCCTCATCTCGGTCGTCATCCCCTTTCTAGCCATATCATCTTTCACACAGCCCTCCATTCATCGTTTCTTCGGTCTTCCTAACCTCTTATAACCATACTCATCCTTATTAGGAGCCAATTAAGGAGGTAATAACACTTCCAAGCAGTTTCGATAAAGAGCCTCTAAAAATTAATATTATTTTTCCGAAGGCTGTTATACGATAGAACAAACATGCGACCCCCTAATAAAACCCACGAGACACTCGGGACACTCAACCATACATCAGTGAAAACGTGATTAAAATCTGTCCAGTAGTTTTATATGATTCATGTGAATTTTCATGGTCGACGTGTCCGAGGGAGCGATTTTCAGCCTTTTTTTCTTGTGACGCATATATTATATGGAACGTCGCGTGGCCCGTAGGCAATGACCTTTTTAAGGGGTCGAATTATTTTTGGGAAACATTTATAAAACTTACCAAATAGTGTTGCAAAGTTGTAGCTAGGAGAACTACTCGTAATTTATTTACACGTAAAATATTTGTAAATCCAGGACATGGGCTGTTTTTGTCCCAATCAATCCAAATCCGTTCAATAACAAATATCTGCACTAACTTTCACATTCGTCTTAAGAAATATTTATGTCTACTAACCTCTGATTTCTATGCTCTGATTAGATAGTAGGTAAGGATTATGTGTCTAATTGAACCCTGTAATTTCGATACTTTATATTTTTTTTTTACATATTTCAAGCGTACCCCTGAACCACCAAACCAAAATCCGATTGATGTTATAAATATAATGTACCCGTACGTAACTAGAGGTCTAATTAGGCCTCTTATTTCGGTGATCGTAAACTCGGTGAGCCACACTGTAAAGCCTGTTGGGCCGCAAGATGAGTTGAAATTGGCTTGATCTCTCAAAATTCCTTAGAAGAACATCCTCTAAGCATCTTATCAACCTATAAGGCATCTCATAAAACCACTAAGTACGCATATCCATAATCCTCGTAATATGAAGGTACCTTTGAGCAGGTTAAATATTCCTTCTCAGTATGAACACAAACCCAAACTGACTAAACTACTAGGAAATTATATTTCGCGAAACAGTTGAGGCTAAAATTCCTAATGATTTAAAGTGGTAACATACAAAGTTTACGTTTAAATACGGTCGTACGTACGTTGTGCGGAACTCGATAAACAGAACACGTACCTGTGCAGTACAGGCATCTATCTTATTTCTGTGGCGCATTTAATTCACTGTACCTCTTCAATGACTCCACCGCTGCTCCGCTGCCGCTCGGTAAATTGTGGCGTATTTCCCAGCAACACTGGAGTGGTTATTTTATTTAGTGCCACAGTCGCATCTAGATATTGGACATCTATGTCTCAGTTGTATCTCAGTCGGAGAGTTATGTTTTTATCTGTTTTGTAATCTGCGGTTAACCCTTTATCGTCGGTTAAGACTTAAGACTGATAAATAAACGCGAGTTAACAACTACGACTTAACGTCTTATGAGATTAGATGACTTTGGTAAACAATTCAGAGATGATTTATACAGAAAGGCTGGACGCTGCAAGACAGAATAATGAAAGGAGGTGATATTCAAGTGTTACATTGTATATAGCCGCGAAGGTCTATCGAGCCCTTATTATGATAGGGTTACCTAATATACCTACATTGTTTTATAAGTTACCGAAATACACGGGAAGATTTAGAAATGCCACACATGGTATATATCCACCTACCTATAGCAATAACATTAGTTATTCAGCGATAGCCGGAAAGAAAACTTAACTTAATTTATTTAACGTAGCGACACGTGTGAAGCCGCTAAGTAGCGCAACTGATAACTGTTTTTGTGGAAAGTTTCACCTTCCACGAAAACGCTTTATAGAAGGGAAACATCGTATAAAACCAACTGGAATTACGAAAGTTACAAGTACGAACATAGATCGAAGGTCGAGGAATTTCACGTAATATTAGATTTTTACCCCGCGGTTTCACCCGCCTCTGTCGGCCCCAGGGTTGTAGCGTGATGTTAAGCCCCACCACACCGTACCGCCCACGTTGTAGCATGATGTTAGGTACCTTCCTCAAGAATTGGGCTATCAAATGCAAAAATAATTTTTCAAATCCGACTGGCAGTTCTAGAGATAAGCGCGTTCAAACGAAAAACATACTTTATTATATTATATACTAGCTGATGCCCGCGGCTTCGCCCGCGTGGATGTCGGTTATTATATACCTTCCTCGAGAACCACTCTACCCATTGGTGAAAACAGCATGAAAATCGGTGCAGTAGTTTTTGAGTTTATCGCGAACAGACAGCCAGACGCGGCGGAGAACGGAGGGAATACGAGAAAATATAATTATATAACTACTTAATGTTTTGAAACTCTCTCTGCTCTGTATTCAAGTAAGTTTCCTTCTCATATATCTAAAAACATACCGACGTATATTTACAGACCATGAGTTGAGTTTACTTTAGTTTGAGCGAACAAAGAGTGCCTAACTAAATCCAGCTTTCCAAGTCGCCTTTTATGTATGACTTAGAATATTCTGAACAGTAAGGGAAGTAGGTGCAAACTTTCCATGTGCATACTTCAGTTCAATGCCTAGCCGAGTGTTGATGCGGTGTGGACGCGGGCGGGCGGCGCTCCGGCACTCACAACCTCCTCGGATGCTTGTTGTCTCAACTAAGTATGATTTACCGTTAAACTTCGCATCTCCTTTCCTGGAATAACACAAACTTAGTTCTGAAAACTGTGCCATGTAGAGTGAACATTTGTCTGATTTGTTGCGCGCCGATATCCCGATTTAGTGCAATAACTGCGTGTGACGCCGAATTAGTTCACTCAACTGGAACGAACATTCAGCTGAAACACTTTAGTGCATTGTTTTACCAAAACTCCGTTACAGATGATTTGTGCGTAACAAGTAGGAGGGGAACGGTTACAGCACTTCAGGTATCTAATACCTATTTGATGGCGTCGGTATCAATTCGGGAACAGATGCAATAAAATCCCTGCGCACGTAATAGCACGTTTTTGACGCGAGAGTTTCGGAGACAATATTTTAGTCGACGCGACGAAAGCACTTTTATATATTTTTTCACCTTAAGTTCTTTGGCGCTCGTCAAAAAATAAGCTTTATTCTTTTAGTTTTATACTACCCAGTGTTAATGTTTCCGTTTTTTTATTTTGACCCTACTGTGTTTGGTGTGTTTCTGTATATTTAATTACTTAATAATTATGAATATGTAGAAATATCGTACCTTTTACTTTCGACAGTATCTAGTGTACCTACGTAAGTGTTAAAATACTTATGAGCAAAAAATCGTGATCTAAATCATCCCGTTTGATCCTTAATGACACCTAATTTTAATGAACCGGACAACTTTCAACCGCCTCTGTGGTGTAGTGGTTAGACGTGTGAGTGGTGTTCCTGTCTCAGACCCAGAAGTTTCGGGTTCGATTCCTAGTGGGGGCAAAATTTTCTGCTTGGTTTGGTTGGTGGTAGAACTTGTTCTAAGCCCGCCTGGCTGACTACCATCATCTTATCTAAGTCTGTCGCCATAACAATAATGTTAACAGCATTGTTGTGTTTCGGCAGTACTAGAGGTAATAGTTAGTTCCTCTGTGGTTGAGGAATCCGGGTGAAGCTCGTTTCCACCTTCGGCCTGATCATCACTTACCATCAGGTGAGATCCACGCCAAGAGCTACCCCGATGTGGATAAAAAAATAACAGTAAATAATCATCCACAGCGATTTACAGAAACAAGTTCCGAGTCCGAGTAGCATAAATTCAAAAACTACTAATTAAAAGCCAACTCTATCTCTAGACTTGTGTAAACACGTTCCAGCTAGCATTTCAGAACATAGTCTTATTGAGAACTTGATCCGTGAACGTTGCTCGACAAATTGCACGGATAAATTCCCATTCATTAGCTTAATTGTCGATCGTCAATTACTGACTGCGAGGATACATAAATGCGTATAACATACCTCCAATTAAATCCTACCTTGTCTTGCAATTGATGTAAATGACGTATCCTGTATCGTAAATTATGTATGTATATACTGTAATACCTATCGGCCCCCCTTGAATACCTAAATACCATTCACTCCACACAAAATCTCTTAAACTATGTGCAAGCCTACAAGTTTGAAATTTAGCATATAGGCTTCATAAACAACGTTATCCGGCTAAGATTTTTAGAAATTCATCCACTGAGGAGTCAAACGGGAGGTCAAGGTATATGCAAACGAATTCGCGGGTAACAGAGAGTGTATTAAAAAGGTTTAATGTAATAAAGTGCCGCATTTATGGAGTCACCCAGGTAGAATGTAATAAATATTTATGTATATACCTATGTAATTCATCTGCCTAAGCTTTTCCCAATTATGTTGGGGTTGACTTCCTGTCTAACCGGATGCAGCTGAATACCAGTATTTTACATGGAGCGAATGCCTATCTGACCGCCACAACCCAGTAACTGGGTAATACGATACCCCTTGGTAACACTGGTTGTCAGACTTTCGGGCTTTTGAC
Organism: Lithophane socia; assembly: GCA_947522985.1. Lineage (NCBI taxonomy): Eukaryota > Metazoa > Arthropoda > Insecta > Lepidoptera > Noctuidae > Lithophane > Lithophane socia. Next base: position 10,582,927 of record OX383256.1, on the reverse strand, counting down.
AACAATTTGGGCGTATCGGTAGATAATAATAATGTAAAAGGATCATACCTATTATAGAGCTACACACTGCACAGGTACAATCTGAAGCGGGCATCCATTGAAGATACCTATTGTGCACAATAGTACCTACCTACGTAGGTATATGTGACGCAAATATACGGTATAGAGAATCCCTTTGTTGAATTGAAACTGTGCCTTGATCTGTCCGTAACTACTAAAACATAAAAGTACGGGTAACTGGCTCGCTGACTACACAACGGTATGACATTCACTGTGACTCGATTTAACTGAAACTGACGTATATCGCCGACAGCACTCCGGATATGACGTAATTGCATACCAATGATAACCATATATTTGATTTCACTTTGATCTCGCTACTGTTTAACATTGTAATCTGCGGTTTGCATGTTAAGCAAATGTACCTAAGTGGCACTGTAGGTATATTAAGTACAGCGAGGTATCTTAAGTAAACTACTACAAGTCTTGGTGGTATTGCTCGGAGCTACGGCCGCTATTGACTATAATAACTTTCACAGGCTTTAAGATAAATACACGGCGAGGGCTTATTGAGGGAAACATATCAATAAGATTCTCGAAACTTCGGCTAGCCTCGGGGGATGCATAGCTGCTATTTTGGCTTGTTTAGGAATACCATAAGGGACAATTCTCGTAGACTTTCTTTATATATTGAGGGCGTGTTGTAAAGACAAGCTAGTAGCTAATAGCTAAGTAACTATACTAGGCTACAGTTGTAATAAAATCATAAAAGCCTACTTCAGAACAGAGGTGTATTATATAACCTAAATGTATCAGTTCAACGAACCATAACTTCACATCGTTTTGATGAGACTAGCTTTATTTAGTGAAATCCTAAGTCCATTTCGCTAGGCATTCGTTTCTTCCGTCTCCCTGAATCTGCAGTTATATTTATAAATTGCATTGAAGGTTCTTTTTGGAGAGTCGGTTCCTACGTATGTGTAGTATCTATGTAGGATTGTGGCGTATGTGTGTGTCTGTACTTTTCATCGCGAAGCGCTCGCAGTAAGCACTCGGTTCGTACATGGGATTTGTACAGATTCCTCTCGTTCTAATCTAGGCGAAAGTAGGAGGTAAAGAGAGAAAATAGAATTTTTGTGTGTATTCGCATATGTATGTAACTATTTCGGAGGGTGAAAATGAATGAAAAAAAGATGAAATTCGCTTCAAGCGTTTCGTTTCATCTGCGGAGCGTGATATCAAACGCCGGCGAACAACGTGATAACGCGAACTATCGGACCGAAATATCAGACGCAACCTTTTAACAGTTGGAAAACATTTACAGGAAGGAATTCTTTCGGCGTAGATGTTATAAAATATCAAAACAACCATATTACTTTTTGAAACCTACGTACCATTCACGAATATTTAGCAAGTGTATAGGTACACTATACACTTATACCTGTATACCTACCACTTAAGTTCACATTGTGGAATGCAATAAACGTATAGAGTATTGAGTACACTGGCTAAATATTCGTGAATGTCTGTTTACTCTAAAGATACACAAAAATATCGTTGCCCGAACGTAGGACTTCTCCAGTAGGTAGGTACCTATAGTAGCTACATTATACACAAATAAATCTCACATTCACAAACACCCGGACTTGGAACATCTATGTGTTGGCCTTACAAATATTTTTCCGAGCGGGAACAGACAGACAGTGACCACAAGCCAATTGGGCAATCGACCTTAGCTTCCTTCTTATTCTTAGATATTATATAAAATGCTTTAGGTATATAATAAGCAACTGTGTAGTGCAACAGTTGATTGATTAGGTACCTACTTAATTTTAGTACGTTAGTACGATTGATTACTAAGGACGTTTTACCTGTATTTCAATCAATTTTGCAAACTTTAACCATCAAAATGTACGTCGTAGTGAGCTAGTGCTGTGACTGGTACTTCCGTTCAAAGTCACCGGTGCGAGAGCGCTCTGTGGTCACCAACCCGCTGCCCGCGCCGCGTCATGTTTACAAGATCCTTTTTGGTACAGCACAAAGCTTTGGACTCCGATACACTGAATTAAATAGGCACCTACGTTATAACTAAAAGGTTTTGGCGAACCTGAATTTAGAATTTGATTAATAAATTCAAGATAAATATTGGCGTAAGTGTAGATTCGTGGCGTATCTCTGCGGCGTCGTCGTCGACTCACGATCTCCCGAGCTGTTTGTGCACTGGTGCACGTCATCTCACTTGCAAAGCTACACACACGCCACGTTTGCATAATTCTACTATACCTAGGTACCTACCTTCACTTTAAAAAATGCTAAACAGTTACTCTATTTTATTTAAGGATAGCTTCAAGTAAAAAATTCAGAACAATTTTCATTCAGGATTTCATTGAAAGTTACCGTTCTGTCGAAGTTCTTTTAGACTGAAAATTATTCCTTTAAGTTGTAGAAACATAAAAGAACTCAATTCGAAACTTATTCAAGGTAAAAGCCAACAATGCTATCCATTTATTTGGGATAGGTACCTGAATCCAAATAAAAGAAATTACACAAATGAATGAAGGTACCTATGTATACCTAATGACAATAACAACGTAGCTATATATAGCAACGTAGGTATAGTTCAAACAGGGTCCTGAGAACATAATAGTTAAAATTAAATTGTGGGGTAGCAGTGTAGCACATACATAACCAAGCCACAGTATAAATAAGTAACAGTATTATATCTTCATAGAAAACGGCCGAAACCACGCGCTTCGAAATCTCAGTGTATATCAGTTTGCGGCAGTTACGCACGGACGCGGTAAGTTTATCTACCGACCGGCCGTAGGTAATTACTTCAAAGTCACTGCCGAGATATAATACTTTATTATAAAATGAAATGAAATGAAATTGTTTATTCTGTAAATAGGATATTGGAATCACTTTTACACGTCATATTAAAAAGTTGTAAAAATAAGCTAGATGAGGTCGGCGTTTCCTATCTGACTACTCTGAGAAGAAAGGCCGAAACAAACTCAGAGGTCACCGTCTCCTTTAAAGTCCAGACATAATCTTGGTCAGGCCATATGAGGACCATGTAGATAAGAGTCTGAAATGGTCTTTTGAGGAAAGAACCACACAGATTTGAGTGGACCTGTCCAGTCAGTGCAAGCATTTGTCAGTAATAGTGGAGCTCAACTCAGAACTTAAGGAGCTCAACGACTCGACGAACAATACCAAAGAAAGGACATTTGTGTAGGTCGCATAAAGTTCTCAAATTGCCAGACCTTCGCTAAAACTAACAGAACGAAAAATAAATATCCACATAGTCCTCACATTCACAATAAAACAATACTTTACAAGTAATCATCATGTCATTTTGTATATAATATTCAATAATGTCAATTTGTATATAAAACTGGTAGGTATATTTTTATGGCTTTCCATAATATTCAAAATGTCACAATGCTTAGCAGAGCGAGCAGCTCAATCCCATGCATTTTTGTCTTCTAAATAATCTGTGATTTTATAGTACCCTTTTTTACAAAGTTTGGTTTTAATACAGCTTTTAAATCGTTTAATGGGTAAGTTTCGAATGTCAATGGGAAGTTTGTTATACTGTGACCAAGCCGTCAAACTAAAGGTAGGCTTGTTCGATTTCCGAGAACCGTGGTAGTGTTACCTAAATTTTTAATAACAAGTAAGTACGTGGGTATTGTTTCAGATACCTAGTTATAATAAAATTTGACATAATATTTGCTTTATTGCAAAGCTATTGAGTACCATTTTGTTCCATCAAAATTAAAATTTCCCGAAAATATAAATGCGAGATTTTTTTTTACAAAAATATTTAAATCTGTACCCTACAAGTTATTGCGGTTAAAAGCGCCTACAAAAATATTAACAATAAATTATCTGTCTTTTAGCTAGTCTTCATCCATAGACTACTGTTTGTAATGAGAGTCTTCATCCGAAAAGTAGTGGTGATAGAATTTTGTTTTATGCAATCAAATTCAAATCACAAGTATCGTCGGCCGGCCACTGTCGGCCATGCTGGCATGCCACATACTGTGCACAGTGCACACTGTTCTGACTCTATTGTTTTCATGCTGTAGTGCAAAGCCTTTTCAATCCGTTTTACAGCGGATAACTGAGATTACATTATTCAATGAAAAAAATGCAATTTTGACAGCAAACGGGCTCGGCAGGCGTGCGTGGAATCGGCCTACATAATTTTTTATTACGAATAAGTACACACGGCTACACATCAAGCTATACATTTCCAGTTTATGCTGATCTCGCATTGTATAGTATATTTCCTTACAATGCGAGGTCAGCTTATGCTGGAAATGTATAGCTTGATGTGTAGCCGTGTGTACCTACTTCTATAATTTAATGGATTGTGCTGTCATAAGGTTATTAAGATTAAATGCCTTTTTTTCTATTACGTCGAAAGAATATTATTAAAGCAGGCGGGCCGTTAGACTAAATCGTTTTCTTTTGTCTGTACATTAAGATTACCTGCGCAGCTTCGCAAACTGTTTTTAACTTTTTCTTGTTCAGTGAATTCAGCAGATGTCAAGAGACGAGATCTTTCTTATTAAAATGAGCTAAGTACTTACGTAGGTTTGTAACAAGACTTTTATCGTCAAGTGATTGTTGAAACGTTTAAGCTGATTAAGCATCATATTGCCGGCAATCCGGTGTCCAAAATTCCTTCTTATTATTATTTTAGTTGATTATCAAGTTACGAATCAATAGCAGGATTCTCGGCCTTAAACTTGACTGTGAATACTGTGATACTTTCAATCGATAACACCCAGGTAGGTACCTTCGTAAAGCAGTAGGTATGTGCGTCGATGAATGTTTCACAAGGTTATTTTGTCTCTAAACATAAATTCGTAGTTTTATCATTCGACTTCAACTCTTCTGGAACTTTATTTCTTTATTCAGGTTCGAGATCGCCACAACGTAACTTTCCATACTTTAGTAGCGCTAACGTTTTATAATAGAACTAGCGATCCACCCCGGCTTCGCACGGGTGCAATAATTTATATGCGAATACTGCATTTGTTTCCGACATTATGAATAGTGCAGAGTTCTGAGTAGTAACGTAACAAAAAGGCGTGTTTACCCGTGGTCCCGGTGGGTTGACCCATTACCGGGTCCATGGGAGTACTAGGCTTGCATGAACCTATTCAACATAGTAGGTATATATTTCATTTTGTATTAAGTAGTAAAAAAAAATATATAACATGAACTTTATTATATGTATGTACTATATTACATTCGATATTTACATAATATATAGACTATGTTCATTTGGAATAATGTAATACCTATCAAATGGTGAAAAATAAACTCAAATATGTGCAAATTCACAAAATTTGCTCTCTCTCTTTATAATATTAGTACTTATAAGGTTTATCGAATTTAATTCTGCTACTAATTAATTCGGTACATTTCAGGCGAAGTCGATACATGCATTGATACCTACCTAGGTACTAGATGATGTATTATGTATTATTTGTATTCATCGATGAACCATCCTTTGGCAGATGGTTCGCGAATACTACGTTTCCCGATTTGGTTTCCGTAAATGATTCCTAAATTATCTCCGTTCCTAATGGACAAAATACAGAGTAATTTGGTTAACGATAATGCCTGGTATTATTGCTAAATCTAACATTGTTCGTTGGATGGAAAGTGGACGCAAGACTGCAGATTCGTACGTTCGAGCTTCAGGTTTAGCGATTCCTCAGCTGGAGTCTTGTCAATAGGCTCGCCTCCTATTAGAATTAGGAACATATATGGAACAACATACCTGGCGAAATGTGGGTGTATTATGAGTATCCTTTCCCCCGGGGAAATATTACCTTATGGTACAATATTTAAAAAAATCTTGTCCGATCCGAAAGGGGCACATAGGTAGGTACTGAAAAATAAATAGGTACAAGAAAAAAAAAAGTTATTGCAATTTGAAATTCACGTTTTAATTACCAAAATTACCCCAATTTCATTATAAATTAGAAAATTTTCTACAGATGTCATAAGTTATGACTTGTAGACACCCACTAAACGACTGCCGCCCGAGCCCCAAGTAAATTCCCCATTGAAAAAAAAATCGGTGATTTTTTATTCTTTTTTCCAAAAAAAAAAACACATTAATAGACTCTCAGTAAGATTCTTAACAACATCCTCACGGATCGGACTGGGTTTTTGTTACACGCTGTATAAGTTTGTAGGTACCTACCTAATTTGTTTCATTGTTTGAACACCTATCGAGCTATTTTAATCATTTTTCAAATGTAACGCGCAACTTTCTTCAGAAGCTGCCAAGAACTTTACACCATTCATAACTCGCGTCCTCTTTAGTGCTTTTTCACACACGGTAAAAACTTAAACCCTTGAGATGGTTTTTATACTATTTCTCGAATCTGACCATTATAATCTATACCTAGGTACATCGGTATTATAAATTAAGGTCGTTTTTCGTGTCTGTGTGGCCGCGGCCCGCGTTGTTCCTTTCAACTAACCAACGAATTTTGATGCGGTTTTCACCGTCATTTAGCGAATTATGTACCTACCTAAGTATATTATTTATCTATACATATGAAACTTGAACATCAAGATTTATACAGTATATTATCTAACGAAGGGCGTTCCCGTTAACATGCAATAGTATAGCGTATATACACGCAAAAAAAAATATTAGTAAAATATTCAATTGATACGTTAAAGAAACACTCTGTACATGCCACAGTAGGTACATGCACACTTATCACACTTGTCTTTCCACGTTGAGATACAAGTTCAATATTTTTTGGGAATATTTTACTAGAACCTATAGGTAATATTTTTTTTGTGCCATATATTTTTATATAATTTTTACGCCATACTGTTGCGGGTTAACGGGAACGCCCTTCGTTAGTTAACATACTGTATATTAGGTAATTACAGTACGTAATAAAAAAATCTCGATATTGTATTAAGTCATAAAATTCTCGCGATGCAGGGTGGGTCGCTGCTAAAACGTAATCTGGAATTGAGGAAACAATTTGATCAAAAGAAGCAGTTACAAACTTGCGAAGGCATACTTATTGGAATTTTCTTTCATCCTGAAGGGATGGTGGCAGTAGGTACCTACCTTACTTATTGTAAACAAAAGGGTAAGGGTTAGCTTGTTGTTCTCAGAAATTATGTTGAAATCCAATGTTCAAACTCGAATTTCAAAGTCTTTGGTTATACCTACCTATAATAGGTATATTTATTAAACAATGGTGCCCTATATATACTACCTATTCTATTTACCTATAGGTACTTACTATGTAGGTATACCTCACTCGGCTGATATGAAACGATACTTCTAAAAATCAAAGGTAAGGGTTACTGACATTATTCAAAAGTAATATTATATTGTAATGTTTAAGGAAAAGTCCATTCACCTGGGTATTGGCTGGTAACGAGATTACCTACGTCTTGATCGTCATTCTGACAACGTGCACGAATATTGATCTGCGCCAGTATCTACACATAAACTATCGAATATTTACCAAATAAGGGTAGTACTAAATATTCTACACACGATTGCTAACAAAAGAATGTATATTATATGAATACTATTTTAGAAGAAAAACATTGTATTTTTACAACGTGTAATGTATTTCTTTCGATACTTCCACCTACATAGGCTTTTTTTTTGTTTCCAAATAATTCTCATCCCTACATTATCGACACAATATTGAATCCATATAACTACTTCGTAAAAGTTCCTTATTCGAGACCTATAAACATGAGCTTAGTAACTTAAGCTTCGTAGTGAAGTTGCCGAACTCTCGTAGTTTTGAAAATAATCGTATAGTCATTAAACTTTGACTTTCAATTTCGACTCAAGAGTTTATCTATAGATAGCTGTAGGCAGGTATATAATGAAGCTTTGTCAATAAAACATCTCGGCGGCCGTGGTGATTACTCCAACCAGTCAGTCGTCAAGCAAGAATTTGTTAACATTTACGTACTCGGCGTTTGTCGTCTTTGTTCAAAACATCGCATTGTAATGAGTTCGTGGTTTAGGAGGTATTCCTCGACGTTGCCAGACCGACCCTGAACGTTAATAGTTCCAATAATTTATTGTTCAGTGTTATTTCCACTAACAATAATTGATTTCACTAACTTTAGGCTTGTTTACTAATAAATTCGTGTATTTTTGTCATTTTCATTCAATATGTCAACACGATAGGTCTATTTTGTATAACTTAGGTATAGGGCTCGTAACGAGAACCTCTATATTTTTTTGAATATTGGTTAGACCCAGGCTGGTTATGACATCCCTAAGTTGGCACCTAGACCACTTTCTTAGTCATATTTATCATGCCTCATTTCCCGCCTATTGGTTTTTCTACTTGTGGATACAGCTAGGGTACACTTCGTGGCTCATATCGCAAAAAATATGCTGTAAAATAAGTATGTAGGTACAGTCAGCAACACTGTAACTTTTACATATTATCTAAATATTGATACCGACATACAAAATGATTCCATACATTGCGTTTCAGCATGTCATGTACTTACTTTTTAATGAAAATTTCGCGCAATAATTAAGTTTTTTTAAACTGAAGTGTTTCTCGACTTTTGTTTGCTGACCATACCCACATATTTATCGGCAGTAGCATGTCCCTTGCACCTTTTTGCGTCGCGTATGATCGTGATTTATTTGTCCGTTGGTATGTTGAACGTTTTGCGCTGAAAGCGGTTTTTGCTTTTATGTGTTGCCACCCTGTGGAACATTTTAATCGAAAGGGGCAAGATCCAAGGGGCGAGCGGAGCCCACACCGTCTATTTGTCTATTTTCAGTCTGTAATTTTACCTACCTATACATAATATAGGTAAGTGTGTTAGACACTCCTTTTTTTGTTGAGGACAGATAGGCAGGATCTCCATATAAAATACTGGTACTTATTCAGCTGCATCCGGTTAGACTGGAAGCCGACCCCAACACAGTTCGGATTTTGGGGAAAGGCTATGCAGATGATACGGTAGACCATAAAGATAGCGTTTCCAAGAAAGAAAATAAATACCTTTTACAAATAACAACATACGACTTCCAAAAAACGAAAATTCTTCGAAAAGGCTTCCAATCTACCGGATGCAGCTGAATACCAGTATTTTACATGGAGCGACTGCCTATCTGACCTCCACAACCCAGTTATTGGCCCGATCTACCGTATCATCTAATAAAATATTTTACATTATTTTCGTAATAGATACCTTTTACAGTTTATCTTGAATTATTAGTTGGCGAAACTTCACAGACAAGAAAGGTAGGTACCGATATTTAGATGGTATTTTCGTTGTACACAGCAAAATGTTGTAAACGGCTTGACGGTGACTTCAATTCCGTCGTCATTTAAACAGGCTTCCGTTGTTCTCTCTTTGAAGTTTATTCTATAAATAACTCCAACAATGGCGCGGTTGTCGAGAGATTCGCATTTCTAGAGATTCGTAACTGGAGGATCTATCGGTCGGTCGTTCGTCGTTTGTCTATTATCATCTGCTGGTTCACAAATCCCGACTTCACTAGACACACATAGGGTTGATTTATCTACATGTAATTTGCCTAACAGAACTTTTTGAAATGATGAGGCACACTTGAAATACCTACTTCTTAATTTCCAGTAAGTTCCAATATGGAATAAGGTATGAAATAGTAACAAATTTAATGTACCTACCTACTTGCCTTCTTGACTACTTACCTGTACCGTTCTTAACTGAAATTATTTGAAATTCTTATTTGTTCTTAGGTACTAGGTAGATCTCTATAGGTAGTACAAAAAACAACATTTATCATAAGTAGAGCATGATTGCTTTCCATGGAGCGAAACTAAAAATTCATCTCACAATATAGAAATTCCACATCACTGCAGTAGAAGAGTATGTAAGAACATTATGTGCTTGGAAACCGCCATTCACCCTTTGTTTAAAAGAAAAACGTTTAAAGATTAACCCCATTAACAAACGTTCTTTTACTGAAACCGTCTATAATCCTATTTTCTTTCATCGTTATACCGTCTCTTCTTGAAGAGAAAATGCTTCGTTTATGTATTTCAAGTACTTATGAACGGGCTATAGTCGTCGCGTTTTAGCATGGCAATAGCGGTCATTGACCCAGCTCCATTTTTTTTGCATATTTTATTTCATAAACTGAAGTAAAGTCCGTTAACGTCCTGAATCAATAGGTATCGTGATCTTCAACATGTTCCAATAACGAAAAACCAAACATAGTTTATTAGTTATATATTAGAGAAAGGGCAAAGATTGATATTTCCATGCGAAATCGCGATATCAATAGGGTTCTACGTTTATAATAGTGCAGGCGGTAATTGATAGCTGAGCCGTGGAGTCGTGGTTAGTCCGTCGCCTGAGAGCACAAGAGTAACCCGTTTATTTTAATTGCCTTACTGACATCCCGTTTACGTAAACTTCGATTACTTAATGTCGTAGCGCCTGACCCGAATGAGTGTTGAGCCAAGGGCCGTTGCACGTAGGGCGTGGACACACTGGACACATGTCTACGGTACGGCACCGGCCACCGTGTAACAGCACGACGCCGCCGCCACTACCGGCAGACGGCACGGCGGCGTCGTGAACGGTGCACCGCGGTGGTATACGGCGAACCGCTCGGTAGTTAATGTTTTATTGTTTTTTAGTTCGCACGTGTTAATTAATGTAGGTATGACTGACAAAGTTTAAATGTGAATTAAATACGTTAATGCTCAGTATTACCAACTTGTGCCCGCGGTGCACCGTACATGGCCGCTTGCATATGCGTCGCTTGATAAAAGATAGATCTATATGTATGCCTTGCGTCAAACGGTCATACGTCTTACATGGTAACTTCTTGCGTAATAATTGAAATTTTTGCAAGAGAGGTAGTTTGTAAGGCAGTTTTTCCAAGTTCCGGATTAGTCGTAGAGTTTGGGCTTTATTACGTGGAAGATATCTGTTCTACAACGTATCGATGCATATTATTGTGTATCGTTAGAAAGGAAGCAGGACGGAGCCAGAGCCTTTTGAATTTACGTTTGCCAAAAACATGTTGAGATTTATAATATATAGTATTGTCCGGTGATTTGATCAGTTTGACTAGACAGTCAATCGAGTCTAAAACGTTGTAAATGGTAGACGCTATTTACAACGTTTTAGACTTGCTAGAGGCGAGACACAGACGTGTACGCACGTAGATACCTACGTGTACCTAATAGCGGCAATTTTCTTCGTACGAAAGTTCATTTTTATCTATTTTTTTATTAGGTAGGTACTACCTAATAAAAATGAACTTTCGTGCTTAGAATAAACACCTAAAAAAGGTCGGTACATACGAACAAACATTACTTAACAATACTAGATAGTACTTAGTCTTTCTTTAATGTCCCTACCGTCCTAAGCAGCGTATGCGTATAATTTAGGAAGGAAGTTTCAGAAACCATCAGTAAGCCTTTGGAAGTGTCCGGTAAATCTATCCAGACACAACAATGGGCAGGACATGAACGTGCTGCTCCGACGCCCTGCGGCCCAATTGTCTCGGCCAACAATAACTACATCACAGCTGGGGGTGGGTAGGTACACCGCCCCGTATGTAGTACATACAACACAAGTACATTATCCGGGCCCGTGTTCGCCTATTGACACCTACTATGCCCGGAGGCCGCACATGATAATTGCTTAGGTTGTTAGGTCGGGTTGAATAGGTTAGGCATGATCGTAATCCCAGAGATCATAAAAGCAGAGCTCCACTTGTTTATATCGGGGTTGGGTTTGATATTTCTAAGTTTATGGCTGTTACGTTCAACCCTCACATAAAAGTAGGTGTGTATTTACATAATTCTGTAAATCTCGTTATAATAATATTCGTTTGCATAATTTTATAAACTAGCCTCGGCGAGTTACGAATGTGTTTTGATTAAATTTAAATCCCGTGATCCCACTGTGTGCTATTAACCATGTATCAACATTCTACGCAAGGGCGGATCCTAGCACTGGGGCGCGTGCCCCCCCCTGCCCCCCCAAACGGTTTAAGTAAAATAAAATCATCTGCTTGGACTGGCCTGAAATATTGAATCCATATTTCTTTATTTCATTTTTAATACTTATAAATTATATTTTTAAATATTAGACTAAAAAATTATATAAAACATTTAAAAATATAAAAAATAGTAGCCCACCGGTATCGGGAACAGGGTCCAAGCTACCGGCGGTCAGGGCTCCAGAGAGAGGAACCTCCTAACGATGCGAGCCGTGTCCAGGAGTACAGCTTTCTGAATCAAGCCCTTAATCCAGCTGCCCAACGAGAGCCTCCTTAGGTGTTGGTCGAGGCTCTTGGCAATTAAGCCATTGGCTGATACGACTATCGGCACAATGATCGCAGAGTCCACATCCCACATGTCGACAACCTCGTGAGCCAAGTCAAGATACTTGATTTGTTTATCTTTCTCGGCCTTCACGAGGTTCGAATCCATATTATTATTATCTATCAAGACATTGTTTCAATGATTAACGCTGAAGAAGTAGGCTTCCGACTATGAGTTCAAAATTTTAAGGTATATTCCAAGAGCTAGGTCGAAGAGTTTACGCGTAAGCTCTGCTATCTAGCTCTTGGACTATGATATCGTATGGAATTCATTATTTCTTCTAGATTAAGACCCGAATAAATCTGTAACTTGGCGACTGATTCCGACTACTTAGCGACTAAATTTGGGAGAAAACAGATCTTCGCTAGGTGCCCTAGTTTTTGAGATATAAACGTGGCCCTGCGAGGGAGACTCTCTCCAGATCAGCCACCTATAAACCCTTATATATTTTGAACCAGTGACCGACAAATTCTGATATTTGGCGACAAATTTCGACTAATTAGCGACAAATTTTTTGTGTAATCAAAATTAAAATCCCTGAAAGGCCTGATAGTCCCTGATTGTTGTCAGAAGTCAGACCAAAATAATTTGGTAAACAAACGTTAGGTACGGTATCGAACTTAATTAACTTGAATTCATGGAAAAGTCGTTCCAATTAATTTCGTCCTGTCAACAAGCTTTGAATATTAGTTGAACAAAGCGATAGTTTTGTGGTTGCGCGGCCTGTAGCGCCACAAAGCCGTGGTGGGCGACCGTCAAGATGTGGCTACGTTTGATGCTCAAAGCGTACCTCCAACGTGTACCCACCACTAGCTATTCAAATCTAATACTGTCTTAAGGTAATGTAAAACTACCTTTACACTTCGTTTCAGGAAAATGGTAAAATCGGATTGACAATTCAAAGTAGGTACCTACCTAGAAGGTAATGAACACATGTACCTATGTGTGTATGTTGTGTTGTATTCAGTATATGTACTGGTGTTTACCTATTGTGTATCCACAGTCCCTTCACAGGCACTGTTTAATTTAGATTACTAGGTATTAGTTCAGGTTACGATGGGTTTGGGTAAGATTATTGTATGTACTATACACGTAGGAACATAATGTAGGTATGTTATTTGATTGAATTGCCTGGCGTCGCTAATATTCGATTTGCAGCTGTAAATGGAGCGCTAATTGTTTAAATCTATTACTTAATTAAGTTGTCGGTTACATTAACTTGTTAACACGAGTTACATTGCTAAGTTTTTTACATATTCGGGCTGATGAGGTCTCTATCATTTGTTTAAGAAATCCATCTACTTACGTTGTTTACCAAGTGATCTTGAGTTCCGTTGGGAAATTTGTTGGGCCGCTTCTTCTTTAGAGGTTACGTAAACGGTTTCTTGGTGTCTTCGTAACTTGTCAGAGTTTCAGTCAATTTATAATGTGAAAGTAAATATCACACGGCTGGTTGAGTTTTAAAAATAAAATAGAGCATTTTCATCAAACCATTATAAACCTCAAGCCAGTGCAGCTTTAGCTGGAAAAATGATATAATAAAGTCAACGTTGTATACAGTTTTATTTTCATTCACTCATAGCATAAAGGTAGGCTGAAAGGGCATTAAATAAAAAACGGCAATATTTTTCATATTATTTTATTCATTCTTTTATAATTGTCAGAGTTGTACAACTAATTAATCACAGTTGAAACAAAACATAACTATATATGTAGGTATTATAATTAATGTCTAAAATAAAACACAAATCGGTGTTCGTTAGCGAGATATCGCACTTTAGTATTTTGTACTGGGGTTGTGTGCTCTGCTGTCTAAGTGTACGCAGGACGAGCATTGTGTGCCGTGTGCCGTGCGGAGGCGACGTCACCCCTGCACGGGGCTCCTCGAAACACTACCCACTCTCATCAAATTTTTATGATCGAGAGTGACGTAGCATTCCAAATTGAATTTAGATCTGTACCAACAGCCAACTTTGGGAAAACTTACCTTTTTATTAAACTCAAAGTTGGCTGACTACCGGCACCGCAATTCATACTACATGAACAGGTTGTAATGTTTGATCTATGAACGTCGCTCTATCTACATTTTCAAATGTTTCCCTATATTTTCAAATGTTGTAACAACACGACGACATGACAACCTGCTGACGTAGTGACTTACAATAATAAATGCTCAATGCAAAGAACAATAAACAAGTGAAGTACACGCTTAGAGACGGCGCAGAGCTTGGAGGAGGAGAACAGAACCAGAGAGTGTGCGACGTGTGCGTGCGCAACACTGGCGGAAACTAAACGTTGCTTTATAAAATAGTTCAAAAACTTACAATATACCGTTGTATAAGACAGAAATATAAAATCGGACCCAAATCGCTATCGTAATTCGTCTATATGTATGATACTGGCAGTGTAATGATATCAATGAACCAATAATAACTATGACATCCTACTTACATGAATAGTAATTAACGAGAATTGCTTTAATATTGATGTAGGTACTTGAATATTAATTATTTGTCTTTAGTGCAAACTAGAGGGTGAACTTACATTAGGTAAGTTATTAGAAGTCTATTTAAACCGAGTCTACAAAATCTTAGGCTCCAAACACATAATAAAATCAGTCATTTTAACATAATTCAGTATTATTCTAAAATTTACACTGATTATAACTCGATGTCGAAGTGAGACAGTTTCTAAAACCATTTTATTATTATTATATTTTACTATAAATTCTTAAAAATTAATTTATAAATTAATGACTTCTACAGGTTTCAACAACTATCTCACATCAAGATCGATGGAAATAGTATTCTAGCACAACACTCTTAATAAGTTATTGATATTTTCCTAGGTGCGACTAAATTTATATGTAATCATACGAATAAATAAAGTGCAAACACTTAACTCTACCGTCATTAGCTGCATCGATAATGCTAAGAAATTGGCACAGTCCCACTCACTCCAGCGCGCGCCGGCTGCCGACGTGCACGTCGCACGCGCGTGACACGCGGCGCGGCGCGCCACACTCGCGACGCACGCACTCACTCACGCTCGACGAATGTCGCTTGCACGCACTCACACGCATACCTACAGTTCTCACACTCATAAATACACTCTCTCACGCTCACACGCAAACGAAAACTCCCGCGACCATGACTACTATTAGTTACCTAATGTTACGAGTAGACCGTAGTCGTTTCCAAATACTATTTAACTAGCACTACACGGAGACATTAGGAGAGGAACACCGGTTACTGTACAGTTCGCTTACACGTTAAAGTTAAATTAATAGTTTCACGTTTAATTAAAATCGGGGGTAGTTGTTTCTAGAGTGTTATTGTATTTACAACCCCATTGTTTAAACTTCACATAATATCGAATGAGCATTATGTAACTCGACGTCCGAGTGGACCACCTCAAGTATTATGTTATCTATCATTATTAAAATATAACATATTCTTTTATTCTATAACGATTTCTACGGGAGGGCCGCCATATTAAGTGATATCACGTAAAGCTGTGGACTTACAAAATACTCGTATAAATTATTCACATTTATAGCACACTATCTACAAACACCCACTGTTCAGATTCACGTCCGGCCCTGCCGCAGAGACCTCTTTATCTCCGTAACTTCCAATAAAATACTGACTCATAATATGGCTAATTCGAATAAAAACTTATATCAAATATTTGGTGAAGATGTAGTTTAAACTTTATAAAAATTACGCAATTAAATAGGTATCTTAAACGATTACTTAAGCTTAACATGTCTACCACAATAAATAAAGTCGTATAAAATTGATAAGAGTTACAAGAGAGGCGGGAGGCGTGCACGTCACGGACACGTCACACCGCGGTAACGGCGCGTGACGGCAGCTCGCCGCGCTTGTTTATGTACAAAATGAAAGTGGGCGAATGAGCGAGTGTCGCCCCCGAGATAGCAGGGTTACAGTGGCTTAGTGGTACGATAGTGGGAGACAATTGACTAAATGAGCGGCAGGTGTGGGCGCCTACAGCTGCTCGTCCAGGTCGGGCCCGTACAGGTCGGCCAACTTGTTGAACCGCGGCCCCCACGCGCCCAGGTAGTCGTACTCGTGCGTCTCGTCGTCAGTACCTAGCACACAACCGCCGCATTAGGATTTCATATGAATAATTTATTCGAACACGAAGACTGGAGGTGCCTCAATTTTTCGCTTCATACATTGTGAATGAATAGCCGCAAGGCGCCGTCATAAATTTTAAAGTGGGATTGGAGGAACTAATTTTACGAGGGGTGGTGATGCATGGGATTGGAAAACTCACCGGAAGCGAGCGAGGAGAGTGATCCGGCGGTGCTGCCGCCGCCCTCGTACGCGTAGTTGCGCAGGTCGTCGAATGGCGGCGCGTTGGGGTCGCTGTCGGCGCGCCGCTTGTGCTCCTCGATGAACATGCCCACGTTGGTCTCGCCAGGTAGAGGCACGCCTACGCCCACGCCCGCGGGGACGCCACCGCCCACGCCCATCGGACCCACTCCCAGCCCCAGGCCCATTACAGGATCTAGTTGCGAATAACAGGAAGACACTCTATGAAATTGCAAAAAAAAAAAAATTGGCAGGAGTAGGAGTTTCAGGCAAACACCATTCCCATAAAATTGTTATTTGATAAAGTTCCGGCACTAATTCATTATAACATCCCAATAATTTATTTTTCTCAGCGTTGCAAACATTTATCTATAAAACACTCATCTCCCCACAGACATTTGGAACAAAATGTGGTCCCGGACGTATCGCCTCTTATGCCACCCGGGCAAAATGACGGGGCGTTTACTTGTAACCATTGCACAACATATTATGCAAATGTGATGAAGGGTAGTGCGGGAACAATGGTTAATCTTCGAGATAAAGTCGCAGTCAGTTAAATCAAGAATAGTGGTCGTGTTAAATCAACAGACAGAACAAAATTCACGACTGATCTACCCTTGAGTACCGCTATCTTGGGTACCAATAATCATTTTGGAGAGAGATATATAAGATGCATTTGTCTTGTTAAGTATATAATATTCGAAGAATTAAGAATCTCTAGTACAATTACATTCACTTACATGGTAACTTGGTAGGTGCGTGATCAGGCAGTGGTCCACCGATGGGTATCTGTAGCGGAGTGATGTCGAAGGCTGTCATATCATCTTCACCGCCTCCTTCGTCGTCGTAGTTGATGATATTCTCGCGGACATCGTCATCAGGTCCAGGGTACTTGATGTGGGCCTCACGGCGACGGTTGTACACCACGAATACTAGCACCAGGACTGGTGACGAGAGAATACAGATATTATATGGTCATTCAAAGCTCAGAGCTTCTATGCTAATTTATGTCGTAGCATAGAATGTTCTGAACAATTTCCAAAAGCAAGTTAGTCATGAATCGCGATGAAATGAATGAGTAAGTATGATTTGAAACAAAAAAAATACACAGATTATGTGCATTTCTCTAGTTAAGTTAGTTTGGGGTGGAGTGGAGTGACCCGACGCCGCGGCCGCTCCGCCACGGTCGCTCGGATCGCTCTTGTTCCTTTTGTAAAAGTGTTATTCCCTTTGCTTCTAGTTACCAATGTACCTGCTCTTTCTAGATGAATAAATTCTAGCATTTACTTTACTTTTCGCTATACGTTTTTTATAGCTTTAAATCAAACGTTAAATCTACATTCTTTAAGCTCTACTTACGACCAGATTATATAACCTTTATTTAAATTCTCAAATATATATAAAAGAGTCGTATTTGTGATTCACTTTAAGAAAGTTGTAGTTTCGTATTCACAAAACAATTTTAAATTTAGGAAAGTTTTTCATTCTATAAATTAAATCAAAATTGAATTTATATATTCAGAGACGATGTCGGCAAATATTAAAACGTTTTGAAATAAATTACCCTCCAGAATGCAATATTCTTTGATATTATTTTCTTTATAAGATTTTTTAAGGTATTTTCTGAGCAAGTCAAAATTACTTAGGTTGAGAGTCTTTCCCAAATGTTTTTGATAAAATGTAAGAGTGAATAGTTATGTTATTACGTTGCCATTAATCATCTTTAATTCAATAGGATATAATATATTTTATGATTAAACAGTGTTGGATAATTAACACGAAAGTTAGGTACAATAGTTACGTATCTAATGCTTTGTCATTTTAAAAGCTCCACAATATTATCAGGTTTCACATTGTGTTATGTTAGTCTTTGCTATAAAATAAATATTAAATGTTTTAAATCTTTTTATAATATTACAGGTTTAGTACTTATCTATTAATTATAACGAAAATTTCTATTATTAATGTCCACAGGGCGCATAACGATTTGTTACTCGGAAATTGATCATAATGGGGCCCTAATGTTTGGGACTGTTTCAGTTATTTCAATTTCCGTAACATAGGTATTTAATAAAGGAAGGGACCGCCGGCAAGATGATTTCAGAATAGAGTAGACAGTTAGACACCTACCTTCATATTTTAACGCAATTATTCTTCAACTCATTCGCTCGATATCGTTTGAAAATACCTACTGTATGATTTAAATTATGATTCATTTGTAGTAAAATTATCAAATAAATCTTATAATTGAATGCTTTTCGGAACTAGGCTATTCAGTATGAATATATTCGTTTCAGTAATATTTTGTAAACTTTATAAATGCAAATTGTAAGGGTATTCATTATATTTGTGTCATCAAAACATTTTAATACTAAGAAATTAACGTTTTGGATTAATACATTGAACTTACATTCCCATCTAAATAAGTGAATGTGAATAATGTTTCACAATTATAATCGTACAACATTAATTTAACACACATGGATTTAAAATGAAACGTGATAAAAAGTTATTATGAACATTTGTTATGCAAAACGTTGATTAATGGCACAAATATACACAGGAGCGGTAATTGCATGCAAGTTAACAGAATGTGGTGCTCACCTAAAAGCATGAACAAACAAACAATGATAGCTATAATGAAATCTCTGGAGGGCATGATGACACCGGAGGCGAGCAGCTCGAGCTCGCAGTCGTGTCCGGTGTAGCCGAGCGCGCACACGCAGTCGTAGCGCCGCGCCGGCTCGCGGTCCACACACGTGCCGCCGTGCCGGCAAGGCGCGCCCGCGCACTCGTCCACGTTCACGCACGTGCCGCCCGCGCGCACCGAGCCCCCGGGGCACCTACACACGTGCGTACTGTACCTCACCTCCGCGTGACGGTGTGTCACGCGCGCACTGAGCCTCCACCCCATATAGCATGCACTACTGTATAACATCGAGCTAAAACACGGCTACATATACACATATATGTCTATGAGATGATGTGAGTGCGTTAGTGATAGTGCGTTGGGATGATCGTCTAGTGGGACACGCGCAAGCGTGACTACGTTATTGCTCACTCATGATAATGAGGAGGCAGACGAGGATCGCCGCGAGCGCGCCCATGCTGAGCTTGAGTGTGCGGCCTTCTTGTACGAGCTCGCAGTTCTCGCCCCAGAACCCTTCGGGGCAGTGGCAGCGGTAGCCAGGCTCGCGGTTCATGCACGAGCCGCCATTGCGGCACGGGAAGTACAGACATTCGTTCTTGTCTACACATCCTTTGCCGTCCGGAGACAATACCAAACCCTCACCGCAACTGAACACCATTCCAATATAATATTTTAATTTATAAGCATTAGTATTATTATATAGTATTACATGTTAGGTAGATAAAAAGGTATATGAAACAGAAATAAATGATTTATAAAGGGTAATGTATATGAATATCAATAAATAAAGTTATTATTCAGCATAATTATTAAATAATAAAAAGGTTTAAAACAAATCAAAGGTTATATTTATGTAAATAAATGATAAAAGTCGAAACTCAGTGCGCGCTTCAAAATAAATGGTACAAAAATAAAACATTATAATCATGGGATTAATCAGTGTTATCATAATTATAGTAGATTCAAATGAATTTATCTATCTTTTATGTTTTAATTGGAATCATTTAAAATTCTGGGGAATTATTTTAATGGCATGTTAATATAATTTATAGGGCTCTATTCAATTTGTTAGCACGCCTACAACAGTTTTGTAAATTTTAAATCAATTTACAATTTTCAAGACCTAGGGATTGAACCTAGGGTCAAATCGCTACGTTTGCAACTGTAAGACCATATAATAAAAGTTGGTAATTAATAGAGTAACAAAAACTCACGTGCACTCATATTCATTCCACAGATCGACGCAAACGAAAGGCTCAGTGCAGTGCACGTTGATGCATGGGCTGTTAGAGGGGCAGTTCCGGTCGAGGTTCCTGGCCATCGTCGCCTGCCCCCACTGCGTGCCGTTCATCGCTGGCGGCAGCGGTAGGTGCTTGCCTTCCAACCTGATGTCGTCCAGACAACCCTTCTGGAAGTCAGCATACACTTCAAAGGTTCTAACACCCGTATATTCAGCTTTGCCACCCGCATAGACACCTTCTTGCTTATCCACAAGCAGCCACTGGTGGCCGTCGAAATAAAATGTTTCGTTATATCTTCTTCCTTCGCCGCCATCTATTTCAAGCATCGCAGCACTACCGTAGCGGCTGACACGAGCTATATGCCATTGGCCATCGTCGACCGCGACAGAGTTGAGCCATACATCACGTTCCTCAGTTCGAAGCGAATTTAGATTATATCGGAAGTGTAATCGGGACTCTTTCACTTCTAGTATGCCGTACTCTCGATTGTGTTGATCACTCACTCTAAAAAGCTCGCCGTGAGGTTCGCGTGTTCTAAACCGAAGTTGAATTTGTGTACTAAACCTGTCTGGTTCAAAACTTAGAGCGAATTTGACGTAGCTCTGAGGCCGGAAACTGGTAGGCGTAGTTGGTAAGTTACACGAAGGTCCTGTCCAACCAGGCTGGCACTGACATCGGGCTTCAGAGAAACTTCCGACACAGGTGCCATGCTCCCAACACCGTGAAGTAGTGTCCGCTTGATTACATATCTCGTCTGTTTGAGGGCAACCTGCCACGGAATTTCTGGATAGGCCTGGATGAGCTAAATCGTATAACTTGCTGTTGTGGATCAAGTTTCGTATGCATCCGTCAAATCCTTTGCCAATAGGCATGTATTGCCAATGATAGTGAGTTGGATCAAAGTGTTCTATGTACAAGCCACCAATTTGTAGTGGTGCATTAACGTTAAGATATTCATTGAAAGGAGGTATCGTTCCAGTGGCTTGACAGGTGGAGTCATCGAACTCTGGTGGAGTTCCATCTTCCATTTCTTGAATGTCTGCTGATTTACAGAAGTCAACAATCATTCTGACATTTTCTGTGTCCCAGAAAATATCTATTCTATGCCATTCACCATCATCTAAGGATTTCTTTGTCTTAACTCTTAGTTCTAAAGTGCCCGAACCAAAATCGATAAGAAGCCGGGGATTGCCTCTTTCTAATTCCACAGATATGAAATCTGATACCATTATTTCTTCTGGTTCGGGAGGTACAATCGGGCCATTATATAGCAAAACACCTTCCGACTTTCTCGTGATAAATTCAAAACTTAAATGAGAACTATCACACATTTCCAAAGCAGGATACCAAGCCCACCCTGTGCCTCTAAAGCTCCTTGATGTTTGCTGACATCTTGGCCCTGTATATCCAGGAGGACAAGAACACGTCAAGCCATATTTGCCTTCAATACACCTACCTCCGTTGTAGCAAGGAGAATTGCGGCATGTTTCTGCTTGAGTGAAGTTTCGGGCACCACACGTGCACTCAGCGATCACATCCACTCGGACGCCAACAAGAGCAGTTTTATTGGAATTAACCATGTAGGGCAAGTTACTAATATCCAAGACGTTTGTGCAGGATCCCTCACACATTTGATTTTCATATAAACATTCGTCAATGCCAACCATTGTAATGTTTATTCCTACGGCTCTCTCTATTTCTTCTCGGTGCATTAGTACAATACCGTTTAATCGGATAGGTTTATAATAATGAGCTCCGTGAGCAGAAAAACGAATATCAGTCACTGGAGGGTGCTTCTTCCTGAGCTGAACACTGAAGATATCAATATTTTCACGCTCGGTGTTAAGTAAGTCAGCCAATTTGTCTTTGAAAATGTCTAATTTGCTCCTTGAAACACTGAGAGTTTTATAATTCCAGACTCTAATAAAGTCCTCATCAGATATTCCTGATATTCGGATTGATCCAGAATTGATTATAGCGTCATGTGATATTTCTTTAACATACACTGTCACATTAGCAGGTACGTCTGTTTGTGTATGTTTTCGATCGTAAACTTTGAACTTTAGGTGATATCTACCTTCTCTGGTTTTGTGTCTCATTTGTATCATCCCAGTTTCTTCGTTCAAAGTGAAGTTTGGATGTTCTGAACTTTCCCAGAAGAACTTTTTATCTGGTAGATCCCAATCATCAAGATCATACACGTAAACTCGACCAATTTCAGTATCTGGTGCTTGACCTTGGTAACTATATACAAGTATTTCTTTAGAGCCAGGTTGCATTTTATTATCGTTTACATCACCAATTACAACAGTTAGAGTACTAGTTCCAGTCATAGCAGGATTTCCATGATCTTTGATAATGATAGGAATAAGATATTCCTTCTGTTGCTCTCTGTCAAATGATCGTAGTGATGACACTATAGCCATTCCATCACCGTTGGCACCTTTTTGATCTTGTTCCACTTTGAAAGAAGCTCGAATAATATCATCTGCACCAGGATCAAGTCTGAACTGGAATGGCGGTCCGTTACTTTTTGATCGGTCATCATCATCTGTAGCTAAGATTTCAGCCACTTTTTTGGGTGTTATGTGTTCCGTCAGAACGGGCCTGTAATCTTTTAGGAATGTTGGAGCATTGTCATTTATATCTTGAACTATTACCGTCAGGGTGGCTGTCGCAGTCCTCGGTGGTACTCCATCATCAATAGCTAAAATCTTAACTTGATGTCTGGGAGTATCTTCTCTGTCTAATGAGCGTTGTATGCTTACAGTTCCTTCTTGATTGATCGAAAATTGACGTTTTCTGTCGGATGACCTGTCGATAGCGTATGAAACTTTACTCTTCCCTCCTTGATCTGGATCAGTCGCTTTAAAGGTTTCTAAGCTTTTACCAACTTCAGCATTCTCATAAACTGAAACTTCTATGTTAGCTCTTTCAAATTGAGGTTTATTGTCATTGATATCTCTAAGCTTAACAACTACCCACGAATAAGCTACGTGATATTTATCGTTGTCATTATCTTCTCCTTTATCATTAACTTGTATCCTAAATCTGAAGCCATTACTTTGTAATTGGTCTTCATAATCTAAAGGCTGTACAATTTTTAACGAACCGGTACCGTCATTATTTCTAACCATAGTAAACTTATCAGCACCATATCCACTATTTTCAATAACTTTATACTGGAATTTATTCGTTTCATCCTCGTCATGAACAGTAACTGTCAAGATTGGCATTTCAGGCAAATTAGTTCCATCTGTTTCATCTACCTCAGTAAACCATTCGTCTTTGGTGAATTGGGGAGGCATATCGTTAATGTCCTTTACTCTAATAGACGCCGTACCAGTTCCCTTTAACCCCCCTCCGTCGGATGCCACTATCTGTATCGAGTAATCTGGCGTCCTTTCGCGGTCAAGGCAGCATACTGCAGTTTTTATAACGCCAGTTTCAGGTTCAATTTCAAATATAGGTGAGCCTGTTTCTTCTTCGATTACGTTTTTCTCAATAGAATACCACAGTTTAGCGTTATTACTTTCTGCGGGATCGTCATAGTCGATGGCTGTCATAGTCATAACGACCATACCAGCTGTGCCATTCTCTGTGACATTACCGAAATATACGCCTTGAGGGAAAATAGGAGCATTATCATTAATGTCTTTAAGATTGACTTGAACATCTGCGTATCCCACGAGACCTTCGCCTCCTTCGTCTTGTGCAAACACTGTGAACCTCCATTGCGGTCGCCCATTAGGCTGATCTCGATCCAATGGCTGTGGACAAATAACATGTTATACACCTACTTGCAATTACAAAATTAAGCCGACTTAATTAAATACCTACACACAAGTATTGCCACTATAATTTTCTAAGTTATTGTGTTAATTTTGAGATTTAATTAGTATGTGTTAATAGGACTAATTAAATAAGTACTGTTACAGCAGTACCTTATTTTAATTTTGATTACATTGACCTATTTATTGTAGGTATAACAGCACACATTTGAGATACCTATATAAATGCTGTTAAAAGGGTTTGGTAAATACAGAGATAGTGTTTACTTGGTGATCTGCAAACAAACCGATCCTAAACTCACAGCAAAGTTAAAGTCGCAAGTATCCTTCGCTTTTCGGTAGCGAGGCGACTAAAAAAGTATTCCAATTTTCTGAAGAGTAGGTAATTAACATTCAGAGGAAATTCAGTTTTTCTCATTTCAGGAATATCTGTGTCCAACTTACGGAGCAAATGGAACGCAATAAATGTGTGATTGCATTGTGCATGCAAAGCGCGCGTCTGGCCGAGCATCACGAGTTCGCTACTCCCATGCCGATGGCATCAGCATCAGGTATTTGAGTGTACGAGTGTAACTGCACCCTGCACCCTATTATTAGACGAGACTACTTTCAAAAACAAATGACGCTATTTTTATATTAAGTGCAATACTTACTTTGAGGACAAATATTTCGCCCGTGGTACGATTGATGTCGAATTTGCTATTCGCAGGATTGTCTGGATCGATACCCTGACCGGTGAGGAAATAAACTATATTCTGTTGTCTGTCTTTGTCGCCATCCGTGGCTGTGACCTGTTTGAAAGAGAGAAGGTGTAAATCTCTTGATGTTACAATAGATGTATGTATCAGAAGCGCCATTTTTGGTAGATATTTCAGGAATACATAGTTTTGAATTCAACTTACCTCATGCGTTTGGGATTAGTTTAACCAAAACACCAAGAAAAGCAAGCAAGTAGCATACATAAATCCATACTAGTTAGTGATGTTGTTAGTACGTTCAATACGAAATTGCTTCTGGCTCTGTGTTGTGTTTGATTATCGAATCATACCTATAGCTACATTAGTTGGGGAGTTTTGCGTCATTTGATGAAAATTTTCCCAGGGCACTTAATGGATTGACTTTATTATGCCTTCAAATTCAAACATATGCTTTAATAGAGCCTATTTAGCCTTATATCCCGGTTTCAAAAAGGCTGATTTTACACAAAATTACCTACCACATTGTCCAATTCATGCTAACTGCTGTGATTACTAAATAAAAAACCAAAGGTCAATCAAATCACTTGACATTGACAACAAGTTAAATTCTTTAACAAGTTAAGGCTTTCAGAAACCACGGGTAGCCTCTTACCGCCTTACTAATAAACGTTGTATAGCGCTTGTATAGTTACACAACGTCTTTTCAAAAGTCAAATTACTTATGAAAGAAGAAGACAAAAGGTTGTGTATGTGTTTATTAAGTAAGGCGGTTAGATTATTAAAGTTAGCCTTGCAAAATTAATATCTGCATAATTCAATATTTGTACCTACGCAATCTATTCGTAAAGTAATAGATACTTGGAAATAATTAAAGTATCATAAAGATTAATTACTGACACTAGCGAAAAAGCTGACTTCATAGTGAAACCCACCCCCCGTGCCCCAGGCCTATTGTACTCAAACAATTATCCCTTTCTAAAGGAATAAAGTAATATTTGATCTAATTTACGACGATGAACGACCGCCGATCGACGTCATCAGTAAAAGGTCGTTCCCAGTAAGGTAATACTTCGAGGAAAGTTATATTATGCTACTTATATAAACTAATAGCTGCCTCTATCTATTTATCTAGTTTTCAATGATTCCGGATCCACAAAGCTTTCCCATTACTGCGAAGTATAGTATGTTGACTCGTTCCATTTCTCAGAATTTTCCTTATGATGTTATCATAAAACGTCCAAACAACTTTAATCTCAGGCTGAATGTGAATTACTATGTATTTTATAGTGGCGAAGCTACCACGGAACTTCTCCAAAGTTTATGAATCCCAACACCCCGGATTGTTTGCATCGGACCCCGCAGCGGAAGCATCGCAAACTTTGTTCTTTTTAAGGACAACGACGAGAAAGCCGAAGGAATTTTATCACTATTTGAGGATTTGACGTTGAAATGAAATGAATTATTACAGAGAAAATATCAGCGAGAAACGTTTCATATAAACCGGAAATGGCAAATAAACATTCACGTAGGAAGTCATTGAGAGATGTGTTCAAATTCACGACAAACCTTAACTGTTTATCGACTGTATAATAGCGAAATAGATCCCTTTAAAATTGGGATACGTAAACTTATGGCAACTGGAATGTCCAATTACGTCAGACTGGCTGGAGCGTCTGAAATGAAGAGGGTCGACGTTTGCGTAATTACTCGGATCATTTGCGAATCTCACTCCAATTATAAAAAAAAGCTTGTCACTACAAGCGACTTGGGACGAGGGCTTCCACTCTTAGAGAATGGTGAAATTTCATGATTGAGTATAAAAGTCAAGGCAACCTGACTTGAAACTGTTTCGTAGCATAAATTTTAAAAAAGAGGAAGACAGCTTTGTTAAATTACGCTTATAAGGCATCTGCCTTTATAATATAGGTAAATGTAAACCCTCATTTATAGTTATTTACCCAATTTTTTTCTAGTTGTATTAATGAAACTTGAAGAAAATACCTCAATTTCTTGTTACCAAAAGTAAACTCATTATTATCTGAATAATAAAATATATCTTACAAAATATTATAAATATTCTTTGAAATATCAGTTCAGACACAGCACAGACACAAAGTTGAGCAAAAGCAATTTCAAATATTTTGTAAAATATTTTCCCGTTGTTCATGTTCTCATATTATGTTATTGACAGGACTCGAAGAAGTTGCGAACTAGTAAAAGCGTCATGTACATATAGATACTATCCATGCCGAGAAACATGTGTATATCGCAGTAAACTAGCTTAATTAGCCTTTCAGTTAACAGCTTAGGCTTTAGGCTTTTTAATAAACGGCACCGTTCAACCAACGGCTTGAAGGGCCGGGAATTATAGGTTATAGGTTAGGTTGGGACTGTGACAAACCACCCGCGAGCCGAATTGGTCGCAATAACCCAGCCAAGGCCCACCGACCAAATGTGTTAGGTTAGAACTGTGACCAAACGCGCGCGAGCCGGGCGAGCGGTGCCGCGGCAGCGGCTGGGGAGAGCTACTTCCAAAGGGTACGCTGTTAACTGAAAGGCTAATTAAGCTAGTTGGCTGCGACATATACACTACTGCGGATTAACTGTACTGATGCGTGAGCTTCCACTAAAAGCTCTCTGATAAATCTACGTAAGTACTTTATTACATACCTGTGAAACCTGTGGATTCAGATTTGGGTTAACACTAAAGTATGATGGCGTATAATGAAGGTTGGTGTTAGTCGATTTACGATAGGAGACCCTTGCACCCCAAAATAAATAAACTCGTTAAATTAAAAGAACATAAAATAATTTAAAACGCGGAAAAGTGTATGTGGGAATAACAAATTGTGACTGCTTGTATAAGTTAGTATGTAAAGCTGGCATTTTTATCGCTTCATTACAATCGAAACGACCTTTCCTAATGGTTTTCGAAGTGAAGAGAGGTGGCTCGCACAAATTACACGCACAGTATTAACATGCTGCGTCGGCAGGTTTTATCTATGAAATGGACTTTTTTATGCTTATGAGCGTAACCCTGATACTGAGTTAAGCTCAAAAATAAAGTCGGTTTAAGTACCGTTTGCTGTTCCTAGCTGGAATCCCTTTAAATTTGCATGTCAATATTTGAAATGTGTTTGCAGCTGCCGGCGAGAAGTGTAGTGTAATATGAGAAAAGAATTAAATTTTATGTAAAGGGAATGGAATGTTTATGTCGAGTTAAATTTGGGTTATGTGAAGGCATTTCTGGGTCAGCTAAAGAAGGTTAGTTGCGTAAATGTCTAATAAGAGTATTTTTACAGACAGATTTTTGAGTACCTGGCCACTGAGCCTGGATAACGGTTGGAAGAAGAAAAAGAAGGAACGTAAAAGAAAAAACAAAAAACAACTTAAAAAACCTGTATAAGGGGGTGTGGGAAGGGGCCGGTCTCCTCGAGCGCCTGAGTGACGTAAGCGCTGCGCGTGAACTTAGGCGGCAGGTCGTTCACGTCGAGCACGCGCACCACGACGCGCGTCCAGTTCTCGTTGCGCCCGTCCGACGCCACCAGGGTCAGCTCGTACTGCGACACGCACACATACACTCTCCATGCTCATGCACCACACTCCACGCCGCTATGACGTAGGTTCGTCTCGAGCCTAGCAATGGCCTTATTTTTATCAGGTTTCAATAAAAAAAAACT
Source organism: Lithophane socia (assembly GCA_947522985.1). NCBI lineage: Eukaryota > Metazoa > Arthropoda > Insecta > Lepidoptera > Noctuidae > Lithophane > Lithophane socia. The sequence continues at coordinate 10,554,141 of OX383256.1, read as the reverse complement.
AGTAGAAAAATATCTTTGTCCTCCAACATAGAAGTGAACGAAAGTCAATTATTCACGAAACTTTCGAGCACAATGTAAATATGTGGTTGCTTATGATTTATTACTTTTGATCCCTTTCATAAAAGTCCATTTTGTTGCAGATAAGCTACGGTACAATTCCACAGCCGCAGTTTTAACGGATGCCGCGACTACGTGTCATATATCATATCGATACAGCGTATGATTTATATGTAGGTATTGCGTACTGCTTTTATTAGACCTTGTACTATATAAATATTTATGTTTGAGTAAATAAAGTCATCAGAGAAAATGTTTTGCCAAAAGCCACCGCGAATTAATCGCAACGAAGAAGTTAATTTATGCCGCGAGAAGAACTTTGCTTTCGGGCTTCGTGCAATAATTGAAAAGTACAAATTTCAAACGCTCTCTCGGCAACTCGCGGCCAGCTGCCGAACTTCTCGTCATTATCGTTATAAAAATGGGAAAAGTCGACTTTGACTATAAAATTATATTTAAAAAATGCTTAGTTTCCGATGGAGCCGAATAAATAAATATTAATAGCCGCAGAGTGGTTGTTTTAGAAACGTTGGCGCGCCGGACGAGGACGCGACTCACTGAGTTTTAGATGCGGTGTGAAGCTTCACTTCGAGTGATGTTCGATTTCGATCGTTGATTTCAATATCTATCGTGGAACGGATTAGGGGAAGTGCTAGCGACGTCAATAAGTTGCTAGTGCTGATATTTCACCGAAGCAGGCTTGTTTAACCAATAAGCCGTTCAATTTACTTTACGTAAATTGAACGGCTTGAGCTGTAGCTTCGAAAAAAATGAATTCCCACGATATTTCTTACAAGGTAGTTTCGCTCATTTTATCGCTCACAATACATTTTATGTTAAACCCAATGTCAAAACGAGTACAGTAAAAAAAAATGCGTAAAAAATAAAGTCTCATAATACTAGAACAAAAGACAAATCATGAATAATCTGAAAGAAACGTTCAATTACGCAACGAGTATTCACCGCTTTGTTCTGGAACTGCTGCTCGCCGCAATAAACAAGTTGGATGCAAAAACAAAACAACAAGGACACTAGCAAAAAAAACTACGAAGTAAAAAAATAGTGTCGCAAACGAAATCCCCATGCCATGCAAGCTAATGATATCTATGAGGGCCAGTCTAGGGACCGCGGAGCTTCATTCGATTCTCTTTTGAAACAATTGCTGTCAGGTTGTCTAATCCGTTCAATAAAGAATCGAATTCAGCGCTAGTGATGTCGAGTCGGACCTGCAGCACTCGTTTCGGCAGATTGCGGTCGTCTTCCTCCGTGATCTGCGTGCGATACGTGGGCCGCTCGAACACAGGTGGGTTGTCATTCACGTCCTTCACGTGGATCACCACGGTCGTGTAGTTCTCCTTCAGGTTGTCGGATGCAGCCAGCTTCAGCTCGTACTATTACCATTTAATATTAAACACATTACTTCCGATTGTTTTACTATATTTCTAACCTAGCGATTTTTTTGAATTAAACTAGTGTTTTCTCGGTTTTGTCTGATCTGTTCTGTTGCTTACGCAGCGATACGTAGCTGCTTTTAGACATTGCTATCATTTCGAATTAAGTCATCGTTTTTTCCATTCGTTGATTTAAGGAAACTCCTTTGACTTCTGTAATTACAATTTAACAAGGTAATTTAAAAAGTTTAATAGAAAGTTAGAAAAAGTCATTTAAAAGCAGGGATAATTAGTTTTATTTGGAGCTTTGTAATAACGGAATGAAGGAAATATTTTCTTAATGATAATAATGATTATGTCTGAAATGATTTGACGGGTCTAGTTAGCTTGACAAATTAGGGTAAGAATCAGCCGATTCTTGGAAAGTTTTAACGAATAAACTGTTAACGAATACGTTCGCGTATATAAATTGTTACCAAAAATTTACCAAGTCCACACTTGGCTTCGAAAATAGAGTGAGCGTGTTTGTGACCCGAGGGAGTTATTGGTGTCATCTGTCAGTGTCGTTCAGTAATTTCCTCACTCGGGAGGGAAATGTTTGTTTCAAAAGTCATCTCACACACTTTATACAAGTTGGGTTGAATGAATGAATGAATGCAGTGCCCCCCCGCACTGCATTCATTTGAGCATATTAATTCAGATTTGGGAAAACCGGAAAATTCCATTATACGTTATTTAGTGGACACCTAATCTGAATTTGACTGTACGGTAAGTAAGCTTTATGATTTCGTGCCTATTAACAACTGCAATAATCTAGGCGCAGGTGAGCACTACGCTCGGTTCGACTAATGCTTCCAGTAAAATCCTGGTCCGTATCCGTATTTCACAGATGCCATCCAGCTTATGTATGTACCCCGAGCAATGGATTTACTCGTTTTATTTCCTATTTTCAACTAGGAAAACCCAAACACCATGTAGGTCAGACTTTCCAGGTGCTCAATAAATAAACTTGCGTCGACAGCGGATACAAAGTCACACAACGCGTACTGGGCGGAACATGACGAGCAAATTCAATTTTCCCACGAGCCTTCCCCATTGCTTTTATTCAACAGAGAAGCGTTACTTCCTTCTAAATATATAACAATAAAATGTACTTCCTGAACATTGAAGCGAAGTCTGGAACCTTTAAAAGTAAAAGGAGTGTTGGGAGTAAACTGGTTTACATCCATAAAAGCTCCGTGAGAATCTGCAGTTTGATAGCAATACAGCCTTTGGTAACAACTACGCCGGCTCGCTTAAATGGGTATTAAAGATTAAATTATTTATCTCGTGAAAAGTTGGTGGAAACTTTCTCGAGTCTGGAACAAAGAGGGCGTTCTGATAGGCGAGCGGCGACCGCCTCCACGAGGCGATGTTTTAAAATTGAAACTCGCCAAGGGGCAAAAAGTAAGCGAAACACTGTTACCGTTTAACGCCACCCGTTTATTTTAGTACAAAATTATGTTCAAAGGGCGATTAATTCTCTTTTGATCCAGCTCACTTCTACTTTAATTACTATAAAACATTATAAGGTTATAGATATTTGGGCCTTTGAAAAATGTGGATATCTGTTGTAAAACAAGAAAGAAATTTTCGAACTCGCATTAAACCCTTACCTACTCCTTTATTTCGGTTTCTGTGTACATGGCCCCGGGCGTAGTGTTAATGCACTTAGCTATATAATTATATACTTTACACCTGCGTGTTTGTACGAGTGGTTTATCTTTAATTATGCTGGCTTCACTTGTTTAATTTGGGATTTTTTTGACACGTGACATAATTGTGGATGACGAACTTAGGCCTCCTACTTGTCGCAAAACTTTAAGTTACGCTAATTACTTAACTGGATTTGCCTTATATTATTAGAGCTTGAAAAGCTTTGCCGAAACTCACGTGGGTTATTCAAACTTTGGTTCTTAATGAAGCACTGGATTAGAACGAATGAAATCAGTCAAAGTTTAAAGTTTAATAAGTGCTAAATAGACTACTTAGTAAGTTTACTGGAGACGAGGTAAACAGACGAGTATGTCCAAGTTGTACAACCTGGGCTCGCTTTGTCTTTACGTAATCTAAGCTTTTAAAAGCATTATTGGGCACAAACACGATACAAGTAAGAGCACTTAAGAAAAGGACTTTTAAATAACCCGTATAAGCCGAACATTCTGGTGCAAAGTACATCTCTGCTAGCTCGTTTGCTCGGTAATTCAACACATCAAATAACGCATTGCCTGTATATCGCTCGCATAAGTGTTCTCTACCACACTATCACTCGGCGATACATAAAATAAATTCCCCACATCACGACTCAACAAAACCGTTCTGATATCGATTTATTTATATTCCACTTTATCGTGGTTACAGCCCCTCTCGGGAACCATCCGTCACTATAAAACCGCGCAATTGTTTTAAAACGCCCACATTCCAAAGCTTTATTATCACCCTTTATGAATATTAATCTCGGTTATTTTTCACAAATTTAAATGTATTTTTGTATCTATCCTAACACGGATCCGTAATCCGAGGTGACTAAATTAAGTTTCAAAACATTTTTGTGATAAACGTTATTTAACTTCTGACGGAGTTGAACAAATATATTTATGAGCGTCCATCAACCTTATATACTTAGGGCCGGTTGTTTCAAACGGTTGGTTAACGTAACATACGTACGTCAAATTTAACGTTCGTTAAATACAAAGCGTTGTGTCAAAGTTATTCCATTATCTCGTGAAACAACGCTTGTTTTTGATTTGATGATAGTTAGCGCCATTTTTGACGTTTACCCGTTCGTAAAGTGGACGTGAAACAACCCGCCCTTACTTAAATTTTATCAGAATCAATTACGAACAGTAATTAATTTCAACATAGAATACTTGCCTCTATAAGTAAACTTGTACATGTTTTTCAATATTTACTTTTTATTCAAAGGTAGCCCATTTAAATGTATGATTCACGGTTCTTTAAACAAGACCCATTGAACCGTTGTTAATGTCATTCTTTGAAAACGTGAAGTTTAAAAAGGTTTTTTACTTATTGGGGTTGACTTTATACCATGTTCGTCGGGGGATTGATATTGTATTTTAAAATGCAAAACGTAAATGAAGGCTTACCCGTTTCCTAGTTTCGTAGTCGAGCGCGCCTGCCACGTAGATGGCGCCGGTCATGTTCTTGACGGCGAACGCGCCGCCTATGTTCCCGCTCGTGATCTCGTATCGAATACGCGACGCTGCAACAAAATAAACACCATTATATATTTATGCACTCGCCTCACCCCTTCACAGGATTATGTACGCGTGGTTACGTATTTATAGATCACAACGATCAATAATTCTTTAGCCTGAATTCTCCCTTTTTATTGTCAGAGATGATAAGGAAAATATATGTCAGTCAAGTAGAGGCGATATATTAAGCTTGCGCGATATTCTGCCGCAAAACGAATACATACTGAAACACTAGGAAACTTATCTCTACAGACACTTCCAACTTAGAACACCAATTTCAGGCAGTTTCTAGTGCTGTCGACGACGTAATACGTATTCTAGTCTAGACAATACTAGTAAAGGAAAGGCTTATCATTTCGCTGGATAATACTCACTGTACAGAGATATGTTTAAATGTCAAGTGGCAAGTAGAACGTTAACTTTTAATAAAGCTAAAACTTAACGGTTGGTCTCACAATGACAGCATGAAATATCATAGCGCTTTCTTGAGAACGCGTGGGTCCGTACTCCATAAATTGGGTAGAAGAAATAAAATAAAAAAGAATATTTGAAAATCTTAACAGATTTACGAGTTTCCCCTTGACTTGACGTTGATTCTCTCGGGGGGTTTTATAAGATGTGATTATTTTGTTATTCATTTTTCGATATCAACAACTGCTCATTATTGGTACGAGATTCCGAGATTTCCTTTAATATTACACGATTGCGTATAAAATGTAAGAAATTTGCGCATACATCAAAGCTATTCACATGGGTGTGATTATGTTCGACGAGACCGACAGCAAGCCTCGTTATGTTGTTATGGAACAGAGATTTTAATGTCAGCGCATAACCATGTTGTGGGGAAGTGGTATTTGTCATTCAAGAATTAGACCGTTTAAAGGTCTACCTCAGGAGTCCGGTGTCCGCATCGTAACATTTCGCTTTGTTTATCGCCCGTAAACTTGAGGCTTTCGTGTGTAACTTTGTAAGTTAGAACGATGACCGCTCAAACCGCACGTTTTCCGTTTATCTTGCTTAAATAGTAATTCGATTTCCATTACTAGTAATGGTCAGGGTTAGTAGATAAGCGGTTGTGGAACTAGGAAAGGTCTGGGCCGGTCATGATTGTCAGAAGATTGCTTTCATTTCGGCTTTGGTCGTAATTTGGGAGTATTTTTGTACGGCAAGTTGGGTTGGTAGTCAGTCAGTCGGATGATGCGTATTATCTCATTACGTCTCAAAGGCAATGTAAGTAGTGTGCGTAAGTAACGTTGCTATTGGTCGAACTGCTGTAACTCAGTGAAAGCCTGCCACAAAGTTCCCGGTGAGTTGGTCAGATCCTCCATCATCGTATATTTATATATACTGAACTCGTATGTTAGCTTGCATAAACGAAAGTTTACTAACTCAGACAGTTCTTTTATGTAAAAAGGTTTTTGGTAAATACTGAAATAGTTTGAATGTTTACCCTTGGTTTTATAGGTACCTTACCTCTACCTAGGTACCTATATATCCACCTCGGTGCATTTTAACAAAAGTAACACAGGGAAGTAAAGCAGGATTATGTCGGGTTTCCTCGGATTAATGGCCCAGAGAGTTGACTAGAGGACATCGATATATCTCCCTTGAGGAAAATTTAACCGTTTCAGGGATACACGATCTTTCCTTTTAATTGAGAAGTTAATTACATTTTCTTTATAAATGATATCGAATGTTTTGGCACCGTTTTTGGCACAGAAAGAAAAGTATTCTTAACATTTCATATTACATGAAAAGATTTATTTGTAGTTACTTTTTTATTTATACAACTGCAGGGTTCCACAAAGTTCTGTCTGATACAGAACGTCGAAAATAACCTGTTTGAACTTTTCAAAATTAAATAAATCGTGACAAACTACATTCGAATGTAAACTAAACAAATTTACAGTTATTATTGAAATTTAAAGTAAAAACTAATTTTAAAAGCATTAAAATGAGGTTAGGTAAGTAGCAGCTTCCTAAGTCCTCAAACATTTGAAGCCTTCTTCAACTGAAACTCTTTTAGACATCGCTTTTACTCAAAGTTTTAGTTCCATTACCTCATATGTTTTCAAATTAATATTATGACATGATTAATGTTTGCCAATATTACGCTAAAACTATGTAAAGTTGCGGTCGTATGGCAAAAAGTTTTGAAACGTACTGAGTACTGAAATGCATACTAAATAAATAAAAACTCGTATAAATCTGAAAACTTTGGCGTTCGCTGGGTTTAAATACGTAAAAGTAAGTGCAAATAAGCGGCTGAACAAGTTGTAAATGAATATCCTTAAAGGCTCCCATATTTCCAGTTTAAATATAGGCATTATTTTACTAGAGTCGCGTTACGGTGTCGCGTCGCGCCTGTCTGCAGGAGACTTAAGGGTTTTAATACCATTCAAAACCCTTAACTCTTCCGCATACATTCGAAATACAAGTAGCAACATAAGTATGTATAATAACGGAATACGAATTCAAAGTAATTATGTAACACGCAGTCATTATGCAATTTGCATCCCTTGCAGGATGTAGCCGGCTTTAATAAATGAAGCTTAACGTTAATAGTATATTTTTGGATCATATTGTTCAAATAGGCTTCGTCTGTGAAAGTTAACAGTATTATTGTTAATGAGTAAGTCGTATCATGGCGCAACATAAGCCATAATGTGTGTAATAAAGTTAATATAATTAAGTGCGCGTTATGGTATAAGGCTGGGTGGCGACTGTGGCGGCACCGCGTGCGCCATTCGTGCGGCACCTACACATTATGTTGTACTCGCTCCTAAACCTCGGTCTACACCGAGTAATGAACGCATACCGTATTCTCAGACTAATTGGCCTATAAAGAATAGCACCGTTGGCCTCCTTTTGCGCCAGAATTTAATTTTACTTACATCAGCATCGAGCCTATTAATGAGCGGTTTCTATTTTTGAATAACTTTTGTATAATCCACCGCAGACGGCGAGATTGCCTCAAACCGCGGAATTAAAAGTACATTTGTTTTTATTATGATTATTATTATGAATAAGTCTCCTCAAGATTCTCAATATTATAAATGCCAACCAAAGGCAGCGGATAATTTTATAAAGTTGCAATATTCACAAAAAATGTTGCGATTTTTCTCCGATTTTATTTCATTTCAACAGAGAAACTAGACGCCAAGGAAAACTTATTTTTCAACCAGCTGTTCAGCATTTTTTGCTCCGGAAAACAGATAGGTAGCTATATAAAGTCAATTCTGATGGAATTAAAATCATTTACGATGTTTCAATTTTGATAGAGTAATACTATAATATAGAATAACTTATTCTTAAAATCAATCACTAATAAATTGGTATTTTAATGGTATTTTAAAGATGTATTAAAACGATCATTTCTTCAAATCTGTTCCATAAAACGCAAATGGACTGAAACACTTCATAGGGACGGCCTTTTCAATCGTATTACGGCCACAAATTGAAGGATGTAACATTGTTCGAGCGTAACTTTTCCAAATGGAACAGATTAGAGTTGGACATAAAAATGTCACGGGTTCACCAAACGGTCCGAAGACCACCCACTTTTAATTGTCATTTGTCATGGCGAATAAATGAAAGTCGTAAATTTGACTCGTGACACGTCAAAATATACGATTTTCTTTCATAGAACATAGTATTCAATAAGGCGAGTACGGCGGTCGCCTCGGTAAATCACCCCCGCTACGGACGTCCTTATACGAATTTGGGTTGAGAAAGCCACTTCTTGGGTTACCGTCTTTTTCTTAAGTTCCAATAGAGTACATATTCGCTAGAGAATAAAAAAACATTTGTCATGCAAGGTATTTGAAAAGGGGCTCATATAAGAATGAATGTTTATTGATTCCACATGATATACCGTAGATATGGGTGGTATCATTTCCATAATTACTATTAGAACAGTCGTAAATTATACATCGAAGACATTATGCGGTTTACAATTGATAATAAATCCTAAAGCGACTGTGAGTTATAGCATTATCAAGTTGGTGCAAGTTGGCAAATCTCTCTCGGGGTCACGATTACCACGGTAACTCAATAATGTTGTATTTTAGCATACATTTCTTATAACATAAGGTTTTCGGTTAAAACAAGGGATCGAGGGAAGTATGTTTGGATTTTCTAATAATGGCCCGAGTATGTGAAACCGAAGTGATTATGGGAACGCTGGGCGCCCATGGAGAATTATTTTACTTTGTTTCATTATCATAAATTCTCCGGAAGAATTGTGTCTATTTATTTAAGTTTAATTCAGAGAACTTATAATATAATAAAATTAATAATCAAAAACGTTGAATAGTTGCAAACTTCAAAAACATTTATCTTGATAAGATGGTAGCAAGCTTACCTGTTTCTTATTTACATGAGAGAACAGGCAGCTGCAGGTATGAATACACAAGAATAATTTCTTCGCCACCATAAAAGTGAGATTGAGTGTCGGCCTTATCAAAACCGCCATGCGCCCGACTACATTGTTATGTAGCGAGATAAGCAGGAATATAAAAAAGTAAAACGTCGGGATTTCTCGGCATGTTTTCACGGACAGGGCTCACGGGCCAGGGGTGTCATTTGGAGGGCGGAAATTGCAGGGAGACGGCCGGCGTGAGGTGTTTTAGTGGAAGTGAGGCTTCGGTCAAATGTCACCGGCAATGAGCAACGTGACCTCGCCGCGTCCCCCGGGCCTACTCATTTGTCTAAAGAAGACGCTGGAACAGTTTCATGATCGGCTTTACTGCAGACGCACACGCTCAGAGGCACGCTTCCGACCATCATTCACTCAGACGAGGACAAAGTATTCGTGTCGTTGCTTTTGTCACACGTCTCCCTGCTAATAACAATATGCTTGCTATTTTATTGTGAGTTATGGCCCTCGGTGAAACAAACGTAAATAGGCCGCATAGCTTTGGCAATTACTAATGTTCCGCAACTAGCTCCATTATTGAGTACGTGACTAATGTGATTACTAATGTGTCTAATAACAGAGTTGATGTGTTTACACGTGTAATACTGTAAGCGAATTATTTAGGCAGTTACAGTTTTACGACCATTATCTACGCACAACACACATATTGCTCTCGTTTATATCACTTACATTACAAGTGAAGCAATTATATCTGACTTAAATAACAATAAAGAGTTTAGTTTGAAATTATTATGTAATTTCAAGTGTCACTGAAAACCACAGCTGTGCTCATATTAAACATTTAAGCTGAGAATGTTTAGATATTTCTAAATTTTATATAAATATAGTATACGAGCCTCCATTTAGTGCACATGGTTCTCTGGCTTCTTTACAAAATAGCGCGGGTAATGCGCACTATTTTTCATAAGCGCGACGTGAGGACAGAAGAAAAAGCCTGTCGGTCGGGGTTTACAATAAAAAGTTTCAGCATTCGAGCCTGATGCTCGCATTTCATTAGGCGAGAAATGAATGCGGAAAACGACGACATTTTTCTGCAGTATAAAGCGAATCTGTGTAATAGGTAAACGCTCAATGTATGTGGAGGATAAGCGCTCACAACAAACCCCTCGATATAAATTGGAAGACGGATCTAGCTCCAAATCTGGGAGACGCAGAAGATCATCTATCACAATTTATCCCAGTCCAAACAGACAATAAAAGATTGTCTCAGGCTCATTATGGAGTATCCGCGCCGTCTGAGGGGGGCGGCGGCGGACCCGACCATGGTTTGTTAACTTGCCGTTACACAAGTAGCTATACGCACTCAGCTCCGGTTTTCGTATTGAATTCATGTTTTTTTTTTTTGCAGAATTCAATGAGTAAACTTTTTTTGAAAGCCAATTATTCCGCACAGCAGCTCAAAACTTTTTGGATGTATTTAGGCGTAACTGCGTCCGGTATACATACCGATCTAACTTGTGGCCGAATACACAATTTATAGGCAAATCGGATTACTTACTAATATCCCATTCATAAAACGTGTATTTGATTCAACAACATTCCAATTCATTTGGGAGCGATGTGTTATCAAACGCGGGTCTATGGTTAAAGCCAGCAATGTATTGACAGCTAACCAACAGAACGGTATTTAATTAACTTTTCTAGTTACTTCGTTTATATTGAACATAATTCGTTGGAAGTCGGCCAGCCGGTACCGGTGAAAAAGCCGTACCAATATTTACAAATCCGCACTGCAATAGGTACTGACGTAACTAAGAAATAGGCTCTGCATAAACTTGGTTATTTGATAACTCCGAATTTTCTTCGCAATACCTACTTTTTTTAATACTTGATACGTATGATGACCTACATACCACAAATAAAAAAAAAACAAAGCAAAAAGAAATAATGTCCTTAGAAGAACATACAATAAAAATGCCTTCATTTTCTCATAGGTACAATTCCGTGCGAAAAAGGGGGAATTACATTTTTCATACATCACATCACAATAACAATAAAACGATAATGGCAACTTTTATTTGTGCGTGTAATATGAAGGTTGTATGTACAGGAGCGGTCCGCATTGTTATCACCTCTGGATGCTGTTACTGCGACAGGTATGGGTAGAGGTACCTTACAGTTAGTACCCACAGGCGCAATTACACCGACACCGTTTAACTTTAGATGGAAGTCAGCCTTATTGTCCAATCTGTCTTAATATACGACCATGATAATAAAAATAAACTTTTCATCAGAATTATAAGTTATAAGAACACGTTTATACGTAGCGCCATGTTGGAGAAACGTTGAAGAGTTTTCTGCAGTCTAAACAACTTCCAAGAAACTTGAGATAAAGCAAAGGTTTTGCAACTTTGCGAACGCTTTATTTGAAACAGATAGATTGTATTTGATGGAAACAGACGCTAGTTATAAATAAGTTAAGTTTTGAGCTCAGTCAATTAACTTCTCGTGAGCTCCTGTCTTGTCCTATATCTGAAATACAGTCGACGTTGATTAACTGGATGACTTTATCTCACAAGTATCGCAGCTACGCGTTTGTTGATTCCGCAGAAAGATTGAGCCAATATATCTTCGTAATATCGGAAAGCTTTGGGAGGCATCCCGCAAATTTGGCGGGTGTTCGAAACATCACTCAAATCCTGTTAAAATTCAGAAGACAGGATTAGCCAGTTCCATGTAAACAAGGGCAATGTTATCGGATGATCAGATGGTTCGCTGGCGGGACCATTCATACATTATTCATGAGTATTGTCTTCGCTACCCGATACAAAAGGCATATTCTGTTAAAACTTGCCGTTTTCAGGGATCAAACCCCGACGAAAAAGATAGAATAAAACAATAGATCATACCCGTATTTAAGTGTATCTAGTTTATGGAGATAGCAAATACTTGTTTTTTGTTTGTGGCAAACTTTATTTTTACAGTAAAGAAAATGAAAAAAACGTTAGGTTGATGCAATAAAAGTGAGCCTATACGAGTACCAGTATTATGGAAAAGTCGGTTTTTGTTACCGAATATCTGAATTACCCGTAACGAGTAATTACCTGAAATACTAATAAGGCTGGAACTGAACTTCGTGTGCGTATAATTCACGTTCCTCATGTAAATCTCAGAAGGACTCCCGGCGGAGTTTTAATAGTCCTCTAAATAGCTCGGAGCCGAGGTAGGCGCTCGGAACAGTCTTGTAATTTGCTCTCTAGCTCCACTTCGGAAAATATGCCTACTTCAAATAACCGTACGTTTACATTTACATTCTAAAATAATGTGCCTAAGCCGAAGCATTAGTACTCGTTTTCTCCCTATTCGTCGGATCACAGAGCTGCGGAGTAGGCCAGGAGGGGGGCGCTGTTACTGTGGCTTATGTTTTTATGTCGCGCTCCTCTACGTTAATGTTAACGTTGAAATATTAAGTAATGAAAGGATAGAAAATGTGAACACAAAGAAAAACGGAAGGGTGCCGTTTCTTCTTGCTGGAGGCAAATTTCGATGAAAATATATTTACATAATATTATCCAAGTTTTCTCGGTTCGTTAACACCAGCTAGTGGTGCCGCTTCATTAATTCTCTCGTAAGTTTTTACGATATAACAACGTGCCAGGAGCGGGTCAGTGAAAAAGAAATTTTGATAAATCAGATACAACATGAAAGCCAGTGGTGCCAACGGAGAACCTAAATCACGAAAGATGTGTGTAGGGACCTATTTAAATTCAGACGAGCTGTGTGAAGGAAGGCTCGCGTGATTTATGTAGGTTTTGGGGCTGTGCTATTGTAAAAGTTTAAATATGTGCGGGCCAACAGCGTGTACTGGCCCTGACGGCCGCGTTATCAGGAGCACACTGACGCACGGCGCCAGACGCCGACGCCGCCGACGTGACTCCATTTAACTTTGGAACCATCTGATCCGATGGTAATCCGAATCCACATATAGGACACCCGGCCCTATGATGTGCCGAGTTTACTATTCATCTAAAACTAACACGCCAAAACTAAACCCGTTGCAATATTCAACAACTCTGAGTAAAAAAATACGAGCAATATGATATGACAATTTTCAATGGATTCTCTTAATCTTTTTACGCGACTGCACCAGAAGGAGGGCAATGTTTTTCGAGATACCTATTTCATCTGCAAACAAAAAAAAAGGGAGGGGAAGGTTTTTTTTCCAAAAAAAATAATAATATTGGTATCAAATAAAAGCTAGTAATGAGTTAATACCAATATATAAATTAATAAAACTAAAAAGCTTGAAATAAAACAAATTATATAAATGTTTTATAAATGAATCGCTTAGGGCCCCATAGAATGCAATTTAGGGTCATATCCACGGTGGAATAACAATTGGCTTTGGTGGTACCACATTAGAGAGGCGAGGTGGCGGCTGCAGTGGTCGTCGCGCTAGGCGCGAGTGCCACATCGCCACTGAATAATTCAGGATTACTGAAGTGTTTAAGCGTGTGCGCAAACACCGTAATATTCATTTAACATTAATATTATTGTCACACTCGTAAACATAATCCTTGGGTATAAAGAAATATTGCGTTCCTCGCGTAAGCAAAACGCTAATTACAATACAATAACGCCTCGTTTCTGTAAGCTAACACAATGTATAAATAAGTAGGTAAGCAGATAAAAATCGACCTTCTATTTTTATATTGCGAAGCTTCTATGCGTGAATCGATTAAATTTGTCCTATGCTAATAAAACCCTTTGTATTATATCATATGTTTTTAAATTCATAATTAGTTTTGTTCGAAATCTGTTTATTAGAATCCAATTCGAAAAATAATTTAAAAATAAAAAGTAAGTAGATTGGATCAGTTTTTTATTTGATGGATTTTATTTTCTCATTTCATTAGATATCTGATAGTATTCTATAATATTATATGCATAAGTCTCTAACAAAATTGCTATCGACTCTGTCCAATTTAGCTAAATGTGGTTGTGCGAGAACTGTATTAACCACAATAGTTTCACGAAGTTAGATGTAATGACTTTCTGATCGTGTATTTAATCCAGAGCGTTGGGCTGCGGCCGCTTGACTGGCAAACAACAAAGGGAAACATTCAAAGCCTGTCACTATCTGTGTACTCTCGTGTGTGGCATGTCTGTGTTTTTAGTGAGTTTCTGCACTTGTAACAATTTTGTGTCTGTAAATTTGCCTGATGATATAAATCTTTAGAGACACAAACATAGATAACGCGCACCTAAACAAACGTGGTTAAATGTAAAGGATGAATGAGAAACTTCATAAAGCTGCCCATTTATCTACCCCTCTCATCCTAAATTATACAGCATTATTCTTTTCAAAACATGTGTAGCGGGGAAATGTCGTCACACTTTTTATCGCGACGCGGTGGCACGGTGGGCACGGTGGGCACGGTGGGCACGGTGGGCACGGTGGGCACGGTGGGCACGGTGGGCACGCCGGGATTATGCGCGGGACTTACAAAATATCTTGCTCAGGCCTGTCCGATTTATGCGGTTATAAATTGTTGGCATGAAACAATGTGTGAGCGTTGTGAGCCGCACATTACGCCTATCGGCCTGGAATCTGACTGCGGATACAATCGTTCGGCCTCATACGAATTATCTCGGTGACCGACACCGAATTCCCAAAGCATGAAAGCGCTATCAAATATGCATATAATGTATGTTATCGGTATTAATACTGTCGTCAGCGCTCGCACGGTTTCATCCATCAATGTAATCTGTTCGGACAGGTGTCCTCATCGACTGATGAATTTAGCGCCTCTTCTCTAATTATACATGCAAACGTTATCATAAAATGCCCACGTCAAGACTAGTGAGTTTTTAATTTGTACAAACTGACGAATATAGATTGGTGAATTAACTAACCAATATCTTTCTTTGTTAAAATACTGCTCGGTGAAATCAAATGCCAACCTAGACTATAAATAAAATAAAACTGTTAACAATGTAGCAAAAATGTATCTTAAAATATTGTTCTTTTATTTAATTCCTTAGAATTGATTCAATAAACACGTTGTTTGTTCTTGTAAACCTGTTAATTAAGAAATCATACTACGAGCGAAACAGATCTTTTATAAAACAGAAAATAAATTCTACCATTGTTTTATGCACAGAGGTGGTTGCAAAAAGGCGAAGCGAACAGCCGCACATCAAAGACAACAAAAATCTAAAGAGAATGCGAAAAGAAAACTTCCAAAACAAAGCTAATAAAACGATAAAAACAGCGGTGAATTTGTAAGAGGGCAGAGCAAAGGTCTTCTGAAACAATGTGACTCTAAGCAAGCCCCTCGCGAGCTTGATTGCGCCACGCAGAAACAATTCAGACAGATCTAATTTTGTTGTTCCCACTTTTTGTGTAAAAATATACATGCATTGTGGAAATATACATGCATTGTGGAAATAGGTTGTGCTGTCCATTGCCTACTTTGTATATTAATTTAGTCAGAGCTATGTATTTCTCCTGATTTACCACACGGGTACTGTTCCCACTATAATTTTCCGCTGAAAACTTCGCATTTTAGGCACGCAAGAATAGAAACTTGAAATTCAAGGCAGGAATAGTCGTAGCGAGTTCATTGCAACTTATTTCTTATGAGTGGATGGATATGAATGTATAAGCAAAGAAGATTCGAAGAATTACATGTAGGTATCGAAGTAGTTTTGCATTCCGAATGGTACGCAAAGTAACATGAAATGCATGAAAAGAGCTTCGCCGTTGAATATTTTTAAAGAGTGGGTAAACATTCGTTAGTTTTCTTTTGAAAAGTGCGAGGAATAGTATTGTACGTGTATCCCAGAATGTTCATGTTTGTTTACCTACATTGAAAATGCAGCGTTGATAGACTGTGGCAAAGTGTAGGTGGTTGGGTAGCTCGGCACCGTAATGAACGCCGGTCTTAAGTTGTTAACGAGAGCAAGTTACCGTGCGACCGCACTAACGCATCGTTACGTACTTTGACTGTTGCCAGCTCAGCACATCCGATACTTCGCAACTTAAAACAATTTATTATTTCAATTCCCTCTAAGACTGTATTTACTTCATAATTTTAAGACGTGAAACATGAAACTTTGTTGAAACTTCAACAGACTACGTTTAATAAGTAAACAATGGCAGTACCGAAGTTAACAATCTTTCAGCATTCCATATTTTACGAGTAAAACAATGATTATGTTTAGGATATTAAATTCACACTTATTTTATTTTATTTTTATAGGGAAAACAAACAGTAGTATACTAAAAATATACAAAGTTTCTTAGACATATGACTTAACAAATATACTACCCACTACATTTTCCACAGATTACTACTTACACTAACACAAACTGATGACTTAGGTTTAAGGTGTAGGTAATTTGGTAACCACATAAATAAACAATTTTAGTTTTGTTCGCAGATACAATTATTTTCTTTATAACAGATGGATATTCAACACGCTCACAGTGATCGCTCAAACACAGTAATATGCATCATGTATATTACTCGAAACTATCGCAATTTTTTAAAACAAAATGAAAGTTAGAAATATGGTTTTGATCGATGCACTGACTGAATGCGAATGGAAATAAATTTAACCTAGGCAAACATATTGTGACAAGCAATCCCTATATTCATAAAACATTTCCATAAGATTTATATGTTACAACGTATAAAATACTACCTATTATTTTCAGTATTCTATAAAAATCTATTGTCTCTAAAATTCAATACGTATAGAGATTGGACAATCTGTCCGGTATGTTCAAAATTTCCAACAAAGGATGTGCGTAAATTTGCATGCATTGCATACACTTCACACCGGTATTTTTTCATGTATTAGGCAATAACTATTACAGTTGGACTGAAACGTCAACAAAAATGTACATTTATGAAATGCAGCGCTTCTGTGAAATAAATAAATTCCAATCAAATGGAATATGTTTCTGTGTACCTACATGATGTGGCAGACATCACACCGCATTAATTTCTAACTCTTAGTTGTATAAGTGATCAATTTAAAGTCTTTTAATTAAGATTATCCCGAATAATACTTACCGATAACTGATACCGTTCCGAATAACAGAAGGATGAGTGGTCAAATATATTTCGGGCTTGCTACGCTGCTTTTATCAAGAATTACACATCTATTCACTAAGCTGACATTCTGTGATAACATTAAATTCAGAGCGTGGTCTGCATACACATGAGAAATTACAAGAGTTCTCTTGTTCTTAAATATTTATTCATTTCGCGAACTGGTATCGAAAATCGTATTAGTGTCTGTGCGAGTTCGCCAGATTGCGCGATGTTCGCTTTTAATTAGTTTCTGTCGAAGTCTATTCGATGCCAGCGCAGCGCCTCTCAAAGAAATTACCGAGCATCGGAGCAGACTATTGAGCCTCACTAGGAAAAATAGCTCACAAAGAAGAAAAACTGAGTAGTCAAGTACCTATCGTTGCCTACTTACAAGTTTTCGTCGCGAGGCATTCAAACAACATCGTGCAATTCGATTAGGTACCTCTCTTGCTCAAACAAAGCAATTAGTAACAAAAACAAACAGGTTTGGTTGCATTTACCAACTATGTGATTTTATTATAACAAGTGCCCAACAAAGTAAAACTAATTTTCAACACGTAGAGGTTCTATATTAGATTACGTCTGCTGGTCTTTGCGCCAGTGAAATGGAAAATAACTAAGTATTTTTCTGGAACAAATCACAAGAAATTGGATTAACACCGGAATGCGAGTCCGGGTGGCACGGCAGAAAGGTCAATATTCAAATTCCCTCAAAGCTACGGAACCCATTGAAATAAAATAATGTGAGAAATATACCGTGACTTATACTTGCCAAGTGAATTTTCCGCTTTATTGTTATCGTTTATTGAAAGCACCGTATGTAAATATGATAATACCTAACATTATGTGGTTAGAATTAATATTTGGTTACTTATATTGCTTGTGCAATGTACATACGTTTATGGGACTAGCAGCTCATAAAAATGGGCAGCATACGATGAGTTGTTAACAAAATATAGAAAACGTTTGCAAAATTTTACATTTCTAAAATATAAAACATTAATTTAGTTATCAAACGAACGTAGACGAAATGTATTCAAACAAATTAAAATGAAGCGTGTACAAAGCAATATGCCAGTATAAACATTTCACGCTAAATGCCATTATGTCCCATTGCGTGATCTTGATTACATCGGTCGCGGTTGCCGCGGTCGCTTTATCTCGTGCGTGGGACGCTGCGATAGCGGCCGGAGCCTTGCGCGACCAACACCAAAACTACCATAACACTAACTGCCGCAATTATTACACTAGTTTATGACCGACCACGAATACGTTCCAAAGCAACTCATTACTATGATAATTTGGAACGGGAACATAAAAAGAGATTAATTGGACACTCCTGCCGTCCAAAACCGTAAAATTCACGATTGTGCCGGTTCATAACGGTAAATGGCGAAATAGGTAAGAGCTTTGAAAATATTTTTGCGTAGAAAATACTGTATGCAGGCTGGCTGCGTTATGAATGTGCAGCACAATATGGCCGCCGACTGTATTACAGTTACAACAATAAGCAGTAGCAGTGGACAATTTGCGCCACGTGCTCCACTCGCGCACATCTACCCGCGAGGATAAATCTCGTTATTTTACGAATAATCCAAAAATACACACGACTTTTGTGCGAATTTTGCCGAAACGTAATCCTAAAAGGTACATAAAACGAGGCGTCAGTTGTCCGCGTTTAAATTCTAAAACCATAATTACGGCAATAAAGTTGTCCAGTAAAATGCATTATTTTAAATTGTTCCGTCGGTACTTTATGGAGTATCTATATTGATTATGATCGCTTTTAATAACGTAACGTAAATTATATAGTTTTATCCGCAAAGGGATGTTCATGAACATTAAAGTATGAACGATGTGTGCGAACACTAAATAAATATTGGATCAGGACTCTTTTAGGTACAAATGTTCACATTTGTATTCATACGCTACATGTCTTCATTGTCATAGAAAAGAAAATGATTTATATTTCTCTATTTAACTTATAGAGCACACGCACCTATGTACGAGTCTCGACAAATGTTTTAATGTAGTGTGTGTGTTATGTTAGAATTGTATTGAATTTACGTAATAAATAGTCAACAACAAATTGTGGTGTTACCTAGTATCTACCCACTATCTGTTTATACCATCTGCAATTTTAATTAACATTCCTATCCACAATTGAAACAAATAGGTAAAGAATCTGGATGGTCTTCAACGCAACCACATTGGTTTTAATTCCGAAAGCGCACGAATCACGATCTCCTGACTCACATAAACTACCACGTTTGCTGATTTATTGAACACTTAAACCAATGTCCCTCGTACAACTCAAGTGTTTTAAAACGGAGCGAACAAACAATATCAGATTTATTATTAAACGTAGCAATAAATACTCGATATCCCATGATCAGTGTAGGTACTTCAATACGAATGGAGTCGTACGGAACCTTGGAACCGAGGTACGCTTCCGCTGTCTTATCCCAGTACGCGCAAATCAGTAAGAAAGTAATTTTATTTAAGAACTCAATCTGTTTAAAACGTTGAAAGCATTCATAATAGTAATTCCGTGTATAAACGCGAACCGTTTTGTGGGCAATGAATTTAAATTGAGTTTTACAAATTACTCAAAGCGGACGCTATGACCGTTCCGATTTCACGATCCATTGAGCCACCGCCGAGACTGTCCGACATTCTAGGGTTTATGGCAAAGAAACGAAAATGGACAATGTAACGAGGCCGGTGTCGGATCGGGATGCAAATTAATACGCGCCTCTGGATCGAGCACATGAATATGCATGGATGGTCCGCTCGTTCCAGAATAATATCCGAGTGGCCCGGACAGGGTACGACGCGCGCTCGCCGCGCCGGCATCGCGGGCCGGCGCCGCCCCGCCACGCGCGGCATACTCGTGCAGATTATCCGAACACCATCAAATTACAAAAGCCATGTTAATACTAAGGATCAGCGTATCACCGCACCGCGATACGGTATTACACTGCGCTATAACAGCTATATCATTAGTATCTATTAATATCCTTTGTCCCACACAGGTCGAGCATCCAACAGCATCATATAAATCACGTACGGTACTGCGTTATGGAAATAGAAGCGTGAGCTTATGTTAATACGGTATAATACTTGTGGTCTCCCCAAAGTCCGCATATTTACCAACACAATAACAGCACTAAGCTATATCGAGCTAAAATTATAATAAATTACTGATATCGGAAAATTTATTTCCACGAAATGTACGTGGATGTCTGTCGTAAGACGGCAGGCAGAAGCAATAACGCTCGTAAAAGAAGACAACTTCCTGCTTTCGGGATTTTCAGCATTCAGTTTAGAGCAGCTCAAACGCATTCAGACCTAGATACTCGTAAAAGTGTACTTATTATTGAAAGTTGGCATCTTTCCACTTTACCTAAATTGTGCTGTGCGGTACAATTGTAAGTAATAACAATTTGGGGAAAAGTATGACTTGCCAAAAAAAAGAAAGCTTATTTTCCGAGACGTTAATAAAATTCATGGAAATAACGAGTGAAGAACTTTGGAGCATTGAGAGTTAATTGGGATGGAGACGTGAGAGTCGTGAGAGAACATCGCGAGCTGAGTCCGCGGAACTGATGATGAAGTGTGGCGGCGTGTGTCGCGTGACGCGCGCGTGCCCTCAGCGAATATTCATCTCGGCTGTTATCACGTCGTGTGAGTGCGCCACTACATTCCGCTGCGTCACAATTTGCTCGGCATTCCCGCGCGACTGCTCGGCACCTCACAGGAACAGGTGTTGTAGTTTATAGCAGTTTACACCATTCATTACTTAAAGTGACGGTGTACTCCGAATGGTTTTTGCGACAACTCTGCAACTCTGTTTTATTATTTTCGTGCTTGTCTGTGGAATGTACAATTAAGATAGGTAAACTAACGGTGCGCAGGAAGTGCCAGAATACACGACTATCCACAATCTCTTGTGACGGATAAATGTACCTAAACTTTCAGATGTTGAGTTGTTTAAATGGTTTCAGATTGTATAAATGTGTTGGTGGCAGTAATTAAGTTGAAGAGTACAAGTTCATAACAGGTAAAAGTTTCATATTTCAATTAGCTCGATCGCAGGACGGTGAGGTGTATGATTAGTCCGTCGGGATCGCGTGGCCGATGGCGGAAATGAACGATTTGACGACGCCGACTCAATTACCGACACCGGTAGAATTACTCATATCCCGATCGACTCCCACCGCTTGCTAATGTCTATCACCTGCCGCCAACTCTACTAGTCCAACTTAACTAATTAAACTACGCACTATCATAAGGACATTATTTAGATAGAAGAATACTATCAACTATAAAATGAGTTCTAAGCTTTGTTCATTTGAATGTAAGTCTATGTACAAAAGGGAGATGAGGTAGTTAGCTATGAGATTTCAATTAATTCTTAGTAAAAGCGCACTGCTTCAATTAAAGTTCTTTTTTAGAGAACGTAGCGCCTGGGGTACGCTCTATGTGCCTCCAGTATTCATTACTCTTCGACTCTACACATGCCGATGTTCGGTTTAATTAGTTTTTGTTCGACGATCAACGACCTACCCGCCTTTAAAGGAACGGGAAATTTTGGTAGTCACAAACTTTGGCAAAGGCAAATCAACCGATTTCTTGTTTAAACTTTATGAATTCTTTTAAGTTATTGTTCAACGATATTGATTAAGAAGAAAACGGAATTTTCTAAACTGACTTTAACTTTTGTCGTTCATCACAAAATGAAATTAAAGTTAAAAGATATAAAAGCTTTTAGCTTCAGGTATCAAAGATATAAAAGCAGGTATAAAACTTTTATTTTTATTACGAAAAATAGGAAAACTAATGCGAATTTGTGGGAGATGTAAAACGATGAGAGTGCGTAGAAAACAAACATGGCGCCACGCGTCGCGCTCGAACACATTGATTTATTGTTTAACATGGATGTAATAAAATTTCACGGAAATCCAACTACTGAAATTGCATTTTGCGATTCGTAATCAAGTGTTTTATTATGTTATCATGTTACTGAAAGTATTTTATAGCAAATAGCGATTTGATATAAAATACTTTCACAATATTGTGAATGAGCTAACGTAATTGCTTATAGAAAAAAAAATGTGTAATAGAAAATGGTACTCAGTAATTTTTCATTTAATGACTTCATAATAAATTGATATGTTAATTAATAAGGTCGTCGACGTCAGGACGTAACATGGCGGCGGCAAGTTGGCAAGGCGTATCGGACCGGTCGCACATGAATAATTAGGCGGCAAGTCGGGCCCACTCGCCGCCGTTAAAAAGAATTATTTCGGCTAATGTTCGTCTCGACTGTTGGCTGGCCCGGCGAGCAATTTGTCACAGCCCACAACCGTGGAGATGTTTATTCAAACGAGGAGATTTTATTGCAACGACATAAATCTTCGGGCCAACGAGAGATGGAAGTGACATGGACTCGTAATCGTGCGACAATGTGCTTTTTGCGTCCGTTCTTGCCTCCCGACCCTCATATTACAATCGCATGTATTAATAATTTCTACATTAACATTCCTCGTATCGTAAATATTCTTATACCTTTTTCTTTTGTATTCGTGTTGTGTAGACATGTGCTGCTTAAATTAAAAGATTATGTTTATATTTCACGAGAGAGTTTTACAACGGTTAGAATATAACTACAAACGACTGTTCAAACTTTGTCAAACAATGGCTATTAAAATTACGAAACTTTTGAACCAGAGCGCGGTGCAAGCTCTGAAACATTAAAATAGGAATTGAAATACAATATTATGACGTCTGTTGTGGAATAAGCGAGTTATTCATTCAGCTGACCGTGTGAGGTGCGGGTGCGCGCAACCACAACATGTCGTTATCATGTCGGACATTAATAAAGTTCTATCCGGCGTTTCTAACGAGCATGCCACAAACTTCGCCCGCGGGGAAATATTCAAATGGAGGACTGAAAGTGCAGAAAGTGCACAAGGCATATTGACGCGGGTAATTATCGCGCTATGAAGAACGCCCAGCGACCACGGTCTGTGCTACAGTCGTAAGTCATAACCACCGACGCCGCACAGATCCCATGAAATAGCGTTATTTTTATGAAAATTACAATCATCCATACCCAAGCATCTTACAAAAAATATTTCACCCCTGTACGCTGTCATAAAGTTTTTACGAACATAACACCCTCGATATCGGCACCCTGCTGCGCCAATCACGCAACTAATGAACATTGAAAGTACATTTGTATATTTCCCTTCGGCAAAGAATTCCAATAATTCTCCGATGGCTTTTAATCCGGAATATCCGATTAGTTTTCGACGAACTGGGGGTCCTTAAATCTTGGGTCCTGAATTAATCGACTGTTCCGTGAGTCTAATTACCGAGATAATGGTCCCGAGGTTTCAGCATCTCGATAATAAATACATACTTAACACTGTATACCCGAGTATGGACCACACAGATAAGCTTTAAACATTTGGCTGTTTAAATTATGTCAAAGTTTAATTCAGAGGATACTGTTAGGTATTTAATTTCGGGAGGACATAATATTTTCATGTTAACGGTTAGTTTTGTTTATGTATTAATTCCAACATGTCATATTGGTCATTTTGCAGAGCTGCGAAACGCACAACTAGTGGATGAGTGGCTGTAATTCCCACCACAGAGCTCTTTGCATTTCTCCGAAAGTGAGGGACAGAACGTAGCTGTTGTTAAAGCAACTCGTTACCTTAATTGCAAATTCGTGGAATTCTGTTTTGATTTTAACGTTTGGTTCAGAGCTTATAAATATTACCCAAGGAAGAACATTAAAATGATGGTTAAGAACAAGATTCACGTGGGCAAAGTCACGAACTATGTTGATCCACGCTTACATATTCCCAATTTCACAAAGCATCAATTGAACCTATTGTTTGATTGAATCCTCATGCGTCAACTCACGATTTTCGTTAAATCACAACACACCTATCATGAGATTTAACAAACGTAGCACAACTTTAAAGGATTACTACTGAAACAGTTACCTACTTGATACATGCGAAACAAGCTTATCGGATATATCAATCGGATGTATTCATGAATGATAAAAGCGGGAATGTAACGCAGGTGCTATTACTATTCAGTAGCTCGGCAGCATAAGAAATCATGACTAAGTAACGACTCGTACCTTCCTTGTATTTTTTACTATAGTATTGAATACCGTACGATGTTTACACACCACGCTAAGAGGATTATTCTACCCCAAACTGAAATAACCATAAGACGGCTTTAATGACGTATTTATCTCGAGCATGATTGTGTTCAAGATAATCCAGATTACAGATTAATAGGATTCCTCCCTGGAGGTTAAAAATCGGAGGGATGTCATTACAAGAAAAATGATTGAATGTGCTCCATTTCACTATTTTTCCCGAAGGCGGGAGGTTGAATGAACGGTATTATGTTTCAAGCTATAAATTATTTTCTATAAATATAGGGTAATATCTATTAGAGATTCTTATTTTAATTTAGATGATTTGTTAATACAGTTGTTTGCATTTTATGAAGAACTCAACACTTTCTAAATCGCAAAAGTTTTTATTTTGTAAATCATATAACTTGTGCTATGCCGTTTTAAACCTATATGTATCGACCTATCTAGGTACACTATTCCACCCTAAAAGTATTGCGTGTCCAGAAGAGGTTTCTTTGTGTTCACCCACAAGTTTCAGTTGAGTTGTATAAATAGTAAAGTAGGTTGCCAGTCCATCAACACGAGGTACTTAAGCAATTTGTTTACTTCAGTTGATTATAACAAATTGCAGCGGAATGATTAATAGTTTGTGTCGTTTTTAATTCTCAGAGAAGGGTGGAGCAAGTCAGGAGGAAATTGCGAGAAAAACACTGGAGTATCATATTATTTTTGTGATGTTTTTTATTCGTACTTCGTGGGCGTCTGTGGTTTCAGAGCGTTCGTATTTCCCGCTATTTTTGTGGTCTGCGAGATTAATGGCCGTTCTGATGGAAACCACCGAGAAACAATATTCAGCTACCCGCTTTCAACATAAAACCACCGAAATATTAACGATTTGGTAAAACCTGCATACAATTCTCAGAAATTAATGTTTTTGATAATAAACAACTTAATTCTTTTGGTTTAGGGGGCGTGATTTCTGGGAAACTGGGATCCAAACGCAACTGAATGGAATATTAAACCCAGTAGGTACATAGTTTCACTCGCGTATTATTACTGTTTGGCCCTATTGTGTCTAAAGTCAGCCATAATTATAAAAGCCTGTCTATCACAGAACATGGTTGGGCAACCCTCACACAGTGAAGTTGTAATTTAATTTAATTTTAATTTTGATTGTATTTTATTTTAATTTCATTGTAACTTTTTAATTTAATTTAATTGTAATTTTGTGTTTAATTTGATTTTAATTTAATGTATTTGTAAATATGTGCCCATTCTATGAGTCTTGCTACTCGAATTAAATGATTTGAATTTGAATTTGAAACATACCTAATCATTCCACCATCTGTGGTTCGGCTAGTTATACCTACTGGATTTGTGTGGAGCTACTGTCGTTTGATCCCGGTTACCCTACGGATTTCAGTTACCTATCTGCGGTTACTCCTAACCCACATTCTAGAATAATCTCGAAAATAAACAACAAACCTGCCCTTAGATAAATTTTTTATCTAAGGGCAGGTTTGATGTTTTTCAAAAATTACTCCGCGAATTATGACGAGATTAGATAATACATAAGTATTTCTTTATATTTAATATAAAGAAATACTTATGTATTATCTAACTTTACTTATACAACAGTTCGAAAATTTTGTGTGAGTAAAACAGGGTTTATTGAAATATTATGTAAATGTAAGCTATAGTAAAAGACATATGAATTACGGAGTTACGCCCACATCAACGCTTCCGTGCGTTCGAACAGAAGGAAACTCCGAAACAATAAGAAAGACTTGGTAGTAAGCCGATTACGTGGAACCAGTTTACTTAAATAACATAATATTCCCTGTCGTCATAATTCGCGGAGTAATTTTTGAAAAACATAACTTGTCATATCGCTTTATAAAGTACCGGTTAGGAGCTCTTTTCATTATATTTTTGTGCGGTGAAAAGCTCGTGAAGCCATTTATGTGATCTACATTGTTATCAGCACACATTGTCAAGGAGGCGTTTCAGCTTAGCACTCAATGAGCTCGTGAGTACACACCGCAGGCTCCGATAACGCGCTCAAAAAATATCATGTGCACAATGAGTGACGAAGAAGAATGTGCCAACATTAAAAACATTTCAATGATGCTTGAAAAGTGTTGCGTTAAATATTTTTTCAAATATTGTGGAATTTCCGAATTAAATACTTTTCTGACATAAAATATTGTACCATATATTTTCCCAACATAAAATATTAATATTGCCTCTATTATTATGTTTGCAAAAAGTTTATTGGTAGTCCATTATTTAGGACTCGCTACGCTTCGTAGCAATTTGTAGCCGCGTAGCATACTCGTAGCACGTTGCGAGTGTGCTACGAGACAGCTACGCGTTCGTCAACCTACGCGATTGCTAGTTCTGCGCTACGAGAAGAGTATGGTAAAATTATGTCTGGGCCAACGTTGTTCGTGCGCGGTTATTGTATTGGTATGAGCTCATGAACAAAGGCTTCCTTCGAATCCGGAAGTAGCCGGACAGTTCCAAAACAAAAACCCGTGAAAACAACCGTAAACGATATTCGGACGAGTGTGTTTCGTGAAAATAGAAAAGTTTTACGTAACCGAGCGATACTGTTGAGTAGCCATTTAATTTTAAAAGCACTTTAATTTGTTTCAATCATACGTAATGGCTTTTAAGTTATTTCAATGCCACTCTTTTATGCCTCAATATTCGGAAACGAACATAATGTCGATTTCAAAGCGATGATAAATTTAAACGACGTTTAAAATATGTTTTTAATAGCGTACTGAGTAACATAAATTTTATTGAAACGGCTCTACTATTCGGCGTCGTACTCGAAATGATGGGAATGAATTTATTGTATTAGTTTAGTAGTCATAAACACGCATCTGGTTGAGAGTTAAAGTTGAGAAAATTAAGAATGTCTCGGGGGTAGTGGGACACTTAATCAGTGGGGAGTATAGGAGGCGTGAGAAATAAAGTAGGTAGGCAAGTTGAGACAGCTTGACAGCGACAGAGCTCGTAAGCGCGGCGGCTCGGGCGAGTCACTCGCGCCTGCACAACTTGTCCCGAGTGCACCGCATTACCCAAAGTACCCACCGCTCACTCACGTTGATACGAAAAAAATAAGTTCCCCGTTTTCTAACAACACGTGGAACTTGAAAATTAAGTTGGAATTGTGTTGAGCTGACTCCGTAACAAAATCATAATGTAATTTGTCAAGTGTCACGGGTATGCGTACACACCTCGCCAGGGAATACCACTCAAGCATTATGACCATGTTTCAGGCTCATATTGACGACATCGGTACGGAGACATTGCCCTGATTCAGCTAACACAATTTGCCTTCATTGTCTTATTAGATTTAATCTACTTTATATTCAGGACACGGTGTACCTTTTAAAATAATCTTCTATAAATATCTTTTAAGTTGTTCGTAAACATTTTAAGGACTTATTCTAAAAGAACATTCTATTTAGCAAAATAGACCAATTAATTTTACTAAAAATATAATACTTCCATCTTAACTTGCAAATGTCTCTTTGTGACTGAGATGAGAAACTTTGGAATTTTTAAATATTCATACGTAATTTAAATATAAATAACAGCCTTATGGAGATTTGTTAGTTATTCTGATATAAGATCACTTTTCACAATTCTATTATCTGCTTTGTGCTTAGTGGAGGCTAATTATAATTTGTTAGATATAGTTACTCTGATGTTAAATAACTTTTATACAGATGAAAAGTAGTATCTTCTGCTGCGGTGGTACTGTAACTTGGTAATTAAATAATGATTCCCGCTAACAAGTTGAGTAAGGTAGAAGTTTCCATAATCTATGAACTTGCCTACATAGATAGTGATTTTCCATTATTGCTGAGCGACGTTGACCGGTCTCGAGCAATAAGCATGTAGGGCAAGCAGGGGTGAGCGGGGCGTCGGTGTGTCGGACTCTGATCGTTTACGTCACGGCGAATTAGCGAGACAATCACTCAACGTGACGCTGTGGCTCGAGCGGCCCTGCGGACGCAAATGGAGGACTACACTCCAGACGAGTGACCCTCCAGCTAAGGTTGACCCAAATGTGTCCTGACCGACGCCTGTGTCATCTGGCAAACGCTACCAGTTAGCGATATCTGGCCCAGCAATTACAGCTCATCAATTAGCCAAGTCGACACTCGACAGATTACTATTTGTTCAGTTCTTGCAAGGCGCTGTATGCTCATTAAAGTGATCCAGAACATCGAGGGCCTCATTTATTAAAATTTGGGTCTCTCCGTAATATACTACGCTACGAAAAGGAATTAAGAACTTTAGCATATGAACTATATCAAAATGGTATATGTAGGGCTTTTAACGAGCGACTATTTAAACATACGAGTGGTTAGAGGCACGTTGTAATTTATCAAGCATTTCAGAGGGTTCGTTAATTTATTCCGTTGTTAGCCGCGTTGACGTTGGTTTTATCATCCATTAGCGGCGGCGGTCGGTGGCGGTCGGAGGCGGTCGGAGCTCTCTCTGAATGTCATCGCGCAAGTTAAAGATGAGAGAAGCAAAAGACGTCTACAATTAAAGCACGTTATTAATGCGTCTGCTGCAGAATTCATTAGAGCAACGCGCACGCCCGATAGTGCAAACTGCCGGATGATTTATAATGTCTATTCGAAAAGATACTCCCAGATCCGAGGATCGAGTTAACTCTAGATATAAAGTAACCTTATGATTTATGCAACGCTCGAAATTATACTGTGATTTATATTACTTTTCTGTATCGAATACAAAGAACTCACTCTACTTGCTTCTATTCTTAGCAATTTTAAGATTCCTATTCGAGGTAGAGGATAAAAATAGTTGTGAGGTACAGTGGAATGAGTTACTGTGTTACCTGTCAACTGTTGTCACTGGTTGGACGTTTGTTAACAAACACACGAACTGTTACTTTATCTGAAATATAACGTTTCTTATAATCGCAACCACTGGCACTTGCAAGATGCGATGCGAGGAGATCAAGGTATCACCTACAATATGCATGCCCATTGCTTATATTAATTATTAACAATGAATATTCTAGTTTGATACTGCTTCATCAATAAACCATGAGATTTGGATAATACAACAAATCTATAATTTAATTTCAGATAGACTGAATTGAGGTTAGCTTAACTCGTAAAATACGTAATTTATAGATGGACCCCAGAGTACGCACTGTGATAATAAACGACGAATTAACGATCACATCGTTATTTATAACGTTGAGGTTTGGGGCCTAGATTTTAATTTAGTCGACATCATAATTTATTTAGTAGAATCACGAGCTTAGACGAAGTAAATGATTACGTGATGTGGTGTAATTTGTGTTATTTATTTACGTAATTACCTGAACATAGTTCAATCTAGTGGGAGTTAGAGGCACGGATAGTGTCTGTTGTATGTCTCATAACTCATTACCTGTGACACGCAGCTCGCGTGCACACCGCGACACCGCGAGGAGCGCAGCGTATTTCCTGACGTTTATATTAATAAATACTGGTACCTACTTGGTGGACGAGAGAGAGCTCAAACGGCGAGCTTCTCATTACCGTCTGTGTTCACGAATAATAACGTGTACGGTAATATGAGTTTGGGAATGACGTCTAATTAGTCATTGTGCTCTCTCGCCGCCTCGCCGTGATTGCTTTATTACTAGCGCTGTTTCTTCTAAGAAATGAGAATGTTCTTCGACCTTGAATATGTTCTATTTCTTTTAATAATTATAGCAACCCCGCCTTGCTTCCCACGGTTTTTACGACTTGAAAAAACATCAAAATTTCTTTATTATTTATAACTTTAATGAATGTATTATACTAAATATAGAGAAAACCTCATTGAAATCTATTGCGTAGTTTAGAAGACCACTGAGACCCCAAAAGCGACTTTAATTTATAATAATATTATAGACATCGATTGTATTTCCTATCTGATGCCGAATGACTTTCAGTAATAAAATAAAACATGATGGTTCGTGCTGTAAGCCTTAGATACTAGAGCTGGGAGTTTATGCGGTAAATTCCGCGTAATTAAAGCCCCACGCAGTAAAATGATAATCCTTTTACGACAGTTGCTGTAACTTCTTGATGAACTACTGATTGAACATTAAGTAAGTTATGTTTCGAATTATTTTGTAAGACTAAAATTTTTAGGTACTTTCAGGCATTAAATTCAGGTTAAAAACTAATTTACAAGAATCCAACCACTTCAAATAATTTAACAATTATAAGATTTATGGAAGCATGAGGAAGTCCATGTGTTCATATAAATCTGTGTGTAATGTTCTGAGAAGGGCGATAACTGGGGTCATCAGTCAACTTGGTTTGAGCTACCGACTCATAGTAAAGCTTCGACATTCATTAAGGTGAATCAATATGACGCCCGAGAATAGAATCACAAATTAAGAGTTGTCAAAATGTTAACTTTCACATTATCTTGACATTTCGTATTACAGGTACAGTAATAAAAGGCAACTTTTGGTACTCAAATGACGTGTGTCACCACTGTGTGGATCGCCCGGAGGACACGGTGGAGCATACGGTGGAGGTCTGCCCTGCTTGGGCGGAGCCCCGCCGTGTCCTCTTGGAGACGATTGGCGGCGATGACCTCTCGCGTCCGACTCTGGTCCAGGCCATGGTACGGAGCGAGAGGGCATGGAAAGCAGTCACCTCCTTCTGCGAAGCAGTAATACTCGCGAAGGAGGAGGCGGAACGCGTGAGGGAGAAGCAAAGTTTGCGCCCTCACGCCCCTAACCGCCGCCGTTGGAGATGCCCTGGGCGACGGGAATCCCAGGCGGATTCCCGGCCACCATAGGTGCGGGCTTGCGGACGGCGAGCAATGGGTAGCTCGCCGTCCGATTAGGACCAGGCCCGGGTCGATGGCGCGTCGTGTTCCACGCGCGCCTCATAGAGATGTCAGCACAATTGGCGGGGTCCGCCAGGACCGATGCCTGCCAGGGTTGCGGGTTAGTCCGAAAGGGATACCGGGACCTTGGCAACAGGCAACTGAAGGAACACGGTTGGGTTTTAGTCAGTAAAAGTCTGACACGCCCTTCCGCTCCGCCCAGAGCGGGAGAAGCACATTGGATGATTTCCCACCCTCAAAAAAAAAAAAAAGGGGGCGCTGTAGGTAAACGTTTGTGTAATTGTTTTTTCAAATGTATTGAAATAACAAGATGGTGGCGGCGTTAGTTCCGATTTGGGCTACGCGCCAAAAGATCCTTGGCGATCCAGCTTAAATACGGTCGGCCGCGCGTCGTCGGTTGTATCACTGGAGCTACAAAAGTTGCGCTTTCTAGTACGACGTAAAGGTGCTATGGTGCTATCAATGTCAACTCTATACTGTATACATATATATATACAAATACAATGAATAATATTGAAGTATCTTTCAAAATAACAGTTTTTTACTGAATGCATAATATGAAACTGTATACGGTAATTATATAAAAAAAGGTTTTTCCGTCTCATCACCAAAACGGCTGGTCCGATTTTGAAAAAAATATTAGAAACCTTATTTTTTTTGCTTTTTATTATACGAAATATTTATGCTGGTGAAATTAAAATATGTTATCAGATTTGGTACACATATAAGCTGCCTATGTTAAGTTATTTATTCAAGCCAAAGAATTCACAATAACTCACTATATCCATATTTTTTTAGTTAAAAAAGCTATCTGTTTGAATTATGATACAATAAACCTTAATTTTTGTGCGCCATACAGGCACTGTGGTTGTATGTGTGTGTTTCAGAGGAAGAAGCCTCTCGCGTTCCAGTCATACAAATCAAAAATGCATATCGGAAGCACACACACCGCGCACAAACGAATGAATTTATCAATACATGCCGACTTTTACGTTCGATTCGCTCAATTTATACCAAATGTAGTCAATCAATCGTAAAGCGAACGTAATCTTCATTCTTTAGCGAGATGGTCTCAGTGTGGGACGCAGGATCTGTGTCGTCCTAGACAACGGCACTTATTTCCAGACCCACGGTGTAATGGCGCGTCTAATTGATCCTCTCTGGGACAGATATTAACTGATTATTCAACGGCATCTGTTGCTCAGCCTGTAGCAAACAAAAATATCGGTAAAGCAACTTTTTATTGTAAACCCCGATGGCAGCTTTGTTCGTGACATTTTACTTACCGCCTAAATTTCCATAACTCAAGAATAGAAATAGCAGTCTCTTTTTTAATCGGGCTTTCGAAATTCGCATTTACAACTCGACGTCACATGTTCTATATCAAATTACACGCTATAATACCTTAACTTTGTTCACTAAAACAATGTGAGAAATGTAAACCACGTCTGCAAAACTAACTTAACGAGAATAAGTTACTGTTTGAAAAGCTTTCTCAGATAGGTACGGTCCTCTTGAAATTGTTCACTTGATTAACGGCACAGGGAGACAAAGTTATTCCTTTAGGTTGTCTTCCACCTTAATCAATCTAAATCTACGTTATAACATATTAATTCGTGTAACACAGAAACAGTCAGCTGTTTCTCGGTCCGAGTTCATGCTATATTAAAAGACGGCAACAGACCGTCTCGCAAACAAAAATATTTTTACACGCTAGCTATTTCTGAGGCGACGAAGTTGCTATAGCACGTACATACGCAATAAACCTGGCGCGTTATCTTTAAAAATATTTATAGTTCTCTGGCGCAAATAGAGTCATTATTTAAAATGAGACTATATTTCAACTCGGAAAATACCCAGAACGATTACACTGGTCCAGTTGCAACGCTAGATAAAATTCTAATTTGTCATGAACATGCGCGTTGAGGGTGCTAGTTGTGTTTCCTCACGCTTAATTTTCTTGAGAAAAGAACGGAGTTTAAAAGCAAGATTGAATCGGTATGTCTCGGCGACATCTGTTGGGGACAGAGATTTTAATACGAAATAATGCAGCAGCAAGCGCCCATGGCAATGCTACGCCCGCTAAGTGCATTGCTACGCGGCGTAGCGCGATGCTACGACAAAAGATAACAATTTCGAAGAATACATCTTACGCTTTTTAAATCTTTACTTTATGAAGCACTTCCACTAAAGCCGACTTATTGACCTTTATAACATTGAAATTCTATCCAAGTGCGACCTAGGTCGTTAATTCAACTTTGACACCACTAACTCGAGCGATTTCAGAAAATTAAATTGGTTGGAATTGGTATTTCTGAAACTGAGATCAGCCCGATGTTTTTTAGATAGCAGTAACAAGTAAGCCAGTGAGCTAGGATGTTATGTTACATTCTCTTTGTCTTTGCGTCAGAACGAATGCGATGTTTACGATGCCACACAATACAGACGCGCATGGTTGCAAGACGATTCCATTCCTAAATAGTTACGTATCTCATGGAGTTGATACAAGACTCGTATTGTACGTACCTCGTATGCAATTGTAACTTTGTTTATTGTCCAATGGCATCGAGAGCTTAGCGGGTGTCATTTGTTCTTAGTAATAACTCAAGTTGTGGCAGAGTTGCGCCACAGCAGCAAATGTATAGGTACAACCCAACACAATACAACTACTCGCGAGTTTGTGTACCAAAGACACGCTTAGTTACACTTTTGTTTGAGCACATACGTTTATCTGCCTTTTCGGCAAAGTTAATTTCGGAAAGAAAATAACAATAAGATTTTTCTTTTATTTGTGAAAATCTAATATGGATTCAGATGTTTGGGCTGAAAGTAAGTATATAAGTTCTTTGTTACGTTTTTCCGTACATGAAGATAATTTCGAAACGTAGAAGGTACAAATATTATCCTATTTGGTTCATCTGTTCATGATAACAATCGAATATTTTGTAAATATTTAGAATAAAAGTATTCAAAGCAAATTATTCAGTTGATGATGATGGCATAAGAAAAGGAAGAAAATACTTTAAATGCAGACGAAAGTAATAAAAGATTGAAAACACTTTTCGACTGAATGTTAGAGAGCTCTTAAACGTTTGTAGGACCTACGGCTACCTAAGTTTTCCAACGACGAAAAGAATTTATAACTTCTACAAAACGAGATCTTGCTCTATCATCAATTATACCAACTGAAGTAATTCTAATAACTGCTCCAGAATCATTTTAATAACGCAAACGAGAGCAAAATAGTTTCCGATTTAAAAGATTCAATTGCTTTTTTGCTATTTGTCTTTTAATTAACTTAATTTATAAAATGCCCGAAGAGATACGTCTCTGGCACAAAAAAATAAACTCAATTTCATTATTGAGTAGCACTTGGTGAAAACAAACGGTTGGACATCAGCGACCCCAAAAGATTTACGATGTAGTAAGAGAAAATTTTATTATACTTTCAATTCGTACCCACCTGCGGAAATGTCTACCATGTGATATAAAATAGCTGACTACCTGTACTCGCCGAAAGAAGTTTCATCATGACCAGATTGCCAGTAATTTAAAGCATTACCCATCTTAAGTTAATTAGATAATCAAGTCAGACAATTTGCGTCAGTAATATCATTATGAAAAGGTACAGAAAAGGTTGTGAGTTTAATAAGGGCCGTATTAGAGGGGCGACACGGGCACGGCGCGGTGTAGCAGCGCTAAGCGAAGGCGGAATTCTCCGATATAATGTATCGCAGCAACTGTGCGAACTCATCGATCAAACGAAAGCGCTACAGTTGTTAGGCTATGACGACGTACGTAGGCATACTTCCCGCTTCTCGTGTGAAACTTTCGTGCTTGGAACTGGCTCCGCCAACCGCGCCTCTTGATGACACTGTCGATGCTAGCAATATTCATAACGTTGAATCTACTTGGCACTACAAAATAATAACGCCACGGATTCAGCGTCAACGCTTGGCTATGGGATATTATGTACGCTGCGCTTTGAGTTATATCATATTTTCTCATTATACTCTCTTTCGAATAGTTTTACAAAGATAATGATTGAGCACAAACAGGTTAATGAAAACAAATATGGAGCATTGGATCTCGATCCAGTGACGTAGGTAATGGATGTTCCAATACTTTTGCTTTTAAAATTACAATAACGGCTCTTATATATCTATTACTAGCATCCGACCGCGGTTTCACCCGCGTGGTATGTCGATAAAAAGTAGCCTATGGCCTTCTCCGGGATGCCATCTATCTCTTTGCCAAATTTTATCGAAATCCGTTCAGTGGTTTAGGCGTGAAAACGTAACATAAAGACAGACAGAGTTACTTTCGAATTTATAATATTAGTATGGATTACTTGCATTTTAATTATTTTTTGTAGGCCTATGTATGATCTCACTATGCACTACTAGAGAGAGACCATGATTTCTTTCAGTTTGTTTCGTTTAGTAACGAAAGTGAGCAAAAGTAATACGTAAACAGAGTATTAACCAGAATTTAATCAATGGGGTCTGTTATTTATCCTTAAATACATAATAATTAATACGTAAAGCTTACTGAATATACGGAGTATCATATGTTCAAACGAATGTCCTTCTCAGCTTTATTTATTAAAGAAAATGCTTATGCGGCTTATCCCAATGTAAAATTTATGTCTTTAATATCTTGAAAATGTCGTAATAAGATATAAAATACACAGGTCGGTATGTTGAATGTTGTAGGTGTATGCGTAGCAGCGATTTTTATTTCCCGGTAAATCCCTTTGAACTTCAAATTATATTTATAAGCGTTGCCAACAAATAGCGTTGGTAAGCAAAGGTCCTTTTTATAATGAAATCGGTTAATAAGGAAGTAATTTCAGACCGGAAACTACAGCAATGCTTACTTTTTAATAACAATAATAACTACGTCAACAATTTCTTAGATCGACTTAAAAGAAAACGGACAAAGCGTCAGCGGAACAAAGCGTGTGAACAATAGCTAAAGAAAAATACATACTAAGTACAAAATGCTTTGTCAATCCAAGCTTTTAGCGAAATTCATTCAAAAGAATGACTCCGATTTTCATGATGTTTCAGAATTGCTATCGATGGTCGGCCACTTGTAATTACTTTACACATTTTATAAGCATGTAATGCATGTGTGTGTAATTACGAAACCCTTTCAAATTGTCTGTTTAAAACTCATCAGGTCAATAATAAAGTTCGGTTGTCCATTGCGCGGATATTGACAATTTTCGGGAGCAAGTTGTAAACTACTGGCATGATTGAAATGTCATTTTTATTGTTTTATCGAAACACGTTCACAACATAATTTTCACAGAATTTAATATCTCGGAAATGTAGCAAGCCCCAGGGCTTTGTTACATTGTAGTTACGGGACAATCAACGTCGCGATTCAATTTCAATAAATGGCACAAGATTGAAACCCTTAATCTATGTATACAGCGCTCAGGTGAGGTATATTATGAAGACGTTCGTACGTACGTAATATCTTCTTTACTGCGTTATATATTATTCTTCTCGAAGCTTATACCATTCGATTACAATCCATGTGTAAGGCGGAATATCTTCGGGACACAGTGAGTGATTTTCTTTGTATAAAGTTAAGCGGAACTTGATCCGATGGCATAAAATATAGCGGCCATGTGCGGGACTTTTTGTTTTGTTTTAGATGTTCTTTCCTTGTTGCAGTGTTGCCTCGTATTAGGGTCGCCTCATAAGTTTATTCTATAAACACGGCACTTGCTATGTTTGTTTTCGTGAAAGAACTGGCACAAGTTTAAAAAATAGTCGTATTCTATTGACGAGTTTATAAGCTTGTGTATATGTTAAAGCTATGTACTCACATTCATCGTGATCCTTGGCGGTGACGGTGAGAACGGTGTGTTGGATGTCCTCATTCTCGTCGACCTCCGCCTCGTACAGCTCCTTGTCGAAGTACGGCGGGTTGTCATTTTTGTCAGCGATCCCAATGCGGATGAATTTTGTCACTGGAAAAAGAAAACGACTTTACTATAAAGGACAGAGGTAGAAATATAAATGCCGCGACAATAATATTGAGAAATATCTATGTGTACGTGGAAACATAGTTCTCGCTTGTTTGGCTATAAAATAAAATGATGTATTGCACGAGAACAGAAGAAAGCTTTCAGTGCGAAACTGACATTACGTATAAGGCGAGTGTGTTCTGAATAACAAACTATTGAAACATTTTATAAAGTATTTTCAACATCGATTAGTAGTCAATCAGAGTTTATTTTCAATGCCTTTTAATAAGCTACTATCGCCATAAAAGCAATTTGTCAAAAAAATTACCATTATTACGCCCAAATAATTCTGTAATGGCAAAAGAAATAGCAAACAGCGAACAAGAACTTGTTCACGAATCACTGGTTATCATCTGAGGTCTCTCGCTCCAATAGATAAGTAAAAAGTAAAAACCTTTGCGAGAAACTGTACGTCAACGTGAATTATGCACAGTTCTATGAATTTGTGTGCCTACTCGCATTGAACATGTTTATATACCTACTCGAAATTCAACATCTGAAACTGCTTTCAATGTTGGCATTTTGTGAATATTAGACGAGTTCAGTTCAGACAGCCACTTGACGTGCGCTTACAGCGAATTGTTTTTATAAGATATAAAAAGTGTGAGACTAGCGCTAGCAAGCAGCATTGCAGCTATTGCAGCAAGCAGTCGGCAACCATTCTGTAAAAATCTCACCATGAAAATTTAGGTGAAGTGAGCTTGGAGTGAACTGTCACTGCCTTAGCATCAGTAGGTATCGATGACAATAACAGCTCACTCCAAGCTCACTTCACCTAAATTTTCATGATGAGATTTTTACAGAATAGCTCAACTGAACTAAGGCGCCTCGCGATCGAATTAGCACCCTTTATTATTTTCTTTACAATTATCTTCGAAATGGGAACAAGTAGGTATAAGAGAGAATAACTGTACAGAGCCAAACAATAGAATCCTTTAATTTCCACGTTTCCCAGCCCCGAGATGTTGTCGGTGTATTTTTCAACTGCTCTCCGCTAC
This sequence comes from Lithophane socia, assembly GCA_947522985.1. Classification (NCBI taxonomy): domain Eukaryota; kingdom Metazoa; phylum Arthropoda; class Insecta; order Lepidoptera; family Noctuidae; genus Lithophane; species Lithophane socia. The sequence goes on along the minus strand of OX383256.1, from coordinate 10,515,847 downwards.
GTTCATTTCCGTTTTGACAGACAGTCTTGCTATATTCTGTGTGTAGTTTTATAACAAATATTTATTTCTATTAGTATTTTTATAAAGCGCAAATCTAAGATAGGTGCCAGCCAAATGTTAAAACAAAGTTGCCTTATCTTACAATAATAATAAGCAAAAATATATTTGGGAAAATACAATACCAACGCATTCAGATATACTTTGGTATTTAAAATGAATTTGATCTTGTTCTTTGTAAAAGCTTTGTAATAGAATCCTAATTGGACGACATCAAATGAACTCTAAGCTGAGATCTCGGGAGAAATCGTAACTAAAAAAATACGAATTCTAGACGGAAATTGCTTTCGTTTGAGGCGCACTCTAACAATGATAAATTAGGACCCCTCTGGGCAAAATGTCCGGCGGCTTTATTAGCAAACATACGGAGGCTTTTAAACCCAGCTCCAGTAATCTAGCCCTTATCTTCATTGACGTAAAGCCGCTGGCGACACGGAAAACAATGGAGGTTCTACCGACCTGCCTCCGCTTAGCCCGACTTCATCTGTTAGGAATTGGTGAAAAGCCTCCAGAACACCCAACTTATGCAAATTACGTTATATAACTACAAATATTGGCTAAAATCATAACTTGAATTAATTTGTTTAATTCATGAGAAACTTTGTTATGGTCTAGTCCATTTCTAGGTATTTTAGAGCATTATTTGAATTTGTTCAAGTTACCTCCTTCATAAATATGTATTTAACGTTACTTAGCCACAAAACGATGATATTCAGTCACTAATAAAAGCGCCCAAATGTAATATGTCGTTTTGAACAGCTGTTTTTATTACCATAAATCTGGAAAGTCCGTGTGCTGTAGTTTAAAAGAACATAACGTTGAATTTTGAATTGAATACTAAATTAGAATGTTCTGGAAGTTTGTCGAAGAGTCGTTACGTTAAAGTGGCGGTGTGCACGAGGCGTAATCCCTTACTACCGCTTAGAGGATGACCATGAAACACCGCACCGCTTTCTCTTCCTGCAAAGCTGAGTTGAATTAGACTGGTATAAAAACTAATCAGGGACGGTAAGAGCGGTCTAACGATGCCGAGAGCGACTTTTTGACAAACACGCGAGGCGGTTGGTCCCTAACTTTGTCGGGACAATTTTGTTAGCCAACTTTTCTGTCAACGGTCTGTTATACATAATTTTACTGCACAGCAATTATTGCTGATTTTGCTTTTAATGTGCTATATAAAACTGCTCGCTATGCATAGCGGTGCAGTCAACCCACAAAATTCTATCCGATTAACATTTTCTCCGACTTATTGTAACTTTGATGTGTAAGTATAAATAAATTCAGTGTAGCAGAAACAAAGTGTTTTCATTACCAAGGACCCACGGAGCGCCATCCTAACAAATTGGTGTCAGAAGTGGGATCCCAGGAAAAATCGTTGAGTACTGGGATCTATAGGTGTAGGCGTCGCGAATTCGTTTCCACTCGTCTGCACCATAGTATTTGTTGGCTCCGTGGCCTAGTAGTCCTTTCGGTAAGTGGTCGACGATAAGTCTTGGGTTCCTCAAAAGCCTAAGCCCGCGCTACTGCATTCCACGTGATCGACGATCAGCCTCCGCTGTTGAGCGTGAGCCCGCGTCACACCGAAACACCTCCTGCTGCCGTGATCGACGATTAGCCTCCGCAATTGAGCGTGAGCCCGCGTCACACCGAAACACCTCCTACTGCCCTGTGGTCGACGGTCAGTCTCCACTTCCGAGTGTGAGCCCGCATCACAAGAGGACCTTCCATCGAGGTCTCGCTGACGACCTCTGCCTACACATCAAATCCATCATCAGACCAGAAGTCCTTTTATCACCATCATCGGACGGTTGACTCGCCATCATCACCAGCTCACGTAGACCTTCCATGTGACAAGCTTCACGAGCATAGCAACGTGACTCAAGGTACCGCGTAATACGACTACCTGAGTTGCCAAATCGCCGGGCCTCCGAACTTGACGTCATCGCTGCACTTCTAGCCACGTGTTGCTCTACTTTTTGGTTTTCGGAAGTCTCCAAATTTTTAGTGAGTGCTGAATTTCTTCAAGTGAATTTTTATTTCAATGTTTAAAAAGTGAATTTACATAAAAGTGAGTTTTCGTCATTTCAAATTTTATTTTGCATGCTATATTTTATTGTTATTTCTGTGCGTTTCTGATGATCTGTACTGCATTTTAATTATTTAACGTTTTTAGTAAATTCAAAGTTGAAGAAGTCCAAAAAATGTCTGACAAAATCACACTTTCAGTGTTAACCAAGTTTATTAAAACCTACAACGGGGATCGCGAGTCATTGCCCGCATTTTTGACGAATTGCGAAAATGCAATTTCGCTAGCCAGTACAGACCAGCAGAATTTTATGTGCAAGTATATTATTTCACAACTCGAAGGCAAAGCACAATTAGCAATATGCTTAAAAAGACTCAATACGTGGTTTGAAATAAAACAATTTTTAAAATCCACTTTCGGGGAGAAAAAACACTCGACCCATTTACTTGTAGATTTACAAAACTGCAAGCAATTGCCTTCTGAGGATGTGACGCAATATTCAATTCGACTTGAATCATGTCTCACACGTATTTTATCTGACGTTCATTACAGTTGTACGGATGACAAAGAACTTATAGGTAGATTAGCTGCTATGGAAGATTTGGCCCTAAATACATTTTTGTTAGGTTTAAATTCAAACTTTTCACACATTGTGCGTTGTCGGAATCCCAAAACATTGTCCGACGCTATTTCTCATGCAATTGAGGAAGAAAAGATCTATAACCTTTCTCAAATTTCTCAAAGATCATTTAAACAATGCACAATTTGTCAAAACTTTGGCCATGTCGCTTCCAATTGTTATCATAAAAATTATTCTACACCTAATGATCATAATTTTAAAAATGATCATTCCTATTTCAACAATAATAAAATGTGCGCATACTGTAAAAATCGAGGTCATACAATAGGCGAATGTCGCAAGCTTAAGTTTAAAAATGATTCTCGCAACGCGACACTATCCAGTACACATGCACTAAAAACTCATAGCTCTGCAAATAATATCCATTCTAATGTGCATATTGTTGACACTTCTAATGAAAATGATAATTTAAACTAAATGAGGTTCCGGTTCCGTGTCTGTCGAAACCTAATGTTAACAATTTAAATGACACGAAAAACCTTTTTATTAAAACCTGTATTCCTAAATTTTCTTCAACACAGGTTAGCGCAAGTAAAGGTACTACAAGTCCTTCAAACTGTGTTCCTAAATTTTCTTCAACACAGGTTAGCGCAAATAAAGTTAATAAAAGTCCTTCAAACTGTGTTCCTAAATTTTCTTCAACACAGGTTAGCGCAAATAAAGTTAATAAAAGTCCTTCAAACTGTGTTCCTAAATTTTCTTCAACACAGGTTAGCGCAAGTAAAGGTACTACAAGTCCTTCAAACTGTGTTCCTAAATTTTCTTCAACACAGGTTAGCGCAAATAAAGTTAATAAAAGTCCTTCAAACTGTGTTCCTAAATTTTCTTCAACACAGGTTAGCGCAAATAAAGTTAATAAAAGTCCTTCAAACTGTGTTCCTAAATTTTCTTCAACACAGGTTAGCGCAAGTAAAGGTACTACAAGTCCTTCAAACTGTGTTCCTAAATTTTCTTCAACACAGGTTAGCGCAAATAAAGTTAATAAAAGTCCTTCAAACTGTGTTCCTAAATTTTCTTCAACACAGGTTATTAGTGCAACTAAAGATACTACGTGTCTTTCAAACTGTGTTCCTAAATTTTCCCCAACACAGGTTAGTGCACACAAAAGGTCTTCTATTAAAGGCCGTGTTCCTAAATTATTTAAAACACGGATGTCAAAGCCAATAAATTCGGATGAAATTAAATGCCTTTCCACTGAGTTTCCACTGAAATCCAAAAGCCATTCTCCTTGTGGTCAATTTTCTGTTGTACAAGTTAATGCATCTCAGGTTCAGTTTATTTCTAACAAAAAAAGGTTACTTTGTGTTCCTAAATTATTTTCAACACAAGTTTCGGAAAATTCAGATATTTCTAAACGCAATTTCTCATCTCGTAAAAATCGGAGTTCTTTTCCTACGGATTGTTCACGTGAAAATAATAGCAACAATATACTTCACGTTTACTTAAAACCTAGTTTTAATGATAAACTTTTACGGTTTTTACTTGACACTGGTTCTACTATTTCTATTATGTTTCCTTGGTGTTTAAACCAATCAGTCCTTGAGCCTGACCTTATAACAATTAAATCTGATATTTATAATTCAAAATACTTATCTCGTTATCCATTAAATACAACTATCGATTCCAATTTAAATAATTCAAGTTTACATTTATCAAAACAACAATTTATTTCGTGTCCAGTTTCACTGGACTTTGACAGCACTGTTACACATTTCAAACAGCTGTCCATGGTACCAAATTCCGCTGAGTTGCAATCAGCTGAACGCGAACTTGAAACTGACTCGAACTATAAAGTATTCTTTTTCTTGTTTGCTAAGGTTCATAATTATGACGAATCACTTTGCAAAACTATTAGCATTTCATCTATTTTTATAAACGTATACAGTCGTAACCAATTTATTAATTTTGCTGTTTACAAAAAAGAAAATAAGCAGTTAGTTTTTTTGGCTTTTTTAGATAGATTTACTAAACTAGTTTGCATGAAAATAATTTCAATTTATCTTTATTATTTCATGTTCTTATTCATCCCACTGCGTTTTACATGGCTGTAATGGATGCTAGATTTGCGATTAATTCTTAGTGGTTTTACGATGTTACCTAATATTTAAATTATACAATAAGATTTACATTATATTATATTTTTGTCTACGATTAAATATCCCGAATTATGTGATTTCAAACTTATATAAAAAACCCGCATTATATAAGATTTGTTTACATTCAGTCTAAGCCTAACCAACTAGTACTACTTTATTCATAAATTATGTAATTAGAGACTTCACATTTGCATATATTCTATTACCTACACTTTTCTTCCATATTTTATGTGTTTATGTTTTTGTTTGCCAAGCCAAAACAGGTAATAAGATTGACTCGTTGAGTAAAATTCTTTTAAAAAAGATTTTTGTATTTGTTAAATTTTTACTAACATTGTCATATTTTTCCTAAACTCAATTAAAATGATTATTGTAAAATTATCTACATCAATAGTAGTGCTCATATTATGCTCTCTCCAATTACATTGACCGTCGCTGAACACTTTATCTTGTATTTAGCTAAAAAGCTATCATGTTGACAAGATATGAACACTATTATAACGTCTTTTTACTCATGTGCTGTTATTCAACATGTAGTTACTAATATGTATATGGTGTATTTTTTGTTCTAGCTTTACTTATTATTTGCCTTTATTGTTAATGTTAGTAACATATTATTTCCTTTCTGTAAAGCACAATTATTTTTGTTCTCTTTCCTTTTTGTTTTGGAGTATTTTTATTTTAATTTTTATGCATTTTATCCTGCGCTTAATTTTATAAATATAAAGCTCCGTCTTAAGGGGGGAGATGTTATACATAATTTTACTGCACAGCAATTATTGCTGATTTTGCTTTTAATGTGCTATATAAAACTGCTCGCTATGCATAGCGGTGCAGTCAACCCACAAAATTCTATCCGATTAACATTTTCTCCGACTTATTGTAACTTTGATGTGCAAGTATAAATAAATTCAGTGTAGCAGAAACAAAGTGTTTTCATTACCAAGGACCCACGGAGCGCCATCCTAACAGGTCGCATAAAACGAAACCGGCATCACCCAGTTATAATTAAATAACCCCAAGTCGATAAAATCAATATACTTTTTACTCTTTAGTATACGTTTTATTGGAAATTGACTTTTATAGACTTGTTTGTGTTTGCGTGGGTTCGCTACTTGATCAGGAAATTAAAGTTGCAATATGCTTAGGTATACTGTGTAGGAAAATTATGTTAAATCAAATAGGGACTAGTTGACTTAACACTGTTATTATACAGAGGCTCTACCAACGTGAATAATATAGAGTGGTACCGATCTCTTGTGAGAAACACATTATTCTGCTTTCCCATGTTGATTTACAACATCCGTGGGAACTCCCATGTTTTTCTTTCGTTCCCAAATAAACATGAAAATTATGGAATCGATTGTACTCGGCAACAGTAAAACTAAGCTTATAACATTATCTTGATTGTGGAGGAGCTTACAATACAAATAACAAGTTTAGGCATCTTAAAATAGTGCACTGGGAATAAGCTTTGTTTCTCAATTGGTAACCGCAGAATCCGTTTGATCAAACACATAGGTTTCAACATTAGTATTCCCCTTGCACAGCAATCAAACGCAGCGGTACAGCGGCGTAACGAGCTTCCTACAAACTATATCCTGTTACCTACGAGTATGTCAGCACGGCGCGCGGCGGCATCAGCGGACGTATTCATACAACGCGCCCTTAGGGCACATTTACACAAGCGCTAAGTGCGTGTTGTACGCGTTAAGTTTTTGAGTAGTGTACAATATGTAGTGAGTGTTTATGAAGCTGTTTTCATCTCCATTCCATGTCATGAGAAACAACCGTGAGCCCTCAGCTCACAGCGACGCGATGAGTGAGCTGTGGGCCTAATGAAACGAGCGTCAAATGTTCCCCATCTCAACATAACTTAAGGCAATAAGCAATAACCATTTAATGCCACGCCGAAGTAACACGTATTGTGCTGTTAACAATAATCATTACAAATGAGCAGTGGTCCGTGTTCAGATAATTGTGGAACACTGTTTCAGTTTCACGAACAAAAACAAGGGTATTTACAACTTGTGGCTTTGTACGCGAATCATTTAAATATTACGGGATAATAGTTGTTAGGAGTTTCACAATTACAATTTCAAAGTTTTAGTGCCCAAAAAGGATATACATCATACTGTATTTACTAAAACTAAGCTGCAAATACATTTGCATAATCTCAAAAGTTCATGCAAAACAGAGGGGACTCAATAACAATTAAAGTTATGTATTTTTATAGGTTTATAGCCTTAGTAAATCAAATTATATGAAAGCTAAATTGAAGATCCGTTTGTTTTAACAGCAAGGGATAAAATCTACTAAACCCACTTTCCTAATTAAACCAGCGGTTTGTAGAAGGTGTGTGCATTTAGGTTACGAGACTTTATTATTTCACCAGTCCTAAGATAACGATTTAAATATTCTATGAAGAGAGCTTGCTTTCATTAAAAATAGCCGGGCACGGTTGTCCGAGGAGCTTATCTGCAGGACACATTCATACAGCGGTGTGCTGATAATGAAATTCTTTATCAAGAGGTGCACGGAGTGGCGGGACGTGCCTCTACGTCGCCGAGTCTGGCGGAAGGTCGAGTACCGGATTATGGAAACAAAGTAGATACGACAATCTGTACCGTATCGGCTACTGTCCAATTTTCGATCATGTAGGGCCACCGACATCCCTTCAAGAAAATAAAACTCGCTTCTATGGCTACGAAAATGGACTAAGGAAAAGGTTTAATACGCTGTGAGCAGTGGACTAGGAACCTGTTACAACGAATGCATTATTAAACCCATTTCGTTTATGGCATTTAGCTCTAAGGGGTGAGAACGCTGCGGGTCAGATCCACTTATTGACCTAGTAAGGGTTGATAGCGTTTTGATCCGTATGGAAGTGTGTATGCGAACAATAAGAAACAGTATTTTGACTACTTTTAAAAGTGGGTTCTCTTTCTAATATGGAATTAAAGGCTTAAATGCATTTAGTTGGTATGCTAACAAGCACGAGTTCGGGCCGCGCCCGTCCATCTTGTTCGATTACGGACTAGAACAACGGGGTTCCGACTTTGCGCCTCGAATACGTAAAAATTCAACGTCCCTTCTGCAATCGTCTTATCTGATCTCCCCGAACTACTTTGGAAGATAAATGGGGATTGTTCTCTTTCAGTGAAACCGATTGAAAACCAGTGCTAAATTTTAAAATCTATTCTTCGGTGCGATAAATTCCGAGTATTCTTGGGATCTTCAAAAAGAGAATATCTTTTTAGATAGTCTTGTATTTTATTATATGTAGGGCGAACGTACTTGGAATAAACTTCTAAATAAATTCAGATTGGCATTTTTTTTAAAGCTTATTATAATTACAACATTTAAATAGGTACACAGATTCAACAACCTATTGTTTAATATCTTGCACACAATACAAACTTCACAATTCTGAAATAAAAAGCAGGTAGATCGTTTTTTTTTTCTTTTATAAACCCCGGTACACATGCATAGCGTTCATTACTCCGATTCCCGTTTCAATTATTAGTAGGAACGGGATTTTTGCGAAGCTTTCGATCGTTTCAGCGGTTCGCTTTTTGCGTTAAACGGTGTGTATCGTAATGGTCTCGGAAACAATAAACTACGAACGGTATAGCTTTGCGATTTTGCACATGACATAAAGCTGTGTCCATGCGAACATACGTACCTATAGACACGTTCGCGCTTACATAATTGGCAAAATATCGAGATATAGATCAATCTTTGGGTAAAGTAATTGGTGGCTCGACGCAAACTATTGGCTAGTTCGTCCACATGTATTATTATTTCTTTTCATTGGGTGGGTGACCAGGACCACCGCCCCGCCCCGTCTCCATTCATCGACCCACCGCAACATTTAACGCTTTACAACTCCCAAAATGGGTCAGCCAAGTTTAATGGATGAGTGTAAAATTCCTTAATTGGATTCATTGACGAGGTGTGCCGCGACAGTTTGTCATTGTCTTTGAGCTAAACTACCGGTTAACCGAACTTCTTAAGTAGACAAACTGGGTAAAAGCTAAGAGTTGGGACAGCCTTCAAGATATATTAGTTTACAACTTGAAATGGGAGCCATGAATTCCCTTTTCGAACTTTAATTGCCTATGTCCTAATAAAAACTTTAAGGTAGTTATTTCTTCTTTTTTTCCCTTTCTTGATAGAATCATACCATAGGTATGTCTGAGCAATAAAAAAAACATATATATACCACAAATCGGGTTTTGATTTCCCCAAGGAATGCTGCCAGTCGTATGTGTATGATCGCGGTCATTCCCGATATGCCACAGGATCGTTCGAGGATTCCCGGCAGAAGCGTAACGCGGGGTCTCTATCTGTAGATTGGCGATACAAAGGTAAATGGAAAAACAAGACATATTTACGAGGGTCCGTATTCTCACATTTTCACGACGAAGGTACGCGATAAACCCAAACTGCTCCGACTACGCAATATTCGATTCAGGTCGATATAACTTCAAATAAATCGGCAAACTTGTAAGAATAAACTTCCCCACGTACCGTTACGGTGAATCGAATGATTTTAAAACGTCTTTAAAATATCAAAGTTGTTGTTTGAAAGTTAAGATCTATTCAATATTTCTGGCAAGGATATAAAAAACAATTTCCTACAGAAATATACCTCACAGACAGAAAGCAATCGAATAATATTCAGATGAGGAGCGAAGGATATGAAAAATGTTATAGATTTCTTGGCGAAGCAGCGCCGTGCGTATCCCTTTAAAGGATTGTAATGATAATACATCTGCGTTTGACACTAACATTAAGTGCTTCGAAGAATACTCGCTTTGTTTTTAAACCTGTCAAGGGATGCAAATTTAATAAGCTAAACCCAGGAATTAATTATGCACAAAACCTGAATAGATACCTCTATTCCTCGCTGACAGCCATGGTACAAATACACAATATTTACGTACCTACTAACTAATTATTAGGTATTTGACAATAAATAAGCTGGAATATTCAATTAAGTATACTTTGAATTTGTTCTCAAAATATGTAATTTTGCTCTAGAAATAGAAAGCCGTATGAGCTTTATAAACAAAACCAACGCAACCGCTTTTGGTTCGAGCATAATATACCTAAGCGTTTACTTTGGACATGTTCCGAAACTAGTCCTAGTTTTCCGAATAAATTGAGGTTTCGTAAGTTGTCTGAAAAAGCTCTAACTTGTCCCATGGGCTGTTTATGTTTGTGAGAGGAATAGATGTTCCAAACCTGGTTATATAGGCGTAGGTATCTTCGATTTACTGTTGACGTGTTCGAAAATCGTAGCGGCCTTTTCCTAAAATAAACAAATCTTGTTTTGCGTACACATACAAAAATGTTTGCTACACACTAGCTAGTGCAAATATTGTGATAGGGTAAATATTAAGTATTATTTTTCGTAGTGGGCACAACTAATACGGTGTTTAGCACTAAAAACTGTTAACATGTGTATTTAATATAAACCAACATAAACACGGGTTTTATTAATAGATACAAGTATATAGGGTAAATTGCGAAACTTTTCGAATAGGTATTAGAAACTTCCTGAAAATAGTAGTTATTGGGACAAAATATCAACCCTCTAGGATGATATTTATGTGTGGGGGTAACTTTACTGAGCTGCAACAATTCGCCCCGCAGAATAGCCATCAACACGTTCAAGTTTAAGACAAACATCCTAAGTTCAAGGAAACCGATATATCCAATTACCTACTTGTAGGTACGTACTGCTGAAACTGAAGGTGGGTTTTGTACACACATAATTTGTGGCGAAAGGATATTGAATTAAGTGGCATTCGGAAGTTATGTAGTGGGCGGCAATAGTAAACATTGTGTACGCGTGGGCGAATTAAATAAACAACGCGTTGTAAGTGCAGCACTCCAGTACTACCGCGAGGGGGGACTGGACCGCATAAAAATCTAGCATATAGAGGCGCGTGCCACTGGCGGCCTCTTGACACGTTTTCATAATGATGATTCACTAGATTGCGTTTATTAGCGCATTTAAACGAATTAATTGCGAAATCGTGCATTGGCATAAACCATTACGCCGCGTAGGTAATGTTGTTAACGGATTTTATTTATATTTACAACCGCACTCAGAATATTCAATTACTTTAATACGTCAAAGGACGGGCGGCAAGGTGTGACGCGAAGGTTATAGGAAATATTTCACGTATTTTCGATAGTGTTACAAGCTGTAACTTCCCCAAAGGCATATTTTCGCATCGCTACTGTAAGAAAACTAATTTCGCGTGTTTGCTTGGCAGAGGGCGCGGCAGCGGCATTCCTAAGAAATGTGCGGATTGCTCGGATACTGCGTTTATGTATTTGTGATATATCTGTATGTCTAACGCAGCTATAATCGTACCTCTCTCCGTTATTGCAAGTATATTTTTATCACTCTCTCCTTATTCGGTATAAACACACGCGTGTGTACTGGTCTGAATATTTGATACAATAAAAGGATTGTAAACCAAAGCATTCCACTATCGGGTTTTTTCAGCAATTAAAAGAAACGAAGTGGCTCCCAGTATCAACACAAGTTAACAATGCCAGGCTTTGTGTTTGAATTTTAATTGATTTTTCATAGATTCTTGTAGCGACGCACAACTAGCCGATATTTTTTGTCACAAACAAACAATATGACATATTGTTTGTTTGTGACAAAAAATTGTATGTGCAAACGCGTACTGCCCGTTTCATATTGCATTTTTTATAGCTCTCCCAGTTTTATAGCTTATTTTTATTGTTTATATATGGGGCTAATCTGGATGAACATATGGCTACCAACGTAGTTCACATAAAATTCCTTTGTTTGAGAGGTGAACAAGACGTCATGTTGAACAAGTGGCGATCCAGAAGTAACCTGTCAATGTTTGTACATTACCTTGTTTACACCGCGGGTTTGGGCCCCAAACTAAAGTGGATAGTTGATCATAGCTCATTAGATCTATTTCTACGACTTTGCTAAAAGGTCGTCTGCCGACAACCCTTAATTAGATATAATCTCAAAATTTAATAATATTTATCTTACTTAGCCATCATAAAACTCGATTTTGTAAAAACTAATAAGTAATATCTCAATGTAGAACCAAGATTTAAAATTTAAATTTCAAATCAATGCTTCATAAAATTCGCCAATAATTCATTATGCTTCTATATCCAAACCGTAGATGAATATTACTCCGTAAGCCAAAATGAAACGATATTATTATTCAAAGAGAATTTTCATTAAATATATTATTGGATGTCTAATACTTCGACCACCTTTCATAATAAAGAGGGAGATAAATCAGGATAAATCAGTATAAACTAACTCGCACGCAGTCCGGATCCTTCTCGTTAGCCAGTGTACAGTGGTTTTCAATAGGACGCATTAGTATAAGTGGGTTCGGATGGTCGTGGATTGGCCATTGTGCTGGATTGTGTCGATTACATTCGTGCACACACCGGTCCCCGCGGATTGAGTTATTGTCTCTGCGAAGGCGCCAGCTGGCCTCCCCGACGCCTGCCGACGCCCAGTCTGAGCGCAGGTGCATCACTAATGCCGTTTTTTCTAATATAATCCTATTTGCATGGAGACGTGTTGCTATTTTTATGCTAAGTTGTTTGTCGCAGTGTTATTGCTTTGTTTACTCTGTATACATATTACATGGGCACATACATTAATCAATTAGATTGTTTGGTAATTCGTATGACAGAGATATATTTTAGATACATAGTTGGTCGAATAGTTTAGTACTTTATATTGTCAAAAATCTGTGTCGATGAACCGTGAAGTCTATTTCTAATAACAGGTAACATTTCAAATAGTTCTAATTCTAAACAGCAATAATCATAATTTCGATATTCTGATAAGCCAATTAAAGGAACAACATTTATTACCCCTGTATCTTGTCAGGAATTAGCGAGTTGCACAACTTGGTTCCTACTCAATATGATCGGAGAGTTTCAGTTTGAAGTGTAATTAATATGCGTTCATTTACAGGATTTTCACTTCAGTTGCAGATTAAATGCAGAATCTTGTGAAAGACCACAAAATTTAAGTTCGTTTATAATATTTTAAAATTAAATTACATATTTTAATTTTATGTAGGTACTGCATCTAAAACGTTAAAATTTTAACAAAAATCTTTGATTGCAGTGCTATTTCATCCTAATGCAATTCCTAATTGTTATTTTTTGTACGTCTTTTTTACATCGTTCTCAATATAATTAAAAATTATTTTATTATATAGTAAGTTTACCTGCACATCCTGGTAAGTGATCTGTCAGCTACCGAATGAAACCACCGTTGCGATTGGATGCCAGAATAATTGACATGACTTGTAATTGATGGAACGAACATTTTGGAGTTTCTTGCCTGTTCTTCTCCATACAAACCTACTACGCTTTATAATGGGCAACTAGCTTCATATTTCTGACTGAGAGACTCACAAAGTCAATTATGAGAGCTCCATATTGGAGATGATACGAGAATGTGTCTTCTAATCAATTGCGGTACATAAGACCCGGTTCCCATAACCGGGCAATGAATTGAAGTTCCAAAATGTTGAGTTATCATTCTGTGAGAGCCTCCTCAGGTGTTGGTCGAGGCTCTTGGCTATTATGCCATTGGCCGTCACGACTATCGGCACAATGATTGCTGTATCCACAACCCACATGTCGACAACCTCCCGTGCCCGGTCTATATACTATCCTTAATTATTATTATAAAGACGGGTTATTTACTCATCTCTTCAGATAGCAGCTATAGAATGCTTTTATAAATGGAGCTAGATTTTATGAACATTATCCTGTACCTACGCATATCAAGTAAAAGGGATTTGCGTACTTTAATGGATTTTTATGTTAGGTACACCTAATCCTTAAGGTTCTGGTGATTGATAAGGGTACACATTATTACGCGATGGGTATGCCCGAGTTATATTTGTTAATTTTAGGATTAGTAATATGAATGAACTAGCTTTTAGCCGCGGCTTCGCCCCACTACAATATCCATAACATACAAATATGCACTATTACATTTATAATATTAATAATTATAATTACTTACTTCGTTTACATTAATTTTAAAGTACCTACCTTCATTAATGTCATCAGTGATACGTAACGTTAAGGAAATTAATCGGTTTACCGAATTAATTACCAAAATTAATTAAATTGTCCCTATATTCTAATCAAGACCGCAATTCCTTGACAGTCAGAATCAGAATCAGAATTTATGTATTTGTAAGAATGTAGTTTTACATGATATTCTACCACAAAATATATATAAATATTCAATTGTCATTCTTAACTAAGTACAAGTAAAAAGATATGTGATTTACAAATATGTCCAATAAGAATTAGTAGGTATTATTATAAAATTTTAATGTAATTAGGTAATCGTTAATTTAAAATGTCCTAATTAATTCCATGTCATCTTTTTTACAATATTCCATGTATTCAGTTGTACCTATGAAATAGCTAGGTATAACACGACAAATTGATGTAGGACTGCCTCGTTGATTTTGTGGTCGCAAGCAAGAGTAAGAGGTCCGATTTTCGGGTCGGGCAGTGTTACTGGGTTCTTGAATTAGGAATTTCTCAGTATCAGCCAGGAGTCTGGATTTGTGCCTTGTTGATGGAAGGCTCGCCCCCTATTACATGGGACTTTAACATAACTGGCGAAATGTGGATGTACTAATAGGTAGGTATACCTTTGCTTAGCCCTTCGGGGATTGCAGGGTGATGTAATTGAAGTATAGTGTGACAATTTGATAAAAAAAATATTTCCCTGACTGTACGTCACAATAGCCTGTCACAGTCACCAGATGGACTTATAGTTCATGCCAATAAGCGAATGCATTATTGAGTAGTTGGTTGACCATCGCATAGGCCGTCTAATTCCAGTGCCATAATGATATGATGCCTGTCATTTAGCCTATATTTTACCCAATTATGTTGGGATTGGGATCCAGTATAGTTAGGAGCGGTTGCCTACCGATCCTTACTATATTGTTACGAGGCAATATTCATATTCAAAGGACCTATTCTTAGAATTTACGACGTTATGTCTGCCCCATCGTAGGTATTGATATGGCACTCGGGATCTAAAGTTTTAATCATTTTCAAAGCAAGGAGGTGTGAATTGTGGCAACTCAAACACAGACTAACCGCGTCAAGCACATATTAATCTCGAAAATCCGGTCTAACACCGCGGTTATTGTATTGTTGCCCGAGACCAACCAATATACAATAGGTAGGTACTAGGAACTTGTCCCAGCATCACAATTGTCTAATAGTACCTATTACCTAAAGTATATAAAAGTTCAAGGGGTTGTATAAAATAATGGCGAAAATCGCATTAGAAACCATTTATGCACGCATTTCGGTACATGGTTTAGAAGTACTAAGCGAATACGCAGACAAACTTTGTTTAAAGCTAAAGAGATAGCCTGGTCGGATAGACTCTTGTCTATCAGCGCATAGCTTGTTTTGATAGCAATTTTGCGCTACCTCTTTCTACCCCGCAGTAGGTAGGTACGATATAAAAGTACGCACTAACATAATCATTATAATTTGCAATGATTATATAAACCAATAGTTATTAATTTGATTAGTTGATTAGGTGCCCACCGGATTGAATTAACGAATTGGCTCAATAAATGAGGACACGTAATAAATGAAACCCGCCAATTAATTTGTAACGTTCGAATCGAACAAAAACATAGTGTAAGTATCGGCTAATTAACTTCACCTAAGAAAGCAAAGGACATGTGAAGAACACGCCTTCCTAATTGCTTAGAGATCGACTAAATAAATAATTCATTGAATTCTAGCTATAGTGAAAATATTGTACTAATTTTCTACCATACCTGTTAATCGCCATATTCCGTTAATTGAATACGACGCCCTTTTCTTATTCCTTATTTAGTTATAACATGTCCCAGATGTTGCGTTTACAGTGTACGCGAAGAAATAACACGTTATGTAGTACGTATACAGTTTACTTTTACTCTCAAACTCTTTTCTCATATGTACACACATGTTATGAGTTTATTTCATATACTTAGCGCAATAATACATACGTGAAGTTTCAATGGCAACAAGTACCTACGTAACTGAGCTTTAGTAACATCGTGAGAACTTGCCCCGAGATCTTTTCAGACATTGTGTTAAATGAAATTTCGAATATTTTCATTCTGTGTAACTAACTAGCGGAACATTGTTATCGAACTTTACAGGTACTTTTGTACAAACTTACAAATGAACTCAATCAAAAATACAAGAGAGCGGAGCAGTGCAGTGCAGCCCGCGTATAATTTATATTATTATCATATTATGTAGGTACTGTGAGCGACAAGTAGAAACTTTGAAATTTAATAAAGCTGTTAGTCTCCAGAGCTCTTGTCAACCTTACAAATCTGAACCAATCTGTATTAAAACTGCCGACTTTTAGGCTTTGTCACAAACTTGGAAAATACTTTTGACAAAATATAACGATGCGAGTTTCGGTGAAAAAAAATGGAGATACCCAATAATTTGTGTAATAAATCTGGAATATTTTTTTCCTTATTAGGTAGCTATTTTATACAGGAAGGTCGGGGGAAGTTGACGTTAGTCAATTTCGCTGAAATGAGGCGCGGGTATAAATGCAAAGTATAATGCCGACAATGGGCTTAATGACCGAGTGGCTCAAAACAATAGGGCTACGCATCATGAGAATAAAATGAGATTTATCAATTTGCTTTATCAGATGACACATAAAATAGAAGGAATTTTCATGAGTAAACATACATTCCACATAGCATCCCGTAAATATCTTAGATGTTGTCATCACCGTAAAACAAAAACTTATTGATTAGCATTATGAAGCAAAGAATGATGGTTATATTCGTTGCGAACCATTTTTCAATACTCTTCTTCATTTAATTGAATACGAAATTGATAAAAAGTGTCCCGTCAAGAATTTTCCAAAAAAGTTGAATAGTTATTATCAGCCTATTTATATACCTCAGTGTGTAAGAAAAAGGTTCCTGGTTGGTATACAGGTACAATTTCAAATTGTAGCATTCATGAGGCGACGTGCGAAAACTCGACTTCGTGCCGAATGCCAAATGGACCATAAAAAACTCATAAATGACCCACCTACTCTACGGATGAGAAAATAAATAAGATTATTGGAAAAATCGTGCCACTGGTTTTATATGATAGTAGTAGTAATTTTGGCAATAAACTAAAGAGGTGATGTGGTCCGTCGTGATTTTATATGCTTCGTGCAAATAGCTGGAAGAAAAATACTGTCATACCTAAGTAAGTGCTATTTGTTAGAACCCAAAATATTTTCAGCGGGTCCACCATATCCGCGCGTGCATATAGCACCGACGGCGCTTCACCGCATGGCGCACTTTAACTGTCAACGTTGATAATTATTACACACAAACACAGTCGGTGGCACAAGTAAACAACTATTATTCATAATATTAAATCACTAAGCACATGCGGTCTTATTCCCGACTCCGAGTGAACGGAATTAATTATCATTGAAGTGTGGGTGCGAGAGGCAGCGTCGCGCGAGGCGGGCGGTCGGCGAGTAGCCTGATCCGAACTGACGCGAGCCCGGCGTGCACCCCGCCTGGCCGACGCGACCTCAACCAACATATTTTTCAATGATAAAAACAGTCGCCGATTATACTAATGGACACGAAATCTTCATTAACGATGACACTATAACTATAAAAATAACAGTTGCCAAGTAACAATTACCAAACTTCGTAACTTTATTACATTGTCTGGATTTTTAGCAGTAACATGAACATTACTCCCTAACCTCGTATTTCAATATTACTTTATGTCGGCCGTTTTGAATATGTAAAATACATCATAGAATAATATTAGTGTTATTTGCTTACACCCGACTCCGAGCCGTTTGCGTATAAATTCCGATCACGAAATTAATTATGTTATATAGGAGATTTTAATCAAAGCGATCCCTACAAATAATCAATTAGGTACAAATTAATGTATCGGAGAGTTAAAGCTATCTGTGTAATTAATTTGCACCTTTCGGACGGCAGGTCTGGCGATTAAGTCCGTTGCGATCGGTCCGTTAAATGTATAGTGTTGGAATCTGATAAGATTGCCATTAATCACGCAGCCAGTTCCGCCCAGGTTCCGCCGAGTGCGACGATCCATTAGTCAGGAAGTGAGTCGCCGCGGTACGTGTATAAACAGACATGTCAAACATCTCGCCGACCGCGCCGGACGTACTCACGATGGCCTTTCCTAGTTTATATCACGAGTCACGACACATCTACGCGCGCACACAACACATGATCAAGTGACCGAACTCCGATACCGAGAGAAACTCTCTGATATGGATCCCGTGAGGATCGTCAAATAACAATCGCCTTAAGGATAGCCTCGTGCCGTCTGCATACAAAACGATTAATTAACAAGGTCAACAAATTTCATGAAAGCAGAGACTACAAACAACAAACTCCAAGAGTATAAACAGAAAGATAACATTGCTAGGTCCGAAATGGAACCGTGTTCATTATTGTGGTTGAAATTTAATAATATTATAATACTTGAAACGTTCAAACTCGCTTGTAGAACTTTTATTTGCGGTATCGTAGCTATAATCAAAACATTCAGCCACGCCTAAATTACAAACCTAAGTAATCACAAAACTTTCGGTATATTTATGGTACTTGTAAACGAGTTAGTTATATCGCGGATTTAGAGATACGTAGTCTGTTTAAGAAAATGTGCCAATTCATTTTATTAGCAGACTTGGGGAAATGTAAGAAAATTACGACAATTAAAAAAAAAAAAGTTTACAACGACGTTGCCAAGAACATTAACCTTGGGAAGGAAGATTAAGTGCATGTAGCTTGTTACAACAAAATGCTGCAGTGCAATATACTTGGGAGAGTAATCTATAAATACGCCATAAATCAGTATTAAATACAAGTCGAATCTTTGGAACATTACCGTAACAACATAGCGATAAAGTATCTCAGAGTAAATTGAAAAGTTACCAAAGTCAGTTTTAAATGAGACTTTTCCGAGCTGAATAGGATAACAAATAAATCTAAGCACTTTCACAACTCTCATACTACAGATCTTTTTCTAAGTTTCACCTCACTCGACTCCCTGGTCCCCTTGGTGTAAAGGAAAATGTTCGTAATACCTACAGCAATGATCAAAGATCAATGAAATTGTAAATAAGCATCTCGGTTTTGATTCTTGCGTGAAATGAACACAGCAAAATATTAATAATAATGTTCTTTTTCTCATTTTTGTTGGTAGCAGGTGGTTTTTGACATACAAAGTGAAAGCGTCGAGCGCTTAGTAGGACAAAATGGATGTAACTAATTCATGTGTACCATAACGCTGACGAGGGTCTCATGTTGGGCCGCTTCAATAAATACGAGATCATATAAGTTACTTATTTTTACCATAAGTATACTATATTCGTACTATACCGGATTTTACCATAATATTCGTTACATAATTTTCGGCAGAAGTGACAGAGCGCGGTGATTGATCGCCGTAGATTCACTTAATGATGTGGTCGTGAGAAATTAAGGCGTTCCACATGCTTAAAAACGAGGCATCAATGATATTAATATTTACAAGATCATCAGAGGATTAAAGATAGAATTTCAAAAATTTTTGAGTTTGATTGTAAATAAAATAGGGTTAAAGCAGAGAATATTAATTAATCTTTGAAACAATGACATGATTGAGTATTATATTGTACATGATTTCAATGATTGCGTATTGTATCGACAATGTCATTTACCTAAGAGGCTTCGGACAATCCTCAGGCTTTAGATACCAGTCAGCTTAACATACAATTGTTGCATAAACTAAATAAATACGTAGGTACAAGATAAACTCAAGGAACTTGCCACTAACATGTGATTATTTTATTTCCATTAAATAAACAACAAAAGATTGGTACTATGTACAAAAATATAATAAATAAGTCATGTTTCGCCATATTAAACAAGCCGTGGGAACAATAGCCTTTTAGCAGTTCTTTTATATTTTCTTTAGTGTGCCAAACTTGTAATGGTAAATATATTTACTGAAAATTTCCCCATATTTGTACAAGCCTTTTTCCGTGTTGTGCAAATAAAGACGCTTTTATATTGACTCAAGCTGGCGCTATTGTGTGGCGACGTTACGAGTTACACTCTACTGTCTTCTTCCTTTCATATAACATTGAAGGATACGAGTGGATTCTTCACTAATGACTCAACTCACACAATTGCTCCACTTTCGCACTCTACGAGTATATTAACTGGAGCCAAAACTGTGGTCGCACAAAGTAATATTATATGTACAACTTAACCACACAAATGTGTTTCGGCTTTTACCTTCATAATATCGAGAATTTGTGCGAGCCACCAAATACCCTATATAATGAAAATCTTAAAGAATATTTCCTGGGGGCGGGCTTGTATATTGTGTAAATAAAAAAGTTAGCAGCTAATTTAGCAGTGACTCGTTTCCGTCGTCCCCTGGGCTTCTGCGATTATTCTTGAGAAAACAAAGAGAAATCACGCAAGGCTTGCGGTGTAGGGCTCCCGAGCCAAGTGGGGAAGTAGCGAAGCAGGTCGTTAATACGACCTGGCCAACGGCCCATACTTGGCTTACATAATACCTCACGTTGACGTGCAGGCGTAAACCCGCTTTGTATACCGGCCAATAAACAGGATTAGGTATAAAATTGTGCGTAGGACGCAATAATATAATTATTGCCTAGACATTGCGTAGCTACTAGCGAATTATTGGTCTGTACAAAAATATCAGTGCTAATTATTAATTATTTTTATATCTCAGACTATAATCTCTGAAGCGAATCCGACAGGCGTACGAAGGAGGAATATTGAGTTCGTTTGTATGGAATTTCACACGACTAAACTCCAAATATCGTTCAAAGTCCAGCGTGTTAATGCAACATAAAGTACCGCTGCGTGTATTGTTCTCCTTTATTAGAGATGTGCGTTAATTGATAAGCGACACTTCGCTCCGGCCATTGGCTCCGTCACGATTGAACACAAAGATACGATCGCCAGCGTGCGGACATCGGAATAGATTCTCTCACACGGGACTGCCACTATTATGCTAGTATATAAATTTCTATGGCACCGCATCCCGCTTTGCCCGGTCCGAGCTGATAACTATTTTGTGTGTATGACCTCAAAGTAGTTTGGACGCTGTGAGGCGGCGATGTCGGAACTGAACGGAATATTGTACAACGTGCCGTCTACAGCCGCGCACTATTTAGGCTGCAGATTCAACCTAGATGCGCGAACCTAGATCCCCTATTAAACATACGTCGTTTACTCGGTCCATTATCATTGCACTATTTCAGCAATGTCTTTGGAACGTTAATATGAAGTAGCTGAAAAATCTTCCTTGAAATTAATAAAGTATTTGCTACGTTTCTGTCACAGTTCTTGTTTTGTAGTGTTCTCCGAAATGCAAGTGAAATAAGAATTCGAGCTAACTGGTTTGACGTGAAACAGAACAGCACGTTTTCAATTTAAAACAATCATTTTACCAAAAGATACATTCGGATAGAAAAAAAAAAACTTTCTTTTATGTCTTTAGAGGATGTATCCATAATGAAGATACGATACTGTATGATATGCAAAGCGAATATATTTTTATGTCCATACATTTATCGCTCACCTAAGACGCGGGTTAAAAGATCTAAACATAGTAAAATGTTAATTTGGACCCAAAATGAACACTTTTATATGTCCGGATAAAGGTTATTAGTGAAATATTGCAAATAGTATCCATACTAAAAAATGAATTGGTAATATACGGTCACATTATAGAATAGGCATTATGTATCTAAATATTTGTAGTAATGCAGTTAGTAAAGTATTGCTACGAATTTGGCTACGGCGTAGGCGCGTAGCGGTTGTGGTTTTAATTATAAATGTGAAATCAATATAATTATACTAGCACAGATTATTATTATTTCTCACCGGAATACTGTGTTTCCGACAGTTACCATATTACTTGTCGGTAAACCTCATATAACTTACATTCATTATACAAGTCATAAAGTAGGTTTGTCGATCGTAACATGTGATACATGTTAGGATTTATATTTTCGTAACTTTACAATGTCTTCCTCTTAAACAATTCTGTCCAGATTTAACTTTTAATCATAGACATAATTATAAAATGTGTACATTTTAAAATCAACTATTACTGCGGTATCTATAATCCAACGAAATAACGCAGGATTAATTAGAATGAAAGTAATTATGGATTCTAATGCGCCTGTATAATCAATCATACACTCAAATCCGCACACAATGCCTACACTTCACTGTGAATCCTAGTTTAATTTAGATGCTCGTTTACCAACATAATAACCACACACGGATGGAAATGTTATTACAATACGTCATTGTGTACCGCGATAACAACATTTTGATAGCTCACAACACTAACAACGGGATAAGTCCGCGGTCTTTATGAAATATTGATGACGTTGACAAGTACGAGATAATTGTTGAGACGTGCTATGAATAGTAATTTCATTACTGGATAATAAGCTTGGTCTCGGTGGCAAGAGCTGGCGAGGAGCCGCCGAGCCCGCCCGAGCCAGCCCGAACTCGCCGCCGCAATGCTCGGCAAACAGACCGCCTAATGGGATCCAACGCTGCTACGGCATTAAATTAACTTTTCAAATACCTTACTCTTTGTAACCCGTTAAAAGGAAAAAACCAAGGTACCAAAGATAAAGTAAATGGTACTTTACATTTTAAGAAATACAACATTCTCTTGTAATTTTTAAGCTGCAGATACCTACTTAGTGTAAAGTATTTATGGACTCTGTTTCCAAGAATAATATCTTAGCCCGAAACTTTCAGGTTGTAAAAAGTTCGTGAAACGAGAGATATGGAAGTAATTAATTAAATATATCAAAACCAGCTTTTTAATTAATTTGTGCGTCTTTGGAAGTGGGAACTATTATGTTGCGCTGCTTGTTAAATAAGTGCTCGTTGTGCAGAATTCTCTAGTCATATGAGTAAAAACATCATTGGCCCCATCAACTAGAGGAAGTATGTTTTTTGCTGCCGTGAAAGGGTGAAGTAAGCGTAAATGATATACATTCTGTTTTCTTGTGAGTGATAGTATCATCAGGTAAGCGGGACTCTGTATACCGTGCGAATCTACTCTGAGCGTTAGAAATAACAGTAACTGAACCGAAACTGAAGATTAACCTACAAGCTCTGTGACCTGAATTAAAAACAAAAAATCCTTGTTTGTTCGCATTTTCAGCAACCGAGTGGTCAGTCTGCGCAGTGACATTTACAAAGCTAGTAAATCAGTGCATGTAACAAGTTATAGGACACATGTGTCAGTATAAACTGACATAGATATTGCAGTTATGCTGATAACAATATATTATGTACGGATAGTTGAGGGCAGCGTTGTGCCTTTGCAGAGTATGTAGTATACACGAGGGTGGGTCGGCTGACTAGGCGGTATCAATCTAATATCTCCGGCCATACATTTTATCTCCGCAAGACGTGGCAGCAGACGCGGCACTTTCTCCGCTCACCACTCTATGTATATTCTAGTTAACGACCAAATTTATTTGAGTTTACTCTTCACGAGGTAACGATAATTAATAGTGTGAGGAGTTGAAAAGGTCCCGTTGCGTTGCCAAGAGGAGATAAGCCAGCATCCGCACTCTGTGTGTGCTCGGTTATTATCTTTGTCTGCCCTACTGATAAAAAGCTTTAATGATGAAAATGCAAATTTTGAAAATTTACAAATTAATGAAAACGGTGGTGTATGAAAATGTACTCATAAAAGTCTACATCAAGCATAATACGTGTATAAACAAATAATAAACATGTAACACAGCACAAAAGTGTTACAAATTAATTAACCCATTAAGTTATCCTGAAATTATGTACGGTAGTAAATCCACACGCGTATGCCAACATAGAATTATCAATGTTCACGCGATTTTGAAGTACCATATCATAAGTAAATTATTCAATACACTGAATGCAAACGATGGTATACATGAGTTTGCTAAATGTGTATGCGGGCTGATTGCGTACTCGCTCAGTAGGCGTGCCCGCTAGTCACACAGCCACACAGCAAGTTACTATAGATGGCGCCGATGCATGATTAATGGTAACATCGGAACTTACCAACACTAGCGGAAATAAGGATACGTTTCTACTGGAAAATGTGATCTCACTCACTACATACAAATTACCTTCGAGGATGCGGGCGAGAAACCCTTCCCAGTATTCATATTATTCTTAGATAAACTTGGAAAATTTCTAACCGACAATATGTAGAGATAACCCGGCTATGCGGGCACGTATTCAATTCTAGTATAGACCTCAAATTAGCACCACAGACGTGCCAAATGCGAAATAAAATCCCACCAAAGTTTTGCCGCAAAGCAATGTTCAAAAAGTTATTTAAAAAGGTGCAAATACCGTTGTGGTCTGTGAACCGGGTGACCTTTCGGGTACCTGTGGAGGACTTTCAAAGTAGAAGCTCAATTTTATTATTAATGTATACCTAACTAAAATAAACTACAGACTTTCTTTTCCAGTAGAAAGTTTGCAAACAGAATTAAAAATCAATTTAAATCTTTTCTGTTCTATGTTTCTTGATACTGAGACAAAGAGCACTAGTGTTTGAGAGTAGTAGAGTAACTACAGTGCCAGTTCTGAAAGATAAAGGAATCCTCTTATCCCTTTCCAGGAACCAACCTTCCCCCTCTCAAATAGATAATTAGTAATTGTTCTAGGCGACCCCGAGTGACGGGACTCACTCCGGGCGCCACACAGGACCGAATATAATACCTCGTATAAAGATTGAGCACTTACGAAGTTTAAATGGTGTTTCACTTATTTAATTCTAAAGTAAAGGAAAAATCGATAGCTAAATAGGAGTTTGTACGGAGTTAGATGCGGGGTAAGCACACGGCTCATTAAACTTCAGCTATCCACATTTGCTTACGTCTGGATTCAGGAGGTTCTCGACGAACGCAATGACACTTGTTCGTTTTATCGCCGACCTTTTAAGTCGTAGGTACTCAACCCACTTCCGACGAGCGACGTACAAGAAAAAGGACAACCATAATATTGTTGCCTACATTTTACTATTACTACTTTATATACGAGCTAGCGTACAAGCACTAAGATAAATAAAAACTGTATAAACTTTTGTACCTATTTCTTTGTCCAAGATTGGTAATTCCATCTTGTAAATAAAAAAACTTACAGAGATTGCATTACAGATCCTAGTCAAATAGTAGCCATAACATTCTCATGAAGCCAAGTCGAACATTGAAATGCAGTTATCACACTAAATGGTATTTTAATATATAAAGCTAGAAAGTAATATTAATCACGTGACTCTTGCTTCATTATAAAAAATAATAAAGCGAAGCTTTCGTGGCTTAGTTTCGATTTAAATGTAAATTACGTGGCAAAGGCTCAAGCCCCTGTCTCCGGTGGTCATAACCCCGTCAAAAGGCGAAGGCGGTTCATGTTTATGAAACGCTATAAACTTGGAGTTACTACTACCAATAGGAGACTAACTGTAACATTCCGTCAATTCCGCCACAGCCATCCTAACTATTGTAATGAAACTAAGATTACTAGTTATACAAGTAACCTCGAAATACGACCATTAATTTGTTGACATTATACCAGAATCACAAAATCTTCAATAACGTTGATGGTAACAAGCTTAGAAATCTGTATATATGCTCGTTCTTCTTAAAACGAAATAAAATTTTATTGTACGTTTCCGAACCTTTTTAGATTTGGTCCCGCATACGAATAAGGCAATAAATGTTGATCAGGACAACAAAAACAATTGACCGAAATCTATTATCAGCTATATTGCTGTTAGTGAACACAACTACAAGTGCTGTAGCTAGCTACCGGCGAAGACCTGCCGTATTGATTAAACTTTTGTGAAAGAAAACAAATCGAATCTTGAATTCATTTTGTAAAGGACCGGCGTTATCATAGAAACGAGAGACGCTATGGCAACAAGTAAGAAAATTTTAAGATAACATTTTTCAGAAAAGTAGCAAGTTGAAACATTGTTTAAAATTCTTAATAGAAAGAGCAATAAGGGAAGTATTGTAGTCGTTAAATGTTTCTGGACCCCTTCAAATCCGTCAAAATCCTATTGAGAGCAGCACAATGAATGTTGACTTCATCTTTGTGTTATTTTCTTGTTGCGTTCGGGGGCCAGGGCACTTGAATAAAAGATTCGTATATTATCCCGGGCTCGGCCGCGGTACAATAGGACAACGACAACGCACCCACTGTAATTCAGTGAGCGGCCTAGCGACCGCATTGTATTATTATATAGCTGGATCGCTACCGACAATCTAATTTAAAGGTGAACACAGACGACATTCGCCACAACAATGTTCGGTATGGCACACTCAAAACATCTGAACACAATGAATTCCAACTGTAAACCGCAATATACTATTGAACAGCACCGTTGGAAAACTCAATTTTCAGGAGGGGAATAAAAACAAAGTGACAAAATACATCGATATTTTAATTTAAGTTGTGACATAACAAGTAAAAAGTTTAGTCTGTAAGGAAACTTTTTGCTATTTCCAAGTTGGTAAACTTCAACGCTTTGGGATAAAAATATATTTCTGAGTTCTACTTTATAAGTAGTTGAGGTCCTACAGCAAATAAAGGACCGGACACATCCGTTATCCGCATACACAAATGCGATCCCTTCTCGAATCCGGAATCAGAGTATAGGCAAATTGTGATCGTCACGAGAACGACTAAGGTCACGCGTCAGTGGGCTGACATTATTTGTCAGAGTGGATCGGAAAGCAATTTCGCCTAACTCGAGACTATTTGTCACACATAAAACGTGATCTATGGAACCGTCTCGCCGATACATCCCGCCCAGCGACCGTCGATCGGCGACCGGCGACCGGACTAACGTGAAAGGATTTTTAACGTGTGACATGATAATAAGATTTGTACCCTTCTTCAAGGTATCCGTTTGCTGAATAAAGATACGATACTAAACGTATGAATACATCGTAATGGGTCCTTACCTTAGCTTACAGTTTAACTTGAAGAGAGTATATTGTTGCGTGTTACAATACTTCCATGTACCGAAACTTACATTTTTTTCAGCATCAAAAGACTGGATTACCACAATGCGTGTTAAATACCTAAACATGGCATGTATTGGACGTGCGCGAACAAGTCAAATAACAGAGCAACAAGTCTATAGCGGTACGCGGCGGTAGTGTTGTCAGTATAATGTCAGGCGGGAATGGAGGGTACAATGCATGTCGGCTATGTTGCCAGTGTCAGTCGAGCGTCGACGGGCAAAATGGTCCTTGTGCAGCGCACCCGGGATTTTCGGTTGGGTATAGAAAATTGGATTGGCTCGTATCGGTCGCGGTGAAACACTGCCAGGACTTTGGCATGGAAACTTATTCTAGACGACTTATGGACTCCGTGTTTCGATATTCTGCGGCAACATTTATCGTATGTTATAAACAATGTGATTATTCTTCGACTACATTCCGTATGCTGGAACTTAAAACAATACATTATCGATCTAAACTAAGACATCTTCCAGATTATTAGTACATCGATAACGTGATACGGCTCGTTTCACTAAACAGTGAACGACAACGATCCGCGGCACCGACTAAGGGTTACGAATTGTGAAATTCCAAAGTACTCCTCGTGCCTCCTTGAATGTTGGAGGTGAAAACTTTTTGATTAATGAGCAAAAAGCTTTCGTCTGCTTATTATGCCTTTAATTAAAACTAAAAAGTTTAGGGGGGCGACAATGTGGGGCCACGAGCTACTCGTTAATAGAACTGTTTGTTTGAGCATGTATCGCCATCGCGCCAGTCGCCGCAGAATGGTAAACGTTTTGTGTATAGTAGATATAGGGGAGCACTTAGTCGCGTGCAGGCACAGGCCCTCTGTGGACCTCGTTTGCCAGACATTCCCCGCATCGTCACTAAGTACTTAATTGTGTCAGTGGTCCTGAGCACAGCCAAACTTAAATGAAATACTCGTGTTCCTGTAGAATAATCGCTTGCCATTAATTTCTTTACCTTATCGAGAAATGGAACGGATACAACCGAGTTAAAATGATATAAAATAGTTCAATCCTTTTTATGAAGCTTGAAGTTACTTAACCTAACTTTTAATGAATCAGTGGAACTGAATATTATTAATTAGACTTTTTAAAGATGGAAAAGTATTTATAACTATGTGGGTACCTCATTGCAATAATTATGGAGCTCAGCAGCTGTTTGTTAAACCTTGATATTTTGTTAAAGATCGTAGGATTATGTACCTGTCTAGGAATAATTTTCGATAAAGTAAATAGGAGGTACTTATTAAGAGTTGTGGCGACCATAGGTGAAAAAATATTACCTGCTTTACTAGCTTTTTATTGCAATTTCCCTTCACTTTAATGTTCGAGTATATCAAACTCCGTACTTACTTTGATTTACTTCGAGTAATTTTATCTGGAAAGTGATAGTTAGAATATGCATGAAAATATTAGAACAAAGACAGAATATGCATATTACAATTATGTTAATTTTAAGTCTAGAATATAAATGGAAATGTTACAACAACGTATATTTTCTGAGCTCATCCTAAGGTTAAGAATAATAACAGATTTGAAAATTATATGCTTACAACTTCGAGGAGCGGCAAGTTTTAGAACGACTCTAAAGAAATAATGGCAGATATTTTCCCGGAATGAAACACAATAAGGTTAAAATGTATTTATCACTTAATTGGAATAGCTATCAAATGGAGAACTTTCCAAAGAAATTAGGTAAAAAATATACATAAACATAACATAATCAGCCTATAATGTTCCCACTGCTGGGACACAGGCCTCCTCTCTGTGAGAGGGAGTGGGCCGCAAATCACCACGCGGGCCCAGTGCGGGTTGGTAGATGTCACATGTCTTCGAATGTTTGGTTCTAGGACATGCCGGTTTCCTCACGATGTTTTCCTTCACCGTTCTGGGAGCAGTGGTGATGAACAATTTACACAAAGTAAAGCGCCTGTCTGGGTTCGAACCTACGACCAACTACTCTTAAGTCACGGCCGTTACCACTGGGCCACCACTGCTCTCAATAAATATCTAGTCTGATAATTCACAGCCGTTGGATTTGCACGTTTCTGGAACTTTGCAGACATTTCTACCTCTCCTATACTTTCTTTGAAATGCGAACATAATCTCATCAAAACTGGATATTTTTCTTTGATATCATCAAAGTCTTATTACAGATTTATTTACCTTTTACAGATTCTGGGGCCGTACATTCTGAACATGTAAATTATATTTTTATGAGCATCAGCAATTTTTTATCGTAAATATGTTTAATATTGCTTCAATGTTACAGTGTACAAGATATGACCTTTAATACGATACTGTGTAAACACGTGATATTTTTATAATAGCTATTTCAAAATATAAAACCTCTGATATTTTTTCTTCAGGCAATAGAATAATAGTAGGTATGTGTATGAACATTTTAAACCATTATTTTTTTATGGTGGGAAATCATCCAGTAACTTCTCCCGCTCTGGGCGGAGCGGAAGAGCGTGTCAGACTTTTATTGACTAAAACCCACCCGTGTTCCTTCAGTTGCCTATTGCCAAAACATTATATACCTAACGATGAATTTTCATACGTGTTTATTACTTAGCTAGCTGTTGCCCGCGACTTCGTCTGCGATCCAGGATGAAAAGTAGCCTATGTCCTTCTCCAGGTCATGGTCTACCCATATGCCAAATTTCATCCAAATCTGTTCAGCCATTTTAGCGTGAAAGCGTAACAAACAAACAAACTCACTTTCGCATTTATAATATTAGTTAGGATAACCATGGACGCTGTTCAGTGTAATTTATAATTTCTACGCGGTTAGTCTATTTACTACCCAGTTTTACCGTATACTCAAAGTTGAACAAAATTAAGGCATTAAAATCAGGTTTATTTGTAAAATATCTCTGAGTTGTATTCAAAGCATTCATAATGTTACATTGCTGTTATAATTTTCGAAAACAACAACACTAAAACATAATGAAGAAAATTAAAAGCCATTTTCTGCTAGACTTACAAAACAACCACTAATTCGTTGTTCCAGGAATCAGTTAAGTAATATATTTCTAAGCTTATTATACGTTTGCTTTTGTGCTAAATAACAAATAAACTAGCGAGGGTTTACACGACACCGAGTGGCTTTCTTAAGCTGAAGTGTGTTACATACACTCAAAACCGCACTCATTAGACAAGATCAAACAGTGCTAGCGTTGAATACTCTCTTTATTAATTATCTAAGTAAAAGCTCCAACAAATTGTATTAACGTTACTGTATAGATTACGCTGTGTAAACGTCCCAAACGTGAGTATTGTATCAAATCCTCAGTGTGGTGTATTCCATTTCAATGCACGATACAAAAGAAGTGTGCATAAAATGGGTCTGAGTACACATTGCAGAAACGGAAGATATTTATTTATATAGGTACATAAATAAATATCTTCCGTTTCTGCAACGCTCAGATAAATCAACAAAACGTTCTTGAGCTCGACTATCCGCATGTAAATGCTGGCCATATTAGTGTAGGGTATGTGAACTTCAACTTTAAACGATCGGTAGTTTGAACGACGATATTGAGAGGTTGCGGTACCTACGTGCGTACATACTGGGAATAAATCAGGGACGCAACATTTGGCGATAATTTAATATGACGGAAGAAAGTGGCGCGATAGGCCGCGAGCACCCCTAATGTGAGGATATTACGTCACGCACGCATCGGCACTTTTGTCTGAAAAATGTACGCGACGTGGCCTATTACCTCGCCTGTAAGTTTAAAGTCTAGACGTATTAAGGTCGACAGAGCATGCCTCAGTGAATATGAAAATAACGGAGATTAATTATTTTATCACTAGAACGATGTCTACATGATTTTATCAACTATCTTAACTTTGAGGAACGTATTGTTCCATTTGCTCTTGTTTAGACAACCATTTACCTATTAGGTACTTCTTTTGTTTACAATATTTGCCTCAGCCACTAGACTATTTTACGGAACCAGAAGAAAACCTACCACCTACGACTACTGTCAAAACAATAAATCTAAAAACAAAAGCAGTGAATGTAATAATAAGAAACATTATAAAACTATCTTAAGCTTCTATACCAACTGTAACGCAAATAGCAATATCTATAATAATCACAGAGCAGGAGGGTGGCGACCGGTACGTAAAAGGGAACGTCATTAATCTCTTCTATTCTTCTACTGGTTTTTTTTTTTTTATCGAGTCTAAAGTCTAGGCAAAGCAGAATTTTTTTAAGTACCATCTCATCTCGACGTGTTTGTAATACAAGCAAGGCATGCATACCTTCATACCTAGGTAGTACCTATATAATATCACACGCCCCTACTTTTCTTGCGTGACACGAAAAAGGGAAAAGATTTCAGAACTGTACCGTGCGTAGAGTAGGTAAAGACTAAAACTTCCCCATTTTCCTATTTTCGAAACATTAAACTTTACATTAGGACGCTTTTGCAAGGTTTAGTAACTTACAATTTGTAATTTATAATACCTCAAATTAGGTAACCAAATAGGCTCGCGGCCAAGAGCCGGCTATTTCACCGTACTTACGGATTATACTGAGTAATAACCCCGTATCTATGTACAGTCACGGACTTTAATTGATGAGCCACCTTCAAACTTTTCAATTTTGCAGTATCATACATTCACGAGATTACACGATTAAACACGAACTCAAATCGCACGCTCGTAAACAAGATGACAAATAAATTACTTTTAATCGGAAATATCCATAGAGGTTGACTAATAAGTTCTCAATGATAAAAATAAATATAATGTTGCATTAAGTTTATCCAATCTATTTGATACCGACCTCCTTTGAATCATAGCTCATTAACTCGATAATTATGAAACATAACTGAAGACAGTGACAGTTGAAATATCAAGATGACAAATAAATTACTTTTAATCGGAAATAGTCGTCTGCGTCAGGATGACTGGACCAAGGAAGATTTTGGAAGTTTGGGCAATACCAAGTTTTAGTACCTATTTGGTACTATTTGGTACCAGACATCAAATAATTGGTACCTCGCTAAAGAGCGAAAACTATTACGAGGAAAGTGGCCAGCGATTCTGACTTCAGAATGGCTGGACCAAGCAGGTTTCACCTAGTTGTAGGCGTTATAAGTAGTTCATCTTTTCGTTAAAATTTAGTACCTCATTGGTACCTCAACATATGTTTTTCCTAGATTTTTTCGATAAGCCAAAAAAAAGTTCGACCTAGAAGAAATTTTGCATGTAATCTGGAGCACGTTGATTTCACCTAGTTGTAGGCGTTATAATTAGTTTATCTTTTCATTAACATTTAGTACTCCGTTGGAACCTCCACATATGTTTTTCTTAGATTTTTTCGATAACCCAAAAATATTGATATTGATGAACTACTTACTAATGCCTACAACTAGGTGAAACCTGCTTGGTCCAGCCATTCTGAAGTCAGAATGGCTGGCCACTTTCCTCGTAATAGTTTTCGCTCTTTAGCGAGGTACCAATTATTTGATGTCTGGTACCAAATAGTACCAAATAGGTACTAAAACTTGGTATTGCTCAAACTTCCAAAATCTTCCTTGGTCCAGTCATCCTGACGCAGACAAATAGTCTTATCCATAGAGGTTGACTAATAAGTTCTCAATGATAAAAATAAATACAATGTTGCATTAAATTTATCCAATCTATTTGATACCGACCTCCTTTGAATCATAGCTCATTAACTCGATAAATATGAAAACTTAACTGAAGACAGTTACAGTTGAAATATCAAAATGACAAACAAATTACTTTTAATCGGAAATAGTCTTATCCATAGAGGTTGACTAATAAGTTCTTAATGATAAAAATAAATACAATGTTGCATTAAGTTTATCCTTTATATTTGATACTGACCTCCTTTGAATCATAGCTCATTAACTCAATAATCCTGAAAACTTAACTGAAGACAGTGACAGTTGAAATATCGATGTCAGAGAATTTCTCCGTACGCTAACGTTACTATGCAGCAGTAACCTAGCAACAAATGTTTATCGTTGCTAGGTTATTGTTGTAGACCTGAAATTGGTTGACTTTGAGTAGTCACTGCTGTCAAGTTTGTAGTTCTGCTCTCAGGTTAGCCAACCGGTAAAGATATGAAATATAATTTTCTTCTTCTAATACGAAGACATATGACTTTGTGTGTCGGGAACCGAATAAACCCGATTTGCATTACACGGCTAAAATGCGAACAGTACCAGGTGGCTCATCAATTAAAGTCCGTGACTGTACAAATAATAAAAAGGGGAGAAGGCCATAGATTACAATTTCAAATTAATTCAAGAGACTTTTAGTACGTAAACTGTAGAAAAGAAATTAAAAGGGGTTTTTGTATTTTCCTTTTGTAGGTCAATCATGTAAAAAGGAACTAATTTACATTAGGTTTTACGGCCGTAATTTCAGGGGCTGGCAAAGAAGACTGGATATTGTTATATCTTCGTTAGAACGTTGAAATTATTTACGCTTGTTTACTTAAACCAGTTTCATCGTTAACGAATTTAATAAGTTAGAAAAAACTCATAATTAGAAAATAGAGTGGACTAAGTAAAACTCTAGTATTGAATCTATTGCCTATATTGGGGAGCGGGAATGGATGATATTAATAAAGTTTTATTACTACAATACAAATTCCAATAATAAAACAAAGTGAGTCTTTGAATATTGAACCTAACTGATATTTTTCGTCATTACCATACGTCATACGCAGAATATCACATTGATTTCTTGGTTAAGAAATATCAAAGCTGCGTTCAGAACAGAACGTACGAAAGGAAGTAGATTGCTGACGGTGCCCCAATTTGAACCGGGGTATGTCCGTCAATCACATATGCTTTGACGAGCACCAATGCGACATGCCGGGCAATTTCGGCACTGCCATGGCGAACTGTGTAAGTTACGTACATTATAACAATAAAAAAAAGCTTAAATATCTTAATTAATTACAATTAAATGGCTGAATACTTAAGGAGCAATTACAGAATATCATTAGCGCGTAAGTGCTTACATATACATTATTTCCATAGAAGCGTTGTTTTACCAGTGCGTATACACGTGTGATGTATACCGTACATTATACAGGTATCTGTAGCGATTGAAACTGAGGAAGCTGGGAGGCAAATGGCGCAGGCTGTGCCTCATTACCGTTAAGAGGGAGACATTAATCTATGTTGATGAAAGTAATAATGAGCTTCGCGTTCCTGGAATCGATCCGCAGGCCTAGAACCTTGAGCAAAATAGTGTCTTAGGCCTTTTTATATATATCACTAACAGCTTTTTTCTGCAAAGTTTTGCATAAGAAATGAACTGCGCGGAACTTTTGTCGCGGATGTCGTGAATAGTGATTTAGATAAATGTCGACAGAATTACGTAAAATCTTCCAGGTACCTACCTAATAAAAGCTACATTCTCCACCAATCCGTTTTCCGATCCTAATAATCACAATTTCCGCTCAGTAAGATATACACTGTCGTGGATAAAAAGATCAGCCCTTGACGTATGTAGGTATGTCATGTTTACATGCGTCAAACTTGCAGAAGTTCAACTAGATAACTAGGTGAAGGATCACAACGGTGCACTAGTTACTGACAGTTTGCTTCCACCTTCGAATGCCTGCACGACCTACTTCTCCGGTAAAACTCTTACAAACTTGCGAGACGGCCAGTCTTTCATCTCCAGATAAACATAGCAAGTTCTAGTTTCTAATAAGTTAAACCTACCAGAGTAATTTATTAGGAACTTGTTGAACTTACGTTGCACTATTTATACTGTCTTGTAGCTATTGTGGTTCATGTTAGACTTGGTAATAGTCGTTTGTAAAAAATGCTAGGTATGAAGGGATCCTTGTTTTTTTTTTTCGTAAAGAAAGTTATTGATCTGCGTATGTATAATGTCCTTAATTTTATGCGTCCCTCATGTAAGAGCATGTTACCGTTTTAATTTCCAGTAATGGCTTCACTCAGGAAGTCTATAAAAATTAGGTACCAGGATATCATAAAGTAGAAGCGGCGGATAAACGTGCCATAAAAACCACAAACCATGAATAATGCGGTGTTCCATAGCAATCAGCCATCTGAATATAAGTAGGATATTCGACAAGCAAGGATCACATAACGACATGTTTAATTCACAGGCAATTAAAGACAAAAGTTGAAATCGTCATGTCAGAAACTGTTCACGGTAATTATCGAAGGTAATTATTTATTAATAGAAGGTACTACGTATGAAAATAAATTACGACTCATTGATGTGTTGTTAACTAGCAATTATTATGCCAGTTATAATTCGGTTTGTAGGTCCCTTGTAATTATGAGGAGACCGAATAGATGAAATGAAATCATAATCCCATTATCTAAATTCAACGAGGACAGTCCGGCTCGCATCATACATTAATTTCTATCTCCAAAGTTGTTTTTGTGACCTAAGTTCGCGAAATTACGTCCCCAGTCCCAGCTGTCGTTGTTTTAAACAATTTTCTTTTACATTTTGTCAGTATTTTTTATGAGCGTGATGTTCGTGTTACTTACTGGTTAACAATTTTCATAAATTACAAAATTTACACCGTTAAAAGATATTTGATACGGTGTTTTAAAAAGTTTAAATTCGTACAAACGAAAGCGCAAAATGCGTTGCAATAGTTTTAAAAGCTTTCAGTTTTTTGTTTCCAGAAAGGGTATTTATTTTAATTGCTAAGTATTGAATATTGTACCACATAGGTAGGTAGGTCGGTATCTATATGAGTTTCCGCGAACAAGTATTTTATATTTTCTATTTGTAACTCCACATTAAGTATTTGGAAGTTCGATATCATAATAGGTCATACTACAAGAAGAAAAAGTACACAGTTTTTCATTGGAATTGTTTTTTGTATTTCTGATGAACACTATTTGTTCAGCCGAAAGATCATTTATAAACAAGCAGTAGGTATGTATAGCTACGTTTGTGGCAAATCCTGCATCAGTTAAAAATACGAATAATTAAAAAACTGGAGTATAAAGTTTCCTATCACTCATTTTGAACTTTTACTTTGCTAAGTGCGATGCTACGTCTCAAATAAAATAAAAAATTCAGCGTATGAGTGTGATTTTTCAATGTAGCGCATTGTCCAAAGCTAGTAGTATTTCCGACACATTAGCGACGCGGCGGCGTGTAGCCCGCAGCATCACACTTCTGCCACCATTCCCCCCTTTTTCGGTTTACGTTGAAACTGAAAGAACGTCAACAGCTGAAACAAAGCTTCAGCTGAAAATGTCTGCCTGATGCTCACTTCTTGTATTTTATGAAATTCATGCCCATTCAAACATCACATGCATATATTACAAATTGTAATGAAACCTACCGACACACATTTTATATGAGTTTCCGTGTCGCCAAGTTCTGTAAAAAAATTCTTTACTGGTATGTTTCCTTTCTCTTATTTTTATTTAAATGTGGGCATTCAAAATTCGTAGCGCGTAGCTAAAAGCATTTCTGAGTAAAATCTGATGAGAAAAAACTTTGATAAATCAGTTTGCTTCAAATATTTTATTTTGTTTATTTGTGTTCCTCTACATACCTCAGTGCACAATAAAACAAGATTACGGTTCATATGTTTTTTATAGCTCTTATCTGCCTTATTTGTGCTTTATGGGCAATTTGGGGTATTACTGAAAGTAAACCAGAATTGAAGGTATTTTAAAGGAAAATATTTTTTATTTATCTAATGATTGTAGTGAGTTAGTACACAAATACAAATAATTTATGAAGCCGTTATTTGCAGAGATATAACTTTGTGACGTACGTTTAACAATCTGCTTCAATATTAAAATGAATGTTACATTACAAGCTCACACTGTATATCCCCGGAATTTCTTTTCTGAAGAGCAATCTCCATAAAAGTAACGTCTTGTGCGCCGACGCCTTGTTTATGATCTAAGCACGCCAGACTTGCTACATGAGCTGAAATCTGCTGAGCAAGCACTATCCTACTTTATTAACTAGTAATATTCGCTTTTCTCTAGAGGGAACTGAGAACCTTGCAAAAATAGGTAGGTAATAATCATAGATGTGGCCACTAAAATGATTTTGGGACTTGGAGCGGTTATTTAATATTATGATAACGAATGATCTTAGAGATTATATCAGGTTGATGAGTGAGCAGTAGTAAAAGATAACATCAGGGCATAAAGTGGGTTTCTTAAAGGAACGGAGGTCGCCACTATGTCACGGTTAAACTCAGTAGTTGCGTTGCTAATGACCGCTTTCACGCGACTAATCCTTTTGAGCAAAACGGAGCTCTTTAATAGGAACGTAACACGCTTAAATAATATAGATCTACTTTATCATATTACTATCTTTGATTAAAATATTAAAGAAACGTATACAGTAACAAAGTTTACTAATGTAATTTGCTACAGCTACAATAACGGGTCGCGTTAATATCGTTATAATCGCCACATTTGCTTAGCAAACAGACCCGTATTAGCAGTATATTGTTATTAGCAGATACGAGACCTGCTGTCCATTCTGTTGACCTTATCCCAAAGTAACCTATAACAATACCCACAGGAAAACAAAAGGTCATTCTTTGCACGAAACTAACCGACGAAAGTTTATTTCTTGCTAAAAGCTCAACTTCCTTGCTGTATCAAAAGCTTGAATGGCACAAGCACATAGATTTTAAATTCCATATCTATCGCAGCCGTTTAGATCGGAAAGTCCCAAGATATTTCAAACGTAACAAATACCGGAAACGTGCATACAAACTATGCTTAGAATTCCAGCTTAGTAGCATAGGACGTGCTCGATTGACCGACTTTCCACCCTGCTGGTATCATCACACAACTTACGGAGACATTTGAGAACTATGTGCCGACATCAGAACAGCTGTGCTCAAAATATAGCGGGGTTTATACCAGCTTTTGCATTTCAAAATGGATAAATAGACATAAGATGACAAGCGCAAAAAGTCGCGCGTTATTTATTAAAATGTGCGGTTTTATCTCCACGCCGCCGCGCCGCCACACCTCATCACCTCTTCAAGCAGATTATTAAGTAAATGTGGATTTACTTTATTAATAATATGATTCCTGTTTCCACAAAAACTCTGAAAAGCTAAAGCAATATTGCTCGATGAAAACAAAGTGCAACGCGACTACGCTTTTACGATCATACTTACTTCATACAAATAAAATGTTGGATAACAAGAAGTACTCGAACTCGCGTGCGCTCTACAAATTGTATAGAAAATATAAAGGACATAAGCTTCGAGTGAGCTAGCATGTCCATCGAGGGATCCGCGGGACTAGAGAAACTGGGGAACCGGGCTACGTAGCGTACGTACTCGGTAATCGACGACGACGCGACGGGTCGCACCCGCACACACCGACAAACGCAAGGAAATTGCTCTCTTCTGCCGGGAAATTGAGACGCTTCTCGTAAAATCGAATCCCTATATTCTAAATGCAATCACAAGGCAGATCAAACATTCTTGAATAAGTTTTTCAGTTTTCCCGATGCAGCCATCTTGACTTGACAGAATGGAAGCTTTCATTCCTTTCTACGTGAACTTGCGCTCGACAGTGGTTCGACGTTTTAAACTCGCACTCGATGTTGAAGTCAACGACTTAGTTATCCTCGCTATAGATAGCTTTCAATCATAATTATTTATTAAGCCATAATTATTTTGAATGAACACTTAATAAAACACTCACAAATAATCGCCGCACTTATGTTAAAACAAAGCAAAATAAATGTCTGGCAAGTTGTAACGTGATTAATCCGACAGGACAACACGACATATACAATATAAAGATAAAATGTTCCGAGAGGGAAATTGTAGCGTTTCCCGGAGACGCTGAAATTGCGGAGCAAGTACCACGTTAACAGCATCAGTCGAACAATATTGCAATTGTATGAGACAAAATGATACAATTTACACTTCCTTTTCGGAAAGAGATTGGCAATCTTATAACAAACTGAATCAATTACCTCTGTGTGGTGTGATGATAGTGTGTGCAGAGTTTGATACTCGTAACTGCAAGTGATAAGAAAACTGAAAGTGTATACACGAACATTTAAAATCCTGACTTTGTCTATACACTAACAAAAAGATTGTCTGTCAAACCATTTGCAATAATCAAAATGTAAACGAGTCCCAAAAATTAAAGCATTTAAATATAATTTAATATTCAAGAAATTTCGAGCCACAAAACCAGTACCCCTCTATAAATCCAGGAATTTGCATAAAGTTCAAATTCGGCAAGGCGTTTTAAATCTTTTTGAATAACATACCAAAAGCCTAAATAAATCTGGCAGAACATTCCGTTTTCGCAAAATAGCCGCCGAGAACCGACTTTAACTACATTTTAACCTATAAATCATAAATCCCGTTGAATAAAAAACAACACTGGAGAATGGAAAAGAAAGGGATTGAAACTACAGAGTACAGTAAAAATTGTTCTGGCGAGAATCGCAGAAATACCTAGGTCGATTTTGATTCCAAGTTTTAGTTGGGTAGGTACTTTTAGTTTGTGGTCTTTATGGAGGATAGTTTTAATAGAATTATTACGATGAAGTTTATAGTGGTCTATTCAATATATATATTAATCGTAGGTAGGTATATAAATTTGTTGAATGGAGTTCCTCAATCACGGCATAATAGCTAAGTACACAATAATGTGATCATCCACAGCCTAACCCTAACAAGCTCTTTACACAATATTGCTCACCCATTTTAGCATACTACTAACGGCACAACCGTGTTGTTAGATATAGCGGTGGCTGACTGAGACGGAATTTAAAACTGTCACTGATAAGCACACTAACTCATAATAATGGTTTGAGCCGACCGCTCCCGCCGCTCCCACCGCTCCCACGCCCGTACTTGTAAACTGTCCACCGTTACGACCACTTGGATTCTACCAGTATTTATATTTTATGTATTTAACCCCACGTTAGCAATTAGTCTTAAGTGGGGTACTTAAAAATTATACACTCGATTTAGTATGCAAATGTTTCACCCACCCGTCGCCACGTGATGTTCAGACTCACGGGATCCTCGAATAAGAATGACTGATTATGAAATCCCAAAATGAGCATTTTGCATTTGATGAAAGTAAAAACAATGAGAAATTCTTAAAAAAAAAAAACTTAACAGAATTCAGAAAATAACTTTTAAAATAAATCTTCAGACGCGTACCAAGTTCAATTTGTCCGTAGAACTTGGACATGCACCACCGTAGTCTAAAATATGCAGATAAAGTCGCGTACAGGAGCGTCAACGAAACTTAGTTTTATTTGAGTTGCATAAATGAACGAGGTAGGTTTGCGTTATACAACTAGCTGAAGAGGAACCATGTCAACAGACTTTCTTACTGTTTCCAATCTTACTTCTCCCTACGCTCCTAACTTTAGAGCTAACAGAACCGAAATGTTTGTGTGCAGGTATCTAGCAACTACATATAGGTTTCACAGGTAGGCTCAGACCTATTATAAAGTTTAACCAGAAAATGTTACCACAGTATTAAAGTTAAATACCCGCGAGGAGGGCACAGAAACGGTATTAACATTTATTATGAGACAGGCGTGTTCGAAACACCCGTATCAACGCCAGGCCATAACACTCGAGAGAAAAATAATTTCAGCTTATTATGATTGAGCGTGTAAACAAAGTAACGCAACTCGGTCACCTTAGTTATAAAATTATATAAATATTATAATTTGCATACAAAAGCGCGCACTATTACGATGAGTCAGTTATGATGCGTCATAAACAGCTGACAAGTGTTATCTGAGACAAGCCAGCCGCGCTCATAACTCGCGGACGACTCGATCGATACGTGCTTGCCGCAAATCTATCCGAAATCGTGTGACGGTTTATGATGCTGCGAAATAACGCTATTTCGTCGAGCGAAATTACGCTTGCGGTCGGTACTATTCAGCGCATCTCACAAACCGAGCCTGTTCACTGCACGTCGACGCTGCGCCGAACTTATACCTAGGTACTGCCAAAACCGCGTCCGTCTGACGCTACTACAACTACCACAGCTACGTTTCAAATAACATTCACCAGGATAAGTAATTGTAGCTGGATTTGTGCAAATTTTTGTTCAATTAAAAACATACGCATCGCTAACGTTACATCACGCTACGCAGAATGCGTTTGTGTATAAGAACGTAGCAATTACGGGTGGCAGAGACGACTGTCGTCTTTATAATACACGTCGTTTTAATGTCGACTCAAGATTTTCATTTATTTTTGCTCCCATTTTACGTTGAGACAAGCTCGAGGCCGGGGCTTTTCCGGAATCAATTTGTATCTACGTAACAACACTACCTTAACATGAACACTACAAAATTAACACGAACTGAATGCATGCAAAGTTAGAACACACATTAGAATGAATGTGAAAGCAATTACCGTAGAAAATCTTTGAAGAAGAAATGTTAACATGTAATTCAGTCACACAAAGTGTTATTAGGTAAGTTATACACTAACCAAAGGGTAAAACCGCAGTGTGTTTACGTTTTCTCGTCAGGAGTTATAACGAAGGTGACATGTGATGAATAGTACATATAAAAGCAGGCCCATTTCGGGCATAAGCTTTATGGTCTCCGCCTTTATAGTTCACTAGTTTTGAGCAATTTCCAGCGCTAAACGGGCCACGTACTGCGGCCGCGCGCGCACAATGCATTCCGGTAATTATGCGAGAAAGGCTGCCAGCGCTGAAACACAGGCATGCCGAGTTCACCAGGAGTTACAGGTCATCAGTATAGGGCAAGCTAAAAATGCACTACAAAGCTTTGTGTAAAGGCACCATACACGAACAAAAACAAAACGAACAGCAAAGCGGAACATTAGGAGTGATTAGATGCTGACGTTCAATTCGTGTTTCGTTTTTTAATTGATTTTTAAACAGCTGTTATAACTTTCAGATCTTGTTAATTTGAATATAATGAATATTAAATGTTTGAAACTACGAGGGTAGGTATAACAGAGAACTAAAAGCTTTGAATATTGTACGTTTGAAAGACGTTTCGAATGATATAGGAATCACGTTTCAAACAATCGGCTTTGTCTGCTAATTAACTCGTCGATGCTTTACGTCATTAAAAATAATTCGAGTACCTACGTAGTCAGCGCTGTGGACTGGGTACCGCAGCCTAAAACCAAACACACGCCGAAACGGACGCTTGAATGCAAGCATTTAGCTCTAGATAAATGGGAACACGGACGCGGGCGGCGCCCTCGAGCTTCGCAAAAAATAATTATTCCGCCCGCAATCCTCACACAAAGCCAAAACTCATTTTTAACTAACGTCGCACGTCAAAATATCAGAGACGCTTCGTGGAAATAATATTTGCGGGGAACAGAGATTCTTGGTACCGTGAAATGACAATGTAACGTTTCAGCTGGGCCAAAGAAACGAATAACATTATTAATTACCACTTTGTAATAAATAAGGAAAAGACAAACAAAAATTAAAACCGCCAGTCTTTCTTATTTTCAAGAAATAGGTACTTTTTCGGTTCTAGCATTAGCGCTAATGGCTGTAACAACAACACTGAAAGGTGCTGAAA
The DNA here is from genome assembly GCA_947522985.1 of Lithophane socia. Taxonomy (NCBI): domain Eukaryota; kingdom Metazoa; phylum Arthropoda; class Insecta; order Lepidoptera; family Noctuidae; genus Lithophane; species Lithophane socia. The sequence goes on along the minus strand of OX383256.1, from coordinate 10,473,252 downwards.
ATAATGATGTCCTGTACGGTAATTACCGAGGTAGCTGGTCGATAACGAGTCGCGTTCAACGTTAAACGTTCGGCAGGTGAATGGTGGGCATTGGACACGGAAATGGTAGCGGCATCCGGCCGCAACAATCGGCGTTCCCGTCCGTCAACCGCGCGCTGTGTAAGCACGACACGCTAGGGCTGCTGCCTTTACTACCGTACATGTCGATACATCCAACAAAAACTCCAGCTACAAACCAAAATAGAAATTGCTACGAGTTATTCCAGAAACTTTTATTTCGCTACCACAAGACGAATTACAAATACGTGATTTTTATTGCTATGTACAGAGGAAGCACATGTAATGGAAAATTCAATCTTAAATGCAACTTCTGCCAAATGGGCCGCGTTGCCCGATTTAGAAAATGCTTTTAAAGGAAAATAATGTTTTAATATTGTGGGGTAAACACAATTGTGGCGCGCGGTTTGTGTACTTTGCAAATTAAGCAGGAAAATGTAAAGGACACGCGACGTTGAAAAGTGAAACTTTTTTCGTTGAGCCATGCAAAATATGAAAGATAAAAATGCTATAAAACATGCTAGATTCTAGAACGTTTCGAGGCTTTTCGTAAACCTAACATATTTAGGTTAACACCCAGGCGTTTTTTAGGAACATGTTTTTATTGTTACCTTTAAACGCGCGTGTTAAGAAATTTTCAAACAAAGCCCAAACCATTTCTAAGCGCTTTGTAGACCTTAAAACAATGGGATTTATTTTCAGAATTGAATGCTAATAAGTGCCAATATTGTTTGTTTTATTAATATTATGAATATTTTTTAGTTTTCACGCAAAATACATGTTTACGTGACCCAGTTAGTAAACAACGACAATGACCAGGTGCCCGTAGGTTTGTAAGATATATTTTTCATGCACGAATGTGTTCTGCCACAATCTATATTCGCTTTGACGTTTTTCGCTATGTATGTACGAAAATCAAAGTTTTTTAAAAATAAAACAACTAAAACTGTCGTTGGGGCTAGACACAATATCCAAAAAAAACTTTATAGCTGTTGGAATAGAATTGTTTGATAATAAAATCGACTGCGGCGTTACACTACAACGTGTGATATGTAACAAAAAGAGAATTTTATTTGTACAAGATAAAATGTATGATGGCAGCATAGAATACGCAATCGAAGTTGTTGGTGACGCTGTATGTTATACTCATCAAAGAGTTACGACTTGACTAAGTAAATCACATTCTAAAACAAAATGGCCGCTCCATAATGGACGGGATGTTCAGCTTAACAATTTGTTCCATTAATGTAATCACAAACTTTATAGAGGTATTTACTGCAAATTAACTCCCAGCTTTACAATGGGGATTTGCATGACAATAAAGGGTGACAGCTTACTGATTGTAGTCCCTAATTATTAACAATACAATTTACCACTTCAGGCCACTTCTGCTTTCGACATTTCAATTACATTTAGATTCTATACATATCAACTACCTTAAATTCAATGTACATTCTATAATAACTAATTATGAAAGGTACATCTAGTAGTCGTCCTTTCCATTAATAAGAAAAACAAACAATGCCCTAGTATACATTGAGATTGACATTAATCTTCTATTTAACTATATGAACGAATAATACTTAAAACTTTTGCACTCCGATGTCTAGCAGTCAGCCTGTATTTGGAAATTGCTCACATTTATCAAAGTAGGACTGAATAATGACTGTGTAATCTTCTTATACGTATAATGTAGCTTGATTTATGTGGCTAATAATAATACTTTTAAAATCGTACTTTGCTTTACAGAATTTAATTTAACATTTTCTTATTCCATTTGTTTCGGGGACTTAAATAAATATTTTACGATACTATTACATTTACATAGAATGATAACAATAATGCTGACGAGACCGTAAAATTCGTTTAGGCTAGATTTTGGTCGGTCTGTAGTTACTAAATGCCGACCTACATTGTTTTATTGAAATCGGTCACGACGTTTGTTATCGCCTCAGCCTCTTCGAATTTGTACAGGAGCTTGTGGGGCACTTCCTTTATAGCAAATAGTCGCCATACGGCCATATACATTATGTATTTATTGGACCCGCCATTTTGTTCTAGCGACACGAAACTGTCTATTTTATGATGTTGCGTGAAATTGTGTGCGTATGTGTTCGTGCATTGTGTTTTGTTTCTATTAGGCTCGACACCTCCCTAATAACATAGGTACTAACACTGGGTTCCTAAATTTTACCAATACCTATTGATTGATACTAGGTCCAGGCTACATAACTTTGCGCCGACTATTACGAATGAAAGGCCTTTCATCGGTTAGAAGTTTCAGCAATTTAAATTGGCTTCGGGCCCTATAGATTTCTTTTTAATTTAATTCAAAGCGAGAATATGATCTGCTCTATTTTTTGTTATTCGTTCTGGGTATTCCTCGTTTATTTAATTCGCTGGTAACTTACTGTAAGAACATATTTCTTATAGGTAGGTAGGTACTTATCGGTTCGGCGTCACTCGGTTTTCACTGAAAGGTTCCCCTTACCTGAAAATAAAGAACAATAATTGATTACTGGCTCTCATGAATAAGTCGGTAAATATTCCACTACAGTTTTCCTTCCCCTGAATAGTGTATGTAAAGAGGTAAAGCGTTGTAAATATTAAATATTGGTCAGAGTGATTGAACACTCTTTGAAGCCCTAGCCTTTGATGTAGGTAAGCAATATTTTTCGAAAATTCAATCAAAATGTTAGAAAATCATAAAGTAAATGAATTAATATCTATTTAGGTATTTCCATTCGCTATAATTTATATCTAGGAAATTTATATTAACGATCTAGCTATAAGCACAAGAATCTTCATAAATTAATTAAAGTGATTAGGAGCTATGAAACATTAACGATGGTTAAAATTATGTGGAATATTATAATATATGGCAGCATCAATAAATGTTTGGAAAATTTAATGTTATTGTTTATTAAAATTCTTTGTTTGGAAAATGTAATGTTATTGTTTAGATATTAAAATTCTTTAGTAATGAAACAGAGAGAGAACCTTGTAACTATTTATATAGATGGAAGCATTTCTACAATTTTTTGTTTCCCTTAGAACTAGATTTTTTGAACAAGCCGTTAACGTTCGCTTTTGTATATAGATAGGCCTACTATTCGATTGCTTCAATAAAAACTCCGCCAATATTACTTCCACTTCGCTTGGCAGAAAGAAGTTACTCGCAGTATACTATTTCAGAAATTGAGATTCCCAGTAGGTTACGCTAACAGATGCATTCTGTAATGCTTCTGTTAGCGTCCAGGTAATACTTCTGCCTACCCCACTGAGATAATAGGTACCTTTAAAAAAAATCATCCCAATTCGTCAAACAGTGAAATACAATGTGTAGCTTTTCCTTCCACCTAAGGAGTTTTAATGAATTGTCAACGCCAATTAGTACGGTGACTCCGCAGCGATTTAATTAATTTCAATTAAATAGTAATTATTTATTTAGATTTGATTTCTGTACCGAGAAGATATTAAGATCCTTGTAATGCGCAAGATTGCTACACCACGACTTTTAGAACAACAAACTTTTAGAACAACAACGTAATAGAAATTATAAATAACTACTTACAAATAAATAACCAAATCAGTGTTTACTAACACTAACGACACTTTGACTTTTATATTGTATCTGGCTTTACCTACCTTCTTAATTCAGACATGAAACCTAACGCCATCTATGTTGTAACCAATACAGAAAAGACCAGCAGCGCCATCTTTCCTACTAGCGGTAAGACTCAAGTTTTCAGGCACCGCGCTATCTATAATAAAAAGATACTTCAGTCTTGTAGCGCGCTACGCGGGGTAGCTTTCTGAAACGAATAAATGCAGAGCCATCTAGCGGGTGGTTGTGGAATTATGAAACAAATAGGTTGAGAACTGTAGTACAGATGGCGCTGCAGAGAGGGGCGGAAAATTCTTTCAGTTTCAACACATCTTCAACAGATGTCGCCACCTAAAACGTGAGACTTTCTGAAAGGCGAAATCATATTTATTTCCACTGCTGCCTACGCGTTACATGAATGATTGATGTGTTGACAACTTTTATAACGAGCAAGTAAATACTTACGTGAAACGTTTATAAATAGCTATTAGAAGGAAAGGGAAATAAGCGAAACTTTTATTGCTTTCATGCTTAGAAGTATAAATAATGTTGCCAAAGAAATAACATTTAATCCAAGAGCAGAAAGAAACAGTAGAAGTTTTGTTGCTTTCTAAAGCATTATTAAATCCTGCAGTCACAGAAAGAAATAATATGAATTGTTGTGAAATAAATCGCATTGGAATGGTGCACTTTTCATGTTATCAAAGGCTATAAATTACATACGCCTAGACTCGCCGCTCTAACATTATGCCGTATCGTTAAAATTATAGACTTTCACAGTACTGTCACAGATTATTTAAAATTCCTGGCTTTTAAAAGTTTGGGTAGGTACAATTTTTGGGTCGATGGTTCCCGAAACAGAATTCCGTGGGTGTCGATAAGGGTAACCTTAATTTACCTTTCAATATGCTTGTTATCTCTCGACTGATGGAATAAATAACTTGCCATTTAAAAAACTTAATAATAACTTAGGTTTAAGAGAATGTTCGAAAAGGAGGGGCAGTAATATCTTCCTATATTCTATTAACAATTCTGATTCTTCTTATTAACAAATCTGTCATCAAGCTTGCTATCACAGTTATTTTTGCTAAAGGACCATGGGAAGAAACGTCCCCACCCACCAACACGCTTGAGACTAGTGTCATTCGAAGCGTCTGGTGGGTTCGATACTTTTTTACTATGGCGACATTTTAAAAAAATGTGGGGTTTTCCAGGAATATTACTTTTTTTATTCAATATTAGCATTATTTTACATTTATATATTTTCTTAGTTTGCCCTTAAGAGTCATAGAATATAGCGACCTAAATATGGTTCTCATTCATGACAACCTTTCTTTTTATCAGGGACCATTTTTTTTTTCTCTGATACCTTTTTTTAAAGTTAGGTTCGGTTAGGTTATGTTTGGTAAGGATAGGTAATTATAGCTTAGGTTAGGTTAGCTAACCGAAAAGTTTAGGTTAGGTTAGGTTAGCTACCGCCGGCCTCGACATCATCGAGGCGGTCCGGCCGGTGCTCGAGCGCTGGCTCGGGAGGAGGCACGGCTCCCTGTCGTTTCGGGTGACGCAGGTGCTCTCGGGGCATGGTTGCTTCGGGAAGTACCTGTTTCGCATAAACAGGGAGCCGGACGCTCGGTGTCACCACTGCGTCGACTGCCGGGAGGACACGGCGCGGCATACGCTGGCAGAGTGTGCCGCTTGGGAGGAGCCGCGCCGTGCCCTCATTTCAGAAGTAGGCAGTGACCTCTCGCTGCCGGCCGTCGTTGAGTCGATGGTCGACAGCGAGGAGTCCTGGGACGCGGTGGTTTCCTACTGCGAGACAGTCGTCTCGCAGAAGGAGGCTGCGGAAAGGGAGAGGGAGATCTCGTCCACTCACCCGGCCCGCAGCAGGCGCACCGGGCGTCGGCGGAGGGCGGATAACGCCCTCTTCCAGCCCCCCTAAATGGGTCCAGGGGCGACGAACTCGGGGACGTTCGTCGCCCCCCATACATCAGGACCCGAGGTGGCGGCGCGTAGTGTTCCACGCGCGCCCCTCTTAGACGTCACGGGGGGAGTCAAACACCTCACTCCCCCCCCTGACCCGAGGAGGCCCGCGATGGCGGGCCGGCACCAGTCGGGGGTTGCGGAAGATTTTTACGTTCCCGCGACCCCCGGCGTAGGTGTGAGTCGGAACACCGGGGTGGTTTTTAGTCAGTAAGAGTCTGACAGACCCCTCCGCCCGCCCCAGGGCGGAGGACATCCATGAGGATTTTCCACCCCGGCAACAAAAAAAAAAAAAAAGGTTAGCTAACCGAAAAGTTTAGGTTAGGTTAGGTTAGCTTCTGTGCGCTGTCAACGCGGCTCTACGTGGGAATCGTGCGATCGATGGCCCTTTACGGGGGGGGCCCGATCTGGGCGGCTGACCTGACGGCTGGTAGTATCGCAGTCCTGCGCAAGCCGCAGAGAGCGATGGCCGTCAGAGTCATCAGGGGGTATCGCACGATCTCCTACGAGGCGGCTTGTGCACTGGCCGGATCCCCGCCCTGGGACCTCGGGGTGAAAGTACTCGCGTCATCGTATCGGTGGCGCGAGGAAGCGAGAGTGCGGGGTGAGCAACCGATGCAGCGACACATAGAGCTGCATCGGTCTCAGCTTCGCGAGGTCTTGGTGGCGGAATGGCGGGACAGGCTTTCACGCCCTACCACCGGCCTCGACATCATCGAGGCGGTCCGGCCGGTGCTCGAGCGCTGGCTCGGGAGGAGGCACGGCTCCCTGTCTTTTCGGGTGACGCAGGTGCTCTCGGGGCATGGTTGCTTCGGGAAGTACCTGTGTCGCATAAACAGGGAGCCGGACGCTCGGTGTCACCACTGCGTCGACTGCCGGGAGGACACGGCGCGGCATACGCTGGCAGAGTGTCCCGCTTAGGAGGCGCCGCGCCGTGCCCTCATCTCAGAAGAAGGCAGTGACTTGTCGCTGCCGGCCGTAGTCGAGTCGATGGTCGGCAGCGAGGAGTCCTGGGACGCGGTGGTTTCCTTCCGTGAGACAGTCGTTTCGCAGAAGGTGGCTGCGGAAAGGGAGAGGGAGATCTCTTCCACTCACCCGGCCCGCAGCAGGCGCACCGGGCGTCGGCGGAGGGCGGTAAACGCCCTCTTCCAGCCCCCCTAAATGGTTCCAGCGACGACGGACTCGGGGACGTCCGTCGCCCCCTACACATCAGGACCCGAGGTGGCGGTACGTAGTGTTCCACGCGCGCCCCTCTTAGACGTCACGGGGGGAGTCAAACACCTCACTCTTCGGTCACGGGGGGGCCCCCTGACCCGAGGAGACCCGCAATAGCGGGCCAGTCTGGGGTTGCGGAAGATTTTTACGTTCCCGTGACCCCCGGCGAAGGTGTGAGCTGGAACACTGGGGTGGTTTTTAGTCAGTAAGAGTCTGACAGACCCCTCCGCCCGCCCCAGGGCAGAGGTCATCCATGAGGATTTAAAAAAAAATAGGTTAGGTTAGCCGTTTTTTTTAAAGTTTTTTGTACAATTATCCAATCACAAGAATACACAAATGCTGTTCATCATTGAGGAGTTCCATTTGACCTTCAAAATCCAAGATCAAATTATCACTGTTAGGTTAGGTGAGGTTAGGTTATGTTTGGCAAGGATAAGGCTGCGGAAAGGGAGAGGGAGATCTCTTCCACTCACCCGGCCCGCAGCAGGCGCACCGGGCGTCGGCGGAGGGCGGATAACGCCCTCTTCCAGCCCCCCTAAATGGGTCCAGGGGCGACGAACTCGGGGACGTTCGTCGCCCCCCATACATCAGGACCCGAGGTGGCGGCGCGTAGTGTTCCACGCGCGCCCCTCTTAGACGTCACGGGGGGAGTCAAACACCTCACTCCCCCCCCTGACCCGAGGAGGCCCGCGATGGCGGGCCGGCACCAGTCGGGGGTTGCGGAAGATTTTTACGTTCCCGCGACCCCCGGCGTAGGTGTGAGTCGGAACACCGGGGTGGTTTTTAGTCAGTAAGAGTCTGACAGACCCCTCCGCCCGCCCCAGGGCGGAGGACATCCATGAGGATTTTCCACCCCGGAAAAAAAAAAAAAAAAAAAAAAAAAAAAAAAATGTTTGGCAAGGATAGACAATTATAGCTTAGGTTAGGTTAGCTAACAGAAAAGTTTTTTGTTATTACAAAAAAACCCCATTGATTTTGCAATGGAGCAAGACAGTAAGTCTTTCTCGGGATCCCTAAAAACATATTGACACGTATCCTATGACTGTTGGAGGATGGGGACGGAGTCCATACAAAATCCCCCATGGTCCTTTTCTCATAATTGTTCATATTTCACTGTGTGTTTTTCCCTATGTTCGACAGTGGATGTTTGCAGGAAAGGGGTTAGGTTTTCACAAAGGCTTTCCAATTAGCTAATCGTAAATCACAGCGCATAGACAAAATAGAAATGAAAACTTAAAAACAAATGAGCGCAATCAGGCAGAACTTGTACAGGGAACATTAGTCAATTTGGCAATTTACTTTAGCCTCGTAAATCTATCTACAAGACAAGAACTTTTTGTGCAGTGAACTTACAAGTTACGAAAACTGCAGCCAGAGTACATTATTTTGCGAAAAGAAAACTTGTAAATAGAGTCAAGTTTGCAATTTAAATAAGGCGATGTATATATTATCATTTTTTCGTGAACATTTTGCGACCTATCTTTTTAATATTAATGATACTTGAGAAACTTCTAAAGATGATTCTAGAACTAATTTTAAACAATTCATTAAGCCACTTAATACTCATAATTCTTAACTTGGCTACTACTGGAACCTCTTGGGTCACGAATTCACGATCGTGGCATAAATCATTTTTAACCATCATTACCTACCATCAAATTCTTTCCTCAAATATACCTTTTGTATTGAAGGACACAAATGGTGGACATAGAGTAGGTTTTCAGAAAAAGAAATCATTTGTAAATGTTTACAATTAATTTCTGTATTCAAAAGAAATGTGTAATCGATGGCTAGATTGGTGATGGCAGTAATAAAAGTCAGCCAGGCATTAAGTCCGCCTTTGTACCATATTTTAGTGCGAAAAGTTTAAATATATAAATAAAAATTACTATTTCGAAAGAAAGTGCTTCTCAATAAAGCTTTTCAGAAAAAGGCTGTATGTAGAATTTGGTGAAAAATCTATGAAGCGCGATAAATATATTGACACAAATTGGTCACGTATGAAAATCAACCACCATGATATTATTACGAAATAAAGAGGAAGGGCGGAGTACACAGAGATATAATTACAGTAGAGTGCGCGTATTGCACAAATCGCTTAGTGCGCATCGTAGGCTAGTTAGCTATAGATACTTATTTGATAAGTGCATGACAGATAGAGATGTGCAATTACGTGCCAATCAGCAACGAGCTACCGATAAGTTGTATTGATAAGCTGTGAGTTTGAACGTGATATTATTTTACGTTATATTATATTATGCTGAAACGGAGAAAGTCCTTGAATTAATAAAGTAACAAGGTAGGTACCTATATTTGTTGTTTATATTATTTATAATATTTTTGAGACTTGTTTCACAGTGTCTGAATGGCATCTAACATCGGAAAGTTACTCGGAGATGGTGGGACAAGTGCCTGGTAGTTTTCCAAGTACCTATTTTAAAATATTTATTTTTATTTTTCTGTCCATATGTACATAATTTATTTATCATAATATATGTTATGAAATATTGTATGTGTAATAAATGTAGGCATACACACACAGTCACTCACGCACACTCACTCACACACACACACTCACATAAACATACACTCGGACACACCACCAATCACTTGCAATTTGTACCACGTTGACAACCTTTACTATGTGTTAACTGGGGGGCCACCTGGAGCTCTAAAATACAGGCCTAGGCTTAGTTTAGACTTCAGATCTCCCACAAAATACAAAATTTTGTCAAAATACCTGTCAAGTTTTACGTTCATATAGTATAAGAATGTAATCTGTGGAGATAAATAAACATAATTTTTATTATTATTATTATTTATTATATTGTAGGTTGTTATTTATTATATTGTGTGTTTAGTCATAATTATACAGGGTGTTAAGGTAAACACCGTTATCCTTGAAACCAGTGGTTTGGTGTCATTTATAGAACGTACAATCAATGGAAAATTACGTTTTTTTTTTTTTTAATTACCTTTTACCACTAGAGTATTTCCCCCTTTCACCTATGCGCTAGGGTAACAAACTTGCGTCTCAACACCGGTGGGGGGGGCGCGGGACGTGACCTGACCGGCCGCGAGCGCGACCCCTCCCTCAGTCAGTCAGCCGTTTCGTTAGCGAGCACGGTGTCGGATAGAAACTTTTTAAAATCTTTTAATGAAAATAACGTTTTTTTTGTTGTTACTCGGTCATTTATTTTAATATGTATTTAAGTCAACCCATGGTTTGAGTGACAATGGTGTTTACCACCCTGTAGATATTATTTTATTTTTGAAACTCACCCAGTTTTTTTAGTTTTACACGAGTATTCTTGTTGTTTTTTACTACATAGTACAAACAAACTAAGAATATATAGACATATAAATATATACTCAATTAAATGAATCATTCACATAATCAGCCTATAATGTTCCCACTGCAATGAATCATTCAATTCAGTTCAATCCCGTGCCTACTGTACATAGTTTGCAGCACATTACTGCAGAAAGTCATACAGCATGGCCAAATATATTGTTTGAAGTCACCACATGAAATAAAATAAAAAATCGCCAGCTTAGAGTCAGCATTCACTAGTTTATTGTTCGTATTGCACCCGTCAAATAGAATTTTATCTGCCTCATGCAAACCTAAATAAAGACATCATTCTGTTAAAAAAAAAGTTGTCATATTCAAATGTGCATTGCACAAGCGCAACATAACTCCGACCGAGAAAAATAGGTCCTACCACAATTATAACAAAATGACAGACAGCCAACGCGTATATTTTAATGTCAGCCTTGCAGAAAAATAGAATCCCAACGACTAGAGGCAACAGAGTCTGTATATTATTACATTATCCTCTGCGAACCATAGCGCGTCCATTCTGTTCATAAAGCCGCTGGTGCAGGCTTTGATGCTGCTCTACTATTGTGCAGTACTGAATAAAATGCAAGTTGCATCCCTCAGCAGCAGTGTACGTTACGAAACGCCAATTAGCGTTATTTTCTGTGTCAGAAACAGAGGAATGATAATCGGATTAACAGTGGAACGCGAAAGCTTGGGCCGGACAGGTGGACGGGCGCGCGCAGCCCGACCGCAGTGCGCCGGACTGCCGCCTGCGGTCGCATCTCGCGCCCAGATTTGCTAATTAATTCCAAACGCATACCGGCTTTAGGCGCCACTTAAATGCTACACACTGCTCTTCAGCAGCGTCACGCGCGGGCCTATACCAGCGCCTAATGCCGTAATTTGCCTACATGCCCTGAACATTACCGTAAATAGGAGAGGGATCCCTTGTATACGTGTATAATAATCTTAAGTAAATACACTTTTGAAACAATCTCACACACGTGGTTGGTAATATATTTATGGAAAATGTATCCTGTACGTGGCAGAAAAACAGGATGCCTAGCTACATTACATTATGCAAGAAGTCAAGGACATATTTTTGTATGTTAATGTTCACGAGATCATGCATGATTTATAAATTCAGAAGAGATATAACAGACACAGCTATACAATGTTTTCATGCACGTTGCGGATTTAATGGAGCCGGGGGAATAAATGACCTGTACTCTATAAAACGCGACAGGTATATATACGAACTGATAAAATATAGAAATGGAACAATCCAAAGACAATTGTTTATATACCTCTAGATAACTGGAATACCTCCCTAGGGGTAACAAATAATTCTATGAAAATAAGTTATGTCGACTATACTTCATGGAAGAATAATCTCGGGGAATGAAGTTTGAGAGTGGTGGTACAAAGGGCATCAACATTCTATATGCGAGCGAGAGGCTGAGGAGGCGTGCGGCCAGCACTTATTAAATCTCGCATTATGTAGGCAATAGAGAGGCCGCACATCTTAGGGCTCGATGACGATTGCCACACACACTCACAGACGCTCTCCTCGACTCACAAAGGGTCCAAATTACAGCCACTCGGTTAGGCAGCACCCGTGCCCTTTGTGTACCCGGCAGTATTGTGCTGATCAACCCTGTTGTCTCGGTTTGCCTATACTTGCGTATCTAAAGTGAAAATCCATGCTGTTTCATATTATGTAACACATCTGTTCATGAACCCGTTCATCAAAAATGAACATTTTCTTTACAAAATGAATAGGAAATACCTTTGTCTTTTAGGAACTACCTTTTAGGCGAAGCTCCTTTTTTACCTCAAACTGTAAATGGATCATTTTACCAGGAAATGGATGTAATTTGATGTTAAGTCGGTTATGTCCGTCCCTAGTCCTGTTATTTAAGGCAATAATTAAGTACTTACAATATAAATACGTTCTGAATTCTCAGACAAAGCATTAAAACATAATGCTATGAAGGCTGGAGCTTTCGCGGCTCATACCAAAGAAAATAAGCGAGTATTTTTGTGATAGAAAACTCAATTATAGTTTTCCCGACCTTTGCTAAGCGACAACGGTAAGCTGCAGTGCTAAGTCCTGTTTCCAATGGAGTCATTGAATATAATTAGTTTACAAATAGAAAGCGAGTATTACTTTTGCGGTTGTTGCTTTTAAAACTTTTTCGTTTTAAAATTAACTAATGTGAAACAAACAAAATCCTGTTTTGTGATGACCGGATACGTACAATTTAAATTAACAGATTTGTTCCTTTTGAAAGAAAAATCATACACCGATCGACTATCGTTTATTAATCATTTGGTTTGAGCAGATCCATGTGAGAAGAGCCTTAGTACACAAATGTCCGAACTGTCTTTGGCCACAGGGGACAACGTTAGCATCATCTAATGAGCGTTAATACTGTGGTTAATACTAACGCTGATTAGCGACAATGACACACAAACATATGTGGCACAATACATGACGTAATTATTCATGAGCCTGTCACACAAAATCCTTGATATAGACAGAATGATAAGAGAGAATTCGTAAGTGAAGTAATATCTCGTAATCAGTGAGGTAATTTTGTATTCGGTTGAAGACCCTCAGATAGTATGATTGGTTGGACGAAGAACATACTTAAGGACAAATTCATAAACGATCATTTATAAAGACTTAATAAGCATCATTATACTGGGGTAGAGCTTACATATTAATTTAAGCTCACGTGTAACGTACCTACAAAGATATTTATAAATGAAAATCATCCAAATGAGTAATGATCCATTTATCCTTCATGCTTCATGTTCAATTTGTTGATTAATCAGGTCAATATTAAAGTCCATTTTTTCAATATGACCCTCGTTCAACCAGCCAGCCTATAAGAGGCAAAATCAATATAACTAAGATATATCTAGTCTGGCCTGTTTTCAAAAAGAACAAAGAACAAAATGCGATTGTACAAACCACTGGCGTGCTGAACAGCAAATTAAAAAACTTCGTTTGTGGAAATAAATACCTTTGCGGATTATTTCGTCTCTACTGTTCTTAGAGCCGTATAATTCTACAAATACAAACTCGTTTTGTTTGTCGATAGGGGATACCTACTATTGATTTAAAGTCAGAAATTAAGTGTCGATGTAGAATACTTAACAGATTCAGGTTTTTTTACCGCAAATAAACGTATTTGCTTTCTTATTTCTTTCTTTCTTTCTAGATGCACAACATTTGTGTGACATTCTAAGAAAACATTACAAAAAACTGTCATAATGAACATTTAATGTATTCTGTTAAACGAATTTATCGAAAGCGTGAGTGTATTTTTATGAAATTTAATTCCATAACAGTCCTTTGATCCCGACGGTTTAGGCAGAGGTTGTTTATGATGGTGCACCCATATTTGACAATGTGGTGACAGTATTGAATTAAACATAATAGGGGCCTTGCCCATGGCTATTATGGAGAAATATGGAAATTCTATTGCTGGGTATCCTTCCGAGAAGTTTTATACGAGCATTTTTGCCTGTTGAGATCTACAAACTTGGTGAGGATAAAAACATGTTATGCAAAAAATAAGAATTATATACGTGTAAACGCTCAACAAATATCAAGAGAATGTTTCAGAATTTTTCCATCCTTCCATGCAACGAACTAGAAAAATGTGAGTCACGCTCTTCATAATTGGCCTAAACCTAAAGGTCCCTTTAAAGACAAGGTTATACAAATCTGAACCCTATTAACTGGTCATCAATAGGTAATCATTGGATGACTTTGTGACCTGAGACGTCATATCACTTAATCTTATCAGGTTGCTGTGACCAACAAGAGATTCAGATTGATATGGCAAGTCAGATTGGCATAAGTATAGAATTGTTAAATATTGATTAATATTGATTATCTGCAATTAAACAGATCTGGTAGGTATATAAAAATTGTTATGCTTCAAATTAAACATAAAAAGTCTAATAGATAACAAGGTAACTGAGTAAAATATGTTAATATTTTTTTTACTAAGGGAGAAATTCTGAAATAGCCGTATGATGCATTCCCATATTTTCTTTGGACATTAAAAGCTCCCGCAGGCACAGCTAATATTTATTTTTTTTTTTTTTTTTTTGAGGTTGGGAAATCATCCAATGACTTCTCCCGCTCTAGGTGGAGCGGAAGGGCGTGTCAGACTTTTACTGACTAAAACCCACCCGTGTTCCTTCAGTTGCCTGTTGCCAAGGTCCCGGTATCCCTTTCGGACTAACCCGCAACCCTGGATTGTACACCCCCTGAAAGTTTACCAATGAATTTAAGGTATAGCAAACGCATCATTATGGGTCACAGGGTCAGTAAAAACTTCTGTTTTTCCCTACAGTTTGATCGCGTTGGTATTGCACTTTTTTTCAGGATTGGTCTATTTAAAGCTGTTCATTTTCAAGAGACTACATTCCCTCAAAGTATGTCCGTCGTTTAAATAATTTAACACCCTGTATATAGTCTTCATTGTTAGATGGGTAGTCGGCAATCAGTTCAAAAACATTTGACATCCGTTCTAGCCCAAGGGTATCGGTATATCCCAGTAATTGGGGAGCGGAAGTCAAATCGCAGACGCTCCGAGTGTATATTGATACCGTCGTATTTGTTAGACTGGAAACCGACACAAACATGATTGGGAAAAGACTAGATCACTTGATATACTGCAAGATATTATCAGAAGGAAAATTCAAACGGTTTTATTACAAATCAGAGGTTAATAGACGAATTCAAACTATTGTATTACAAATCAAGGTCAGTCGCTCCATGTAAAATACTGGTTGATAGGTTGAGGTATTAATTGCAGGCGGGGACAACCCAATAACCTGAAATATGTTGTAACTTTTGTTTGTCGAGCCTGCAATACCTTACAAAAAACAAAGTTCAATGCTTGTTTTTCTCTTTTCGGTTTTAGGTTTTTGCAGTCGGGTTTTTGTTTTTTAAGTAATGTGTTTTATTTCAAGCTTTTTAGTTTTATTAATATATTTATTTGGAATTAACTCATTACTAGCTTTAATTTGATACCAATATTGTTGTAATTTATTTAAAAAAAAACCTTCCCCTCCGTTTTTTTTTAATTTGCAGATAAAATATATTTAAAAAAATATAGCCTATGTCACTCCCACAATTAAGACGAACCTAACGACACCTCGTATGCTAAAATTCATCAAGCCGTTTCGGCTACAGAGCGTGCCAAAGAAATAGACATACATACATACAAACATACAAACAACCAGACATACATACTCTCGATTACCCTCATTCAAGGGCAGTCGGGTAATAATGGTTTTTAATCGTAAAGTAATCTGAACAGTTCACTTCTTCTTTCTTCATCTTTGCCAGCATTTAAACACTTAAGTGGTAAAGAGTTCAGGTGTTGTACCTTTTGACGTTAAAAAAAATGAGAATACATTAATTTTAAGTTTTGAATACGCTTTTCATTAGGTATATACTAATACTATGTAATTAACATACCGCAAAAACTTTTTTAGTTTTATTTTCCTGAATTAAATACATGTGAAATTGTGAACATTAAGAAAACCGCAGCCTAGACTAGTGGCAGTATTCGTGGCTTAATGAAAGCCTCTGTAGGGTTTCGAAAAAGTTTAAAAGCCGTGTTGAGGTGGTGCAGGTCGAGTGCACGTCATAGCCTCTTGACCCGGCGCGGCGGCCATGATGCGAGACGCGCCCGCGCCGCGTCTGAATCTTTCAATTATTTTGAGTTTATTTCTGTGTTTGTGGTCATTCCATTATTACGGATGCGAAAGTAAGAATGAATGTTTTAATGATCGTGTGTCATTTTAGGGTGAATAAGTTAAAATGTATGTTTGGGATTATAATTAGTATTTTTTTAAATTTTGATTCCATTATAGCGTATTGGAAAGCGTTTTTAATCGTGGAAAACTGAGCGTGTTTTGAATTCCGCAGCGTGTGCATCGTACATTATTATAGCATTACGTCGTAAAAACGAGGCGACAACGCCGCAAAAGGTTTATTGAACTTCCTATAAAACAATAGTCGCTAAAAGCTTAAGGCAATAATACTTTATAATAAAAGATCTTAATTTTCAAAGTAACCGCTCGCCGACAAACAACAATAAACTCATCCGCCCCATTGATAACGTCAGCCTGAATAATTACAGCTTTTACAAAGGAATAATACACTGTTATGAAGAAACTAAGAATGCAGAAAAGAATAAAATCCCTACTTAGATATTGCCAAGGTTCAATTAAAGAGAATAAAGTAGTTCAGCGCCAACTCGTCCCTTATGGAACGTTTGTTTTAAAAATTGGAAAAATCTATTGAGTGAAGTTGAAATTGACATTTTAAAGCAAGATCCCGAAGGCGTTCTTAATTCTGAAAGTTTGGCCGTCATACTGGCTGAAAAGATGGCCGGGAAAAAATGAGCCACAAAGAGACCCCACTGGTATAGAAGTAGCCTAATATATTTCATTAGGGAGCTAATAATTGTGGAAAACCTTTAAAAAACTTGCACACGGATAAGGGAGAAATATTGCGTTAGGAGATTTGGATTAAAATGTTAAATATGTACCTTCGCATTGATAGATCGTTCCACCTCTATATGAGATTAAACTTTTGCCCACCGGTGGGACATTCAGCAACCACAACCCGCTTCCGTCACGTTAAACTGCACCCGCTCTGATATAAGCTTATTGTGGTGACCCGTAATCCATCAATGGTAGAAGAGTGTAACCAACATCCGTAGTTCGTTAGCGAGAACCGCAGACAGCCTCATACATAATCGGCATTCAATCATTTGACTCCCGATCGACGGCACGCCATTTTGTCAATTTAATACAAAAGGTAATAAAACCACAAATACATCACTTTTATTGCGATCACGTTTATCCTTTATTTTACTATTTACTGTTGCTGAATAACAGCACGAATAATGTTGCGGCAAACAGAATCTCACATTTAGATACATTTGAACACTTTGGACGCAGTATATTAGGTAAACATTTTGAGAATAAACTGCAATTTAAGTTAGAATATACATGAAGTTTTTGAATGAAACTTCTGTCCATTCCGCAGTCCAGTGTTAGCTGTTTATCTCTCTACTTTATCCCCCACATGTGAAGCTGTCACAACAAACAGCACAGATATTAATTATCTTCAGAAGTTAATAATTAACTTTAAAGTTCCTCGAGCGCTGAGTTTGACACTTCATTCGACGTTGTATGAAGTAAATTTACTGTTGCAATTATGTATCTAAAATGTCGATGGTGGTTCGCAAACTTATTATTAAACCGTAAAATTTATGTTATTAAACGAGAACACGACAATTAATAGCCCTGTACACTGTTTCTATTGAACCTAACTATTTAGCTACAATGAATACAAAGACACACAAATTTTGCGCAGAAATGTCAACCATTGCACATTTTGTGGATGTGATGTTTGTGGTGCTGACATCGTTTCAATCGCAATAGTTATTAGTTCTCTACCTACCCCTGATTTACGAAATGACAACTACTCAACGATAAACAGAGTATCTATGGGGAAGTTCATAATTTCAGTAAATACACATACTTCGCTTTGTAAGATCACATCGTTTATGTGACGTCACAAAGCGAGTTCGAACTAAACCAGGACCAATTAAAGCTACAAGTGTTTCCAACATGCAAAGTCGTAAGTAGTCAATGTACTACGCGGAAGTGGGCGCAGCGTACCGTAGCATTGTAAGCATCGGTCGCACCGAAACCGAATGAATTTATCGGGTAAGACGGATTTGAGCAGAATTTGTAAATCCCTTCTGTAACGCAAAGCGTAAATTATAGATATACCCATAATCCATTCCTTAGGAAAGTAACGATAAAAAGCACAAGAAAACAGCGATACAGCTTTTTGTGTCACAAAAAGCTGTATCGGGCAAAGGTAAACTTGAAAGGAACATGAATAAAATAACGTTGGGAGGTTGAAAACGTGAACAAATGCCGTTGGCTGAATAAAACGCTCCACGTCAAATTGTAAGCCGCGATATGAGGCGAAACAGTTGTTTTTGTCACCTAGACGACGACAACAATGGCAGTAGATGCAGGGAAATTAGTCACGCTGCTGGTAACAGCTGCTCAAGTGCCGCGGGGCTGCACCCAGTTTAGTCATAGCGAGAACGAACACCACTATTTATTTAAACTTCATGCGTTAACTTGCATTTTAAAATAAAAATAATTTGTTAAGGGATTAACACGAGCTTTAAAAGTGAAATTGCTTTTATAATGTGATTTTGTTTGCAACGTGTTGGCTTTTTCAATTTATATATCTGCTGAAGAGTTTCCAGAATATCATAATTATGAACTCATCGTCATATTAGTCCCCAAAGTTTACTATTCATACCTTCCCAATAGTTTCGTTTCTGAATAGACAATTATTAGTTAGGGAGCCCAGCGTAATGCTCAAACAAATATTAAACTTGAGCAGAGCCGGTTAACATAAGCGGAGGCGAGTGTTTTGTGAAGTGTGCGCACCAGACGAACGCATTAGGAAGATTAAAACTTGTAAAAGCAAAGAAGCGAAGCAACTGTCTCTGCACTGTCATCAACTACACACGCTTCGTAAATAGGAACACGCTCTCCTTGCATACTGAACACAATTATTCACGTAGATATATCGAATAAGGCAATCAATTTAACAATAACTAAACAAAGGGTTAAATGTATTGGCATAGCTGCACTAGTTGTAAAGTGAAATTATTGTTCATCAATTGATAACATTCAAATTATTATTTTTATTTTGATCGAATTACACAACTTTGTTCCGGATTTATTTCCCAAATAACAATTTAAGTCAAGTTATTTCTCCAACTGAAACAAAGCATGATAAAGCTAGGTAGGTATTTGTTATAAAGTAAACGTTGCAATGCTTCAACCGAATAAGATTTAAATTGAAAAATAACTTCATTCCTCACTAAATACTCCTACCTACATGTATACAAATAAAGACAGAAAAGCAATCTTTCCTCCATGTTCATTTCTTTCCACCATGTACTACATGTAAAAACAAAAGCGGGTACGGAAGAACTTCATAATGACCGTTGTATAAGGCTTTGTTAGGACACATGGCAACAGTCACGTACCCAACTATAAGTAGCACAAAAAAAGATAAAAACACTATTTTAAATGTTGATACTTTTGTCTCGTTTATTATCACAAATGTGACAGAGACATCGCTATGGGCAAGATTTATACTCGTCGGCACCAATTTCCTCTCACATTTTGAGGATACAAAAGACATAATACAACTACCTTCGCAAAAACACGAGTAGGTACATTAGGGAGTACCATTGTTTATTTTCTGAAATACTATTACGTGAAACATGCACTCTATTTGAAATTGATTTATACAGTTTTTGCAGTGCAAGTTTTGACGATATTCAGTTGGTTTTGTATACCTACAGCAGTTGATAATATTATGTGACAATGAGTAGGTATTATGTGTGGTGGCGCTATCAATTCCCAACATTCATTCAGATTCATAGAAATATGACACACATTCGTGTATAATGTAGAATGGAATTTGTGCGGGCTATTGATTGAAACCGCCATATTTCCCCAGTTTGTTTGAACTCCTGCATATTTATAGCCCTCATCAATATGCGTCGGCATTAGTTTTTCGAGTCATTTCTTAGGGTATGACGTAACGAATTTAACCAGATAGGTTTTCTTATGTTCCTGCTTAGAAGCCGTGATATATCCTGTAATATCCGCATCTATCGCACAGCATCCGCACGTAAAGTAAAATGAAACGAAAACTCTCATTTTGTGACATCGTGTGCGATGAGGATCTATACTTGAGGCAAACTCCTTGGAAATATTTAGATCATGTTCCGATGAAACTTATTCCAAGAAAACACCATTTTTTCCGGATGCTACCGAAAAGATAGTTCGTGATTTGAATATAGATTTTCTGCTACACCGTACAAAATCTCTTATGGCAAAAATAAGTTAGGTATTTAATTTATCCAACTCGTATGATACATTAAAGTAATGAGATCCAAGACAGTTTAATGTAGATAAAGATAATATAGATCAATGAAGATAAAGCACACATATTTGTCTAGAAATAGTATCAAGGCGAATAATGAAAAGACGGCTAGTTTATTTTTCTTTTTCTTTCTCGGGACTAAGTTGTTTCTCATGTCGTACCTTTTAGGTCAAAGATAAAAAACATTTCTTACATACGTCTACATGACTGTGCAAAACTCGTAAATTAAATTTGAAAATCTTCCATTATTATATCTCTAGACATGACTACATCCTTCTGTAATAGGACAAAATTATAACAGCTGGCATGAATATAATATAACATGACACCTGTTTTCCTCAACAGGGTAAGCAGAGGTGTGTGGTACACGCAACTCCCCGATTATGTTTAAGTCCCATATACCTTATATGTTATAGGAGACAGAGAAATAGAAACTTCAACCTGCTACTGAGAATTTCCTAATGGAAAAACTCAACATCACTTGCCAGCACTTTTTGTAATTTATCACACGACATGAATTCATCAGTTTTGGTTGAGTACTTAGTACCTTCAACTGGATAATATCTCCAGAGGAGGCCACGAAATCTCAATGGCTTTTACTGATAAGAGAGTGGGACAGGGATGGCATGATTTTAAGTCAGTAACATCAGATAAGCTAGAGGAGGCTGGCCGCGAGCAGGTCCTGGTCCAGAGAGTAAGCCATAGAATGCGAAGGGGTCTCTCTCACACACTGACATGAATAAGTGAGTGGGACAGGGATGTCATGATATATACCAGTGACTTACCTATGATAAGCCGGAGCAGGCTGGCGGCGAACAGGCCCAGGTCTGGAGAGTTAGCCATGGGTCTCTCTGGCACACGCACTACCGACACGAATCCGAGCCATCACATCGGACGCCGGCGTCGCACCACACCAGCCAAATATGACAGTCTATCTTCACATTTGTCCACTCAAGTATCCACATTTCACATCATAAGTCTTTGGAAAATGTTTCATTGTTTTTTAATATTCAATATCCTGACCCTTAATGTCCAATTGATTTGAGTCCTCTCCGATAGAATTTTTAAATTCGAGATGCTGTCTCAATATTCAGAATGGCGAAAGTTAAAATCAGGGTATGCAATCGTCTGAAACCTACAATGTTGTATGTATGATACCTACCTGTGCACTTGGTATTACTGACATAACATTTACTTTTTATTATCTCATCATTATTAAGTTATAATAATGATTAGATAATATCAAGTAACTAGGCACCTACGTCTTAGCATCGTCTGTAGTTATTTTTAAATCAAAGCTTGTAATCTCATTTAATCTTCAGACTTTACGTAATGGAAGATTAAAGCCTTATTTACCCCACAAGATAATACCCACTAATGTGTGGGTGTCACATTTATTTCTACTACCGCGGTATCTTTCATTTCTTCTGTGAGCAGCGTGAAACAAATGCCGACACAAGTTTCGTACACTTGTGTACCCATTTGTATTGTAGTCCGAAATTAAACGCAATTTAACACCGGCAAGCGAGCTGAACTACAGTAAGTAGATACCCACTGAAATGTAGAACAATTTAGAGCAGAACAAATAATATCTATGACACTAATACATTTTCTATGTCAAACATAATTTAACAATGGTTTATCAGCAACGTTAATAACAAAACCCTTTGGCAAATATTTTGTTGTGTACATAACAACGGTTTTAATTAACATATGCAGACAATGAAGTTTTATATTAATAACTATGAAACAGAAACCTCAATGTGTACAAATATATTGATTCAGGCCATTTTACAGTGGACGAATATTTAACTCGGTAAGTATTGAATTGATCGTTTTAGTGGTTCTTTTTGATTATTATAGTTGACGTTTAATTATCTCTCGATACACACAACATCAGAGACTCCAATGCCACTTGTACTAGAAAACAGCTGAATATTGCACAATAACTCATTCAAAATTGGCGTAGGTAACTTTTTTAATTTACGGTTCAGAATAAATGCACGCTCCTCCGTGATTTATTGCGGGGCACTGTTTGTAATATTTTAATCAAAAAAAGTAAGAGGACGTAATCGTCCTAACGTTATCTTTCCACCTAAGTGTAATTACTTTAGGATTACTCCGAAAATATATTACTTTTAGTATACCTACCTACCATTTTTAAATAAAATACCCTATTATATTTAACTTTCATTGAAAAGTTACTAGGTACTTAGTAGGTACGTATCTTTTTTGTCCAAGATATATTTTATTTTACTGATACCAGAATAAAAGGTATTGTTCTCTTAAAGCCACAATGCTTTTCATATCCGCTGGGACGAAAAAAAATTCGAATGTAAATTAAACAATGAAATATGCAACAACAAAATAACAAAGCAGGCCTCAGACATCAGATTATTCAACAAGGCTTGGATCTACGATATTCAAACTAATCCTACAAAATTCCTGAAGCGAGTCCCGCCCCCGCCCCCCGGCCCGCCCGCCCCTGTAGATACTATCATAAGTCTCACGAGCAGCGAAAGCCACTATTGTCAAAGTTATCAGCACATGTTAAAGCGAGATTTAGATAGTTTTATTCTCCCAACATAAGTTAAGTTATTGTAGAGAGCTTGACTTTGACAAAGTTGAATTCAGTCTTTGAATCTAGATCAATCAATATTTTACGATATTCTGTTACGCCCCGTAGCCGTTTGAATTGTATCGCTACTATTGTGCCATGTGTTCTCCGCTCATGAATATGCCGCCGGCGAATGAGGAACGGTCAAAACAATAACCATTGGAACAATAACGAATATTTTACAGGTGTCTGATTTTAACGAAGCGATCATAATGAATCGTGCCTACGGAATTAAGTTAGAAATGCGGGAATGTTTTATCTCGGCGTCATGGGAAAAGATAATATTATTTCTTTATCTTTAAGTTGAAAGAAAAAAGAAAATTACGTTGTCTCCGGTGGGTCCAGAGGAAATTAGAGGGCGCGACGCCGAGCTGGTCCAGTTATCAGTTGGTTAAAATGCAAATTGTTCTCTTTTGTTTGGCAGAGCCGATCGACAGCGCGCTCGCCGGCTCTAAACAAAACCATGGCAAAATGCTAAACACTCATTTATAGGCGACGCAGACATATCCCCTTTCATCGTTTTAACTGAATTTCAAAAGAAACAATTCAGAGACACTGCTTTTTGTACAGTTTCGGTTTTATCTACAAAATCAACGAAAAACAAACCTACCTGAAACTGAATAAACTTGTTACATTACTACATTGTTTAGTTCGTTTTGCTTCTATATTTTTCTTCTTTGTATATATTTATCTGCAATAGGAACCGTGAAAGCCCGTTGCATGGATATTTGGTATCTACCGAGCGACCAAGTTCGTTGAAATAAAAATAAAAGTTGCGGAAACATGGTAAAATAAGCCAATGTCAGAAGTTTTCAATTTTAGATAGGTATGCATGGGATTATCAAAAGCTATCCCAAGTTCCTACTATTTGTAGGATGCTAAACCTACTCGTACTGATATTGATTTCGTTCATATTATTATGTACACTTACATAACTATTAATCCAATAACCTTTTTCATTTTATTTTTATCACTGAAAACTATGAGGAAATATGAAAAAAGACGGGGCAGATGTATTTATTACGATATGAAAGATATAATATACGAACAATAGTAGTATTAGATAAACAATCGCACAATAGTAACCGCACTCTAGGACGATTGGAAGGACACGCAGAAAGAGAATTTATCCGAGCACTTTTAGAGCCCTATTGAATGGGAACTCTTAAATCAGTTTCCTCCACGTCTGTACTTACCCTACAAAATAATATATTCGGAAAGTTCGTGAACGGAATACAAACAGGCGCGGGTCGGCTGGAGTGCCACTGCCACAGCATGAAAGGACCCGAACAAAGAACCGAGGGCACCTCATGCGAACCTTACATTACGAGGAGCTACTTTTGATTTTACTTCAACCATTACACAACCTCTATTAATTCCGACCTCTATTACATAGAGTGAAAATCGGATTACAAACTCCAAATGAAAATTAACGTAATTAAAACAATTTCCCCGAAACAATGGCCGGTTGGAACAGTATTCAAATGCTATAAAATAAATTCACGTTATTACTCGATGAAGCGCTTCCATAACCTTTTAACAGCGATCGCTACGGGAAAAGGGCGTAATGTAAATAATCGAGATTAAACTTGATTACAAAAGTCTACCCTAAACGACATAAAAACTAGAAGCTTTTAGATTACTTGAACCGCAGCCACAACAAAGTTTCAGAATAATAATTCACAGGAGGATTAGCAGTGTGGATAATGCTGCCGCAAAATAAATCACGGTTTAAAAAGTGTTTAAAAGGGGTGCGTCGTAGTGATTTGTGTGGTGAGCCGTGACGCGGCCCGGCGGGCAGCACTGTGGAGTGTAGCTACAGTACACAATCGTGGGCAGGACCGCCAGCGGCCGCCGCCACCCCCTGCGCCACGCCTGCACCGCCAAGATAAAAACATGCTGCCCTGGCCGAGTTCTAACGCCCCGCACCCGTCACGAAGACATAACAACGACCCACCGAACACGTCAAACAATGCAATATTGCTCGACAATCACATTAAATTGTTCGCACCTAAAAGAGAAAATTACAGCGGTAATGCTTACCAAATGAGGGGACGAAACCATTCAATATAAACAGGTCAGGTATACACTTCACCGCGTACGCCTATATAATATAGGATTTGGTTGAAAGGGACTCACGTATTTCCATAATCGTTATCAAATGATTTACAAATATTGACCTCTTTGCTTCGATATCCAAATGCTGAAATCATATTTTCCGTAAGCTTTATATTGTGATCTATTGAGTTCAGTTTAAGCCTGTAGTCTAAACCAATCTGTTTTTAGGTTAGGTAAAACGAACGGTCAATTTGAAAAATAGTTTACCTTTAAAAAAATGGAAAATAGGAAGATTGTTATTGGGTTATTTACATGTTCGAGTATTTAACTGGTAGGTACGCCAGTTGTTGTAGACAACGCAAGAAACACGGAGAGAAATATGAAGCTCTAAGCAAAGAATTTGGAACATTTTCAAAAGAGTGCGAAAGCTCAAAGATTCCGCGAGACTCGAGGAAGAAAGCTGCAGCGTACATAGCTATAAGCTCGACAGAGACTTGCTGTATTCATACAGTGTTTTAACCAACCCAGTCACATATTTATCATGCTATGTCTGTAATAAAGTTTTCGTGGGGACCGCACACACTAGCTAGAAATATGGTACGTCGACTTTCTGTCTCTTTTTTATAAAAACAACAAAGCTTTACGCTTTGAATGTGGTCCACGCGGACGTGGCGATTTAACGCTGGGCGAATTTAAAAACGTGACGTCGTACTTTTATACCTCCAAGAATATTACGGAACTTTAAATAATATACCTACCTACTTATAAAATTATACTGGCAAAAATGTTCTTTGTATTTAAGGGTTATTTTGGGCATGTTTACGTAATGTCCAGCTGTTTTCAATGGCCCGACCGTATGCTGCCGGTCGGCCAAGATGTTACAAGCAATAAATGCTAACTACCTAACCTAATAGTTTTTCGTGTGGTGGGTTAAAGTGATTTTTTCAAAAGCTAACGTTATTTTCCTTGAAATCTGTAGTCTGCTTAGGTAAATTAGCAGTAATTCTAGTGAGTCTATTAAGTATCAAGTAACAGTTAACATTCGGGACGGAGAATATCGCAACATAACAATTACATTGAGTGTTCCATAGTCATCGCGGAGACATTTACATTGATATTAGCACATTATACTTATAGGTCACATGAACCTTATTATTCATGGAACTGACAAGCTATTTCGGGTCAATTCACACTGTGTTGCCATTGTTTTGGTCTCTATAGAATGTTAGTGCGGCGTGAATATTTAGGGGCATACAAAACTAAAACTGGTTCCTTTTCAAAATGAAGTAAAATACAATAACGCATAGGTAGTATTACATAATTTATTCAAAGTAGTTAGTCTCTAATTACCCTGTTTTTAATTAGGCAATAAATAAAGAGATAATTTAATTACTCACAGACATCAATGAAATATTAGGGCCATTACAAAGTTCAAGTGCCAAAAAATACTATCAGAAAGTCGCAGTTAACTTACTAAGCTTTTATCTAAACACTTAATCCCACCCATAAATAATTTCTCGGCCACCACTAGAATTTATTTTTGTATAATAAATACACCAAATACACTAGAATTCTGTGTTAAGAGCAGATAATAACGAATTAATGTTAAGAACATCTTTTTATGAAAAGCCAGTAACCAGAGAGTCTACGTTTGACTTTCACTTAATAGAAACACAAATAGAGAGACACGGATAAAGGACAAACTCACGTTACTAATCCTCTCTGAGGTCGGTCACAATACTTACATTTTATCTTTACTAAAAGGGAAATATTTACAGCTAGTGATTCAAAATGGAGCTCGTTTCAGCTTCGTACGCACATAAAGGCGCGTCGTCGGGAAATTAGTATTAATTAGATGTTACACTAAACTAACAGAATAATGGGTACTACTATAAAGTTAGGGGCTTGTTTATATCGGCAATTAGACGGAAAAGTTTAAAGGTTGTCATCTCGAAGACGTGCGGGTCGATAACCGCGGGGGCGGGTCACAATCACGCGTCTTTGCATATTAAAGATGCCAATCAGGCTTGTGAGGCCCAGTCGTCGTTACTTGAGGCGCTAAATGCTAAATGCTAAGGCCGCGGTAAGGCCGGCTCAAGGAGCAGATTAATTACTCCCCGGGTTGCCAAAGTCTAACTCGCCTCTCGTCTGATTTATTTTTCTTTTGGCACATTCCGGCGAGTATTATATTATCTACTTCTGGGTTTCATTAGGCTACCCCTCGTTCCTGTATTAATCAAACTTGTATGTATACGGAACGATAAATAGATGTTTCCATATTTTTATAGAGAGCCGAAAATATACCTACGTAACATATGTTTAGGTATCAGATGCTTATCAAACCGCGTAAGTTATGAGGGTCAATCGGGGAAACGGTCTAATATGGAGATCGTGTGCGACCAACTAGCAACCTGTCACTACGAATGTACAAGTAGATCACGACAACTTCACTCTATATAGTTTTGGTCTCTTGATAAAATATACGTCTGTATATACATATATTTCAGTAAATCCCATTATTCTCTTCTACAGACAAAACGACTTGCCAACTTGAGTGTACAATGCGGCTTCAATGAATACCAGATTGCTTCCCCGACCCTTCTTCTTCATTTTAACGGTTTCCTATTGCCAGCCTCCGCTTTGTTTTAAGGAAGTGTCGTGCCCTCATTAGCAACCGTAAGACAAGTTTCTTCAATCTTGATATGCCGAAATTGCGGTTTCTCGCGAAGCGACTGTCATCTAAACTCTATAACCCTTAAGGATCTTTGGATTATTATACAAATAAATTTACTACATATAGCTAAATCGACGCTCCACATCAGTTCTGAATTAATAATGTCAGTTAAGGTTCATAGATTATGTTTACGATTCGTATTACGCATAATTCACCGTTTGGTCACACAGTGCATGCGGCTTCGGTAATTTACGCACCTAATTACCGAGTCTGGTAACGAGTGGATGCAAACGTATATTTACTTGGGCAATCATTTACTAGTACTGACGGAAATGTTAATTATATTTAGTAGGTACCTACATGCACCTACATGTTATATTATAACAACGTGTGAGAGTCCGAAATAATACGAACTAGTAAAAAACCGAAAGGATATTAAACCCCAAAAAATGCTAACGTACCTATACTCGATGTATTTCGGAACGCAGTATTCTAATAATGTCTAAAAATATCAACGGGATGCAGCACGCATTTTACTCATAGCAGACGATAGCACACGAGCCGTATTCAATGATTTTTAGAGAAAATATGCTCACAGAAAATATGCTTATTGAAGCCATGCCTTTACTCACATGATATTCCGAATATAAATATCTGTTGGTTGAATCGAAAAAATCTAAATATAACGTAAAGGGAACCACATATAAATTCAGATCATGAATATTACACGCACGATAGCAATAATCCTGTAAGAGTTTTATAAGGATCGTAAAATTATCGTTTTACTTCCATTACGCAGCGTGAGGTTGGCCTTGTCTGATTTGTGCCATTCACAGAATACTGATCGCAGTTTAATAGCGCTACCTAATCGAGGAAGATACTTTGTAGGTGAGTGGAGTGATGCGGAGGGGAATCTCCAATTGAAATGAAAGAGCTACTCACGTTTCTATTCATGATTGTACCCGCTAAGAGAGAATTGTGTAACACGTCTTAACGGTTGTTCTGGAAAACTTAACAGCGAAAAAAGTTTTATACTACGCGTACTACTAATTAATGCAAAGTTTCTGCCAAAAAACTTGGCGAAGATGTTTACATGAAACAGTCGACTATATTTATTAATCAAAGTTGAATTAATTATTATATTAATGAACACATAATTTACGTTAAGATACTTAAATATGAATATAAAGAATGACCTATCCGAATATTGGAGCAATTACCAAAGCTACCTACTAAGCAATAATTCAAAGGCAGGAAGCAATAATCTGCGAGCTAGGATGTGGGCACAACCTAATCATGTCCGACGCAATCCGAAATCGCTTTCATTTGTAACTAAAAACGTTGAATCAGACCGTTTCCGATTACCATCGAAATTACACTATTAATCGATAGATCAAACGGTTCTGTGCAGAAGAAAAAAAAACGCGGGGAACTAACTCCGAATACATTAACTTGAAGAAATGGAAGGAGTAAGTAGGTAAGGGTTTGGAACGATAAACAGGAAGTAATACATACATAAATTATGTAAATGCATCCCTATTTATGTAAGAAAGGTAGATCCTTTATTCAAAAGTAGACTGCAACAGGCTGATTCCTGATTCCTATCTTACAAGTCGTTATTGGTTAAACGGAGACTTTCGTATCTTTGCCAATATCGAAGCGAAGTCTTCTATAATTTAGCCTGGGAGACACTTTCATCCTTTAGTACCGTTTCTTGATAAAATTCTCTTCAGACTTTTTAAAGAACTGTTGGATGATCCCCTTTTGGATATAGAAACTGAATGTAAGTTCAGTGATAGGCAAACCCCATTTTTGGTTGGACATTTTCAGCTAGATTTGTGCCAATCAGGGAGGGCCCAGATTTTCTCTTGTGTCCTGAACTGAAATAAACTAGTAATATGTGCCCAAAGCTAACCAGGACAAAGGCTAGAGCAAGTACAACATAACTTTCAAACATACGAAAGAATGTAATTAATAGGTATTCAGTAAATTGATGTCTACGAGGATAGTATTCGACAAAGGAATTCCAACATACCAATTGAAAGAACTGTTTTCGGGGGATAAGGAATTCACCGAGGTTGTGATTAAAGTAATAAAATATTAGGACTAGGATTTACCGATGGCTCCGTTCGCGTAAATACTCAAATAGAAAAAAGTATTTATTCAACTCAAAGGATCCGGTAAACAGTTTTCGGAATTTTGGATTTCGAGAATCATCGATTGGTTTCTAAACGAGGCGCCAACGGGTGAATATAAAATAGGCCGGCCGCGGGCGTAATTAAAATCAACTTCCACTAATTGATAAAACACTGATTGTTCGGCTATTTAGTTTAGTTTAAGTTATTGGAATTGAAGTAAATTACCCTCCGATTGAATTAAGTAAATTACCCTCCGATTGAATTGGAGAACACCGATTAATTGAAATGTAAGTCACAATTTCGAAAATTCTTCTGTTTACTGTCTGGTACTTGGTACGTTTTTAAGGTTATAGGATAAAACAATCATCGTTTAAGACCGACCAGTACCATCACTACCATCCTAATACTAATCCTAACTAATATTGTAAATGCGAAAGTGAGTTTTCATGTTTATTTGATGGACGGCTGAAAGGATTTGGATGAAATTTGGCATACGGATAGACCATGACCTGGATTAGGACATAGGCTACTTTTTAACCCGATATTTCCACAAAATCGAGACTTATGCGGGTGAAACAGGGGGTTACGGGGTGTAGCTAGTAATTAAATAAAAGCAAAACAATTACTGCAAAAAGACAATTCATTTAATTACGTTTGTTTCCTGCTACTCATTATGGGTCAAGGGCAAATGTGGAAAATAATATTGCATGACAAATTGTATGTTAAATTGATCAATCACAATTACGTTAGCAAGCAGTCCATATCGCCAAGCAAGCTCTGGCTCATATCGCGTCTGATACTTTTATTCAAAGTGACTGGTTTCTTTTCTCCAAGTAACTGTATAACAAGATAAGGGAGGTAAAATTACTTCGACTTGCTAGCAGTAAAGGTTGGAACTGGCTCAGACTAGGAACCATATCTGCTTTTCGCAGCTGTATCCACATAAAATAAGCTTTTTGAACTTCTCTAGCGAACTTGATCTGCCGAGATCAAAGTGTCCTGCGTTCATTTCTGTGACACCAGCCATATGTATGCAAAGCGAGCCAGTCAACCAGAGAAAGTGGGACAAACTAACTGACTTTCATGTTTCTATTATGTTTACTTATTCATTATTAATAGGTAGGTATACCTTTGCAAGCGAGGCTATTGTCTAAGATTTGCAAACTCCAAGTTATTTTCCCGGGGTTGATTGTTAAAATATTTACGACCTTTAGGTACAAATTAGCAATTAATGGTGTATTTTATATATTTTTTTATTTATTAAATCATTTAATTTCACTAAAATCGTTATGAACTTTCTGAAGTGGTTATTCTGCAATCTTTTAAGTCGCGAGATAATAAAAAGGTAGCTCAGAAAAGAATTTAATTGTCCATTTTTATCAGCGAGATAGCTAATGAAACGGCGTCCATTTAACTGCGGAACAGTTAGAATGACATTAAGGGATTCTGCACAACTGAAAGTTTCGAAACAACCGATCGATTTAATTGTTCAAACGTGTTACGGGATCAAGAAGAAATTAAGAGATTTACGGACAACGTTGCAAGCTTACTGGAACTCGAATGAAGCAGTTCAAATATTGTGAAATATCGGTGTCGGTGTCAATGGACCTGTCATCTTACTTATTCATGTGTTATTAATGGAACTATTCGTAGCGTGTCGAGGTATTTTAAGCAATACGTAATAAGAATATATCGGCACAAACTCAGCGAGGAACGAAAACAGTAATGATTAACGGATAAACGATTCAGAGCCAACAGCAGACGGTTAATCAAGAGTGCGTAGGAGTGACAAATTAGTCTCTCCTAAGTTGGGAAGGCCGGCCGGACACCCGCCTCTTATTAAAATAACCTTCTATTTTTCGATCCTTTTCCATTATCATGGTGGATTCTCTTGGCAGCTGTCTGACATATTGGAATCAGCAACAGTCTGTCGAACAGTCTTTTGTAATAAAAAATATGAACGGAGACGCTCTACGAGGAAATCTCCTAGCCGTCAAGTTAAAGGTCATCGGTGCGAGAAGAAAATGATAGATGGAATCCCGGTGTTCACGAAAGTAACGAGCACCGGCGAATAGAAGAAATATGTGAGGTCAACTGACTGACGTCGGTCACACGTTGTTGGGATCGAGCACGAAATAGATTACGGTCACCGCTTACAACTTTATTCAACCTGCGCCCGCCCCATTCAGAAGATCAATAAAAAAGCTGCTTTGATTTCAAATGAGCGCTGGACGTTGAGGTCCTGGATCGGGGCGCCATTATAAGAGCACTTCGACGTAACTGAGAAGTTTCTTTAATCTTCACGGTAAAGAGAGTACTTTGGTAAATGTTTCAATTAAAAGTTCCATCGAATTTTTGGTGTCAAACTACCAAGTATGTAAATATAGAGAAACCGAAAAGTTTGTACCGCGAGTTTGTGAATAAAACACTCTTACACAGATATAACTAACCTGTCGTAAATTATTATTACAACGCTATTGAGAACAGTAAGAAGCTAACAAGTGCAATTTATTAGAATTAAGAACTCATTCCGAACATCTCCCTATCTCAGAACCTAATAAACATTTCTAGAAACGGGAAAACAACAGTAAAGTAACTCAAGTGTTACATTTTATGAAATAAAGCTAATGAAACGAAGACATCTCTGAGAACTACTTAGACTATTACTGAAAAGGCATGTATAAAAAAATACTTATGCTGCAGTTAATGGCGTAAAATAATTCGCAGCTCCAATAAAGGTGAGAAATAAAATGGGAAAATTGCCATCTTCACTTGAGTGCTCACAACATTTTAAGTTCTTTGCTGATATAATCGGCCGTATTTAAATGCGGCAGAGGAGGTAATAAATTTCCCATTGACGACGAGACGAAGAATTGAACAAAAACGGCTCTTGTTGAATTCAGAGCCCAACAATAGATAATTTATCGTGGTCGGCTCAGGCACGCCGTTCTACGTAAAATAAAAACGTAGGTATTTATCTTCAGGGGGCCATAACTACTCTCATTCCATAAGGATGTGAGCCAGATTGCAATTTTACTCCGAGATGTACAATAACTTGGAGCTAAATCTACCATTACCATCGTCTTGTGCTTACGGCAATAAAGTAAAGAGGAAAATGATTACAACAACGAGCGGGTTTGCGTCCCGAAAAATTTTTAACGGCAATATTAGGAAAACATTACCATCAATCAAAACATTTAACTGAAATGAATTTTACGTTAAGCTGTTCAGATAAAAACTAGCAATTACACTAAGTGGATTCCGTATCGTAAAGGTTTCTGCACGCTAAGCTTAATTTCCAGGCGGATTCATCATTCTCTTTTACAATTCGTTTAACTAAATTAGCACTCACTTCTTTACAGAAATCTCAAGCTGTCCTTTGGCCCGGAAAGTCACATTTTATTTTTATTTCCTCTTTTTTCAGTTGTATAAATAAAACGAAACTCTGCTAAGAGATATTAACACTGAATGAATCTGTGGAGATTTAATATCTTCAATTTATCTTCGGTTTCTTTTGAATATTTTGTTTCTACGAAACCAATCTGTTTTTTATGACGTGTCAGTAAATGTATTTTGTTTCATTAATCGTGAAAAAAAAGCTAACGAAATAAAATGAAACCTTCTGAACCAAATAAAAGAATTATTAACTTTAATTGCTGATGTAAGATGGTGTTTTTATCTTTAAACAACCAACACATAATAATAGCTGTATATTCGTGTTCTACTGCTACAAATGAGAAAGATAACACTGTATAGCTCTTAAGAAAAATGTACCTGTAATTCGAACCAATAAGGAAATTACCGTGCTTAATTTATTTGGTGTCTAAATTAGGGCCGGCCGCTCCTTATAATTGTCTTTATCTACCATAGCTTATGATAATAGAAATTCGGATTGTCAGGAATTAAGACAATGACGGTTTTCGTTCAAACACACCTTTGTCTTGCGGAATAAAGGATGTCACTCATTGCTTTAATGGCGTCAAGATCAATCCTTCGAATTTGTCGCACATTTACTGAAAGGCCTTGCTTGTGAGTGATGATGACCTAATGATGGCAGTTCGACCCTCATTTGTTACAGCATACATTTGTTTCATTTATCTATCCACAAACGTATTTCATATGAAGTAAACATATTCGTGAAAAGAAAAATCACAACATATTTAAATTATTCCGTGTTAAAACTTAATATTTTACGTGGGTACACATTCATTTTCCCGATAACACCAACCATGTCGCTTTTGACCGCGGCGTGCAACCGCTTTACGATTATGTACCCACATTAACGCCTCTTATAAAATTCATAGTGCTCAACCAAATTATAGTTTGACAGAATGGTCGCATCCGCAATCGTTACACGAACGGAACTGTACAGTTGGGGTTTCTGTAACACAAATATATGCGCCATAAATTCGCACGTCCTTAGTACGAAGTTTGATCGTTAACTAGTATTAAAGGAGATATAAAGCTGTCATAAACTGCGCTATAACTTATTCGGACTGTATATCGGATTGAACTAACAGGATGCATGCCAGAAGCAATAATTACATGGTTGATCATAGCATACCCATTCGTCTGTATCATCCTCGATTGTTGTGCTCAAGGCCAGCATTGAAAGGAATCCGCGCGAAGAATCACAGATAACTTTGGCTGCAAGTGAATTCCGTTTTTTTATAGTCTAAGGGAAAATTTAATATATGTCAGTCACGTTCAAACTCCCGGCGACGTTAGCCGATTACATAAGGCAAAAATCAATTATAATATTGCTACATTACCTAATGGTTACTATGACACTGGTTGTTTTAATGTTGGCAATAAGCTGTTTCAGAAACTTTTAGAGAGGATTTATAGCATGGGTGTAGATAAAATATATTCCGACCCAGGGATAATTTTTAAACAAAATTATCTATAAAAGTTTCAGAAGAAAAAAGTTTCAACATTTTACCATTATCGGAAAACGAAATGAACTAATTGTTAATGAACTTATTTACTTTACAAAATAATTATGTTGGAGGCTTATTTCCAGTGGCTCAAGTCAAAATGAATTTAAAAGAATCTATTTGAGGTAAGTATTGTAGTTTTCTTCGTGCTAGTAACGTAGTTAGCTATCATTTAGTAGGTAAAGGCCTGATACCATTATATAATATTATTTGTAAATGGGCATTATGCACTGACTTCAAAGTTTTTTACGTTGACAAGGGTTCCTTCCAAAATTCTAAGCTCATTATAAATCCATTTATAATCTTGTGGCATAGATACTCAAAGAACACCCAACGAAGGTATGGGGCAAAGTAAGTATGAAAAAGCGATAAAAGTCCTTCATTCTCAACATATGACGAGATTTTCTATTATCATTTATCTACTACACTGGTTACAGAGACGATTGATGTTTTCAATCCACTCCTGATAATTGTTTTAACTGAATTTCCTGTAATGTAATGATATTTGGCAATCACAAAAAGAGTTTCGGGTCAATGTAGAGTTTAATTAATCTAGAAGCACATTAAATCACAGAACCTTTTTCATTATTAAGTAGGACTGTTCGTTGTTCGATGAACACTGAGAAAAATACTTACTTTTAATAATATAAATTAATGACGCTTTTATAGGTCACTTCATAGTGGCAAGGACGGTTTTTTCAAAATAAAGATTAATGAATGATCTAAAAGACAGCTCGCTGCGGACAGTACTTCGCTTCATTAACATTAATGAAGCAATTATTCAGTAAAAGTACAATGCAATTATTGCCATGGAGAATAATTTATTATTCCCGCATAACAATGAGATTTTAGCAAAAACAAATACATTATCTGCGTCCGTGTCAGTGGATGCCCAAGTGCCGTGGAGATATATTTTTCCGGCTCGCATTTTCACCGGAGCTCGCTTTTCAATTTATTTCGTCGTTTTAGCCGAGTGACGCCGTAATTACGACACCGCGCCGCGCGGCTCGCCGCATAATCGGCAAGCTATTTTTTTTATTCGGCCGTTCGTGTACACGCGATACCCATAATAACTGCGGAAATCAAGCGCATGTATCTGACATCTCGGAAATTCGGTGTCATAAAGCAAAAAATATACCCATAATATTAGAAACATCCACCTAGCGGATACGGATGCTCCCCGCAGAAACCTGTGCCCGACATAAAATGATAAACGAGTGATCTGGCACCGGTCTGACTCACTACAGATTGTACGTATTCCACAGGAATATTTTTCGTGCAATCGATCAGGGTGAGACGCGACAACCCAGGCTACATTTTCTCGTCATGTTATCAACGCGCCCTCATAGAAAGGACTATCAACTAGAATTTTATAAGAAGAATGATAACGATATAAAAAACAAAGAACAAGTTTAACATAATTTTACGGGAGAGTGGGCGCTCGCTATAGGAACTGTTGGGATACGAGGCGGCGTTCAATTCTCCCCGCTATAATGCCGCGATAAAAGAGATTGAACTTACTTGGTCCGTAATAAGCACTCCCTGTTCCAGTACGAATTACGAATAAACGGTGCGCTGTTTCATTAAAAATAGTGTCCATATATTACAAACGAAATTAGGGTGAAGTCGTTTCTCTATTTATGTTGATACATTGTAGTAGTCGTGTGCTACGTCTGATCATAATTAAATTACTAGACATAGAGGCGAGAGGTGGGTGCGCCTCAAAGTTGCCGGACTGGCGCTCTCCGCGTCGAGGAAATACCCCAGGATATTGGTTTCAACGTGTAAGGAGTTCAATCTCGTCGCTTCCGTTGGGATAAAGTAATCTTTGTCGGCGATAAAAGCCGCTCTGTTTACCGATGAAAGGGAAGTCAAACCAATTTACGAAACTAGACGTTGGAATTCTGGCAACAAAAGTAGCCAATTTATTTGATTTTTTAACCTAGTATCCTATCAATATTAATGTGAGCCTACAAAAGGTGCTATTTTATATTGTGATCTTAAAGGCAGGATTTAAATATTAATCGAGAGTCGACGATAAAAGGATGTTTGTCCTCATTATTTATTTTTATACTTTGGATACACAAACTAACAAATCAATCAACCAGTTTCTCTTGCATAACACTAAAACGTTCAGAGGTCCTTACATACTGGAAGGATGTGTAGGTACATGGCTATTGTTACATTCATTAATAAATTCCCGTAATGCTACAATGATTCATAGCAGGAACTAGGGATGATACACGGTGGATGTCTGCCGGAGCGTACCCTTGATTGTGGACAAAAACAATAGTGTCTCAAGACGGAGCCGGAGTCCATTAGAGGAAATGTGTTTATGACAAGAGTGTGATCAATAGAAGGCCGGAGGGTCGAGAGGTCGGCCGATTCGGAGGATACAACTACACACGGCCACGTTATTAATAGTCGCTCGTGGCCAACCCTGAATGCCACCGGATTTCGAAGCACTAAATATTGTATACATTTACTATGTATATCCGACATTCGATGTCTATTCACACGAAATATGAACTATTAATGGACGGAAGATAACTGCCTTAATTTGATGCATGTATACTGAACTGTCAAGATTGGCATCTTCGAATGGTTTCTGAGATATGTTGTTCCATTCGAGTTTGTTGACAACCAAGAAATTGCACTCAAGAGAATCTACAACAAACAACTCACCTTGATGCTTCGGTAAAGGGACCAATAACGAGAAGAAAATAAAATAAAAGTAAAAATCTTTTAAAAAACAAGCTTTTAATGAACTAAAAAGTACTAAATACAACTTACGTAAATATAGAACTATAATATTTTCTTAAAAGCTTGAGGCTTATTATCTTAAAGTGTAAGAAGGAGATTTAGGTACGCCTCAAGCTTTTAAGAAAATATTATAGTTCTATAATTACGTAAGTTTTATTTAGTACTTTTTAGTTCATTAAAAGCTTGTTTTTAAAAAGATTTTTACTTTTATTTTATTTTGTACTTTTTAGCATTAGAATTTGTTTAAATAACTGTTCTATCAACTTCACAAATCGAACCCAACAATACGGGGCTATATTGTAAGGTCGAGGAGTCTCTATGGCTGCCTCCTGGCTTCATCATCAGACCTTGGATACTACCTTGCGCTATAGTCCTTGTCAAGACAACGCAAACGAGTCCAAACACGATAATGCTATTTTATTTGGTTGAGAAGTGCCCGTGACTACCTTCCGGATCCATCATCAGTCCCTGATCACCAGCTAGTTTAACAGCACTTGTCAATACTTATACAATGAGTTCAAACACGATGATGCTATCTTATTTGGTTGAGGAGTGCTCGTGATAACCTTCCAAATTCTTCATTAGACCCTGAACACCACCTAGTGTCAAAGCACTTGTCAATACATAACCAACGAGTCCAAACACGATAGTGCTATCTTGTTTGATTGAGGAGTTCCTATGGCCACCTTCCGGCTCCATCAACAGACCCTGGACACCACCTAGTGTCAAGTACTTGTCAATACATAAGTAATGAGTCCAACCAAACACGTTGGTGCTATCTTGTTTGATTAAGGTTTTTCCATGGGCACCTTCCGGCTCCATCATCAGACCAGCAATATGGTATCATTTTGGTAGTTGTATATGTATGCCATGTTACAGCACAATCAGATTCCAGGAAGTGCTTGAAAAATGGATGACAATTGGAGTACCTAGAAGCACATATGGCCACCTTCCGGCTCCATCATCAGACCTTAAACACCTCCCAGTGTCAAAGTACTTGTTAATACGTAACCAATGAGTCCAAACACGATGGTGCTATCTTATTTGATTGAGGAGTTCTTATGCCCAACTTCCGGCTCCATCATCAGACCAACTCCATGGTATCATTTTTTCAAAATGTCTAAGTGTGCCAAGTTACAGCTCAATCGGATGCCAGGAAGTGATTGAAAAATTGATGACAAAAGGAGTAACACACACGAACAGAGCAAGCTAATAAAAAGCTTGTAATAATTAACTGAAAAAACTTTAATCAGAAACTCTCCGATAGTTCCTGCCACTATCGTAGTTAGGTACCTACCTACCTAGTCTGATTCGTTGAAAATGGCAAATTCAAGAAAATACTGATATCTTTGAATATCTAGTGCGCACATGATACATACCTACCTAGTGTAGTTTTATATCGTACAAAAATGTATCATTTTAAAACAAGTTTTTCGGTGAAACGTTCGGTTCGTAAACATTAAAATAGTGAGTGCCGTCGCGTCCGCACACGAATCAAATGCATTTCCCTGACACAGTGACTGAGAGCAAACAACGAGCGGTCTCGACAGCGAACATCTGTCATGTAGCGTGCAACATTCAATTCAGTTATACGAACATACCAGCAAGTACCGACGACACCGTCAATAACGCAATAAAATAAAGATGCAATAAAAGAACTCTACGTTCAATCGAATTGTTCGTCACTCCCTTTTGAAACACCGCATTCCCTGAAAGTGTGCAGTTGTCCTAAATCGAATTGGAAACGATGTGGAAATCTGCCACTGTATTCAACGCTCTGTTCGTCCTCGAGCAAAGCATTAGTGAGGAATTTAATTTGTCAAGTATGATGCACGTTCGGGTGCCAGAGAGTCGTTAGCGAGACGCGCGACGCGTGCCGGTGCGCGAAAGTTCCGCGCACATACCGACTAGTACCTAGTACCAGCGTGCGAGCCGCGTGTAGACAGCCTTAGCTCACAACTTCGAAGAATTTACACTCACCACGTACTCGTAATATAAACCAAACGGCGCTTACAAAGCTAAGTAAACGGAAAACTTTAGTTTCCGGTTAATGCGACGAACCTATTTACGCGAAATGTTTCATTTCATCTGCTTGATAAGTTTGTTCTACGAAATACACACTTTAAACAGAAGTTCTAAACTAAATGAAAACGGGCATAACGGAAACTAACATTTTATGCAAAAAGACGCTGACCACAGGTAAGAAATAACTGGCTACAAAATTTATGGCGGCATTTTAGTGGTCGGTAGAGAACAAATGAAAGAAGCAGAGTAAGCAAGGAGATGGAAAACAGCGGATGTTGTTCGGCTCTCGTCTACCCATTAAACTGGGCCGAGATGGAACGCGCAAATTCTAGCTAAAAGAGATATCTGGCGGACTTGAAAAATATAGAGCTGCGTAAATTGCCGCTTGCTACCTGAGCAGGATTAATATTGTCAGGTCGGTCAACAAACATTTTAAATTGCAATCTAAAAACAATTTAAGGTTCAAAAGAGACAAATACACGTATTTGATTATGTTTACCTCTATCGTAGAGCAGGCTATACATTGTTGAACTCAGATCACTAACATCCATAAGCGGGGAAATATTGCAAGCGGCTACGAACTTTTCAATTTTCAACAGTTCAATAAACCGAATTGTTCGTTGCAATCATCGTGTAGTTCGATAAACCAATTTCGTACAATATAAATCAATGAAAATGACATTCCGACGACGCAAAGGGATACCAATTTAATATTCAGTAACGCAGATCTAACGAAGTAGTCATAATCGTCAGTCGCATGCGTCATAATATGGAAAGTCGACATCCGAGTCGGATTCATGAGCTCTTTTATGTAACGTCACTTGAACTAAGTCGTAGAAAACTTTCGAGTCGGTATATGAGAGTAACAAGTGGGACGGCAATCATAGTTCCGAGTGTGTTCGAGCGCAGACAAGTGCCGAGACGAAATCATTATATGCATTGTGCTCACTCAATCTGCGAGCGCTTAGCAATGCAATCTCTCGCATAATTCTTGAGCTTAATCTGTCCCGGGGCATCGCATGTCAGCCGTCACATCGACGACGACTTCACGAATGAAATATGGCTGCTTCGCTGAACACTGTTGGTACCACCTCATAGCTTAACAAAGTAGCTAACCATTGATTAATTGACTGTATGTTAGTAAATCGACTAAATGTTCAATATTCATTATCTCTGCCTTATTTAGTTTCATGTACCGACGTATGTGCATACGAATAACCATTCCATATCCACTAAACCAATATTTTTGAACCAGCAATAAACGCAATATAACGTTCTGCGCCGATAAAATAAATCTAAGTTCCGAGCTACAAATCTAAATCGCTTTGATTTTCAATGGCCGAATAGCACAGTAGGTAGCTTTCAACGCCTAGAGCGCAGAAAGATACAAATCGAAAAAGACCGATGAAAACATGGAAACTAAGTTACCTACCGCTCGTATAAATCCGACACAATAAAAGTACGCCTCTACCGGCACTGTCATTTATTTTTAACGTAGTCACGAGAGGTTTGTGAAACCGTGTCGATAGCATTGTTTTTAAAACAGACACGACATAAACAATTCCTTGTCTCTTTGGGAACGAGTTAGGGGAAAATGGGAAGTGCGTCAAGAACAGGTTTGATATAATGTCGGAAACATCGGTCGGGGAAAACATCCGGGCGCCCCCGATCCCGCGCCCGCGCCCGCTTCCGCGGCCGCTCCGCCACTGCACCGCCCACGCCCCGACGACCTCCAAGAAAGCAAATAATCTCTAACGAAATGAAAAACAAATACTCAGTAGATACGTTGAACGTTTTAAAGAACAGACTTTGGTAGGAAACAAAATAAACAGCTACATTCATCCTCATTTTTTACGAAAAAAAAAGCCTATCAACTTTTTTGCGTTGTTACGATACTTCTGCTCAGATACGGATTCTGACACTCAAGACACTTCTTTTCATGGCTGATAAATCACAAATTGGCCAGTAGGTACAACTTTTATGAGTATTGTGGCGTTGTGTTTCCAAATTTTTGGAAATAGACTCTTTGTCCAAACGAAAACTATTGTTTTTATAATATATTAACTTCGCAGGGACATGGGTACACAACATCAGCAGCTATAAAGTATTTACCCATCCATATGTGGTTGATAAAATACACAACTATTTACTAGTTTA
Source organism: Lithophane socia (assembly GCA_947522985.1). Taxonomy (NCBI): domain Eukaryota; kingdom Metazoa; phylum Arthropoda; class Insecta; order Lepidoptera; family Noctuidae; genus Lithophane; species Lithophane socia. Next base: position 10,431,660 of record OX383256.1, on the reverse strand, counting down.
ATTATAAAATATTTTAGGTAATTGTTAGCTCAAGTGAAGCAACTGATAACAAATTCCAATTATTAGGGGATTAATTCTCGTCAAAAGGCTCTGAAAGTAACTCCCTCATTCTATGAAGACTGCTACTAATTTAACCGATCAAACGTAATTTGTTTGAATTTTCAAGACCGTTAAATTAGACCTCCAGTTTAAAATATTATAAAGGATCTCCAAATTAAGGTGTTTGATATCGCCTTTGTTAGCTTAGGTATTAAGCAAATTGTACCGCGCACCCGCAGAGCAAAGATTTTTTTACGTTCACACTTGTTTGCTCGGCTTTTATTAAAATTCTGTTACTATTAAATTATTAACCCATACCTGCCCAAACCTTGATTTCACTACCTCGGCTTTTGATTCAACTTTTTCCTGGAATTCCTCTTACAATTCTGTAACAACAGAATAGCAAATGGAAACTTTAACACATAGACGCTGTTTCTGCACGAGTCCTATGTCGAACGAAATCAGAGTAGGCTTTAAATTGAAATGTATCAATCCAGGGCAGCTTGAGTGAGCAAGGCGTCGTGTGAACTCATGAATGCGATGTAATAATTCTACGTTCACACAATACACAAGTTCGATTTGTAACTCGAGTTGCGATAAACATGTAGTTAGAGAACAGAGGAGCAGCCGAGCGGACGAGGCCTCCAAACACAACCGCCATACTTACTCTCCTCCGCTCCAGTTCAACAAATTCGTGTCATTTGTTATATAAGTACACGAGCGAGTAACAAACTGTCGCGAATGTTACCTCGACACACAGCATCACAAAGAGCCCGATAATAATTGGCGAGAATAAGTAAATAACAGCTCACGTAGACACAATCAGACTATTTATAAAAGCCATTTCGGTACTGACAATGTGATGCACACACCTAGATAAAAGCAATGTTATTTCTTTTGAAAGAGAACCCGTAATGGTTGACAGTACTTGTTACATATTTGTAGATTGACAACGTTCGGGTTTTCATTTTCAATATCGGAGATTCAATCAACGTGATTCCACGCGTTTTCTACATTGTTTCCACTACACAAAGCTGTACCAAAATCGTGTTGCAACGTTCACACGGAGACTACGTTTAAACGAGGAAATCCGTCATAATAAACAGAGAAAGTGACGGCTTGAGTAGAAACCTGCGTTATTAAAAGCTACATTTAATGTGAATTTAATTTATTTTCCAACAATATTGGTACTATTCCCATTTGTAATAATCGCTTTACTTTATCGCGTTTACGTGATGGTAACAAGTTTTAAACGCTCGACTCGCACAATAATAATATTAGCTATCTATGTATATGCACATAATATATTGGTGTAGGTACCTACCTACACTGTACAGTACCAGTCGTATCAGTGAGTTTGCGTTTCAATGAATTTTACACATTTATCTCTAGCGGCCGGACAACGGTAACTGCTACACGGTACGTAGCTACGTCACGGCTGTCTGTAATACTGCTGAAATGTACCAATTGTTACATAGCTTCATCAATAAAAAATTGCTATGAAAACAGCATTTAACGGCATATGGTAATATAATTAAATTTATGTACGCGCTTAACCGGACCCCCGCTCCACCGTTTTATAGCACAAATAACGTTTTACGATGAATACTTTTCAGAATAGTAAATGTACGTTTTACTCAGCTATCTTAATTTTGATTCAAGACTTTTTAGGAGGACGCGACGTTTTGTGATAAGCCATCCACCGCAATTGTAAAGCAATTTCAGTCTTTTGTGCAGTATTCACAACAAAAAGATTTTATCTTGAGGTTCCTCGGTGATTATGCCATGAGTCGCGCAGATTCTTAAATAAGCAATTTACAAAAAATGCTTTGAGGCTGCGTCGTTAACGCAGAAGTAGGTAAGGAGCACCCGAGATAGGTGCAGATAGGGAATTCCACACGGCTCAGTGGATGGGTTCGGTTGTGGCTAAAAGTTTGGTAATCTTGTCAGTCGTGTTGGCCGTCCTCATAAGCCGCAAGTTTCGATCGCTGCTATCTCCGTAGTTGCAGCCTAATTAGATTGTGTGGAGCGCGTTCCTAGGGGGAATACTCAAACGCATACGGAAAGTGCACAGCACACAGCCACGTAACGACACAAAAGGTAATCTTAACTCCGTATAGGTACCTAATTGCAGTACGTGCATAAACTACATAAGGCGGGAGAAACTAGATTTTGTTAGACGAGAAATCCCAGTGGAGAGGAAATACCATTGCGTTTCGCGTGAGAAAATATTTAAATTTAATTCAATCTATAAGGAGTCGTATAAGACTTATCTGTAGTAAAGAAGGTCGGGTAAAATGGCAGTAATTTAAAGTATCGCGAGCAATCAACAGATTAAGGGAATTGTAATACATTTTGTGACAATAAAAGAGGCTGGAAACTGTCTTCAAGTCGGTATAACAAACCATTTACGACTTTTTTATCAACGAAGTAATGTCTCCCTCACAAGTAGTATCTTTGATGTTTATTTCTCTCACATTCGTAGAATTAAATAAAATGAGTTTTTAAAATTCATGAATGTGACTACAATACTTAATTTAATTAAAGTATAAAATTCGCCATACAAAGTGTACACAAGTTTAAGTAAGGGAACTTCTCATTTCCGAGAAGTACCACAGGGAGCACAGCTGTGGTCATTACGGTTCCTCGGAGGCTCGCATGCTAATTAACCAGAAGCCTCTTAACATTCAAGTTCACCGTCAACGACATCCGCTTAACAACTAATCCTACAGTTAAATAACATTCAAAAGTCGGTCACAGTCACATACAAAAAGACCTCTGTTCACATATTAACCCTTTCGCTATAATACCTGTAGTGTGTACATAGCTCACGGCCCATAAAAATGTCACCGGTTCGGATCGGGCTCATGATAAAAAATACACAAACACAAATGTATGACGTGTTCAAACGCGATTTTCACAAATTTGTTCAGTGAATCATGTCCCGCTGCGAGTCTAGCAAACAGACGCGCCGGACCGGTGTCGACTTAATCTACTAAGTTAAATTCTGACTAGACTCCATATACTATATTTGTATGTCTCATCCCCTAAAGTAACCGTAAACTAAATAGATTAATGAAATTACAGAACAAATAAAAAGAAGTAATTGAATGTATCTTCGAATGTGTACGCGCGAATACATATACTGCTGTACCCTATGCAATAACTCGCTTTTTATGTGACTATTGACCGAACTGGACTATAAGAAATCTAAAAGTTTCGTGATCCTCCCCAGAAGACCAATAAAACGTTCTGCAGAATGTCTGTACTGTGAATTACATTATGGCCGTTGTTAGAAGCAACAACTAAACTAAACATAAAGCGGTTATTATGGTTAATGGGAAATAACTGAATATTCTCTTTTAAGCTTTTCAGTTTCAAGTGCCGATTAAATAAGATACAAACAAGTTAAATTCAGATAAAATAATCGTAAGCTAGAAGTTTCTTAATTGCCATTCATTTTGAAAATTTTTATGATATTTCACCTAAAAACGAGGGAGGCTGGCGGTTCGACATGAAACTGGTTGTCCCTAATATATTGGTTAATAGGCGGTGAATTGAAGCGCTTCTACTAATGACAGGTACAAGAGGAGGCGCACTCGTTCGCCCCAGGGGTCGCTCTAATGTCATCTTCATGGCACCTGCCTGTCACACACACCGCCCTCCGGCCCCTGCCGATTGTTATACACACCGGAGTAATTAAAATGATGAAAATGTCCCACCTATTGTTCCCATGGTAACAAGACAAACTTTGCAGTTGAACAGCAAATATTTCATAGATACACTCATACCTACCAAAGTAATGTGTTTGCGAGAGAATAGTTCTACACTTAATTAAACCAACGCAAACAACTGGTTCCTCGTTATTCTGAAGTGACTACCGACTTTAACTTATAGTATAGTAGATGCCTAATGACGAGTCGTCAAAGCATAAGTCTATTTGACCGACTCTTTGAAGGCTGATAGCAAACAGGCGTTTTAATCAACAAAAATGTTTAGTAGTTCCTTGAATAAAAGCGCTCAATTATTATTTAACGAGACAAAAGGTGATTACAAGATTATAGCGAGGAAGTCGTTTTATTTACTGTGTATTAAATGATAATAACGCTTTGTCAGGCCACTGTGACCCTTTTGAGGATCCTCGTACTAAGTTCTCGTCTATTCACTGAACGTGGTGTAGGCATTTTTCTCTATTGTTCCTTCGCTTTTTTAGTACTTTCCGTATCCTCTTCAATATCCCATTCGGGCGCGGTTCGAGTGTAAGTATCATTACATCCCATGCAGCTGTTACACTTTACGAGCGAACTTGTATTATTATGTTCCTAGCATCATTGTAAACTTTGCCAACGACCTTCAATTATGGCTGTAAGCACGTACGTCGTTTGGATTTTTTACTATCTCAATTTCGAAGACGTCCACATATCTACTCTAAATTGTTTTTTTTTTAATTCTGCAATAGTACGCGATTTTATATTAAAAGGCACCGGAGGAAAACGTACTCTTATTTTTCCAATTTGCGCTGGATCAAATAAAACCCTACTTTGACTGCAGTCGCCGTTCTGTATCTACTAAGAAATAATATTTCTATTTATTTATTACACGCGGTCTACTATAACTAGATATAGATTTTTTTTAACATTTAGGTATTTTAGGTATTTAAAAATAGAACAGCGGAAATATATCAAAGTATTTATGAAACGTGAAAAATAACTACATGCACGTACAAACAGCAAAAATAGACCAAACCACGATTAATCAATTTTTATCCACCGGTTTAAAGTAGAGAAAAATCTCTTTATGTCAAAGTGCATTTTATCCTAGGACATCCTCATTTATGTGAGATAACAATATCCTTTGTTCCTTTTAACCAGTAATTCTGTCTTACTATTGTACCCCGTAGTTATGAATATTAGATAAAAACTAAGAATTAATAAAGGTATTAGAGAACATTCATTTTTTCAGAGAAAAACTACAAGTTTACCGTTCACTACGTAAATTATGATTCTTTCCAGAGTAATTCTCTATTCGGGTTATTTATTTTAATTTTGTTTCTCCCTAGTTCAGTGAACGCAATCGCTAAGGGTGATTTAAAGTTTCTGAATCTTTAGTTATGAATGGCTGCTGGTAGTTATAACTTGGTCGCCGAATGTCCTAGATAAGATTGAATTGCAATAAAAAAAAACTTTTTATGCACGCCTTTTCTTAGCAAATCTTAAAACCCTCAATTACAAACTACATTCGTTAAAAAAAACAAAATTGGTTTTATTCAGACGACTTACAAATGAAAGCTAAATGAGTAGGTTTTATGTAAATAGAAGTAAGTACTTACTACTACTAATAATATCAGCAGAACCCAGCTTACATAATTACGGTAACTTCATTTTATTTTGAACAAGAAATCCTGAATATTAATTATATTTTTTATTCTATTTGCAAGCCAAATCGAAATTTAAATAAAATCTTATTACCCGACTTCGGCGAAGAAAAAGGAGGGTTATGATTTTGACCGGTATGTATGTATGTATGTATGTATGTATGTTCATCTGTTCCCTGCTATCTTCCAAACCACTTATCACAATTTGACAAATGAGGTATCGTTAGAAGCTTCGTGATTGTCCGCTGGTTATAGACTATGTGAAGTCACATTAAATTAAAAATGGCGTCCTCTAGAGGACATAAAGGGAGGAACTTAAAAAAAAAAATGGTTTAATCATACCATGTTGGGTATCAAATGAAAGGGCTTAATGAGCACATTTCAAAAATATATATATTATAACCCCAAAAGAATTAAAAAAAAAGCAAGTTATAAAAACTAAAACCCAACTACGACTTAAAAGGTATAAACAAGACACCACAGACAGACAAATTAAAAATCCGGAGTCACACGTAATCTGTTCGATTTATGCCCTAACACGTGTGACTCCGGATTTTTAATTTGTCTGTCTGTGGTGTCTTGTTTATACCTTTTAAGTCGTAGTTGGGTTTTAGTTTTTATAACTTGCTTTTTTTTTATCTGATAAGTTACTTCCTTTCTTTGGTTGCCATGTGTCGAAGTAAAAAGTTCGTTACATTTTTAAATAACACAACAAATATGACTTTTCATAGTAATTGATTCGGCTAATACGACACATATGGATTTTCATAATAACATTGCCGGCCGCCTACTCGCATGTATTTGACCTTACAGCATTTTCGATTTACCTCAAAGTAGGTTGTCAAAATAATGCTCGAATTTCCAAGCATTTTTGGGAAAAAATAATAAAGGCACAAAAAATATTCGAATTAAAAGCGAGAAACGAAAATAGACAAAAAAATAGGTATGGAGTATTATCGTGGGGCCAGATTCATCCACGTAGCACACAACACCGTAATTTGGAATAACCGTAATCCATTTATATCCAACATTCCCTTGGGAGAATATACCTAAATGGAGATCTCCTTTAGGTATATAAACGTCATTTTCGGAATGAAGAACATCCATGGTTAAATAAATCGGATAAGAGAGTCTGATACTTTTATTTAAGGAGATTTTCGGATTACATCTTGTGAATTAAAAAAGATTTGCTCGTAATCCAAGACAAGATACATCTTTTAGAAACTTTAACTGAATATAAAATTAATAAACATAATCTTAATTACCCCTCATGTAGAAACGAATGATGTTACTTTTAATAACATCTTTTAAAGTTACCGAACCAGATTCTAAGAAAATATTTCCCGAGCTTTCTCCTTGTTATTTCACTACTACAGAAAAACTCACGATAATTTCTCTAAGACTTCATTGCCCTAAAGCTTATTGTCTACTTTAAAACTCTGCTCGAATGCGAAACTTCAGCCAAGAGATCGTTGGTCGATAAAAAATATCGAGCGTACGTAGAAAATCTCTAGGTCTTATTACAATTCACACTTGATATTTCCAGTCCATTTGCATTAGGCGAGTAACTGATCGCCGGATTTATTCTGGATATATTTTAACTGTCATGGCCTCATGGGTCGGGTAATGTACGTGTGTTTCCAGGATTTGCAGGTGATTGCATTTAAAGCACATAAGCCAACCGGCGTCAGCTGACCCGCCGCGGACATTTTGCATTTTTCGTGATTGACTGGCAGTTCAACGAGCCGCTAATCCAACGTCAGTTTCAACAAAAACCCACAGACATGGGATATATTATTAGAAAATATATCATTTTTATTTATTGGATTTAAATATATCACGAATAATTTTAAAAAGATACGTACAAGGTACCTACAAATATAACGATACTAAGTCAAATATTTTTATTGCTAAAATATGGAAATGTTTCTGAAATCGTAACTACTAATATTGTGAAATGTTTTGTAGATACTGGAGGTTACGTTATTTTTAGTTATCAATATGATAAATATCACATACACATCCTTTGATTCGATCTAACGAAATCTCGTACAAAAACACGAAAGATACAAGAGATGTCACAAAGGACAGAAACACGGGGCATGTTAAAAAATGAAGATAAAGATACACTAGAGAGGGTATTTCTAAAAAATATTGTATTTATTCATTTGCATACAAACTGTGTCTACGTTGAAACAGTATTGATAACAAAAACGTTACAACACAGGATCCTAAAATGAGCGTTGTTTTAACGGGCGAGCTCACTGTAGCGAACCTTTGCTTGGCTGCTCTTTGTAACTATCTGCTGCACATTGACAGGCAGATCGTGATTTCATAAAGGCAGATACCATCGAAAAATACCTAAAAAATATCACATCCCAAATAATCCAACGCCGAACCAAAATTCCCGCTTCCAACCAACAATGTGTGACCAACTTTTATTGTATTAAACATGTGTCAATCGATATCGGATCAGTATCGAAAATGTAATTAATAAATACGTAATTAAGTAATCACGTGTGTGACTCGTATGATGGATGACAAATAGCCATTAATGTCGCCAGCGAATCCTATTAGCTGCCGCGATGGATACGAGTGCGCCGCATAAATGTACTCTCAATAGCTTTATTAGCGAACCAATCAATCAGTTTCCGAGTCAAACAAACTACCAATCAACTGAACACTGATCCTTGTCGATTCTTATAATCAACCGACAGGAAAAGAGCTTTCTTAGCTAATGTTTGTACGTGTTTCTTGTGAATTATAGACGAGTTATTAAGGTTCCTACCACACAAACATGCCGTGTTTATTCTTGTGTTACAGACATCCGTATTGCCAACGTTAGCTTTTAATCTAAATAGGCACTCAGGCCGTTCCTTTTATTAATTATTTACATTAACTAGTTTTTGCTCTTACAACATTTAACAATACATGACCCAATTTCATAGACTTCAGAACTATTAAAACTTAGTTATTTACAAAAGCGTAGTTTAATAGAAATTATTGTGTGTATTAAAGAAAACTGTCAAATGACTCTGAACTAGTAACGGTATGGTGGATTTCATTAAATTAAAGTACGATTTGAACTCGAATCGCGTCCGTTTTCGTCGAAAAAATTCTATTTTATGGCGTTATTAAGATCATATTGGCGCTGCGCTGTACTCTTTAGTACCTGAATATTATATACATGTATCATTAGATTTATAAAATCATATTACACATTTGATACAAAACACAATACCAACTGTGCTCCTATATGTTTAGGTGAGCGGTTATTTACTAACTTTTATGATGTTTACACGTCCGTTTTATTTACATCATTAAAGCTCACAGAGAAATTAAGGAAAATCGTATATTAATTACCAGTAGGCCGATTTAATAAAATTATAGAACATTATATTTTTAGTGCTTGTATTTATTACCATTGTGCTTGTGTAATTGTAGTTAAATGAGTTTCAGTAATGATATACAGCAGATTTCCGCTTATATGCTTTTGAAGTGGCTCATGTTAGCCGCTTTACCAATTCAATTTAGAACTAGGTTCCTATACAAAAGACAACTTTTAATAAATGACAAGAAATTGAGAAGCACCCAAATGTTATCTAAAACTATTTCGGACACTAACTACTACATAAGTTAATATGACATGATTCCATTTAAGACGTGCTTAGTTGCACAGCATGTACATAATATAAACGTACTACATAAACTTTTACTTATCTAGTTGGCTACATTAGTATTTCACGCACGACATACCCAAACAATATGTGCCCACGGCCCCGTCCAGTCAAACCACCAAATGTATGCTGACAGCAAAAACCTTTGAACGAAGTCAGGTAATCTGTCCTGGATAGTACGTAATCCCTCTAAAATTGTGTTTTACCTCCATTTTTGACGTTTAGGGACACAAGTTTATCCGTGTAGTAGGTACGGAGAAAGAATACTAATCGCCTTTACCGGACAGTATGGACACGATAAACGGTTACAGACAGCAGGTTCTTGAATACGGGTTAGGTGACCCCAAATTGGAGTCAGGTCAAATACGTTATTTCACGAGCTCGGTAGCTCCGACTGGAGATGCTGGTAGAATAAGTCAACATCTATTGCTTTTGTGAGGCGTGTTTATTGAATTGAACACGTTTGTTAAACTATGTACCGCAGTGTGTGCTCCCCGGACTTAGAAGTACAAATGCTACAACGTCGAAGCCGAAATCCAATTCTGAGTTTAAATAAATTAAACAGCCAGGTTGTACAGCGATACAAACCAACGTAACAAGATGTGGCATTATTCCGCTGCGCTGACGAATTTATGCCGATACACTTGAACGAAGCTGATTTGGGTTTTTCCATGGGCACGTTTCACGAGAAACCGAGAGACTGTTAAAATTCTACTTCCAATAGCTATATTCTTTCACGCGGAATAATCTTTTCTACCTAAGGAATGTTTAGAAGCGAAAGAATTTTACGGCGACGACATTCGCATGAAAATACTTTTCTACATTTTTTAAATTAGTTACTTTTCAAAAGTATTTCCCATCAGATAAAGAAAATGCAGGTTTACTATTTGGAAGCTGTAACAAAGAATGCAAAACTTGTAGAACTTTGGACAGTCATTTGCAGGCGTTTCGTGGCGTTTCCTCTAAGAATTAAAGTTGAAATGGTAATTTCTTGTTCTTTGGCACTTTATTCAAATTAGTAACTTATTTTGGGATTTCTTTATTAAATAACAATTTCTGAATTGAAATGTAGTCAGAACAGTTCTTTCAGTAGAACAATATATTTGCAATGTTTTAAAAGTTAAATAAATATCGAATTTACAATATTTAGTACCTACTGTTACAAGCTTAGTAGGAGATATAATCATATAGATTACTGAAGATAATACGTAAACCCATGATTATAATTAATTAATTATGACTGGACGGTATAGTCTTCAATGCATAATGGGATTTAGTTAGACCTAGATCTGCACTGACGAGCAATATAAAAAAGCCACTAAATTATCACGAAATATTTCCGAAACCACGCAAGATAGCTTTCTTTAATAGCGCATAAAAAACACACACAAAACTGTTTTCAAGATTTTTTTTTACTTCATGTAGCTAACTTGTGTGGTTTTGATTTTTTTGGCACTTTAGAAGTGGCTTTTTTATATTGCTCGTCAGTGTTTGTACACCTGCTGAGTAAAAAGCAAAGTGATGGTTTACAATAATGTCAAGCACATGAATCTTGCTTGAATTTCCCCATTGAATGGTCGACGTTCTTTCCACAAGCCTTCCTTGCGACCTGTAAGCTCATTGCTAAGTTTTTCCTCTAGTTTGCCGAAAGGCTCTCTTTGTTTTGGCAACTATTAAGTGGCCACAAGCCGTCTTTTACGAGAATCATATATTTCGCGAAATACATACATGTGTGTGTTACACGACCCAGTTTCCTTGACAAAATTATAGTTTCGGCAAGTTCTTAATCAGAGTGTTTAGTATGTAGGTCGGGAACAATAAACAAGACGGATCACGGTAAGTGAAGCGGGCGTGCCAATCACCTGTCCCGGCAGCGAATATCTTAAGCTCAGGTTTAACTAACAGATACGCGTGTCTAGTACAGCATCCAAATTGCCACAACACATGTATCACTGGCTGATATCATAGTTAGGTAGGTACATGACACACGGAGCGCCACGCCATCGCCATCCCGCACTGGAGCACGGGTTTTTGCAGGACTAATGTCTTAATGCCCCGCTCCTGCTACTTCAAAGAAAATTTGTAGATACCTACAGCTTAAAACTACGTAACAGCGGATTTATTGGGTTTCCACTTCCGTGGTTTTCTGCCGCCGCTAATATCGGTTTTATAGGTAGGTACGTAAATAATAGTTCGGAAATGTCTTTGTTCTTTTTTATGAGGAGATATACGCTTTTATTGAATCCTATACTTTACAAGAAAAATATCCATACTTACTTACGTGGAATTCAAAATAAGTTAAGTTTATTAAAGCTAATTATCGTTTATACCCATTTGAGCAAATTATTTTGTTTACTCTAATTTATGGCTTTTAAATACAAAATTAAGTATAACGCATACATATACCAGATTGATTTTAATTATTTACCTACTTTGTTAATTAAAAATCACACACAAAAATCACAAATGTCACTGCGATATTTCACTGAACCATCCTCATTAATCCAGTTTTCATGTGTTTTTGAATTAAAACTCGCGGGATTAGGCGGGCGGCTGAAAGTTGGGGGGAAAGCGGCGCGGACAGGCAAGACGCGTGGTCGCGGCGCGGTCTGGCGTGCCACTGGCCGCAGCCACCCGCCACTCCGCGCGCACGCCCGCCACGCCACCGGCACGCACATAAAACGCCACACGCGCTACCCTACGCACTAAACTCTCACGTTTTTAATTAAAAAATTTGAGTACATACTTAATATTTAAATTACGCTTACAACAAATGATCATGCCAGCACTCGCAGCGGTAAACTAGCTTCCACAGTTTACTATGTCTTTGTTTAGTGACACTTAGTTACATACCTAATTGCATTCCTACCCTTAACTTTGCTCATTTCCATGATAGCTTACTTGAAAATTATGCGCCTCAAAATTAACGAACTTTAATAAAATGTTACGTGTGTCTATAATCTTGTCATATTTTTAATGGAAATTCGAGAAGCGCAGCGAGACGCATTATTTCAATTTTTAAATACCATTGAATGCGTTACGAGTCCAAAGCGTGAGATTAACCGACAGGTCACTATTATTTAGGGTTTAATTATACCGTCAGCAACCGTGATTGCGACGTATTTACTACATACGTCACGTGTCTCCTATACCAAGGATGGATTGTCCGCAACCCGGATTAAGTCAGCTGCGGCCACCGGGTTGCGTCCCATCCCCATGAACCCACGTAGGTACTAAGTTTTTTAAAGAAGTCGGCCTCACGTTCGGGACTATGTAAGTCAATTTACCAACATTTTATATATGAATAAAACAAAAACTACAACTTTCCTTTTTATATGTAAAGTTCGAGGGTGAGTGAGTTCCAGGTGCTACTAATATGTATGCAAGCGGGTGTCGGTATTTATTTGGCCATAGATAGCAGTGACTTACACCTACGTAAGTTATTTATGTTGGGTAAGTAGTTTGTGACTTTATCCATGTGTGGAGCTTAGAGAGCCCTCCATCCGATGCGTGGGCGGCCCTAAGATCCTTCATATGATAATTATAATAATCCTCAGTTCTAAACAGGATTATTATTCCAAGTTTCCACCAGAAATTACTATTACCTACGTATAACTAACTGTACATAGTAAGAAAACGTTTTTTACAATAGTTGAAGAATTCACAGGGGTGTAGGTACGTGTAACTATGCATAAAATATTAAAAACTATGCATATCATGAAAGAACGAACCTATGGCGCTCAACCAATTAATTAAGGCTAACTAGATCTTGGCACAGGACTATGAAAACGATAAAATGATAACATTTTTGTTACTTAAACTTTATGCTTAGCAATAACTTGACACGAGTATCTATCGTTATACTCGATAAACCTAGACATGTTCCTTTGAGGAAATACCTACAGAAACACAAAGCTAATCTTTATTAACAATCAGGATAGGAAATATAACTTTAAGGCTGGGGTAGACAATTTTCTTCGATTCTATAGAAAGAAAACATAAGTTCTACCAAGGAAAACCTAGGCAGTATTAGCTATCAAAGTTTTACCGCCAACTTCCTGGCACATATGCTATGCATCTTGATGGGTCTAAGTTCTGAATAAGCAAAATGCGAGCGTGTTGTTCCGTGCAATATTATGATTTAAATCCACACTATTGTACACAGAATGCTACGTAAACAGCTACGTAACCTCACCTAACTACATCGCTACTTGGAAAACGTATATTAAATGTAAAACAGTTAATACTTCTCCAGGCTTTATATCTCTACAAAGAAAGCACCAGTAAACGTTCGCACATAAAATAATAATATGCTTCTTCCACTCCGTAATTTTATTTCCAGAAGCTTAGTTAGGTACTCTCGATGTCAGTAATTAGATTACAAACGTTGCAAAGGGAAGTCTTATGCCTATTTTCTTATTGATACGACGAAAACAACGGATAATAAGTCACCGTAATCCCCGTTAGTACGTCATAATAATCTTACATAGTGAAAACGACAACCTATTGTCCTCGTATAAATAAGAAAATAGGTTTGCAACTTTGTAAGTATTCTCCTATATTATACTTACATTCTCATACAATACTAACTGAAACATTTAAGTGAATACACGATGCTTCAGTTAGTACTTCTCGCAGCAAAAAATAGTAATCACTATAGAGCGTGTGTACTCCAAATGTAGTATTGTTTTCATCGTAAAAGCCTTCAGTCAAAGTAAATAGCGGTCCATTAGACCCGGCGTCTCTTGACAGCGCTGGACGTTTCCTCCACCAACGAAAACAATGCGCTTTACGCTTTTTGCAGCGCCGGACGCTCCTTGCAATGCTTTGAAACGTAGAATGATACGCTCCGATATGCTCCATCCGTGGCCTCAGGTGTCTCGATTGTATAGGGCACACAATGCGATATCCAATCCGAAGCCTACACCAACTCGAAACAAAAACAATTATTCCTACTATTCCGAAATCTTTTTATTTGATACTGCCCTCTGATAAATAAACGTTGAACGGAACGAGTAAAGCCTTTTGCCTCAACTTTCACAAAAAAAGTACAAGCATTTCATCACATTTCACAGAGTTTTTAATTAGATTATTTCTTGAAGCTAAAATCCTAGCACGTATTGGAGAATTTTCCCAACTTTGGAACATTTATAACGTTTCACGGGAAATTCTTATGAACTGAGGTAGGTAGATACAGGTAGTAGGTATTTATCGGTTAATACATAAAGTTAGCGAAGAATGGAGTTTTCCTACAATTGTATTACCTACTGCCAAATTAATTTTAGTTGGGGTGTGTAATTTCATTTGACAAGTTTCGGGAATCGTCGTGGTTGGTGACACGCGGTCATGTGTGGGATGAATCTCCTATCTGTAGGTATACCTATATGTACAACAGTTCCGTAACTGACAGACAGAGCAGAAAGCAAAAGATAGAATTAAATTCTTCCAAGTGATTCTTTTTGTTTCTAAGAACAACTTTTTAAGATGTAGAAATAACTTGACGGAACCATTTCAGACATAACCACTTAAAACGAAAGCAACAGTGTTTAAGGTAGTATGGAAAACCAAATACGGAAAAATGCCCGAATCAAAAATTCGGTGACGAAGTCACGAAAAAGAGCTAGTCAACCTATAGGTTATCATAAACAATAATGTTCTACTGTACATTGTTCTACTGTTTAATTGCTGCTGGGACTCAGGCCTCCTCTCGGTGAGAGGGAATGGGCTACAATTTACCCAGTGCGGGTTGGTAGATGTCACATATCTTCGAATTTTTTGGTTCTAGGACATGCCGGTTTCCTCACGATGTTTCCCTTCACCGTTTTGGAACAGAGGTGGTGAAATTATTTACACAAAGTAAAGCCTGTACTCGTAAGTCGGGGCCGTTACCATTAGGTAAACAATATAATAGGGAAATATGTGCAGTGAACGAGACAGTAAACCACAAGTAATGTTATTCTGTCAATCGTCTCGTTCGTCGAGTTTGCGGAAAATCTAACTCTATCCGTCTATTGTAAGAAATAAATTGGCAACAATCTTCCGGTCGTGTCGTACCCAATTTTTACTCGTTTATTGAATTTTTATGGTTATTTTGATCCATTCATCATTTTTACGACTCGCTACCATAACAAGACTGTTCTAACGAAGAGGACACGATGTCATGAAAATACATTACTTTGTTATCTAATGCTACCTACTTTCCCAGAAAACGAGAAAAACGAAATTATTTTAACAAAATATGAAGCTAGATTCAAAGGAGAATAAGCTAATTTTGCGTCTAGTGACAATAATGCTAAACATTTGTTATTTGAAATGAATTTTTAGGGCCCATCAGTTGACAACTTTCCCTAGAAGAACTCGTTTATTTTGCTAAATTAAATCTAATTTTATTTCACTTATTTATCGAAACACGCCGAAATTATAATATAAAAATATATAATTTTTCAGCTTTAAAATTGATTACACTAATAATATTTAAAACCATCTTACCTTACGAGACGGCGACAATAAATTCGAAGTTCTAAAAATATTCAGCTTACCTGCAACAAACAAAAGGAAATTAACGTTTCACTAATTACTTTGTGTTTAAGTTAGAAAGCATGATTAAATGTAACAATGGCAGGCGGAAACACACAGCGGCTCGGATATAGCATGGACAAATCGACGGTTAGGAAGCCGTGACGTCACGTCAACGACCTGATGCCGACGGCCCGACGGAAAATATGATGGCCGCACAATAGCCTGCAGTGGTGGAGACGTCCAAATCATTATTTATTGTTTCGTTAACGAGCTCGAAAGAAACGCTGCCGGATCCGTGGCTCGATGCCCGCTCGACGCGCGCCGGATCCACTGACTCATCCACCCGTTATATTTCAGCTGATACATCTTAACCCGTTTTTAAATTAACGGATTGTGAAGTTGTTAAGTAACTTCTAGCAGTGCTATTCAATCAGCAAACCACGGAGATACTAATTTTGTCGACCGTGAATAAGGTTTGTGGAACTAAAGCAAGCATTACTGTGTAGCTAGACGGTTCGCAAGATGAACGAACAAGATTTCTCTTGCATACATATGCAAATCGAGTAGGTAAGTTATCTAAATATTAAAATTGAATGTAAGACTGTTTATAATACTGCTATTTTTGCCTTCTACGAGTATGGCAAAATATAAAAGAGGCTGCTCTTAACTTACGATTAATTAATACGGTGTTAACAACAACAGATTGCTTTGTTAAGAATGTACCTACTGTTACAATAGAATGATTTACGTAATTTTATTTCCAGAGATTCCCTTCAAAGACAAATAAATAAGAGCGTAAGTATTTGATCTAGCATTAACATGAAAAAGGAAATAAAATAATAAACAACATTTCGTTCGTATGATGCTGATGTAAATGCGTCGCCTAATTATCATCACGCCAGCTCTCTCACGGAGATGGCAAAGAATACTTAACGTCAACGCTTACAATCTTGGCACACTTTTCTTGCTAGACCCATTTTTTCGTCTCATGGAAAATATAAAACACGAAAGACTTAAAAAGTTTTTGCACTAAATATAAGGACATCTCAAAGCAGAACAGGAAACTTTCAATTACATTATTCATTCTCGCACTAATTATCGTGAAACTCTCTTGGTGGCCTAGAAAAAATAAATTCTAATTAAGTTTTCAGATTTGTTTCCACATTATCTTGCAAGTGAGACAGTTCCCAAAGTTTTCTGTGAACTTACTAGCGGTATCACTTATAACTAGGTACCAAAAACTTTAATTAGTGTATACATGGAGTTGAATGTGCCGCATTGTTGGTGGCAGGCAACGAAATTCGCTTGATAACGTTATTACATAAGACTTTGATAGAATTGCAAGATGTTAACCTTGTTATGCCGACGACGGCCGTTTCCTGTCGCCAGTCACTGGCAGCCTCATGTCTAATGGAGTAAAGACTCTGCAGGGAATACCTACTCATCGTGCTTATGTACAAGTTTGATGAAATCTTTAAGTCATTTGTTTTGGTTGAGGTACTTCCTGGCAATATTAGATGAACATATAACACGAATAACTGTTAAGTGAATAAGTAGATAGGATCGTATACTTTGTGACTCGTAAACATTAAATATTATGTTAGTTATAAATATGGTACCGATCTACTTAAAGTTTGCATTCATATACATCAAAAGTGCAGTTCGAAAAAACTAGAAAGCTAAATGACTAAACAATTTTTGGAATATTTGAATAAATATTTAATGTTTACCATTCACTTTGTTTGATGATAAGTACGAGTAGGTAAACAATCTATCACCCATTAATTAATTTTAGTAGCCGGTTACCGCTGAGTTTTTAAGAAATTGATTAATAGTAGATTGTTGCATCAAGCCCAAAGTTAGTTATTAATGCACGAGGGTTATGTTGGTGCCCGAGCGCACGCGAGGGCACTAAATTAACACGAGTGCATTAATTACTCAATTTAGCAATGTGCGTAATATACTTTTCTTTCAACTACCAATCTACTTACCGTGATACCTACTTAAAATAAAAACTCAAATTAATGAAAACAAAGTTATCCCGTGACTTTGTGGCAAAAGGTTTCATTTGCAGCTGTTTTTATACTTTCTGGAGTTCATATCGCTATCGAAAACTTTGATATTTCATATTTAGCAAGAAAAGTTTTAAAAAATGGAACTGTCTATTTCCATTTTTTTTTTTTACTTTTCTTGGCTTATCCGTTAACCATTGCCATCACAACTAATTGCAGGAGTGTCTGAATGTGCACACAATGAATATTTATGAATGTTTTCAGTTGTAGAGACTGAGACAAAGTCACGTCTTACCGCGCACTCGCAACGCCGCGCCGCCGCCGCTGCCGCGAAAACATACAATCATGTTTTATATTATTAAGGATCTGCCACACAATTATATGCAGATATTATTACGCTTCAAAATGACGATAGAATGAATATACGGTGCGTTGAACGGTCGATCAAACAAACATTCGATATTTTGAACACTCGATTGAGTGTACGATGTATTGATTGTTCGATTTATTAACCATTCGATATTATGAACGTTCGAGTATTCAGACATTCGATGTATAGTGGTCGATCAATTAATATTCGATTATTTGGCATTCGATTTGGCATACACCCTTTCAAATTATGTAATGTACTTTTTTTTTCAATTTTAACCTTTCTGCATATTAAGAAATTGACGCGCAAACCCGTATTTCTTATATTTTAAATTCGGGTGGAAACGAACTACGACGAACAAAAAAATACATCCAATAGTCGGACTCAGGCATGTTGCATTCAACATGTTTGTTTCGTTTCTTCTATTCTGATGCACAATTGAAATCCGAGCAAAAGAGCATTTTGATTAAGTTTTTCCACGAAACGAGTACCGAGTAACCGATTCTTATAGGAAATAACATAGTTTCAGGTATCTATTCGTTTTTATACACGTGTACGTAAGTATCGCAAATTTTCGTTATCATATTTTCTGCAAGTTTACAGATTTCCGTTTGCCATAAATGTATTGAAACCTAGTTCAGTTTAAACTAAAATTGAGTCCGATAAATTCCATAAGATAAAATCGCTGCAGCTTATACCTTTATCGTTACGACTTTTTGTGGAGTAACTGAAGAAAGTCAAGCAAGTCACCGGATTGAAGTAGGCTACATTCTGAGCTCTCAAAAGTTTTTCGATTAACAACTAATTGATTAAATAAATGGTGAGAGTGAGTAGGCGACACGGCCGGTGACACACACATCACGGGATTTACCGAGGTCGTAAAGACATTTTACACGCATCGGCGGCTGAGTGCCGAGTTCGTAATTCGTTGAGGCACCCATCGAGACAGGAATGAGCTAACTTTTGGGAAGACTGCGGGCGAATGAGAAAACATTGGAGAAGTTCCTGCCAAGTGATAGACAAAAACGGCGAAATATATGTCGGAGCTTAGTGAAACACATATCACTGCAGAGTTTCGAGATACGCCGTGAATAACAATAAGTATGCCTCAACTTGTGCAACCCCCGGCAGCAGATATCATCAAAACTTGACATGCGATTTATGTATATAGATAAACTTTGGAATTATACAAATTAATCCAAGTTGTAGGAGTTAAAGTAATTAGTCGACACGCGCTTCGCAACAGCAGATATGAATTGGAAAATAAAAAATCGTTACTATACTCGAGATAAATAAACACAACATCAGAAATTTGCAACCGTAAAGGAACAGGATGATTGCAAGCGAACGGCTCAATAGGCGTCAAGGAGGAAGTTAACGCAGAAACAAGGCTGTGAAATGAAACATGTCCCGCACCCGCAGTCGTAATAAGCACCGCTCAACCCGATCATAAATAAAAGGCAAGCGGCATAATAGGCGCTTGAGCCACGTCATCGGCAGCTGGCGCGCGCCCGACTGCGCGACACGAGCACACGACTCTCACATACGATAAAAATATCTTCAACGGCCCTATCTAACCGCCGAAGCACCTCCGGAAGCACGTTTCGACTGCTCACCTATGCAAAACAACATTAGAGTTCAAACTACTTACAATTTTCTCTCCTCGCTATCTCAAACTTTCCTCCTTAAACTTCAACGTGTGAAACATAACACATACAGAGACGTATATAATACTATAGTCTTTCCTGAAATAATACGATTTCATTTTTGAATTTCACCTCGTTCAGAGATTCTTCGCAATTTATCAAAACGATATGTCTGTGCGAGGAAGCAGCGACGATGACGTCGCACGCGACCTCCCGCTGCCAGCCCTGATAAATCATCGAACAGCTTCAAATGAATTTATCTCGCGTCGAAACGTAGTATTTCCTTGTTATCATTGTAATTTTTGTCCCATATAAACTGCTATCAATATTATTTTATATCACAATAAAAACTCACTTTACTCAAGACACAGATGTTCGTAGACAATATTTATCTGGAAAAGGTTATGACAAGGATATGATAATATTTTCAAAGTATTAAAAGTCTTTGGACGTTCGGGGCCTTCATAAATATTTAAAGAAAACCATAGGGATTTATCTTTCAGGGCCACGGAAATGTGCTGCAAAATTAAATATGTATGCAATGCAAATTCTTGTCTCATAGTTCGAGACTGTAAAACTATGTAGTAATGTCAATATTCGATATTTTGCTATAACATTAACAAAGTTTTAAAATAGAATCCTGTTATGTTTACAGAAGAGAACCTTTGCTACACTTCAACAAATCATGAAGAATATATACACTATGAACATTGAGAGACATCTTAAGAAAACTTTCGAGCAAAAACGATTAAAGCGTATAAAAACAATCATATACGACCTCGTTGAGAAAATAGTTCCATAAAAAAATGCATGGAAAATTCTCGTAAAACGAAGTTGGAAAATAACATGAAACTAATAAAGTAAAACGGTGCCGCACAATTCGAGATACGAAAGTGTAACAGACTTGAAATAAAAACAATTTAAAACGGCTAGATTTATGCGACTCCATTCTCAATGTAGACTATTATTCAATTTGAGTGTTTAATCTCTTTCCACTATAGTTAAGTTACGAAATACACAGAAATAGCTGTGCCGCTACCGCCGCGTGGGTTTATAAAGAAAATACTCTTACTAAAACCTAGCCTAAGAACATTTTATAATAATAATCGAGTTAAAACAAAAATCACGTAAATCGGATAAGGCGAAGAGACGTTGTATTTTAAAATATTGGTATGGGTATGTAAAAAGTTTCCTTTAAATAAATATTTGTGCCTCTTTGGGGTTTATTTATAAAGGTTGCTTAAAGTTAAGTAATAATTAGCGAATGTTTAACCAAACATTTTTGTCGTTTGAACGTCAATTAACTTTAAGTAAAGTTTATAAATAAACCCCTTAATGGTAATGAAGAGGCATCTGATAAAAAATAACAACTCCTACTCTAATTAGTCAAAGTCCATCTTCTTTGACAGCAACAGCGTCCTGGCGGTCTGTTGCAAAAACCTTGCGATCACCAATCCATCTACCAGCATGATCACAATGACTATCCTCTATAACCGTTATTTGTAAGTGTCAACGTCCCTTGTTCTGTAGAGGACCTTTGGAGGCTGATATCCTCATAATAATGAATAAAATAGTACCTCTATAAAAGTAACACTTACTTTAAATCCTAAACCCGAAAGGTGTCGAATAAGGTATCCTACTACTTAACCATTTTGTATCTCATTATAATGCCTACTTTAGTTGGATGACATTGAAGATTTAAACAGAATCGTTTATCTTTCAAAGAACTTTCGGGACTGTTAGTCAAAACTTAATATTGGAAATAAAATTTGTTTTCGCCCTTCTGGAGTTTTCGTCCATTAGTCAAGTTTCAAAACGGTTGCAGGAACATGCGCTCCTGTCATTTAAGAGTTTACAACAAACAGCCCTTGCTTAGATTAATTAAAGTCTTTAATTGGTCCTCAGGGTACCCAGGTAGTTGGTAGATTGTCGGGACACGTCCTGGGAGACGCTTTTGTTATCAAAGATCTTGATATAATTTTCTAAAATTACAGTTCAAACAATTCTGAAGCCTTGAAAGTTACTTTGACTTGTATTACAGAATATTAAGTAGCAAAAAAGGTTCATTTATAATATTGTTATAATTAGGGTTATTCTTTCGAGGCAAATTGTTGGTTTTGGTTTTTTTTTTTACATTTTAGTTCAACTTAGATGGCTTGAATTCTTTGTTTTTTATTTTATTTTGTCTTAACTAATGACATACTCTTGAATTGAACCCTTGAACAATTCGCGAAACAATATAATGATGTTTATTACAAGCTTTATATTAGCTTGCTCTGTTCGTATGTCTTTCCGGTTACTAATATTGTACTCCATTTTTCAAGCACTTCCTTCAATCCGATTGAGCTGAAACTTGGCATACTTATACAACTACAGAAACATTTTGAAAATTTGATATCATGGAGCTGGTCTGATGATGGAGTCGGAAGGTGGCCATAGGAACTCCTCAATCAAACAAGACCGCACTATCTTGTTTGGCCTCATTGGTCATGTTTTAACAAGTGCTTTGACACTAGTTGATGATGGTCTGATGATGGAGCCGGAAGCTGGCCATGGGAAAACCTCAATCAAACAACATTGCACCATCGTGTTTGGACTCGTTGGTTATGTATGGACAAGTGGTTTGACACTAGGTGGTGTTCAGGGTCTAATGAGGAATCCGGAAAGTAATCACGACAACTACTCAACCAAATAAGATAGCATCATCGTGTTTGAACTCATTGGATATGTATTGACAAGTGCTATTAAACTACCTGATGTTCAGGTACTGATGATGGATCCGGAAGGTAGTCACGAGCACTCCTCAACCAAATAAGATAGCATTATCGTGTTGTTTGGACACGTTTTCGTTGTATTGACAAGGATTATAGCCCAAGGTAGAATCCAGGGTCTGATGATGAAGCGAGAAGGCGGCCATAGAGACTCCTCGATCTAACAAGATAGCCCCGGGTTCGATTTTTTAATGTGATAGAACAGATATTTAACCAAACTCTAATGCTAAAAAGTACAAAATAAAATAAAAGTAAAAATCTTTTTAACAACAAGCTTTTAATGAACTAAAAGTACTAAATAAAAGTTACGTAAATATAGAACTAGGCGTAAATGTCCTTCTTACATTTAAAGATAAGCCTCAAGCTTTTAAGAAAATACGATAGTTCTATATTTACGTATGTTTTATCAAGTACTTTTTAGTTCATTAAAAGCTTGTTTTTAAAAAGATTTTTACTTTTATTTTATTTTAGAATTAAAATCGTGATGTTACAAATGAAAGTACTGCAGCATGAAGTTTTTTTTTTTACATTTTAAATTACAAAGATTAATATTGGAGACGAACCGAAGAGCCTTACTTACTACAATTTAATTAAAGTCGTGACTTATTTACGGTCAAAAACTTTGTAATTTAGTCCCTCGTTTCATATCGACGGCCTTATTAAAAACATTATGGGAACAAACGGCAAAGTTACGCAACGTGCATTACACGAGATTATTTGTTCCAAGAGAGCAACGTCACGGTTACCAGGTTATTATTTCTGCCACAAATACGATGTGCAAAACATAGGGGCTGAAAGGGGTCTCCCTGGGTACATTTCTAATGGCACCCACCTATCTAATCTTAATTAATAAATAAGTAAACAACAGGTCGAGTTACAGAGTGGGACTTAGTTTAAGTAAGTGGCTGTTTAAGCAATAGCACGTTTCGAATTTTGTAGCTGAAGTTAGTATACATGTTGGAAGTAAGATGTTCGTAGCTCGTAGCAACGCGTAGCACTACGTAGCACTTGTGCTACGTATTGCTATGCGTAGCTACGACTGGCTACGCGCTCTGACGCGTAGGTCGTTGGGTTGGGGCTACGCCGGCGGCCGGTCGCACGCTCGGTCACGCTCCCACCGTCTATCGCCGACACGTAGCCGCCCTTAATTGATATTTGCTCTAACAAAGACGTACTCATCGTTACAAATTCTATATTCCAGCCGACCGACGACAACGTTACACAAAAGAAGAATAGCCGGTGAAAACTAACAGCTGCGGATTGAGGCTACAGAGTTTTACTTTGTTTCACTTTGCTCTACTTTGTGTACCTATCTAAGTTTGCAATGTATGAGCCCGGTACAAACTTGAACAGATACAAAACAGAGAATCCTTTCAGAAAAAAATGATTAAAAGCATTCGATTAAATCGTTACGTGGGGACGTTACGCGGAAAGATTACACAGCAACTGTTTTATACCGGTTTTAATCGTTTTACCAGAGACATTCCAGTCCTGTGATCAAAGTAGATTTAATTAAAAATCTTGCAATAGACGGTTGTCTAAATTCCAAGCAACGATGAGATTTTTATTTTTGTAAAAGAAGATTTTAATGAAATCCTATTCAGTTTAGGTGGCCTACGCCGATACATTTTTGACGCAATTCTTTTTAAGTTTGGTGACTCAATTCGTTGTTATTGTACGAGAAAATTATTTAAAAGCAGCAGTCGTCAGAATCGTGTGGCACACGCCCTGACAACATAAACTCGATATTGCAACACAAATAACACATAAACTCAGTACGTGATTTAAATACGCATGTGGAGCAAGCAACCTGTCTCATACAATTCGACATAAATTTGCCGGTAAAATCTGATTTTATTCAAGGTAGAGTTAACAAATGCAAAAATATATCCTCGCAATTTCTTCTACGAGGCCGCATATTAAATTAGACTGAAAGGAGTAAAATAAAAATGTAAAACGGATCCGAGTGGAGCGAACGCGAAAAAACCGGGTTCGAGTCTGTAGCAGCTCACGATTAGTGTTCCGTATAATACAATTTCTTATAAAAATAACATCTTTTGCGGTATCTTGAGCAAGAGCATTTCCCTTTTTATCCTATTGTTATTCCGTCACTGCACCCCTATCTGTTATCGGGTTTTATTTCGTGTTGAATAACAAAATATCGGCTATAATATAGCTAATATAATAGTTTTTTTTACCAAACAACGTCAGTGTTTAATTGGTTGCGATGAACCAGTATAACGGAATTTCGTTTTATCATTTCAAGGAGCACTGGAAAACAGGTGAGGATTGTAGAGAAGAGAGAATTTCCGTAAACTGACGCAATGCTATTGAGGATCGGTCGCTTCGCAAAATGAAATTTAGTATCGAGTGTTCCGCTGACGTCTCTGGGAAACTCACCGCTCTACTGCTGCGCTGGCTAGTATACCTCTAGTATACCTACTACATACTTGGTTAAATATTATAACAATTTTAAAATGAAATGTACTCAGCATCCTCCAACAGAATTTCGACGAATTTCGATAATTGATAATTATCGACGGGCAGTTCCTTTCACAACGCAGCTCTGATTTATCGACACAGTAAATACATTAAAATTTACAGTGGTACCGAACAATATACTTCGTGCAATTCACTGATTACCTCGGTTATCGCGAATCAACAAAAAACAACACGTTCAATTAACTCTCAGTTACTGTTCATCAGTCTACCAAAAGACTTTATTTAGCCTCATCTGTCCAAAGTTCACTTGAAATATGCTAACATTTTTAAGCGCGAATAAAATTGCTCATTTACAACTAAATGAGAAGACATTTATTTTTATTTAAAAAACGTTTTAAAATAATAAACTGGAGAGGCAAGCGCCATATTTCTGTCGTAGTCATAGCTGCTGGCCATTCATATCCTTGTCACTTTGCAGGGATAGATAAGTAGGTGCATGAGCGCATGTGCACTTGTGCAAGCCAGGGGTATGCAAGCGTGCATGGGTGCCCGGGGCGGGCCGCCGGACCTTATTTATGAGGTTACCCCCGCCGTCAACTGCTTTACGAGTTGGCGACGCTTGTGGGCGTGAACCGCCGACGTAAATTTATCTCGTGCGTTCAGACACGAAACTCGAGACGACGACCCGTTACGAGTGTGTCCGCGTCATAAAATGCCTCTTCGATGAATAGAACAATAGCTACTAGCTCTCAAGTTTTATGGGGTGAAACTCGTAAAATGACCACTCTTAATCGAGGTACAACTTCGAGCGCTGCATAGGTAAATATGTATAGGTACGGTATATTGTTATAATCCCCACTTGCCGGCTGCCTGTTTGATAAACTCGCATAAAAATTATTATATTTCAAAGTGACATAAAAAGTTACTTCTTAATTAATGCTTTTCTAAGAGTTAAAGATAATAACGTTCAAGTGGCGCCAGATGTTGACGAGTGTAATAGCTGAGTTATGAATTTTAATGTCTGCTCGACGAAAATCGGAATGAATATTGAACACAGTAAAAAAAGGAAATAATTAAGCTCGAAAAGGATGTTTCCGCCACGGAATGGCTCAGCAACTCTCGGGAAGGAAATTTACGACGAACACTGAAAAATAATTAAGATAGAATCTCATTAGGAAGGTACACAGTGCGCGGACATAGTTAGATGACTACACACTAAACTGGCGACGTCTGGCGATGGTCCGCGTTTGATAGGTCGCACGTTCTGTAGACTCTGTTATTAATCTTTTAAAGCAGAACGTATCGAAGAAAGTTTATTAATTATCAAAACATCAAATGCTCCATTTGGTATTTGACGAGAGCTCCATAATCACCCACCTCGTCTAGTCAAGAAAAACTATTATCTGAGGTTGTCAGCAGAACTGGTTTTTACTAGACTGTTCTCCTTTTTAATATGCAATAAAATCCATTTATAGAAACGAGGTTAAGCATACAAATGCATGTCGAACGCATTAAAGATAATAAAAATGCCGCTGATAGATATATATTTGGACCAGTTCCAAACAAAAAGCGAACTGTCGTAGATCTAAGCATTAAGCCAATACGATTAAGGGTAATACGATTAATTGTAATTCTTGGGCCTTGAAATTAAGAGCCCTACCTAATTTAAATATACATTTTAACAGAGGGACTTCGTAACTAAAGGCTGTGTTTAATCTAAATACATCACATAAAATAAAAGTAGTAAGGTATTCTTTATCTACATCACAAAGTTCATTGTTTAACCAGATTTGTACAAAAGCAAGGATTGCCTACCTCTGCGTTAAAGACCAAACTACGAGAATGAAGGTAAAGGTCTCGTTAATTCTGATCGCGATCTCCCTCGGGAACAAAAACAGAACTCCTCTGAATTGTAGTGTCGCCGGGGGAGCGACTTTATAAATGCCATACGCTTACATACCTCAAAGCAATGACTGGAGCTATCAGCTGAACGACCGCCATGTACTACGTACCGAACTGCAGGTACGTCGCTCAAGTGAATGTATAAATGCTATTGAAAATGGCTGCAACGTCTAACGTGTTCACACAATGGATGTGGTGTTTATGGTAGTACTAATGCGTTCGGCGAGCCGTTACTTGTTCTGTTCAGGAATGTGGGCGGACAAACAACGGGACGATTGTGGATTTGTAGAAGCTCCTGACTCTGTTTATGTGACGGTAGCTCAGAGCAATACCACAAATTGAGCGAGCAACTAGACCTTACGCCTCGCTACGTGCATTAATGGTGCCATAGAATTCTCTGCGAACGCAATAAACACGATGCCGTGGTGCTTCTGCGCCAATGATTATTACTAAACACCATATCTTGACTGGCTGCTATTGACCTTAATTTCATAATGAGTAGAGTTTAGTGGTCCTTGGCCAGATACAACTTAGATAAGTAAAGTTTAGTTGCATAGCTAACATGCATGCATATGGAACTAATATAAAGATTGTCTAGTAGAATGACTGAAGTTCTTTGTTAAGAACTTATATGGCCTAGGTAGGTGATAGAGCCATGTTCCCCAACATGTTCAATCACAAGATGTTTCTGCTGATTCTAAAGTATGAAATTTCCTCAGCCTAAAGCATTATCAGCCTACAGTTAGCGTTCCATAAAACATAATCGGATTTGTTGTAATGTAAATTATGTCTGCAACTGAGAATCGCTAAACGTAGCCATTTCAGCACAACTATTACGACTATTGCATTCAGCGCTCACTGCTATTCCACGGCAGGGCTTTGCCAAATTCGAAATATGCAACGAAAATTTGACAGTAAATCGATCATGCGTAGGTACGCAGGTAGGTAACAAAACGGTGTCCCTGGAGAGTCGCGCTGCAATCATGTGCCTGGCTGCATTACCGATGGGCAGCATGGCGCCGAACCCCTTTGTGTACTCATTCGAATGCCGCTCATATCGCCACGCTGCCACACGCCACTATGGCCCAATAGCGCGAACAACACTCCATATTAAAGGCCCCAAATTGCAGTTTAATTTATTCCGGACGTGTCTCGGCAACGGAATCGCAATAACCGGCAAAACAATACCGCCATTTATTGAGGGCTGTTTGATTGCACTTATAGCCAACTACAACTACAGGGAACTATGTATCATCCATAAACGGATTATCTAGATTTCCTTTCAAGCTTGTTAAATCGCTTACAATCTAGAAACATTTCCAGCTTGCCGTGCTTGTTGATCTACTTACATTATTTATTATTTGTAAACTACACTTTGCTCGTTCAATATTGAGGGAATCTCAATAAACAGTAAAGTACTTTCCAAAGTTTAAAGTTCTCACATATCAAAAAATAGATATTGGAAGTTGGAACTCGTGAGGGTTTCAAAAGTTTGACAATATCTTGATACTTTTGTTCGCGGTATTCTTGTAATATCTTTAAGAAAAACTTAACTAGAGTGAATAACTGTTCTCTGTGTGATAGTTGTTCGGAATCTCTAGCTACCTAAATAAACCGAAAAGGAATTGGACAAGAAATTTAAGACCGTATTCCGAAACTATGAAATGAAAATAGTGCGCGAAACGTAAACTCACACAACATAGTTGGATTAGATATGTTTTGAGCTTCTCTCAGAAACACACACAACTATCACACGAACCTTTCGTAATTGAAATATTTTAAATACTTCACCCCATTCCAAGCAAAATATCCCGAAGTCATAATAGTTGTAGTTTAGAATCCATTTCAGAAAGGCTTCCAACTGGGACTGAGTGTTATTAAGCTCCTGTCGAGTCAACTCCCTAATTACAAAGCTTTTTGCCGTTTTCCCCTTTTGCAGATTGGCGACTTAAAATACAAAATTAAAAAATAGAGCAAAAATCAAATGGAAAAGTGAAAGAAAATATTTTTCTGCATAATGTTCACCACTAATTATGGCTTTTAACCAACCAGCAGGCAGTTGCGAAATGAATGACGACGATGTTGATGACCCAAATGTAGCATTGCAGTGTCCGCTTTTAGGGCTCGGGGCTCGGAAAATCTCGGAAATTGTCTGATTTAAGGGCTTTTAGTTAAGTAGTATGTGCTATCCAGCGATCAAATCTATTCAGCCACTTAAGCTTATGTTTGAAAAAGATAATATACAAAAAATTTATGGCAGCAATTTATAATATAATGCGAAAAAAGGAGAAAATAACCATGACAATCGAATTGCATTCTCAACAAAGTCTCTGTTCGGATAGTCCGTACTGGAAAGGTGACGTGAAACATTTCGGCTCCCTTCCCTGCAGGGGGAAGTGTCCGATTTTCTGCTATTGCGCTTAACGTCTGTTTTGGGTGCACCACATGAACAAAAAAACTCTATGCCTGAATAGTGAGCTCCTTCAAAATGAAACATCTAAAATATTAGGGAGGTAGATAGGTACATACTTTTTTGTTACAAAGGTATGCGTAGATTTCCTAGAAATAATTAAAAAAATGAAATTTTCCAAGTTACAAACAAACCTACACAAAAACTGCAAAAATATAAAAGGAAACCACATTTTCAGTAGAATATCAAAGCGAAATTTCTATGAAACAAATCTAATGTAGGGTTGTTCATTATTTGATAAGATGCAGATATAAAAACAGATTTTATTGTTGTGCCGGATACAGTCTGACAAATGTTTCGGAGAGACGTCATTAATTGGAGTAAAATTGTTTGCTCGATAGTTTGTTTGCGTAGCCAGCATTGAAAGGAACGACGCTGCCGGTTGGTTCTGACATGAGAAACGAAGCGCTGCTACAGAACCGGTCGATTCATGTTTGCTATGGTGTTCAATGCTTACTACATTTCCAGTAACCTAAATAAACACGTACAAAGATAATAAAGCAAGTATTTCACTTTTATTCGGACTTTATGTAAACAATATTCACGAGGGCAGACTAGAAGTCAACTGATGATCAAGTGTTTTTATTTTTTTCCAGTTTACCACTTTCGCTCCAACAATACATACAAAAGTCTAAGAGAATGTAAATAGAAAGCTCAACTGAAATAGTAACCGAAAGCAATAAACTATTGAAGAAAGTGCCCATAAAATAAATTTTCGCTTTTTAAGACCGCAACGTTATTTTATCTTCTTAATTCGAAGCGATACGTTATCGTGGCGGAAATTAAAACCAACCTTTTCCCGATCCTGATGGATGTTAGTTTAGAAAAAAAACATGGTGCAGTTTTTGCGAAATTTTACTAGTTAACGTACCATGGTGCCCTGCTCGAGCCGTATTAATGAACGGGGACGGGCACGGAACCGGAGCGAGCGGCAAGTAAAACTTCTCCGGTATTGTTTCGGCAACTATTAAAACTGGTACCCATACCTAAGTTCGCTCTTGGATGCACTTTGCGAATGTCTCACACTTTGAAAATTTTGTCTGGTGGAAACTTGTATCGAAACTCGCAGATTTTCCGTGGTGAAATTAAAATAAAGGCATATGTCGAAGAAATACACTACTCTTTTAAACTACTGTACTGTAACTGTACAAGAACACATACCGTGTTCTTGTTTGTAGGAACAAGAACACACAAAAGTTAATCTTATAATAGTATAAGTGTAATAGTGGCGGAAATATTCAGCATTTCCTAAGCCAAATAGTGAAAAAGGTTTCACTTAGATATTTTAAAAGGATTATGGGGTCTTGTGTGGTTCGCGATTTATCTTCTTAACGACTTCCGCAATGTGACGCGTTCGGCGGCGTGCGCGACGCCTGGCGGCATGGGGCACGCAGCGTGCCCGCCGCGCCGCCGCCGCTCGGTCCTCATACACTAACCACTCGCACGTTCGTCGTCATTTTTCATCTCGACATGCATATTCAACGCAACAATAAATCATTGGGAGCCATCCCCTCACAGCCAAACGAAATGACCTTACTGTTATGTCGCTAACTGTGATAAATATCGCACAAAATGTATGTAAGTAAACAAACGAAACCGAAATATTACGATAATAATTACCACCCTTTCGAGTCGTTGATAAATAGCGTCATTATTATCACCAACGCGTTGAAAAATGGTTCCCTCTCTTGGTATTTTATTCAAATAGCTAGCCCACGAATATTCTTTTTATGAAGCTCACGATTTTTTGCTTTTCCCTTTTACATTTTGCAATCGCTACTTTACTTCTGTTCTGGGAGCTTTCATCGAAATAATAGTTAACAAAAATAAAATATACGTTGCATGCT
Source organism: Lithophane socia (assembly GCA_947522985.1). Lineage (NCBI taxonomy): Eukaryota > Metazoa > Arthropoda > Insecta > Lepidoptera > Noctuidae > Lithophane > Lithophane socia. Next base: position 10,400,591 of record OX383256.1, on the reverse strand, counting down.
CTTTCTGCTTTCATTAATTGAAGTACAATCTAACTTAAAACGATGCTAAATATATTCGCTGTTAATGTCCGAATGTTTGTCAAAATTATGACTAACCGTAAAAAAAATTGCTGGGGACACAGCTGCGGTCAGATTAATTTGGAGTTTGTTAATATTTTGCGTATGCGAATATGACCAACACAAACATGTGAAAGTTTATGACCATTAGAAACTTTTGTCGAGTGTTCCGCATAATGACATCGTAGAGCTGTAAAAGGACAGTTCCGTTTTTGTTACATATCACGTTCGTAAACTATGTTATGTGTTTCATTTAGTTAAACATATGTTGTCTATTACGCTTTATTTCTGTATGGGTTTGCTTGCTTTGTGTTAAAACTGTCGAATCGATTTGGCCTATTAAATTAGACGACATATTCTATTGGCCCGGACACGATATCCGGGCATCCATTTACATAATTATTGTCGCTGATGCACGTGGCGAGCCCAACATGGGTAATTTTACTAATCATTATTTTAGTACACATAAGCAATTACATGAAGTTGGTCTAACTTGATGTGCATAATGATTAATTAGTGCAATGTGCCAAATAATAAATTATTTTTTATGACGGATTTAATTTTTATTTAAAAAGGTACCGAACTATCATAATACAGCTACTGACAAAATGGGATGGAAAACAATGCTTTTAATTTATAAATTCTATTGTTTGCATAGCATGACACGCTTTTAATTTTAAATTCCTGAAGACAACGGGCATAGAAGCCGAGAACTGCAAAGAATTTTAAAACAAAAAAAAAGTGAAGAATACCGAGATCGCTTGTTTTATGAAAACTTTAACTGCAGAGAATATATTATACCTAAATCTAGTTATGTTCCTTTTAGTGTTCCGGACCTCAAAAGGAAAACAATAATCTTTTTAGCGCTAACATTTTAATGGGGGTTGAGTTGCTTCTCTTTATGTAAACAAAAGTTACTTACATTTTATGTATCGAGTGATGTTAAAAATAAATTCTTTATTAGGCCTATTTAGTTATGCACAGAGCGCTGATATTGTTTCCCAGAGTACATAAACTGCTTAATCAGTGAACCCATCGTGACAAACCAAAAAACACTTAAATAGATTATGTTAGTAATAAAATCGCCTAGGTGCTAGGTAATTAATATTTATGCCGTGCCATTCCACTACGCAACGCTGAACTACCTACGGAATTCATTTTAGCTTTTAACGTTAGCGCCGGCTTCTATCGCAGATCAACATAAACGAGACTGTTACTCGAATAAATACCATTTCATAAATACTCTTACAGCCAGTTTCTTCATCAAAAGTAACAGCCAAAGTGACGTCAAAAAGAAACAAATTTAACCGTTTCTTTGACTTTTTGACGTTACTTTTGATGAAAAAACTGGCCGCTAGACACATAAAGCAAACTGTACTGAATAGTGTAAGGGTGCTGTTGAAGGTCATACGCCTAAATCTTGTTTATTCATGACGTTAGAGTGATTTGGCGAACATAAAGTTGGAGTAATGAGGCGTGACACTACCTGTGCGTGGTGCGGCGAGCGATTTGTTAGCAGAACGAGGCCAACCCTTGGGATCCCTCACCCCCCGGCCCCCGCCTGTCTCACCCGCCCCCGACGTTTCTTAGAAGCTCAAACATTAAGTACGCGATGGACGATTAAACGGCTTACTTGAGAATTACATAAATATCACAGACGACGTCCCGCTGACTACCTAACCAAATTTGGATTATGACTAATTCTTAAAAGAGATTTTGTTTGGTACGCTGAACTTTCAAATTGCAAATCCTCTCGAAAGGGAAGAAATAAATATTCAAAGAAAATCTACTTGCAAATAAGAAAACGGTTTTAATTCTACGACCAGTAGGCTTAATTTGAGTAGGTCCTATCGGAGCGATCTTCACGGGGGCGACAAGATCTCTTAGTTCATCTCGACCCAAAATCTCTTTGTAGAGGGGAAAATTTACTTATGTAAAGGAAATACAATAACGAATATTTAAAATGAAATGGACGGGCATAGCTAATTAGTTTGACAACAAAGTCAGGCTTGTTGGCATCAAGGGTTAATCCGAGTTGAGTTCTAGCCCGAATGAAACGGCGAAGTCAACTCGACTCAGCAGAGCTCCGAACTTTACCCGACCCAAGCAAGGTAAAATCTAAATCCCTCCGCAACCACAACCTAATAGTATTAAAGTATCGACAATCGCGTTATTCACCGTGTTCGATGATCTGAAACTCTCTATCGAAAATAAACTCACATGCAGTTCAAAGTTTACCGTCAAATGTTTACATGGATACGTTTTGAACTATCCGTGCTCATGTTCCCTGCAATATATTTTTTGTTGAAATAACCACCTTAAACTAAATTGGTTTAAGGTGGTTACCCTAACATTCTATTACTCAAGAATGGAGGAAGTATTTGGTTGTTAAGTTACAGTGAAATCTGTAGCGTTGTAACTCTTGTCGGCGATGGGCTGACACAAACATTTAAACAAACTTGAACAGTTTTAATTGAAGCGCCCTCGTCATGGACCGGGCACCGGCCGGGATGCCAGCCTTTCTGCTCGATGCGAGCGGTTACGAGCACAACACTATACACTATAGCTACGCTCACTACCTTCTATCCTCTAAAATAAACTTGTCCTCGTATCTATAAGGCGTCTTGTATTCTACATTACCTAAATTAAATTCAGTTCTCTAGTGCGTTTATAGATTCATAAAGAGACTTTATCTCGAAGCTTTGTAGACAACGTTAGCTAAAAGCAAATAATATACTTAAAAAAAAATGTTTTTATTATAACTCGTTTGTATTTTTTACCTTTGAAATGTTTTCATATACTACCTATGAATTTTTTAGCTATAACCTGATAGTTACTCAAATATAATGTTTGAATTTTAATTGAAACTAACCACTCTGCTCGTTCTGAATATTAACTTGGATTTGCAATTTCGCCTAAACCTATTTATTTTAATTTTTATGTAATTTCAATCAAATGGTATGTTGATGAACATGTGAACAAACGCTTTCTGTGATATCGTTATTTAATGGAGCCCCGTTGCCGCCGGTCGACACGCTCGTCGGACGCAGATTAATTATGTAAATGAAGTTTGGGCTGCAGATGCCGATAGAGAAAGGTTCTCTTACAAAACGTGCCGCCACATCGCGAATTAGTACCAATCTCAAAACTTCGTTTCGCCTTCAATAGGCCCACGATCAATCCGAGGCCCATTATCAGCCGGCATGATTCACACAATTTGCGCAATGGATCAACTTGGCTCAAGAAGGAGCCGCAAATCCGGATGAAGATGAACCGAAACCGAGGAATGGTTGAAATTAGACTAAAAATATACATGCAGCTGTACGCAGCTTACCGTACACGACGAATGTTACGCCAAGCTTCCGTATGAATTCGATTGTATATTGAGTTACCCCAACAGCTTTATATTGGGCGCATGAAATTCCGAATTTACTAAGATAGTAGTGACGAGAAACAGAAAAATAATACGCCTGACATAAAAATAAATATGTTACCTATTTTTTCTTTAACGTCTACAAAGGGATCTTGAAAATATCACATCTTTGGTGCCTGGTGCGAGTTATATCACTGTTTTAAGACACACTCTTTGCTTTTCGTCTTACAAAAATATGTTTCGTTTTCCTACCTGTAGTACACTTTACTAAAGCACTTTCTTATTCTGTTTATATTTGGGATAAACTGGGAGTTATTCGTCAAAAAAACTAAGCCAGCTTTACTATTTGAATAAGAGAAGTAACTATGAATTTCTAGGTCTGAAAAACAGGTTACGACGTCGAGGTATGCTGGCGCAATTTTTTATCCATTGACAAAATCCAGCTAGACTGCCAGAGCATTCATTAAAATTTCAAATAGAACGCCGCTTAGTAAACTACGAAAACTCTTTGGAAGTTTGTTTTCGACCAAACTCGCGATGTTATTTTCATAATATAATCCCAATAAAGAATGGCTTCGTCACAATTTTAGGAAAACGACGTTGTTTTATTGGTCAAATGTCTTTTAGATTGCACTATTAAGTTGGCAGGTAACAGGGATAATTGTGTAAGTCAAGTCGAAGCTTAAATCCTCTTTGTGCAGAATGCGAGAGCGTCGATCGTTTGCTCGACCATTTCTACAGAAGTTTAACTAAAAGTTGTGTTGTGTGTTATGTGAAAATTTAAGCCCCTAAAGGTACTCTGAACTCACCGAGTGTTTATTTTTAGTACACATGCCTTGAACGATAAAGGAAAACGTTAAAATGGTCCTGCCAACAACATTTAATCCGATTTCATTTTAACACTCGATCATTTATTTAAATCTAATACTTTGTGTTGTCTCGTTAATGTTGTCTTTATATCTCTCTTTTAATTTACACAAAATTTATATGTGAAGGACTTTCAAAGCCACCATTATGAAAACATTACATTAATGTTTTTGTCAAAAACCAACAAACATAATTATTATTAAAACGAGATCTATTAGTGTGTTAGTATTGATTTACTAAAAACATTAGTATTATGATTAAATTCGCACTATTCATATCTTAATTGTTAAAACTTAATTTTTAGGTAGATTTGATCTTTGAGTTATCTAATACCAAAATCCCACGATCCGCAATTTTGCGGACGGACACCGACGAGGCCGGACGACGGACCGTGGGAAGCTGTATTTGACACCCCAGACATTTGTTTTTGTACTAAATAAAAAAATATCATAAGGCCCTTATCTACAATCCTTAACATAAATAGAATAATCATTTCATTGTTACAATACCAGTTGTCTGTTCTACATTCTGCAGCTTTGGCAGGGCTCACAAGATTCTCGGAAATAGTTAGTCCAAACAGCCTTAGTGTGCATACATAACAAACGATGTCTGTCGGCTAGAATAACAGACCGAAAATAAACAAGACGGCAACGTTGCACTCACTTTTGACTGAATATAACATCTTAGTAGGGTTCCTTACCCTTACCCCTATACCCTTATGTAAGGGTTGTGACCCTTTTTTTGAAACTACGCCGTATGTTTGCCGCATGCCTGTATCTTAAGAACCATAACGATTAAGCAGATGAAATCATAGAATTCGTAAGTATAACAACTATAGCTATAGCTAAGCTAGATAATAAAAAAAATGTTTTCTTTCTCATTTCGTGTATGGTGGATACATGAAATGAGGAACAAAACGAAAACAGAACCCCTAGTGCGTGAGTCCGACTCACACTTGTCCGGTATTCTTTGTAACTATAGGTATACCTGTTTTTCGTGATAAGTCTTACATGTGTCATGGCGTAAAGCCGTTAAAAGAACGTGATGTGGGATATAACATAAGATACGTTTGTTTTGTACGGTGACAATCATAAAAGGATATATGTTTTCGCGCGTTTTTCTCGCGTTTCAGTCATGATGAGCTCTAAGCTCTTACACAAGATTCTTCAGATAATATGAAATTATTCTTGGAACAGAGACATCTAATATAAGTACCTACTTATGGGTATTTTATGAGTTTTTTTTTGGAATATTTTATTGTTTTTTTTTGTCCTCTTTTTGTAACGAGTACACAATGATCATGAAATTCCGATATTGGTAACTTGAATGGTGGTCTATTCAAGTTACCAATGTCGGAATTTCATGCTTGATCACAATTAATGTCTTGTGAAAAAGAGGAAGGAATTTTCTCGCTATCAATACTAAACATACTAATTAAAGAAATCCCTAGAATTTCTATTAAGTTTTTTATCGTAGAACTCTCTAAGCTTACCAAGAAATGTAATTTATATCAAGTTTCCTGTTACCCATCTAATATTTATTGATTTACTAGCTGCGCCCCGCGGTTTCACCCGCATAAGTCTCGATACCGTGGGACTATCGGGATAAACAGTATCCTACGTCATAACCCAGGTCTTGGTCTACCCATGTGCCCATCCAAATCAGACAAACAACAAACAAACTCAATTTTGCATTTATAATATTAGTTAGGAGTTAGGATATATATAATATATAGATAGATAGATAGAATACTCTTTAAATACAGATACAAATGTAGAAATTACAATAAATATATATATATATATATATATATATATAATGTATAGTTAGGATTGTACAATAAGAGCTTCTTAGATAATTAAGTTACTTGATCAGGTTTTACGCATGGATTAGTATAGTACCTAATCATACGTGTGCATACACAGCACCACAGTAGGTATAGTACACATAGTTATACCACGGACATGAGCCCAACCCTACCTATTTAGTACTACATAGTATAGGTAGTTACGTACATATCAACGTCTATTCAATATAGAGATAGCCACACAGGTACAGGAATGGGAGCTATTCCGATATTCCCGAGGTTAACACCGGAATGTGGAGGTTCTAAATAGAGGTGACCAATCAGCTGGCGCTTAGATGTGGTGTAGCATGCTATGCCACCTGAATTAACGAGATACGTTACAACTACCGGCAAAGTGGCCGCCCGTGGCTCTGCGAACGTCTTTGACGATCCCGTATCAATAGTCGATAGAATTAAGCTACCTTCGATAACGATATTACTATATCCCTCAGCTTTAGGTGAATATCTACTCGTAGGTACATGTGTCGTGTGTCGTACACATACAAGGCTAAAATTATCTCCTGCCGACGACTAATCTTGACTTTTGTCTTTTATTCTCCGAACCAATCTTCTGCTCTTAACCGCATATCAAATTCGGCATTCCGAAAATCTTTCACGTGTCACCGGTGTCACTTATTAAGTAGGTACTTACCAATACGAAAGATTTTATTAAATTATGAGGCCGGAGAGACCTTTATTACATGAAAAAATACACGATATTGTAGTGTTGCGTAGTTTTGGAGAATGGTATTGAGTGACAGCAAACGGGCGGTAGCGAGTAGCAAAAAAAAAGTTAATAGTCGTGAGGGAGCCAAACACTCAACACGTTCGCACTGCAAACATCGCCGACTTGGGTAATTTCGCTCAACGGGAAAGTCACAAGAGGGTCCACTCCTCGCACACTTCCATTTCGAAAATAAATGAGTTAATCAAAATAGAACGAGACTATGCGAAGAAAATAAAGTAAGACAAATAGGTGCGACTCAAGGCATCGAGTCCATTTTACGCATCGTTTGTTTGTGTGCTTGCTCGAGAGCCGCCGTCGAGGTGAATGGGCCACGCACACCGGCACAACACTCACAGAATAGCTACAACTATAGTTCACTAACGCGTTGATATATTTCCCGTAAGTGTATGAGCTAATAAACGTAGTTTCTCACGGAGATGGCAAAGGTCTTGTGTTATCGCCTGGGAATAAAGTACTAACGAAACTCAAGTTGACTTTTATCAGACAATCGAGTTAAACGCTGAAGTCAGGTCAAGTACGAGACAAGTTAGGGCGGCGGGTGTTTAGTCTTCTAAGGTTTTTCCAGATAATTTAAGGCGATTAAATAACTTGAGATTGAAGCTTAACCTTTTGAACTTGATTCTATATCATCTCAATATCGTTAGATCTAGGTTAGGTATATTAGGGTATTAGAATTTAATATCAATATATAGAATACTTATGGTTGAAGTAATTTGATGTAACATAAAGCACTATCAATCATATTGTGAGCGGCGGCGCGCGCAGTGTTCCACACCGCTGCCACTGCTACCGACGCCCGGAGACGATCATTCATCACACTTCGAGCTCTCTTAAGTGCTTTAGTGCACTATAATCAACTCATAAGGAGTTCGGCATTTTGTTAAGTACACTCCGCATCATCATAATTAGCTATATGAGTAGCTACTGCAAATTGTGTTGATTGATGATCATCTTCTATAGTTAGGACATTTCAGTATCGATCTTATGAAAACTTCTGCATTTTTGCATAAATTCTCTTTTATTTTCACCATTCTAAAGGTTTCTTTTCGAATTCATATTAAAGATCTGAATATAACTTTCGCATATAACGAAAAAAGTTTGAATATAACTAAAAAAATCAAATAGAAAGATTTCAGACCGTGTTTATTTTGATCGAAGTCTATATTAAGTGAATAAATATTAATAAGATAACTTAATTTATATTCAAATGAAAATCTGAAATTATATTACAATATAATAAAACTGCGGTGTGGAAAATATCCGCAGCCAAAGTCAAACACATGAATTTTTATGAACATAAACATTTTTCGTTACGACCCGAACTGACGGTCGTTAAAACTCTTATCCATAATCATGCGAGATAGAACAAGGAAAATGTCATTCGTCATGCTTATAAAGATTAGAGAAGGACTTCGACTCACGAGATCGTTAGTAAGTGTGAGTTGAAGAGCCCGGTAATGGAAGTGATCGCAGTCTATTCGACAAAGCATAATGTGATTGATATAATACTAAAGCTGTAGTTTGGTATGGGTATACTATACATATAAATCACGCCGCCAAATTGGGTTTTTTTTTTTAGTGTACCTTTCCTGCACGTGAGGAGGGGTTGGTTTTTTTTTCCGTCAATCCCATTTTGTGGGATATCGTTGGAAAGGTCGTTTAAAAATAATGTGAGTTTGTGAAAACCATTTTTGGATTAAGGGATCCGTTTGCGAAATATTAAGCTTTAAAGCGCTAATTTTTGTTAGAGTCAAGTGTCCCTCCCCCTGCCAGCTAAATTCTAGGTTTTGGATATGTGAAAAAAATTAAGGAAGTAGTATATAACGAAATAAAAGGGAAAGCTATCACCGGTACGTAGGCTCCACAACTTACCGAGTAATAATCGACCAACTTAAATTTGCAGTTGCAAAAAATGTTAAGTTTGTTGGATAAATTCATCCCAACTACAGAACCCTTCATTGTGCGTGGTTCGATATGCACTTGGCCGGTTTTTATTGTTTTTCTTCAGCAAGTAGGTACCTACCCCATAAAAGTAAATAATCATATGTATCAAAACATAGACATCAATTTAATTTCACCAAAAAATAAATAGTTTCAAATTAAAGTATTATTTAGATAGCTACATAGAGCTCAGTTTTTCGTTAATTTCTTCAGCGTCACAAATGAACGCCTGACGTAATGTAAATATTTACACGACATTATTTATACAGCCATGTAATAACTCCCTCGTAACATGGTGTAGGTAAAGGAGAAACTATTAAACGCGACCACGAATGTCCAACGTGTGAGCGAAGCATTATTAAAATTAATGGCTTTATTAAAGCGGCCGCGCATCAAAATATGTAAACTATGCCGCACTATCCATATGAATGGGCGTGAGCTGCGGCAACGAATATGACGGTGGAACCCATATTCGGAGCCGACAGCGGTCGACGTCGGCGCGACGAAGGCGAAGCATATTAGGGCCTCACATTCATCCAACCCGTCCCGAATACACGTCTTTATCAAAGACGTTATTAAACCTGCCGCCGGTAGAATACGTAAGACGGTGAATCGATTTGACTAAATTACCTCAGGAACATATAGAGTCCGTACACACTCCATACGTCCACCTCATCGTCATAGACACTGAGATAGAAAGATGACGATACTATTTCTTTACGAACTGGCGAATAGGTCAGAAGGACGTTCTCCAACACTTTATCTTGCGAGCCATTTCTAAAGATTGAGCGACGAAAGTGTCCATGAAAACATAATATCTCTCAAACTGCTGACAAAGCGTCGAGGTTTTATAGATTTCACGAAGTGGAAGAATTCGTTTTCTCTTGTTTGAAAATTATTTTCTCACGCCTCCAAGCTACAAACAGTTCAATAACGTAGCGGCGAACGGGCAAAAGCGCAAGTTCGTTTAATTGCAATTTAGACTAAGCCCAGCGATCGCCACATAAGCTGGCAAACAGAGAGGTCGAGGGTCTGCGGGAAGACTCAGATATAGCCGCCGAACCGAGTGCACTCACTGGTATCTAGTTTCGTATAACAAATGGCGGAGCAAACCACTCAACTAAGCTAGTGCTCGCTGCACAAGAACAGTTCGACGATGTCGACCACCAGTACCGACACTTTAAACGTACTTGACATACAGCACTTTGATTGCATTATTCCATCATCGAAGCAATTATATTATTTAAGTTGTTCGATATTAAGGTCAAAAACAGTCGAAAATTAAAATACATTTTTTTTTACAACAGTAATGTTTTGTATTAGCAATTCAATCAAATCAGGTACAGATGCGAAATTATTTCATTAGTTAATGCTGAATACTGAAATTCAATACATATTGTATTAAATTAATCTGTACACGAAATATAATACAAGTTAGCGTATTGACACGTAAGTATGTAGTAGAATAATGAAACACTCCGATATGAAAACAATAACGGGTTAAGCTTAAAAGGATTGTATATGGTAGAGGTGACAGGTAATGGGGAAACGCATTAAGCCACCTACGAAGTTGAGCGGCGCTGCGCGGCTCGTGAAATAAAATGCACTAATGATTGCTGGGGTCACGCTCCCCCCGCCCGTAACGACCCCTCGCGATTAATGCTATTATGCGATTCCTTTGCGCATTATACATTATAATAACCAGACACTATATTTCGAGTAAACAGTTTATCTTGTGGGACAAAGAAAATGTGAGCCGAATAATGATTTAACATTATCAGATTACATCTCTCCTTCGTTATTCAATATCCGCGGTATACGAAATTATTGACAATCGTATGGATCTCCGGAAATTACATTTTTAATGACGATTTTTGTAAATAGAATTACAGTAATGACTAATAATAATTTGTGCAGTTATGCTATTACAAAATATTCAAAAGCACAACATGTGTAAAACGTGTCGTACGTCGGCACTGTCTGTACCGCGAGAGGCGATGCAGTTTCTGGTTTATATTCTAGTATTTTTCTCTTTAATTATAAAAGGAATTGGCCAAACAGACCCCAAGAACTATGTAAGTACCTATGTTTAGAACACCTACCTAACTGCTGAATCTCGGGGCATAGATATTTATCTGTATTAGCCCCGCCAGATTTGCTTAGGCGGAATTTCCAGCGACATTTACTTCAGTCTGGGGAACGGTTTACCATTAGCACATCGGCACGTATACTTGGCGGCGCGGTATCGTGGCGCCCCGGCTGGAGTCCCCGAGCTAACCGCGCTGTTCCCAGCACACCTATATTTTATTTTTCTTGACAGCACATGAGCGCGTTAAGCCGACGGTGCGTTGACTGCTTATAAAGCAATCGACGAGATTCCATACGGATAAACAAGTGTATTTTGATCATGAGCTATATTGAACGAGAATTTAGTTACTTCCAGCTACTTCACAGGAATACATCAATCGAGATTTTTTTACTTAGACCGACATCAAAATTGCAAAATGTGCCAAATCTTTTTGGGTGGTTGGCTTCTTACGGTCTCAAAGGGTCGTTTAAGCTTTATTAGCTTAGAAGCATTAATTAACCAAGCAATCACCACCATTATTAATGTTGATCTAAGACTCCTTGTAATTAATACGTTATCAAGTTGTTCTTCAACAATTAAATACGAGTAGTTACCATAGATTAAGTCAAGCGTGACGTCTACAGTTTTGGACAAATTAATATCTGCTTTCCCAGACATTTGCTCACCTCAATGATCCGTCATTCACAGAAATCTATTCACACCTGATTACATCGTCAAATCCGATCTTCTATCGGATTTTTGTTTATCCAAAGATTTTGAGGCTCGAATAACATGCAATTTTCATTATACCAAAAGCTCGGAGAAAGTAAATTGAACTGAATTTGAAATACATTGAGAATTCCCAATTTACTTTGGTAATCTTCTATAGCCACAAAGACAGTACAAGTGGAGTGTGAACAGATAATTTTAATTATACTTGTGTTATTATTCCAGGGTCCATACCTAATGGAATGGGAAAAGTTTGAAGAATGTAAAGGTCCCAAACAGGGCGAGTGCGGCAAGTTTGAAATCAACAATTCACAAAATATGTCAGACGTAGTATTCCTGCTGGACTTTCCCAGGGATTGCCCGGCTACCTCGGTAGGTATTTTAATTAAAATTTACAAAAAAATACTATCTTACTACATTTTTTAGTAACTAATTTCCGTTTTATACAGGCTAAAGTTGTGGTTAGTACTAGAAGCAACAATGTAACAAAAAAGTTGTGGAACTATGCGCTGAACAAACCCTGCGAACATTTTGTTTTGGGCCCCATTCTTGTTGATTCGTTCAATTTGACTAAGAATTGCAAAGTTAACAAGGTAAGATTTTCAGATAAGTATCAACTAATTTCAGAGAACCGTCGTAAACATAAAATTAAACGTGATTTTATACACAGGGTCGCTACGAGATACATCTCGACTTTGTTGCGAAAGCTAAGATGTTTTTGGGGACCAGTTTTTTTTACGGCGACTACATATTCAAGACCATGTCTTATAACAAAGTAAACAACTTCTTTTGTGTGTACACCATGCTCAACATCAAAAAGCCTGCTTAAAAATTAAATGCCTACTTTTGAATTAAATGTTTTATTTTAAAAATACACTTACACCAACGTGTTATACGAACTTAACTCCACAAAAAAATATACTCCTTGCACCAGTGCCACTATCTCGAGACCTACTTGCATACGCTGGGAACGTCTAGAATATTTAATAGAAAAATCGGCGCCATTTATCCGCATTACTTATTGCTTTAAGGAAAATAATAGTGCAGTTCAGTTTTATCGTCAAATAATAAACGTATATTCAGGTAGGAATTTATTAATTGGATAGCCTGCTTCAGAAGTTGAGCGTCGTTTTTATCAAAATGGCATAATTATCGTGTTTCATTTCGGGTGCACCCTCAGGCTGTGACTCGTGTCTGAGTTAATAACCATATAATATAGTCGGCAGGCCGGATAGACGCCTAATATAACTAATTTCCGTGTCGCGATTAAAACTCGTTATAAATGGTAGCCGGGGAGAACTCGGAGGCTGAGGCTGTCACCATTACCGCTAAAAGAGGAAAAAGAGATTCGCATTAAAACGTGCTGAAATTTTGCAAAACGGCAGTGGCATACACGACGAAAACAGCCGGCGAACATATTATTTTATGAAGTTTTTATACCTACCACATTTACGAACCGCAAGTCTTTGTAATCGCAATATCAGACTTACAAACATTATCTAACGTAAGTAGGTCTGTCGTAGTTGTTCCATATAGGGGGATGAAATCTGGCGAATTATTTATGAAAATCACAAGTACCGGAGACTAATTTTCCCTCCCAGCTTTCAATAGCACCTAATTATATTCAATGACGCTCCATGATTTTCCATGATTTACTGAAATTGCGCCTATAATTATATCGTACCATTATATTATATCGTACCATTCACAGCGAACACAATGCGGCAAAGTAAATTCTGTTCAGTTCAACAATGAGCGGTTCGCAGATAGTTTTTAATCGGTTAAATGATATCAACATTAAACAGGTAATAACAGAGAACATAATCACGCCACAGTTAACTAATTAATGAGTTCATCAGACCAAATAAATTGATTGATCTCTTTCATTTACAAATAAAACTTCTGCGAACGGCAAAATAACAAAAGACCGCTAAATCTGTGCTATAAAACAAAACTCGACAAATTCATTTGTTTGTGAAATTAAATAAAGGGAGCGTAGTTAATACATTTTTAATGAGCTGTAATAATTACACAACAAATTACTCGTCTTAGCAGAGCGAGATCTGCGAGTAAATCTGGTCGGTAATGGCGCGCGGTGGCACCTGAGCCTGTGGCGGCCGCTTCGCTAATTTCCTAAAGCACAATATAAATTACCGTCTGAAAACAATGACGACCGCGCTAAACTCGCGCTGCCCGCTTGCACCGCCCAAATTATAATGTACACGCTAAAAGGATTGTTAGCTTTATATAAACGATCTCAAAGCGACTACAACAAATCAAGTGAAGTGCTCGCTTCTTTTTAAATTAAAATTATATCTTGAAACCAAACCTCTTCAGGAATTGTAAATGGTGAAAGATTTATACTCCTAATTCTGTTGACACAAAGGTGTACTCCAGGAGGATTATAACTTTGCATAATCTTTGAACTTTCAGTCAGGGATGCTTCGATTTGTGTCGAGTCAGCCAGTTAATTATTTTCCACGGACAATGAATTGCTGAACTCCATTCATTATCTTGAAATGAATCGACATTTTTTTTATAAATTTTGATTTTCAGCTGATCTTAAAAAGATACAAGCCTTGTTATTTGGTCGTTTGTATAGCGACATTGTTGAAATGAGCTTTTTTGTTAGAAAAAAAATGCAATAACCGAATGGAACCAGACCATTTTCCGACTAAACAAAATAGAATAAAGTACGTGCACTTATTTACAGTAAGTAGTTAGAAGTTGTGCGTCTGCATGGTTCGGATAAGTTTCCTATTCTGTTAACATTTTGGCAACACGCCTAAGCTATTTGCAAAACATATTAAACATGTCTATTCGACATTAACAAATGGCTTCTCATAACATGGCGTTGGTGGGTGGTACAATAAAACACTATGTATCAAAGTGCTGACTTTATGGCCGCAAATGTAAGCAACACACTTACTTATTCACATCACCTAGCTGGGTACAATTGGAAACGGGAATAGGTAAGGCGTACCGACATAAAATACTATGTAGCTACGTACAGCTGCATTACAACCACGAATGGTGTTATTCATGTCCAGAATAAATCAGCACTAGCAACTCTACGATAATGTAGCGCGTTAGCATAAATAAGCTGTGCACACACGACGAGGTACTGCGTGCTGCATGTGCGCTGGATCCTGCACGCGCAAACATCACTCCTCAAACGAATGAATTCCGTATGAGCGTACCTATTGTATTGGAATAACCGATTGGTTGGGGACAGACCGCCTATTTAAATGCGTGACCCGTCATTAGGCACGCGACCGGAGTGGTCCGGGATCGCTCAAGTACCTACGCGCTCGATGGCCTCGTATAATCGACCTGTTAACGTTTCATCGTACATACTACCTAGTACCTATCCAACCCTGTTTGCCGTCATTTATTTTTACTGCTTACTAGGCGGAATTCGGTTCGACGAAGGCGACGCGAGCAGCAGCAGGCAATCGATCGTCGAATCTCACGGCTATACTAAATATACGACCTGTGATGTCATATCAGACAGAATTATTCATTTTCTATAGCTTGCCAGCTACCACGTTAAATTGCGTTAGTAGCTCCGTCGCCGCGTAAAATAAACAAGATCAGTTATCCGCCATGATATTTAGTGCGAAAATGTAATAAAGACCTCACGTGCTAAACGAGTTACCATGTCGGATGTCAAAGCTATTTTTTTCGGCGACGGCGTCATGCCGATAAGACTATTTCAGTGATTTGTTGCGGTTGTAGGAGTGAAGATTAAATTAGTTCTGTGCTACGTTATATTCATGTTCTTTGTAAATATATCTTTATGATAAAAAAAAATACTTCTCGGTAAAAGAGAGCCTGACGATCGATTCCTAGAATAATGTCTATCTCCAACATAACAAAGTAAAAGAAACTTATTTTAATTTAAAACGCGAACAATATCTACTTTAGTTAACACTATGCCATATTCTGTAAATAATATAAAATAATATTCGCACTCACTCAGGCTGAGGCATGAATGAATCCAAGCTTACCTGAAAAGAGAAAAAAACAATTAAAACAATATGCTAAAACATGATCCTATCTTGTACAAAAAATATCAATCAATAACTTCCCAAGCAAAAAATAATGAAAGCAGATTTAAAAATAGATTAGCAAAATTTTACTTTAAAATGCTGTTTGTGTTTTAATCATTTTATACAAACTTTCAATGGATTCTGAATTGAAACCGGACACTACATCTCGAAAAACTAAGGAATTTACAAGCGGGTCTAGCCGACACAGCCGTAATAAAGTAAATATCTCTAATACTCAGACCCACGCATAAACTCGAAATGTAGTTAGAGATCTAGAGACAAAACTGTATAAGTAAAAACCTACACAAATTCGAGGCCCGCCTTAGATATGTAGACAGCCCGTATCCCCTTTTGAAGCAGCCTCATTGACTGGGGTCACCTTTCTAGACTTTAGTTAGAAGTTCTAACTCAAAGATGCTCTCTTCTCCAAAACACTTGTAATTTTGTTCATACGCTAATAGGCATTATTCAATGTAAATAAGTTTCGGAGCAGACAACCACATAAGTGCTCCGAGGGCTTAAGAGGGTTTTCGAGATACGAGTCTCTTAGGGTACACAGTATATGCTGATATTATACAAAAAAAATTAACCAACGAAAGGATTTGGTTGTTGAATCCTGGGGCCTCTCGAGAACAGCTATAAACCCTAACATAAACTTTCCTACTTATATATACAATAGTTATATGAGAGTATACGACCACAATATAGTACTTACATAGGTCCTATGCAAGTGCAATATTATCCAGGAACTTGTGAACTGTATACAAGAGTATAACCCATAATAAGGAATGATAGTTAACGAATACCTTAGTAGATTGGTGACTGCTAATATTTACAAATCTTTTAATAATACACTTAAATGGACAAAAGATATTTGGAAAGGCAATATTCATAACTTTTCGAATGAATATAAGGGTTTTATAAAAGACATATTGGAGGATTTTCTTGTCCAGAATAGATAATCAAGTATCGGTATTTTGAATCTTGTTTCGGCTGAGGATAGTAAACATATGTACGTAATAAGAAGTCACAAAGTTATGAATAATAAATAAGGAAAGATATTATCCGTAAAAGTAGCAGATATCATGATAGAACTAGTAAAAATCAGGTCTTTTTTATAGGTATACAACAAAATCTTATCCAAAAATAAAAATCGAGAAAAATTTGAGTACAAATTCTCAACTAGAACTTATAATTGAAAAGTCGATTTTCAAATAATATTCATGTTAATAACATAATTATTAGAGGCTCTCAAAGTAAAAGGTTGTTTTAATACCTACTTCTCTTTCGTAAAAGTATTATTCGAACACTCTACGTAGCTTTTAAGTGCTTACTCTTTATTTATAGAGCTGGTAGCCGAGCAAAACATGATAATAAATTAGGTATATGCGGTGAAAGCTTCTGAATCATCGTCACCAAATAAATGTATTTCACGCACAATATAATTTCTATTGTTACTAGTTTAAAACATCGATATATTTGATACCATTACGTACTTCAATAGCTTTTATTCCATCAATCGTAATTTGCCGGTTGTAAATGAGCTTCATATATTCTGTGGAAACACGGACGTTATTACTGGGAAACCGTTAATTACACAATTAAATGCATGTTGCAGTTAGGTAACAGTGTTTTTTTTACGAGTATTAATTTACAATGTTCTGCATTGAAAATACGAGGCATGCCTTTTAAGTTCTGTCGTTTCCATATTTCCCGGCAATTTTGAATTTGGAACTGTTCTATATTCGAATGTGTTTAAATTTGGAATCTCAAAACAGTTGAAAGTATTAGGATTAATGATATTGTTTAGTCACAGCATCGATTGGAATCTGTCAGGTTACGTACGAAAATGAATCTTTCTAAGGAAAATGTTCGTGCAATAATTTTCTACAACTTTAGAAGAGGCCTGACACGGCTTCAGTGTTTTGAAGAGCTAACATCTGTGTTCAGTGATGAAGCCCCATGTCTGCGGACTGTCGACCGCTGATATTTCGAATTCCAGCGTGGACATACTAGTGTTAGTGACAAATTTCGCGAAGGACGCCCAAAATCCGCCTTCACTGAAGATAACATCATTGCTGTGAGACTACTAATTCTCGGAGATAGTCATGTGACGTATCGAGAGATAGAGGCTCTATTAGGCATCTCAGGGACAACCATTCAGAAGATCTTGCATGAAGCGCTTGGTATGAGAAAGCTAGTTTGCCGTTGGATACTGCATCTGCTTTCCGACGATCACAATGCGGCCCGCGTCAGATGGTGTAAGAAAACTCTGCAAAGGTTCAACCGAGGACAGTCAAATCACGTCTACGATATCATCAGTGGTGACGAATCTTGGATCTATGCCTACGATCCTGATTCCAAACAACAATCTACAATCTGGGTCTTTCAAGACGAGCCAAAGCCGACTAAAGTTGTTCGTTCTCGAAGCACTTCAAAGAAGATGGTGGCCACGTTCGTTGGAAAAACCGGCCATGTTGCGACTATTGCACTTGAAGATCGTAGAACGGTTAACGCAGAGTAGTATACCACAGTTTGTTTACCACAAGTCATCGCCGAACTTCGAAATTCTAACTCAAAGCGACGCATCATCCTGCACCACGACAACGCAAGCTCACACAGCGCTCGTCAAACGATTGAGTATTTGAAGCAGGAAAAAGTAGAAATTCTTGACCATCCTCCATACAGTCCTGACCTAGGCCCTAACGATTTCTTTACATTTCCTAAAATTAAGAAAAGTCTTCGTGGTCAAAGGTTCCAGTTCGGTGAAGAAGCAGTCGACGCTTTCAAGTCAGCCATTTTGAACACCCCCACTTTAGAGTGGAATAAATTTCATAATAACTGGTTTGAGCGAATGGAAAAGTGTATTAAGCTACGTGGTGAATACTTTGAAAAACAATAAAAAGTACTATAAGGTTCTAGTTGTGTTTTTTTCTTCAAACGACAACAACTTAAAAGGCATGCCTCGTATGACAGATTTTATTCCCATAACTGAAAAAAGCAGCTCGGAAAAAAATACTGTTGCTAGTCTTTTATCTAAGTCGGTATGGTAGCGTTGGGAGCGTCCAGCTTCCTCGCAAAATCACATAAAATAAATTCCCGATAGAATCGCGCCTATATAACCAAAACAGAGACCGAGAATAAAAAGAAAAACGGTAACAAGTACGAAAACCCTCATTCCATCACAAATAGATCCGAGTTCAATGCCAAACAATATCTCCGCGGGACAGTCATAACACGCCGTCTCGCAGCACTTACCACATTTATTGCTGACAGTTTGGAAATAATAAAACATAGCCAAGGAACAACACGGACCTAATAAAGGAGATAATCTACAGAGAGACGGAGCTAAAAACTATCTTCTTGTGCTAGATGGTAGCATAATCCGCAATGTCGCGCTAAGCCCCGGATGGCCCCTAATGATTCGCCGCGCAAAGATAATCGGAATTGCCTAAGAAAATAACCGTTGCGACGGAATTGCAACGTACTCTATATAAATGCAATCCTGCAATCGATTTTTTTATCCGTTCAAATAATCGTTTTCCAGCGTAGCTTCGATGTAGCTTAGGTTCTGCGATGCGACAAAAGCTCCTAAGTGTTTTATTCCGTCGGTAAAGGCATCTACGCATATCTATAAGGTAAGTAGGTAATTATTCATGACCATGAATAAAATTGCAGTACCTAGGGGTTTAAGAGAAAATCCCTGCGTAATAGCGAGTAAGTAAGCCACCTGGGTGTAGAATTCTGGTAAAAACTTGCGTGTAAATCACTCCTCTACAACCATAAGGGAAGAAAATCTACGCCTCGACGGATACGCATGTGGTTACGCAAAAGAAACAATTGCGTCGCAAAAATACAGCGACAAAACTGAACAAAAACAGAAGTAAGCAAGTCCGCAAAAAACTGAAAGATGAGTGGAAAGAATATAATGGTACACGATTGTTTTGATTTTATGTTGGAAATGAAACAAAATACAGTTACATCCGCTGAGCATCGCGTAATATTCGAAAAAGCAACGTATAAAATGGATACGATTTTGTTCAAAGATGACCAGGCAAGTTATCGATAGTTACGCATCATTTCATATATTCACTTCGCTGCTTGACGACAGAAGCTGTATAGCCACAGCAAGTACGAGCGTATATAAAAAAACAAATGTTGCTAAAAATTTGCAAAGCGCAGTTTTGTACAAAAGTTGGTTCGTTTATATGGAACAACGCTTCTTTGTAATTAGTCCACTCTGGCAACAGAGCAGAATAACGCCGCGCAAAAAAAAAACAAAACATTAATCACTTACATGCGGTACAATAACGATAAATATCACTCCACTTTACCCAAAGCTTTTACTATCCGACATTACGAGAAGAAAAAACGTTTAATAAACGAAACATCGCCACATAACCACACGTCACACTAACGCTTTCAATATTGGTTTTAGACACATATGAAGGTATTTTAGTATGTGAACAAAAAACATCGACGCAAGAACAATGTCAATATAACAGGAAACGATTTGTAGCAATCTCAGGGTACGACACTTTGCGTCAAGCGCCGTCAGTCACGCCGCCTGTTTCCCTGAAACGTTCAGTAATACCAGTTCCCCTTTGTTGATATTCACGAGAAATGTATTTAAGAAGTATATCAAGTTGTTTGTTAGTTTAGTAGTCAGCTTAAGTTGCTACTACATTTGCGATTGACCTATTCATAAATGACAGAAAGGGACGTAAATGCAAACGCTGCATCTTTTTTCATGTAGTTATACTGATAGATAGATACCTACCTTCTTTCACCTGAGGAAAATAAAGGGAATGTTTGCTAACGATGACCGTGTCACGACAATAAGGAAGATGTATCCGACGATGTTCACAGCATCGATTGGAACAAAATACTTATCCACAAAACTTATTAGTGTTAGAGTTAAGGGTATAAATTCTCTGCTAGATTCGTTTAAGTAGATTACTATCAAGTTTGTAAGACCTAAGAACATTCTATTCGACGTCATGGTGAACACTTGGCACCAAATAAGCTACGTGTCTCCTATAAACAATATGTACGTGTTTCGTTCGCGTGAGATTTCATTTTGAGCGGAAAGAGCTCTGCGATCGCAGCACACCTGGAATTGATCCCACCGTGAGCTCCCTTCGAGGTGCACCGACAAAGTAACCAGATTAAAGAGTGCATCTGTGTATAAACTGCCACATATTGCGAGACATTTTCTGTGAAAGTCGATTTAACTCACTGAATAACCAGATTACCTCTGAATTGTACTATCAGGAAAATTATTTGTTGTACCAGATTGACACTACAGTCCGTTCGTCAAGAGAATGCGTTCCTGACTGTCAGTTGGACAATTTCTAGTAGTAATAAGTAGTGATGCAACGAATACGCATATTCTTATTCGCCAAATACTTTCATGATATTCATAATTAGTGACTTCCTAAAAATCACTTGTAGATATTAGGATGCATTTATAAAATCATAAAACTTTCTTATCTTTTGTTTATACCTATCCACAAATTGTGGCGACCTTTTAGTTTTTGTTTGTAGCTAAGTTGCTAGACGTGGGCACGTATTTCGCGAATAAGGATCCGTTACAAAGAAATTTTCTGTGTGTTAACTATTTTTTAATCGACTTGGTACTAAAAATGTTTTTAAATTGTTAAATAACGTTGTCCCGAAAACGTGAGAAAAGTGATATTTGGTTGGAGACATTTAAAAAATTGACTCGAAAATATTTCTCGATAACATCTTCCAACATGGCCTCAAAAAGGCTATTTTTAAGAGCAGAAAATGAATCGTTTGTCGCCAAAAAACTTGCAACTATTTTTTTTTTAAATAAAAAGTATCCTTAAGTAGTTATTAAATTACATGTAAATATTTATATTGCATGTTTTTAATTTCCTTTCATCTTTTTTGACTAATAATTGCGTGCTGCTCCAGTAGAATCAGGTATTCGTAATCGTATTCGGCGAATAGTACAATCGGTATTCGTATTCATAAAAGTAGTATTCGTTACAACACTAGCAATAAGGATCTTATTCGCAAAACACATATTCGCTAGTATGAAACTGACAGGAGTCAAGAACGCATTCTCTCGATCTCGATTGTACGTAAACTGGCTGTGTTATACCCATTGCAGTCGACAGTCAGATATTGACAGATGTGATTTGAATCTTGACAAACAATTTGCTCAGCAAACATTTTCCCCGATTAAAGTCAGCAGATAAGTGCGTCTAGTAGGTACTGAAAGCGTTATTTTCACTTTCAAAACAAAAGTAAAATCATTTTATAAATAGAATAAAAGTTCAGAAAAACAGCATGGAATAAAGTTATATCATTTCCCCCAAGTCATCGTTGGGTAGTCACGCGCACATTAGCCGCGCTCCACACCTGTCGGCGGCATTTGCCGCGGGGGACCTCACTACTAACTATTTCTTTGTATTTCTCCCCACAACTTTATTTTATTCTTCTCCAGGCACCAATAGAGCAAAACGAATCTCGTTTGTCTGAAACCGCTTACTTATAAGAAATTTATATTTACACAGCGAATATTTCAGCTGTAAAAACTAAACTGCGAATTACAAAAAAGAAAATGAAGGATCACTAACATTCGTGTGTTTATGCTTCATAAAAAGTGACATTGATTTTTTGCTAAACATCAAAGATATTTTTTGTGGTAGACTATTTTTTTGCATTTTTATGTCCAAACGGTGAATTCGTCCCCGTATGAACGTTCGACGCCAGCACACGGCATAATTTATCATGATTGATTCGTTCACCTTCGTGTGCTGGTGCCCCAGAGACTCTCGCTTTGATTTATCACATATCTATAAATTACCACTTACATTGTGTACCTATTTATCATCTGAACGCCTACGTATAAATCACCTTTAACCTGATCTTCTTTTGGGCACGGCAACAACTATTTTCATATGTTTTAATAACTATTCTTCACAGTTGTTTATGATGTTTTCTCGCGCAACAGTAAACTTGGACGGAAGAGTTTCAGACATGTACACGTTCTAAGAATGGAGTGAAGAACAAAACATGTTACCGGGTGCTTTTACGGCGGAATGTGTGTGTACATTACACAGCTGAAATGAGCATTTTATGAAGAGTATTTTAAAATGCAGTTTGAAGAATACGAAAACATACATACATCATGATCATCATGGCTTTAAAGCGATAATAGTCTGCAGTATGGTTTCATACCATACTGCAGACTTTTAACGCTTTAAACCCCGGGTCGAACTTATTTTACAAACAAATCGATGTCCACTCCGTGAAAAGCAGTAGGTAGGTACTTACCTAAATAAAATTATCAAATATTACTTATATGATCGGTAATAGGTAGTTACTTGTCTGTATTTGCATATAAATTCTGTAAAATTTAGGGCACTCTGCACAAAAAGGTACGTTTAAAGATCGGTGCATAAAATCCGTATAGGGGGTACTATAGGAAACAAATGCAACAGCTACGGACATAAATAATGTAACTAACAGGTAGGATTGAACAGATTAAAGAATCGTACCACGATAAAGTTTACTCGCACAGACAATTGTGCAGGTAAAACAGAAAATTCAGCAATTTACTTGCGCAATTCATACACAAACCGCTCGTATTTCATATGTTTAAGCTCTTTGAGTCGGTGAGGAGCTTAGAATTATATCAGCCGCTCCGTGGAGTCACGCCCGACGTATGTAGGTAAGTCTCTACACACGTACTCCTCAATACTAATTACGTATTCCGAAAACAAACTTCCACTTATTTAAAAAAAAAACACGTTTTAAAGACTTCAATTAATCGAAGGTATCCTCGATCCACTCGATCCTAACAAACACATTACAGCGACCCATCCACTTTCGTTACCGACTTTACTCCCTAATTCTATATTATCTACAGTAGACAAGAAGTACCTACGTGATCCCAGTATAGGGAAAACGTTTCAGTGAAAATCGACCTCCATGTACACTTGCAAGAACTTGACTGAATTACGAAAAAGCCTCTTTACAAACAGAAATCTCTATTAAAAGTAGCGAATATAACAAGATGACCACGAATCCAATGCTATTATATATTTACTACATGCGACATAACATGCGTAGTTACAATGTATTTTATGGTTACAACACTATAAAACCCGTCTTGGCAACAGAAAAACGTAGAAAAAATATATAAATGTTCAGTATGGCGATCATATTCGTAGCAATAAGTAACCATAAAGACGGTATTTCATATAAGCGAAGTGCCTTGGTGTTACGACTTGCCGGGAACGTGAGCTGAAAGGCTTGCGAAGACAGCGTTTATTGGTACACCTGCTTACGGCGAACATTTCGACCAAGTGTTTTAAAAGGTTGTCAAGAGCGACAGGCGAGTAGTTCCGCTACCTGGCCAAGTGCAATAGACTAGTCAAATTTAACACAGTATAAAAATGAAACGCCAGTACCTACATAGACATATATGTATAGATATGTAGACGTTATACAGTCAAGACAGTCGACGTTTAATCTCTGTTTGCGAGTGTTTCAGCAAAAAACATTAATGGTAAAATCGTTATGTACATTTTTTGCTTCACACCGGTCAAACATATGTCACAAACAGACTGGCCGGCGATAGCATTCCGATTTTATTGTTCAGTCAAGTGAACATCGGAAAATCTAATAAAAGCCGACCATTTTATATTCACGTAGGCGAATATTTGATACCTAGCTAAAATAGTACTTGCTGGCTACATTGTTCTTACTGTGTTTAAGTTCTAATTGAACAGTACTTAGTATTCTAGGAACAGTTGTGTAAAGTGCAACACAAAGAGAATAGTTTTCATGCTAAAATATTACACCTTTGAAATTTAATTCAAAAATCATTTTTCCTTTGAAAACAAAAATATAGCACGCAGTATTCACGTTGTTTGTACGTATATGATACAGCATTAAAGTAAAATAATGTACGGCATTCGTATTCATACCTATATTATGTATGTCTTACGGTTTTTCATTTGCACCACGACCCGTCGCAGTGGTGTACGATTTATTACAACTGTATTTAAAATTGCAACACAGTATCCCATAATAGCAATATTAAATCATAACCTAGAAGCACCGCAATAACTCTTTCCCCTCATTCAATGTTTTGTGCGACAAAAAACAACATCTTATGTTTTTCTTTCATTCCAAGAGCTATTGAGAATTACAATAATAATTGTCCATTGGTATTTGTGGCCCGTTGGATAGCCGAAAGTATCCCTACATAAAAGTGTTTACTATGCGAGACAGGTCGCATATACAAAGTATTTTCATCGTATCAAAAATATTCCATGTTGCTATGGTATCGCTTTAGTTCTGTCCGTTATTACAATATACAGCGCGGAATCTGTTGGGGCGCCGTTTTAACTTACACCATATCAGTTACGTAGTACATTACAATTGCACGTGAGCTGAAAATGCTAGTGGGGAAATTGAAGACACCCCGGTTGTGTTCTATATTTTAACACCTGCTGCGGTGGCGAGGAAACTGCTAATTTCAACAAAATTAACTGAAATCTTCGAGATTTCGAGGTGTAAAATTTTACGTTCAGGATAAATTAATGAACAATTTCGCCGGCACAAACATTCCTTTAAATTTAATTTCAACTGGTTTTGAAGATTCTTTGAATAGCCACACAGATTCAGCAGCCGGTCTGCTCTTATTTCATTCACAGGTTTTAATAATGAATCTACGAGATGTCCTTTGCAAGGGTATGCCGTAGTGTGCCGCTTTATGAATGAATTGAAAAACTCAGAACCGGGCTTTCATATTAATCTTGTCTTATTAAATGACAATTTGGCTTTTTCATTTCGGCTTTGTAAAGATGCAATGTATATGAATTATGATTATATTTCCATTGCCACCTTTGGTGGTGAGGTTTACACTTAAGACAGCTGTGTAATGGTCGCGGTTGAACAATAATATCCTCGTTATTAGTATGCACACCGCCGCGCGCCGCCAACGCAGCGTTGCGGTGCTACTTCATTAATTAGCGAAGCTTCAACCACTTCAGCTTTGCGTTTACGTTGAAGAATTTAAACGTTCCACTAATTTCACTACTGGAAATCTCACAAACCAACTCGCGAACAAGTTGGGACGTTAATTTATAAATATATTAAAGAGAAAAGTATATTTGCTAAAACGGACAGTATCCGACAGAAAAATGAATAATTTAAAATAATAAAGAAGGAAATGCTACTTTGGGCGGGTCGTAAAACTTTATTAAAAATATATTTTTATCACATCCTAAAATGTAGGTAGCCTCACTGCTATTTACCTAACACCTTTAAATGGAACGAGATTCATATTTTGGCGGTACGCACTGCGCACGCGGTAATTCCACGGAGATTATATTTGTATATGGTATAATTTGAATAATAAATACATATGTTAAGAAGGAGAAGCAACCTTTACGGTAAGTATAGGTTGCTTCCTACCTATGAGCTTTTATTTATCTTATTTTGTGCATTAGCGCTGTATTTAACGAACCTAAAGTAAAATATAGGTATAACTTTAAATCTTAGTTGAAGTTTCAAATTATGGATGAACTCAACGTAGTAAACTCCAAGAATTTGCAGCGCGGTCGTTTTGACAAACTCAATTTTGAAACAATAAAAGTACTTCCACCGACTTTATTTTCGCGACGAACACAACACGGAAAAGTTTCGTCTTTCAACTTGACGAAACGCTGCATTTGTTCAAAAGTCGTATTTACTGCTGGCAACTTGTGTGTAACGGCATCTTACACCCTCCTTCACAAGCCATTACGTCGCCGCCCGCTCATCGGCGCGCACTGCTGGCCCCTTACAATCTCTCTCATTAACTAAACTTTCAACATTAGCTAATTTACCCGGCGGAACCGCAGCCCTCCTTATTGGCTTCACACATACAACCTGTACCCGCATTAAAAACAAATATATCTCGTTTCGAAAATTACAATTCCGCTCTCAATTATTCGAATATATGTATTTCGAACTTACTATTTATTATTTCCCGGCCAAATACGTCACGCAGAGATCGAAGCGGGGCTCGTTACTGTACAAATATTTATCTATAAAAAATATGAATGGCATCGTTACGCTACAAAAGAGCAGTGTTTTTACTGAAGGTAGTATTATCAATCATAGCATTTCTCGTGACATAAGTGGACCCTCCTCATACGAGCTCAAAGTTCCATTACTCATGGCGCCACGCCCAATACTGATACGCTCTCCTCCAACCCTAACCAGTCTGACAATAACCAGTGAAACCGTTACTTAGTGCGGGCTCAGACAAAGAAACATCGGGCGGTACGAATGTGATAGTTTAGCGAACGAATATCTGAATTCAATCACTCAGCTGAATCAAGTTACGAGCAAGTTACACTGTTCTTTTATTTCACTGAATGAAAGGCGATTTATATTCCAAAAATGACTTTCTAAATTCTTAATTTATCACCTGTCTGCCCCGTTTAGAATAGGCATTTAAAACACCAATTAAAATAACTAATGGTGCCTAGAGAACGCAAACTTTAACGCTTCTAATTTTCAACTCCGTCTGTAGTCCACAACCACCTTTTTGTAGATCTTTTGCTTAGTCAAGTTTGAAACTCACCTATCTGTATAAAACGATGCGATCAGTTCGAACAAGTTCCTTGAAACAAGTGCCCGATAACTGCGGAAAAGTTAAACCTTTTAACTTTTAAAGGATTTGCACTAAATTCGAAACAACTATTAAAGTTGGTTCGTTTGGCAGTAGTTCAAGATATTATTTATTCCACTCAAAGACATAATACCGTTGCGCTAGATATCTTGCCACTTATAAACGTTAGCAGTGAAAGGTGACGACATAACATTTAACGAGGCAGTTTCGCCGTAAATGCAAATGTTTCGAATTAATTATTATAGTGTTTTTAATTAGTCGCTTAGAGCATGTCTCGGTAGGCAGTATTGGAGCGCTCCGCTCGTCCGCTCCGAGCGCTCGGCCGACTAGCGTTGCTCTGTTTTAATTAAACTTACGCCCGGCTGGCGATAGCTTTCTGTATCTCCCTTTTATAGCCTACAATTCAACTCGAATATTTGTGCACAATCAAAAAATCATTAGAATGTAATCAGGCGAGTAATCAACGTCACCACACGAGTTACGTTAAGAGCAGACGAGCTTAATATACACAAACGAGATGGGGTGAAGTGATTTTTATGACGGCCGAGGCGAGTGATTCCTGGAACTTATGGCGCCCATAAACCCGCTCGTGTCGACTTGACGATTTAGCAAAAATTTCGCTTCTCGCCCGGCGTCGCCGCATCGTCTGTAGAAATCTTTCAAATTACCCGAATTCGTCTCGTGAATGGCTGTAAACGACAAGGAAAATTGTAGTAACGTTGTGATATTACAAATACAATGATATAACGAGGCTGCGATAACTGGCGTTTTACACAATTTACCATCAGTTCAATTTATAGAATCAAAATTTATAACAGTGGATTCAATTGAAATTGTAAATTGTTTCCTGTAATGGCGAATTTGTTAAATTAATTGTGGTAGAGCCTTTATAATTTTGCATCCAAATAGTAGGTCAAACAAGGGACAAAAAGCAAAAAAAACTCAGAAGAAACGATGTCAACAACGTTTGAATCCGTAACTTCCACTTTGTAGCATATTTCCAGCTAATTACAACCCGAATGCAATCAGAGCGTAGCAGTCGGCACAGATTGTTTAGTAAAGGGCAATATTTAATAGAAACTGTCAGTAATCCTCGGCAGGCAGTGCACTCGGGCGCGTCCTCATCACGAATTCCCGAGGGCGCAACGTTAAATGTAGGCCACCAAGTTCCCGCCGCCCGCCAAGCGGAATATTGCTTTGTCACTTGGCGACATCGCACAGCTTCTCTAAGCCCAAGTAATTGGAAATAGTTGAAATAGACGACTTATAGCAACAAAGCTCCCCCCCAGCGCCGGCACTGCCTCGAACATCTCAGTCCGGACTCGCATTGTCGCCACCAACTAAACTCCGCGGAGGCAATTTATGTCTCCGAGATGTTACGCCCAAACTAACGAGCGTCCTATTCCAGGAAAAAACTTTCCCAACAAAAACACCGGCTTTATTTAATTAAGACTCTTAATTCCAAATATACCTAACAGTAAACAAACAATCAGGAAGTCTAATTAAAACAGTCGCATAAATAAACGATAACAGTCACCTAGGGAACTAGGGGTCGAATGAGAACACCGCAAAACACGGACGCAAGGAGACCCGACCGGGTTAAAAAATAAAATTTGATGGTGGTTGGTTTGTTCGCTTAAAAAATAAAATTTTATATAGATCGTAACATAGCAGCATTTCTGAATAAGGTAAAGGTTTAAAAATGTGTCGAATCGAATTGGTAAATCATAAAATACTTTCATATAAAATCAGTGAAATAAAATTGAATGTACTGGAAGACGTTCTTGGGCACTTTATGTACTTTTTACAATGCCCTAACTAACTAAGCTTTAGTGATGTCACTCACAAAACTAGAAACTAAAACTCAGTGAAAGAAAATGCCAAATGTTGGCAATATTGTTCATAAATGCTGATATGATAGAATCAACTCAACGTCGAGGCACAGAATATTACAAACGAGAGTAGACTAGAACAAGTGTGCATATTATAATATACCATACCTTCCATGCTCTACTATCAAAGGTAGCCTAATCATTCCAAGCACGTCTATTTCATGAAACAAAACATTGCACTCCCATAATTAAGCGATCTTTATTTACTTTGTGAATTAATATGGTTAAATACTTTATACAAGCTAAAACTAAAATATATAATTATGTACCTACAAGCGTGACGGTGCAGCAATTTGAGCCGCCCCGTTTTGTTACGAAATTACTGGAATAACCTGCTTTAATCCGGCACAATCCTTATGTTATTGAAACTGCTGAACTACTAATACGATGACCACTTCTGGTAAAGGCTATCCTAGTTTATAAAAAAGGGGAAAAGCTCATTAAAAGCGTACAAAGTTTTTGGTGCCCCAAAAACTTTGTCCGAACCGCTGTCAATGAGTAAAATACCCAAAAGGTCGAATGGCAATGCTGATTTCAATATTGTTATTATTGTAAAATCAAGTTTTCATGAAAGAAAAAGATGACAAAACTCTTGAAATAGGTAGGTAAAGGTGCGTATTATGTCAGCTTTGAGATGCGGTTTATCCATCGAGATATGTTAATAACATTATCCGATGATTATCATGTATTGCATAATAATGAGATTAGGATCATAACATCAAGTGTCTGGTTGATTGATACCAGGCTTACGCCGCAGCCAATCAATTAACCATGAGCTAAAACCGAGTACCTAATTACATTTCGACGCGTACTTACGTTATATTTCAGTATCTATGAACACAGGCTTCGGCTAATTGATTTATTGGGAAAGCTAGATATTTTCTAGTTAGTGTTTGCTACTTCGTCTTTACAGGGTCAAATTCAATTAGTATACAGTATGTTATCTAACGAAGAGTGTTCCCGTTAACCTGCAATAGTATAGCGTATATTTAGGCAAAAAAAACTGATTGTATATTAAAAAAAAAAAATTGAAACGGAAAAGTAACTCTCCGTACACACACACTTCTCACACTTGTCTTTCTACGTTGAAATACAAGTGTTCGTGTAGTGTTTATTTAAGTATCAATTAAAAAAAAAAAAAAAAATATTTTATTGTTAATATTTTCTTAGCATGTATGGACGCTATACTGTTGCGGGTCAACGGAAACACCCTTTGTTAGTTAACATACTGTATGTATGTAGTTATCATGTTTAGATAACGATACCTATCACGTCTGCGCAGTTTCGCTAGATAATTTAATTTGACCCTGTATTCACAGTAGACATGGGGCATTGTTTAACCAGTGTGCCAACACTGCATTGAGTAACAAAAGGCAAGTTCTTGCCATTATTTGCTTGGTCGCAATTCCAACTCATGCCTAGGGCTCCGTTACCTACTGAAAATATCCCCAATATTCATTATAATCATAAATCTTTATTATTTATCTCAACATCATATTACACAATCTTAAATAGAGAAGGGTGTCTGAGGTAGGAGGATCCTGAGTTACAGATCACCCGGTTCTCTTAGATAGGACATGTTAATTTACAAAACAATAGAGTCAAGATAATGTAGGTATATCATAAGTTTTTTTATTTTTATTAAGAAACTAAATCAAAGAAAAGCAAGGAGCAACACTCAAAGGAAGCAACACTCAAAGGAATAACAATTTATGTACTTATATTATTATTCACTAGCCTGACAAACGGACCTAGGACCTACCACTCGACTACCATTCGACCAAAGACGCAGAAGATAACAGACTATTCTAGATTAACTCCAGGCTTTCGAGCGTTAGAACTCGGGAATCAATATTAATGCAATCGTAGCGAAGGTAATATGTTTAATGCTCAGCTCATGTTTGATATAGCAAGAAAAGCAAGGAGCAACACTCAAAGGAAGCAACACTCAAAAAGCAACACTCAAAGGAATAACAATTTATGTACTTATATTATTATTCACTGGCCTGACAAACGGACCTAGGACCTACCACTCGACTACCATTCGACCAAAGACGCAGAAGATAACAGACTATTCTAGATTAACTCCAGGCTTTCGAGCGTTAGAACTCGGGAATCAATATTAATGCAATCGTAGCGAAGGTAATATGTTTAATGCTCAGCTCATGTTTGATATAGCAGCGGCATATTACATACTCAGTACAGTGCTTAAGATTTAAGCAACTGAAGTCATTACCGGAGCTGCAGGATTACTGCTAAGACGCACCAAAATCGCTGTTAAAACGCGTATAAGCCTGAGTGATACAACTCATAAGTTTAATCAAGATTTTCTTCCTCTTAAGATTTTGCTAACAAAAGGGCAAAGTGACGCCAATTTAGTACGACATCGTTATTCCAAACACCGAACACGTTTTAGGTAAATGCACCCCGAAAGGCCCGCTCAAAATTGCTATTCTGACTACCCGCAATGGAGGATAATATGGAAATACACATTTACAACAGTATCGACGTTTTCGACTACTTCAAAGCCCATTATGCGTGACAAAATTGATCATGACTTTTGACCACGAGTGCGTCGTTCAACAAAATTAGAATCGTCTCCATTTAGATTTGCATACTTATTTCCTGTTATACTTGTACACGATTTGTGAATTCAATTTCAGCAAAAAATATGCCAAAGTTTTTGTAAAAATACAGAGAGTTACGAAATATAAAAATATTTCGTAGCTCTCTGAGTATAAATGAAAGCAGATTTTAATTCTGTACGACTAGTGACGTAAAAAAAATGTAACATAGAACTTTTCTATATAATATTTTTTAGCTCAGTGTCCCAGAAATAAATATAGCCAGCTTCAAGTCTAATATTGTAACATTAATCATATGCGATAGTAAGTACGTGCCCACTACAGTACTTACTATGTTCTAATATAAAAGTTATAACAGAACGTTTTTACTGTAAATAAAGTGGACAGACAAAGCCGCAAGAAAAATATGTATTGAACTATGAATAAAATAAATGTATGAAGAAAACACATAAACTTGCTGAGTGTACTATTGTATATTTTATTAACGGATTTACGTACTTCAACATTCTGCTCTTAGGAATAAAATATAAAGGTAAAAAAATATTTTTGTCGGCGCCAGATAAACCTAAATAAAAAATACGAACTATGTTTCAAACATTCAAAAGTTTGGACGCGAAACCATCAATCGTTATTCTGGTATCAAAGTGATTTAGAGAAATGAAAGAGCGACATTTTTTAATATTGAGGTACCTACGTAGAATATAAAAACTGTCATGAATTCATACAATACAACAAAAAATAAAATCATACGCGACGCAAAAGTCGATATTCCAAGTTTTTCATGATTAATTGGTTGTACCTATTACAGTGAGATGAGAAAATCCTTATCTTAGCACCACGTGGTCGCACGCTGATCAGTATGCTTGTCACGCGTGTAAGTACCGCGCCACGTCTCACCACCACCAGCTGCAATAAGCTGAAATTGGTACGTGGCCCGGAGACACAATATTCTAGCTCGTACCTAAATCGACCTCACGTTTTATCATTACTGATAATATAATCCATCTCACATTCAGCAGTTACAACACGCACTATTTCATCGAACATAAATACCGAGAATTAGTATTCAAAGCGTGTGAACTAACACAACGCCGCGATTGGAAACCGGTTACTTTAACATTTATTGCATTGCATGAATTCTATTACGGATTATAGAGGTAATACTAGAACCTAAAGCGAGCTATTGTCTCGGCGAGACGGCGATAGGGATGAGTAGCTTAAACGGATTATGGCCCCCGGGGACGCCTGATTATTCTAATGCTTGATTTACGATGACGCGATACGGGAACACGACGCCGACGACCTGCTTACCTAATAGACGGAGTACACTCAAAATGGACAATTTATAGACGCCACGTGTCTATACAATCAATTTCCAACGAATCCCGGCGACAGGGACAGGGAAACATAGTGAAATATGAGACCCACGTGTCAGCGCCGAGAAGGGTTTGACCTCCACTACGAACACAACGCACGCGACCGGCAGTCGGCAAAGTTTCCACATTACGTATATTTACAAGAGAGAAAAAGACATTTAAATGCGGGTCGCGGCTGTGATTAGCCCAAGGACCGGATCGCCTGCCACCCTACGACCCTACATCTGCGCACGTGAATTGAACGATTCCTTCAGCTGCCGACGTTTTCACAGTATGTGCCTTTTTCTAAGTCGTTTAGGATAATAAAATAACTTCCGAGGGCCCTTACCTCGATATAGGCTGGGGATCCATTTCAAATCTACATAATGCTTTATGCTACATGGTCGGCTGACAGGTAGATTCATGATAGGTTTCGAGCCATAAACGCTTACACATTTATCGCATAGGCGTTGTTAAGTCAACGCCATTAATATCTACCATGCCCGAACAAAGTTTAAAAGCTTATATTTTTATGACGTTGACCCGCGTTCACATATAAATTTTTTATACTGTAATATCCTGTCAACCTTACGCCTCAAGTTCATAGACGGTAGAATATTTGTGCTTCATTTGTAGTCATATCTGTGTAACCCTTTAGTGTACGGAACAAAGAGACAAACTCCTCACACAATGTAGTTTATGGACAGTATCACTGTAACTTTGAGACTGCGGTTAATTATAGACATAATATTATCAAACATACACGAGTAGGTAATGCAGGTACATGTTCGTAACGAAAGATGAGATGTTGAAATCGTTATAATAGCGTTTAGATTATCAAGCGTTTCTTACTTATTCGGAAAAGTACCCAATAGTTAATCAAAATATTGAGGAGTATAAACTGTTTTCCTTTAAATAATTCGCCTTTTAAGATCGTTGACCGGTGCTTCAGATCAACAAATTATTTTCCTTTCTCGGAACCATAAAATATATTCTTTCTCTTTGCGCTTGAAATAAATCGAGATAGCTTCCTCCGTCTCATTATAATCCTTAAACTTTTTCCCCTCGGTTTGTCAGAATAAATAAAAATTGTTTTAGGTAAATCTGGAGAAAAACCAGAGGCTTTATTTGTGCGTGTTTTTAGAGTCCTTTAAATTTCGTCTTAATTTTTGTCTCAAGTCTAGTACAGTTTAGAAAAAGCCTGTGTTAGGCACTGTAAAATAGGACTAGGGTATGTGGAATATTGAAAGTAGTAATTGGTCTCATTGTGAGTACATACTTGACAGACAAAACCGCTGCAAAACGAAGCGTATGTAAGCCAACATGTCGATTCGCTGCAGTCAATAGCCGTTCGTTTTTTGAACGTCCATTTTCGAATTCATTTAAATGCAACATTTCCAGTATATCTATCGTCGCAGTCCCCCGAGTGATCATCTCTCAACCCCCGGCTACGATTGAAAACATCGTGCCACTTGTAAATCATGGTTTTAACAGGGATCTTTTGACATAAATGGGCCCATTTCATTTATTAAAATGGAAGAATCTTTATTTAGGCTTGGCTAGTATTCAATCGGCTTAATTATGGCAACGGTGGCAATTTTATTTTCGGATTTTTCGGATATTATTTTGAAAAAGCAATCGCTGTGCGCTACAGCGCTAGGGATCTATAATAATTGAATGAAAATTACATAACTCAGGTCTATATATTACTTACATAAATATCACTCTATAACTGCACAAACCTTATTTGGGTTTCTTCCGTAGGTATCCTAATTTTACCCAATTCCGCTCTTATTAACTTCAATTTAATATACAGAGCTGCGATATTACGTACGCTCCAAGTAACGAGTCGTTATTTTAATAATGACAAAACGTAGGTAGGTACCTGAGTTGGGTTGGTTGTCGGAGTTGGGCCGCGCCGAGGGTGCTCCGTCGCGGGCCTCCACCTCCAGGGCGTACGCCCCCTGCTTCTCTCTGTCGAACACCACTTTCGTGAAGATCTCGCCCGTCTGCATGCTGATCTCGAAGAAGTCCTTCCCCTCGTTTCGCGGCGAGTCAACTATGTAGTAGTACACCTAAAAAGAACAAGTGATTTATTCATAAAGGCCGATACACGTTCCGCATATCTTAAGACTTCCGCGTCCTTTGTTTACTCCCACATACAGAAGTAGCGAACCCTTCATAAAAACACGTACGGACAGGCAAATTCGAAAATCCTCTCTACATGCGTCCGTAATAAAACGTTCTGCTGGCATGTCACAAACTCATATTAAAAGTAGTAATATTACACACACGGGGTTACGACGTAACCCATCCACGAAATTACAGTTAACTCTGTGTAATGTGGCGTTTCAATATCCGCAAATGTTATTTAACTGACCTCAAGGGATTTTACAGAACTCGCTGTCATGTACGTCTACTTACATCAAACCGTAGTCAAAAATAATTGTAAAAAAAATATGTGAGACTTCGGTAAGTATACAAATGTCACTTGTCATAAAGATTTCGTTGGTAGCGAAGCCTGCCACCGTTATATTTGACACGCGTCCAATTAGATTCTCTAACTTTTTATCCTCGGAAAAAAAACAGGTGAAAATTATGTCTAACGAAAAAAAATTATGGCTGAAACGGGTGTTGATTTCAACATGATTTGAAATGAAAAACCTTGTTACAAATAAAAAACAACCGATTGCCAAAAAAACACTAAAAATGTGAAAAATAACTTTAATTTCGGAAGTCGGTGTCTTTGCTTTTCAATTTTGGTATTTTGGCCAACGGCTTCCGAAAAAAAAAAACACTGACGAAATGAGAACCTCCTTCTTTTTGAAGAATTCGGTTAAAATAGTTTGAATATATCTGACAGGTGAAGTTTTTGTTCAATTTAGGAAAATAAAATGAAAATGTTTCGATTGTTTTAATTAGTTTCGCGTATTAGTTAGATTATTTAATAGGTGCTTGCACTGTGTTCAAAACCGACCATAACAAACTGAAACTGAATGTATCAATAAAGATGTCTTACTAAACGCGCAGTGCTTCACTAAACGCATCAGTTTAAATAATAGACAGGATTCTGTTCAGCTTGGTGCAAGAGAACTAACTGCCGAACAAGCCATTATGTATACATACCACCTAGTTACATTGTGCACTGGAGTAGATGTTAAACGCAGACTTTAGGTACCCTAATGACGGCTGTAATACATGCATGCAGCTCGGAACTATAACGAAACAGGTTATTAGACTTTGAATGCCGTATTTCGAGCTGTTCCTAACACGGTTTCTAATAAATGACATTTAATGTAAAACTAGACAGATGAATACTACATTTCAGTCAAGAACGTCTTAGAATTCCTGTTCTGTCTATTAACCGTACGAATGAACGTTTAGTTGAGTGCATCTACAACCCAAGTAATAATATTATGTTATCCATATTTGAGCACCGCACAAACTTTTTGAAGGAAGTTGAAACATTTAATATTCAAACGCTCTTATAGGTTCCTATAGAACTTCATGGCAGTGAATAAGGTATTCTAGCGTCTGAACCTAATATGGTAACGTTGTAGGTTAAGTAAATCTTGCTAACACTCCGATCCTCAGGTGTTCTACAGCTGAAAGATGGAACGTCTACGAACTGTACGTCAAACTTAGGAATAACAACTCCAACCCAATTAGTGAATCAAATAACAGAATACTTGGTAAGTTTCAAACGTACCTCATTGTGGGTTAAAAATAACTTAGAAAGAGCGAACGTTGTTTCTTAAAATTAGAGCTTTTTCAATCCAAAAACATGCGTATACGTAATTATATCTTCTGCGACACATAATTAAAATACCCTATAAACTAAATGTTAAGCAAGGTTAAGCTTAAATAAAATTTGTACCAATGGGATTAGATAAAAAGATTTATATTGAAAAATTGCCAAAAGTAGCCAGAGCTGCCACGTGAAAACAAATATGTTCATGAAAGTATTGACATTCAATGTCTAGGACAAAAGCTGATATCAGGGGCAGTGAATATTTAAAGGAGTTCTGACACCGGTGACGGGCGTGGGCAGGCCAGTAACTGTAGTACTTCTAATAACGTTCGGCTTTCAATGAAACTGGACGGACCGAATATCGCCGCGAGACTATAGAAATCGATGAAAATTAATCGCCTCAAGTCTATTACCGCCCACAGACAACCAAGACTTCTTTCTGACGACAACTTTAAGGTTTTCTTCAGCAAAACTTTCGTTAAGAACAAGAATTATTTTGTAAGTAATTAATACATTTAGGAGGGCTCGTAAAAACACCCTGATTTATGGAGGAACAAACAGGTTAACCGTTAACACCCATTAAGAAAGTAATTACTATTTACAACAGAGCGAATATTATGACAATAACAAGCAATTTTCATTTTCTGCCATTACTACCACTTCCGCTAAAATTAATTGAAAATTCAAGAAAATGGTAGATATTTGCGGAGGTATTTTAAATGGCATTTTATAACGAGCAGTGGAATTCAATGCCAGATTGCCGTAGAAAATAAGTATAGAGTTATGTAGGTACCTATTTTATGCCTTGAACTTCACAATCGGAAAAACATCATAAAATGAATTAGTGACTTTTGATGTAATTTTAAAGATGAAGTTTTATTTAAGTATTTAAAAAAAATCAAGTAATAAAAACTAAAACCCAACTACGACTTAAAAGGTATAAACAAGACACCACAGACAGACAAATTAAAAATCCGGAGTCACACGTAATCTATTCGATTTATGCCGCCCTAACACGTGTGACTCCGGATTTTTAATTTGTCTGTCTGTGGTGTCTTGTTTATACCTTTTAAGTCGTAGTTGGGTTTTAGTTTTTATTACTTGATTTTTTTTTTAATTCTTTTGGGGTTATAATATATATATTTTTGAAATGTGCTCATTAAGACCTTTCATTTGATACCCAACATGATACGATTAAACCATTTTTTTTTAAGTTCCTTACTTTATGTCCTCTAGAGGGCGCCATTTTTAATGTGACTTCACATAGCCTATAACCAGCGGACAATCACGACGCTTCTAACGATACCTCATTTGTCAAATTGTGATAAGTGGTTTGGAAGATAGGAGGGAACAGATGAACATACATACATACATACATACATATATACATACATACCGGTCAAAATCATAACCCTCCTTTTTTCTTCGCCGTAGTCGGGTAAAAATAGGTACGCCAATAGCATATACATTGTACATACATTAAATAAGTTTTCATATGAAACATTTAATAATGGAAAGGTTTTCCAATTAAATTTTGCCTCTGTGCCTAGTTTCATAACTCAATGGCTACGAAACGCAATTCACATATTTTCATATGACAGCGCAGTGCAGCGGCGAGTTACAAAGTACACACATATACTAAACGAAGGCAATGTATTTAATTATTCACGATTGCGCACCAATCCAAAGCGCAATCACAACGGGTGAAAATTGCATTTTTATTCCCTGGCGGTCCCGAAAATTATAGGCACAGTAAATTGTAGCAGTTGCATATTTGCACAAAAATATATAACGCGCTGAAGCGCCGTGTCTCTGCATGTTATTGTGGATTAATTAAAATTGTAGGTTTAAATATACAGAAATACTTTACGCAACGGATCTACGCTAGTAGAGCACGTATAACGATGAATAAAGAACAACCAATATTATTATAAGTGAGCATCGATCGTAGCCATTGTGAGGGACCGGACTGTTTATAGCAGACGGCGGCGGCGGCAGCCAACAATAAGACGTTTTACTATCGCATAATTGTATAACGTGAGAGGATTTAAAGGATTTATGTAGGAGACGAAATACCAAAAGCTATAAAATATAAAACGTATGAAAGTGAGTATCATGGAGCTTGAATGCTGATATCAAACCCGCTTTAGTTTACATAGTACATTTGACATTAAAGTTACAAGTACCGACCCGGCCTTATCGGCCCTGGTAGTACGAAAGGTCAACATGGATTGTAGTATGATACATAACAACAAGTCACGCATCAGTAAGTATGTATACCTAATAAGCACATAACCTTTCGTGTATTCTGTACCGAGCAGCTTCTATTACACGTGTGGAAAATTTGCGTTTCGTGTTCGCATTAGCAAAGCGCTGAATATTGACCCCTCTAACCTTTTAATATAATGTATTATTTTGCTCTCGGCTTTACACGTCCGATAAGCCAACTATTGCCAAACTAAGTAACTATCTTCGCGAGTATATTATTTTTAAGAAGATAACTATCTAGCCCAAATATTATATCAACATCAGAATCAAAACTCCGTACAAAGGCAACAAAGTTACTTGGGAAGTTGAAAACTTGTAGGTGTAAACAACGCCAACACTCGAACTATATTAAAAGTGATTTTCGTTTAGGATTAATTCCGGATAGCTTCTATGAAAGCTAAACTACCCTATAAATAATATATTAGTTGCTCCTGGTTACTGCTAACGCTAAAGGAGAAGCTCTTCCTAAACCGATTAAACAAGCAAATTGATTACACTCTAGTCATACTAATACATAGTATAGACTAAAAGGAGAATTGCTACTCCTTTGGTCAATGCAATGCTGAGTGGAGTATAGAGCTTAGCATAACCTTTTTGCTTTAATTTACAGTCAGCTTAAAGGCTAAAATGAAACGAATAGGAGTAGATTAAACGTCACGTAATCTAACTCATTCATATTTTAAATGTGAGAGATACTTAATTATTTAGATGTATCTTAGGGAAATTCTCAACCTAGATAACTTTTAAGAATAGCTACTGTATATATCAGACGTTAACACAAAGAAAATGAATCTCGAGCGGAGGCGCGGGCGCGTATATTATTTAACAGAAGTGGATGAGAATCATACATTGATTAGTTATCATATCATGGTCTGGTCCTGTCCTACAATAACTAACTAGTAGGACCCATAGGTACACAATATACAGTACGTTATCTAACGAGGGGCGTTCCCGTTAACCTGCAATAGTATAGCGTCTATACAAGCTAAAAAAAAAATACCATAAAAAAAATAAAGTTTTTTAATTTTTTTTTCATAATTAAATATTCACAAACAGATATCAAATATTAAATTGATGCGGAAAAGAAACACTCTGTACACGCGCACTTGTCACACTTGTTTTTCTACGTTGAAATACAAGTGTGCGTGTACAGAGTGTTTCTTTTACATATTTAGCGAACGCCCTTTGTTAGTTAACATACTGTATATTATTATGTATAGACCTCCAACTGTCATTAACGGCCATTAGAAGGCCAATCGACAATTGAGCGGATAAGTACAGAGAATAAAATTGTTAATCGAAGCAGAGAATGGATTATGGTACATAGACGGATTTAGTGAACACAGTCAATATTGTTAATAGCAGACAGGACACATGACTGCTGCCAATGCTCTCGACGTACCTAATCCCTCAAACGCCTTTTACGATCGTCACAGACAGTATGGAAGATCTATCGTAACCTCAACCCACACGGAATATATTCTACATATAGTTTCATATGCATTCCTAAAGCTAGGTAATGCTACTATAGGTATCGAGCTGCATCGGTCACAAGAAC
Source organism: Lithophane socia (assembly GCA_947522985.1). NCBI lineage: Eukaryota > Metazoa > Arthropoda > Insecta > Lepidoptera > Noctuidae > Lithophane > Lithophane socia. Next base: position 10,359,836 of record OX383256.1, on the reverse strand, counting down.
GAACGTCGTATGCTATCATTAAAAATTAAAATAGGTACTAAAATAGTAAATAATCATTGATTGAAACTAAATAATTTGGCGGTATTTTACCTAATTTATTTAGAGGAGTGTTTGCGAATTCTAATGCTAATAAAACACCTATACAATGATCTTAAGATCTAACAACTAACGCCACAAAAATAATTAAGTATATTTTATCGAGATATTATTTTTTAAGCTCCCAATTTACAAAGAACCAAAGCGTACCTTTGTGTACAAGACTAACCTTAAGTGTGAGGGTAATAGGGTAATAAAATGGAATTTAATGAATACTATACAAACAGCCAAATGGTTTTAGTTAATTTTAACCTTGGGAAAAGAGATAACTGCGATATTCCTCTTTCTACCCTTTTTTGAAGCACTTGCCTATAGTATTCGAGGAAATTATACCTACATAAGTTACCTTTATTGATAAGTAATCGAGTACATAAAATCACCAGATGCGTACAAATGTTTGTAAGTACTAATGGTAAGCATAAAAACATGCATCAACAAACATACAACTTAACAGTAAAAAAGGAACGCCATTAAAAAACTTTTTTCATAGTTACATGGCTTTCCTCATTTTGAAGAGAGTAGCACACAGGTGTTAAGAAACAAATCAACAGAAAATAATAAATAAAATAGCTTCCCATGATGCAAAAACTACGGCAATGACAATAAACTTCTGTTTGATAAAAGTGGGGACAAAAGTCACAGAATTTGCGTGTGTACCGTGATAGAAATACATTATGGTACACGCATGTCGTCGCCAATACGAAAATGGCAATGATTCAATGTTGACCTACCTATCATAAAAGTTAATTGGACATGACCTTTAGTCACCTTTTATCGGACTGAGGGTTGGACTATTCATAGGGTTGTTTAAATATTTAAAGTTCAATTTAAAATGTTTCGCTTTCTATGTAGAGATTCTGGCCAGCGGCGTGGCATATTTGATGTGCTTTTGTTTTGCTACGTAATGCCGTGATCCGACGGTGCGCCATTTTGCGAACGGACAAGGACGAGCGCGCACGACGCACCGTGCGAAGGTGTACGTGCGGGGAATCGCAGACATCGGAAGTTCCTCGGTGCGCGCTGCGTGGCGGTCTGTGGTCGTCTGCCGTGCTTGTCCGTGTCCGTCCACAAAATCGCGGATCGTCGGATCTCGGCATTACATAATTAATTGGTAGACATTCGAAGTATAAAAGCTAGCCGATGCCTGTTGAAAGCGGAAATATTTTGATAATACTAAAAACTAATAAATAGTTTACTATTTGTATTGTTCCCTGTTGGCCCGTATTTGCCCCAAGAATGAAGTTTCGAATCCTGGCAAGTATACATTTTATTTTATTTCACCAATCGGGTACCCGACTAATGTCAGGTACCTACCCTGACATCGGAAACTGTCTTGCGGAAATCTCGACGTTAGGCAATCTTTAATTGTGAGTGTGAAGAAATGCTCGTTACTTCTGTGTTCGAAGAGACCTTTAAAGAGGGACAGTTTGCGGCTGCTTTTGTTAATTTAACCAAATTATCAACTTATCTTACCTGATTATTCGGGAAGGTTCCATCTTTATCGATAGCGTTGACCTGCGTCACCTTGGTCCCGATGGGTTCTCCCTCCAGCACCGTCTCCTGTTCCCTCTCAGTGAAGAGAGGGATCTCATCGTTCACGTCTTCAAGCATGATGTACACTGTCGCTTCGGAAGCCAGTTGCTGGGCGCCGTTGTTCTGTATATAGAATTTAAAGTTGTCGTTAAATGGTTCCCAAGGAGATTTTCTGCAGAAGGGCTAATTGCAGAGTTATGGGTACCTATTGGCCCCACAATGTAAGTATGTGTGATGTAAAGGATGGATGGAAAAAAACGTTCATCGAAATGCTTGTAACACATTATTTTCATAGGTAATGAAAGTCAAATTTTAAAAAGAAAAAAAAATGAACCCTAGAACTTTTCGCTCGGTAGACTTGCGAGTTTTTCATGAATGAGGCAATGAAATTAAAAAACTTTCATAATTAAACTCCAATTTCACAGAATCGTTCCCAATTATGTGCGTTAGCAAAATAAATTGAATTTAATGGTTTTGGATTTAAATATTACTTACGACCACAGAATTAAGTTGCAACCGAACAATACATAGATCCGAATGTTAAACAAAAGAAATAATTGAATAATAACTCTGAATTTATATAGTTTACGAAATGGAAAATTCAATTAAATCAGACAAAAGACCATGCCCCAATTTCAGGACGTCGTTATGGTTTACTATTTCATTAACTATTCACACAAAGGTATGGGTTTTTAATACAATAATGTACATATAAACGGTAAAGCTCACCTCAACCCGGATCGTAAGATTATATTCCTTAATACTCTCATAGTCGAGTGGATGATTAACTTTTATATCGGCCCATGTAAATCCGTTGTCGGCCCTTTGTTGTAAATAGAATGTGTGGAATTTGTTAGTCTGGGCCGTGGAGCCGGGCATCAGCCGGTAAAACACGGTCGGGTTGTTCTCAATACCCGAACTGAAAATACACAACACGTTATAACAACAGTTTTATATATCTAACAACATTAATATCATAATCATGGAAAAAAACAACTACTTTATGCACATGACGACATCAAATATTGCAAATGTTATTAAATTATTAATTTGAAATAAAAACTAAACAATGAATGCTTTATAGGGACAAACAATTGAACGACTATTTAGTTTTACTGAGCTAGAGAACACAAAAAATAAAATAAACAGCTGATAATTTCTGGTAACTCCTTTACAGTTTGGTAAATCAGAATTTTCTCTTGTAAACCTCAAAGGAATATCTACTAAAATAACGGTAGAGTAGATAAACTCCGTAAACTAACTTTTCATTCGATGAGTTGGTAAATAGTTGAAAGGCCGGGCTTGCCTCCGAATTGTTTGGAAATAATTAGGTGCAATATTTGCGTAGAGCAGTGCGTAAAGGATATTTTTCTTTACCTACATTGCTCATTTTGACTGATATGATGATCCTTTGTTTGATTGTGCGAATAAAAACAAAATTAAATAAGTAGCCTTTTTTTTTTTTGGTGGGAAATTATCAAATCACTTCTCCCGCTCTGGGCGGAGCGGGAGGGCGTGTCAGCCGTGTTCCTTCAGTTGGCTGTATGTTGCCAGAGGCCACTGTAACCCTTTCGGACTTTCTCGCAAACCTGGCAGGCATCGGCCCTAGCAGACCCCGTCAGTTGTGCTGACCTGACATCTGTTTGAGAGGTGAGTGGAACATAACACGCCGTCGCCCCGGGCCTGGTTCTTATCGGACGGCGAGCTACCCATTGCTCACCGTCCGCAGGCCCGCACCTATGGTGCCAGGGAATCGGCCTGGGATTCCCACACCCAGGGCGTCTCCTGCGGCGACAAAATTAAATAGCCTGATTAAACCTTTGGGGTGCTACGGAAAATACAGACGATGTGCATATAAATAGCTACTACAGTTCCCGTCAAACCATTGACAAAAAATATCAGTTGATAGTTTGAGACACTAATTGATCAAAAGCGTGATGAAACTATACAATATTCGAATTACATTGTTCATAAAAGAGCGACTACTATTAATATTGTTTCCGCCAAAATTGAACCTATTGAGAGTTCGCTTTGTTAAAACTGTATTGCGTGCTTACATCTAATTTATTAAATTGAGGCACATTTGCGCTCTGTTGAATTCACTATCGAATGAAATTGATAGTTAACGTTATTAATGTAGTCAACATTACCAAACTGTAAATGAATTACCTAAAGCTTCTGCACTGTTTGAGACTGTCACAGGTTAAATGACAGGGACAAAGGCAAAAAAAAAATATTGAATGGCTCCCATTCATGCCTCAATGCGAGGTGCAATTTGACGTTTGGCGCACTCAATTCAAGGCGCGGTCGAGGCAGCCTCGACTTGAGGCGACTTTTAAAATTAGTAAGGTGAGTTAGTAATGGTTTCGTCTTTGTGTAATATAATATTGTGAGTTTGAAATGTGTGTTGTTTAGGACGAACAGATAGACCATAGAGATGTGAACCAAACTTGCCATCGAACAGCACTCAGTGATTGATGCACTATGAAATTGAACTAATATTGCATAACAGTTACATTATATCATTAATAGCCCGTGGCATATAAGTGATGCACATACATTTATTTATTTGAAACAAACAAGTTTTCTACCGGAATACTTACTTGAAACGCAATTAGGTTTCAATATTACTTAGTAAAGTTACCTATCACAATTATTATTTTGCTATTGAGACCTACAGAACTACTATAATGGGAACAATAATTATGAGTTTTTGATGATTGCAACGAGTTTCAGAAATAGAAAAATAATCAATAAGTCCGTAGTTACCCATGCCAATCCGTTGGTATTAACTAAAAATAAACCATAAAAAAAGTATGGTTCATTTAATAAATTGAACCATTGACCTCTGCGTTAGAAGGATACTTAGGTTTTTAGTAATGTAAATTGATCAAAAACTTAAAAAAAAGGTTTTTTAGCAAAAGATTATATTCCTTAACATTTAACATTGCTAACAGTTGAAAATGAGGTTTACAATATTATGTTAAATAAACTGGTAACTAGTAAAGTCAAAAACCTAGGTCAACAACATCAAAAAAAAAAAAAAATTGTCAAGCACTATTTCAATCCATTGACATGAACTTTTAGACAAATAAAAAGTAAATGAATGAACAACTGCCTACAGTCAATCTACGAACTAAAACATTTTAAAGTATTTTTGAACATGCTACTTCGACCCGTACATTAAAATCTCGTATTTTTAGTTAAAACTTTGATATAACTCATAATGCACTGATGCCTCAGCCTACATGCAAAACGATACACAGACTTCAATAATTGGATAAGTACCCATTCGATACCTCGCACAATATTGTCCAAGAACATCTATTGAAATAAAAATAAACCGTGCGTCTTACGTCGAAGCTTTGAGGCAGAAATATTAGAGGTTCGTAAGGTTTTCTTACCCGACTGCTGCGAAGCCGTAAAGGAGGGTTGTGTTCTTGAAAAAAATAAAGCGTAATAGATGTTCTTGAACAATACAACACAGTGTTCCCCGTTCCACGTAAGCAGTGAGCCCTTCTAAATGCACGCTGGTGAATCACGACAGTCCGCGTGTGCCATAACGATGCATTTGATTTTCACGGACAATGTCAGTAACATCGTAGTCAGATCACCAAGTGAGAGGCAAACGATACTGAGACGCGCGCGGCGCACCTGCTTACTGCACGAAGAGAACCCTCTAGCCTTGCCTTATCAGAATAAACCCCTTTGTTCGCGTAAACCACCACAGTGAACAACAGTAAACAAGGTTTAAACTCATGCGACAATTCAAAAGGTTCACCGTAAGAAAGTAACATTTATTAACGCGTACTCTTCTGTTTCAAATATAAAAGCTTAGGCAGTACCTTCGTTTCGATGTTTGAAATCAAAAGCCTCGGCGCCAGCAGACATCACCTTCTACGATAAAAAGTGTCGCACCGTACTGATCACCCGACGACTTAGCTTGTCACTACCGATACCGGAGCCCGAATATTTTCTCGGATTCAAGTACCAGCATTAAAAAGCAAAGCGTGGCGAGCAGAGAGCACGACAGTGTAGTGGTGCGCGGGTGTGCGCGCGGCGTCGCACACTGCGTGCAGGTGACGGGGCTGCGTGCGGTGCCCGTGCCGAACAGTTACCCACGCACCTTGCTTTCACGGACACCACTTTGGCACCCACGGGCAAATTCTCTCGAATGTAGATCGGGCCATACACCGTGTGGTCCCACACGGGGGGATTGTTCGCGCGATCCACTACGTCTATCTGGACCTCCACGGATCTGGACAAGGGCGGGAAACCCTTGTCTTGAGCCATAGCCTCCAACTTGTACGTTTCTCGCTATCGGGGAAAGAGTCGATGGAAACAGACAAAACCACGTCGTTAGTAGTGTTAAGTAGTGGAGGTGCGGCGGGCCCTTAGGCCCGCTGCGCCTTATACCAACCTGGCTTTCACACTGGTCACTACGGTACCCACTGTGACATTCTCTTTGATGTGAACGGGGCCATACGTGGTCATGTCCCAGATGGGGGGCTTATTGTTCCTGTCTACCACGTCTAATTCAACGTCCACGTCTGCGGAGGAGGGCGGGTCGCCTCTGTCGGAGGCGCGCACGCGCAGTCGGTACCTGTCCCGCTACAGATACACGGGTCAGAGGTCAGCGGGGAGAAACAAAACATAACACAACTAAAATATAAACACATAAGTACTCATCGCTAATAAACAATTAAAATAATTAAAAAATAAACTGAAGTACGGTTCACTTCCACATTATTGGCTGTTTGCAAATGTTTTATTTCACAGTATAATGTGCTAAAAAAGTAAAAGCTTACACTCATCTTCTCACATTCAGTAAGCCAAAATAAAACAGAGGAATTAGGTTCTATAGAGAATAAACTTGTAACATTACGTTCGCTCACGTCGTCTGCTCCCACTCACAGCACAGGCACTGTCGTACTTACAGTAGAGAACATTCCTCACTGTTGTAGCCAATATTAGATGGTGCAAGAAATAAATTGGAAATAAAAATGTTTCATATTTTACAAGTTTCGTCTGTACATTAAGGAGAAAGACAAACTGTACATTATAGGTATTAGGTACTTTTTACAGTAATCAAACTAAACTAATCTTAAAAATTAAAAAAACGTAACGAAAAGCAGGCAAATGCATGCAGCTCTGCATACAAGACATGGCGGAAAGGTCAGGTTGTCATATGAATGGTTTGGTGACCTCTTAGTTCTACAACGAAACGACACTCATTGAAATGAATATATTACAAACGATGGACGTTACGTTAAACTGTACAATTTGGAATCGCGAACGTTGCCCCTTTCACAGAAGGAATATGTCACAACTGGCCAGATGGCCAAACTGCCTTGTGGGCAATCTGACCATCTCAAATATTAAACTAATATTATACAAATTATATTAATAGCACTGCTGCCCTGGAAAAAATCACAATTATCATGATATCACTATTGCATAATGATGTTATATTGCATGAGTAGTCGTCTACAGCACAGCGATGAACACGGCCGGGGTCGAACCGGCCGCGGCGGGAACTATCGCTCCGCAAAATAAAATCAGATTAGTAACAAAACATGTACATAATACATATAATACTGATAGGTATGTTAAAAGCGTAAGCTTCTCAAATCAATTAATCGATTAATTACAATAAAAAAAACTTTGAAACTAGTTTGTGCGAAATATACAGAAGTGCTGTTACAGAAACTGTACATGTTTTAGAACTAAACATAGGTTCAACGGTGAAATATTTACAGCAGTATAATTTCTGGTACAAGGTAATAAGTATTATACATAAGTTGTATTCATCTGTAAGATAGTTAATGCAAGACGGTGCTGCGGAAATAAATCTTAACGAAGATTTAGTGCGGAGCCGACGTTGGCGGCAACTCAAACTAATTGTGCTGCAAGAAGAACAAGCCCCCGACGGCTGCGGGGCCCGCAGGCGCCCGCACTGCCGTTCAATGGACAACTACTCCTCACAGCCAGGATTAACCCCTCTCCACAGCAATTTACAGCAGCGGTTAATAATTTAGAACTATTTACAGTTAAATGAACTTAAAGTAAGTGCCAATTGAATCCTAAGGCCTGTAGGTAGCACTCATCCACCAAACTTTGTAGTAAAGTTGATCCCTTTCATTCATCAATCTTATCAAATGCTCTCACCACGTGATCAGTGTGAAGTTATAAATATTAAAGCTTACTTACGTCGAGTGGCTTCTTTAATATGATCCAACCCGATTCGGGCTGGATCTCGAAATACTCAATGTCAGCAGGATTATAGGGTGCGCTCAAAGTATAAACAATGGCGCCATTATTATCGGCATCCTCGTCGGATGCGGATACTCTCAATATATTCGTGCCTATACTGGCGTCTTGTTTAACGTTCTCCACATATTTCTGCAAGACACATTATAATGACAGTCAACAATCGCGATGGATCGCTGAAATTCATGCAAACAAAAATCTAGTTGTGATATCATGCAATTTTGTGGTTAATGCTACTTTTATGTACACTATTGCGCTTACTTGTCTGTCAAATAGTGGGGGGTTGTCGTTTACATCGGTGATCTCAACAGTAAACGAGCAGACACCTTCGAGAGAAGGTTCTCCTTGATCTGTTGCCTTTACCGTTACTGATACGAATTTTCCGTCGTCACCTTCTCTGTCGAACACTTTATTAGTTGATACTTCACCAGTTTCTTCGTCCACAGTGAATTTAGTGCCTTTCTGATTTGGTTGTTGTACTATTGAGTATTTCACTTGACCATTGACGCCTTTATCTTCGTCTGTAGCGTGAACTTTTATAACAGGACTACCGTTTGGAGCGCCTTCTTCCACTTTTGGAAAGTAAGTAGGACAGTCTTTGAATATGGGTTTATTGTCGTTTACGTCTGTGATAAATACGACGACGACGGCTGTCGACGTATGGATTGTTGCATCTCCATTGACGCAGCAGGCGCCGTCATCCATAGCCGTGACATTGAGTTCGTATTTGTCTCTGTCGAGTGATATCGCCTTGTTGTGTAGTCGGATGACACCAGTGATTTCTTCAATTACGAATTGGCCGGAGCTGGTGCCGCCGCCGACGAAACCGAAGCGTACGTTATCGCCGTCTTTGTCAGAAGCGACGACAGTCGTCACGAGGGTGTTAGGCCCAGCATTTTCATCAACGTTAGGAGTATACACTTGCTGTGAGAACTTAGGTTCCTCGTCATTTTTGTTCTTAGTATAAACTCTGACGGTAGCTGTTCCAGTTTTCGCTGGTTCTCCCTTGTCTTTAGCTGTGACTACAAACTCATAATAGGCGTTATTATTGTCAGCGTCCAGTTGCTTGTTGTTTGTGATGATCCCGTTCGAATCCACGCTGAAGTGATCGTCTGAAATGAGGTTTAATTCAATTGGTTAATAAAAATTTAAAAAATCTTGGCAGATATCTGTTAACATTATAATCTGAAATAATTAATGTAAACTATCTGCTTACTGAAATACTGACGAAAACTACATGAAAACAAAAGTACTGTAAACCGGGATAATAGAATATGTAAACAGTAAACGTTAAAAAACACGAATGTTCATGTTCTAAGAATATTGGGAAACATAATAGTTGCGTAATGCGTTACTGGAGATGCTCAGCAGTGAAAAACGTCTGTGATGTGTTCCAATTAAAACTGCTCGCATTTTCTCTTATCCCTAAATTGCCTCAAACTCTCTATAAATCATTATTTTACACTTGTGCGAAACATACAAAGGTCAACGACCCTAAAGTTCATCTGTGCTAACAATGCCATCTGGCGACTTGTTAACGTTACAAGATATTTCAAACAAATGCATTAGATGGCGCTAGTAGTTGCTTCATTTGAACTTTAGAAGGGATTTTTAAAGCTACATATTTACCTGAAACTAAGTATTCAATTTCGGCGTTTTTCCCGGAGTCAGCGTCCATGGCCTTGACCTTGAGTATGCTGGTTCCTAGTGGAATGTCTTCATCAACGTTGTGCGCCTGGTAGTCGGGCAGTTCAAACTTCGGCGCGTTGTCGTTTACGTCCGTCACGCGAATTGTTAGCTGTGGAAAGTTAAAAATAAAATGACTAAACTGTGTTTCCGTGTTTCGCAAGTCTTTTATTTGGATTTTTTAGAAGCAAAATATCTTGGCAGACCCGTCAATTTATTTAAAACGCCCATGATTTTAATATACATTTTTAAGATCTTCATTAATTACAATATCAGCCTTTGTATAATTGAGACTTTAATCGTTTCCAAATCAAACATCTCATCTACTAACAGAAGAACCTAGATCGTAAAGAACGCAAGAGGGTTCCGTACATACCTCAACAGAGGTAGAGAATCCTCCAGAATCTTCAGTAGCCGTCACCACGAGGGAGTACACGTGGGGTTGCCTCAGGTCTTCGAAGTCCAGTTCCTTGGCCAGCTTCACAATGCCTGACGTTGGCCCAATGTTGAATGTCCCTGCTCCTTGACCCTGAGCTTTTAGGGTGTAGCGGATCTCGCGGTCGGCGAACGACTTGGCTTTCACTGATATTATGCTGGAATAGGAGGAATTGAAATTTCAGTAAAAGAAACACATTTTATAACGATTGATTATTTAATACTAGCCACCCGCTCTTGCTTCACACGGTTTTTACGACTTGACAAAATTTTTTTTGTATGATTGATGATGCGAGATTTCTTAGTAGTAACATTAATATTGACGTATTATATACATAAACCTTTGTACACATACATTCTCTAAACGAAGGTGAAAACCTCATCAAAATCTGTTGCATAGTTTAGAAGAACGCGGACATACAGACAAACAAACACGAAAATGTTTAGATTAGCGATATTAATTTTACACCACACGTTACTTTTCAAGAGACGGATACAATAGTGATGTTATTAGTTCCGATATTCCGTAGGTACGGTCCCTAATCAATTTGTAAAATGATTTGGGAAAGCCTATGCATAACACAGATAAAGTTCTCGTTTTTTAAACACACAGTGCTAAACAGGCAGATTATACACTCAAAAAAATAAAAAATCAAATTCAAAGTAATTTATTCAAACTAGGCTGAGAATCAGCACTTTTCGAACGTCAAAATTACATACGACAGTCCCCCAAAACGCCCACCCTTCACTTCCTAGTGCTTACTCAAATAAATTCATAATGAATAAGGACATTAAATACGATTGATTAACTTCACTACCGGATAGCCTGATAATTGAATTCGATACCGACCCTCATATAACAGTAGTAATTAAATTTGCTATTACAATTAAGTACTAAAACACCAAGTTTGTTTATTCCAATCATATCCCGAGATGAACATCAGAATGACCTAGTTTCTGTTTTAAACGGACATGTGGTTGTTAGTGAAATTTCAACAATTGAATGTGTCAACACAGTCACTGTATTAATTTGGGAAGAATCAAAGAACAACATTTGGAGTCCAGATACAGTCGTGAGTCTTCCGCGTGATTGTTATACGACTTCAGTTAATTAATGGAAGATTTGCCGTTTCCTCCGTCTATAGAAGGGACGAAGAAACAATTGAAATAACACTTTCTGTGAATACCACCTATATGAATAGTCCCACTTATATTTAGGTGCGATATGGTACGCACGGGTGTTTGAGCAAGCATATGCAGTTCGAAAAACCGGCCAACTGCGAGTCGGACTCGCGCACGAAGGGTTTCGTACAATTATCTATAAAAACGACAAAAAAATCACGTTTTTTTTGTGGGAGCCCCCATTATATATTTGTTTTTATTTTAATTTCAGTATTTAGTTCTAAAGTGAATAAGTAACTAAATATTCTATGAATATTTCAAGCGTCTACCTGTTGTCGTTTTCAAAATCGAGCAAAAAAATCACGTTTGGTGTATGGGAGCCCCCTTACATATTTGTTTTATTCTGTTTTTTATTTTAGTATTTGTTGTTATAGCGGCAACAGATAATGAAAATTTCAACCGTCTAGCTATCACGGTTCATGAGATACAGCCTGGTGACAGACGGACGGACAGACAGACAGACAAGACAGACAGCGGCGCCTTAGTAATAGGGTCCCGTTTTACCCTTTGGGTACGGAACCCTAAAAATTGATAGCTGAGTAGGTGCAGGCAATATGAGAGAACACCGAAAATATATTTGAAAAGTTTCAGATACGAGCCTCTCGTGGTCAGGGATCAGAATGCCTTTGGTTTTATGAGCGTGTGTTGCCTGACGCACAATGACTTAATCAAATCTGATGAAGAAATTATTGTGAGCTTTCCCTAAATCTGACGACTTTGAAAATTCAGATTTAGATTTAAAAGTATATTCCGGGCGAATAAAAGTTATTCTGTGCTAGCTTACACATATTTGACTATTTTTAAGTCATTATGCGTCACGCCTTTTCAAATATATTTTCGGTGTTCTGTTCACTCACCATGCTGCACCTAGCACCTACTCAGCTAGGTTCCAACTTTTCGCCCTGCATATGCATTGCAAAAATCCTCTGGGCTCCCCTACCAATACTAGAAGGTATAATCTATAACTGCTAAAACAAACATAGATAGGTAGTGTTTGTTTTAGCTTTTATCCTACTATTTCTAGAATAAATCAACCAAAAAAACAGGGTTGTTGACAGATACTAAATCTGTTTATTAAAACTAACAAATAACAAGAAGGGACAGAACTGTAACCCATTCACTACAAGGCCGAGTAATCTATTACACTCAATTCACAACTTTCCGGAAAAATAAACAAATACAAGTGATTTGTTTTCGCTCTCTAGTATGGTACTGGCGGAATCTACACCTATAAATCTGTGCTTAATACTCTTATTTCATTCCTTCTCATTCTTTCGTCAAACAAACTGGTAAACTATATTATAAGAACACTTAGGAGAGTACTAGTGTTTTCTGTTTTTATTTTTTGTGTACACAATTTCTATGAAATACAATAGTTTTTTCTAAAAAAATACTTGAAACAATATACGAACATTATTTTGACAACCGTCTTCGAAACATGGCAACCAAGGAAGTAATTTATCAATGAATTATTGTTGTTCATCATTGATTCTGGAGTTTATGTACAATTTACTTAGTTTGAATTGCCGCGCATTATTTAAAAGTACTATACAAGCTGGTGGACAAACGTGAAAATGTGGACCGAAGTGAAGCCGAGGCAAAAATACGTTAGTTTTTCACGTTCATCTTTTCTCGCATACATATGTGTGCCTCGGCATCAATGCCTCTTTTGCCGCCCACTGCAGTAATGTATTAGAGATTAAACATTTTAAAGTTTGGCCAAATTCAACGAGACACAATTTTTCAGCGTTATTCTATGCTTGGTTGTAAACCTCTGTCTATTCACTACAAAAAAGCACGCAATTTGAAAAAAAAATGACTATAAAGTAATAATAAAAAATGCGTCTTACTCGGAATCTTTCTTCTGGTTCTCAGCTATTTCAGCTTCGTAGCTAGGAAGGTAAAATTGGGGAGCTCGCTTGCCGCCGACAATGCTGAGCCGCTCCTCAGGGGTAGACTGAAACCTTCTCTCATCAACACGGCCGTTCTGGAAATCGCAGAAAATAGCAATGGATTAGTGTCAAATGTCAAACAAAGAAATCCGCCCGGTAAAAGACACGGGGATACAGATACCTAACCCTCTTTAACTTTAGGTAGAAACAATAACAGTCCCTGTAACAATTCCTGGCCTTTTCATTTTAGGGTCAATAATGCGACGGGGAACGATTTATAACACTCTATTAGCTACAAGACCTACGGTTTTGTTACTCCACACGTGTCTCTAATGAAGGTAAATTAAAAAGCCAAAGTGTAGTTATTGCTCTTTTATCTGCTAAGAATTATTCCGCCTCTAATCCTGAAGGTTCGTTGCGAAGCTTAAAATTCGAGAGATGTGCAAAGTGACAAACCTACTCATACTCATATGACCAATTAAGTGAGTTAATTACTTTTCTGATTATAGTAGGACTAAAGATAAAATCTACACGAAATTTGTCAGTATTTATTGGGTGTCCACTGAAAGTCACTGAATCTACGTAACGCGATCCCTGGAGGGATTTCCACCTGTCTTATCTAACAGAGGAAGCGAAACATAATTATAATAGTAGTAATTATAATTCTATCCGAAATACAAATGACCAAGATTTGAACTGTGTCCTAACTTGTTTATTCAGGTACCAGTATTCCAGATAACTTATGTACAGTCACGAGCATAAATACCTTACAGTTACGCAATATTCAAAAGCGTTCTTCTCGTGAAATAAAAATTGCAACTTTGAGAGAAGACCTAGTTCATGATAGTATGGTTTCAAGAATACCATGTTCGTATCTACCACAAATTATGTATCAATAGTTTTGGAGAAAATTGCTTTTGAATATTGCGTAAATGTCAGGTATTTATGCTCGTGCCTGTAGGTATCCACATCGTATTACGAAGCCTATAATGAAAGCCGAGTTGCTACGCCGCTCAAGAACCTCTCAACAATATTGGTAGGTATAATGTTTCCAATTTTATATTCACTTTGTCTTTCAGTAACGATAACAAACTAGTTTCCGGTAGATAGGTATTTTAAAAACGTATAAAACCGTATCTATTTCAATAAAGTTCATTAAATTGGAAAACTGTTCAAGTAGAGAACTAGAGACATATATTTTATCAATAAAGAAAAAGAGGAGGAAAAACCGTTTGGTTCACTAAGGTACCTTTATTCAAATGATTCCCCGTTTGTTAGTAAAGCCAAGTACCTACTATTAATTTTATTATGTGGTAAAACTTAACCATAAAGTAGAATGTTGAGTGCATGACTCATAAAATGTTGTGTCATGTGCATAAAATATTAAATTACTTAATTAGGTCATAGCGTGGTTTCTTTCTGCGAAGAAGCGGCAGTAACGTCTGATTACGTAGGTACTTCGCTACATTTTATTTAGATACGTGGAAAACTACGGTAAGAACTTAAAGAATTTTAGGAACCTTACTTAAATTGAAACAGTTAAATGTAATGGACATATTTAAATTATGTAGGTATGGTTAACCGCCCTAGGCAGTTGTTGGCAGTACCTACCAGCTGTATGCAATTCGAAGTAATTTGCAACTAATAAATAAAGAAATCATCACACCATTTCAATTTTAATGAGCATCGCTGATTCGTTGCGAATATTAATTGGATTTAATATAATCACAGATGTTTCACCAATATGTTTTAATTAATGGATTATTCGCAATCCTTAATGAAGTATATGAAATGTGTGAATACTGACCTGATCCTCAGCCTTAACGTACAGCACGTATTCCATATCGAGCTGGAAGGGGTCGGTTCCTCTCGTTCGCACCACACCCGACCGCTCATCGACCTCGAATCTACCCCCGGTTCTGTCTCTGACGATGAAGTAATGGATGTTGTGGTCTGTGTCAGGATCCCTGGCCTGAAGAGTGAAGACGGGTGTGTTCGGAGCTGCATTGAGTTGCACCACCGTCTGCATCGGCAGCGGCCGGTTGATGAAGTAAGGAGGCTCATCATTAACATCCTTCACGTGAATTATCACTCGCTGATTGTCCGTATCTGAAAAACCACAACGTCAATGTCAAAGACACTCCAAATACGCATTATCAAGTCAAGTAGTGTTAGTCTGAAGGCCTCTTGGCAAAACTATCAAATTATTAGGCTATCCGAAGTGTACTTGAGGGATATTAAACCGCAGGAATTAATTAGGCACGCAAATGTGAAATGGGTGTTAGTTTCTAGTCGAATTTTGAACTCGCTGTCGAGAAAATCATCATAAATTTTCATGTAAAATACAGACATTATCTTGGTTAATCCTGTTAAAACATGGGCATTCATAATATGAAATGCATGAATCAACACGAGGGTTTTCATTTTGAGAAAAAAGTTGCGTAGTTAAAAGTATTGTTTAGTTTCCCACAAAAACCGCTTGATAAATGGTAGAAGGGGGTGGGATGCCGTAGCCAGTATGCCGTTGCGGTTGCGGCTGTGTATGTTAAGGATAGTGCACACTTTTTCTCCCAGGACGATTCACTAGTTTGCACGGGCTACACGGCAGAGAATCCGCTTATCACGTCACAGGAACAGTTTCATGCGATTTGGAGCGAGTTTTACGTTGTGATTTT
Organism: Lithophane socia; assembly: GCA_947522985.1. NCBI lineage: Eukaryota > Metazoa > Arthropoda > Insecta > Lepidoptera > Noctuidae > Lithophane > Lithophane socia. Next base: position 10,344,067 of record OX383256.1, on the reverse strand, counting down.
ATAGCAGCGTAGACTGGGTTAGCTGATACATATTTTATGGTGTGCACCAGCATGTTTAAATTCTACAGTGGCGCGTCTGGTAAATAGTAGATCCAGATAGAAACAAGAAAAGACATTTTAAAATGCGTATAAATACATTCATAAATCATCATCTGCCTAGCCTTTTCCCAACTACGTTGGGGTCGGCTTCCAGTCTAACCGGATGCAACTGAATACCAGTATTTTACATGGAGCGACTGCCTATCTGACCTCCACAACCCAGTTACTGGGTAACACGATACCCCTTGGTAAGACTGGTTGTCTTGTCAGAATACCTACATAAGTACATAAATAAAATATTAAAATTCATATTTTGTAGTGTTTGAATTATTTTCTGCTATGTATTTTTGTGGTGGACATAGAGTATACATATCAAAATAAATAAACCAGACCTATTAAAGTTAAGTAGACATAATAATTACTTATAGATTATACTTACATTTGAGCGCAACTGTTTGGTTAGCATGAAAAATAAATAGAGTATAATATTAGTAAGTTCAGTGAGTAGGAACACAAATATTATATTGTATACCTACATCAACTACGTAGGTAAGCACTAAATACTAAATTGAGAATCGCCACTTCACACTTTGTTATAAATTTATACAAATTAAAAAGTTCGAGGGTAGTTCACAAAACTATAATATAACTAGCTTCCGCCCGCTGCTTCGCCTCCGTGGTATGTCGATAAAAAGTAGCCTATGTCCTTCCCCGGGATGCCATCTATCTCCTAGCCAAATTTTATCGAAATCGGTTCAGTGGTTTAGGCGTGAAAAGGTAACATACAAACAGACAGAGTTACTTTCGAATTTATAATATTAGTATGGATGGATATACAGGAATTTCCTAATTCAATAGTGTGGCCATAATTACTGTACATTACTTATTGTTATTTATAATACCTCCTGCTTCATGGTTAGGAAGAACCTTTAGTGTTATTGTAAGTGTTTGTTATTCAAAATAAAAAAATAAAATTTAGGTAAAAATCTTTTTAAAAAGTGCAAAATGCACGCTGTATTCCTTTATTTACAAGCATCCATAAAGAATAATAGAGTAATTCACAAAGGGCGCTACTTGTCAGTTGTCTAATAAAACATAAGATTAGGGTTATAGCGAAAAGCTACCAACATCAGAATACAAACAGCGCGTATTATCAAACATTGCCTCTAATACTACTGTAGCCATGCGGTATCCTTTTTGTCCGATGGGATTCCACTAAAGCCTCGGTATAAATCCGCAGTTAGCTGTAATCCCATTCCGCGGCCCATTTAGGATATAGTTTCACGCAACTGAACATTAGGTAAGTACAATACATTGACCTTATGCGTTGTCTTATTAAGATTTTATCGTTATGATAACAACCTTATTTATAACTACATTATGTATAGAAAATACACTTTAGCGAGCGGCTGGGACCGCGTGGATTTTCGAAAAATCCGGGTTCATCTAGGTTATAAACTATCTTTGTGCAAAATTTCATCCAAATCCGTTCAGCCGTTTTTGCGCCAATCCGGAACATATATCCATACAAAGAGACAAATGGTCAAAAATTAAAAAATATTTTTTTCGGCATCAGAATCCTTCTCCCACTCCGTAGCAATTACATACATTTTTTTTATTTTTTTCAAAATTTTTCTATTTTCTGTTTTGCCTTCGTTACTATTTTATATACTTAGATAAAAAAATTCATGTTTTACAAAATAAGGTAAGTATTTATTTTGTTAGTTATATCAAGCTACCTTCCACCTACACACTGACCTTTCAATATTGAGTAGGTGCGTCTATATTTTCATGAGAGATTAGGGAATCGAATTTATATTTTTATTTATTATTTTAATTAACGAGTTCGATACCTATCGAACTCGTTAAAATAATAACATCAGGTAAGACTTACCTATCGTATACCTATTTTAATGTTAATTTAATATCTTTTAAGTATTTATATATATTTATTTACATAATAGAATATAATAGATATTTCTTATAGCGTGACATAAATAGAATTTAGAAAATAATTTTAAAACTCGACACTATTTATACAACATTATTTTTTGTTTATGCTAAACCAGAAAAGGTCATTGTAAAAAAAAAACGTCAAAAAAAAAATCTGCTGTTCCATACATTTGTGTTCACCTAAATCGACAAAATGTATGGAACAGCTGATTTTTTTTTCGCGATTTCTAGTTTGGTCCCATAGAAAAAGTTGTTCAAGATGATGAGTACAATGACCCCTTTTCGGGTTTAGCATAAACAAAAAATTATGTTGTATACATGGGCTGGCTAGTCTTCATTCCTCAAATGTAGTAGGACCTGACAACGGCAAAATCACGATCTGCTAGGGACAATGTAATTTGTCTACTTTTTGCGACGTATTTCTTGTAGGTAACCTACCAGTGTCAAAAACAAAAGGTCAATTCAATCCAAGGCAGGTGAGATCTAGCAATACCTACAATTCGTTTAATTAATTCTACTCCTTGAAAAGCAACCGGGCTATTCAGTAACTTAAGAAACGAAAATCAACATAGTCCTTTGAAGCAGCATCAGATTAATCAAAGACATTTATTATAATGCATACAAAACAAAACACTATCACATAATTTAAGTAACTCTTGACAACAGGAGGGGAATAACCAACTAAGGAACGTTTGTGGAGCTCCCCACAACTCTGGACCAATGCCAAATATCTCAAGCATATGTAGTATACGAGACTATTGATATATAGCTAGGTGGTATTTGTTTTGAATGTGTGCCACCTCAAATCTATTCGCTTTTTATTTACTCTCCAAACGTGCGCCTCCGAACGGACAGACCAATACTGTGGTTTGTTCCGTTTGTTCACCCGCTACGTTTACGTTAACTGAATAAACAAAGCTATTGTTATTTTTTAAGAGGAACAATATAATATAGTTTGGCCTTTGTTTGATAGTATTTCCTATAACTATTCAGAAATTACAATCCTAAGTTATCGAAGACGACTTGGCAGTGAGTGCCTGAAACTCGGAATCAAACTCCGTTGACCCAACCACTACCCCAAGTCTTGGCATCTCGCCAATCGCTGATAATAACAATCCATGCCAAGATAAAAACCACTTTTTAAAAAACAGTTTTGTCAACTTGGAGGCAATTTGCTTAAACTGCGAAAACGTTACTATTCAGAGCTTGAAGACAACCGACAGACAGAGTCAATAAAGCTTTCAATTGCACGGCTGAAATAATATCAAACATTCAATTTTCATTCCTTGATTGTTGGGAGAACAGAGGCATAAATGACACTCGTCGGAAACCGTGAAATATAGCAGATTTTAACACGGTGGAGTGCAGGTGTGAGGCAGGGCAGGCGATGGCGAGCAGGTGGCAGGCGGGGAGACGGCCCGGGCCCCCACCCCGGGCCCGCCAGACACGCACAGCGCATGCGTACACTACACCAGCGTGTTTTCCTCGTGACCATGCACAACTCGGCTACAACTCAAATCTCAGTCTATACTAGTTTACAACGGCGAACTTCTTTCATAATAATAGCCAGCAAATGCTACTATAACATAAATCAAGCATCAGAACGAAGTCGGACCTCACTAACCAATAGGTACGTTTTACGCTTCCATAGCGACCAAACAAGCAAATAATTTAGAAAACATAACACGATTCTGCCATCCATAATGGTATTACAGAGTTTAATGGAAATGGAAGGTTCATAACTAAAGTGCGGATCGATTTAATATCCTAAGTACACTTTTATCAAAGCAGTTGAATCAGTGTGCACTACAAACAAAATTTATTCAGTCTGAGCAGAAATGCGCATGCAAAGTGGGTATTACTTGTAAAGCGCTCAATATGAGCGCAATGCTGCACGACTGCACGAGCAGACAATGAACCGCTGAAACTTTAATAAGTTGAACGAGGTGTGAGAGCTACGTAGTAATGACAACCTTGATCAACGTACTATTTTATTAACTATTGTAATATTTTATTAACTCATTGTCTACCGGGACTCGTTAGCTCGCCGCCAACGTGCATCTCGAAACGAACTTTTTTCACCGGTCGACAATTTAAATTGATATGCAAAAAGGATATGTCACTCCATGTTTTCTATTTTAAAACAGTTACGTGTTTTTGCGCTACCAACAAAATACGTGTCAGCGAAGCTTTAACCTGGATTTATGTATTGGGATTAAATATTGTAATGTGTGTTATAATTGAAATACAATACACACAAATTGTGTCTCTCCGTGAGATTTACAAATAAATATTGTGCCATCGTTTATGAAAACATGGTTCTATTCTGCAATAAAGCCTGTTAAAGCACAATCATGTTCGTAGTTTCGCATTAGAATTAGCGAAAGGTTTGATAACATTATCGCTAGACACATTCCTACCACTTAGAGCCACGCCTCTGTTGAGTTTAAAGCTTCAATACTAAATCGAGACAATACTTGAGTCAATTGAGAGTACGATACTCACTCAATTGAGAGAAGCAAGCCACACGTATTAGATAGTTAAAGCAACAGAAATCTTATCATTGGCTCACTATAAAATGTCGTCTTTTGGCAGTCAATATGATCATAAAGACTATTTATGCGGAGAACATTTTCTATTTAAAAGAACTCTTCTAACCATCGGAAAAAGAGTAATTGGCAGGAAAAAAACAATGTAACCGATGGAAAGACGATAATAGAAAAGACAGATGGCTCAAACATTTACAAGATATAAATAAGATTATAATTACGCCAAAACTGGCGGGAGAATATTTTAAAATGTATAAGATACTAACATTTTTATTGTAGACGATGAAAACGCAAAGCCTTAAACAGCTTTTGTTAAAAGCTTTCGAAGCACTGAAGCTGAAAAAGCGTGCGCTCGTCAAATTGCTATGACAATAATTCTTAAATCTTTTGATGAAAATTAAGATAAAAAGACGAAATCAAGCTAATAATCTCCGTCGGTTTAGCCAAGGTTCACTGAAAGCCAGACCATTTCTTAAAACTACGATTAGATTTAGAATTATAAATGTAAGGATTAAGAGTTGATGAATTGTAGTTCGCAGTTCAATGGGCAACTTAAACCTTATTCGGTTGACTTTTAGACGTTATTAGCTAGATCAAACCCAAGTTTTAAATTCCTTCCCACCCACTTTTGTTGTATCTCCCAGCTTAGCCTAAAATTGCCTGGAAGTTAGAAGTCCTCATCATTTCTACTTTATAAGGTACCTCATATAATTTAGGTTCAACTTTTGCATAAAACCACAAAATGAAGTTGAAAGGCCTTTGTTCAGCAGTGAAATGTGTCAAGCTAACTATCACAGTAAATAACCCTCCAATTGTTGAAAATTAGATTTTAAGTGTAGAACTCCCTATCATAATGTTTTCCAACAATATTTATGAGGCGATTTATAACTGGTGATAAGGTGGATATTACAATAATTTAGGCACGTAATGACTTAATGGACACCCATTGTTTTATATTTCCACAATGTCACATTGAGGTAATTCGAATTTTGTAACAAACTAAGTATGAACACCCCGAACGCTCTACGAAACATCATGTTTCAAAAATGTGAAGCGGTAAATGAATAAGTATTATTCAATTTATTTCCTGAAATTCTGTTGAACATTTTCAGAAACTAGTTCAACGTCGCATGTCGTTATACTTTGTCGTGTATTTTTATACAATTCAAATGGTAGTTATAAATATTAAATTTCTGCATATTTTTATGTATTGTAACGTATAACATGTCATATCCATGTTTCATGTCAGAAAAGCAATGCATTTGAAATCAGATTGATAAAATACTTTCGATGTGGAAGTGGCGATTTCTCTACCTGTCATAGTTCCCATTCATTACCAATAGAAGAAACCGATTCGATGTTTACCTGAAAGAAGAAAATTGAAAGCGTTAGTAATCAGTTAAAGTAACGTTCCGTTGGATATTTTCCTGTTTTCAAAGGGACTGTATAAACATTTTCAGTACATTTGCGTAATAAGTCGCTACGTTAGCATAATTCAAATCAGTGTCTTCGTGTCAACTTGGCTCGTGGCTACGCTACGGGTGATTCGCTACCTGCGGAATTTTCTGGGACAGAAGAAATTAAAGATATATTTTTAATCAAACAATCAACGTACTGATTAAAAACACTTGATTATATTATCATTATCGCCATTAAACAGTTTAATTATTATATCGTTCTAAAATCTTCATGAATTTTTCCGTTTTCCACACTTTGAAAGCAATAAAATTATTTATAACTATGTCCGACACGCATACTTGTGCTGTATGTCATAATGGCGCTACACATCTCATTTAACTAATAAAGCGGTGACACGGTTTTGTTGAGTTTCACGAGAATGTAATGTCCGTCCGTCAATTTGTCGACCCTAGTAGAGTGTTCATTCATTATTAATAGACAGCCAAAATAATGTCGGGGCGCACTGTTTAAAATTCCGCCTACCTTTCTATCGTCCTATGTTCTCGAAAATTCATATGTCAAAGAGAAGCAAGACAGCATATTCCATTCAACGTCCTTCCTGGGTGATGAATATTCAAGGATATTCGACTTTTATTGTGTGTGCCAGCAGCCGGGCCTCATAACCGGCTCTCTCATGTAATATCCTGGTAAAGGGGAACCCTTACGCTACCTTTAACTTACTGTTCTGATAAAACGCAAGGTGTGAAATATAATTTCTGTGAGATCAGATGACAAAATGGATATTGAATATGAATGTCAGTAAACCGACACATTTTTCGCATAATGTAGTGTAGATATTTATTACCGACTAGCTTTTGCCCGCGGCTTGGACCACATGGATATCTCCCGGGAACGTACTACCTGGCAGTACCTGGTTAAGAAATGCTGGGTTTTCTATACAAACTTTCATCCCCTATATCATCACCCCCTCCCTATAGGATTATTTTTGAAACAAAAAGTAGCCTATGTACTTTCCCGGGACGCCATCTATGTCCTTTCCCGGGGTGCCATCTGTATCCTTTCCCGGGATGCCATCTATCTCCTTGCCAAATTTTATCTACATCCGTCCAGTGGTTTAGGCGTGAAAAGGTAACATACAGACAGATAGACAGAAAGACAGACAGAGTTACTTTCGAATTTATAATATTAGTTGTAGTACTAGCTGCCGCCAGCGGCTTCGCCCGCGTGTAATCTTTATAAATTATAGCCTATGTTACTCAGGGTGAATGAAGCTTTCTAATGGTGAAAGATTTTTTGAAATCGGCGCAGTAATTTTTGAGTTTATTCATTACAAACATACACACAAACATACAAATCTTTCCTCTTTATAATATTAGTGTAGATGTAGATGTAGATATATAGGTACTTAGTATGGAAGTATGGATGGATACTACGACACTGCAATTGTGCTAATAGGTTAAAAATTATGGTGTGTGTCGCAACCGCTGTTAAATTGCACATTGCACGGTCACTGAACTAAAACATTGTACGACCGAGTGGTCGTTCCATCCACAATTATGAATGTGGCACATGCCATGCTGGAGCAATAGAACGGGATCCTTGCTAAAATTGGCACCGTCGACAGTGATGCTAATTAATGTTTAACCTATTGCAAATGTGCGAGTGAATGATCGGAAAGACTAGGTAATTGCGATGGCTTGTATATATGGACGGTAATATTTAGTAGGCAACAGATGCGAATTATGCATGTTTTTAAACAAACAAAGGTACTTACTTAGAATATAAATTCTGGCTTGAATATTCGAGAAAATAACTGTAGTCGCTAGTTTAATGTCTAAAGTGATTATTTTTATTAATTATAATTTAAAAAAAACCTTATACGAAAACGCGAATCCGTAGCAAACTAAATAATGTATAAAGTTACAATAAACAATCACTCTCTGTTTTGTATCGTGAAACAAATCGGCGTTGATACAATCATACCTATTTGATACCTATTTGTGTAACTTTTCTATTGATTTACGTATAAAATTCCTAATTTGTACAGTCATTATTGGAAATGCCTATAATATAAGTTAAGCATTGCGTGTGGCGGTCAATTTGTTGGGTCATTTGAGGGCGCCACTGTGGAATACGGGCTAGCTATAAGGGCAATTAAAACTGCTTTGTAGGGCTTCATTAACCCACGTTACGAGCCACCATAGCTTTCAAAATTCACGATTATTATTTTCATGCTACACTTTCGACAAAAAATTCGTGCGCTTACTTTTCTAATCATCGGTTTGTACTAATAGTCCTGTAATTAATATTGTAAATAAATATCGGCTAAGTGCTTTGAAGCGGCCGTAATTTGAGTACATAAACAATGAAATCAGTAATCCTAATCAATCTTCATAATCAATTGTGGTCATAAATATTTACGAATCGCTCCGAACTTCTCAACTGGACGTTATAGGTACTACGATTATTAGAATCGATTTTTACCTTGGTAGGTTTATATGTACATATATATACATATACTAGCTGTGCCCCGCGGTTTTACCGAGGGATAAAACGTATTACTATCCTATGTCCTATTCCAGGTCATCGTCTACCCGTGTGCCCTTCCTCTCCTCTCTAGAGTAGGGAACGTCGCGGTGGCGCGGCGCGGCGCGGCACCGGAGCCGAACGGTTCGCGTATTGCATTTTTATACTCGAGATAACTTCGAAATTAAATGTCCGATTCGAATAAATTAAAGTAATTTACTGCTACATAAATACCCTTGATGTTAAATCTATTTATTTGAATAGGAAATTAATATTATGTTGATAAAACTCCTTCGCAAATAATGCATTAATTTCGAACTAATTTGATTACCATAAAAAAGGTTATAGTGAGTCAATCTTAAAAGATAGACGTATGCTGACTTGGACTTTTTTTTTAGAACTTTTAAAGAGGAACAATTCCATCATACATGATATTTGCGTAAATTAAACCGTTTACGCAGCGCACGCAATAGAAGCTCTCAAAAAGGAATAATTCTTCCCGTTGCAACATTTTTGATGTATGCTCCGCTCCTATTGGTCATAGCGTGATGTTATAAAGCCTTCCTCGATAAGTGGACTATCCAACACAAAAATAATTTTTCAATTCCAATCAGTAGTTCCTGAGATTAGCGCGTTCAAACAAACAAACAAACTCTTCAGCTTTATAGTATAGATAATAAAATTAATAATCAGCTGTGTGTATCAATTTTAGTTATTGTAATTGGTTGTACCACAACCGTTGTAATTAAATAAATAAAAAATTGACCGCGAAAATCGTTAACTCCTTATAGACCGATCACCTCATATTATTATTTAAATCATTACAATTTATACTTATAAGCTTTATTTTTCGTTCTGTCTAGACTTATTTACTGTTTCATCTGACGTCATTCAGAATATTCAATTCTAATTTCGACATCAACCTGAATTCTCGAGTCTTCCTAGAGAGTATTTGATGAAGGCGAGAGAACTGCATGGCTATTAGACTAACAATATCAAGCAATCTGCGAGGGAGGCCTATAATTAGCAGTCAGTAACCGCTGAATGTAGGGGCTGAATATAAACATTAATGCGCTGGTGCGGAATTAACATACCTAATTTGATTATTTTGCCTGATCTAAATAGCTGTACATTACCGTTTGAGCCTGCCTGATCTCAAACATGCAGAGCTACTGCTACAAATTACCTCAAGAGCCTCTTTCATGTTGTTATCCCAAATAAACTTATATTGATATCAGTCTACCTACGGTATTCGCAATAAAATAAGCAATCATTGGTCTGGAATTGAAAGCTTTCAATTCGATTAAACGAAAATGGGGGACACAGTGTCATTTCAGGTGCTACTCGGGTTAGGGGCGGAAATCTACATCGCATTAGAGCAATAAAGCTTAGCTCACTGTGCTCACTGCCCCATAAGGCCCATAACCACAACCTCAACGCGCGGATCCTTTATTTGATTTGTTTAAAGTAAGGCTGCCGACCAACGAGGCTTAGTTCTAATTTTTTCAGTAAAAAAATGTAATTTAATAAAACACTGAACTTATAATACCAGCTGAATAAATCTTCATGGAATCTCCGTTCAAACCTTCGCTGAAATTAAAGCCTTATTGAGAACGAGAAAACGTCCGAGATTGTTGCCAAAGGCTACGAGCGAGTCTAGAGGACCACACCACCCAATTTTGTGAAAATGTAGCGGAGTTAGGAGAGGGAGTAAGTCAGTACACATCACCTAAATGAAAGATCGAGCAGCGAAATCTTATTTATTCGCTAAACGACACGTAATTGACAAATCGATCCAAACCTAAGACGGGCTTTTAATACAATAATATCGCAGAGCCACGAGGGAGCTGCATCGCTTCAGTCATAGAGAAACTTTAATGTGTATAACTTTGTTTCTATATTCCTAAATGCAACTAAAATTGAAACAACCTGACTCACTTTCAGCGGGGCGAACGAACTTTACAAGTTATACAAGCCACAAAAAGTAATGTTTTCCAGTACAGCGTAACATTGTGAGAGCGCGCCAAGGGTATCGTGCATGCAGATCTTATTATATTGATTTCCAAGAGATGTCGTCGGATACCCTTCGTATCGTAGAGAGCTTTGTAATAACGAGCACGAACGAAGAGCTTACTTCTTAGACAAGGACCCGCGCCGAGTTCATTTCGTTTGATACCTTTGTTATGTAAGCACTACATCATCGTCACCGTATCTTCTCAAGTATTGTGACAGGCAGGTATAACAAATAAACAAACGGTGTGATAATGGAAAAATTTAGGTATGAAACGTCAGTTACGACTGAAGCACACGCCATTATGTGAAAGGGCACAAAACAGCGATTCCGGACAATGGGCATGCCCACGCACGTCACATCAAACAAAAAGGTTCCCGTAGAAAATATTTACAGAAGAGTTACACATTGTGTGTGCCGATGTAACAAAGAGCACATTAGTTCGAGATGAGCTATCGTAAAAACCTATGTAGCTGAGTAATGAGTACACTGAGGACCTATTAATATACCGACACCTTACCGTCTAGTCCATTTATCGTAAGTTCGTAACTGGTGCGTCACTTTAAGTAGTCTAGCGATCCAGCGACCAGTGAAAAAGCCAAACAAATATCTTATATTGGTCTGGGTGTAGCCTATCATAACAATTTTCACTAAGCCCTCCAAAGGGTAATCGAACGTAACACAAACTTTTCTCCAAAATCGCCAATTTTTTTTGTTAATACGCCACAAACTTTTTTACCACATAGGGCTGCTACATTAAATTCATGCTAAAATATACCCTAAAATATTATAACCGCAGGAGCGAAACGACTAACACTACTGTCTAGATAATATAACGTAATAAGGGTAAAATTACGCCAGTATGCGGCAGAGCAAACTAACGCTTTCCATTTGCCACCACTTAGTGTTGACAAACTTTGTGGCGATGAGCACACACGATAGGGCTTCAGGCACACTATTACGTCGATATCGATATGTCCTCAAGAGACAATGGAAGAGAAACATTCAGATCCACACTATCGATAGCGTATCGATAGGTGCCGATGCAATTCAATATTTCAGTTACAATTGTGTCGGAGCAAGAATGTATCGAGAGAGCAATATCAGCTGTACAGTGTGAATCGACACTTACAGAGTAGGTATAATGTAGTGTACACGGTGCAGATATTTCTATTGGATAGAACTCATAGGTGTGCGATATAATCTGGAAGAAAAACTTTCAACCATGATTGTGCGATATAGGCGCCTAGCTTTAAAAGCTCTTTGCAATTTTAATTTACAGAACCTATGTTCCCTTCCAAGCCAAGAAATACCTCTAAAGTGGAAAGTTGCCGAAAACGAAGTGAACATCAGAGAAAAAAGCTAGAAAAGCTGACCTCTTCCATCACCCTAATATGAGTCTACCTACGATTTTACTTTCTCGGCATATAAGAGTCATCGGTTATACCTATGGGGTGGGAAGGTGCACAGGCACACACTGCACAGCACAGAGCCGCACGACGCGGCTGCCGCATGCCGTGACGGCACGTGCCGACAGCGCGCGACTAATGATACACACCGGTCTACTAATACAAGCAGCCGTTTATTATCTCCTAGTACCTGTACCTACGATATGCCTGTAATAACGGTCTTCGTGGAACTTCCTACGCTACTTCAGACTAATATATGAAATTAATGTGCTATGAATACAGTACGCAAAGTGCACTAGTTTGCCAGTTAGTCATGAGAATGCCATCATATTGTATCAAATTGAAATTATAATTTAGAATCTGCTCTAATAACAATTATAGGGCCAGAAATAGACGCCTCAAGTTATGAACTCAGCCAAAATTACATTCAATTGAGTCTAGTCTAGACTTTGTAACGTTATCCTAATCATAAATATTGAATAGAACCTTTATACAAAAAAACACACGAAAATTCGAAACCCATTCGGTATTGGTAAATAGCTAGGATAGCAGAACGTGAATTATTTCGAGCTGCGGGAAATTGGTTCACTCGCGAAAACTCGCGCCGTACACGATGGGACACTTTCATTACTGCGATGTCCGGGGCCACCGGTTCAATGTCCGGTCCACTCTATTTTTAACACACCCTACCCTAGCTGGACGGTACACTACACTGCACATGTGTACGTTCGAACAATGCGCTCATTCCGATACTAAACTTTGACCTTTCGCGAGAAGAAAATCTCGATAACATAAAAATCATGCCTGTAATCCCCGAAGGGTTAGGCAGAGGTGTACAGTCACGAGCAAAAGTATGTATACACTCAGCAAAATTCAATAACGATTTTCTCGTGGAATAACTATTACAACTTTGAGATGATACCTATTTCATACGAATAATAGGTTCCAAAATACTATGATCCTTATAAAATAAAATTACAATCAATACAGTAGGAGAAAATCACTTTTAAAAGTTGCTAAGTGTATACATATTGGTGCTCGTGACTATACCTTATAGTACACCCACATTTCCCCAGTTATGTTATGTAATAGGGGGCGAGCCTATTTCCATTTTCCATCACCCGGGCCCAAATTTTTGATTTACTTATTATTGTATTTTCTCTGTAAGTGATTAATGTAATCTTTTGAGAAAAATAAATGTCTTAAACCGTAAATCCAGACTCCGAGCTGCTACTGAGGAATTCCAGATGGAAAAACGCAATTACAGTTTGCCCGACCCGGGGATCGATCCCAGCACTTAATGCTCGGCAGAAGACCTTGCAACCACTAGAAAAACGAAGCAGTAAAAAAAAGTTACAATCCTAATAAAACATTTACGAGAAAAAACAAGGATCACACGATCCCCTCCACTGACTAAACTAATTAGCATTTGCAGTCACGTATCGGAGTAACTCTGTTAATGAAGCCATTCAAGTCATTAGCAAGAAGCTCGCTACACCGTGTAGCTTGCACTGTCCACTTACGTAAGCTTAAAACTCATGAAAAATGTAGGTACCTAATGCGTCTTTAAAGTTTTCTGTTCTCTCTCTTCTACATAAAAGTTACGGCAGCCTTGCAGGAGAAAAGCGCAGGAGTCTAACGAGTTACTTAAATTCTTCTAAAGTCATTAGGGGATTAAAGGGTAAGAAAAACGAAAATGAAGAAATGATTATTTCAAAGGTAGCTTTTCAGTAGGTAGCAACCTGAATTGTCCACCAAATTAAATGATGTTCATATTTACCGCAAGGGGGAAGAACTAACAACCCATTGTGTACTGCCAGAATCCTTTAATCCTGATACATTACATTATAATTATAAGGTGTAAATTAATTATTTTGCGCCATTTTGCCTCATGTCATGAGAGGCGACTAAGGGATTATGCCAGGAGGGCAGCGTTTACCAGGGATAATAACATCATGCTGTGATCACCAATCTGCTTTAGGTAAGCAGATTGAGGTGATTACAGTAATAAATCACATTTCTTATCCAGTATTATACCTATTAAAGTAAAGTTAATTAGTTAAAGATTTACATAAGTTGGCAAGAACAGCCAAAACTCGAAAAACAATAATGGATTCCAAAATTATTATTCATGTATTCTACAATTTAATTTAAGGATATAGGAGTAAGAAGAAATTATAAGAGCGTAAATAATAGTGTAAGATAAGCAATTTGTCTAGTAAGGGAAGCGAATGCAAAAGTTCGCCCCCGCTCGTGTCTCGCTGAAATCAATAATTTCGTCTCCGCGCGCCCTCGGCTTCGCTCCCACCGAGCATACTTCAGTTTTTCTTCCAAATCTTATTTATAAATAAACGTAATAACTTGTGAATTTATTAAATTGATATATTTATTTTCAAATTATTCTATGGCGCGACGTTTTTATTATTAATAAATAATGTTTAAAACTGAATACAAAGCAATCCAGAGTTTTTCCCGTAGAGTAATGTACATTTACGAAAAGGATTATTGTAAGTTATTCAAAAACGAATACACAGAATTGCTTCTATCGATCATAATATCTTGTATTAAGCAATGTTCACAGAGAATAGCTGGATATTTTTTGTTCAATTTTGATAGGCGACAGTCGACAATTGTGTCAAAAAACTACAACCGTTACTTACGCTCAGATCGATTTCCCATTGCTGTGTTCAAGCAAGCGACATTTAAATACATTTACGTAGCGTTTACCTTGACAAATTTAGGTAAGTAATAAGATTTCCTTAAAAACTTTGTGAAAAATAATTTCTTTACTAGATACCTATCTTTCATTGGAGTGAAACCCGCAATTACTTTTTCCGACATTTTTATATTCTCTTACACGGTTTCTTTATGCAATGTCTCCGACATTACCTAGATATTTTCATTTGTACACGGTATCTTCCCAGCAACTGTTTGTAGAAGACTATCTCTCTCTCTCATAACGCAGTCCCATCATTCAGCGCAAACAAACAATTTACACAAACTTATAATTAACGTTGGTCCCTTAATAATACGTAATTCATCAAAAGTTTAATTAAATGTTTGTGTTTATAGTCATTACAATTTGCTGTACTTATTAGCAAACTGAAGTACAAACTGCCAGTACAATATTGACACCTGATACAGCTATTTTCCTTCTTTCAGTTTTCTAAGTTTTCAGCGCCCGTGAAACGTTTTCTCCAACATTTTTCCAATGTTTGGAGTTCTAGACTATTTTGGCACAAGGTAGGTACTAATTTACTGGCGGTGTCATAAATCGGTAGCCGTCTGTGCGCCGTCACACGTACCATTTAGCGTTCGGAACACGCCCGCAACGGGTAACAAAACACACGACCAACGAGAAACTTAGTAAACTCATCAGATGGGCCCCTGAGCACGCGCGCTAGCTTTACTTGTGAGAAAAGTTTCTTATATTGCACCAACTTGCCGGGACCTATCATAGCCAGAGTTTGGAGCAGCTTGCTAACATGTATTTGCACTAGAAACAGCTTTTTACTCATTCCAAAACCGCTAATGCTTTAATTATTCCGCTCCAAAAAGTTAAACGCCTTACGCTAAGCCAAAACGATAAATTATACTTTGTAAGCCTATTTGAAAAACTCGTACGCAAAACATAAAACGCAAACAGACATTCCTAAATAAATGTGTATCTTGCACAAGCCCCATATATCGCGGTACTTGTGTTGAGTTCCCGTCCCTCACAGACGAGACGTCTCAAAAGGGTGTTTTAAAAGAATGCGTGCACTGACGCCGAGGGATACCGTTCCAACCTCTCTTACACTACAAAATCACTCCCCATTTTCATATACCGTACCCTTTCAGGTACCAACTCGCACCACTTCAAAATATTAACATGAATACGTAACTACCAAAGAAATAGGTAAAAGCAACATTTCCACATTTTCGGTCTTTAGAACCTCGTGGCCTTAATATTATAAGACGTTATCAACATAATTTGTTTAATAACGGCGAAAAATGAGGACGGCAAAATAAAGGTGCATTTTCACCCACTTTGCCGGTGAGATGGAGGCAATTTACTTGGAAAGGATTTTACATGGGCGCAAAGCACAGCCGAGGACAAAGCGCAGGTAATAAACCTTGTTTCAACGGAACGAAAATATAAATAAAGGTTTACTTATGTAAGTGTTTCATTTTCAACAGACACGCATATAAAGTTAGTATTGAACAGAAATAAAATAAATATGATAAAAAAGAAAAATAAATAAATATAAATGTAGGTAACGTGTATTGAAAAACGGCTGAAACATCGACATTTGAAATCAGTGTTCCTGAAGAGAAAACAGAGACGATGAAAAAACAGGACGATGCGATGCTTTCAACTTAATATCTGCTATTACAAATATTACAATCTAAAAATATTACTATGAAAGAACCGTAAAAGGATGTTATAAAAAATGTGATAGTATTTCACTTTAGCGTCTAACATACAAAGAACTCGTGCATTTACTTTTACGATCATCTAAAATAGAGGTGCCTTTCGCACAAAAGAATATCAAATTATATTTAAGCTAGGTAAGTAGGTATGGCAGGAGAAT
The DNA here is from genome assembly GCA_947522985.1 of Lithophane socia. NCBI lineage: Eukaryota > Metazoa > Arthropoda > Insecta > Lepidoptera > Noctuidae > Lithophane > Lithophane socia. The sequence continues at coordinate 10,327,587 of OX383256.1, read as the reverse complement.
TGTATGAGATACAAATTGCAGCTAGATTCTCCAGGGACTGTACCACAAAGTATCGCGTTAAGTTAACTATAGCTCTTATCACGGCTACCAAACTTTATTGCGAAAACCCAGTTTCAAGTATTATAGCTGAACTTTTATTACGCGGTAATTTTGTATGTTATGTACAATTTCTGCAAAATGAACTCAATTATGCAACAAAATAATAACGTGTATTTTCATTATAGTATCTAGTTTTGTTTTAGTAAGGATGGTTATTAAAGGTAATGAGGAACAAGCAAGCCTAATAAAGTTTTAATTAAATAATTAGTCATGTTTTTCGATTTTTAAAATCTTTATTTTTAGCATGAACCTCCCGACCATAATTTTATAACAATAATTATGTCCTTCGTGATTAATTTATGATCAGTTCTAGGAATATTTTGCTTTTTCAGGACATTTCTATCAACAAAAGTAAGTAACCAAGCGTATATTCAATACTCTAGACGTCAAACAAACTTCACAATATCTCATAACAGCGCCATACATAGTGAAACATAAATAAAATGCCTGAAACTGGTATAAGCTCACAAAATGGTCACTGAGCTACGCGAGTCCTAAATAAACTAATTTACCAAGATAACAATGGTCGCCAATCAAAACTCTGCTACTTGTAAACCTCTAACGAAATTTTAACTTACCGCCGCTAACTACAAAGTTTCACAAATGAGCAAAATAACCAGTGGCTGTTACGACAGCTAACAATGTAGCAACAATAAGATAAACCTTTGGACTCGACTGTACAAAGGTTTTCTTGAAGTACTTGCTTAAATACTGAAACCTATATAATAGGTAGGTAGTCTGACTTTTCACGAAAAACATAATCCATTGAAAAGCCGCCTTTGACCTAAGAAAGTCACAAATAAAATGACCTTTCTGGAAATGGTGTGGGTGGACCATTATAACAATCCATATTGTAAATAAAGTTTGTTATCTAACGAAGGGCGTTCCCGTTAACCTGCAACTGCAATAGTATAGCGTCTATACCTACATGCAAAAAAAAATCTTATTACCTACCATTAAAAAAAAAGTTTGTTTATTTGTTATAGTAAAATATTCACAAAAAATATTAAATTGATACGGAAAAGAAACACTCTGTACAAGCACACTTGTCTTTCTTCGTTGATAAACAAGTGTGCCTGTACAGTGTTTTTTTTACGTAGTTTTGAGAAAATATCACTATTTATATTTTTTTTTTTGTGTGCTACTATTTTTTTTAGTATTTATGGACGCTCTACTATTGCGGGTTAACGGGAACGCCCATTGTTAGTTAACATACTATATTACGTTTTTGTTTCTGTGTCTACGTCTGACAAGAATGCACAAAATATACAATCTGTCCGGATTCAATCAATAAGGAGCCACGAATAGCATAGTTACCACAATTTAATAAGACAATACTGTTTCTACAGTGGCTATTATTTCATCGCTTCTAGCAAAGTGGCAACCGCTATAGCTACGCGTAATGAAAGGTTTCGACTATTTCATACCAGGATTCACTTCTACAGCGTGCTTGTCGATATAAAAAATTCACAATGGGTGTTTAGCGTTCTGATTCAGTGCGATATTGTTGACGTGACACTACCTTTTGGTGACCCTATACTCCCCTCTCAATACAACCTGCCCCGAGCGCAAGCTTCCTACAACAAAACGAGGGTCGCGACCGCCAATAATAAAATCGTTATTATTGATTTTACTGTCGAGAACAATCAATTCGTAAACCGTGCCGCCGTCACGGCTAAATCGACGGTATCCGCCCGGCTCCCCGGACTATCTACACTAATAAAGACAACAAGCCTGTACTGTACAGTGACGATAATCCTAACTTTAATTAAAAGCTACACTGGCGCTGTTTCCTTGTATTCTTTGTCTACGTGTAATTGCATACAAAGTAGAACATACTGAGTATGATAACAGAGAGACTAACATGTTATCATACTTACAGAAAAGTGAAACAGATTTTTGCAAAAATATTTATTCTAAAAGGAGACAACTACGTTCTCCTATCTAGTGGAACTATTTCCATGTGTCGCCTCCCCACTGTGGCAGTAACCAGGACTGCTACGGGGTACGGCTACCCCATGCAAGGACTGCAATGCGGAACCAGAACTATATTTCATTTTTAGAACGCGAAACGGTCGCATTAAATCGTCCCTATTGTTAAAATAGTATTTTATGACAAGCTTAACGAAGCGTGATGTCGTATAAACCAATTTTGCTAAAGTAAATGGCGGATTATAAAGTGGTTTGGTAACAAAACGGGTAAGATTATTAAAATCGTCGCATTTTAAAAGCAGAAGGGAGGTAAATATTAATTAATAAGAGATTAAATACAGGGGCTTCCGAAACCAAAACACATCAAAATGTTTCTATTGTCTGTATAGTGTATTGTATTGTACACACGGCTACACATCAAGCTATACATTTCCAGCATAAGCTGACCTCGCATGTAAGGAAATTCTATACAATTCGAGATCAGTATAAACTGGAAATGTATAGCTTGATGTGTAGCCGTGTGTACACCCAGAAAATAAAATAGACTGGTTTCTCCAAATTGCTTTACTACACACATTACCACATGGCGATATAAAAGTAATCGCGATACGTATTATTACTGTTCTTTTATGGTATTATTTCACATACGGATGAGTTTCCGCAAAGGCTTTCAGAATATAAAAGTCCGCCCTTCACGGCCTCACCACCGCACCGCTCGCATACGAGATACGCTACTTACATCGCGTGCGTTCGACAATATTTCTTGAGGAATGCGTCGATATATCATCACGGGCCGCCCCTCGATAACGTGCCTCCTAGTTTCCGCTGAATGGACGAAACAGGGGTTAACATCTCAGAACATTCGTTTAGAAAAACTTCGTTTTGGCCATACGCCTGACGGACTTACGACAACTACGAAATAATACATGATTTTGTACATAATAATTGTGTACCAGTTACCCGATTCTATTAAGAGGCGAAGGTATGCTCATTTAAAGTCAGGTCAGTTCAGCGAATGAGAAAATATTGAAATTGAAATGAAAAAGTTGTAACTCCAAACTAGGTATTCAAACTTTTTGTAAACGCAAAAATAAGTAAACAACTGATTATCTACAGAAAGCTCCCTGTCGGTAAATCATGGAATCACCATGGAGTCACCCCGTCCGTGCACACTTTACCTACGCCATAATCCTTTAGTTGTTTGTAAAACAAATCTCACATTTTAAATGTGTCATATTTGCGTAGGCGAAAACATGCGCATGCCTCTTTTAAAACCATTCTGTATAAATAGGCCCTCGTTTCTCAATCGTTCCTCAACAACTTGGTGGAAGGAGCAAAAAAAATATCTCTCATTTCCTACAAACATTGCAAATTTTTAACGTCCAAACTTGGGCAATTGCAAAACCAGTATAAAACAGTTTGAGAATTTATATATATTCAAACTTATTTCATTAATGTTTCAAAATAAGTTTAATTTAAGTTGAAAGAAAGTAGGAAGCTTACAAAAAGCTTTAGGTAATATATCTGGGGAACCCGTCTAGATCTTCCGATAGGCCATCCTAAGCTATTCTGCCCAAATCAAGTACCATTTAAAGGGATAGGGTTCCGTGCAACGGGAACATTCTGCAAATCCTCATGCTAAATTAACTACCTCTGTGCATGGGACTATCTAGACTCGCTATTCGAATATAAGTTATTGAATTCTTCCTATTTCGACTCTCTATGTCTATCTCTTCTTTTCTAAGTAGATTATTTCGTATGTCTGTAAAAGTAAAATAAAAATAATAAAGCTTGTAAAAATACAGATGCTCAGAAATAATTGTTTTTCACGATATTTGCAATCCAAAACGTAACAAGTATTTATTATGATTAATGACGAGCTAAATCCTGGATATTTTACTTATCCCTGAAATGATTTGAACATAATCAATTTAACAAAAGTCATTTTCGATACACAGTTTAGCCACCATCCAAAGGGGATGTTAGCGATCACATCTATCTTAGGAAGATGAATTGGCAGTGAGTCTAAAAAAGCACCATTAATCCTTCGAAGGATTAAGAGAATCTAGAACGTACGATAATAATTCTTTGAAATTAAGTTTAACGGATGATTGAGCAAAAAATTCCATTGGCCCACAGAAGTGAGTAGGTTTTCTTTCGAAAGATAAGGCGTACAAATAGGAGTCAAAGAGTGTAAGGAACTAACCAATAAGTTAATAGACTTGGTATCGCAACTGCAAGATCGATTGAACTGAGGGCGCCTCTCCAAGTCTCCACTTGCAGACGCCCGAAGCAAAAAGGAACGATATCAATCAACCAGTAAGCCGCTAATCTTATAAAGATGTAAACATAAAGCTGCCTCATTGCTATGCCTTTCAATGCGTCCCATGCTTTGATGTGGAAACACCCTAAAAGCGCCAAGCGGGATGTTATGTCTTATTCGATTCGCGTCACGAACGGTGCGCTACATTCGCGATTCGAGATAAAACTTATATTAGGAGTTACTATCTTCGTACGTTACGTTTTGATGGCTCCATTTACGTCCAAGTTATGGTTCGCCTGAAAGGATGTTTTCAATGGCCGAATGTGCTTTAGTTTCTTCGGTAGAAGATAAAACTGAATCCCATTAAAATGAAAACTGTTTGAGAAACTTATAACCCTATAAAAAATGGAACAAGTTTATCTGTGGCCTGTTCGTAGCGTTCGGTATAGGTAAATAATTAAATTTAAGTTACCTTTCTTTAATAACTATTTTTGACATTAGTATGTTTACTGATCTTTCTACGGTTACGCTCGCTCTAGTAAAAGTTTGGAACACTTAACTCTTGATTATGCTTCAGCTATATTCTTTCATTGAACAATGAATAAACAAATCTAATTTCCACAAAAAAACATAAGGGGGTCCTCACTCCATTCAAGGCCATTATTAATTAGGGCGTCCATAAATTCGCAATTCAAAAAAGTACAAAAGCAATTAACTTAATAAAGCCGTCGCGTAAGATCTTAATGAAAAAGGGACGTGATAAAAGGTAAAGATACTGGAGTTTATGTGTCTCCGAGGTCTTCGATACTCCATCGATAAACGGGAGGAAATATTGTAGCTAGCCAAGCCACCCTTGAAATCGCTTCCCCGTCGCGTGGACGGCTACGGAGTGAGGGCATGGGAGCGGGGCAGGGGCAGAATGCCGCGGCCGTTGACACGAATCTCCCGAACTATGTTTATGTATCCCATTGGATTTTTTCCCTACGCGTTTACCGTGAACGGCTGCTCACGAATGGACCGTTTTGTTTTTGGATTTGTACACAAACAAACCCATCGAATTGGTTGCAGTAGCGTTCGAATTTTTTTGTTACGGATTCGGGAATGATTCGGTATAGGTACTTTTCATGAATAAAATATCATTTTACAAAACGTTATAAAACACTCATTAATATAAAAGTTAAATAAACTAATTACTGTTACGTACTACTTACTTATTAATTTCTCATCTCCTTTTCGTTTCAATTGGGAAGACAACACCTACGACCAATATCATTAACAGATGTTCACACTTTCCAAAAAAAACATAGAAAATGCAAGCACGTCGTCGGTCATGGGTAAATGATGCGTAAATATGCTAAGAGCAAATGAGGGTACCTACCTAACTTAGAGAGATTACGTTAGTACAAACATTTCAAAGATTAAATTAAATGTTCCAGGTACGCAAGCACATTAGGCTCATCTAAAATGTTGTCGACTCATAACAATTCACGGGAAGTCATTATTATGATAAGTTAATAACATCAAACGCGTTGAGTGGCGGACTGGCGGACGCTGCCCGACGTCTCCCGACGACGGCCGACGCGATGTCAGTTAGCAAAGCGTCGTCATCAGACGTTGTTTATTTTTAATCCCGCAATATCAGCACTCGCAATAATGCCTCTCTCGATAAACATACGGATACGCTACTAGGAATTGAGAGCTATCGTTAATTTTATCATTTATTTATACAAACATGTCAAATGTCATAACTACTGTGATTTAAAAAATAATAAGCCATGGTCACTCTACAATTAGGTTAAACAGTACAATAACGAAACTGAAAACTTTCCAATATTTTTTTAATAAAACCCAATTTTAAAAATATGATCAGATATATAATTCATGAGTAATTATCTAATTATGATACAGGTCATGAACTGAACTTTTGTTTACCTGTTTATAACCTTTGTTGACAGTTCAGTATTTTTATGCTATGAATTCCTAGGTATCTGAAAAACGCTTGACAGTGTTATGAAACTCAGGTACTTACACATACATACGTTGATTCTATCAGAGTTCAGACGAATAGACCGTAAAAATCCAATCTCGCTGGAGATCTAGGGCAACTAAAAATTACTAGCCTAATTCTTTTCATATTCATATTCATATTCATATTTTATTTGCATTCCATAATGTAGATAAGGTATTACAATGGCTTAAAGCTAAAAGTACAATTACGGACCCTGTAGGGCACAGCAAAAAGTATAAAATTACAAACTCTTTATAAAAAATAAATAAAAGAAACATATTAAATAATTCAAACGTCAACGTGGGAGTTGGACACGCGTACAAAAATCGCATGCGACTCTCAAATTGACATAGTTGAATTCTTTCAAATCCACAGTTACGATAACGTGTTATTTTCAGTTATTTTATAAATAAGTATTGTAAAATAGGGATTTAGAAATTACAGAATACTGTAAAAAAAAATAGATACGGTTGTTGTAAATGTCAAAAGTTCTTATGTTTCGTCATAGAATAAGTACAAGTTATATAGCAGACATTCCAACGAAAACAGTTCTCATCGTAAAAAGTAATAAATTAAATAAACACCATTTAAGGGTCACTTAAATGCTCCCCATGATTAATTAGTAAGAATTAAACAATTGAACTCGGCGAATTTGCAGTATGGACAACAGAGCGGCGCGGCGCCCGCCCGACCTATTAAAATGTAACATCACATCAGTCATCCATCAGTTCATCACTGCATTTACCCTATTTATAGCGACAATTATTATGTCCCAACCAAATGAACAATATCTAAGTATAAATACGTAACTGTTTATTTGTTAAGGCGTCATGAAAGCCTCTGAATGGGGTACCCACGTTGCCTAGTACAGGTACTTTGCCCACGCATCTCGTGCTATTGTTCAGAACTTGATACAGAACTAAGTTTCCAACCACCACCCTTCCTTGAGTGTCATTCATGTTTAATTATCTATACTATAACGTAATTGTTGTACACTGTACACGTAAGTTATCCTTTCTACACGGTTTCAACGTCGAACGAACTTATACTTGGAAGAGAAAATTATATTTGAACTAAAACTTTGCCTTTACACGAGTGTATGGAATCCTTTTCATTCAACGTACTCAGTTAATAAATAAGACGTAGATATAAAAGGACGCCGTTGATTTTCTTATTTTTTAGTTTCAAGTTCTTTTGTAAAGTTCTCTTGTCGACGACTTGCTTTGTTTTCATTTGTAAAATCGTAATCCATTGTTTCGTGTTTTTAATTTTTTACTGTAAGTACCAAATTCTATTTTTATACGGCACAGATATTTAGAATTAACGAGGTCATTCCTTTAATCACATATTTGTTCATTGTACTTATCAAAAGGCTCAACAAATGTAATTAACAGAAACAGTTTTCCATAGCACCCTCATCAAGAGGCATTGCATGGATAATTCATCCCATTCATGAATATGAATAGCCAGTAGACACAGGTGCAATAGGTACAACTTCTTCTTAGTAGTTATGTACATAGACCGTAGATTACTCGAGGTGTGAACTATCTAACTTATACGTACGAAGCACATCAGATAATATACAGATGATCTCAAGTCTTACACTTTAATACATCTTTCAATATTGTGAAATAATAATGTAGGTACTTCGGACAGCAGGTACGAACCGGAGATCGAGAGAGACATAATGTATTATTAAGTATGTACACAAATGTGTGTCATACAAAATAGGAGCAACGTTTTAAGATCCACAGATAGATCATCTCGGCTACAATTTACAATTAAATGCCCTCACGATGTAAGTCTTAATTCTGAACAAAGCGGAGTGGCGAGTTATCACAGCTCCTGATCGCCTAGGCGGTCACGATCTTACTATTGTGGGAACTAAACAACATCGGGCCTAATACGTCACGAAAATACGTTTCTTTTACTGGGAAACAGTGAAAGACCCGCAGAACGAAAAAAACCTCTTATCCTGACGACGAAGCCACCTTCTATGATTAAAAGGCTCACCCATCTCGGTTGACTTCTAACGTCGGTTTAAAAGAATCTGACGTACCTACCTAATCTAGAACCTCATTCGTCAGAAATGTCCCTTTCCTTCCGCGATTGTGCGTTTAACACTGAATTTGCGCCGTGTAAATCACCACAACAGTTAATATCGATCGCTGTGAGTTTCCATGTGACCACACCGTTACACACGCCCGGCCGCGCATGGTAATTGAGCCGCTCACTTCCTTCCGGAGACCTGCCCGCTCTGATGACCATTGATACGCACAAAACGGGAATTTATAAACAATCATTTTTTGTACTTTGCAATTTATGGTTCTGAAATGGTGCTTTCGTGTTTCGTTTACAGTTTTATATTATGATTTTGCACATTCTAAGTAATAAAATGTTGAAGTTGGCCTTCGTGGTTCCACCTGGTGCTGAACTAAAAATTAACATTTCACACGAAATATCTGACCATCCCACCTCCGCATCTCAACTATCAGGAAATAAAGGGCACCCAAAGGATATCAAGCAAGACCCGTGAGTTCCGACCTTCTAGTCTCAAAAAAATCCCAAATTCCAAAAAACAATACAAGAGGCGTTTTATGAAACAGCTATAACACCCGATTTTATTAAGGCTACCTCGAAAGTCGTAGTTCGATCGATTTAGTAGTAAATTAGTCAGGGTGTAATTGTATACAGATAGAGTATTGCCAACAGAATTAATCACATTATAGGGCGTTGAGCATGTTTGAGGACCGAATTAGTACAGGATTGAATACATTTCAGGCGTAGGTAAACGTATAGATGTATTCAGCATAGGCTTGTTCATTTCTATCGGAATACGAGCGGTATTAACCGAGATCGTTTGTACAGTGCTGCAACAGCTTAGTCGAGACGATCAAAATAGTAACAGTTAGTTTGTGTCGCAGTCTCAACCAGCTTATACAAGCTATGTAAAGGTGTTTCTTCGTGTCTCTGTCTGCGTCTCAATCGATTCATGCCTCAATTTAGTCTGCCGAGACAGTTTCTATATTTATCAGCTTAAACACTGCATTTATCTGATTTGCATTTGCATGAAACGCGCTAGATTTTACTTTAAGTATTTTATGGATTATTATTGAGTAACAGGTAAACCCGCTATATCGTGATGGGGTTGGGAGGATATAAAAGTTATTTTCTTTCAGAATAGTTCAGACCTAGGTACTGCTGAGTGTTTTAAAATTAATAGAACTACAATCAAGTTCGACAACCTTAGTATCCCATAAATGCATAATAACCACGTCCAACTCTATTCGCGTTGCTCTACGCCGTTTTGCATACCATCGACAATATTAATTTGTTATGGACTATGCTTATTGAACGTGTCCATAGATAGTACATCATATCGCTTGTAGAAAAGTGGTGTCGGGTTGTAGCAATTGTTCTCTCTTGTCTACATGTGCCGCCGCCGCCGTCGCCGCCCGCCTCGATCGATGTCTGACCCCGTGCTATGTCGCTCTCGCCTTTAGCACCGCCTCTTTTGACGGGTCACAGGATTCTTCACTCATTCTCTACTAGCACTCGTAAATCAGAGAAATTGCTTTTCTTTTGAAAACAATTCACGAAGATTTTACCAACTACATATTGAACTTAACAATTCAGTACCTACCTAAACGAAATCAATTTGGATGAACATGTTTTCAATTCAAAAGTTTTATAATCTGATTTGTTACCAAACTTGGATGTTACAGAATCGATTGGAATAAAACATCTTAGCACTGTGTACATTTCCATACTGAAGCAATCGTAGTCACACAATTTAATTTATTCAAGTTCCATTTCCGCTTCTCGCCCACTAACACAGCCGCTCATCCATCTACACCAAGTCTTCTCAGAAAAAAATAAACGAAAGCTCATTGCTCGATGAATACGTAATAGGCTTGTGCTCTCACGGTATTGTTCGAGAGGATAATGTTCAAGGGATTGGATAAAGCCAATATGGGAGTATCTGTCCCATGCGTGGGTAATAAATTATTTTGTAGTTTTGATTAAAAATCCTTAACAGCACCGTTACTTGCAAGTCATATTACGATGAAATATTTAGGGCTCCATTAGTAAAAACTACATGTTTCACTTTGGCTAAATATTTAGAAAACAATGGTTTCTGATAATGCTCAACAATAACTTGCGTAAAAATATGGCCGCAGTAAATACAAATAATTTATGACATTACCTAGTAAGATAATACAAACTCATAAAATATTCTTATAACCGAGTACAAAAAACATAGCGCCTTATACTGCCTACGTGTCGGTTCTGTTTATTCAACGGGCGGGCTGACTAATCTATGAGCGTAAGCGCGCACGTGTGCAGCCGAGAGTACGCGGCGCGCGGCCGATCGCATTGTTTGGAATTTCATACAATATGGGGCGTAAATATTTCGACAAATCGCTTAAAAGGGAGCGCCTATAAAAGAACAAGAACCGATATCCGTTGTGAACGATACGAGAGCAAAATGATGCTGTTGTGTCAAGGATTCCACTTTAATGCTTAAGTAGCGTCCTTAAGATGCGCTAGGGTAGCCCGCGAAATTCTAATTTTCTTACGTTTTTTGCAATTTCCAAGTCAGTGTCAGGTTATATGTTGATTAAAAGATGAAAGACACAAAGACAAAGATAATGATTAGATATTATGGGAATTAATAAAACAAAGACAAACCAGACCCGCCAAAGTCGTGTTTGTACATTACAGAAATCTGCGGGTGCAATGACGCAGCAGGGGCGGCCCCGCTGCCGGCTTGTGCGACAAAACGCAACGCAATAAAAAGTCGTCGAGGGCGTCTCACACGTGCATCCGCTCGCCACTGCTGTGCGAAGTTATTTATAATAATGCACCGAACTACGACCTTCTACGCATACCATGTCTTGGGGATTTAGCATCAACTTAGAAAGCTTTAGGGTGCTTCTGTAAGCTTCTGTGTCTTGTAAGTTTCTGTTTTCACTGGTTTAATGTTAACAATTTACTTTGTAATGAAAAAAAAAAAACAAATGCATTAAGTTTACGCTGCCTCACGTTAGGCAGGTGATAAATGATAAATGATAAATGATTTTATTTCTGTAAGTAGGTTTGTACAAACACTTTTACACGTCAATCACATTTTTAAAACTAGATGAGGTCGGCGTTTCCTATCTGACTACTCTGAGAAGAAAGGCCGAAACAAACTCAGAGGTCACAGTCTCTTTTAAAGTCCAGACATAATCTTGGTCAGATTATGTGAAGACCATGTAGATTGGTGTCTGAAATGGTCTTTTGAGGAAAGAACCACACAGATTGAGTGGACCTGTCCAGTCAGTGCACGCAAATGTCAGTAATCGTGCAGCTCAACTCCGAATTTAAGGAGCTCAACGATTTGACGAACAATACCAAAGAAAGGACATTTGATTAGGCCTCATAAATTACTCAAACTGCCAGACTATGATTAATTAAAATTAAGAAAAAATAAATAATAAAAAAGAAAAGAAAGATCCACATAATCTTCACATTCACAATAATTAAAAATAATATAATACTTTACAAAGTAAATATTCATGTCAATGTAAATATAAATATAAAAATCCGGAAATAATCTTGGTCAGATCATTTGAGGACCATGTAGATTTGTGTCTGAAATGGTCTTTTGAGGAAAGAACCATACAGATTTGAGTGGACCTGTCCAGTCAGTGCACGCATTTGTCAGTAATCGTGTAGCTCAACTCAGAACTTAAGGAGCTCAACGACTCGACGAACAACTCGACGGCTCGGTGAAAACTAATGTAATGATAAAGGGCGAAGAATTTTATTGAATCCTGAAGATAGCACAGTATGTATTCTTGGGCTTAACTTTGGTTTGGATGCTAAGCTTCAGTGGGGCTCACATATAGATAAATTGTCAAAAAAAACTAAGCTCCGCAGCATATGCCGTAATTTATCTGACATAGAGACAGTCCCTTTAGTGTACTTTAGCCACGAATGTGAAATGTCAGATTTATAAAAGTAAATTGTCATTGTATAGTTTTGTGGTAGGTATCGAGCTCTAACCGGTTTAAGTATACTAGTCAATAATTTCGACTTTTAATTTTATAAATAACTAGCTGTGCCCCGCGGTTTCACCCGCGTAGGTCTCGATCCCGTGAGAATATAGGGATAAAATGTATCCTGTGTCCTATTCCAAGTCATGGTCTACCCGTGTGTCCATCCTCTCCTCTCTAGAGTAGGCTAGGGAACGTCGTGGCGGCGCGGCGCCGCGCCGCCGCCGGCGTGAACGGTTCGCGTATTGCATTTTTATACTCGTGATAACATCGAAATTAAATGTCCGATTCGAATGAATTAAAAAGTATTTTACTGCTACATAAATACCCCTAATGTTAAAACTATTTATTTCTATAAGAAATTAATATTATATTGATAGAACTCCTTCGCAAATAATGCATTAGTTTCGAACAAATTTGATTACTATAAAAAAGGTTATAGTGAGTCAATCTTAAAAGATAGACATAATTGTGCTCACGGACTTTAATTTTGAACTTTTAAAGAGGAACAATTCCATCATACATGATATTTGCGTAACATACACCGTTTACGCAGCGCACGCAACGGAAGCTCTCAAAAAGGAATATTTTTTCCAGTTTTAGAAACATGTTTCATTTATGCTTCGCTCCTATTGGTCGGAGCGTGATGTTATATAGCCTATAACCTTCCTCGATAAATGGACTATCCAACACAATCCAACCAGTAGTTCCTGAGATTAACGCGTTCAAACAAACAAAAAAACTCTTCAGCTTTATAATATTAGTATAGATTAGAAATAGGTAGGTATACCTTTCTATAACAATAAGTAATTAATCCTTATTAAATAGATTCATTTAATTTCATTAACCACAATATATTTTCGGATAAGAATTACTCACGAGCACTTTTATTCATTACGAACGATAATTACTTCCTAAATGCAAGTTCAACATGGAAGGAAATTAAAAACGTGACGAAGAGCACATTATACTTCGCTGTATTCTCTTTCCTGTGCCTAATGCTTAGCTTTACAGCTACATGAAATCATTTCTTTAAGCCGTCTGAAACATTAAGTTTTGTTTACCCATCGAGTCTGTTTCGCCAACGAATCCAAAAAGACCATTGCTTAAATATGATCAACAATTTAATTATACTTATACATTTTCAATTTTCTCATAGTTAATCTACAGTTCGACGGCTCCGAACCACGTGTGACTTAGAAGCGTGACTAAACGACCTTAACGCCGGCGAGCTTCGATTTAATGACCAAACGTGTCGAGTTATTAAAAATCATCTTCATTTAAGCTTATAAGATAAACATTTTTTATTTACCCGCTGCCGCCGGGTCGTCCCGGCTTAATTATGATATCAAAAGTTGCATCGTCAGCTTTGTCTATCCCGTGCAAAGGGCGTATCTCCCTCTCACTTCAAACGCAGGATGAGCTCGGCCCACATTGCATCGCCAGCATTGACGATTAAACACGTTTCTATGCGCGGTCTCGTATTTTTATGTAACGGCCATAGAATACCAGATCCTCAGAGAACAACAGAGCACTAAACGAGCCCGCCTGCATTACAACTCGACGCTATCATAAGCCGTGAGAGTTGAACGGGATGATGCGGCAAAACATCTCTCGATATCAATCTAAAAGGTATGTAATTAAACTTGCATAAGTTGGATTTCTAAATAATATACACGAGTGTGTCAGCGCTCTATTAGCCGCCACGGTAACGTTCGGAATGCACGTGATGATGCGTCTACAATATCTTCAAAGGTTCGGTTCAGTGAAGGGCGTGAGAACGTCGCTCGGGTTCGTAAGCCGCGTGCACGCAAATGAAGTGCAATTTCGCCGGAGGGATTGCGGCTGAGATGCTCGCGAGTGGCCCGGCTGGCGATGACTGTGCGGAGCTCCGGTCACGAATTGCATTGTTGCAGATAATTTGATTAGGTGCTCTATTGCGCCCTCAGATACACCCTAAAGTACCTAATGCCGACTTGAACAGATATACCGCGGGAAAGCTGCTTAGTTTCAACCAAGATACTGAACAATGTACTCTTGAACAATTGCCAGTAGTTTTCTCTTGTTAAACTTAATGCTGTTTCAATTTAACGCAATTAATCAACGCTGCAGCTGCAATAAAAGGAAATAGGAGGAGGTTTTTCACTGCTTGCAATTCAATGTTTTACTGTACATTCGGATTAGAAAGCGTTACGTTACAATTAAATATTGAAACCATCGCGTGCATTATCTTCGAAAGCACCATCGATCGAGAATATCTTCGTAACGTGGCAGGTTAAAGGTCGCCTAAGCTACATTTATTATTTCTTTCCTATCATTGGACTGCTAACAATTTCCTGTCGGTATAAAAACGAAAGCGTAGTATTTGGGATGAGTACTATATTGCAAAATGTCGATTTATATAACAGCTGTAGCCAAAATGAGAAAAACTACAATCCTTATTGGTCATGTACTGCGTTGTGCACTAGTTCGGATTGCTGTGGGTGTGGGAACCAATTCTCTTGACCAGTAGCCTTTTCTAGTGGTGCCACTTATCGCGTTTCTCGAATGTTTCCTACGAAGCCTCGAGAAAAAAAGATGTATGGTATGATGGTATGAAGGGTCTTATTTAATCATTTCTAATAGTTCCACCTTGCGCTTTGCAGAATGCTAAATAATAAACATAACATGTTTCGATGAAATAGGTTTCGTAAGCTGAGGATCTAGCAGTTGACAGTTCGTTGTATTGTAAGCGATGAGATGGGCTATTAAGCTGTCACAGCTTATTCACAATCGCGATCCGAAGCCAACGCACCCAGAAACTATGAGAGCATGAAGATAAGGAAGTAATAAGCAATAAACATTTACCGATTCAAATGTAGTCGATATCATAAACCAATAGGTACTAAAAATATAACGAACCATCTAACCATGCCCGTAACAGTAGGTGTCAGGACCCCTGCGGATTCTGAATTTCGATCGCGTGTAAGGCTAATGTTTCAGAATGCATTTTAACAGATGAAATAGTGAAGCTTAACATAATATTAATAAATCAAATGTCTTAGGATCGATAACTTGCATTTGAATTTGATTGGAAAGACTGGAGCGAGCGTTGCATGGCATCCAGCGTATCTACATAACCAAAACAAATTTTAGAATGTTCGTAATGTTTCGTGACGACCGCTGCCCGTGTCGAAACTAGAACCTCACACCAAGTTAGCAATTGAGGTTTATTATAATCGGGTACGAATCAGCCAAATTGTATGTGCACGACAGCAGCGGAAACCCGTTAATTTTCAGCATCATCTGCGAGTCGCGAATCAGAACAAACGTCGAGTGAGATGACGAACTGTTAAACAAAGTCGGCATTTGGTGAAACTATGATTGCGCCAATTAAGCGGGCAGTAATCCCAAAAACAGCGTGAGCCGACATGTCGCACTACTCGCACTCTACACAATTAATCAAGAGGTTTATGTCGTACAAAATGCAAATTAAAAGGGGAAACGTGTTCCATAATCATTCAAGATGATGAATGGACCGTTTCTACCATATGGCCGTTCGTGGAATTATGCTTGATAAGATTGAAATCATGGTTTTTGTTGATTCCGCTTTTAACTTTTATGGAATTTTCAAGCAAACACTCGATGAAACTTGAAGAAAACTTGTTTTATTTTTAAAGACATAGTAAAAGGCAAGGCATAGCTGATGTTGAGCTTAAAATAGAGATTCTAATTAATTTCAGGTGCAAAATATAAATTTTGATATAAAATTTATTACTAAAGAGAATCTCTAGCAGAAATGTGGTAAGAACTGCAATTAAAAAGCGTGTAGCGGCGTTACTAACCTCTAAAGATTAAATTGTTAGTAATTAGACGTGGACATTTATAAGAACGGATAGTAGTTATTATTATTTTTTACCTAGACTTGTGCAAGAAACGAGTAGCCGGTAAAGAACTTTCTCACGATTATTTCCGTAGTAATTTTCACACATTCGCGTTTTTAAACCGGGTTGAAAAACCGACGTAATTTAATCCAATCCATTTGTTAGCTGTATTTTATGGATCGACGGTGATGTCGACGAGGGTCAGAACGGTGTTATGCCCCTTACGATATTTCCCATGGGTGTCAAGGGGTCTGCTGATAATTGCGCCCAGATCCCAGAGGTGCTGTAAATCTTAATAAAGGCACCGAACGTGGACCCCAATCTGCGTCTATCCTTAATAAATTAAACGCGCGCTCGAATATCTTCCCGTACTGTGGGATATGAATAACACAGCATTCATCTATGAATTACTTCAACCCGCTTGGTTTATGTACTTGAATCTACAAATTACCAGCGAATGTGTATAGAACCAATATTTGAGTAAAGTTTCTCATTTTTAGCTCTTTATTGTTATTGGAAGTAAACATTTCAAATGTATTTTTATGTGAAATCAAGAAAGCGGCCTAATTATGTGGCAGAAACAAAGCGCCTGGCTTGATATAATAAAGATCCCCATATGGCCAGCGTTGGCTATAATTAGAAGCAACTGCACTGGGTGTGTGTGTATTGGTCGTTCTGTTCGAGTCAGACGCTGAACCCAGTGCGTGAACCTGCCACACCTCTATAGTACTAGAGGTGTCTCACTTGACGCACACTTGATACCACACCACACCACATGCTGATGTGACATTACGGATAAGTTTTATGTCAAGCGCATTAAGAACCACTGCCTTGACGTGTGCTTGACAAACATTATTGTAAGTACGTACTCGAGCGGCTAACAGTATGTTTTGTTAAATGACTGTCTATTGGACACGTCACATTAGTTTAGAATTTGTTGATATGTTTTGAATTTTGATACGGTTTGATATTTGTTCTCAAAACACTTTCACCGTGTGAGTAAAAACTTCTCTATATTGTGCTGTCTCGAGTACCATGTCGATTGTTCTGATAAACAACTAAAGGTACTTATGAAACAAAGTGTTACCTATATTGCAAGACTATAATAGCAGTTGTACAACCTCATGCATGTTCGCACATAAACTTGCTCGTATATAACATAGGATTGGAACGTTCAAGTTGAGAGCGTCTTGCAGGGCCACCCCATTCTTGGTAGGGGGGTGAACTTTAAGCCGTCTGGTACAAACTGTGAATGTCAATCGTGGATGTGTTTGGAGAGGTCTCGAGAGCGGCCATTGCGAAACCGAACAATGCGGAATGAAGTGCATGCACGACCGCGTTGCACGCGGTTTGCAGTGCGATACTGGCGTCGCACCTCCTGCCACACCCTAATAGCACACAGCTTAATAGTTATTATAACCGAAGTGTGTTTTATAAGCACAAATAAAACTTTCTAACAAGCTCTTTTAGCTGCAGGCGTAGCGAATGTGCACTAAACTAACTTTGCACGGTGGGCAAAAAATATTGTTTCTGCAGGAGTTACTGTGAAATGTCACTGGAAAATATTTTTACCGGCAGTGAAAACGAGTTGGAAAAATTTGAAACCAATCTAGATTGAAGTACCTACCTACTTATAGGAACTGAACTGACTGATGAAATAAAGTTGAATTGTTATCTTACTTTTGACATCTTTTATTATATTATTATTAATTACTGTATTAATTTGAAATATTCTATTATTTTAATGTAACTGCATGATTTCATTGTTTCAAGCTATTATTATTGTATTTGTACGCCTTTCCAGGCAAAACATGTTGAAACTTTTTTTCTTTTTTTTAACATACCAACTGTAAACCTACACATGTTCTTGACAAATAAATAAATGATTGATTGATTGAATACACTTTCATGAGCTTAAAAAAAAAAAAAAAAAAAAAGAATATAAGTACTTTTCAAAATATGCATTATTGCATTATAATGCATATTTATGCATATCTAGTCTAGGCATATTTTAAAATGTTTAGATATACAAAATAGTCCGTGGAAACAAAAAAAGTATGATACTTTTTTTAGTTTCGATTTCGATGGATCGAGCTTTAACTGAGTTTATTCTTAACCAAATAAACAAAAGATAACGCATCAAGAAATCCATCTCAGCAGAATAAAACATACATTCCCAGTACGACATTTGAAGGTGCCGAGGTCATGTGAACAGTCATAGTAATAAGCACAACCATCGTACAACGCAACGTGGTAAAATGACACGCCTGTTAATGCCTTTATGCTTGCGTGTTGGCCGATCCGATGTACTACGAATACCACGACGTAGGTACTCCTACAATTGATAGCCGAACATCGCACACCGCGATCCGATTGACGGAGATCTATTGCGACATTAATCAACTAATAATCGTTAGTTGAGAGAGCATCGAACACCAAAATTCTACGCATCTGATTTACGAGCACGTTTACGTTAAATCGATATCACGAGACTTTCACGGCGCTTCAGTCGAAGGACAAATTAGGGGTCGCTTAGTGATAAGATTAGAAAGGACTATAGGTCGTACTGTTTCATTCTCACAGACAGATGGATATCCTTTAGATCAGATTCGTATCTTTATGTAAAAGAGACGTTACGCAAACGTGATTGTTATCGTTTTAAACTAAAATGCGGACCAGCAATTTATTACTCGGCTAACAAATTGTGATAATCTAACGTTGGTTAAGCAATTGAGCATGTAAACGCATCGCGGTCGCTAGCCGTTTAGGTAGACGAGCAAATTACCGCAATCAAATCACAATCAGAGTGAAAGCCTATAACCATACCTGCCCAAGGTCGAGATCGCAGCACTCCCGCAGCGACGCCTCTGCTGTTTACCAATGCGTTAGATGTAATTATAGGAGAGATGTGTGCGCATCACTCACGATCACGACTCGCCGTACACGCTGTACCAATAAGTACACATAACTACATCTAACACCACTGTTGTGTTAAAACAGTCGTCCAGTGAGACGCGGCCGCTTCTGTTTCGACCCGAGTTGCCTTGACAATACTTTTAAATAAAATTGTATTTTAGTAATGTTACCGGGAGAAAGCAATTAAACAAAATATTTTAGGGCTTAAATATGCAAAAAACATTCTTTAGAAAAATTGCGGCCCACGTTTGTTAAAATATACCCCTCTAAGCGGAATGGATCTAGTTCTAACAACAATATAATAATGGAACCCCAGAAATAATCAGGGTCGACCACAGCGTCCACAATACACAACTGAGACGTATTTTGATTAAAATAAATGAGAGGGGTGAGCAAATTTTATTAACGGCTCAAAGGCTAGCCCGAGACACTTCAGAAAAAAAGAAAATTACCAATGGAACACGACAACATTATTAGATTGAGGTAATACGTCTATTATGACGAATATTTGTCAAACAACTACTGAAAACACTTACGAAATAAGTTCTGTGAAACAAACAGGCTATGATTGCTAACAAATAAAAGAAATAACTTTCACATGACCTCAACCGTTTGCATTGTTCTAATTAAGGCTATTAGCGCTTATTAACAGTCAAGATGCATCCTCATAAAGGACCGTGAAAAGCAAAAAAGACACGAGAACAGATGTGGTGTGTAGTGATCATGGTTTTGGGGTCGACCATAGGAAGTGCACATACGTAATTGCGGCGAGTGGTCACAATGAGGGGAATTGGCTAGTAATGGCCAGTGCGATTGTTGTGCGAGAGAGACGCCCGCACCCATCGCCATTGATTGAATGACGACTGAATTTAACAAACAAAGTACCGCAAACGACCCGTAACCGGTCCGCGACGGTCAACTATATTGCTATTGCCATTCATTACAGTGCATCAAAACATTTTTCGCGATTTAATATGCACTTGCTCTGAAAAACATATTAAACATAAACTTTGCCTAATCTTTTCCTTTACGGCACATATGGGACGTCTAATCTAAAACAGAACAGACTAGGCCGGCCGGTCTCTAAATCGTCTCCCGACGCCCAGACCCCTGTCCGGATGTGCCAATTTCTAACCGACGACGGCACGCCTGACGTACGTCACACCAGCTATCGTATTCAATTATCGATTCGACTTGACACACTATTGCAGCGCAAACCTCCAGCTGAACTCGATATTCGATACTACCCATACTCTACACCTATTCTTGGAAACCGAATTTTGAAAGCGTTACCTGAAACCCTTTTCGAATAAAGAGATTATTGGATCGAATAAATTAAACTTGTATCTAACTTTTCATATTTGTACACACGGCTACACAACAAGATACATTTCCAGTATAAGCTGACCTCGCATTGTATGGAAATCCTATACAATGCGAGATCAGCATAAACTGGAAATGTATAGCTTGATGTGTAGCCGTGTGTACCTACTGCTATTTATTACTTGCATTTGCGTAGCCGTAGTGTCACAATATTGAAGGCTCTGAATATGATTGAACATCACGAATCTCTTGAAATAAAATAAAAAACTGATTCGATACACAGAATTCCATAATTTATGCGTTACTTACAAATTATTTAACATCTCAAAATCTCATTTCTGTAAACGGAAGACTTATTACAATGTAATTTGGTTGGACATAAAGCCATCGGCGAACAGAAATAAATTACAAATAATAAATTGAGTGACCGTCCGCGTCCGCATTGACTGTGGCACCAGCAGACCGTTTGATACACCATGCTTTATGAAAGTAATAATCGGAGCAAAAAACCATAGAAAAATGCGGGAAAATGTTTGAATGGAATGCGATGTTGTACAAATGTGAAAAATATATCCGGGATATATGCACATATACAGACATACAGACATTAAATATTACGTAAGTAACTCATAAAATAAATATATAAAATGCGACTGAGTTGTCCCGTTGCATCCTGATAATTGATAACTCTTGGGACTGAACGTTCCTTCTTCGTTGCATTGCGCCATTCCTCTTGCAGGATTAAAATGCCACCTCGGCTCACGGCGCACCTGTGCGAACCAGCCGCTTTATTGCTTGAAAAATATACCACCGATTTACAACAACCATATAAAAAAAAACTCTTTTATATTGGAAAACATTCTTCGAATAACGGGACACCAACCATTTTTCACTTCAATTTCAATAAGTTTAGCAAAATTAATGCAGTCCTCTCAAAGGTAAAAGGAATTATGGTTCTGAAAACACTTCAAAGTGTTTGTCGATTAGTTCAAAGAGAAGCGTTGCTGTAGGAGAGTAGAGAATTAATTTGCCAATAGAGCACGCTTTTCAGTAGACATACAAAGGAGCTTTGACGAGGCTCGCTCGAGTACTTCGTCACGAACCGACTTGTGGTGTGGGTCCTTGCATGGAATTGTTTGCATCGACCTTTACTTAGTTTAATGTGGTGCTTGAAATATAATAGATCCATCAACTAAAACCACACACGTTATGACGTTACAAAGTTCTAAATTGGTTTTAAAAATTCATGGGGTATTCTCGCAGATAACTGAAGAAATCCTACATGTTATTATATAATTGAAACAACTATCCACACAATAATGATAATGATTAGATTCCTGGTGAGGTCGGGGACACGGGGTGCTTCGGCGCCCGCGGCTTGGATCGCCCACCCACCTCGGATGCGCCAGCCCCAATGATGTAATTAAATAAAACCCTTCCCGATTTATTTTGATAATAATGTCCGATAACACTCGACGGGACCGCGGTGTATGAACTGATGCTCTACTTTGATTTTTATCTTTTGAAGATTCGATTGTAAGTTTTAGTATTGTTTTAGTGTCAGTTATTCGAACAGTAATCACTATGCGAATTATTGGTTCCAAAAAAGCTCAAATTAGACCTTTATTCAAAATTGATCTATCTTCTAAAAGTGGTTAACAGACAAGTGTGCTCCAGATTAAATGAAAACAAAACACGTTAATGGTGAAGATTCCACATCGACGGTAATTGTCACGAATTACGATGCGTAGAATCAGAAGCGAAGCGGAGCGGAGCGGCCGGGCCGTGCGACAGGTCCCCGATTATCCACGCATTCAGCGCGGTGGCAGCAGTGGTTACAATGCAACCTGCTACCATTCCACCTGACAGCCATTGTACCTAATGGGCATTCCACACGCGCCGGACACTCGTGCCATCGCTAATTTACGACAGATGGGGCGCGTTCTTTATTTATTTATAGAATCTAATCTGTCTAGAATACCTGAGACCCTAGTGTTAGTTCGAGAGTAACGGACGCCACTACTCCTGTTGAGTTGCTTCAGTTACACCTGAATGCAGGAATATCTTCAACTGAACATCATTTTACCAATCAAACCCATCTAACATTTTTAGCAAAGACTAAACAACTTGATGCCCAAAATATTATTTTTAAGTATTGTTAATTTGGGTATCTATTCGGAAACTAGGCATTATGAAGTTACCAGATATTGATAAGTTAAATGAACAACACAAAATCTCTATTATGTATTTCTTCAAAACAAACAATGAGAGAACGAAATGCTCATTGTTTCGTGGAATTCGGCAGAATTTTGACACATAAAAAATCGGTAACGATGTAGAGCGTTGCTCAATTCAATAAAACTGTACAAAGTAAAAAAATTAAGAGAATATTGAAAAATTTAAATACGAAAATGTTTGCGAAACAGCAACTGAATACAAATCACGTTATTAGGTACAATAATTAGGTAAAAGGGCCTTTCCTAAGGCTAGACACGTTTCGACAGAGTAAACAATTAGCTAGTCGTGATGGGAGCGTCGGAGGCTGTCGGTGGCTCGTGAGTGCTCGTGACCGGGTTGGACCGCGGACCTGACCACGGCGTCATGCTCTACTGCGCCATTCGATCCGACAGGTGCATGCGGCACGTATACCATATTTACTACATTAACGCTTTATTTTTTTAATACAAAAATCGATCGCTTCTAACTTGTCTCGTAATGCTGCCATCAAAGCAAAAATGCAGTGTATCATCATGACTCACTGTTCAATATTTATGCATATTATGTTCAAGTTTTAGAGATGGTTCAATCTTGTCAAATTAGTTTACTTCAGCCAGTCATAAAGTGCTATGCTAACTTATCATGTGTCATGAACTCATGATAAGTGTACTACAATTAATCAGAGAGGCAACATGAAACGAAACAAAGCTTTGTCACAGTAACAAGATAAGTAACATGTAATTAAACATCGTCATTAGTAAATGAAAGCGAACATTAACAGAATTTTAAAGCCCACCGCTGTGTAGACCGTATAATACACATCCCGTACCCTTCCCACCCCATTCTTTCCCTATCATTATCTCAATTTGCCCTTGATAGAGACATTCAAGAGATGGATGGCTGGATAAAAAAAAATCAAGTAACAAAAACTAAAACCCAACTACGACTTAAAAGGTATAAACAAGACACCACAGACAGACAAATTAAAAATCCGGAGTCACACGTGTTAGGGCATAAATCGAACAGATTACGTGTGACTCCGGATTTTTAATTTGTCTGTCTGTGGTGTCTTGTTTATACCTTTTAAGTCGTAGTTGGGTTTTAGTTTTTGTTACTTGATTTTTTTTTAAATTCTTTTGGGGTTATAATATATATATTTTTGAAATGTGCTTATTAAGCCCTTTCATTTGATACCCAACATGGTACGATTAAACCATTTTTTTTTTTAAGTTCCTCATTTTATGTCCTCTAGAGGGCGCCAGTTTTAATTTAATGTGACTTCACATAGCCTATAACCAGCGGACAATTACGACGCTTCTAACGATACCTCATTTGTCAAATTGTGATAAGTGGTTTGGAAGATAGGAGGGAACAGATGAACATACATACATACATACATACATACATACATACATACATACATACATACCGGTCAAAATCATAACCCTCCTTTTTTCTTCGCCGTAGTCGGGTAAAAATGGAACGACTACGACGAAAAAATATTAAATTGCGTTACACCTTTTCTTTTGGAGACGATTAGATTGCGTTGAGAATTGTTAAATATTAGAGCTTTTTGTTTGACTCACGAAGTTATCTTTCATTCTTTAATAGATGATTGTATTTTGCAGTATGTATATTGTACGACTCAATAACAGCTAAGTAAATAACTTTATAATATGAATGCAGCAAAATGTTATCTCTTTCGAAAAGATTTATGGTGTCTTAGATAATAACGACCCTCTTCTAAAGTTTAAAACCAGGTTTTAACAAGAAGTAGAATGCGTAATACATTAGCTAACATAGCGACATTATAGGTACTTATGGGATAATCACTAGCTTTAGAGGAACATATTATTTCTCGAAATTGTGGTTAAATTTAAAAACTTACCTCCATTTCCTGCGTTGGTGATAGTCACCCAGAAGTCGATGGTCTTCTCAGGTCCCAATTCCTCATAGTCCCACTTCTTTTTAACTTTCACTACACCACTTGGTTCAACAGTAACCCACGGATTTTCGTCCCGAATTTTAAATGTCTCGCGATCAGTCTCTTTTTCTAACGTGAAAACAGCACGTCCCTCCACTTCACCGTCTGCTTCAGTAAACTCAATTCTTTTCGTTGGTCTAACTGCCCGTGTTACGCGACGCTTTTCACGATGAAGAACTGGTAAATCTTTTTGGTCACGAATCACAAAGTCCAGAAAGACTCGTACTGGTCGACTTTTACGTTGTGGAAAACCAGTATCATGAGCAAGCACTCTTAATTCAGCTTCATGGCTATCAGGTTCACCTGCTAATATAAGTTCTCCAGTCTGTGGTACTATCACCGCCAAATTACTGGGTGATTCTAGAGAATAGTACACCCGATCTCCATCAGCATCCTCAGCTTGAACTTGTCCAATGTTAGAGAATCTCTGCCAGTGTGCAGTGCCATTCGGACTATTTTGATCAGTAGTTCCATTTACAGCAAAGTAATAGCTATCTTGGTCAAAACGTGGCTCATGATCATTTTCGTTAGCCACATCTATCCGAACTGCGAGGTTAGCTTTATTCGCTCCATGGATGTCTGTTGCTTGGATGAGTATTTCATATAAATTCTTTTCCTCAGCGTCTAAAGGTTTAGTAGCGATCATTTCAACATCACCATCAGTTACAACTGACTTAACTTCCGAATTAGTTTCGGTTTTCCCTTTCTGCCGTAGTGAAAATATGGAGTCTTCGTTTCCTTTAATGATTTTATAAGCTAGTGGACCCACATCGACTAGGGCCGTAGCTCTAATAGGTAGAAGATCCACGACAGTGCCGGGTGGAGCATTTTCTGAAATTGCTCCTATCAATCCGTTGGTCGAGGTGAAATGAAGCATCTGCCGTCGATCCATTACTAGGAGATGAATGGCATGAGCTGCACTGCTGTAAGGAGTTTGCTCTAGTATCGCTAAATTGACGGGTTGATTGAGTAGAGGTGTTAGATCAGCGGTTGTCATAAGTAGGCCGTCATCGAGGAGAGTGAAGTAAGGCGTGAACTCGGGATCTAGAAGCGTGTATCTTGAGTGGTTGCCTATGAAGTGTCTGACAGCGTGCCCGGGGCGCACGTCGTGCGGCAGCAGGGTGAGCGCGCGCGTTTGCAGCACGACGCTAAGCGCGCAGAGCAGCGCGCCGCCCGCCAGCACTGTGCGCGCCATAGCTCTTACGGGAATATCGTCTAACTATCCCGACATTTCACACCTACAACAAACATTTTATTTATTTACTTCATCTTAAAAATAAAAGTACAAAAAATCTAGGCCTATGTTCAGCAGTAGCCGGTTTTCGGCTGAATGAAGATGACACTAAATCTAAAGCAATCATGAACATGCTTTGTTCGATCTCAGTCTTCCTCGACGACTGTCACTTGATATTAGGGTTGTCCTTATAGGAGAATTGGATAAGGTGATGATAATTGGTAGAATCTAAATGAGAGTGCACATAAATGCATAGTTCTCTATCCTAAATTACCTTGACCTAAATTACAGTCGAGGTTGGGTGCTTATATTCAATCTAAGTTAATAAATAACGAATTAAATATTTTCCACACATGGACAGGCCATGCTACAAAACTTTGCATAAATTGGTCCTTATCAGCAGCATTATCGATCGTTGCATACAATATTAGGGGTGGTTTTTTTATATTAAACACCGGGTTCGATGACCTGATCCCAACTAAACCAGCTGTTAAAAATTAAATTGCAGTTTTAGTGTTCCCCGAAATGGGTATAGCAGATCTAGCCATGTACTTAGGTACCTAGGTATTTCTAGTGTCGCGTCGGTTTCTTGGCGGTAATTTTGTCTCAAAAACAGATTGTACAGGTACCTTATGGTTAACAAGATAAGATAGATACAAATGTTAAGTTTGAATGATAATTATTGAGTAATAATTTTATCATTTTAACGCTTTGACTAACTGCTGCATGAGCTGTGCAAAGGTGCATCCTATACTCGCCATGAAAGATCAGGCTGCATCACTGAACCCGCAAAGTTAAGTACACCTTGTTTTGTCTTGTCAATCTCTAGGTAATTTCGTTAGATTTGTTTGATCGATATCAAGCAAGGTGCTTTAGGGTTCAATGAGATTCTAAAGAATACCTTAGGTACACGTGCAGTTTTTTCATAGAGCTTTAAACAATCGCTTATTTTGTACACTGGCTTCACAAATTGTGCAATTTTTTGTTGATCGTAACTGAAATGAATGCCTGAATCATGTGATAGTGTTATTAGTCTAGCTAGCGCATGTTGTACGCTACGGTACGAAGACGTCGCCGTCGACGCGACGGCGACGGGCGGCATCGACTTAGGGCGGCGAGGCGGGGCGCACACATGCGGAGCTTTATTTAGGCGGCGGCGGCGGCGGGCGAACGCCGGCGTCTCGCGACCCGCCGATCAATACCCTCGCTGCGCCGTCGCGCGACGCTCACCGAGCGAATCTCAACTCTACACGCGCTCCCGTTCACGAAACACCATCAAAAATTCACACACTCATTTTACTGAATAAAAGCACCCGCTATTTCCACGAAACTTCACAAATCTCCAAACGATTTATGAAAGGAACCGCTGAATACACCACATCAATGCACTATTCAGATTTCAGACGATTTGTGAGCAACTATAGGCCGCATTATGTTTATTTCAACCGCATTTTCTATGATTACAGGAGGCACTGCAATTTAATTATTTGGTAATTATCAACACATTATGAATTTCTTATTAGAAACAAACCTAACATAATGCGTAAACATGTGGTCTGAATGTAAACAATTTAATAAAATATCATCAAATTCAATTCTATCACTCCCGATTCACAATAAAGCTAATATTAATTAATGGTTTTGAGTCATTTCAATAAACAATATACGTACTTTGTGAAAAATGCAAGAATTTTATATCGATATCGTAGCGTTTGACAGATGCGCGCCGATGAACGAGACACAGACCGGGCGCAACGAGGTCGAAATGCGACTGGCTGATGGCGGAGCGCGGCGCGCGCGCGTATCGAGCGCCCTCCGCCCGACCCCCGCCATCCCCGCTTCTACAACCCCTGATTGTCCCGCCCGGCTACTGAAGCTTTTTGGTTCTTAGCTTTTACCCCTCCGTAGCTCTGCGTGACTCGCTATTACGTACATTACTGTATGCACTAACGCGGTTAATTTCTCTTTAATTCTTTTATTAAGTATTAGCAGTTTCAATTATTAACTCAACACTACCGATTTGCAATTTTATCTAATGAACGAAACCAAAAGCTTCGGAATTGTTACTGATAGGACCATGTCCCTTTACGTTGTACCCAATAAAATTACTTATACACTTCTCATCAGTTCGAAACACTACCAAGATCTTCTTTCTGGCGCCAAATAACAAAAAAAAAACGGCCAAGTGCGTGTCGGACCACGCACAATGAAGGGTTCAGTTCGGATGGATTTATGCCAAGAACAAACTTAACATTGTAATTGAAAAACGTATTCCCCCATACGAAATGTATGGGAGAACATGTTTTTGCAACTGCAAATGTAAGTTGATCGTATTACTCGTTAACTTGTAGAGCCTACTTAGCCGAGATAGTTTTCCTTTTAATTTCGTTGTATTTTTTTTCACATATCCAAAACCAGCCATTTATCTGGCGGGACACTAGACTAGTAAAAATAGCACTTTAAAGCTTAATATTTCGCAAACAGATCTCTGAATCCAAAAATAATTTTCACACAATATTTTTGAACGACCTTTCCAATAATAGCCCACACAATGTGATAGACGAGAAAAAAAATCCCCTCAATAAAGGCAACGGAGGTACCCTAAAAAAATTTTTTGTTCATGATTTGATTGTACCACTTTGTTGGTGTGATTAATATCTACACCCATGCTAAATTACAGCTTTTTAGTACTAAGAGTCTCTGAGCTAAGCCGCGGGCAGAAAGCCGGACATGGCGAAACTATAAGGGTCCCTTGTTGACTACGGAACCCTAAAAAGAGAATTAATTCTTTAAAAAATATATATTAGTAATTTTATTATGATGATATATTATATTATTTTTCGATTATGTTTTCAGACACTAATACGTGATATAAGAGTCAAAAGCTTTTTTGCAATCAATGAAAGCTACATATACGTGTTAACCCGTCGTATACCGAAATTATAGACACAATTAAAAATCCATTGCGTCTCTACGAGATCCACGTTCATACATACCACGTTCAGGCATACCACCGGTTAATGGTCTATTCTAAGTATCACTTGTTCAACACACAGCACAGTGGATCGTGATGCAGGTAGCACGATCCACTCTGCTGAAACCGCTTCTGAATCCTGCCTGTCCAATCGGTTGGTGTAGGTACCTTAGTCGATGTATGAGGATATTCTCTCAACCAGGCAGGAGGCGAATAATTTTTAGAATCAGGCTTATGAGGCGATAGTTCACTATTACCGCTGGGCCGCTGGGTCATTCCGTCTAAGAATGTGGTAAGTACTACCTATTTCTTTACCGACTTCAAAAAAGGAGGAGGTACTACGTTCGGATGATTGTTTTTTTTTTTTTTTTTTTTTATGTATGTTCACCGATTACTCCGCCGTTTGTGAACCGATTTTAAAAATTATTTTTTATTTCGAAAGGGTATACTCCCGAGATGGTCCCATATAAATTTTATTAAGTTTGCTTGCGTAGTTCTTGCGCTAGCTTCAATATTACGTATTTTTCCCACAGTCTATGTAGACGATATCATTATTAGACTCCTTCACTGTTATTTACATAGCAGGTAGTAACTTGTATGGGGTAGGTACCACCACTAAAAAGTGAAAAATAAAAACTTTTTCCAAAAAAAACAACCGACTTCAAAAAAAAACACTAAAAAAAAGTGAAAAATAACTTTAATTTCGGAAGTCGGTGGCAAAAAACGAAAATTAAAAAGCAAAGACACCGACTTCCGAAATTAAAGTTATTTTTCACTTTTTTAGTGTTTTTTTTTGAAGTCGGTTGTTTTTTTTGGAAAAAGTTTTTATTGTTTAAAACGTTGTTCCAAAGTAGTGTGATAGGTGAGAGTAGTAGAGTACTTGCCAATTTAATACATTCGTTTGGGGTTCGTCAAGTCCTGGACTTTTTCTGATTTTAGCTTCATTATTTGTTTTAGGATTTCAGGTCCCGTGAACTCTTGAACCGACGAGATGGCCGGGTGGCTTTACAGTTTAGCATAAAAGTCCGTGGCTACATTTATATTATGAGCTGCGTACGGGACTTGCATTTGATCTATACAGTTCTTTATAATGCTTTTTTGGCGGATCTAGATTTTTCGAGGTGTCTTTGTATAGTGTTAATTCTATAAGTATCGCAGCATCTTCTTAATGCCTTATTTGTAAGTTTATAAAGGTTTTTCAGCTTTTCTTTATCGGACTTGTCCAGTTTAAGTTTATTTTGTAGTGTTTCTTTGTTTCATGAGTTTTAATGCTTCCCCGGACAAGACCATGCGTTTTCCTTTCGATTTTGAGCTTTTTAAACTGGCTAATATTGAGTGCGTGATGACTGTATTCATCAACTTTGTGATTTACAGCTGAAATCACGTCGCCTGGTACACTTGCCTAAAGTGGTTTAATTACCCGACTACGGCGAAGAAAAAAGGAGGGTTATGATTTTGACCGGTATGTATGTATGTATGTTCATCTGTTCCCTCCTATCTTCTAAACCACTTATCACAATTTGACAAATGAGGTATCGTTAGAAGCGTCGTGATTGTCCGCTGGTTATAGGCTATGTGAAGTCACATGGAGTCACACGTAATCTGTTCGAATTATGCCCTAACACGTGTGACTCCGGATTTTTAATTTGTCTGTCTGTGGTGTCTTGTTTATACCTCTTAAGTCGTAGTTGGGTTTTATTTATACCTTTTAAGTCGTAGTTGGGTTTTAGTTTTTATTACTTGTTTTTTTTTTGTCAAAATATGTTTCTTACTCTTTCAATGTTTTCATCGTTTTTGATAGGCCGGAGTTGAACCATTGAACCACCAAAAGTTTGAGGTGCTCTAGCACGGTTACTATGGAAGTCAAAAAAAATTTTTGCGTGTGAATTTGTATTTTTATCCTAATCTAACTAGTTCGGTACCGGGTAGTCTACTAAAATAATATTTTATTTTCTATACGCACAATTCGTTTCTGCTTTTTAGGGATCTGGGTAGAGGAAGCGTTTTAATTATGAAATCTTGAATACTACACCGCAAACAATACCCAAATCCAGATCATTCGCAACTCTGAATGGCGGAATGGTTTAACCGGGAAATAACTGGGGATGTACTTGTACCGTATATTTTGGTTCTCCGGGATTCCAAACCAGTGCCGTGGAGGTTTAAGGTAACTTTCTGTGAATTAATGCTAGTAAGCCCTCCCGCAGCT
Organism: Lithophane socia; assembly: GCA_947522985.1. NCBI lineage: Eukaryota > Metazoa > Arthropoda > Insecta > Lepidoptera > Noctuidae > Lithophane > Lithophane socia. Next base: position 10,296,524 of record OX383256.1, on the reverse strand, counting down.
CAGAAGTAGGTACTGGGGATCTGAATAGTGGAATGGTTTCCATAAACGCGCCGGGCAGCGACTAGATCAAAGTGCACGACCGCGACATGGCAAGTTAGTAATTTATTTATTAAGCAACCAAGTCCCATTATACTAATAATTACAAACTAAATATACACACAATAAGTATCACAATGCATTGCCACAAACGAGCAGCCTGGGCAGAAAAGGATTTGTCGAAGAAAGTTGTGGCATGCAGCATTTTAAGCTTCAAGTTATCTGATGACCTTAAAAATTTCGTATGGGTGTCGCAAAAATACTCGAAACGTTTCTTAAGATAGAGAAGGGAAAATAAAGCACATTATACAAAAGGGAAAGAATATTAGCATTCCGGCGAAGGCGAATTGGTAACCACTTGAGCTTCACACGAAATTCGGAAACATGGTCATATTTGCGCAAACCGAATTTGAACCTTATACAAACATTTTGAAGCCGCTCAAGTTTATCGAGCTGGTTTTGAGTAAGGTCAAGATAGCTGGCATCAGCATAATTGGCATAATGGCATTAGCGTGCTTACACGTACTTATTACTGCTTAATAATGTCTACATCGGCTGACAAATTAATTATTTGGGGATGCTGTGTTGGTGGATTGGATGAAGGAAATTATCGTAATTGTGCGATTTGTGAAAAAGCATTTCACCTTGCCTGCTTAACCAATTACGACGGGGAGCTACTTGCCTCCAAAGCTTGGAATTGCCCAGCCTGCTCTAGCAAAAGTCCTAAAGTGCCCAGGGATAATAATGCGCCTATTCGGTGCAATGCTAATGTTACCATGAGAAGCGCTAAAAGACCAGCACTGCACTCACCCCCATATTCCTGTAATACCTTGACAACTGATGACATCCGTAATGTCGTACAAGACGTGCTGCAAGATCAGCTAAGCAGTATGCTCTCAAAAATCAATGATAGCATAACCGCACTAATGAGTGAAGAACTTCGATTAGTGAAACAGGAACTCAAAAGCGCAAAAGATTCGATGAATGCTGTAAAAACCCAAATTGGAGGTATTGTCACTGAGCACGTCGAGGTCAAATTGGCTATAGAGAACCTGAAGACTCAAAACTCTACTACGCAGCACGCCATCGCGGAACTGAGCACTAGACTACATCGTCTGGAACAAAACTTTCACAGTAAGCCACTGGCATCTTCTTCAAGCAGTACAGAGCAGGACATCTCAACTAAGCTCCTCTCTGAACCAGCTCCCCCTTATGCCAGCTCAAGTGAACCCAATACCGAATCTGCGCCGGCCGCAATGGTGACGCAGACTGCCTCTTCTAATTCACAAGTATCAGATTCCCAGGAATGGACGCGAGTAACAAAGAAATCCAAAAATCGTCGCCCAGTGTCAATTCAGGGAGCTGCTGGCCCTAGTGTAACATCACTCAGGGCCGTGGAAGCTCGTAAGTACTTACACCTATGGAACATGGAGTCTTCCGCCGATGAAATTAGAGAATACCTTCGCACTTTATGTTGCACTGATACTTGTACCATTGATGAACTCACTCCGAAAGGAAACTACAAGTCATTCAAAATTGGCGTTCCCATTGCATGCTATGTGCGCTGCTATTCCGCAGATGTGTGGCCAGTAAATGCAAGAATTAAGGCTTGGATCAACTATAGGAAACCGGCCTCCGTCCAGTCTAACAACCAGCGTGTAGTTGCCCCACAGCCCTTTCATGAACAGCTTACCCAGACGGACAAGGCAGCATAGTGCTGGTATTGTGACCGGCCCTACAGCAGCTTTGAGACCAAGCACCAGATCTACAAAAATTAATTGCATATACCAGAATGTCCGTGGAATTAAATCAAAGCTCCGTATGTGGCGCAACAATCTGCACATAGCTGAACAAGATTTAATAGCGGCCACAGAGACTTTTTTGGATACCTCTGTTGAAGATACAGAAATCGTCAATAGTGAGTGGAAGGTCGTGTTAAGGCGCGACAGAGGCACACCTTGTGGAGGCGTGCTGCTTATGGCGCGCACCCCCATTGACCTGCGCCGTCGACGTGAACTTGAGACAGACTGTGGTGAGGATCTCTGGTCGAGTTTCACGTGGCATGGTTCCCCTGTTTACGTGTGCGTTGTATATATAAAACCAAGTGCCACCGATAGCGATTATATGACCTGGTTTACGAAGGTGGAAAGTTTTATAAATGACTTAAAAGGAACAGTTATCATCCTAGGCGATCTAAATTTAAACAGTGCTTCCTTAAATGTTCGTAATTATTATTGTTATTTTCTAACATTTTCTAATGTGTGTGAGAGAAACATTGTTGAGAACATGCATGGGGGAATGTTGGATGTTGTTTTAGTTCAGGAAAGCGCAAGCTTACTTGACGTTTGTGTAACAGCAAATGAAGGTTTGGTACCCCCTGATGCGTATCATCCGCCGTTGGACATCCAGGTAAAGTTACAGTCATCTGATGAAAGTGAAAGACTTGAACCCAGTAATGTCGACCGTAGTAGGGACTGGAATTTCAAAAAATGTAATCGCAATCTACTATACGAACTTCTTTCTGAGGTACCTTGGGATGCAGTAACATCATCCAATGACGTTCGCACTAGCACTCAGGCTTTCTATGATATTATTTACAGCTTATTTGACGCTTGTATCCCTAAAAAACGCCGAAACAGAAAGATAACTAGAAGATATCCTACCTGGTTTACGTTGGACATTATTCGGGATATCCAGGTAAAAGTTAAATTGCATTCCACCTGGAAGAAGAGTAAATGTGAACTAGTATATAAGCAATTCTCTGACTATAGATCTAGCCTAAAATCTCGTATATCGACTGCTTATGATACTTACATTAGGTGCATCGAAGGGAACATTAAGAAAAACCCCAAAGAATTCTGGCAGCATATTTCTAACCTAAGATCAAAAGGTGGGTTTGAGCCTAACGTATCCCATAAAGGTAAATCTCACAGTGGTGTAGCAGCTGCTGAAGCGTTCGCAGAATATTTCGCGAGCGTTTTCCAAACTGAAGTACCAAAGTTAGACCTCGAGAATATAGCCAATCCAAGCAACTGCAATATTAGTAATTACATTAATATACTAAACTTCGCTGAAAGTGATATAAGCACTGGAATAAATAAAATTAAACTCAACAGTTCTATTGGTCCTGATAATATTCCTCCGTGGTTCTTAAAAGAGGGAAAGGAATTTCTCATTCGGCCCCTAAGCCACATTTTTAATTTAGCACTAAAATCTGGAGTCTATCCACCACCATGGAAGATATCACGTGTGACTCCCATACCGAAATCTTCAAATAAATCTTCAGTCGATGAATATCGTCCAATAGCGATACTATCTTCTCCTGCGAAAGTTTTCGAGAATGTCCTACATCAAGGAATTTACAAGCAAGTGAAACAGTACCTGTGCAATGAGCAGCATGGCTTTCGCGAAAAAAGATCCGTTAATACTAACTTACTTACTCTTGTTAATTTTATCTCTACTAGTCTTGATCGCAGACGCCAAGTAGACGTTCTTTACTTTGATTTTCAAAAGGCGTTCGACAGAGTCAACAATGACGTCTTGCTTTCTAAGCTCAGTGCGATAGGTGTTGCTCCAGGGCTTCTACGGCTTCTTGCAGATTATTTGCGGGACCGACAACAATTTGTCAGATTAGGACTGTACGAGTCACTCCCGTACCACACTCGCTCGGGTGTGAGTCAAGGTTCGGTAGTCGGCCCTCTCCTTTTTATTTTGATGATTAATGACCTCCCTGATGTGGTTACGAATGCCAGAACCCTCTTATACGCTGATGACCTAAAGCTATTTTATGAAATAAATTCTGAGCTCGATTGCCAAGCTCTGCAATCAGACACTGATTCAGTATATAAGTGGAGTTTAGAAAATAAAATGGAATTTAATAAATCAAAATGCTACGTGATGTCTTTCGGTCGAATGCGGCGCCCAGTCAAGTTTCTATACAAACTGAATGGTGATGCAATTACAAGAACTGATTCCATGAAAGACCTGGGAGTCATATTCGACCGTAAGCTCACTTTTCACGACCACATCACATCAACTGCAAAGGAGTCCTTTAGGCGCCTTGGCTTTGTTTTAAGGAACTGTCGTGACTTTCATAATCCCCACGTTATCAAGCTTGTTTTTGGGGCATTGGTCCGTAGCAAACTCGAGTCTAGTGCGTGCGTATGGAACCCTTTTGAGAAGCAGTATGCGTTAGCTTTGGAAAAAGTTCAGAAAGCATTCCTCAGATACCTTTACAAGCACTTGTACGGGTTTTATCCTTTCTTGTATCCCACTAAATTCCTGTTGGGTTGCTTAAGTTACAATTCTCTAGAAGTAAGACGGTCGCATGATCAGATGACTGTAATATTTAAAATTCTTAGGGGGATTATTGATGTTCCTGATCTGCATAACGAAATCTGCAATCTATTTGTCCCAGACAATTACTGTCGTGGCAGGAAACACCGCTTACTGGCTGTTCCAACTTGCCGTACTGTTGCACACTCCAAGTCACCTATTCCTCGGACATTAGCCGCTATTAACGCTCTCCTGAACTCAAACACAGATATTGATATGTTTGCGGATGAATGGAAGATGATGCTGTCAGAATGTTTGAATTTTTGTGAAAAGAATCCATGACTATGTTAAATAAATTATGTTTAAATAGTGTAATTGGCTTCGGCCGTTCTATTTAAATAAATAAATAAATAAAATAAATAAATAAAAAATAATCAAGGATGGGTAGAAGTGATAGGGCAAGCGCAATCTTAGCGGCAGTCGGTAGAAAATTGCGTAGCCTCTTCAAAGATGCAGCGGATGCAAATAGCTTGCGGCTAACTTCCTGTAGCTGGGCTGTAGCAGTCGAAAGTCGCAGGCAAAAGAAGTCAATGAATATCCCCAAGTTTTTAACTTTTTCGCTGAAGGGAATAACTGAGTTGTGAAAAAAGACTTGGGGAAGAGTCGTCCAATCAATCCGTGAGACCGTCCTAGAACCTGCTTCTTTTTGGGGTTGACGATAACTATTATTATTATTGTTTTCAAAATGTCTTTAACATATCTCGGGACCCTGGGGTCCCGGACCTTTGGAAGGCGTGAGAGGGGCCGAAGCCAACTCGCAGAGGCCCCTTAGACAATTTTAAATGGAATGAGGCACCAACCGACGATTATCCCCGTTCGCACTATGCAAGTGCAGCCAAGGACAACCCCCGGTTGGTGTAGGACTATTGCAGAACATGGAAACAAAGTTATTATTATTACTTTATTTCAGACCAAGCTATCCATTTTGTTAGTAACAATGTTCTTATAGACTAGTGTTAGTTCCTGTGCTGTAATGTTGCCTCTACTGTTGAAGAATTGAACCAATACGAATATCAATACGCTACGCCATTATTTATCGTTACAGCGCTACATTATAGGTTTTTTAAATTTAACCGATTCATTGCCAATGACGCCCCATACGCGTCATAAGCAAATATCACGGGAGGCCCTTGACGCACCTGAGGCGTCACATCGAACTTACTTAAAAACAGATTTAAAAACATTGAGATAAAGAGAACTACCACTTTTTATCCTAAATTAAACATTGCAGTTGACATTACCCTTGGCCATTGATTTATATTTTATAAGTCAGGGATAGCAAACCTTTGGTAACAGTTTACAAACTTATACGGGGTGGAAGGGACACAGACGCGAAAACGGTTACCTACCAGCCCGTATATAAAGTTTGAACAATTGTTTTTTCAATGAATAGCCATTTTCGTTTTATATTTATATTTTTTTTCTTCTCTTTATTATCGTCGTTTTCGAGCGTGAGATAATTAATTCGCGTATCTCTTACGAATTTACGCTTCTTTGAAATATGCAAAATCGATTGACTACATTCAGGAAAAATTTCGTCTGCTTGCTGATTATCTACAAATAATACGTTGATTATCACAAACAAATAACCTAATACTATTACATTTACAAAAATATTGGCGACCACTGTAACATGTTACTAAAATAAATAAATACTGCCTTCTGAGGCCATATTTCCTTTAAATACCAACGAATTCGAATCGAACCACACAAATAACTTTTTCTCTTAGCAGATGACGCAAGATTACAGCGATATACGCATAAAACATTACAGGGGCCAATGCCGCTCTAGGTGCGTCATCCTTGATGTAGGCCCATGATGCGCCTGGCACGTCATCGTCCAATGTTCGGGGCCTGGCTAAAGTATGCATGAAAATGATGTTGGCAATGAGTCGGTTAACAGTGGAGCCATCATGAAACGTACTCTAGACTAGACTCCCCGGCCCCCGATATAGTTTCGAGCCGAGCGAGAGAGATAATATAGACCGAAGCTTTTTATCTATTTCTAATAGGGTGACCAAACATACGTATCAAACAGGAAAGTTTATTTTGAAATCATGTTCGCCATATGTCTGTGATGTTCGCATAGCTCGTCAAAATGTAGGGAACAGCTGGTTTTTTTTCCGGATTTCAGTGTTTGTCCCATAGTAAAAGTAGTTCATAATGATGAGTACAATGAACCCATATGAAATTTCGTGTACCTATGAAAAAATACACCTTTTATACTTACCTACTTTATATAAACAGAATGTAAAAATAAAACAAAAGAATAATGGAAACAATTATTATATTAAAACAGTAATTTTACAGACTAGTATAAAAATAGCCAAAGCTAGCACTGAGCAATATCATTTGTGACTTTTAATAAAAATAGTAAATAAAAATATTTTTTCATGATTATCAATAAGTAATAGCTGATAGACAAACTCTATAATATAAGACAGTTCTAGGCATTTGCACTGTGTGCTTAAATTATGGTAACTTAGTTACCAATTAGCTATATCTAAATGTGATGGGTAAACTGCTTGGGGGCGACGCTATCATTTGTATTCTTATATCTGATTTCTTTGATGGTCAGTTGCTTCCCTTGGTGGATTCTTTGTAGATGACTCCTCATATCATAAGACCGCGAGAAAGACCGATGACACACAGGACATTGTGTCTTTCCTGCATGTGAATCCTTATGCAATGTCAATGAAGTGGGATGCTTGAAACCTTTAGGACAGAGTTGGCAGCGGAACTTAGCGAGCTCTGATTCTGTAACAAAAATTGATATTCTTTGTGAACAAAGAAGGCAAGTAACGGATTACTTTAAAATAAAATGGGGAAAGAGGACTCCACTGTTAACTAGTTACAAAATTCTACTTTTGCCAATCTATTATTGGTTATTCTAGACTAGACAAAGACTCATTAATTGTTAAACAAGTTAGCATATCAACTAAATTCTACTTTTGCCAATCTATTATTGGTTATTCTAGACTAGACAAAGACTCATAAATTGTTGTTAGTTAACAAGTAAGCATATCAACTTACAGCTGTTGTTAAAACCACAATTAATGGTCTTTTAAAAGGTTTTTCTTTAATATTGTAATAACAACCTAACTGTGATACAACTATTTACACAAAACTGAAAACTTAGTCCGGTACTAAATTGACAGTTTTGAGTTATGAACTTTATCTTACTCAGGATAAAGTTCTAAATACAAGAACTGGCACAACATTTTAAGCTCTGACTAAAGTTAGATCTTGTTTAGAGATAAGAGGGAAACTGTTTTATCACATTACATTCCATTCAATTTGAATTCACTCAATTCAATTAGCATACTAATTAAATCACTTATGACTTTACTATTATAAGCTTATTTAATGCATGATATAATAATAATAGAAATGTTCCTTTTAAGGGACATACCGGAGTTGCTCTTTTCAGACAAATCTTCAACTGAAGTTGTCTGTGTATCAACTTGCATTTCTTCACTACTGGTAGATGGTGCTGTTTTCAATTTTACATTATCATCAGACTTTGAAGCTTCAGGCTGCATTTCAACAATACCATTTTCTTGTTCTGGAATACTTTTGTTTGGGTTGTTAGCCATTGTGATTGGTTGTGGAATGTACTCTTCTCGAGAGCTTTGCATTGTGGCTAAGTTAATTGGTTCATCTGACATCACAGGCACAATATCCTCAGTCATTCTACTTGATTTAGAACTTAAATCTAAAGAGGAGTTGTCTGTAATTCTCAACTGGGTTTTAGATGATTCATCCTCCATGTTATCAGTCAAACCCTTAACCTCTAGAAGCTCAGCAGTTATAAGGAATGATTCCAATTGCTCTTGGAATATGTTGACCTCACCATGGTACATAAAGTTGATGATCGCATTGAGGTCCTCGAACTTGAAGTTTCTGAATATAATCACAGGATGTTGACATGGGTTCTCTTTGAAAATTTGCTTGAAGTAACTACTACAAGCAGATAACAGCATTTTATGTGCCTTGATTTTGCCTCCATCACAGCACAGGGTTACATCCACTAGATCGTTTTCAAAACGGAGAACATTGAACGCTTCTGTTACGTGAGATACGTAATTATTCCAGCGTAAAGAGAACTGCGGTGCATTATTCATTCTACAACTGGTATTCCACAAAACGGTTTCTGAAATATCGAAAAATCTTAATCTACTAATAAGTTTATCACTTTGTTAAGATAATCAACCAGATTTGATAAAGGTCTGGTAATTTTTTCGATGTTTCGAGTAAAAAACCCGAGTTTCTCTTTCATTCATTTACACAAAAATTGGTTGTCAATACAAAATGTCAATATGTTTCACTGTCAATGTGTGTAGTACTGTGCACAGACTAAATAATCTGTACTGTGATGAGTCTGTCTGTGACTGTCATTTCGTTTTGTGGGAAAAACCTACATTGCTAAATGCTAACGCTAAAGTTTTTAGCTCAGTTAAAATTCGAGAAGTTAGCATTATCTATAGTTAAAAGTAGCAAAGTAAAATAAATAATTGCTAGGGGCTGTATTTCTTATAATAGCAACAAAAACATCAGGAAATGATGAAGATGAAACAAGAAATTATATCGAGTGTTTTACCACATAAAATTAATGTGAATTTTCATTTTCAGGTAGTATCGCTGTGCCCACGATAGTGTTTTCTTTGTATCCATCAGGATTTTGGATATGTGATTTTGTATAAATTATGACCGGAGTTTAGATTTATGACCGGGTTGATGGCAGTAGGCTCGCCCCCAGGCTCACATAATTGTTCAAATGTGGGTATTTTAATATGTTATGAATGCGTGAGACTAGGTTGGAATTATTCTATTTTAATTGTTATCGGCCTATAAAAGGCCAATCAACAATTGAGCGAACATATAGTATTTTATCACTAGTGTAGACGCACTCGAAGCTTTTTTCCACACGACGAAGGATTTTATTTCTATCGATAACGATAAAAAAACGTTTGGACAAATTGACAGAAAATAGAGATTTCAACATGTGTTGTTGTGAATGTTTCGCCAGTGCAATCTGTTGACCAAAGTTTGACCAAAGTTAAAAGTTTGACATTGACAATGTTATGACATCTTCATCTTCAAAATTTTATTTCGATTTCGAGGTTTGTTGCAACTTTGAAGGTTGCAGGTTTGGCTTGAATTCGGCAATCCGAGATCAAGGGACTAAGAAATAAGTAATCTAAGTTCTCAGTAAGTCTAAGTATACTAAACCAAATCTAGATAAAATAAAATGGTAAGTTGTTACGATTATTTTTGTGAAATGGTTGAGGTTACAATGGTATCAGTAGCACAAAGGAATAATTTTATTGTAATTTATAGCACGGCCGGGTAAAGGTTCGTACTACGGAAGAAGAACGGGTGAGAAAAGAGAAAGAACGTCAAGAGAAACTTAAGGTTTACAAACATGCTATGCAAAAGATTTTTCATAAGGTTTGTAGTTTGTTGGAAATTTAATGGTCCTTGGACTATAGCTCAGAAATGGGTGGTAATTACAAATCTTTTTTCTCAGAGGAAAGAAGGTGAACTAGACAAAGATCTATTGGAGCTGACAGGAAAAGTGTTGTCATCCAACCCTGATATTTATACACTATGGAACATCCGAAGAGAAATACTCATTATTTTCAAGTAACTGAATCCATTAGTAATTAAGTAAATGCTTATCAATAATTATTATTTATTTGGCTTATAATGTTCCCACTGATGGAATACAGCCCTCCTCTCTGTGACACGAATCAATCATTATTATGATTATAATCTTCAGGTGCTATAACACAATCGTTTTATGTTAATTTAATCATAAAGGTACCTAAGCTGCATGCCTTAAAATTGTTGCTGTTTAAATCCACTGAAAGAAAATAAATTTAAAGACAATGTTAACTTGACTTGAAAGTTCTGTACATTATTTGATGACTGCAAAATGTGACAGGTACCTCAGAACCAAGCTTTGTAGGAACCATTTGAGGAAATATTACCATAACAGTTACTATGTTATTACATTAATTTCCAGGAAAAATGATGATAGTGACGAGGAGATGTCACAGCTGTATGATGCTGAACTGCATTTAACTGAGTATTGTTTGAAAATAAACCCAAAATCCTACTGTGCCTGGCACCAGAGGGAATGGGTGCTTACTACTAGGGCTGACCCCAACTGGGAAAAGGAGTTGGCTCTATGCAATATGTACCTGAAGTTGGATGAAAGAAATTGTAAGTATTTATAAACTTTTGGCAAACTTTTTAAAGCTCTTATGTTGCTATAATGCTTGTAGGAATAAAAACTAGACTGGGCCTGTTAGTTGCCAGTATAATATGTTCTAAGGCTAATAGGACAATCACAGGTGCTATGAATTTCACACTCACATACTTTGTAACTCAAGAAATTAAAATTCATTCATTGCAAGTACTGAACAGGTCATGAATGCCACTAATATTATTTACAATAAGTAGTTACAAAGTTACTGATATAAATGTCCAATGTTTCAGTCCACACTTGGGATTACAGAAGATTTGTTGTCAGCCAATCCAAGCCATCTTTGAAAGATGAATTTGACTACACTACTGAAAAACTGATGGACAATTTCTCCAATTATTCTGCATGGCACCTCAGGAGTAAATTGCTTGTGGAGCTCTATCCTGACTTAGAAGGTTGGTAAAGAAACAAAAAGCGATTTCTTTAAATATCCATAATTTATGTTAATAGGTACTGTTGGTAACCGTGTTAGGGTCAGTTCACACCGAGACGAGACGCGACGCTGCACGCACTTTTTAAGATAGTCATACAAAATATAACTTTATTTACTTGACAAAAAGATACACATTTAATTGAGATAATTCGAAAATGCCTCGCTGCGTCGCGCTACGCCGCGCTGCGCGAGGTTCGCACGCCGCGCTGCACCGCGCTGCGTTGCGCCTCACGAAGCCGCAGTGGAAAGCCGGGTAACGGCGCAGCCTGAAGCCGCTGTGGCGACTTTTTCACTTTACTCTGCATTTAACATGACACTGAACACTTAAAAATACTTTATTGCTATTGTTCCGCGACCTGTTCGCGATGCAGAATGAAAACCAAAACAACTCTAGATATAATACGACTTAGTTCAAATGTCGTCTTTAGCGACGGTAATAGCACAATATTAACATGGTAAACTAAAATTAGACGGATTACATCGGTAATAGCACATGCGACTAAGTTTAAATGCCGTCTTTAGCCACGGTAATAGCACAATATTAACATGGTAAACTAAAATTAGACGGATTACATTAATTACGAGTTTACCCTAAAAAAGGGAGAAATCCCTAAAAGTGAAAAGACTCGCAGACACGCTCCGCTGCGCCGCGCTGCGCAGCGGGCCGTTGGGCTGCCAGCGACTTCACGATGCGCCTCGCGACGTTGCGATGCGTCTCGCGGCGTCGCGCTGCGCAGCGCGAAACCACTGGCCTCTTCAAGCATCGTCGCGTCGCGTCTCGTCTCGGTGTGAACTGACCCTTAGACTAAAGGTCAAATTTTTATTAGTTACATAAAATGTATTACGTATTTTAATGAAATCCTTATTTTCCACCAGGTGGGCGCCCAATAGAGGATAGTCATCATAAACATGAGTTAAAAATGGTACAGAGTGCAGCTTTCACTGACCCAGATGACACCAGTGCTTGGTTTTATCAAAGATGGCTCCTAGGTAAAACCATGTCATTTCAGAAATCCATGATTTTTTCAATAATTATATAGCTTGTTACTAAGCTACTGGTGCTGATTCTGTTATTCACAAACTAAACTAAATTTAAGTTCAGTGCATCTCTTTTTTTTTTTCTTTTTCATTTTGAAAAGGACAGAAGATAAATTTTAGTTTAGTCCTGTCAAATTAATCAGTGCCTGTCACTAGGTACTCCATACAAGTTTAGACGTGATTAAAAACTTGCTTACTAAAATTACGTCAATTTACGTCAGGCGCTGATTAATTTGACAGGACTAAACAAAAATTTATCTTCAGTCCTTTTTTTTTCTTAATGAAATAGAAAGAAAAAGATGCACTGAACTTAAATTTAGTTTAGTTTGTGAATACTAAACTAAATTTAAGTTCAGTGCACTCCACCACCCACTGTTACTACAAAGACTTATAATTATGTACTCGAAAGCGAGGGGTTGCATAATATTTGAAACTAGATAGTTCTTGAACTTCTAATAAAACAAAAGAATATATTTTTTTTTAAATAAAATTAAAAATGATTTACAGGAGCTGTAAGAACAAATGTAGAAGTTGCTGTTTACGTAGTATCGCCATTAAAAACGACTGTAGCGTTTAGTAAGCCTGTCAACCAGGCCTTTGTAGCTTTAAGGACGCGCCTGTTCTTCGACAATGAATTACTAAAAGGAGAGTGGCAGTCACATTCAGGAAACCAATATGATGTTCTATGGATTTTCAAACATTATGCAGATATCACTGAGAGTTTAGATGTAAAGGTAATACAAGATTAATTACATATTAAAACTCACTATTGGATAGAAGTCAATTTATAAAAACACTAGCGACACTGAACACCTCAACAAAATCTGTTGCATGGTTTAGAATAACAACGCGGACATACAGACAAACATGAAAAGCGATATTAATTTATAACATGTATAGATGAGTATGTAGGTACTTACAGAAAAATTAATAACTATTGTTATTTTAAATTTTGCAGATGGAGTATGACAATGAAGATGGAAAGATACAAATAATTCTTAGTGTTAAACACTATTTAAATATTTATATTGGTAAAGGTGAAATCAGTTTCGAAAAAAAATACTCAAAACCAGTTGTTGAGGAACTGAATAACCAGCTGGATTCCTGTCGTCAGTTGCTGGCTATGGAACCTGACAATAAATGTAAGTATTATAACTAGAAACATTACTATCACTTGTCTTGGTTTGGTCATGTTTGAGTCTGCTTTAATTTATTTGGCCGCTAAACATGACAGATATGGATTTTCGTAATAACTTTGCCGGCCGCTGCTCGCATGTAATTGACCAGAACAGCATTTTTGATTTATCTTGAAAAAGGATGTCAGAAATTGTGCTCGAATTTGCAAGCATTTTTGGGGAAATATTTTAAAGTCTGATTGATAGTTTTTCTTACAACTTTTTAGCTATTTACAACTTTTTGTACTACAGTTCTTTCGGTTATTTTACCTCTGACAGCAACCTTATTGCGATGAGAATAAAGATAACTGTTATACAAAATCAGAGGTAAAATAATAGACTACACACAGAAACAGACTCGTTCAAATAATTTGAATTACGATTTAGTACTTTATAATTTTAATATTTTTTTCAGGGACTCTTCTTACCACTACAGTTTTTCTTCATTGTATTGATGCGAAACAGTATCACAAGGAGATAATAGAAAATTTACATACATTGAAAAGTATAGATAATTTGCGGGCTGGATACTATGACGATTTAATTACTAAATGGAGTATAGAGGATCAACTTACACAGGATTATAAAAAAAATTGTCTAGACTTCAAAATCATGTTTGATGATAAAATTATCAATCTACCACATTTACAATACTACAGTCACTGCGAAAATGTTGATTTATCTAATCAGAATTTAACATCAAACGTTTTGCCTTCATTAGAATTGCTTCAAAACTGTAAGGTAAGCTCTATTCGGTTTTCATAAAAGTATTAAGGTTGACTCTTTTTCCATTTTTTACCAGTTTAAAGCAAGACCAGTTATGGGGCTTGTGGATAAGTAATAATAGCCGCACGGGTCGACTGATCAGGTTAAGCTACGCTTGCCGCGGTTGTTCCGTGGATGGGTGTCCATCCTTACATAACAAGACCCCTACGTGCCACGGATAGCACGTTAAGCTGTTGGTCCCGGCTGTCATTTGTGTCTTTGACAGTCGTTACTGGCCGTCAGAAGCCCGAAAGTCTGACAACCAGTCTTACCAAAGGCGTAGCGTATTACCCAATTACTGGATTATGGAGATCAGATGGCCAGTCGCTCCATGTAAAACACTGGTATTCAGTTACATCCAGTTAGACTGGAAGCCGACCCCAACATAGTTGGGAAAAAGCTAGGCAGATGATGATGGAAGTTTTTTTTTGTCTTTACAGAAATTATCTTTAGAGAACAATCACCTGACGACATTAAGAAATTTCCCTAATTTAAATCTGGAGGAGTTAAATTTAGCAGGGAACAATGATTTAGTTGAAGGAGAAGTGGAGTTATTTAAGAAAAGATGCAAATATTCAGTGATTTTCTGAAGAATATATTGACACCTTTTGGTCGTAAAGATATTTAAAATATATTTTAATAATTAAAACCTTAAATTAAATTATTACAATGTAAAATAATCAGATTACTAAGCCTTCGCCACAATGAACGCAGGTAGAAAGCAGAAGCTTTGGACATACACCATTGCAATGACCGACAATGCTTGATTGCTGTATTTTACCGCGCAATGTACTGAAATCCCACAGACATTATATTGAAACTGTATTTCGATTTTCGTCATGACGTTCGGCGCCCACTTTTCAAAATGAAGTGGCTGACCCTACTACTACTACCGCTCTCTATCTGCGTTAATGAAGGTGTTACTTAGTGCATCACTATTGTTAACACAGATAATGGTCCAAGTTATATTCATATTATAGTGAGAAAAAAGTGCCTAAGTACCATTTTATTTCTTCCAGTAATGTAAACAAGATTCCAATATTTATTTAATAAGACTACAGATTAAAAGTCAATAGCCTATCATATTTATTTGTCAAATATAAAAGTAAAAACCGGACAAGTGCGAGTGAACCGGACACTGACGGTTTCATCTCAAACAAAGCTGTGCCAGGCTGCCCGCGGGTTCACTCATCTGACACGGCTTATAAATTTTCAATTGCGAATTGAAGGTTATTTTACGTTGTATTTGAAAAACATGTTCCCCTATACATTCCAACTGCACAATTTTTACGCATGATATTGTAAGCCCATAGACTTCTTAAATTTTAAGGTCGGTAGTTTCGTAGATAAGGGGGGCAGGGATGGTCAATTTCCATCAATTTAAAAAAATATTGAGACCCTCACAACAAGCCCTCTCATTTGTTATGTGTCACATGGTACAGTTTGCAAAAAAAAATATTCTTTGAGTGACAGACACGAGCGATCTTTTAAGGGTTCCGTTTTTTATTCGGACGTAACGAACCCTAAAAACTTCATTACATTATTGGAAAAAAATAAAATGTGTTTTACATAAGTACAACAAAATAAATATTACTTTTTAATTACCATTTCATTATATAAAGCAGTATCTCACAAACACATTTCGAAGATATATACCTTAAGCTTGCAGCTTCACTCACGATGTACATATTATTATTATGTCATGACATGTAATGCTTATTGATTCAATATTTGAAGCTGTAAGTAGGTACTATAAGTATTAAGAGCTACTTTCTTTCAAGGTCATTGTTTTCTATAAGTACATGATATTTCGAGACTGTGTTGTAACTAAAAAGAACAATATATTTCATTTCTATTACTTACCTACAAACTAATGGTGAAAGTAATTACTACTATTCATAATTATTTTAAAAGTAAACTTACTACAATAATGTTTGTCTTCAGTAACACCCTTAACTTTTAGCTGCATTCCACCAAAGTCTAGCCTGCCTTACAATAAGCTTTTGTCAAGTGTGTTTTGAAGTTTCTTAAATTTGTATGCTTTTTTCTAGTATGTAAGTAAAGAACTACTTCTAAAATGTTACAGGCCTTTATCTTCTCTCAAAATAAGTTTTTTTTTAATATTTGTTTTTTAACAAATATAAACATTTTATTATATTTAGAAAAATATATATAAGCACTCCTTTGCAAAAAAAAACGGGCGGTTTCATCGAGATATAAGTACTAACGTACTAGAGAAGCTACGTCAAATAACTGAATTGTCCTATTCTTCGTATTGAATCTTTAGTTCGCTGCAGCGCTAAAATAATAACAATTCGTCTAAACCGTACCTAATTTACCACAGTGCTAGATTTGCTGCGGAAGTGTATTTATTCTCGGCAAAAAGGTCTTAAGCGCCATGTAAATCACGGCACTTACGCGTTTTCTGCGACAAACTGCGGCGCGATCGCCGCAGTTGAACGAGACAAAGTAGGAATTTACGGTGTCTTCTCTAGTACGTTAGTACTTATATCTCGATGGGCGGTTTTGATTTATTTACATTATTGGTAATCATTTAGTTGTAAAGAGGTTTTAATAGCCAAACTACAATATGTTACTCGCACTTAATAAAGAAGAAGTCTGGGTATGAAAAAAAGTTAAGTGCAAATTCGAAACTTTTGTTTTAAACAAATATAATCCCGTTTTCAGTTTGTGACTTTTTACTTACTTTTCGCGGGTTTGCGGTTAAAAGGTTATCAGGGAACTAAAACTAACTTCTCGTTATTTTTAGTAGAATAATTTATGTTTGTCGCATAATCCAGTCTTATTGTTACTTAAAACAGATATATATCTTTGTGTCGATTGTAATGGCAGAAAAAGCAATAAGAGCTAGTAAAATCATAGTGCTGCTGGAAGAGGGGCATAGCCAAAAAACTATATTCTCATTGATAATAAGAAATTACTAGTCATTTATGCTAATGACATAGTAAAAATATTAATATTATACATAGAAAAGCAAATGACTGTATGGTGCCTGTTTTTTTTTGCATAGGAGTGTTTCGTAACAAGTATTTTGTATTGTTGCACGTATGTCTTTAACTAACCTTAATTAAACCCTCTTGTCCTATACATCTAAATAAGAAGTAAGTAAATGTAGTTAAGGGTATTTTGTAACAAGGAAAGGGCGCGCGTACTAGCCGTCTGTTTTGATCGCTGACGTTTGCCAGCGTCTCATTGTTCGTTAAACAGTCCACCACATGGTATACTTGCGCAAAGCTACAAACAAAACGGTAAACGCAAACAGATCGCGCAATGCTTCTGTGGGTGTAGGTATGTTTCATTCAGCTGGTATCATCTAACATCCGAATTATATCATGCAGTTAAGGTGACTATAAAACATGGAAATCTATGCATTAACCGTAGGACAAAGAGACTGCCGGGATTTCATACGTTCTATAGTCGAGGACAAATTGTCTGTCTGCTCAACGCCTTATAAACAAGATTGAAGATAGAGCAAGCGCGCGCATTTACAATTATTATTACAAATAGTCCCAAATAATTAGAAAGGATAGATTCAAATGCTGTGCTGTGACACTTCCAAATAACGACAGGACAAAGGCTTTAATTTCAGTAATATTAACATTTTTATTTATTTATATTACATAGATTTATGTTGAAATTTATATAAGTACATGGAAATAAATCATTATGAAATATAAGTGCCTTGATAATTTGTACCTCTTGAGAAAACTTACCAGATTTTAAGCTTTTTAAAGTTGTACACAACTTCAGCAACAGGTTTTAATAATATGTCTTCATCCCAAAATAATTTGCCACATGTTTCACATAAAATTGCTGATTTACTTACAGCAGAGAGTTTACAAGCATTATGTATGTCAATGGTGACTCCCTTATTTGTTGTTAATATACTTTTATTGTAAACATCTGGTTGGTATAAATCTTCATCACAATCTGAATCACTCAGAAAATTGTCATAATATGCAGTTTCATCATCATCATACCCACCACCATATTTGTCTGCTTGATCAACATTGTCAGGTTTCAGCATTCTTTGGTATTCAATACACATTTTCACAACTTCTTCTGAATTTAGTTTTCTGAAATCATTACTATTACAATTAATACAAAAGCTGAAAAGATTGTCTTGTTCCACTTTTATGTTAAAATTATTAAATATTTTTCGTAACTGTTGTATAACAGTATCTTTACCAACTTCTAATATAGAACTTTGTGGAAAGTTTGTTTTTGGTGTATGTTTAAGTTTACATAATAGGACCAGGCGATCTTGGGATATTGCTAGATTTATTACATCATGCCATAACATTGTTGATGGTATCACAATTGTGTCTATTCCACAGTATCTTAAATAAGGCATCAAATTAGATAACACCGACTCCACTATAAATTTCACCTCATGAACTGATCTTGATTGCACCATTGGTAAACAAGTCTGAAACCTGTCTACAACTTTAGGTTTCTTTGTACATTTCTTCTTGCTTTCTAACATAACATCATTGCATATTTCCTCAAAATTAATTTGCTGCTCTAAACACAGTTTCTGAAGATATTCATATATTTGTATAAGCACATGAGCATCTAAAGCAGCATACAGTATTTGTGTGTTTCTCAATGGCCTCAATTCCCAATTAGAACATTGTTCAGATTTTTCAAGAGGAAACCCAAAACATGATTGTACTAGACAGCTGAGGCTGTTTCCCACATTGTCACTGTTACCAGGCAAGGTAAGTCCATTGTTGAGAAGACTCTTCCACAAGGTGCCAAGATCTAGTAGCCCTTCACCTTGTACTTTAATGTTCCCTAATCCTACCACACACGATTTCATTTCTTTTAAATCCTGCTCAAGTCCAAAACCTACTTTTATAATCTCTGCATTGTCCAAAAAAGCTTTATGGAAAGTGGTCCAAAGGCTTGTATATTCTGGTTTGTTCAATATTAGAGTGTCTATTAGATACACTCTACTGTTAGTGGCTATTTGTATTAATGCTACTTGAGACTGTGTAGCTCCAAATGAGGGCTTCCATTCACAATCAATGCTTACAACACTATTTTTAACAACTTCTGATATCATAAGATCATTGAATTTTTCTCCTGTGTCTATAAGTGTTATCTGATCTTCAAGTAAACAAAACTTGTAATACTTATGAGGACTTTGTGGAGAAGTATCATTTGTATCCCAGTTCTCTTC
The DNA here is from genome assembly GCA_947522985.1 of Lithophane socia. Classification (NCBI taxonomy): domain Eukaryota; kingdom Metazoa; phylum Arthropoda; class Insecta; order Lepidoptera; family Noctuidae; genus Lithophane; species Lithophane socia. The sequence goes on along the minus strand of OX383256.1, from coordinate 10,277,265 downwards.
TACAGGTTCATCATTCATAGAGATGTCTTTGAGTGCTAAAGGTAAGACACTCTCGGCCATGTTTAAGTATGAAGCCCACTTGAGAGCTTCATTGCGGTCATATTCAACTAACATTTCAATAAATTCTTGCCCAGAGCCAGCATTTTGCTTCAGTGAATCTTTCACTAAGTCTTCCCATACAGATGAGCTAACATTATGTTCTTGATACTTTTGATGTATTAAATATCTCAATCCACCAGTTGTGCGATTTTTACTGAGATTCTTACATGTCTCTATAGGAATATTAAACTTATTGCATAAACGAGCCACTAGTTTTCCTAGTGGCTTATAGTGTAGTTTATCATATCTGACATGAGAAATCTTATTATCATGGATGTATTGTTGTACATATTCTCGAATACTAATTGTTTTGTCGAGTAATTTATCGAGGAAAATTAACAGTGGCTTTACCTGGCTCGGGCATTCAGTTAAATACTCATCAATTAAATTTGACTTATCTTGCAGAATCAATGGAAACACCAGGTCTTCAACTGGTATTTCATCAAACAATTCCATTGATATTACAACATGAGATGCTTGTTTACAATTGTCCTTACTGATCATATCTTTCACTATAGGTAGAATTTTGTCTTTAATTGTAGATATTCTGTATGTTTTGACAATCAGACACAGAAATTTTTGATTCCTTTGTTGTGTAGCTATATGGAATGCTGGTAGTTTCAAATCTTCATCTGGTAGAACCTTACTTGTCTCAGACCATTTCAATAAAATTTCCACAATGAAATAGGGTAATGTTTTTGGCTTGCAATCTTTGTAATCATCACATTTAATAACAAAAACTAAAGCTAATCTGTATCGTTCTTCTGCACTCCGTAGAAATGATTCGATGCGAGTCCCTATTGCAGGACTTTTCTTCCATGTTTTCCAAGTTACTTTTAGTTGCTCTAACCACATTTTGGAGTTTTCATCAAGATCTACGTTTAGACCTATTGTCCGCAATGATTCTTCGATCGATGGTACAATTTTAATGGATTGGTTCTCACTAACTAGTTTATTAATATCCATTGTAATAAATATCTTGATTTCTTGAACTTTTCCTTCCCTTTCAACAGTTTAGTTGGATCAGCAGCCCGTATGACATAATTTTAATTTGAAATGTTGACGAATATCAACTGTTTTTATCTTAAACTATTGAACACAACTATTGGTAGCACAATAACTTATCTATTAATTATTGCAGTTTACTGAAACATAATTTAATCATTGAATTATCTATTTCTCTCTATTTTGTATTTTTTAATAATTGTCCTGTAAAGTGTCAATTTGACAAATGTGTCATTCCATTCGTATTCTATTCTATTTTTATCTATGGCAATGGTGCCGATGTCGACAATTCTGCCAATGTCAGATGTGCAATGAGAAAAAGTGCGAAATTTCGTATTGATAGCAATGTCAGATTTAGGGTTGCTAGGCTTGCAATTTAAGTCGGGGTGCCCCAAGTCCCGAGCTCGCTTCGCTCGCTCTTGCATCATAAGTTCTTATTGCCTTTTTAATAAGTCGAGATGTGTCGGGACTTGGGGCACCCGACGCGGACAGGTATCCACATTATGGCATACCCACAAATACGCGACTTGTCGCGAGTCCCCACATCGCCACACGCAATCGCGTAGTCTGACTTCTCGTAATTATTTCTTATTTATGGTATAAGTTTTCGTTACGTAGTAGTCCTCGTCCTGTATAGGGTGACTGGTAATTAGTGACCGATACTTAAACACGTGACTCATCAATATGACCAAACCTGAAAAAGGATGATATCGCGAAAAAAAATCAGCTGTTCTCTACAATTTAACGAGTTATGAGAACATAAATGTATAGAATCCCTTCGACATCGTTTTTACGACAAACGGCTGGTCGGAGACAAAAACACCAAGACGCTTTTAGCCATAAAATTAAGTGATAATTCTAAACGATAGAATCGAGAAAATAAACAATTTGCGAAAACATTTTTTTTTTTGCTAAAAATTTCTCTTTTTTCCTCAATGCCCCGTCACGTACACTCCAACCAGGAATTCCCTCAACAGCTTTCCGTCTCCAACGTCAGACCCTCGATGACAGTCATACCCCAGCCAGGTTTAAATAAGCCCAAACACGATGTAACTGCTGTAAACTGCTGTGGAGCTGCTGTCGCGACTGTCTTCCGTCTCCACCATCAGCAACTCTGGTGAACTCCGGTCTTTATTACCGTGCGTTTGCACTGGCGAAACATTCAAGTCAAAAATGTTGAAATCTCTAGTTCCTGTCAAAAATTATATGGAACATTGACACAAAATAGACATTTCAACATGTTTTGTCTTTATATATAATATTTCGCCAGTGCAAACGCAACACACGGTTAGGTGGTTCGAAGGTATTCTACCTGTCTCCTAGACATAATGGATGGATGAAGTCGTGAACGAGAGTGAAACTCCAACAGGGGTGATAGACATGCGAGCAAGTACGCGTACTTATGGCTCGGCGACCTTACTCACCCGTCTGTCTAGCTGTCATCACCGCGAGCCGAGTAAGGTCGCGAACTTGAAGACCGCGTACTTTAAGTACGCACGTCTATCACCCACTATTCAGTTGATATTATTATGATTCTTACACACGTATCTAAGATAAGGTTAGGTACACGGATAACACAACTACTTTAAAGGGACAAAGTAAACTTATTACTAAAAACTAGTCTGTGCCCCGTTTAGTATTGTGACCATTTGTGACAAATTAATAAAATTTATTATCTGTTTCTTGCGTTCCAAATTATCTAATATTTGAAGTATTATGTAGAGATGAGATGACCTGATGACATGAAGCGATTTCCCTTGTGTAAAAAAAGGATAGAGAACACAATGCAATGCTAAAGATTAAACGTTTACCGGTACTCGAATGGTGTACAGTGACTTTTGTTTTTGCAAATTGTAAAAGTCAAAAGTCTAGAAGTTGGTTGATACAATAAATTATTGTGTAAATCGTGTTAGATACTTCAACATACACTTATAATTATTCAATAATTAAATTAATTTGTTTCCATCTAATAAAGAAAATGGAGCTTTCTGCAGAAGGTAAAACCCCTGAGTACATGGAATTGGCTGGAATCAAGTTCAAGCTTAGTTTACCCCAGCTAAAAGATGACCCGCAGCTGAAAGAACAGCTCTTTCAAGGAATCAAGAATGGAAACATGGCTCCTTATTACAAAGAGGTTTGTACCGACCTTGGATGGAATTTCGATCAGAAGTTATTTGATGATATGGCAAAAGAAAACCAAGACAGGTTAGGCAAGTTCAAAGAAGACGATTCAGAAACACCTGTTTGGCAAGATCGGTAAGCTATAAAATAAATTATTACATTTTCTTTAACTTTACAATTGCAAAGTTTTTATTCAGATTTATAGGTACACATTTTATTCCAGTTTGAACCATCATTAAGGTCTTGATCATAGATTTTAATCTACATTCATCCGCCTACCCGGTAGTTATATTTAGCAATGTCCAGTTAAAATAAAAGATAAACAAAATGTTACAGATTGGACTACCTCTGTTCTGTTGGGGACAAGGAAGCCGCCACACTGCTAGCCACCACAAAATATGAAGATTCCACATTGACTACAAACAGACGTCTGGATGCTGTGTTTGCTTTGTTTAGGATTGCCTATTTCCATGGCTGCAATGTCAAAGAAATGGGGAAGAACATAAACAAGGTATTATTTCATTTTTTTTACAATGATTTTGCACATTTTACAAATGTATTTGCTTTCTTAATTAGTCTCTTAGAGCTATTAGTCAGGAAAAGAGATTTGACAGTCATATTTTTAAATAACCTTTGTCTAAGATAAACACCATCATGAAAAACTTAAATCAATACAGACAGGCATTGAATAGTAGTAAGATGTGATTACAAGAAATTCAATCTCTACACACTCTTTGTTTTTGAAAGCGAATAATTTGTCTTCTATATTGTTTCCAATTCTATTCCTTTATTTTAGTGATTTTACACACAATCATCTGCAGGGTAATTGCGTAACTGACTAACAATAGCAATGGCAACAATCATTGTGTTATTTATGTTGATGAGAAGAATTTTTTTCCGAACATTTGATGCAATGAATTACCAAAACCCTTCAAAATCATTCAGATTGTCATTGAAAGTGTGTAAGGCAATTAGGGTCCTGGTATTCTTATTACTGTTATTTTCTCTTTCAGGCTCATGAGCTTGTTGACAAGGGTGGAGACTGGCGTTCCAGGAACAAGCTGAAGGCATATGAAGCTATCTACTGTCTAGCAGTCAGAGATTACAGCAAGGCTGCAGATTTGTTCATTGACTGTGTCTCCACATTTGAATCCTACGAGCTGGTTGATTTTGGTGAGTCATTTTTACTAAACACGTTAGAAGATGTCCTTATTGAATTGATTTACGAACTTGGGATGAAACACCAGATCACAACTATTTTTATTGATTTTTCGATGTTTGGAACAGAATCATTTCTCTAATGATTATCAACAACTCAAAGCGCCAGCAAACATCTCTCTCTTACACATTCACTTTCACATACATTCACACACACACATACACTAAATAATACACACTTTACTAATCCAGTCCTGTAAACTGAGATATTTCTTTCTGCTCAATCGCACTTCAACCCCCAAAATACAACTGCTTAGTTTGGGGGTCAGCGGTCAAACCAAAACATTGTGATATTCAAACACTTAACTTTGTATGTGTAAGATTGATGTCTGACATCACCTTTTTCTTCTTGCCAATATTTTTTTCCTCTGGCAGTAATCTAGTCTAGTCGATCTATTAGAATGCCTATGTTCAAAGTTGTTGTTTATGGACTCAATGGACTGATTGATACATGTGTTTGGATTTCATACATCTACTGCACAGATATTATAATGCTACGTATAGATACCCAATCCCATACAAAGAAATGACACCACCCTAAGTCTGGCTATTGAGCTGGCTATTTTTCGTTCTCCATTTTTTTAACAGATGGCAGCATCAGCGACTCACTAATTGCCAGAGACTGTAGTTTTTTAACGCCATCTAGGAGTCTTGCCTAGATACTACGCAAGACTCCTAGATGTTTTTCTTCCTTTTTTACGTTTTTTCTTCCTAGGTGTTCAATTTTTATATTTCTAGGTAAAGTACTAGATTTAAAAAAAAATAGTTTGATTTTCCTTAATGAAACGACATAAACGCAAGTTTAAAGTGACCCTGTCATCACTTGAGTAAAACGCCATCTATTGCAAAGAGCTCTCAACAAAATGATTAGAAGATGGCTACTTTATCATTCTAAGGGTTCGAATTGAAGTAAACGGCTTAATTTAAGTTTTTGGTTGAAAATCCGAGATTTATGAGTGTAAATACATAAATCACCATTAAACAAAGATGTTTTGATTTTTACTAATATTACCTCAGCCAAAATTTGTCGTATAACGCTTGTTAATTTCATAAATTGTTACTTATGCTGCCATCTATGATTTTTTTTCAAGACTAATTATAATTTGTTCGAGTTGAGACCCCATGTCTACTGTAACCCAACTCTATTTTCCATGTTACAGGTACCATCATCCAATACTGTGTGCTAGCCTGCGCCTTGGCCCTGGAGCGCCATGCTCTGCAGTCAGCCCTAAGGCGCCAGGGGGCAGCAGTCCAGGCCCTCCGCTCTCGTTTCCCAGAGCTGAGGGAACTTGTTGAGTCTCTACATGAGTGCCGCTACGCCGATTTCTTGAAGAGTCTGGCTTGGGTAATGTCCATGCATAAAATCCATATGAGTGCAACTAGACTGCATTTAATCAATGATATTGTGCTTAATAATAATTAAAATTACTTAATTTATAATAAATAATTTCAAAGAATTTATGCTGTTATTGCAATGCTTGCAAAAAGCTGCTAAATCTTATGTGCCAATATTATAGTAGACCAATATTTGCACACTTAGTTTGCTATAGACATTTTGATGACTGCCTTATTTTGAGACATGTTATGATGTTTTTTGGGACAATTAATATCGGCGACAACTACGTCGATCGACCGCAATCTTGTTACACCTTTACTCACGATTAAAGCATATTGTTATAACCAAAAACACAACCTTACCTTACCTTGGGTACAACCTTATGCGTCATCAAACATTTTTAACGATCTGATGATGACTAGCATATTTCTGACGTTTTCATACTCTCTTTCTCTAGGTGGAGACTCAGATCTGCGTAGACCCAGTATTCAGGCCTCATTACCAGCATTACGTGCGTGAGGCGCGTATTAAGGCGTATGTTCAGCTTCTACGTGCGTACCGCTCGCTTAGCCTCGACAACATCGCTGATACCTTCGGCGTCTCCCGGGAGTTCGTTGAGGAGGAGATCTCCAAGTAAGTGCTAGTTGTAACATAATCTAGGTTGATCCTGTTGGAGGTTCGTATCAAGGCTTCGTTCGATCAGCTGCTACGCGCACTATCACTGACACTATTGGGGTATCCCAGGAGTTTGTTGAGTTATCTGAAGTCGATTTTTGAGCGACCATTTCTATTAAAAAACCGACTAAGTGCGTGTTGACTATGGTAAAAGGTCCTAAAAAAGTTTTGATTGCAATGGAATTTGGGCTTTATCATGTATGAAATAGATGTGGAAAATATAGATAATTACTATCTCAGATTCTGAATTTAACCATAGGCCTAAGAAATAAATATCTTTGACTTTTTAGCGAAAGTAACTCTGTCCCTCCGTCTGTCGCGCTTTCACAATCAAACTACTGAACCGATTTAAATTAAATTTGGTACACAGATAAAGCCTGAGAAAGGACATAGTCTACGTTTTATCGACATACCACGCGGGCGAAGCCGCGGGCGGAAGCTATTGGAAAGACGTTTGTTGACTACAGAAAAAGTTTCTGCCCCGTCAGCTACGCTACATTCTTTTTCAGTACATTTTCTAACATCAAGGGATGTTACCCTTATTTCTAGATTCACCGCTGCGGGTCGTCTGCAATGCCGTATCGACGCGGTCGCCGGCTGCGTAGTAACAGGCGCGGGTCGTGGGGCCGACGCCGACCGCTCCCAGCTGTACCAGGCTACCATACGCGAAGGAGACTTGCTCCTCAACCGCGTCAAGAAACTAGCCAGTGTCATCAACTTCTAACTCTCATGTGTTCTTGGTAACATTATTATAATATAACCTTTTAAGTAATTATATTGTAGTTTGTTTTTTAATCTGTTGTTACCTGTATTTTTCTTACTTCTCAACTTTGAGAAAAGGTTTTATTTTTAAACTTTTAAATATTTATCTTGGGTCAAGATACCCTCCATGAATGGAGAAACACTTAAATGTATGGTCGAGTATAAAATTGGATTACCACCATAAAGTTGAATTCGTTTATTTACATGAATAGTGTTATTCCATTTGTAGTTTTGGTAAAACACTACTAAACAAACCATCTTATTATTATATCTAGGTACCTTTATAGTTGTTTTGAAGTAAAAATAAATAGTTGTCTATTATTATTGTGATTAATTATAAATATTTCTATTAGCTAATAAATTAAAATGTAATGTTATCAATCGTCATTAAAAATTCAAATAATAATGTTTACGGCAATCAACAAATCAATTATTTGGACGCTTTTGGACGCCATCTTCTTCGCCATCAATTCGAGTGCCGTGCTCGTGGTTAATAGAGCGCCTATAGTATAGATGGCGCTAATGACAATTACCTGATAGGTTTGAAATAGTTGCGACTTGTCTTCGTATTTTATTTAAAGGTTTTATAATCAATAGGTATTATAACAATGGTGTTATTAAAGAGACATTTTAATAGCTTAACAGCATTACTACTAACAATCACGAAAAAACGTGTTGCGTCGTCCGCGCCGCCCCACGTAACGTGGGATAAAGGCAGGATGATGGTGAATCATGAAAAAAAAACCAGTCTGAGTCTATCCATCAGTATGCTACTTTTATGTTATTGTAAAAACTCTTCTCTAATTTTAGACCTCTACGCAAAACATTTTGGCCAAACATTAAGTACTTACCAATCAGCCTTGTTTGTTGTTTTTACTCTTTAGCGTAATTTCGATAATTAGGCAATCAATGTACTTTTTGTCTTCATCAACAAAGACATTAAATTATCTTGGTTTAAAATAAGAAGAAACTAAAAAGGTAGGTAGGTGAAGGTAAAGGAATAACAAAAAAGAAAATAATAATTATTAGTATAATAATTGTTTTTTTTAAATAATTTGAATACTTTTTGGACATTTACATAAACATTTAATAATTTACAATGATTATTTATACTGACATGACATGACACCATCATATTCATGACTGATACTACTCTCTAAGATCTATTTGCAACTTGATATAATAATTAGCTCGTAGGTGCTATGAGAATTTATCCTAGACAACTAAACTGGCGCGCGAGACCTATCGCCCCGCAAGCATTCATTTAATACTAAGAGTGTATGCATGATTTATAATTTATAAATAATTTAGTAGGACATTTATACACAGATAACTAGTCTCCAAAGTATAAAATACATATATAATTCTTTTAAAAATAATTAAATTTATAGCAACTGGACTACGGCGTCTACTAACAAGCATTGAGAAAATGCATATTTGGAAAGAAATGTAATATAAATGTGTATACATAGTCGTGGTCAGTCTGCGTACAGTGCCGGTGATACTACATAGTATATAACCGTTAAGTACCTAGTCAACGTCTCGTCAAAACACCAGTCGCTCACATTTTTACAAAGATATGTTGAAGTATTCTAAAGCAATATAATAGCTATGACTCTAAATACTTATAACTATAGACCTCAAATGCAAATACTTTTAATTTACATGATATGAATATGTCATTAACCTCTGTTACAATTAAATGTATTGTAATACAATATTGAATACCTAAAGACAATAGATGCATAGGTAATAGAATTTCCAAGAATTAATTTTTCGATATTTTCATATATTGTGCTATTTAGGTTTAATCATGCGGAATAAGTTTTAATGTACATTTATAAAATATCCACTGACAAACAGAATAATGCTATTGTTATCAAAGGAAACTATTATTCGTTACAAATCTGTTTTCTTAGTAACATCAATCATTTGGAATGTGGCAAAAGACAAAATCATGCATATTGCACTCCAGTTGTAGTCGTACAATATAATATAATATTTTATTAAATTCAAGTTTATAACTACTCGTTCATTACAATACTATTATACAAATTATGTACAATTAATTTAAAAAGATATAAGTTTTATGAAAATTATTTAATTTTTGGGATAATTTATATTTAATTTTTGATGTCATAGCACATTCAGCTGCGTCAATGAGACGACATCGCTTCCACCGAACGCTCCCGGTGCGTCGGACACAGCCTCCAAATGTGCACTATCACAGAGTAATGACATAAACGTGGAGCTCGCGACGAGCCCCCGATTGCCCCAGGCCCGTACTCGTGCATAATAAGTTACTTACAGTAATACTAGGCGTAATAACACGTGGAATAACAACGGTACATAGCGCTACACCTCGTACATAATTACGCTACATCAGCTCGCCTCGTCGAACGAACGGTCCGCACTCTTTCACTAGACTCTAACTCTTTGTACAATATAGACACGACGTCGCGTGGCCGCCGCGGCCGGTCGAGCCACCGGCCGGACCTCTGGAATGTACTGGGCTGGCTCCTCGGGCTACCTACACGGTGAGGCCCTCGGTGCGCGCGGGCGGCGGCAGCGGCGCCAGCGGGTGCGCGTGGTGCGGCGCGGGCGGCGACGCCTGCGCCGCCGGCGGCGCGTGCGCACCGTGCGGTGGCTGCGACCGGTACTCGTTGTCCTCGCGCATCTGCCGGCTGCGCTCGGCCAGCTCACGCCCGCGCTCGGCCAGCTCGCGCATGGCTGCTTGCCTCTCGTCACCGCCTTCTAGTGAAGGCGGTCGCTCCAATGGTGATGCAGCGCCTGGTCTCGCGCCCCCGAATGCACCAAAGCCGAGGAGTCCAGGAAATTTTCCGGCTACTCCGTTCTGGCCCGCGCTCTGCTGTATCACTGATATTTCATTCAGCTGTTGACGAACAAAAAATTATCGTTGTAGAACTTGGACAAAAACAAATGCTGGACAATATGGCTGTCTCTTTTACTATCGGGTTCCGGTCTGGCTTACCTTCTGCTGCATGCCGTTAAGGAAGGGCGCGGGTAGGTACGGGTAGAACAGGTCTGGGCGGCGCAGCAGGTCGTGCGGCTCGTGCAGCGGCCGGGGGGGCAGCTCCAGCGACATGCGCCGCCCGCGCCGGGACGCGCCGCCGCTCCACATGTGAGTGCCCATGTGCACCTGGGGACAACACAAATTTAATTAGAATTTCCGAACCTATGTTGCAGGACCAGCTCCCACCAATCTAGACTGGAAAGGCTTACATGGTAGCCTTACCATGTAAGCCCAAGTATCTATCTCAGAATGAGACATTCCAAAATCTTTCGTATACTCAAAGCATCTAAACCCGTTTAGAATGTTACCTTATAAGAATCTGGAGGCGTCCTAACTAAGTAGGTAGGGTACGCTCTTATCGAACAACTTGGATGGAACTGGCACACCTTAGGAACAAACAAGTTAAACAGGATTCTTACAAAACATACCTTGAGGTTACCCTTCGTAGTGAAGGCCTTTTGGCACACAGCGCATCGGAAGGGTTTGTCCCCGGTGTGCGTGCGCATGTGGATCTGAAGTGCAGACGACGAGGAGAAGTTCTTGCGGCATACTCCGCACAGATGCTTGGAGGATGTCGGCGGTGGGGGGTGTGTCGGCCCACTGGGTACTGGGGAACCAATGAACAATGTTATTAGGATCTAACACAAGTTGTTAGACTTCAAAAAATATTGCTGAAATCTAAAATATGAAAATTCTTGGCTTCCAAGTTTTGCAACTTACCACTGGGCCGTTTGGGCATTGGCGGCATATCGATAGGTGGGGGGTGCGTCATTTGTGGCGGGGGATGCGCAGGCGGCGAGCGCTTGAGGTCGAGTTTGTCGGGAGACGAGCGACGGTCGGGGCTCGGGTCTCGGCCATCATCGGCTCCACTCGAGCTCTTGTCGAACCCGGGTGGCACTTCACGGATCTTGTGCGTTAGCATGTGCTGCTTCATGTTGCCCTGGGGACGACACAAACATGTTATTGTAAATAACTGTCGAAGGAACTAATAACTAAAGTGTGTAAGCGTAGTATCTAAAACAAATTAGATTTTTATAGGTCTATTTTTAGCAATAAGTGTACCTAACAACATTAAGCGCAACAGAAAATTAATTTAATGTGTTAATAATGTAATTATTCTTGTTTAAGCGTTGCGTAACTGATATATTTTTAAAACAGTTTTTTTAAATGATGAAATAAGCGGAAACTAATCTCAATGTCAAATGCGTCACAAAAATAGGAAGGTAGGTACACGCGATAAATGTTAGTCTTATAAGATAACTGAACAAAAGAACGGACTGTATATCAGGAGCGCTTAAACTTTGACTTAAGAATTAACTTTATTAAGAATCAAAAAAGGTCATGCAAAACTATGTAAGCAAAATAAAAAACGCTCGTGATATGGTCGCTCCTCGGCCAGGCGTCACTCTCGCATACCGGGTAAACGAAGGCGTTCCACAGGTCCAAAGCAGTGGCGTGCGGGGGGCGGGGTGCGCGCGCGCGCCTACCGCACCGGCAACCGCCGCCACTGCTCTGGAACCACAAATACACAGGCGTTACACACGCACCACACGCATACAGCACCGTGGGACAAATACACACAGTTATAGGTACACACTATGTTTTTTTCACAGTTTCCAATCATGTAAACAAATTTTGAAACGCTTCAGGCTTTGAATTGAATCATCGAATCTTTAACTTCAAAATAACAGTTCATGTTGGATAAAGAATTTCATTTTAAATAATTCGTTTCAGATTTTGTATGCAAAATTGGAAATAGTGAAAATAGAATTGTGTAGGGCATTAACATCACACAAAGATACCAACAGTCATAATTAAAAAATCAAACTACAGCGGGGAGCTACTCTAAAGGGGACTACCTACCAGATAAAGAATAGAAGATTTTGATCATAGAGTAAACTAAAAGAAGAGGTCACAAACTAAGAAGGTACTTAGGTATTTGTAAACTCTTCTTTATGATGAAGAAATATTACAGGACAATATTTTACCAACTAAATAACTGCCTACAACAGTAGTAAAATCGATTAAAAACAATTTACGAGCTGTTAATGGTAGAGTTCACATGGGTCTCAAACCTATCGAAGAGTCAAGTAACCTGCCTATGTCTCGAAAAGTTATGTTTATGTTAAAAAAATAACGAATTAAATACCGGTTTGTTTCATCTTAAATGATAATGGGATTTCCGCGTTTCCCGACTTCGACGTTTTCTGACGTTTCCACGTTTTCAGTAAAAAGTTAAAAAATAACTAGTTATTTTATTGTTAATAAGCCTACTTATTGCTTCACCCTTATATAGTTGTGAACATCGCCTAAGAATAATTTAAAAGTCCTTCTTTTTAAAACAGTTAAAATAATAAATATAATATTAAGTAAACATTGACATAAATAACATAAATTAATTAGGAATGGTTGTATTATAAAATATGGTGATTTATATTAAAATATAAGGCCATTTAATTCATTAAGATTATTTGAGTATCTAATTCCTATTCATCGATGATATTTTATTTACTTACGATACATTAAATAAAATGTCCATTTATTTAAATATTCTAAAATTTTTATGTTGTTGTGGTACGTAATGTATGTTTTCATATTTTTCGGTGTTTTAAAGAGTTTTTAATCCGCTTCGGTTTCGTACACACAAAATTATTATGTTTTATCGTTTTATGTTTCAGATAATTGGTGTAACCGATGGTTAATTGAATTATTTGAAAGCGCACTTATGTAGTAGGTAGCGAATTAGGTGGGCTGCACTACGGTCACGCATATTATTTTCTAAAACGTTATTGAATATTATGAATTGAGAAGGAACGATACGAAACCTACCTAGTTCATATTTACCCCCTTACTAATAAACGTTGTATAGCGCCTGTATAGTTACACAACGCTTTGTCTTCTTTTTTCAAAAGTCAAATTACTTTTGAAAGAAGACAAAAAGTTGTGTAACTATATAGGCACTATTCAATGTTTATTAGTAAGGCGGTTAAATTACAAGTTTTTTTTTAATATTAAGGTCACGAAAGGAATATTTGTACATAAACGGTTCTTGAGTGAATATAAAACTTTATTTACATCTAATTTTAAAAGCTTCAATTTAACTTTGCTTGTCAGTTATTTATCGAGTCACGTAGTTGATCATTGTAGCATAGACTATCGAATTTTATTCATATTTTTTAACGATTTTACCGAACGCTTCAGCAGAAGTTAATTATTTTTACAATGCCGCAAAACATCCCGTGTTCTCCGTGAAAAAAAGCGCTCCGTTTCATTTCGTATTAATCATCAAGCTATTCTTGATGACTGATATTTTTAGCTTAACTACCTAAACGAGAAACTGAACAATGAGAACTTAACTCATCGATAAACCGGTATTACAGTAGGTATTTAGGTACATAGGTAGGTATCTATATACCTAACTATAATTTCCTTTAAATTTGGCGTAGTCGGGTACGTAAATGCAATAACTTTACAATGTATGACTTCGCATTCTTAGCATCTGGGTCATTATTTCTATGCTGTGGCGGTTAATAACTTTGCCTGTACCTACATTAGTTTAGCGGTTATAAATCGCTAAATTGCTACTGAATTTATTAAGCTGTTCGACTGCGTATAAGCTTGGGATTATGGATTTATTTAATTACTGATCTGAGTTCCAAAGAACATCTACGATGCTCGTATCTAGCAATAGATCGTGTCTTTGAATGAAGAAACATTGCATTATTTCTTCAATATGTAACGATTCTGATGTAATACCTATTTTTCTATAAGAAAAACAATTTCAAGCGTTTCTTATTCTTCATAAAACTGATATAAACGGTTTTAAACAAAACTTGACGTCGGGATTTCAATTGCCGCATTTGTAGGACATAACTTTAAATATTGACAAAAACATGAGGTCTACAGTGGGCATCGGTTATAAATTCAGTTTTATATGCATTAATACAATGGGGTATGAAATATAGGTGTTTTTATTTATAACCAACACACCTTAGCTCTTTTAGTGACGCTTATTCGAGTCAATAAACTGAGTACGACTGTACCTACATGTAGTACAAGAAGATTGGAATAATCGATAAATAGTTTGGCGCGTGAACTTTCGTCGGTGCAGTGTCCCCGACACTTATTGTAATTTTAAATGTGTTCGTAAGCAGTTGGTTCAGGCACTAGCGGTTTACGCCTAGGGCCGCCATCTTTAAAATCACTAACCCGGGACAATGAGATCTGCACCCTGCATTTAAAATGAAAACTAAACATTTAATTTATCTAAATGTAAATTTTTCCTTTTAATGTATCCAGGATTTTCACAAGAATTTTCATAGGAAAATTAATATCATATCTATAAAAAAGTGTTCTACCGACTCTATTTTCGTATAAAGCTTGTTTTCCTGGGTATTGTTTGGATGATTGACACGTTTTTTATTACCATGCCGTATTCATAATAAAAAGCTTCGCCCCCCGGATCCGTACCGGTCATTGAGTGCAACCCCAGAATAACTCGGCCCACGGTCGATATAAGGTCTGAATATAAAAGTCGGTCAAGGTTTGGACAGAATTGGGATCTATCGTTTTAGAATAAAAGTGCAAGCACCTCATTTTGCGGCTTTCAAACATTTTAGGGAAATGCCTATATTTACAACTTCATGTTTTGTTAAAAGGGTAGGCCCACTTTAAGCGGATAGTACACCTAAACCAAACAGGTTGATGATTCTTTTGTAGTTTTTATAGCTTCCCAAGTGTTAGTGAATGGTATACCGACTACAAACGCATGCTTAGATTTGTTAGCATATTGTCAATTGTTTAACTTGGTGTAAGAACAAGTTCGTCGGTCCACTCGGGCCTCTGAGGAGAGCGACATACTGCAATAACCGACGCATTCGCAACTATGCGTAGGACGCACGGATACGACGTGACAGGTTGCTGGCTTGTCTCTCACTAGCATCACTAACCAGTTCCCTCCACCTGAACGTTACGGCATACCTACATATACGAAGTCCCATTTAAACGCATTTCTTTCTCGTGCATTCCTAAACATTCTAATGATTAAAAATTCCATTTGGAAGCCTAATTTTCTTATAAAGTATACATAAATGTTAAGCAGACCGTCCCGGTCCACATCGTCAGTTAGCTTGCTGACAACTACTGATGGTTTGGCGTTAATATTTTAATATTTAAACTGTTGTTTGTTTTTTAAACCCCCGTAATTTGCAAGACACGCGGCGCCAAAATGTGCATCACTTGTTTTTGTTTTCTTACCAAAGTGGTGTAAGCAGGTGCTTAGTGTTTTCAATTTTCGACTAGCACAAGGGATATAAGTAGGTAATATGGTAATTTTGATTATAAATGAACAGAAAACTTTTAGTCAATCTTCAATAAGTAATCTTGTAAACCGGGCAAGTATTGTTTCATTACGGAGTAGGTGGACGTGGAGGGCAGTGACAAAGATAATGTGCTAAGTATAATAATCGATTTTGAACCTTTTACATGATAGGTGTTTCAGGATTTTACGTTATGTGTAAATATAACCGAGTCCTTTAAACGTTAAATTTCTGGACTCAAATTCTGGATGGTAACGAATAATAGGTAAAACCTAAGTATAATAACTGATGGAAAATGTTCAAAACCAGAATACCTGCGAAATTTCGCGGCTTTATTATTTTATGTTTTTTTAGATTCTTATGGCACCGCTTTAGGTGAGATATTACGAATATCAAAAAATATTTGGCCTAGGTCAGAGGGTGGCGTGAAAATTGATTCGCTGTTGTGTCTACATTGTACTAGATATTGGTTATACAAAATTGAACTGACATTTATTTAAAGACAATCGTTGATTAGAACTTCTATCAAAATGTAACTCAATAGGAATCTAGTTTTGCTAAATTGTCAATTAAGTATAATGATAATTTATCGTATTGCACGCTAATACCTAATGTCAACCTGTCATCGGTAACTTTATAGTATTATGAGATTACTATGAGTCACAGTAAGGAGTGGTCATATTGGGAGTAACATCAGTCATTTTGTGACCAATAGGAATTGTTAGGTATTTAATGGTTCATAATATTGTCATGTTGTATCATTTTACTCGGAAAATTTGTGTAGAGTTTAAAAGCCTTATCTGAAAATTCGACTGAGTAGGTGGGAACAAAAACGGCGAGTTTGATTTAATGGTTTGGTTGAGAATAGTTCAATTTTCATTCGTTTATCGCTGCTTCTTACATAGTTAAAAAAAAAAAAACAAAGGTAGGTAACGTAGGTACTTGTTTACTGTAAGTAATTAACAGCTATTTTAGTTAAACCAGAGGTTACCTCTGATCCATTCGAGAACGTTCGTGAAAAAAATAACAAGTAAAAGAGCATTTACCTGTGAATAGTAACATACGTGTATCATGTATATTTATTACGTTTCGTTGGAAGTTATCTGGGCTTCTGGGTCACTACAAATGTAAATCATAGATACGTTGGGACTTAAGCGCTACGTACTATTATTATCAGAAGAACTTAATTAAGCCAACCGCGGTACGCAAGGTGCCTCTGTGGGGTTTTAAACTTTTAACCTCGGCGCCATCGTAAATAACCTATATTTTATTGATGAGACCCCTGGTCACTTTCGGTAACATACGAAAAATGTTACTTTGTCAAGCATAAATAATCTTTTTATGACGAGAAGCGTAGGTAAAGGCTCAAGGATTTATAAGCAATAAATATTTTACGACATGAATTAATATTCCGATCGTTTTCCGTGACGTTGTTTTTATGACTTATCATTTTTGTGGCGCGACGCGATGGAGCGTCGCAAGCGCAGCTTTACACTACGCGCTTGAAATATTGGCCGAACCAAGTATAAAACTTGTATCATCATAAAAATGCTTTTAACAACCTTTATTTATTGTCTAAAATATTGAATTAATTCATTTTGTCCGTATCTACCTGTTAATAAATGTTTCACATTATTATTTCGTTATTTGTATAATATTTATAAAACAGTTTTTCTCAGATGTTCATTAGTAAGTTTTAAGTGCGAACATTCAGATTAGTGAAGTGCAATTAAAAAAACAGTTTCAATAATATGTTAAAACGATAAGATGACATGTTATAATAAAATGAGGAGCTGAATGTTTACATATTATTTGGGAATGTCCAGTATTTAAGTAGCAAATTAGTGTTAATGAAGATAAAGAAATATCATTTGTAATCATACATTTAAATAATTGAATTATATTGCATTTACTCCTGTTTTGTGCTACTTAACGATATGAGAAACTGGTTGAAAATACGGTAGACTAGATACCTCAGTGGCAGCAAAATACGGCAAAATACGGCTTAGTAATCAAACCATCAAATTTTTGGACCGGAAATGAGACATGTAGGACTAGACAGGTACCTATATTTTCATTAATGTGCATTTTACCGGAAGCCTATTCAGCCTTTGCGGTTTGCGTGCATCTTGCGGTCTGCGCCTCTTTCTTTGATACAAAGCCAGTTACTTGAGCTGCTCTTAGGCTTCATCTTACTAATTGAGATGTTAACTGTGGTTTAACTATAAAAAGAAGACAACACACAGGAAAAGGCACGTTACTCCTGGAAAAAATGTGGGCAGGAATACTTTTTACATCGATTAATGTACGTTTGGTGCCCGTATGATATGCAAAATAAGTTTTATCGCGAAGTAATAAATTAATGACATGACGTACAGTTCAATTTGCGATTATCTATAAGGCAACGAAGTTGGATAATAAACAAAGTTTAATTATCTGTAGATGGAAACGATGTTAAATGTGGCCGGCACACGGCTAACAAGTGGTTGCATTTGTGCTGATATGAGACGCATTACCTTACAGACTCTGACACTAATACAAAGGTAGAGTTTTTAATTATAAACCATTCATAAACCGTTGAATGTGATCAATAAGGCAGTACATAGTTTTGATTAAATCGGAACAAACGAGCCTACAAGTTTGCGCAGTTAGTCGTCAATTACTCGGCGAGCCGGCAACAGCTCGGATGCGAGGCGACGGAGGAAGACAACAGCTAAAACTAATGCGAACTAGAGGCGCCGACTAGCGACTTGTAATTACTGCCTGCAAAATTAATGCACTGAAACTTGGATGAAATGAAACCGGCGCATGAAGTTAGTCGCGCACAGCGTCGCTTGTCGATGTCTCGCCTTCAACTTGGAATACGATGCCCCGCTTGCAGTGTGTTATTTATCAAACGCGAACTATATACGTTCGGTCGCCGGTAGGGTACCCCTCCCATACCTCATCTAACTACCTACTGCTTATAGGCAAATAGAGGTGAGGGAGTGCATACACTTCAACAATAAAATAGGTAGCAAAGGAAAAAACATGCAGAATATTTTAAGTTATTAACAGAAACGAGTTCAAAGGACTGTTATTTTAAACCCTGAGTAGTGTAAAACTTTATCGCTTTTAGTATTTTAAATCTTTTGTTTTAGACGTTCAAGTAATATATGCAATTCATTTGAAGTTTGTATTCAAGTGTTATTTAGGATCTAGGAAAGAAATAAAGATGTTTTATCTTAATGCGCTGTCGGAAAGCAAAAAATTAAAGAAATTGTTAACCTACTTGTACATAGATAGAGCCGCGGACTGTGGCTAGTATTTTATATTTTAAAAGATTTAATTATCAATGAATTTCTTTAGATGTAGTGAAAATTAGTGGAAATGTCGTAAACACGTAAGTCTAGCTATTTGTGTAACAATAAAGTATGAACTGGCTAGACGCCAAAGTCACTCAATCTGAGCTACGAGTATGTACGTGACTATTACATGATAGTCATATCACGGCATTGTTAGACACAGATACATCAGTAGATAGTTAGGATTAAATATACTGTTGGTACCAGTTAAAAGTTTATTCAGTTTGTATAACTTCAAAACAGAGATATAAATAACAAAGGGATGAATCTAATAATAAGAAGTGGTTGAGACAAACCTTTGTGGAGAATCCGCGGTCGCAGACGGTGCACTTAAACGGTCGCTCCTTGGTGTGGCTCCGGTAATGTATCTCCAGAGCAGAGTTGCAGGCGAACGTCTTGTAGCAGAGGTTACAGGTCGTGTTGCCGCGCACTGCACACAAATAAACCCATCGTTCAATGCGGTTTCGTTGTCACTAATTGTACAACAGTCGGAACGCACGATTACACTGTATTATTATCAATGAGAGTTACTTCTTCCACATTTAGTTTTGGTCGGTGACTGACGTGTATTCGAGCGCCCGGTGGTTTATTTATTAGTGGTGGGCGAGGATCAAAACAAGGAAATGGAAATGCGGGCGACCGGGGCGGACGAAAATATAAGATCCCGCTATCGCATACCTGCGGGAGGGAACGCGAGTCCGAGCGGGCTGAAGGGCGATCCTCCGAGCGCGCCCAGCGCAGCGATAGGCGTGGGCGGCGACGGCAGCGGTGAGTGCAGCGGCAGCCGCGGCGGCGTCGACAGCGACGACATGGTGGGCGACGGAGGCGACGCCCGTGCGCTGCGCCCGCTGTCCGAACCTGTCGCCGATGGGAGGGAAGCCGTTGTGGTGATGGTTTTTATTTCGCTTTCGGACGCCGAGGCGCAGACGGAGAGCGGCGAAGTTCGACGATCCTTCATATCTAAGTCGTCGTCGAACTCCCGAATAGCGGGCTCGCGCTCGTCCCGGCCGCTCTCATCGTCGGTCCCGCGGGAGTCCGCCCGTCGGTCGCCGGGAGTGGTCGGAGTGGGGAACAGCGGGTGCGGGAAGGGGCGCTGAGCTTGATAGTCGCTGACGTCTGACCCGTTACTCAGTGATGGAAAACCCTCAATATCGATACTTCTCATTTGATCGTAAGGGATGTGGGCGCGCTCGCCCGTGTGAAGTCGTATATGTTGGTGTAATATGGTAGGATCCGAAAATTTCTTATGGCAAACTGGACACTGATGTAACATTTGAACTGGAGGTTTAATGCGATGAACGCCCATATGGGTTTTCAAATTGCCTTTAGTCGTAAAAGAGCGGCCACACAATTTGCATCGGAAAGGTCTCTCGCCCGTGTGCGTACGATAGTGCATTTGTAACGCACTCTTGCAAGAGAGAACACGGTGACATACTATACACTCGTTGGGATCGGACACCTTATTGTCAATATTATCAACTAACTGTTGAAGCTTTGATGTTTCAGAAGTTTTGGTAATTTCTATTAAACTTTCCCATGAGTTATCATTGCTGCCTGGGCGGGGCAGAAGTGAATTATAAAACATTGGATCACGTGCCAGATCTGCATCAGCGACGTGTTGAACAGAGTTCAGAAAAGGAGTTAAACTACCAGAGGACATACTGCTGGGAGACTGAGGGAACAGAGGAAACGAAGGAAAAGTACGCAGTCCCGTTGCTATTGAAATTGGCCCAGATATCGGTGAATTCTTACTTGAGAGATTTTCCGGTTGGTCTGGATCGGGCTTCACATGAGGACTCTCTCTGCCAATTTGTTCTTCATTGCTATATTTTGAGTCCATGCTGCAATCATCGTAGGGCGAAGTTGAAGGGTATCTGTCTTGTTCTGGATCCTGCGTGGCATCATTTTCATCAGGTTCTCGCTTAGGAGATACGCGGTCTACGTCTTCAAAATTTGAATCTCGATGACAATCATCATCTTGTGGTTCAGACTTAACCTCGGGTGCTGATCGAGAAGGGCTCGGCGCGGATGGTTTACTGAGATCAGCCGGAGCGTCTTGTTCCTCTCGCATTGCAAACAGTGGGTGAGGCGGTAGAGGTTTGTCTCCGAGCGGACGAGGCGGTAGTAAGTCGTGGTGTGGGGGTCTGTACAACGGCAAGCTTGGCGGAAAAGGAGCTGGTGCACCCGGAGGGAATTGAAGTGGATGTGGTGGCATGCCAGGAATTGGCCCCGGCGATAACTGTGCTAGCAGTGGGGGGTGGTATTTATCCAAATGCTCTGGTACGGGATTGGGATTCATCTTGACATGCGGAAACTTTGCAGTGTGTCTTTGGAAATGTACTTTGAGATTCCCTTTGGTTGTAAATCGTGATCCACATACATTACATTTAAATGGTCTTTCACCTGTGTGCGATCGAATGTGGATTTGCAGCGCAGAATCACTTCCAAATACTTTTCCGCAGTAACGGCAGCGATGCTTGAAAAACGGTTCGTTTCTTCCTCCTGATTTTCCATCATAGGGTGACATTTTACCCGATTTTCGGAAAGCAAGTTCATCGGCAAGATTATTGGCTAGAAGGCCTTGTGACGCATTGTCTAGCACTTCTTGTGCTCTCCTTTGTAGCATTTCAAGCGTGTTAGGTTCGTTCAGAGACGGTGGCGGGTCGTTGTTTGTGATTATTGTAGACGCTAACGATGAGGAAATGGAGCTGTACGGTGGATGGGACATCACCGGTGGAGATGAGGTCGGGAGTTTAGGAACGGAGATAGGTTCCGTCTTAGGTGTGAGATGCGAATGGGTTGACGGTAAGCTTTGACTAGTGGGAGGAGGGGGTGCGACAGGTGTAGGCTCCCGTGGCGGACGAGGCGGCGACGGCGATCGAGCGGGAGGTACCGGCACCGGCTCTGGTTCACTCGGCGGCGGGCTCGGGAGCTGGTCATCTTTCCGTCGCGTTAATGACAACTGGTTTTGTAATTGCCGTATTAATTGTAGCTGAAACACTTGTTGGTGTTGTAGCGTAAACAACGTGCTTTGTAGCACGGCTAGTTCATGTAACGCCGCTTCATTATCTGCGTTGTTCGCCATTGTTGTCGCGGCGAATTGCGCTACGGCAACTTTAGTATTTTGTAAAGCTTCGAGTGTGACGTGGCCGGCCACCGGGAAGGGCAGGCCGACCGGCGGCCCGTCAGCTTCAGGCACTTCTGCCTCGCCATCTTCGAGGCTGTTATTATTCTCCGCATCTTGTCGATGCCGTCGGACTTGTTCTAATCGTTTGTTAGGTCCATCCATTTCTTCGTCGCCTGAAACGACCATTTCCTCTGGATCGGAGTGCATTCTCTCCTCGCCCATTTGCAACGCTTTCTCATCGCATAGTCGCTTGTGGTACAGGAACTCGTGCAGGTTCTCGAACTGTTCCTGACAGCGCGGACACATGTGCGCTTCAGGCCGGTCTCTCGTATCGTCAGACACATGGTTGATATCTTCTTCGGAACACGATCCGGAACTTTCGCCTAGAACAAAAGAATAATACGTTAATGCCATATCCTTGAAGCCCACAATCAATTAATGTTTAATGAGAGCTGTGCTGTGTGGTTTTATGAGTGCAGGAAAACTTTCTAAGCGGAAGGTTTAAGTGACAGTTTAAAAAGATAATTTCAATAATAAAGCGAATTGTTGCTGTTTGGGGTATTTATTAAATGGTAGGATTATTGAGGGTAACATTAGTAATATAAATAGAAAGGTAAGTACTTTGTGTAAACTATATTGGTACTGGCATAGCCATTAAGTGTTTATGAATAAGAGTTGATGATGATAAAATGATCGCAAATTTGACAGAGAGAAACGCTCAAACCCTTTAGAGATATTACTTATCTAGGTATTTATTAAATAAACCATTTATCTTGCCTATGATTGAGTTGTTGTTAATCTATGTAGGTTTCAGCTTAGGCCTAAGTCACTAGTCCCAACATTTATATCTAAACTATGTCTATACAAATGAATATTTTTAGAATTCGTTGTATTGGCTTAACAATCCGGCAAGTTATTTAACCAAGTTTAAACTAAAGGAATTCAAATGTATTTGTAACTTTCAAGTAAAATGTTGCTTATTTTATAAATGTAAAAGCAAAAGATGACGGATGCACTATCAGGGGAGACCCAAACGGTGGTTTGTTTGATGTGCACGTCCCTGTTCGAGGTAGAAAACTGTCACAAGATTTTACTGAATTCCCACGAGAATATAAAATTCGGGTTAGTCAAGTTGCGACGCGGAAGAAGCGGAGTATTTTCCTTATACACGAGATGACATGATATGGGTATAATATTATTTCATACGGACGAAATATTTCAAACAAAGTTAAAATAAAAAGCATTCACATGTAACTAGGGTAAAATCCGTACCGATACTTAGAAATAGGTACCTACTATTCAATACGTCAATCATGAAAACTAAATTATATTATATAAAGAAAAAAAAGCATAACAATTAACAACAATCAGTGCGATAAAACACCTAATATTCAGTTTACTTTCCCGCGTACATTTCTAGTTGCCGGCTACTCAACAATAGATGTCGCTAGTTGTAGCTTGTCACGCGCCCCGAAAGCCGTGTTTAGTGCGAACTTTGTGACAATAGACACGAGAAGGGTAGAAAGCTAAAAATATCAAGATAGAACATTCGCATCGACATGAAACTTTTATTTAGAAGTTTTGCTTTGTGAATATGCGGGATAATTTTGTTTGAATTGAAACTGTATTTCGGTTTGTTATTATTATGTACAATAACTTTATGTTATTAACATAGTTTTAGCTTACTTGTAAGTAAGTAGATTTAATTTGATACATTTTGTTGCAGAATTAAATATAATATACCTGATAAATGTTAAATTTCCGAAAAATTTATTCTGAAAACTATACATCAACTTAATTAACCAACAAAACTAAAAATTCTTAAATTACTGTACTTGTCTTGTCTATATTTTTCTTGAATTCTGAATCCGATACAGCTAAGATGACATTCTCTTATAACAAGCTCTTTTTACTGAGAAATATCAATGGGTCTGGAAGTTAGAACCAAAAAGAATTCGTGTGACCGAAGACTATAAGCAAAAAGAGTCGTCTTTATTAGTTTCGAGTTATACAAAAGTTTGTTTTTAGCAGTGGACAATTATACCTACTAGTAAATGGTCTGCATAAATTAAGATATTGATTTTGTACCTACTTATATTATGATTATATTAGTAGAACTAAGTCTTAATGATATGAAGATAACTTTTGTCTATGATAGAGACTAAACTAACCGCATAATTTGAAGATTATCTGCTAATTCGATATATTATAAAATACTAGCTTCCGCCAGCGGCTTCGCCTGCGTGGTGAATTTGTCCATAGCCTATGTTACTCAGAGATAATATAGTATTCTACTAGTGAAAGAAAATTTAAAATCGGTCCAGTAGTTTTGAAGTTTATTTATTACAAACAAACATACAAACAAACATACAAATCTTTTCTCTTTATAACATTAGTGTAGATGTAAGATTAGCAAAGTTGTAAATTGTAACTTTTAAAATGTAATTGTAAAAGTTTCTATAGGGCCCAAATACTTAATTAGGAATGCATCAGTTTACTATTAGACAATTTTGCAAAAATAGAGAAATAGAGTAAAGGCCCTTACATACCGGCGCGATTCGTCGCGCGACGCGAATTTTAACAAAACAGTTTCTGAGAACTTCACGGCGAACAATGCGGCGGCGTCGAGTCGCGCGACGATTCGCGCCAGTATGTAAGAGCCTTAATTCTTATATATATTTGGAACCGTATTTTCTGTATTTTTTGTACTTTAGCCCCGGCAACAGAAAGTAACAGTTACACTTTTATAGTTATATTGATATATTCTAACATATATATCCCTGTTTACATATTTATATGTAAATAGCACTGAATACAATAGAATAGGAATACTATATGAATGGATTAAGCACTGTGTTAGGTATTTTGAAAAGTTTATTTCGGGTCTCTAGCTACATTTAATTTAAAAAGCAAATCTACTTTTGGGCTTGAATTGTTTTTTATTATCTTTCTTTGTTAATAGCATCAGCTATTTTAACGCTATAACCTGAAGAAAGTAGACACAGATTTACCAAGAAGGTTGAGTGAGGATACTTAGGCTATAGAAATTCCGTGGGGTATTGCGTATGTAACTTCGAAAATGCCAATATGAATGATAAGGCTTATTGATTGATTGGTTTGAATTTAAACGTTTCAAGGCAAGAATTTAACAATAATAGCGATATTCTGTTTACTTGATTATGTGCAAATGACTGTCTGCTGATTTATAGTTAAAATTTATAAATTATTAGGTGATTTTAAGCGATGGAACAGTCGATTCGTGTAACATTTTTCTTTCATACTTAGTTAGTTTACTTTTAAACCTGTGACCTTCAAAAAGTAATAGAATAATAGTGAATTAGATTTAATATTTGTTAGTTGATAGGATATCGGTATCTGCAACCCTACGTCAAATATTTCTAGCTAATATCTCACCACTTGTTCAGAAGTCATTTTACTTGTTATTTTTTTAGAATCTCTTAATCTTAATTTCCAGAGATGTTTTAAAAAAAGCTTGAAATAAAATGACTTCCGAACAAGTGGTGAGAGAAGTTCAGAGAATATTCCAATCGACAGTCGCAAACTGTTCTGCTTTAGAAAAGATGACGTCTAAATAAAAATAACTCGATAGCCATTGTATTTAAAGAATTCGGTTCCAATTGACCCTTGAGAGTTAAACAGTGAAGTCAACAAAACAGATTCCTATATCATTGAAGTAATACGATTATACCATAGCGGGCCAGAGATACCAGAAGGAACTAAGAGGTGTATTTGGCGTTACCAGCGCTTATCGCGCGTTTACGGTTTACTTAATAATAACACGTCGGCTCTTAACTATATCACGACATTCACGACTCATCGATACTTTATACGGAAGCACAATCCAGTTCAAGACTTTCTTAATTAGCCACACACCGGTGTGTATCAATTTACAAAATATACCAATAAAGAAAACATTAATTTATCGAGAGATTCCAAAACGCGACCTGAACCACCACTTACCGGCCCTATTAGGTATATTATTAAATTAAAGATTTCATTATACATATATTTTGTGCATAAATTTGCTTATCAGCAACATTATACCTACTTTCACCGTTTTAAAATGTATCTTTTTTATAGATATTACCTGCCAATGTCACTCGGTCGGTGGCGTGTCTGGTGTACAGTTTTGAATATTCGTTTCATAATACGCATTTTTTTGGTGCAAGCTTGTGGTGTTTTGAAAAGCAGACGGATAAGTGAGCACCGACACAAAACATGATATAATCTGGGATAATGTTGCGGCGGGGATTAAATAACTCATTTGTAGCGAGATGCCGGTGGGTTTAATAGTTAGTTGTAAGGAGAAGGATTAGTGGTATCTGTTTGTTGGTATTTGACAGAACTCCGGTGAACGGAGCTCGTGACGACTTAAAGAGGCTGCGTCGCGCGCCGCCGCCGCGTTACGTTACAAACATAAAAAGGCTTTAGTGTGCCGTTGCGGATATTCATTGCCCGACATTGTCCAACTTTTCCACAAAGCAAACTTATCAATATTGAGCGTCCCTTTTCATGTTGAAGAAACATGTTTACAATGATTATGAGAGCGTTGGACTGCCAAACATTCTGCCGCAGCATTAGACTCACTGTAACGTGTTAGGTGTTTTTAATGTTATTACAATCGCCATTAAATAAGTCGATGCTAATTAATCAACTGACAGAAAGTCTATAATTTATACATCAACAGTAATTATTATTCATCATTCAAGGTAAATGAACGGCGATATGCATAGTGATCTTTCATTTTAGTCCGAATTAGAACCGGCTTACATATTTAACGAGTTTTGTTTTTAATTTATTAGTCGATCAAACAAATAGTGAATATAAGTATTTCATAAGAATATGAATAGGTTATTCCAATCGTTAGCAGATAGAATGTCTGTAATAAATATTTTATAGAGCACTCGTAAAACCAGCAATGAGATAAACCGACCACAGCGACTAGCGGTCGCTATCATAAAATTTGACAACGTGTCATTCTGTTCTATGAAGACATTTCTTTATAATCAGTAGATAATAGGCGATTTAAATTATCATTACTATCATCATCATCATTTTAGCGTTCCACTGCTGGGTCTGCTGGACATAGCCTCTCCCGGCTATCCCAGTGTCCATGTCCAGCAGACATTATTTAAATTGTATCAGACAAGCAGTATTTAAATTGTATCAGAGCATTAATAACGCTTTTAGTACCTATGTTTAATCAGAGTACAGGCATAATAGTTTCATTTAGTACCTACGTTATTGAAAGGAGAAACAATTAAAAATAAGTAGGTGATCGACCTATCCTCAAATTCCAAAAGTACAGTAGAAAGTTTTTTAATGAGCAATTCTCTAACTTTAAGCAAAGTTAGCTTTAAGTTGAGATACTTAATTGATTAAGTTCCAATATGAAAATAATTCCATTTCTATTAATAAAATACTAACAACGAATACTTTGTTACCTACTATAACCCCTTCATTGATTCTAGATACAAAAAAAAACAAAGATAAGGATCTATTATAGAAATCTCAAACATCGAATTGACTAGAATTTTACTGTAAAACCAAAATGCTCCATTTACAAAAGTTCAGTAAAATCAGGAAGTCGGACCGGAAGTAAGAGAGGAAAGGGGAAAATCGGAAAACGATTGTTTAATATTAAAATTCTCACGCTTAAAGAAAAGGCTATTAAGAAATTGAATTGAATTCTGTTATAGGCTAGGTAGGTAGATAATATAAACATTGCTATTCACCAGCTTTTGAAGGACGTGATATTATTTTGAAGATAACGTTACCAGAATACATTGACTGAAAATACACTTAATAAAAATTTCAAATGATTGTCGTATTGACCCTTCGCTACGTTCGGTATTATAAATAGTTATAAATGACAATGTGGTCTATAAATAGTGTTTAGGTACAAGGTTATTATTTTAAGAACGTCATGGTAAAGTGAATGATGAAGTGTGAAATCATCAGAACGACGAAAAGCGCTGCGGGGCGCCACGGTAATGTGCTATAAAAATGATATTAGAAATGCAAATATATGTTGTTTCTTTATTAGACAAATATTAGACATTTATGATGGACAAATTACCTATTAAGTTGTATCATCAAAGTCTTTGCAAACTATTGTACTTAAGTAAATTTTGTAAGTTAATTAGTTTTAAAAAAACTAAGTTGAACTTATAGGTACAACTCATCTATCAAAGTCTACGGTGTAGGTAGGATTCTCCCAAATTCTGTCATCAACACAATCTTAAAAAAAAGACAATCTTACTAGATAGAAAAATATTAATTGAATGGTATTTTAGAGAATATAAATGGGTCCTAAACATGTATCCATTAAATTAGATATTTTTTCTAATATTATAATATTCTACCGATAGCCGTTAGATATGAATATTTTCTAAAATACAAAAAATTAAAGATGTGAACGAATGAAGGTATTCATCTGTGTCAATGGATTTTAAATGGTGAATTTTTAAATGTCATTAAAATGACATTAAAATTTTAAAACATGCTAAAAAAAAATGTGTTAGAAATATTAATTTAATTTCGTATTAACTTTATTTTTATAACTTTATTTACTACACAAAAGGTACACATACACATATATGGGATGTGTAAATAGAAAAGTTCTTGAGAGATAGAGATACATAGAGATACAGGTGCCGTTCGGGCCGTCGCAAAAGCACACACACACACATGATGTATCCTTATATCTCTGCAGACCTCCACTATCATAAAACTTTGATTTATAACTATCTACCTAATCCATCAAACTGTGAAGTCATTCAGTAACATTTCCATAATTGTTACAAAATTTATACTAAAACTACAATTTAACTGCAATAAAATCGTCCTACAATAAATATAACTAAAATATTGTTTAAAGATACAGTAAAAATGACATCATAAATTAAATTATAAATAATGTTTCAATGATATCTGTCCAGATTATTAATAGTTGTAGTCATAAAATTGGACACGGTGGCTAATAGTTTTAATGCAACAGAATAGCCTACAAATAAATGCTAAGCCACAATAAGCTTTCTATTTATACCCGTGGTAATAAACATTTTGAAATTCGACCTATTGGTTGGTCGTAACCGTTTTTTAATTGGACCATTTAAGATATTTAGCGCGTGGCAGTGCGATAGCCAAGTTCGCTATAGTGTAACCGGTATAACCGACCTTATGATCTCAAACTGTTTATTTTTACATCTTTCTCTTCCGGGAAAATGTATAAATTTATCCGGTCTGTTAAAGATTTTCCGGCAATTAAAGAGTTCTTTCTGGTAAATTTCTGAACTCAAAAGAAAATACAATTTCAGCCCAGGTTTATATAAAAAAATTGTTAAAAAATTGTTACGTTAGTATAAAAAAAATGTTTTGAAATATGTCACTGTCATGACATTATTTTTTTACTGTAACTGAACTGATTTTAATAATGCACTTTTTACTAATGGAACTTTAACACTTCAATGTAAGCTTTCAAAGTTTTTATTAAGCATTTCTGTCGTACTAAATAGTAAAGCTCTACATACCTCCCTAATAACTTATGTTTCCTTTCAACTATCTACAATATTATTGTCAAGTGTGAAAATTCACTGCACTGTTTACTCACCCCGCTGGTGACGAATTTTAGTGCTCACTTTCTCATGTATGCCAAATTTTATCGTCGCTAACTGAATCATTTTATCGGTACGAATATCCAATCGTGGATTCAACAATAACGTATCGACAAAAACACATGTATTTCCTCCTCAGAGTTAGGGTCACAGGTCGGCAGGGTGAGATGTGGCGGAGACGTCGTGTGTGATGTGGTGAGATGTCGTAGTGGAGGGTTAAGTACCGATGGAGACGCGGCGGACGCAGGAGGGCTTGACGCGCGGCATGTTGTCGCGCTGGCGGCTCAGGGCCGGCGCATGGCAGGCGGCCTGCTCGCACTGGGGCTGCACACCACGGGACACTCGCGCGGCGCCGGCTACTCGGCTCGGACGAAGTACACTGTGCGGAGCGGACGCGGCGTGTGACCGAGCGCACCACTCGCCATCTGAAGCGGGACTGAGCGCGAGGCGGCGGCGGGCGGCGGGCGGCGGCGCGCGCGCGCACCAGGTACACGGTTATGACAGGGAGGCGGGGCCGCGCCCGGCTCATAAATCAAACTTCGCCCATTCGCACGCGCTACACGGGCCCCCCTCCTCCATATTCCATATTCGGGGCGGGGCATATTTTCATAATCATAACGCCTCATATTCATAAGCGACATGTGGTCGCGAGGCCGTTGGCGGCGCGCGAAGCGGCGGTGGGCGGCGCTGACGCCCGCTAGATGGCGGCCGCCGTCGCCCCGCGAAGCCTCCCACACCACACACACTAATTGAACTTGCACGTCATAACTTTTTGTTTGTATTCAATAATTATTAAATGGCTTTTTTAATTGCTCAGAGATATAAGTTCTTGGTATATTTACGAGCACGAAAACTTGTTGTGTTACTTTGTTAATAAGTTACTAATCGATTTGCATTTATAAAATATTTATTTTACTATTGTTGTTTTAATGAACTTTGCAATTTTGTATTTTTCGCTTTACATTTCTACATGCACAATTACTCATTAAAGGTTTTTAGAATAATTTACAGCGTACATGAATAATAAAATAAATAAACTTTGACTGGTTAGGTTACACGTGTAAGGAAAGTATCTAATTAATTATATTTAATAACTCATGAATAAAAACGGGTTCTGTGTTTCACTTTCTGTTTTTGTTGGGAAAATGTCAATGTGTGGGTGTTTACTTAGTTTTGGGACTACGTACTAATGACTTGTGGTTGATGATGATGTACAGTATCATCAACCACAAGTCATTATTGTGTGAGCATCTCATTATCAAATTCTCGCAGCTTACTTCCTTCTCATAAAACAAGATCATAAAAAAATATGAATAGTAATTAAAAAGCGTCACAGCAGGACCTCAAAGCTACAGACTCATTCTCTCTCACAATATTGTGGGTAAGCGTATAAAATCCTTGCTACCGACATCCGTAACTAGATCCATTCACTGACTGATTTTAATTTCTGAAACAAATTTACGAGGAGTCGTTATGAAAAAGCGAATGGCGGGAGCCATGTCAATCGCTTTGTGTGCTTTAAATTAAATATAACGAATACGTGTGACTGGTGTAACTCGGCCGTCCGATATTAATGTGATAGAAGCAATTTAGTCGATTCTGCCAGTCATCGGATCGGCATCGACTAAGCCCGATACTCGATACATTTCCTTCATGTCATTTGCCTTGGATGCTAGGGTGGATATTTTTTTTTAATTAACGAAACTATGTAGCGGGGCTGGGATTATTTGTTGTCGGTATGCTACTGGTTTTTTTGTTGGCAACGTTGATTTGATTTGTCCTTTGATTGTGCTGAATTAATAGTTGGTTGCTGTAAGTGAATAAAAAGGTACCTATACTGGTTTGAAAAGATTTGCTGTCTACAAAGATAAAGCTATATCTCTAACTGCTGGGTGATTTTCCTTAACTTTTCAAAGTTGACTCACCTTCAGTTCTGTAAAATGCACCAGGTACTTATGGCATATTATGGTATTACGGTTTCTTAATTTCTTCTCTACCATAAATGTATGCTTTATTTATGTGCTGGACTGCTGGTAGAGCTAACGATATAAAACAATATTTTCATCATCAAACTAAACATAATAGTAAAAAGATTTCAGCATAATTATAGAATGTACCCGAACAAGATAAATATTTATTTACACAACTATATCCCTCTGTTAATCTACGTTTGTTCTAAAACCATTAAATTAGCGACATGGTATCTCCCCTTTTGACTTACGAAATCCCACATTATAATAAAAGGAACGTATTAGATATTTCAGGAGCACATTAACCGCACTATAATTGCCATTAAAAATAATTAGCCGGGAGCTATGTTGTTGTTTTTAACCTCAGTCGACTAAATAATTCCTGTTTATGATGACACCTAATCCCTTATGAATTTAATGTGAGTTCCCTGAACGGCACTATGGAGGTGTTATTTCAGATCCATCAGTGCGGCAGTTAAACAGAAATAGCACCAGTAACACAAGTCACATACGATTTAAATACACAAATTTTTGAAAACGTCTGTTTATTTAAGCTAAAGCACGCGTCGCTCGTCGGGTCGCCTCCCGAACGCTCTTGTCTTACGTTTATTTTATTTGTTAGTGTTACAACATGTTACACATTACTATAAATTCATAAAAATAACCTTTTAAATACCCACTACCTGTTCATTATCGTTGAGCTACGTTTTACCGCTAACAGGTGTCGAGTTTGCGGAAAAAGTGGAGTTAGTTAGAGCGGTATAATGTAGGTTTATGTTAGGTAAAACAGGGGTGAAATTTTTAAATTGACCGTCAAAATGATGGCGGTTTAAATGAGCAGTGGGTGTGCGTGCGGCTGTATGGAAGTGGCGTAGCGGTTGCGTAGCAAATGTGTAGCGTGGCGTAGCGGTGCCGTAGCAGTAGTGTAGCACTGGTGTAGCGTGGCGTAGCGGTGGCGTAGCACTGATGTAGCAGTGCCGTAGCGCTGGGTTAGTACCGCGTAGCTGTAGCGTAGCGTAGTTGTAGCGGGCGCGTAGCGGTGGTGTGGCGGTGGTCGAGCGACGCCAGCGCGGCAGCGAGGGACACGGCTCGGACGCGTTCATAAATTTGAATATGGAAGTGAGTTCTAATGGTGTCGCTGTTTATTTTTACTGCACCCCCCGAGCCGTACGCCCGAATGCGACGCCGAATTTATTTCCATGCATTTTAATATCTCCCTCTGAATAGCTATTGCCATTTTCACGCGGTTTTATTGCGAACTCTATAGTCGTGTTATGTTCTTTGTTTTGTTAGGCCCGCTTTACGATCGAGTGCGATGGACAATATCGGTCGATGAAGCCTCGTAAGGTTTCGAGGGAGCATCGAGTGTAATTAGCGCCGGCCGGAACGCTCATTGAGGCGATAATAAGAGTGTAGTGTAATCATGTAAATTTCCTCGTTTATGAAGCGAATTTCTGAAGGAGTACCGAGTGCAGTATGTCAGTATTAAGTCATTAAAAGTGGACATTGATTGATTGGAGCTTGTGCAAAGGGCACGCATCGCGGAAACGCACGCAACTCTTGTGTCGAAGCACTTGAGTTTGTTCATTCACTTGTTTACACTCCAGTGAAGCGTAACTCATATTTCCTTTTGTACAGACAATCATCTAAACGCATGAATGGGATAGCCGCCTATGGTGGACTAGGGATGAATTTTGAGAGCTTTTAAGAGGCCCCTCGCTTTTGATTCAGTATACTTGAACGCTGCTGATTTGGTTAATTGTTTTATGTTTTAATGTTACGATTACGAATCAGATTCAGTTGTTCAGTTATTTTTTCGTTTTTTTTTATTTGAGGCTCTGTTACCTTAAGATTTTCCTTTGGATGCAATTGTATTTTTTAAAATTTTCAAGAAATTATGTCGCACTTGGACGCCTAAGTATCCTTTTCTTTTTACATTTATTTTTATAGTTCATATAAATAGTTAGTTGTGTTATACATTGTAAATAAGCATTTCAATGTATTGACAGTAAAAAGTAGCACATAAATTTAAAAAAGTAACGTAATAATTTAATAGTGATAAGATGTAATATTTCTAAAGTAGTCGAGATCAAGTTCCATACTAAGTTGCCCCCACATGTATGAGAAGTAGTAAGACGTGCGTGTTAAGTCATTATTATGTCCTACCTCAGACATTGAGATGAAATTTTAATACCGTAAATTATACAGAAAAATATTGTCGACGCAGCTCGTTTACAAACAACACTTAACTTGTCAAAATGATGGCTGTATGAGAACAGTTTGCTGGCTCAAATGCGCTTTGGCATATTTTACTGAACACCATAATTATGGTTTGTTAACTAAATGTGAGTTTCATCTTTATCAGTTTTTTTTAATACGCTTGTCGCCCGTCAAAAATGCGAATATTCAAGACTAACTTTGAAACTACGAATTTAATTATAGAAACTACTTTATAGTTTATGTAGATATATATTTTAATATGTAAGTACCTACGGTTAGTAAATACGCATTCAAAAAACCGGTTCTGAACGAACACACGGCCGTTTGTCATGTTTAAATTATGGTGTCAATGCTAGTACAGTTTGTTCTCTATAATATGAAGTTGTAACCAGACATGCCACAAATAAATGATATTCTAATGGGAAGAATGAGTCGGCCTGATATTGATCTCGCATTAGTATCATTAATCTTTATTGTTTAGTTATGTAAATATGTGCACACGGTACATACATAATGTCATGTTTGTAATCTTTGCAGATTTACGGTAGCGCCACTTAAGTTGGTGTTCTTGATGAGCAACTATGTCTCGGTTTGTAGAATGTGAAATTGACCATAATTTCACAGTTTACACTCAAAAGACTGTCAACTGCGTGTGATTGACTGACATCTATGAAAGACTCGTCAATATAATTGACACATTGTAAGTTGTCTTCAATTTCCGGATCATCGTGTAGCACGTTCATAATACAAGATAATTCATTTGAAGTCACAACGTCGGATGTGTCCGAGCTTTAAAGGGATAAGTAGTGTACAAGTCAAAATATAAATCTTGCGTGTGGGGTGTGTGGCGCGGGTGGTGTCTCAGCTGAAATATAAAAGTGTTCGGGGGCACTCAACGGCCGGACGCTCATATTTTGTTATTTTATTTATATTAAAAGTAATGGTTCGCCGCGAGCCATAATGCTCTAGATGGTTTTTGCGCATTTTTCTCTTTTCTGTGTGTCGTATATTTTCACTTAAATGACGTAGGTACGTGACCGTCGCCGC
The DNA here is from genome assembly GCA_947522985.1 of Lithophane socia. NCBI lineage: Eukaryota > Metazoa > Arthropoda > Insecta > Lepidoptera > Noctuidae > Lithophane > Lithophane socia. The sequence goes on along the minus strand of OX383256.1, from coordinate 10,242,352 downwards.
TGTTCGTTTGTATCGTGCTTTATGTAACGACCCTAATGTATGGGGAGCTTAATAAAATTACATTATTTAGTAGCAATTGCTCATTAGGAAAAGATTCTTCTTGCAGTTAGTGGGGGCAAGAAACTGATATATTAATGGTATTTTAGGAATGGCAAGCAGGTACTTACCTACTTTTATTTATACGCTTTAGATTCTTTAAGCATATTACAACTGCATGGGACTTGATAGGCAGGTATCAGATCCATTTGTAAAACTTACCCCTTGGAATTAACACTGCTATTGCTTCCCCATCACGTAAAGGATCATGAGCGATAATCACTTAAGTACAAAGGTACCTAACACCTTAGGATATCCTACCCTACATAGGTACAAGCTTCATTGTATAAATAATTCTATTTAATTACCTTCACTTACATAGCGTTCATTCTTAAGGTAAGGTAATGTCTCAAAAATACAATGTTAAAGTACAAAGCACGGCCTGATTTATTAGTGTATAAGCACACATTAATGTTAACAAAGTGTATCGAGCGGCAGTGTGGTAGTGTGCCGTTGCTGTGTCGTAGTGTGCCGCGGCTGTGCCGTAGACGTGCCACACCGACATAGCGCCGTCAATTTACCTACCATAGTTTTATGCTATCATAAACAAGAAATACAGACATCTTCACTATAATGTAATGTAGGAAAACGGTGGGTGCCGTGTGAACCTAAAGCGGGCAAGCGTCCTAGAGAGGTGACCGTATGGCGTTTGTCGTAGAGGTGATATTCGTGGGTCGTGCGACGTGGTAGCAAGTGCGGGTTGGCAGCAATCTGCACAAGCAGAAGCGAGGTGTAAGCGAGGTGCTGTGGTGGCGCGAGCGGCCGCGGCATAGTGCACCCTGCGCCGCCGCCGCAAGGGCGCGTTCGGTGCGGCACGGCGCGGCACTGCGCGGCGGCGGCGTCGCTCTTCCGGGGAAGGCACTATCTCGGGTGCAGCGGGGAGGCCACCCCCTCGTAAATAACGCGCGCTGGCGAGCCGGCGAAGCACCCGTGCCAGATTCTACAGCTAGAAACAGTTAAACGCTCATAATTTCGTGCTGGTTAAGCTTATCTTTGTCTCGTGTACGAAATTTCGCTGTGCCGTCCCCCTCGCGCGTTTTCGTGGACATATTTTATTTGTTGCAACACAACGTTCTGTCGCGTCCGGGGCCAAAGTTATAATTGTAGTTCGACATACCAGTGCAGCTTCTGCATAAAGTTGCCCAGCGACGTTTACATTGTTGAAATAACTTTATCTGGTTAATGTTTTAAGTTTACTCACTTTGATTTATTTGAAACTCTCAGCTAGATTAACGATGCTTATTGGAGTGTTATTAGTTTATTGGTGTAGCATTCTGATTTCACTTTCATGTTTGTGAAATCAAAGCATGTGCGATAGTTATCCACACTTAAAAAGTTTTTAAATGATAGTTGAATTATAATTCCACAAGGGTTACCTACATAGTTGCTTGGTGTCAAGTAGGTGTTGACTGGTTAACCTCGCATAAACATTTATGCATAACTAGAGTGTCGTATAAGTTTTCGCATAGATGTACGGTGAAAAGGCATTCGAGCATGGTGCGATAGTGCGCCGGGGGTGTCGGGGGTGGGGAGGGCCGGGCGCCAGTGGGGGGCAGGGAGGGGAGGTGGTGTTAAGCCGGTATCATCCCGCCTTATCGCAGCGCGGCGGTTTCATAATAATTTTAATACTCCGGGCGGCAACCCGCGGATTTCCGGCGCATACTTTTATAAGCGGTTTTGGTTCCCCGAAGAGGCCGGGTGTCACCCTCGCGTGCATGCCTTCAATCTCACTCGGTGAGTTGCCACTGAATACACCCGCGGGAATCTTTTTACTTTTCTTTTGACGTTTATTGCCACGTTTTTGGCTTGTTTACGTTGTTTGTATAGACAGATTTAATTTGTTAAATAGGTGCTCTTTATTAGATTTCTCTTGTGACAGTAAGTGTAATTTTTATTTCATTTTGGGGATGCTTGTAGAATTTGTATTATTTTAATTTATAGCATTTTCCTGATGGATGTAACTGACAGGGTTGGCAATAAAAAATCCTTGTAACATGTCATGTAACTTGTAGCTGTCTCTATTAGTTGCAGAATTAATAAATAATCACTTACTTATCCCAACTATCATTTGTCGTATTAACGATATTAGGGTTGCAAAAAGCCCCTTAATTACGTCTAGTGGATACCGTTATGCGAGATCAGCCAATTTGCCAAAATGGATATAACAAATGACAGGAGTAATAGAGGCGCTTGAGTGTAACATTAATAGAGAGGCAGGTAGAGCCGGGGGGCGGCACTAACGACCGTTTTTATCCAGGGCGGGCGGATGATGGATGGACCTACTTCCGGCCGCGACGTCCGCACTTCCGCCGTTCCTTTTGTATATTTATCAACATTAATTTCAATGTGCTACAAGATATATTTGCCTGTTTTACTAACGGATTTTTCAGCGACGAGTACGTCGTGGATTTCAAATGGAGTATTTCTTTAATACTAAGTAGTATAAGAATGTCTGAGTGAGATATTTTTATCTGTTTAACTGACTGAAGTGTACGGCTAGATATTTTAAGCATAAACAATCAAATAAAGTGTAATTCATTACAGTTGCGAGTTATTTTGGTCCGTTTATACACGAGTGCGCAAAAATAGCCGGATAACACGGCTAATGATGACGGACACGGCTAACGGTTGCTTTATTATGGACTCTCTCTATTTAACATGACAACATTATATCGCGAATGAATGCGGATAAAAGTCCGACAGAGATTTACGAAAAGGGAGATTTGGCTACCGAGTACCTAATAATTATTCTTGACACCTTTTTATCATGAGGTCTTCTGATCGATGTTCAGGCAGGGAAAAGGACCTTTAATATTAATACACTACTATACTATATTTTTAATTTTTTTTTTACTTTGACTTTTTTTCTAACAAGGGCCTATATTTAATAAAAACCGACCGGCGACAGGTGACAGCTACAATCCGATAATTCGACTGTTATACAAGTTTTTTACGTAGAAGGTATATTTATGGATAGTATAGTTTATTTCATGAAAAAAGTTATGTTACTTTTTGGATATAACCTAAATTATCTAAAAATAGGTAAGTTGGGATTCGAATTTTGATTCGCTAACAAAAAAAATACCTGCAATCAATAAGTGCAATCTGCTTTTCTTGGGAAATTAAGGAAACTCGTTTTCACGAACTGGACATTTTTTATAGCTTAATTTATATTCATATATTATGTACCTACCCACCTATGTGTATGTAAAGCAATAACGAAAACTCTTAACAAATTGTTACACAAACATAAAGATAGGTGACGTGCCGTCGTTTACTACCAAACAAACCAGTTTGACTCAAATAACATTTCACATTTCAAGATAGATTTTATCAAGTGATTGCTACAAACTTCGAGTAGAGGCATAAAGGCTATGATACTATTTCTATGATTAATTCGATTGTTTTTATTTTTTTTAAATAGGTACGCCAATAACTTAAACATTGTAGGTACATTAATTATTAAAACTTAACAGGCATGGGCTCGTATGTATGTATATACATACATAAGAGCCCATGCCTGTTCAGTTTTTCTGTTTTTTTTTTTCATTGTGCAATCATGAAACTTAAACAGTATGTTAGGGTAATGAACAACTCAAAGAGATGTCAGCACAATTGGCGGGGTCCGCTAGGACCAATGCCTGCCAGGGTTGCGGGTTAGTCCGAAAGGGATACCGGGACCTTGGCAACAGGCAACTGAAGGAACACGGGTGGGTTTTAGTCAGTAAAAGTCTGACACGCCCTTCCGCTCCACCCAGAGCGGGAGAAGTCATTGGATGATTTACCACCCTCAAAAAAAAAAAAAAAAAGTGTAATGAACAACTTTACTAGGTACTTAAGGGACCAACTCTGAAATATTATGAAAAAAAAAACATTTAGATCGTGTCGCTATTGCAATTTTGGATAGAAAAGCTTTTTTTTCATATTTCAGAGTTGAGTCCCATAGTAAAAGTTGTTCATTTTCATTTCATTTCCTTAAAGTATATTTCTCGTTTAAGCTGACACATATCACATGCTCTATAACATGAATGTATGCGATAGGTAGCAAGAGAATGACAGAGTTCTATGTTAGTTGCGTTATCTTATTTTAGGTAGTATTGGGTACAGATTGTTCTTTTGTAAATGAAAAGAATTTCTACCATAGGATTTGTAACCTAAGCTACAATTTAATGTAGGTGCCTACGCGGTCCTAGCATGCTCGACTTTTATTTAAATTCGTAATAACCATATGTTATGCCTGCATTGGTACATTTTGCTTTATAAGTCTTTACGTAGGTACCTGCCCGTGTACGAAGGCTGTATAATTATGCTACCAGCCCACGCTTACTCTTATGTGTGACTTTCATAACTAATGTACGAAACAAACAAACTATAAAACAGTTTAAATAGCAATTTATGCAAATAACCAAATGAATTTATATTCGCGTTCATAACACGGTTTACATCGTGCGGCTTACGTACGTATAACTACATACGACTTAATTGAATTTATAGGCACGTCATCAAATGAATATGAGTAGTACACTCGCAATGTTTTCTATACTTAATGATGGCTTATTATGTATTCGCTGCGCCTCTGTAGAACGGTGAGAACCTCGTAACATAAATTTTGCGTATTATTTACGTTGACAAACGTGCATTATGAAATTATAATGTCGTGATTGATATGCGGGTGCGCGCCCGGCCGCGACAGTGGGACGTGTGAGCCGCTGTCCGCACGTACCTTATTGTACTAAATACTTGAGCGATGGACTCTAGCGCCGGGGCTCAGATCACTGCCAATTTTATTGCTCCTTTGCTCTAAATACCACTGCTTTATGGCCATATTTACACTTATAAATAGAAACTAACTTTATATTCCTGTGAATAGAAACTACGTCATACATCAAACATAACAAGTGCATCCGCGTACAGACAGATTACTAAACACCCGCATATTTTTACACCTGCACTCACTGATCGATAGAAAAACATGTAATCTAATATATTAACCTACTTACGAGCAATGAAAAAAAAATGAGCAGTTGAAATACTCACGAAGTGTATCACCCTGTCGAGTAATGAGGTCGAAAAGTCACAACAAATGTAAGAAAAGTTGCGATTATAAAGTATATTTAGAGTATTACCTACGAAGAAGTGTATGATCTACTTACACATACATTGACGTAGTTTCGTGGATAGATTCGCGCGAGTCGAAATAAAGCGAGCCAATCAATATTAACACGCCGCAAACAGCGTAAATTGTTGCCTAATGCCATACACGCACACAGCTGCCGCCGTGCCGTCCGTGAACTAGCGCCTACACTAGCCAGGGTGCTCACTTCGCGGCGCGCTCGGAAAATACTTTTCCTATTTCAGCGTAAGGTTCAGTTTGTGCGTTTCTATATTTAGAACTATGAAGTCAGATATTATTTAAAAATTCACCAAGGAGGATGCAATTTAAGTACCATTTTATGAGCAATAACTGTTATGGGAATTACTTATTTCTTCTCGACTTCGTATGGCAGGCTAGATTTATTTCTAAGACTACAACGATATGAAGCAGCGAGCACAGGTGTATTGTATCATCCTGTATGCAATGCGTATTACATTTACACAAGAAGCGGGCGCACACATGCGCGCTGCGTGTCGGTACTAACGCATGCACGCACACTAACCGCGCCGGCCGGCCTGTAATAACTCGGAACCACAATAAATCAATGTGATTAATGTCATTAAGCACTGTGTGCCGGCCTCTCTATATTCCGTCAATATGCACTGTTTTACGACATGCCGCGCCACGATAATTAGTCAGCTTTGTTAGGACTGTTGACGAATGTTATGTCCGATCCCAACGCTACATAGAGAAATTAGAGCAATAAAAATATGTATACGAGCGCCATCTGCGGTTCCAATGTATGAGGAAAACTACGTCGAGACACCGATGTGACATGGTAGATGAGATCAAAGAGAATTTATAACGGAGCGTTCATAAACACGTCACTCGCGCAAAAAATGATCTCTGCTATTTCTCAAACTGTGAACACAGTCGGCACGTCGAGATTGATAACTATTACCATTTCTTGGTCAGATTCCCGAGACGCATGTTTATCATACGTCCGTTTGATGGATAGGCCGTAATTATTACGATTAGAACGGCATCGCAAATCATGGGAACGGCGAGGACAGGCTGCACTAGTTGACATCGTTATCGCCGCTTCAGATCTCGATTGTTGGCTCTGGGACCATACAGTTGTGCTGGTTGCGTTCGGAACGCGCGACCAGTTTCATACTTTATTTCATCTCTTGTTCACGGCGCATGATCAGTGCACGATGCGTGGCTGCACTGTTACGAATGTATCCAGCATCGACTCGGTGGCCCATTTAGATCTACGATACTGCAATTTGCTGACGGACAGGAGTCGCGCGTTGGCCGCTCTGACGTGAAGGCAGGAATGTCTTGAGCACTGAACGTGATCGCTCAACTGATTGTCCTAAATTGATTGTGTTCCGACATTATTCAATTCTATCACGCACACCTAACTTCGGAAACTGTGTTTTTGACTGACAGCTGTGTCTTACCTTCTTTTTGCTTTGGTGTGCTTATATTAAATTGGACACCGGAAAACTGAAAGCCCAATGTTCGAGTGTAAACAAATGAAAATTACATTAAACATCTATTTTGTACGAGCAAAGAAATTATTCCAATTTCAGTGAACAAATTGCTCCATTATTCATTTGTTCATTGATTTTAAATCCATACATTAGCGAGAAGAGATATAAATAATGACCAACACCAACATCGCGCTGGTAGTTACACGTCCTCACACTTTTGGTTTCGATATTTTGGTTTAATGAAGGCTCGGATCTGAGCTGGTAAACCTGGCAAAAATAGATTTGAATTGGTAACATAGTCTTAATGTGGTGAGGTGAGGTGGCGGTGCTATTGTGGCGGCGGTCAGGATGCCGATGACCATTTCGGTTGCACGCTTGTGCTGCAAAGTTCGCAATCAAATAAATATTTCGGCACAATTAAGAAAACGCCGACGAGGGTAGCACTCGTGACAATCGGCTAACAGTGTGCCGTGGAGCTTCTATTACGTCTCGATTAATTTGATCGTGTCACTAAGTTGGAAAAATAATAGAATTTCTAATAATGAGTTGGCTTTTAAGATACATGATGAATGCTAGTTAGGTGTTAATGACTTACAAGAATTCGATGCTTAATTTGTGAAAATAGTTAATTTTTGAACGAGTGACATGACGTTAAATATTTGGAAAATAATTGGTATATTTATTTGTACTCTTACATCCACTATCGTCTAGTCAAGACGTTACTGACCGCGCAGCATCCTCTCTACGCATCTCCGCGTGCGTGCTCTCCGCTCTGCCCACATCCGCTGAAGTATTTTGTTTATTGCTAATGCGATTTTATTTTTTATTGCTTTTTATTTATCTTTATTCAGCGATTGCGGTTTATTGTATTAAAATAAATAAGAATTCTTGACTTTTTAATTTTATTCGAGGCGAAGTACACGACAGTGCCGCGAGGAGAGAAAGAAATAAATTTTAATAAGCGTTTCTTTTTTAAGGCGTGATTCTTCAGTTAAAAGCGATTTATTTTTTATATAAACTTGAAGATAAACCGTATTCATTAGAGATCGACTGGAAAGGGCCTAAAATAAAAATAAACGTGGTCAAGTTGGTGTTGTCGCTGAGTTATTGTCGTTAATCAGCCTTCTTCTGAAGGCATGTTGATTGGAGGCCGGCTCGTATGGATGAGCGGCATTGTTCTCTTTATTAACATTTGGCTTAATTATACCGATCATATAGAGGCATTCTTTGTATTTACTTGCCCCTTTGCACCTTTTATTCCTTAGAGATATCACTTCAAGCCTGGATCTTGATACTCAAGTGTTAAGGTTTGAAATTGACCCAGCATAAGCCTCTTATTTTCTACACTAAGTTGCCTATAAGTAAAAGCTAAAGCTGCAAGTGTGATTCTATTCGTGAATTATCATTTAATTATTTTCCTAGGAATCTGAAACAAACAATTAAATAGGAAACAATTGTTGTGTTTATAAATTATTTAGAAACTTAAATCAGAGGGTGCAGTTGTTTTCCTGCAAAATGACTACTAACATAATCGAGGCGTATTTCTACGAATTTGTTCACGTCCACGACTCCAATCGTGTGTTGCCCAACGGAAGTACATAAATAATGTTTATCGATCGATCATCGCCGAGCCAGAGTGACGCACTCGTTAGATTTATGCCTTCATTGTCAGAGCCGTAAACTAGATCTCCATAAAAAGGGACATTTCCTATTTAAAATTTATATTAAAAGACAATGGTTAACAAAAAGTGGGCGCCTCCTCGCGAAGCAGCCCGGCTGCGCGTGCGCTCCACGGCGCCAACTGCCAAATCTCTATCGGACGCGCGTAAATTACGCCTTTTTACCTGGATTCCTGTTTTGACATATTTAAGGCATTAGTAATAATTATGAGTGCTCCGGCCGGCCGGTAATGCCTGTGTGCGTGCCAGTCAGTTTTGACACTATCTTAATGACGGACGTCGGGTGACAATAAATATTGAATCGTTATCGCTCACCTATCCGAGGTTGCGTCACTTGGGTTTAAATCCTAAAATAGACCCCCCAAATGGTTGGATCCCATAGTTTTATATGAATTACTATGTCAAGCACTTTCCGGTTTCAGCATATGTAACAAGCATAGAAGTATTGAAACTGGGTGATGATATTAGGTGGCTAATTGTAAGTATTGGGGTGAGTGCAGAGGTCAGTGAGGGTCGCGCACATCTGCCGTGTTTGTCCACCCACGCGCTCGCTGCAGTTAACGAGCGTCGTCCAATAGTTTTAATTGCAACCCGATATCTGCACTTTTATGTCATTGCAAACAGTGGAAAGATTTGCTATTAGAGCGAACATTCGCGAGACTAATGAGAAAGTATTGTTCAATGTGAGTCATTCACACTAACTTATGTGAAAACAAATCTTAGATGTCAATCAATTTCAAATAAATTCTTCAACATGACAATAGTTAGATATACCTGACCTAACTAAAAGCTCAGCAGTAAAAAAAGAATAACTGGATATCCGAAAAACCGATCATGTGTTTCGGGTGGTATGAATAAATCAGATATAGCGAGACTGGCGTAGGCGCCTGCCCGAGCGGCGCGGGGAGATCTTCGTCGAGTTATAAAACCTCTCAAAAGGTGAACTGAAAGATTCGTGCGTAAATATTAAGGGTTTACGATGGCTCATTCAGTCATTAGAGTGCGTCTTTTGTTTATAACCGCGTCGTAGACTTGTCGCTATTCGGAGATAAGATCTGTCTCGTCGGGTTGTCATTATTTATGTGAATTTTGACAGAACAGCACTCTAAGGGCAGCAGGCTCACACTTAAATACTATTATTTATGGCAAGTGTGGTCTGCCATAAATTACCCTTCATCGAATTAAGACAAAAGCTAGTGCCGATAAGGCGCGCGATTAGGGCACGCCTCATTGTTCTGACGAATGCGGCACTGATATAGCCAATATTTTTCCACTTTTACGACTTCAATACGAGATTGCTTTGTTCGTGTAGCGAGCAAAGTCGTAATTATGAAATTTATAAAGTCTAATGGAAGTATTCCTTCCTGTCTATCTAATATAAATGTGTACAAATAAAATTACGATAAATAAACTACGGAAAGCTTTGGACATATCGGACGGATATAAAATTTATAACCCTTAATAGGCTATGGAGGGAAGGGTGGATGAAATACGGTTAATGATAAATCCACAAATGAGATTTGCCGGACGTCTGGCCACTCAAAACTGTCGCGCTATTGTCACTGGACACTCTCACCTTATATTACACAGATCAACTAAATATGGCGTGTTCATTCAAGTACATAGGGTGTTTCCTTTTGAAGCACTTTTATTTAACTTTATGCTGCGAATTTTCAATTTTCCTGTAGTACCAAGGCAGGTTGATTTTAAATTATTGATGATGTTAAGTAGGGTCGTAAATATTTCACCGATTTAAATTGTTTTCATAGTTTTGCAATGCTAATCTGTGAATTTGAATTAATTTATTTTTTAATGCTTACATTAACATAGTTTTATTGTCTTGGATTTTGATGTATTATTGTTCTGGAACTTTGTATTTGCTAGAAAAGTTATAATTTGGGGAGTTATTTATTTCGTTAAAAAGTTATAGAACATTGCCATTGAATTGGGCTACAAATAAGTCAACTTGTTCTATGCTTGCTGCCATAGAATCCTTTGTTATAACATGCAGGTATAATGGTCCCTTCCATTGCATCCTAAAGGGGGGGGGGTATGTTGGGGGACAGTTTGTGGAACATCAGATACTTTCTTTACAAGAACTTGCAGACAGCCGTGTTACTCAAGCCCAATCTATTCCTATGAAAACATTGATCAAAATCTTTAAACCTTTTTTTTCCCTGAAATATAATGGTTTGTTCTATGTTCTTATCATTGGTCAATTAGGAACCTTATTTAAAAAGTGATCATAAAATTCAAGTTAAATGGACTTGTTTAAAGTACAACAACACGATTCCAAAATAATTATCACGTAAAAAATTAAGTTAGATTGAAATTGCTTATTAGTCTTATAGGCTAGATTGTAATTAATTAATAAGAACCTAGTTCTTTTTAATAAAGAATAAAAAATGGGTAAATTGTTGTTAAATCGCCAATAACCGATCAGCCTGTAGCCTGTCAGTGGTGTAGGTGGTGATGATCCAGATGGACGCGGGTCAGCAGCTGCGCGGTAATTAAGAGGTGGCTGGAAGTGGCATGCGCCGGCGCACAATGCGGTTCAATTGAATGAGAATAATCTTTGCACCCACGCGTCTTTTGTGAGCGTGGGTGGACCGATGACCGGTGCGTGCACGATCGAAAAGTGGCTCTATTTTGCGTTTTTCAGTTTTGTTCTAGTTTTATTTTTCTTTTGTTTCGTGTTGCGTGACCTTTAGTTCGAGGACGGATTATAAATGTGTTGGCTACTATCAAATTAACGAACAAATGCAGACACTTTGGTTCGTATCAATAGTTGTATCTGGTTAATTCCCACTTACTGCAAAGAGAATTATTTATATTATTGATTTGCGTTAATAATAATGAACAGCATGCAATTGTCATTTCGAATGCTATCTAAACGTCTGACATTTACATCATTTATAGGTACTCAGCTATGTTAAATTGCATGCAGCTTACGAGCAGCCTACATTCGCATTTAAATTCAAATATGAATTAATATTAGCAACACGGTTTCGCAAACAGACGCGTATCATAATGATAAATTAAAATCTACAATGCGAATTACAAATTACGCAAATACACACACTCATTGACATGAAATCATTGACATAAAATTGTCATAGCTAAGTAGAGCATATTTTGTGCCAACGCCGCTTCGGACAAAAGCAAACAATTATTGCAAAAATTGCTTTAATGATAAATTGGTGACCATTTCTAATGGCCGCTGGGCAATGAGTGATTCGACCCGGAATCGAACCCGTGCAGTCATAACGTCCTCGACATACAATGACGCTCTCTCGATGATTTATCTCTTAATTGTGCTCAATACCGACATTCCGTTGAAGGCGGTTTTTATATTATACTCATAATTCTTTGGAATTTCATTTGATAATTCAATATTGTTGGACATCGATTCACCTGGTATCTTATTGGTATACCGCTAATATATTAGAGGTAATAATATTCTAGATAAGTATTTAGTATTTCCTGTCGTAAAGGATACATTAGGCACAATAAAAAGTTACATCGAGTTAACCTTTATGGGGTTTGTGTCATCATGGGTTTTGGTTTTTTATGATATTAGTTGGGAATGGGCCTTTGTTCGATCCCTGTTTGACGTTAGTATCGACTGACGAAATAATCATCTGATGATCATCTAACAGGGCTAATGTTTGGGGTTACTAAAGAATCGGTGCCGTTATTGACAACAAAATGACGGCCGTCCTCATAGGTACAGAGTGTTTTCTGTCACCGTATAAACATACAGTCATTTTCACACATTTTCATGAAAATTCTACTGCAGATTTTACGAGATGGAATTTTACTTCCTGAAGGATTGGACGCAGGTACCTACAATAATATAAACTCACATTTCGCCAATAATTGTAATAAAATCAACATTTTATTCTATTGACAGATCTTCCCAAATATTATGCAACATATTTATGACAAATTATGCTAATCTAAACTACATCCATATTACTTTATTACAACGCGACGGAAATAAATATCTACGAATCGGCTTTCATGTAGAGAATTCGAATCAGGAAATGGCAACATTTCATGTCATGTATGAATAACTGCAAATAGATATTAGTGTTCATTGTCAATAAAACTTGTAAAGAAAACTAATAGTGGCTCCTTTGCTACGTTACGACTATTTTACCGTTTTTACGTTAAATCAGGGCTCACGAACTGTTGGTCTGCTCCGACACTGCGAGTTTTTATAACCTGTAGCTTTACTTCCGTGATTGCTTTCTGAACGCTTTTTTGTTTGCTATTTAACATCCCGAAGTGCACTATTAGAACAATTTGTTTTGGTTTTTATTTCTTCTATTGATGATTTTATTGGTTATCTATCGTATCTGTGAAAACAAAGATTTCCAATGAGTCTTTTCAGGATAACTAAATAAGTTGAATATTCATAAAATGACAACTTTACCTTTTTTTGCAATACTTACTTTTGAGATAGGAACTCCAAAAATGTTTGCGACGTCTGCCACTGCCGGAGGCGCGTGGGGTTCGTCTTACTATCGGTATCAATATGGGGGAGTAACTCTAATATTAAAGTTATTTATTGTAAATCGCTTCCTTTGCCTCCTTGCGAGCAATATCACTGTTTTCGTAGCTCGTACAAACAGCACTGTAGCATGCGGTGTGTTTGAGAAAACTGTGTGGTTTGCGGAAAATAAAATGTGTATCTATCGACCTATCTATAATTTTCAATAAAGTGCCGTAGGAAAACATAAATATTCACAGCAACTTGAATGTTATAAAATCTATGCTAAATATTAATAAAGATGCGCAGTTATTCATTAAGATTTAAAAGAATTAGTATAACAAAAAGCGAGCTGAGATTTGCAATCCCGTTTGTTAGTGTGAATATAGTTTATTAGAGTATCAAGGACGCGACAGTGAGCAGACGTTCGGAGCGGTGACAATGCAAACGCGAGGGGAGCTTGTTTGCCCGCCGCGGTATGAATAAAGATATTCCCGTTATTTGTAGTACAGATGTCATGTAATTTCATTGTGTCGTACAATATTTAGTGTAAACACGCGGGGCGACTCCCGGGGCCCGGCCGACTAGATAACATCTCATAGTTCCGATGCACGTCGCGTATCACACAATAAAAACACATTTTTATGTCACAAGAAAAAATATTTCTGCCTTGCTAATAAGGGATTTGTACGCGATTATTTGCGATAATATAAAAGAGATTAAGTCCCGTTACCATAAATACGTTAAAATTGGGTCACACGACAATGTGAATGCTTTCATCGGTTTTGACATTTCTTTACCAATTTTATCTGATGGAATAGAATAACTTTTATGTATTTCTTTTACTTGATTTCATTCAATACAACATTGCAAAATAACAAGCTGTGAAGTAACATTACAAATTTACAAAAATATAAGATATTGAAATGTGTTTTTGTTCATGACATGTCTTCACAATCAAGATATTCTGCTTCTGTCTCGAAACTCTGAGTTTACGTTGTTAATCAGATGCTTTAGTTAATTATTGAATGAGACCCTGGCTCACGCAATACAATATAACAAAGGCTCTCCACATTAGTAAGCAGAAACAAGTTTCAAACAAATATAAATATTTGATTGTCATTTAAATTTTACTCATGTGTCAGCGATAGAAAGCCTCCATATATTGTGAATAATTGATCACTCTGTCTATCTAACTCCTAAATTGTACTAATATCTGAACTCTCCTATTCGCAACTTAAATTGGCACATTACCTTTTGAAATGAAACCGTGTAAATTATTTACGCCACGCTCCTGTCACTGTGAAATTTTCCAACCCACATTGAAACATCGATATGGTGTTAATAAAATCATGTCAGTCATAGGCAATCGGGACAAGCAAACATGAGCCCTCCATTAAATGATAATCCTGCCAATTTATCGGCAGAGCAAAAAATATACGGCATTGTGTTGCGACTTGTCGAACATGAAAATTATTTTATATAAACACATTGAGTATTCCCGACGCTCCCCGCTCGCCGCTACGCTCGCAGATTACTCGGATCCCCCATCTTCCTCACTCGTCATCCGCTGACATATTTTTTAAAATGGGGTGACGGGTAATGGAATAATAATAAACTGGAATTTACTTTTTGGTCATCGTACTGAATCAAAAACAGAAAGGGGTGTGAACATATTGCTCGTTGTAGATTGTTTTCATTGTCGTCCAACGGACCAATACTGTATAATCAACGGTTGGATAAAATGAAATGGAATTCAGAGTCTGAGCTATTTGTCGCATGTTTGACACCAATAACAGGGTTCGTCGCGCATTAGAGCCACCATATGTCGGTCATATCAAATTTATTTCTATTATTTTATTGGTTTGGTCGCCGATGATTGCCTTCATTACCTTTATTGGAAGTCACTGAGTGAATTTGAATTTATGGTCAGCGATATGGGTGATAGCTGAATGACTATAACAAAGTGAACGAAGTAATAAAGGTAATAAATTGGTTTCACGAGGCTCTACGTATCGTCCACTATTATTTAGCTACACGCCATTAAGAAGCTTTAGGTGCAAACCCCTAATAATATATATTACTTAGCTAATAACTTGGATACACATTCAGTGTTACAGCGTTAGGTATGTGCGACATCGTCAAAAGACATTCAGTGCTGTCGCAACAAAGTGTAACTATATTAAGAGGAGTACAATAGCTCCATCAACTGTATGAGCTTAAAATCATCCATTTAAATAACGTTTTTAAATAAATACTGCGTAGATAATAGGAACAATGCAATATTTTGTCAACTGCCGACTGCGGGCCGCGGAGAGTGCACCACTGCGTGAAGCGGAAAATCCTCGGGACATTTGAGGACACTTTTTGTGGGATAATATCCGCACGACATTGTCAACCGGCTATTTAATACATCAAGTAACACAATACTTTAAATACGACTAGATTTGTGCAAAATTTGAAATTGTTACGCACAGTGATTTTGTATTACACGATTGGATTAATATGTCCATGTTTCGACCGACTGCCGGGAATTATTGTCGTGGGCTTTGTTGTATTTAAAGCGGCTACCTACCTATTATTTAATAATGTTAAATAGATATCTGTTTACCGTTTTATAAACCAAAGAGACACCGCCTTTTAAGGCATAATGAGAATTTTTCTTAAAGATTTAGATATCGTTTACATTAACGTGGCAAACATAAAAGTTAATGGCGCAATAAAATTGATAATAAAGCCAATAAAATTATGGATTTTCATTTTTTTGTTTCTCCTCGGAGGTAAGACGTTTCCACCCTCGTACATTTACCAAATTGAATAGCTCCGGTGAGTCCCGATGGCAGTAATTCTCTATTGAGACGCAATAAAACAAGATATGACAAAAATATCCGATTTCATAAAGCTTTGGTTTCGTGACACGTAATATTATATTATTTAAGGGACATTATTCCGCCTTTTGTTTGTGGTTCCTCTCCATGTTTTATGTCACCAAATGAGTCGGCGCACACTATGCGAAATTATTTTCTCACTTAAATTACAAGTTTTATATTGAGATTAAATCAGGGATCAAGTTTCATATGGTTCGATATATCTGTAAGTTGGATTCGATTTGCGTTTTTGAAAATAAATTCTCACACATTTACGTAATTTTTCAGTCGTTAAAAGTGTATTATACGACTCAAGGGACGTGCCGATCTACAATTTAGAAAGTTCATAATTTACGATTAAAAGTAGATACCTTAGGAACATAAACACAATAGTCGTGCTGTGTGTAAAGCGTTTGTTTGTAAGCAGGTACTTGTACGTAATATGACAAGAGAAATTATTGGTAAAGAGGGCTTGGCTTCAATGAAAAGGAAATATCTCGACAATTATGAAGCATTAGTGCGGTTGACAATGGCGACATATTTTTTGTAAAGCTTTCATGTGAGCCTCAAACAAAACGCACAATACAACCTTCTATATTTGGGACGGTTTAATTAATTATACAAATGTACAATAGACGTTTAATCTTTTGAAGTCGGATTAATCAATAGTTATGTTAGAACAAGCTTCGAAGATCAGGGAGAGATTTGTTTTTTAAACTTGATTAAGCCGTTATTGTTGTATAAGTTATGATTTTAAAGTTTAATAAATAGGGAGCCAACATTAAATATTGTACACCTTACAGAGGTATGTTACAGCGATCCTTATAATAATCATAAGAACTAATATTTCACCTGTGATAAACAATAAATGAATTTGAATTTGAATTTGATGAGGCTGACACATGCCAGTGTGGATAAAAGCCTCATACAATTTAATAAAATAAAAAAATATAGCTCTTATAAGGTGTTTTTTTTACTTTTAGCAACTTATAAAAAGGCCAATGTTTTTTTGTAGGTAGATATGTAAACCCATTGCTTAACTTACATACCTATTGATCTTATTTTAGAACTTTCAGAAGCCATCTAGAATTGGAAAAGCGCTACAGCACCCGTTACGCTGATTTGATTAGATTGTTGTTTTTGAATAATGTAGCCATCCACTGCGATCTTACATGTATACCTTTCCTTGTGGTATGTATATCTTTGTATGTTTTCAGGCACTTGCGGCAGTGATTCTATAAACACTTCGTTCTCTCGCGGTATCTCTTTTTGCCCTTTAGGCAGACTTTGATTCTAAGGTACCGCTTCACATTCAAGAGATCAACTATGCTTGGTGTGACCTGACGTTATAATAAGCGTGTGCTACATGAAAATTCTCGCATGCTTCGATCGCTAATGGTATAGGGCGAGATATAACGCTGGCTTGTTAGTTTGGCTCCTTACAACTTGTTATAAGGCTGGTGTAAACACGCGTGACGGCGGTATCACGTCATCAGGCACGCGAACACGCTGCGCGATCACTCCTCATCCCTATAATACAATTATAAATGCGAAACTGGTCGTGTTTGTTTATTTGTCAGTAAATCACGCGAAACCGGAGGATTTGCGAGCCGTGGCCCAGGCCGAGGAGAGATGTCGTTATTGCATGTTGAAGAAAGCCTCAAATCAATATTTATTTGTTTGTTTGTGTGGAGCAGTGATAGCCTAGCGGTGTGACCGTCGGACTGCCAAGTCATAGGTCTCGAGTTCGAACCCAAGGCACGCACCTCTGACTTTTCGGATTCATGTGCGTATTGTATATTACTATGTTTTTCTATGCACAAGATATGTTGATAACCAACACAGGGAAGGGATATCGTTGTGCAGGGGTTATAGATACCTATGTATGTTACTTCCGCATTGTGAATGAATGAATATATAATGAATAGGTACTAAGTTGATATTTCTGCTTATCGGACGAACCACCAAAAAGTTTTGTTTTGTCATGTTATACACATTATACATGTCCTGTCTCTAGCGTGCTGAGTTATATTCCCTTCTAACAGATAGAACCATTTCAAACTGCGGCTGTTAATAGTTTTGCTACATTTATTCTTGCAGCCCGTTCTTATCTTCAAGTGAGTCTTTTTATAAAGGTATACCTAGATTAATTGATATAATTAGGCCATTATAGGTACATACGATGAAACTCGTGCTAACAAGCCGCAGCAATCGCAATAAAATGGTTCCTTGCAACTGTATTGCAGAATGCTAAAAATGACGAAAAAATCGATATTTATGTAGGTGAGGTAGTTAGTTGCGTGCACAGGCTGCGTGCGGCGGGCACATTCGACTTCGTGCATCACATCGCCACCCTAATTAATATAAGATCTCAATTAAATTGCGACACATAACGAGGAGCGGAATTTTTACACACACGCTTAATATATGGCCAGCGTTTTGTCTCAGAATAAGGCAATATCCACTCAGAATCTGAGAACTCGTTTGTCCATGTCACATGTGGCTTTATAAAAATAGAACAAAATGCATTTTAAAATTTTATGATCCAGAGATAAAGCTGTGAAAGTGCTATCTTGTTTTAATCAAGATTAATTAATGTGATCTTTTGAACTTTATTACGCAAAGAATGGAAAAATAAAGAGTTTTACACTAGTTAGAAATGCTATCGGATTTGCGGCTATATTTTTAGATTGGGTGATGTAAACTTCGCTACAACTTATGTATCGCGTAGCTTGCGGCTACGCGGAGTTATCTTAATAATTACCGGGCCTTTTCTATACGCATAACTTTTTTCTAATAGGTATACAGGTTGTTATACTTATTAATTATTTTAAAAGAGGCCGCACATTAATTTTCTACTGAGCTTAATTGACATCGTTTTTATTATGACTGAACAAATAAAATATTCAGGGTCTGAGTTATAAATGTTCACTTTTCCCTTTAATGGTGTCCACAGTTAGTTTATTCGGGCCGGTGTCGACGTCGAGGCAAGGTCCTGACCAAGTTTTGAATCGTAATAATTTCGGTTCAGATTACCGATGCTGATAGGGCGTCATCTCACCTCTCGCCAGGGTCAAACTTGGGAATGTTTCGATTAATTATGGATTTGTGATTTTCCTACTAATTAATTGTAAGATCCGACTTGGTAGTAGAATGTAGAGGACTGTTGCTTTCTTATTTTTGATGTCTTTCTGTTCCAAATGTGAGTTGTAAAAGCTTACCTGTTCTATAATTCATTATAGCTTACTCCATTTTTTTTCTCGATAGTCGCAAGGGGTATCAGATACTGATTAGATATAATTTTCCAAGTTATAAATGTTTATAGTGCATTGAAAAACTTTAAAGTTTCTTTGTTATTTATTGATGCTTTTCATTCGCTTCAGAATATGAAAAACTGAAATTGTAAGGTAATTGTCCAGAAAATCAGAATTTTTGTTAAGTTGTAAGAATTTAAGCTTATGTGCAGGTTTATTTCCATATGTTCAGTGACACCCAAGTCCACACCTGTAGTGGCAATGGTAGAAGGCCACACGCGGTCGCGCAGTGCCGGGGCGCGCGGGGGGCGCGGATCGGGGGCGCGGGGCGCGGTTCATTCATGTTGTTAGATCCGACCGCTCATAACTTAACTCCTAATTTATTCGTCTCCACTTACAATCCAGTTTTGGTGCAACCTTCTTCGTAGCACCTTGATTTTTACTATGACTTTTATTAAAACTCTATTTTGTTCATACATTAAGGTATCGCTGTTCTCATGTGGTCAGGTTATAGCCATAATAAGCAATGGTTTTTTCACTAATTGGAAGTTACTTTTCAAACACAATTGTGCAAAAATACAAAAATGTAGAGACGTAGTTCTACCTAGTAATGTCAATATACCAGAAAAAATGTGCCTCGTATTTCAGATCCTCTTTGCCAAAAAGGGACCTAAATAGACATGTCTCCAACAAACAGCTATCTGCTATTCCCCGCAGCATGCACTATAACTTTACACCTGTACATAAACATGTACATAAAATAGTGTGAAGGCCCTTAGCGTAAACAACGCTTGTCCAACTATCCATTCATAAAGTCTTATAAAAGATAAATATACAGTTTGTAACGTAACAATGAAACAGTACGGGCCGATGGAAATATCAGATTTCTTTCCAATCGTCAAAATGTTCGACGCTACAAGTTTGAATCAAAGATTTTTTTCTCCGATATTTATGTTTGTCTTTAATTTTTACTCCTGCCCCGCTGTCCATTTAATATTGGACGGGGACAGTGTTAACGATCACTATATAAAATTTTATTTCAACGCATCTCGCCTTGCTTTTTGTGTATTCAACACATCGTTGATTTTACTTTTTATTAATCACTCGTGAGTAACAGCGTATACTTACATGTTGTATGGGAATAATGTGTCCGCTTCTTTAATTAAATTGCCTGATTATAAGTATAGATATTGGGAATAAAAAGTAATGTTAGGATTTTTTGGGGAACAAGCCTTTGCTCTGATTTAGTTAAAGTGTTTTTTACTAAAATAGGTTTTCGATGTGTGATAATCACAATATCATAATCATTTATTTGCAATAAGTAGGTACCGTATTGGTACAGTGTTGGTCTTAAAGTCAGTAATAAGTTCCTTATACATAGTCAGATATATGACATGCAAAACATTACAATGTATTTAATGCTAGAGTATAATATTTATAGGGGGGAGGGTTCATCATTGGTACGAGTTCCTCTTTGCTCTATATCAATAAAGTGGGATTACCAACCTGTTTTGCAATGGTGGGTTGCGATATTCCCCTCCACGTTTGATTTCTGTACTCTATGAAGAGGCTCGTGTACCCACGGCTGCACATCAAGCTATAGCATTTCCAGTTTATGCTGATCTCGCATTGTATAGGATTTCCGTACAATGCGTGGTCAGCTTATACTGGAAATGTATATCTTGATGTGTAGCCGTTTGTACACGAGCCTCTTATACTGGAAATATATAGCTTGATGTGTAGCCGTGTGTACAGGAATTTAAGTTCTGACATGATTCGGACAGGGTTCGTTTGCTAGGTTGATCGAAGTGTTATTATTCCCCCCATTTGTGTGTAGTAGCAGTCTGGATTTGTAGCTGGTCTTTAGCAATAGGCTCACTCCTTATTACATACGGGATGGGGTAACTGGTGAAATGTGCATGGAAGTGCGAAACACTTCTAACCTTTCTCAGAATACAGGCATGCATGATGATATTAAGGTAGTTTTCATTTCTATTCCTCCTCAGCCAAGAGGATGCCACACTCGTTTCTCAGATCGCTTTAAAACTAGCAGCAAAAATCCTTATATATTATAAAATAAAGTCCTACGCCGCGTCTGTCTGTTCGCGATAAACTCAAAAACTACTGCACTGATTTTCATGCTGTTTTCACCAATGGATACAGTGGTTCTCGAGGAAGGTTTTAGTATATAATTTATCAAGACAACCACGCGGGCGAAGCCGGGGGTATCAGCTAGTAAATAATAAATAAATAAATATTATGAAGTATTAATGCCATCATGATTCAGGTCATGTATAGCTCCGTCTCTCTCTGACACTGAAAAATTGATATCATTAACTCTTTTAATACGGCCCCAGTACTGTCTCAATAGACAGACCCAATACCTTACTTTAGTAGATCAGGTCCTATGGATAACTGAGTAAAAATGACGTAGGAGGTTCATATTTAGCTGTACAGTACCTACAAGGTTCAGGTCTCAATAATTACTTAGGAGCCCTATCAAAACATGGCCGTCAAGTTAGTTTCAGAAAATTATCGACTAATGCTTTTGACTTTAGTATCAATTTGCTAGAAATTATTTATCAAAAATAGATATCTTAAGTATCTACGCAAGTTTATAACAGTATAAATTAATTTGATTTAAAAGCCAAGCACGTTTCTGAAACAGATAAACAATTATTCTACAATCGATCGTATTTAATACTGCGTTCGTTTGAACTGGATCTGCCGCCCACGCCAATAAACAATTTCCATTTTAATTAATGAAATAGTTGCTTGCTTCCATATTCATATAAATTGTCTTAATGTCTTAAATTAATATTGGGAGCTGAGTAAACATTCAGTTGCGTGGGACGACGAATGCTTTTGAGAATTAGGTGAGTTTAAAAAAAAACACGTTATTTTTTTTGTAAGGTAGAAAGGTAACGCTGTATATTAGGTGTGAAATAAAGTTCCGAAGCGTTTGGATGATCTGTGTACTTTATTTTGTGGATTTTTGCACATTTTTCCTGTTAGCTGCTAGAACTTTTTGAGGAAGTTACAGGCGCTACTGAGAGACTTAGGTTGACAATCAAACATAGAATTGTGAAGTGGCGGTAAAAACGATGTCTTCAAAACAACATAAATCTGCATAAGCGGTAATATCGCGCGGTCAATAAATCATTCCAATATCGTGTTAAGTGAGTGAGACACATAAAAGCAGCAGCAACAAAGGTCGCGAAGATTTGTGCGAGCTATCTCCAGCGAGCGCGCATTCGTGTAGGCCGATACGCGCCGCCCGGCCGCGCGGCCGCTCCGGCGAGCGCCGCGCCGCGAGCCGCGCCGACATCTACACACATTAAATATATCCATTTAATGATTACAATTTCTCGTTATAATTTATTTAGGACGAAGCATAACAAGTTTTCGAATCAAATATGTCGCCCATAAAGATGCTGACTCCGAGGGTTGGACTCCCAAACCTGTTAATTCTACAATGATCTTTTGTCCGATGCGACTCGACGATGAAATGGTCTCTCGTATCATGGATGTAAGAATTAAAACCGGTCGTTACGTCTCAGACTAGAATGATCGTTTTGAAACGACTCGACCGCGCCTCGCCAGGAGTTAAAGGGTTTCATGAGCGTGTGCCGACGGTAAATGAAATATTTCTTCTTCAGAATAAATTAAAGTCCATAATCCAATTCCGCCGAGTCGCCGTAAGACCGTTCTTATCGAGTCCTTAGAGGGGAACGGATAGATCGAGATCGGCCAGAGAGTGTGAATGAGAGCATTACGATCAAAAAGGGAGGCGGCGGGCGAGGAGAGTGAAGAGGCTGTTGGATAATTCTTTATTCTTTATGAATATGTGAGCTCGTTATCTGTAGGCTGACGGGGCCCGAGACATTCGCGGCGGCGGCTGTGTGCGTAGTGGTGTGTGGCGCACACTGGTGCGTGTGGAGCCCTAGTGCTGCCACTAAATAATACATAGGTATCGACAGCGCCGTCTGCGAAGAGCGGCGGGTACACGACCGGATCAACATACGGCATCGACGCCAGATTGAACGATAGTTCCCGAGGAACTGGTTATCGTTATGGGGCGACTGGCGGATGAAATTTATTGGCAGCGCGTTGGAGAAATGTAGCGAGCGGAAGGGGCTTGCGATTTTAATTAGGTAATGAATGTCGATGCAGATCTGCATATCGATTTAACGGCTAGATTTATCCATTCGTTCCATGTCCGTGTTTCAAACTCTAACTAAAACCCCAATTTAACGATTTGTACAAATAGATGGATAAATTTATTGTTTGCTGCAGAGTACGTGGACAGAATGAAATTCCATTATTTATATTGGTTGGTTATAATTTCGAATAAAATGGACCCATTTTTATAAGTGGATGTGAATTGTTCGTGGATTTTATACCTGGAATTAAAAAAACATTTCCTTTTCATTATTCATTTATCTAGTTTGTATTTATATCACTTATGATCCGTGACCCCTGAACTGTATCTGTTAAACCTCTGTAGCTGCAAAATCTTTGAAGGTTTATTAAAGATCCACTTACCATCTGTTAGAGGTAGGCACAACCAACCCCATAATATTCATTAAAGAAAGTTCTTATGTTTAGGGTAATATAACCTAAGGCTACATCCATACCCATTCGCTAATTCAGCTGATTCTTAAATGCAATGAGTATTTTCTTATCTCTTAAATCTGGTTTTAATTAGTCATCACAAAAAGTGAATTTTAGTTTGCGGTTTGTTCTAGTAAATATACAGAAACTACCATCCTAAAAATACTGGTATCGAACTTGGAATAACAACCTAAGGACATCCCAGAGCGACTTTGTGACCTAAGTTAAAAATACCCGCCCAACTTTGTGATGCTACATATATTCTTTGCAATTTGTTTCTTTTAAAAGCTCAAATGATAAAAATAAATTGAACAAAAGTATGAAAGGGGATCTTTTGGACGGCACATTTCTCTTCAAAATTGACGTTTTTCAGAAGCGGTCGGTTTTTAACGTTTTAATTAGGGGCGCACATTACGGCACGCCATCACGCTCGCCCCTCGCTCTTTGCCTCACATTTTTGTATATTTCCGTCTATTTGGGGAAAATTTTATTTTTCGACCACTGTGTGCTATTTCTGTGACGCGTGCAGCCGGCGCGCGGTCTCCATGTTAAATCTCTGTGGGAAACTTGTATAACATTCATTCCTATCTATGCGTATTATAACAAATTATGTCTTTTTTTCACAAAAAATAAATATTAACGTCTCCACGTTTCCACGTCTGGCGACGAGTGGGATGTCATATCACAAATCATAGATTGCATGCCCAGATTTTTTAAAATATTTAATGTTCTCGTAAAAACGTTAAATGATGAGCATAGATAATAAAGTTGGGATCAGCAGAGTTTTAAAACGTTATTAATGTGCATCCAGCAGGAAACGAATGCCGTGACGGATAGTGGTGACGACTGACACTTTCCTTCTGTTTGGTAAAAAATAAGTTCAATTCTTTCAGAACGTGCACGTTAAGTGCCCTTCTGTCATCAGTGAAAACATAAAACTTGTTAAAAATGTACTATTAATTTTGACATCTTTTTAAATGAAGTTGGCTTTATGATATTTTTAAATAATAAAACAATTGAGCTCAAGCAATAAAGCTGATTTCCGAGTACGCTATAATATAATAGCATAATTATAGTTCATAGCACAACAATATCGCTCGCCATACATTTATTTAGAATACGTTCACACTTTGGTATACCTACTATATATTATTGGAAATGTATGGCGAGCGATATTTTTTTGCTATGAACTTTATGCTATACGCTATATATTATAGCGTAGTATATAATCAGCTTAAATGGACCTGATTTCTCATAAACTTTTAATGTTTACATTGTTAATTCTTTTCAATGTTATGGAAATAACATTTTTCATTTCCATAACATGATTGGACTCAAACGATGTAATATCTTGCATGCTCTTGTATAATTACAATGTTTAAACAAATAATAGTTATTTATGCAACCCTAATTATTTACAGTTGCATACAAGATTTTATCTACACCCATGATATGAATCTTCTATAAAAGTTTCTTTGTAGTACCAATATCGAACAAAAATGGCGCGGTACGACTTGAATTCGAATTTTTCGAATTCGAATATGTTTTGTTTTTAAATTACGGTGCTTTGTTAGTGAATCCCTTATGAATGACAGTGTTCTTTTTTTAAATGAGTTGCATTATGAAATTCAGTACAATATTATAACACCCGTTTGGATGATATTATGGTTACTATGACACTGGTTGTTTTAATGTTGGCAATAAGCTAACTGTTTCAGAAACTTTTATAGAGGATTTATAGCATGGGTGTAGATAAAGAAATCTTATCTTATCTTATCATCTATTCAGCGATTTACCTACCCAATGTAAAGTTATGTTAAGTTAGGTATAATAAATATTTAATCACAAAAGATTTCACTACATGCCTTAAATCTGTAGCAATACTTCGTCACGCTCTAAAACAAAAGCAGATTCACGCATAAAATCAGCGTAAGCGCAACTGCCTTTATGATGCTGACGACTGTGACGCCATTTGGGTACTTTATAGATGTACCTTGACTGCCCCGTTGGTCTCGTGGTCGCAAGCGCGACTGCAGAGCGTGGGGTCCTGGGTTCGATTCGATTCGAATTTCGTAGTAACAGCCCGGAGTTTGGAAGTTGGCGGTGTGATAGCCCCGTGCCTCGGAAAGCACGTTAAGCCGTTGGTCCTACGCCTGATCTCTCTCCGGTCGTGTCGGATTACCGTCCCATCGGACTATGAGAGTGAGGGAAGAGAGAGTGCACCTGCGACTGCGCAAACATTTGTGCACTATAATATCTCCCGCGCCGAAGGCTAGTCTCCGTTGAGATTGGCCGCCATGGCCGAAAATACGGTCTGGAGGACTATATATATAGATGTACCTACTCGTAGCTTCATTCTAGTCAACCTCAAGGACTACGTTCTTTATTAAGACAAAGGACTGAAAAATACTTGTGCACATGTCAATTACATATTCAGTATCTGTGCTTTGGTCCATAGAAGGCCAAGAGAAACAACATTTGTAATACAAGCACCCAGGTTGATAATTTAGTTCAAGAAAGGGAGAGATGAAATAGACTATTTTTTGGTCTTCTTCCTACACAGCCTAGTGAAGCAAAAATCGAAATAGATACCTAATAAACCAATTTTTCTATCTTTACGGATGCCCAAAAACCGTAGTTTCAAAAAGCATTCTAATCCAACTCTCTATTTTCTATCCGTTACCTTCTCTCAATCATTCAAATTGCTGTCAAAAACAACTAAAGATGTTTCCCTAAACATTCTCATACAACCTTACCATACCGACGTACTACGTTCGTGTAAAGCTATGTAGATATTGTTGAGTCGCGTCACGTCACGTCATTTGTCGTCGTTAGCGATGACGCATGGCGGCGCTGGCCCTACCTGTGACCCGCTCCATCACTCTTCCATCAACGCTGACGTTCTCATGACGACACTGAGTTTCTGCTTGTGGCAGCTTTGATGTGTATTTTGAGATTTGAATAGGAATTGGTAATTATTGGGGTGTGTTTACGGCTAGGTGGCTAATTGGCTGGTTGGTGTGGTGGGTATCGACTTCCCACGTTGAATCGTGTCTTACCTTGTCTGCTAATCTTCACTGAATCGGTAGGCACTCGTCAACTCCAACAAGGGGTCCAACTATAATCATTTGCAGGCCAGGTTATGTGCAGGGTAAGTCAAGGTGATAGTTAATAGTTGAAGCGCACATGGTACAAATACACATGACACTTCATTTTTTGTCCTAATATGGAACTGCTATATTAGTATAATATGGTACCCTAAATATTTCAGTAATTAAGCCCTGTGCCACCGCTGACTCTACTAATGTAACTTCGGCGTAAGAATATTCGAAGGTTGATGGTTAGGCCTTCATCAGTCATTAGAAAGGGTTTGTAAGCATGAGATATTTCAACTGGATGTCGCATCTGCGATGCCTCTGGGATTGCATGCACATGGTAATAGACGGCAGTGACCACTTTCCATAATAATTCAAGCTTACTTTCATAATATTATAACTATCCGTGTTGTATTGTGTTTAGGTAGTTGTGTCGATTAACTATAGCAGATACTAATTCCAATGTCGTAGTTAAATACAAGAATTAGTTATAAGTTGTAAGTATTAGATTACATACTTATTGTACTTACATACATGAAAGTCAGAAGTAGTGCCTATTGCCTACTGAATATTTTTCTTCACTTGACTCTATTATAATAAATGATCCTGTCCCGATATCATCTACCGGTACATCAATTTAAGAATAATTAAAAACAGATATGTCAATTCTGTCCTCACAAAGGTCGTACCAGGTGGCAAAACAAATATTCCCAGTGAACAACAGCTTTCTTTTCGTAGAAACGTTTACACAGTTAACATTTTTGCAAAGCGTGTATACCACCCACCGCGAGGCGTGCACAAATGCCAAAAATCTATATTTGTATAATGATCTTGTATTGAGTAACGACGACTGCCATTCACTGAATATTTTCTAAAACTGATTTATGGCGATATGCAACCGAACAATCGTCCCGTTTTGACTTATGATGGCACGAACTGAGGTTTTACAGCTACCCTTTCAGTGCGGCTTGAGACAAACCCTTTCAGAAACGGGGTAATAAACTTTTATTATTATATTTGCAATACCCGAGGAAACAATTGTGTCGTGCACCCCGTCGATACTTGCTGTAGCAGCCAACCAATTAGTCATGAGCACAAAAAACTTGAATTTATTCAAAATTAGACCCAAAAAAATGACACGTTTACAAAATTTATGGCACGACCGATGGTCATAAGCATTTTTTGGCTATTGTTTAAAATGTTAATAAAATTTTAACACTTTGGAAGGACGTTTTTATTATCTTAAATTCTGCGGAAAGATACCTACACAATATCAGCTGCACCTATTTAAATATTTCATGTAGAGTCAGGTACACGACTTGACTTTATGTTTTTTACTGGAAGTTTGAACTTCAGTCCTTACGAGAGCAACTGTAAAAACATAACACGTAAAACAAGTGGTCTAGTTTGCAGTGGAGTGTCGTGTCGGTGGCAGTCGGTGTGTGTAAGTGACACGGTAGACACGGCATGCGTTCTTAGACATTTGATATGATATTATACTATTCCTGTAAGAGAGCACTCCCCCTCGCGGATGCACCGCGATGCGCCCGGGTGCATGCAAATGGTGCGTGGAGATGTGTGACGTAGACTCAATGCGCCTTCCACCCTCGTTACCACTCCGTGCTTACCAGCTCATACAGACATGTGTAGAGTCGCGCTCAACTTCACACCAATTTCGTATTACCACACAGATCTAAACTTGTAATTAAAATTCCTTGTCGTATATTTTCCATGTATTTTTGTATTCCTAAAAGTACGCACAGGTTTACTATGTAAATATTATGCCAACAAGATATTTACACTCAAAAAATATGTGTAGCATGTTACAGAATGTGAGTAGTAGCAACTCCATCGACTTGTTTTTCAGTCGTTTAGCAGAACCAAAAATTTATTTAATTTGCCGCATTATGCAAACCGAGACATGCCTTTCATTATTCTTGGCGTTTCGATTCCATATCCGAGTGAAATAAGTTTTTGTGTCGTCCGACACGCTCCAGCGGTTGTGCTGTCGTTACATTGTTCCCGGGAGCCTGCGGTTTTAAACAATTTCCATATCGATGTATACACCAGCTAAATACTTTATAATAATAGTAGGACACACATTTTTTTTGCGTTAAATCTTGAAATAAGTGAAAGTGACGTCGTGCGCGGACCGAACGCTCTGTCATTCTAAATCACCGTCTTTGTTATGCTAATGTCCGGCGATTTTACAGAATTTCGGCAAAAGGGCTGCAAGTGAAGTCATTGTCACCACTTTTGGCCAGCTTCATATGCTAAACGTTCCCAGAATTTTGAATACTTTTGTTTTCGTTTTAAGGAGAGTAGAAGGATGGTATTTGTATATACAGATTATATGATTGAGTTTATGACGCTAGCGATGGGCGATGGGGTGGGTGGTGTGCGGCGGGCGGGCGCGGGCGCAGGTCGGCGGCGGGCGGTAGCGTCGCCGTGCCCGTCTAATGAGCAAGCGTGTTCGCCTCAATTGCACACAGCACTCTTATTCACCGGCAATTTATTTCATTTTTGCCTCTGATCGCGCCTTATTGAGCGTCTTTTTATCTTATTGCCTTCGTGGGTCTATAATACGCATCCTGTTACTTGCAAATGAGACAAACACCGAACATGTTAGTGTTGGCTCGCTCATGATGTAGCTACGAATAATTAAAATTTCTTAATGCAGTTTTTTATTTAATTCAAACCAACTTCATGGGAATCTTTTGAGATATTTTTCTTTGTTGCGCATAAGCTTTTTCTTTATTTAAGATACCCTTTATTGCGAAACACCAATGTAGCATCATCAGTCAAAGAATTCATTTGAAATTCAATTTAGTGTGACTTTAATGTATTGGCGAGTTATGGCTTATTGAGGATACGAAGACATTTCCCAAGGCAATAGGTAGTGTTATGAGTAGAAGAGTCATTATTATAATAACAATCTCTGAATCGTTGCCAAATGCTTGTCGGATACGTGCCGATGGGAGTGGGTTGCTCCGGCGACCATTTGTACCAAAAATACAAACAATAAATTTTTGTTACGATTGCATACATAAATCATATATTTTTAAAGCATTTCATGGATTTCAACGAGCTGAAAAATGTGTAGGTACCTAGAAAATTCAGATATATATTTTCTTTAATTCCAGCAACAGTCTGTGATTGAAAAGTTTTATAAGTTTACTAAATACCTGATTAGAACTGTGGAAGCCACTCTTCATAACGATATCACCCACTAAAGTTTAATAATAATTTAATGCAGGTCTGTCTTCTTGTTTATTTAATAAATAATAAAAAGTCTACAACACCCAATGGGACGACGTAATTTTTGCTTGTTTTTGTAACATTTTATTACGTTTGGAAGACTGGGGTAGAACCGTAAATTAAATGAAAGATCCGTCAGTTCGGGAAGAAGTAAATCAAGACGGACGGATTGCCCCTAATAAAAATTATAAGAGGCACAATGCCTCGAATGTGAGCCGAGACCGTCAGGAGCTGTAAAATCTTGCTATGTTTGTTTATGGTGCACTAAAATATGTTATAAACTAGATAAGTATAATCTAAATAAACTAACGTATAATTAGTATCATGATATTTGTGTAAAGGTCTCTCGACATGGCCCTTTGGGGTTATTTTTATTAAGAAGACTTTATGATTTCTATCCCAAACATACTTTAGTAGAATAAAGTTAAATAAGAACTTCCCGAGACTAAAAATTAACAAAACAAAATACTTTAATAGCAAATATGGCGTGGAGCAGAACAAATAAACGCTCGGTAATATTTCTTTGTTCGCCCGACCAATGGTGCGCCGCTGACGTTGACATGTCTTGCTGAGCTTTTTGTGATGCTCTTATTATATTTTTTGGAGGCACTTTTTGGAAGATCTTATTTGTTGGTCCAATACCTGGTCGTAAATCTGTGGCCAAGTATGAGAATGAATATGCAGGTGTGCCAACCCTTCTGCCATACTTATTCAATACAATATTTATACGACGATTTATACAAATTACAATGGCGTGCTCGACGGAGTTCGTTCGACAATAACTAATAAAGTCAAGTCAAAACACAACTGTTTATCACACACATATTTTACAAGACTTTATATACATTTTAAAGTCCCGCTTATTATTACGTTACATAAATATGTGAAGAACGCGGATTTGCCATATATTTCTTGGTAGACAGTTTCTAATCATAGGCAGACGCTATTTCAAAAGTAGACTATTTTCGTCAGTTTACTTTTGTATTTAGGAGAAGATGCCCCATTTATTACATTCACAAATGTAAATGAACGCTTTCGAAGTACTCGTTTACGTGAGAATATTTGTATTTATTTTATTTATGGCGAGCTGCGCGCGAGGGCGATGTGTTTAAATATCTGTAGATTTTAAATACGAGTTCAGTTGGAGTAACTCAGGAATCCATTAGGTTAATATCTGTTATCTTTTGTATAGATTAGTCTTTGAATTCGTTAGTGAGTGAAATTAATTTGTCGAATTTATATCTTCGTTGAGTAGCTTTAACGAATTGAAATTCTTTGAAAGTGACTTGCCGGTGTTCATGTTTTTAATGGAAGATACATATATGGATACGTGGTACCTAATGCATGAAATATAGATACAAATCGTGATTAAGGGAATGATACATTGCTTAACTTATTAGTAGGTAAAAACTAAAAAAAAATATTTTCTATAGGTGGGGTTTTCGTGAATTAAACTGCGTGGTAGTGAAATATTAGCCGAGGGCATTTATTAGTTCATCTTGTGTGGCAGAACTGAACGACCATTAGTCCGGTGATGAAAACTTATTGCACGTTTCGCCTATTTCATTATATCTTTATTTTTTATTTTAACAGGTATTTAGGAAGTTTCTGTAGTAAACAAAACTTGTTGACACAAATTGACTGGCATTAAATTAATATTTCAAAAGAAAAATGTGAAAATATTATTGCGGGTGGGAGTTTTTGAGGGTTATTGACTTTATGTGTTAGAATCCAGATGCTAAATAAGTTTAACGAATGGAGTAGGTGTATGACATTTTTACGTAAAATAGTTTTAATTATGTGAAACGTGCTTTTTGTGGTCTGCAGGTTGGATAGTCAAACTACAACGTTTCCACTGCTGGGACACAGGACTTCTCTCTGTGAGACGGACAGAGACATAATCTACAGCACGGGCCCACTGCAGGTTGGTGAAACATTTATTTTCATAATTTTCTAACGTTTTACTCGAATATAGGCAATTATGTACATACTTTTCCATTACGAAATTCCTGTAACTATCTAGGTACCTCACAAATTCATGATTCTACACACAAATATGTTAGGCGTCTCTAGGCACTTGCTGAAACATAATATACAGTGTAATATGCACACTATCCGGGGTTTACTCCATAGCGCTGAATAAGAGCATGACTCATTAGAATGTGCTTGAATTATAGCTTTATAAGATGTTCTTTCTGATGTCAACTTTAAAATTTACGTGCGTAAATTATTGTCGTATGTTCGTGACGATTACACACGTGCTAACGAATTTATGTCTCATCTTGTCTTTGCGTACTTTGCGAACATTATTATCGTCGGAAATCAGTATTTTCGGTTGTTTATTGAATTTCAAAAGAACTGTGAAAGAGGATTTGGTGATGTTTATAAAGTAGTAATGAGGAAAGAAACAGCCTCGACGCAGGCATTATAGCTTTGCGTTTTCATTCTGAGTGTCAAAGTGTCACCGGATGGGTCGTATACAAGATTTGGGTGACTTCCATTGCAAAATGCTTAAGCCTTTTAAATTGAAACAAAACATACGGATATATTAGAATGCGGTAGGGTTCCACAAGTATTTACTTTACCTATATTTATGACCAAACATCTGCACATTCGTATGTAAATTACAATAAATCAGTTTACTGTTTGTTCATACGTTAGAAATGAAAGGAGCCGAACAGTTTATTTATTTACAATTGCAAGTGGGAGTCGGTATGAATCTAACATTAATACCTGTTATACCTCCATACATACAGTTCTGACACGCGTACATCAACACGGTTCGGGTCCGTCTGCCACTTCGTAAAACATAAATATTATCGTGGAGAAGGCCGTTCCCGATCGAACTTATTTTTCCGTCTGCCGACAGTTATTTCATATAAATTAATGGCGCGAGTCGTCACGGCGCAGACGCCGAGCTCTATTTATAAACTGACGAATGAGACGCGCCGAGCGCACGCGCACGCGTCTCGTCATATTCCAATTACAAATAGCTGTCATCGTCTGTACATGCCCAAGATGTTCTGTTTCTTGTATTCCGAGTAACTATATCTTTCAATTTCACATTTCAGATTAAAATTAAACCCTGTAAACATTGTTTTCATTTCACGTGTGGGCGATTCCCGCACTGCGAGAGAGAGAAACGGAAAATTCAACTACACGTAGATACGTATGTGTATGTGGAAGACGTCGGTCGTAAAAAATAAAATTATGAATTATGATATTTGGAGCATCGAGCGTCTCTGTTCGTCTTCGGAGGAGCGCGTTCGCGTGAACGAGACGCAGGGCGGCGCGGCGCGGCTCTGCGTCGTCGGAAGGGTTATTATGTATGAATTATGATGACGCCGCGGCTCCGACGGCGGTAATATCGTTATGAATATGCTGAGTTCTGCACGCCCATTGGTTTACTGCATATCCGCCTCGAATGCGAGGGAACGCCTCTGGTGGCCTTTTTTATTCCTGTATTGACATTCAGTTATGCACATTGCGAGTGGCGATGCACAAACTGTAATATTTTGCCTGGTACAGAGATAAGTCGAGCGAACGAGCGGTCCGCCCGAACATTTGGGATGCAAATACGTCTGACTGTCGTATGTAAACGAACTTATGCTACTCATGCGGTATAGGCTCCCGCTATGAGGCCCACTCAGACGTTTCCTGCATTATATCAATTTGCATTTCAGCTGCAATACCTACACGAATTGAATATGTAGACATGACGTTTGTTATCATATTGGTAGCAACGTGTTCATTTACTTGCTTCACAGTGTTCGGATACATATCTCGATAGTTAAGCGCTGCTTCAAAGACTAAAATAAAAAGGCAGTTATTTAAAAATATATAAGTTTTTGTTTTTCATGATACTAACTTTCCACTTTTGGCAAATGTATTCTTATATTCTTACATAATTATAAGAAGTATGGTCCATTCTGCATTCTGCCATACAAAGAGCTTTCTTTTTGAGTATGAGCTTTATGCCGCTTTAGATATCATTGGTACACGTCATATTTCCAATGACTTTCCAATTAATATCCTACATGAAACACTACCCATATCATCATAATCCTATTGTTTTGAAATAGATTCTATTCAGATTTGGGCCTACCTATCATTCTGTCTTTTCAATATCTAACTACGACGATATAAATGCGCTAATCCAGCGTATCACATTTTTCAGGGCACGTTCATTTGAATTACAACTTAGAACATTATACAATAGCTAATTAGTATATCATATTACACCCATTTTAGTGAAATATTTGCAACTTTCATAACTTCTACATACAAGTAGAAGTTGTGAAAGTTGTGTATGTGTGTAATGAAAAGTTCAGCATGTTGAATAATATAATATTTCCGCGATACAATATAAAAATATATTTACCCTAGAAAATGTTACGTAGTAGTACAATGAACTCTAAAATTCAGTGCCAACGTGTGATCGCGTTGATCCGGTTACTCAGGAATTGCACAGTTGCCGGCAAACTTCCAAAATGAACCGCGGTACGCACTGGCTGATGTATTGTGTGTGCCAAATTGCAATCTTGGATGGTTATCTTACTAAGTGTAGGACTAATTTAATATTCTTTCTATTCATTTCAAATCTTTCACTTGCCCGGTTAGTTCTTTTTGGAGCGCCCGCCCCCCGCGGAACGTCACTGAAAAACAGAATTCTTGTAAACGTTGTTTTTTTCTAATTGAAATAACTAAGGGAAAAGCAAGCCAAGTTAAAAAAAATGTATGTCATGAACAAAAATGTATAACAGATAAAATAATAGTATGTTTTTCCAATACTACACAGTTTATTGATGACCTGGAATCTTTTTTCAGCTATGACAGGATATAAACAAGTAACATACATGAATATAGACAGATGACGTGATAATCATTCATTACAAAGAATCTGCGAACTGTAAAAGCGGACGTGTAAAACTGTGAACACGACGATTGCAAGTTTGTACAAATAAACGCCGCCGAAATAAAATCAAACGCTATTTATTTCGTCAATGTCATTGCCAAATGGATGATCGAAACACGTAACATCGCTGTAAGTAGGATGAGCACCATTTCGTAAACAATGTCGCACTTCCCAAATAGAAATAACCATTACCTTCCAATATTTCTAGCAAGAACTGAATTCTAATTGTATAAGCCATGGCAAGATTGTTTCTGCATTTGAATCAGAAATTGAATTTATGGTAGGCAAACCGAAATAGAATAGTCAAGGCAAGCAAATGTTTGAGATAATTTCCACGATATTTAGGTAGAGACATCTAGTTACTCTAGTTGTTGTAAACCGCGCCATGTTTTCCCATATTTCGTCGGTATCGATAACGTAACGTTATCGTGCTGTGTGAAAATACTCGAACAGCTCTAAAACCCCCTGTAGCAAGTGTTTCTGCGGACAACAGCGCTAAGATGCGAGCGGCGCGGTATGACTAGATAAGCGGACATTATGGTATCGAGGGCAGGATATATTTCCGTGTGTTGGGTAAAGTGGGTTGCTCGACCCGATGCGTGGCTCGTGGCATTCACCTTGTTGGCTTGGGGCCAATCAGCCCCGCGACTGGTCGCCACCCGTGTCCCCGCCACCGGTGTGCCACACGCTGGAATTAAGAAGCGTGTTTATTGGATTGCTGTGTGCTTGTTCGCTTCTAATACATTAGTCAGCGTGTGAGCGTCCTAATTTCGCCACTAATAAATCACAGATTGTTTGTAAAACGGTTGCGGGAACTTTTAAATTTTCTGTTACGTTTGATGATTTATACAATGAGTCTTATTAGTGTCGGGTAGGATTTTTATTGTAACGTTTTCCGGTTGCACCAGCTTGTGGGTCAAGCAGAATTCTCTATGTGTCAATCACTATGATGAATGCTTGGCACCCGATGTATCTACTAACCTAATGTATTGTGCCAATATTTCCAGGCAATGTTTTCCTTAACATTATACAGATACCATTACTACAAATTCTCACCGACTGTGCATGATTTAATTTGCTAGATATCTACAAACCAGATCGCACACAAGACACCACAATCATGAGCAAGTCCAATATTGGACACATCAAAGCTATCGCCATTCCTATCCCAACAGGAAGTTTTCATTCTAATTAGATTTCTCGTAACATCCAACATGTAATGAGTATATTAATTGCGCTGGAATAGTTTCTCAGTAAAGTTGGCAAGCTTTAACTAGACTGTATATAGGTGGCTAAGTTACAAGTGAATACTTTAGTGAATCTCATGCGTATGGGCATCCACCATGACGAACAAATTACATGGGACGTAACAAATTTTGATTCGATAAACACTATCTACGAGCGCAGGTACTTAACTCTGTTATTTACTACTAAGCAAAGCTGTGGTCATTCATTAGGGGCATATAAAACGAAGTAGGTGTGCACACCTATGGAACATAAAAATAATGTAACTTTCTTGTTGAATTAATTTGTCTGCCTATTTTGTGGTTGGCTAGCTATGTAGCCAGGTACTTTCCTGTGAAACCTGTGAATTTGTCAAATTACAATACAAAGGCGTCATTCAGGAGTGTAATTAATAAAAAGCATTGCAGTGAAAATAATTATCCATTGTTGGGCCCGCTGAGCCCAGCCCGGGTCGGCGCGGGAGCATGCTCTCAGTTTGGCAAGCTATTAATTAACCGAGTACTTGTAATCTTTCCAAGAAGTAATTATGCATATTATTTTTATTGCTCCATACAAATAATCCGGTTTAATGGAGTATTGTTGTATTTAATAAAATTTTGTTTTTCTGTTACGTCATGCATGAATTTGATATTGTATTCAGGTTTCATAAAAGAATAAATAAGAATGATTATGTGAACAATGATAGTAACTGCCCTGAACAAGTGAAGGTTGAATTCGACTGACATCAATTTGGAATTAGTCATAATGTTTAGTTACGAAGTTTCCAATGCTACGAGCTCACTACTCATTAAAATTTTAGAGCCGTTTGCATGTTGAAGTCCTTTTAAAAGCGAATAATTTTAGCATGCAAAACAAAATAGGGATAATTATACAAAGTAGGCTTAAATAGATGCGATTAGATAATACATGCTGTTGTTGTATCTCTGTTGATCCATTGCCGGGCGTAATGAATGTTTTCATGTGAGCGACTGTCGTTTAATGCAATGTAATTAATTTTACCGTAATCATCGGGCTCGCTTCTTTACGAGGAAAACGCAACCGCTCATAGTTAAACGTAATCAATATAAAAATAGCTTTCGTTAAAGAACAGTGGACGGGAATTTCTTTTGATAGGGAACAAATTGTAATGATCTGATAAGAGATCAGTTACAAGTAGGTATCTACTTACCTATCATCCTATTAGCCTTAGTCATCTGCTAGATCTTGTGCAGATTAACAGCTGATACTCAATAATTTTCAGATGAACAAGGAATTTAATTCAACGCAGCAAAAATGTCGTTAATTTAATTAATGTAATGTAACAGCTGCAAATTGTTTTTGTTACCCGCGCCGGTCGTACGACGGCAACGTGGGCATGTGGACCAACACCTTATTGTACTAATTTTAAAGAAGTCAAGAAATAGATACAGTAACAAAGTAACAAGCCACGCATGTTTTCAATGTTCTCTGCTTAATTATGTTACTCGGTTTCGAATTTGTAATTTTATGCGGCAAGTGCTCGGAACGATTCAACTAGGGCGATGTTCTGTCGGAAGTTAGCAAATTATCACTGGCTCGTAAAATTAACGCTTCTTATCGATCGAGAAATGATTTCAGAGTTAAAGGTTCCATACGAAATTGTACACATTGTGTGTGCGTTGAAGGATCAAAGTCGCGCGGTACAGCGGTCGACATCACGAAACTTATTTAAAAGGTAACAAAATGTTTTCAATTTTATTGCTGATTTTATGTTGAATTCTTTAAACATGTAGGGTAGGGTGCGTGCGTACGTGTTCATACTCACACCAGTGTGTGGCACGTTACGTTAAGCGGTAAGTTGCTTTGGGCTAAACGCAGTAGAGTGCAAAACCGGCGACGACTCACCGGGAATCTGAAATTTGCCTGCTGGAAGTGGCAGTTCCGAGATAAGATCTCACGATGCCGCAATAAAAAGCGTTCGTACCTCGTCCGTTGTGTAATGTGCATTCAAATTGCATTGTGCGAGAACTAATTCGCCTTAGGCCGATTCGCATGTTACGATAAACACATGTTTCGATTAAGTGTTACGCTAATGTCTCGTGCTTATTACCTACTCGACTCTTGCGCCCCCAAACCAATTGCGTTACACTTTTGTCGTTATCATGTGCCTACCCACCTGACAACCCACCCCTTTCCACTTAAAAACGAAAGTAAAACTAAACGGAAATAAATGGTTGGTAAAATCGTTTTTTTTTCACTCCGACTAATTTTGAAGCTTTCAGGAACAATACGTATAAGTCCAAGAAGTAGAAATATGTAGACAATTTAGATAAGCTTGATGTGAACGTTATTGTGCTTACGAGGGCATTTTGAAGAGACAAACGTGGCGCACGAGATAAGGGTATGACAAAAGCTATTGTTCTCTACACCAATTACTCGCGGCTCGCGAATTACCTAAGCCTCATATATAAATTAAGCAGCGGCAAACAGCGGAAAGATTTCTCTAGTTATACGCCAACACAACAATTATTCGTAAATCACTTTACTATATGTTGAAATTTACGAGAGCTCGTTCGCTGAACCGCCGACCCCGACCGTACCGCGCGCCTGCCTGCATGCGAATACTAACTGATGGTGAGCCGGGTAAGGTTTACTTTGACATTGTTCCGCCCGCGACTCTACGGAACATGAAATTCTGTAGCAAAAGAGAATATGCATGGCGATTTCGTGATGAATATTCATTTCCTACGGGGCATGAAATTTATTGTGTTTTACATTTATATTCAACTCAGCTGTCTTATGTAACGGTAGCGACGCGGGATTAGCGAATTGTGAACGTTCACATTACGATTGTGTCGCACGATTCTCATTCGTGAGCGGTTAATTTTAACCGTCCTTAATAAATTAATGAAAACTCCGCGTGACTTTCTAATGACGTATATTTGCAATTGTTTACCGTTATCGGATAACAGTAGCGAAATCATTATTTACTGACCGCGCGTACATGTTAAGTAGTACCGCACAAAGTTGATAGTTTTTACAAGTTTGAGAACCTTTATGTTCTTGATTAGATAGAGGTGCGTGGTGATTGATGCGCGGTTATAAGTGGTGTGTCGGCGGGAGCACTAGGCCGGCCTGGGCGCAGGGCAGGTGCTCAAATTATTTGACATTTGCAATAAAATTTAGGGCGTAGTTAGTCATCGGCGATCGAACTCTACGATCGACACACTTGGCACCTGTCGAATATTTAGCGCATAAATCCATAGCAACGCTTCGATCGCGCCGTTCGCTTGATGGATTCTGAGCTATATTTAATCAACGCGGGCGCGACACGCCGCCGCATTGTTCTCTCGATTGGATTGCTGAAGCGTCTATCGATACTTATTTTATGAGGTGTCGACGGAGATTCATTATAGCTAACGCAATAAAATAATTATTGAAACATTCGATTAATGTTAAGTGGCACGAACGCGTGACTTATGCATGATGGTTGCGAGAAGTGAAGGGCTATGTGCGATATTCATGTTTTACATTATGAGCCTAGCGGTGCCGGCGCGTAACTAGCGGCGTGGGGCGGGCGGGCGGCGGAGGGCGGGCGGCCGGCGCGTGATTGCAGTGGTCGCGTCAAACAATTGATTAGTCGCATAAACTCGGTTTGGCGCGCGCTAACGATGCATCATCCCGACTGATAATTAAATTGTAAATTAGCTAAGCCGATGCTAGCTCACCGCCGCGCTGCCGGCGCTGCGGTCGACGCCGCGCGCCTAATCCACACTCGCGGTTTGACGTTTATTGATACTTTTCATGTTATTACCTATATTAAACAAACCACATATAACTCTTCCGCTTCAATAAATGCATTTAACATGACACGACATATAACTCCTCCGCTTCCATAAATGTAAACACTATAGGTAAATAAATCTATGTAGGTATCCATAAACACACAAATTCGTTTGGAGCCAGCTTCGCACTCGTTGATTGCGAAAAATTCAATCTTGTTTCATGGAAATTTAATTTAACATACAAAATGAAAAGCTCTCGTTGGATATGAATCGATGTCGGCTCACTGACTGCTCGCCTGTGTTTGTGGACGATACTGCTTTGTGTGCATATTGTAATCAATTGTCGAATTGTATCAATTTGAATTCACAATTTGCAATTTTGACGCGAATTTCATTAATTCGTTAACGGAATATAATTATAGATTGTTCAGGTTATGTTGATATGTATGTTTTGGTTTTATTCTGCGGCATTCTGGGTATACCTACTACTTACAAGTCATGTGAATTATTTTGGCATCCAATCGCAACGGTAGTTTCATTCGGTAGCTGACAGATCACTTAAACCACGATGTGCAGTTAAACTTACTATGATGTTCATAACCACTTCACCACTTCAATGTGTTCACTCCCGTTCATCTTCAACCGTCAGTAAACGTTGTAGCATCGATTAAGTTACACAAATAAGCTGGTCGTGCAGATCGCGGGTGTCGTGCAACTATCCGTCACATACCTGCATCGGGCGTCGCTGCATCGCACATAAAATATATTTATAGCAGTTCGTCGCACCTACCACAGGGAGAATTCGCGTGCCGATGCCTTGTCAATAATCGTTAATAGATATTTCAGAAGACAATGCAATCGGCTAAGTATAGCCACTGTGACTAACGTCCCGTCAACCGAGCGGTACACGCATGCTCAACTCTGTTAATCTTATTATGGCAACAGAATTTATTTGCTATGCCATGGAATTTGTTTGACACCTAACGTTTCATTTCAGTGTCTATTTGTATAGGTTTAGGAAAATAGTTTCTGGGGGATAAGAATAGGATTCTATGGCTCTTTAGGTGTTGTTCGACGTGACTTTAGGATCCAATTGAGTTAATAAGCAACAACTGTACTCGGATACAAATACTTACTGAACATCTTATAAGATGTGAAGGGGTGTTGGAATTGACGCACAGGTTGAGGAAAGTTTGTTATTCAGTTCCTGTCGTCAAGTAAAATGGATCGTGCGATTAGACTAAATTAATGCCTTATTAAATCAAAGACCAGGTAGTCCTAATATTATTTAATTATCTATTTTTAGATTAAGATAAGTTGCGATACAAAAAATTGCGGACCCATATGCCAGCAGCCGTCGGAAGTCGTAACTCACAGTTATGAAGCGAACGACACCAATTTCATAAACATTGTTTTTCTTCGTTTCGCCCCTAATATTTATATTTATCAATCCATCTACACATTTATTTATAGTCCAAAATAGCGAGCATCCGAGGGTGCCCTGGGGGCGCGCCGTCATTACGATTTATTGTTTTCTTTGGTCATAGTTTGGGGTCTTTCCTACAAGAGTCCTTAGACGGATTTTAAGATTACTTATTGTTGACCAAAAACTAGCTAAGGTCCCCCACGAGTGTATTATAGAAGCTTCAAAATTTATTGTTTTCCTCTCGCGTTACCGCGTTTTTCATAAAAGTTGTTCGATGCGAGTAAAGTAAACAGCGGTGGTTTAATTGGATCTATATTTGCTGTTATTTTAAACTACCTATACCTATGTCATTCGCGTAGGCACGTGCATATAATAAAATAAATCGATATCAGAGACTCTGTTTCTATCAGAGTCTCTATTAGAGGTTCGGTTTCAATATTTGTCACCTGTGCGGTTCTATTTTTGGAAGCAATATTTCACCTACCTATATTTTATTTTTATAAGCCTACTGTGAGAGTGTCGTCTATTTTTGAAGTTCGCGCATGTGGGCTCGATAGTCAAAATATTCTTAGGATTATAAATTGCTTTAGAGGGTGTGAACAAGTAAGAACAATATTATTTATCTATAAT
Organism: Lithophane socia; assembly: GCA_947522985.1. Classification (NCBI taxonomy): domain Eukaryota; kingdom Metazoa; phylum Arthropoda; class Insecta; order Lepidoptera; family Noctuidae; genus Lithophane; species Lithophane socia. Next base: position 10,200,441 of record OX383256.1, on the reverse strand, counting down.
GTGTGAAGGTTTATGCTGTAACAGATCGCACGGCCCTACTGCGACACCTGGTGTCGAATACAAGAAGGCGCGCGTGCGCAGATTCATCGCGGCCGACCTTTGCTTTGCTGACCTTTGCAGGGGTTAGATATGAGAATCCGATCCAGCTCAGTAACTAAATTAGGAGATATATTATAAATGTTGGCGGCATATTATTTGAGTGAAAAACTGTTATTAAGTAGTTCGTTTTGTTTTTCTCATTTAGGAGAACCATGCTTGATAATTCCTTACTAACTTACTTGATTATTGTTAATTGATGGACCAATTCCTGCAAGCAAAAAATATAGCAAGTTAGCTCAATAATCTGGGGTAGACTGAAAGCGGAAGGCGTAAAAGCCTAAATACCAGCTGCGGAGTCCTGAGGTGATTACTTACTCACCTATAGATGCATTTACCTACACACACAAACGTACCAATATCTATACAAATATTTCACGTGCAGTTATGGCTGCAGGCAGGGGCCAAATGTCTATTATTTAGTGCGCACTATTTTTGTCTTTCCACAAACAAAGCCCCGGAAACGCAAAATTGTTGGTGTCAAAAAATCTATTTGACTCGTGCCACTGTGTCTGCACCTCAGTGCACTGACTTCTACCACTGACGTGCAATCTTGATACTTTTATGCATAAAAAAAAATCTTATGGAAATGGTTTACGTAAAACATGCACATAGTTCAGTTACATTATTAGTTATTTATTAGATTTTCACAAGAAAGAGACTTAATGACTCATTGTAATAAGAAGAATCAGAGCAACACATGTTGGTATTAATTCTAAGAAAAGTTGTGCACGGAGTTTATATGATAAAAACCCATATGTAAATAACATAACAACAATTTTCATTAATAGTATCATGGCTCATCAAATATCAAGAAACCCAAGCGCGTTATAATACAGCAGCTTCTCAATACTTGACATATTTATGTACACTGTAGGTGCAACGCACGGGACATATGGCGCACCAATTTATGAAGCCGAGGGCCCATTACCATTTTAAATATTATTTTTAGGGAATTTCGTGTCAGATCTCACTCGTCGGCGGCCCGTATATTAAGAGATGTGATCCTCTGATTAAGTCACCCTGAAATTTGTGAACGCCAGTGTGTTAGGATTTTCTGTTAATTAAGGAAACATAGCTATAACATGACTTCATTATGTCATAGATGTTGTTTTTATTTTTAATGAATACTGAAAATACGTATTTAAATGCATATTCAAAAGGGGCGGTATTCGCAAATGCTAATGAATTGGTTAAGTACTAGGTTTATTTTAAAAAATCAGGGTGACTTCTGACATTCCGATTTCATAATAATTAATCATGTTCATCAATATTAATGTCCGGCATTTTGGTAAAGAGTGAGGCCAAACGCTCACATGGCAGTGTAAGTAGTAAGCGACGTGGCGTGGGTACCAAAGACTGGCGACCTTTCTATGACCTTATCTTCTTTGTAGATTGTAATACAGCTGTAGAAAATTTCAAAGTATGCACGTTTATGACGTGTAAGGCTTTGTTTAGCTTCACATGTTGACGCTTCACAAGCAATTAATAGTTTACCAGAACGGCTATGAATGGTGCAGTTGTGGAGTCGTGTAAAACAAACAAAGCTGGGTCAACCGCGCCATTAAACTTTATGAAACGGAAGCCGTCACCCGGCGCATGTGCGGCCACTCGCTCTCCGATCTGTCAGTACCAGCGCGTGCGCACACCTCCCGTACTACGTAGATCCGTCACTAAATAGTTATTTATCTCGCATTTAATTCCAAATTTGGTCCGTTTGGACTAATAGCTTACAACTTTACATCTCCACGTTTACACTTTTGTAAATGACTGTACCTGAAATGTAAAATGTTTGTTATGTAATTAAACGTACATCTACTTACTTATACATATAATTGTATAGCTGCTGTTCGCATTTAACAATCATTTAAATAATATAACGCTCTAATTATTTTCTATTCATAACATAAATGAGGTAATTTCATCACTCGAATTTCATCTTTATAATCGGATCCACTAAGAAATGCCGCAGGTATGAGTAATCTGTTCTGTCAGTTGATTTCTTTATTCTAAAATATGATAAAGCACCTGAATCCAATCGTGTATTGTGAGGTGGTGTGCAGTGGCTCGTGACGCTGCGCAGTGCCACCGGACATTGTGGTAGCAGCGACACCTTGTACACTCATTGTACACTCCCGACAAAAACTGTCACAATGTTGTTACAAGTTCACATTATGATAAATTGTTTGTGCCCACCATTTTTTGGGTGACTCGTAACATCTTATTGGAACGTTGTTATTTATGAAGTGGAATTTGTCAACCTGTTTCCTTGTATTATCGTAGCATTAAAACAATATTTTATTGTCTTATGAGAGTTTATAAATAAGTACAATCACTCGCGTATGAAGTTCTCACATTTATTATTCGGCACGTTGTCGTATCAAATGACTTCATAAGCACGTTGTAATCGATTGTACTTAACGAATAATAAACAAGCACAATATCAAACGGAAATATCGGGTTCGTCGCCACCATTATATTCGTAATATAAAGGTCACAATGTCACATCGTTTATTTTAACCAATGAAGTAACGCTAGGGGTTTTTTGTTATTTAGTTGTATAAGTAATTTTTTAACTAAAATTATATTTTAATATAATCGAATGTCTGTAATTCCTAAGGGCCAGCAGAGTTGTTTAACACGCACTGTCGACGATGAGGGTATCAGGTCCCAAGTGATAGAGGGCGAGCCAATTGCCCTTTAGCGTCCGCAATTCCAATCCCTGCTGTATCTGAGATTTTTCTAACAGAAAAATTCAATTACTTTGGCCTCACCAAATGGTTAAGAATCAAACGTAGAATTTTAATGTCCGCGGCGTGTCTGCTAAAACAAGATTCTTAGGAAGACAATTAAGTAAGTATACAGTGACGTACACATCTATAGATGTAGGTAATCACTGTAACTAATTTAAGTGTTGGCAACATGTGTGAAAAAGAAGCAATATCAGACATGACGTGACACCAGCTTGTCACACCTGAGAGCTCGACACTCGATGTGAGGAGCAACATCAAACGCATTGTCCCATCTCTATGAATAAACTAAATTCCTAATAGTCCCACATACAACGCATACGAAAACCTTTTCATAAATAAATGATACCGCACACCACTACAAAAATAAATCTCAAATACGAAATTCCCTTTTGACGGAATGCTGAGTATAACCGTAGCCAAAGGAAATATAAATGCTGTCCAAAGGCGAATATGCGGCAATCCCTCACACAAGTGGGTAAGACGACTTGAATTTTTAATGTTACACTCAGACCGTTGCAAACCGTAACAGTTTTCTTGTCATTGGTGGAGTGGAGATGTGAGATAAATTTTGCAGAGTGGCCCCATCTTTTCGTCTGACATCAATCTTTAATGTGAACACGGGGTACACTCTATACGTGGCGTGTCTAATACTATTTGTGTACAAAGTATGAAGCTTTTACTTTGAGAGCCGACGTACTGAAGTCCATCCGTCCACGCTAAAATCATATTGGATTTTAATAAGCGTGAACCAAGGGTAGCTCTATTCGAATTGATAGAAGGCAAAACAACCGATTGATTGTGAGTCTAATTCGTTTGCTGTAACCATCAAACAAGATGTAGGTAGAAACCGCTCACCTTGAAGGCGTCAATTAACTTCCTCATAGCCGGTGATAATAATGACAAGACTAAAACAATAGTTGTATTAGTTTTTATTTTTCGCGTCTATCGAAGGCCATGTTCAACAATACACAAAACAAAGTTGGAGCGATTCGTCTCGCCATATAATTTCAGTAATCAAACGCCACGTCACTGCGAGGCGCGGTCCGGAATCGATTAAGCATTCCATTTCCTGTGTTTTTATAGGGAATAATTATTGGAAAACTGATCAAACAATCAAGGACTGCTAGTTTCCGTCGTTCTACTAAGATATTATAAAGAAAGAAATCAACTCATAGAGCTGTGGATAATCTGTGGATACACTCAACTGTGACCGCTTCCTCGATAGATTTTTATTTCTTTTTTGATAATTTGTTTTTACATTCAACGTGACGGTATAGTTTTTCCTTATCGCTGAGCGTGGTCGTCGTCTTGTTGGAGCTCGGAGCACGGCGGCCGGCGCGGGCGCACCTGTCCGCTACTCCAATGAAAGCACCGGTGGTTTAATTATTATCTTGTTTTTGTACGATTTAATATTGCGACTAGGGAAGTAGATCACCTCGTTGATTACGAAAATCTTTTTGCTATAGTTTTTAAACAGTGTCCAGTGGAGCATTTCGTCATTTTTCAATCCGCCATTTATGCTTAGTCTTCATGGATATGAAAGTATTTCATAAACATAATTATGAAATCTGGGCTTTAGTTTGATGGACAGGTACAATAGGATTATGTAATCAGGTGTCTAAACTGTTTTATACAGTGATGAAGTGGTTTAAGATGGTTGCTTAATGTCTATAATTTATCATTATGTTATTTATTATAATAAAAATTAGAATATGAGATGGAAGTTGTAGAGTCGCGCTCGAGTGTTAGGGTCGACACTCACATCATTTTTAACTTTTATAGATATTTTTAATTGAATCCAAGAATATTTTACTCATCGTCTTTAATGTAAGCTATTCATACCATTACCTCATTCTCTTCCACATCCTGTGTTAGAGGAACTCTATAGTTCTCCTGTTGAATCGTTAATAGCCTTGTTATAGGCAATTAATTTATTAATAATTAAGCCTCATTAAGTCATAACTGCAAGGTATCTGGCTAAATGTGGACGATGCCACGCTGGGATTCTATGGTGAAGAGTTAAAACCATCATTTGATTGTCCGTTGCCAAAAAGGTATGGCAATATTCAACCTGTGTAGCTCCATCTCTTTCTTGCATTGAAACGATGATGGCTTTAACACTTCAGTATACGGCCCCCGGTGTAGTTATTGAGTGACGACCACGAACACGCTACTAATGGACTATTAACCTCAAGCCGCTAATTATTAATATTTTATTTTTATGGCCGCCTCTGTCCACATTTTAACGACCACTTTCCGGTTCTCGTATACAGTGATATTTTGAAATGTTAATATTTGCTTAGCGTTGATTGAAAGGTCAACGGTTTTGTCAACGGTATTGCTTTAACAAGCTCTATTACTTCGGGGCGAGATAAAGTTACAAAATCATCTGGTATTAGGTTTCGATGGTGGACGATGTGAGTTTCTGTTATTAATATTAATTTTCATATGATGTTTATTGTGTATGAAATATGATATTTTATGACATATCCTTTTTTAACAAATATTAATTGGAATGGTGTCAGTAACACTATTAACATACTGGTCATATTTTTAGAAATAGGAGATAGAACGATCAGTTAACGTATTTGTTTGACAATATTAAACACATGTCCTAAATCATTTTCGTGCATGATCCGTCAAACTTATCCCGAATGTCAAGGGTTGACAGCAGTTCGTGGCATCCGCTCCGGACGACGGATAAACCATGACAATATAGGGCAACACTAACGTTACATGCAAAATAAGTTCTGTGACCACCGCATAGAGCTCGATTTGTTTCTAACATATAAATGACACATATTGCTTTTCTAGTAGCGGATAATTTTACTGACACTTTTCAAAAAGCTTAAAATGATAGTTAGTTACTCTAAATCGCGACTTCGTTCTTTATGTTTAGAGTTGCTTTTTGTTTGCATATCGATATCATAACTCCAACAACGGAAGGAATAGCTCAGTGTGTGGCTGTGCATTTGTGTTATTAAATGATTTATGAAGCAGGATTACCGGGAGTTTGGTTAGTTAAACAATTTTAGGGGTTATTGGTATAGATATTGAGTTTGAAGTTGTTTGTGAAGTGAGCTTGTTAATCATGCACGGTAGCCGTGTGTTGATCTCGGTGTAATTGAGTTAACTGACGCACTGATGACTTATTTGACAGAGTGAGTCGTCTGTTTTACCGTTGTGTGTTATTATAATCTACGAGGGATTAGCTATGTGTTTATTATTTGTGCGCAACGGTTTATAGACTGGGATTTTAATTAGGTGCACACTATTAACTGTGAAATTGAGTTGATCGATTTTTAACATGCATCATTGATCGCTAATTAAACATTTGTGATTTGATTAAGTCGGGTTGTTTACAGCTAAGTAGTCAACGTTAATTAATTTACGTCTCTAGATGCTAAGTTTGTAGTTCACAAAAAACAATGTCACAGCGTTAAATGTGGTGTTAATAAGTTATCTGATATTGGTTTCCATATATCCCGCTATCGATTCATCTGTGGCGCATTATGTTTCCACATCGAGATATCAAATTGATAAGTGAGGCACATTCGCAGCGGGTGCCGGCGGGGGGCGGCGCGGGAGTGCGGGGGCGGTCGAGGCATTATGAAATTGGCCGTACGTTAGATGCCGTTACTTCTGATAAAATATAACCTGCCCGCCTGCTCATATCTGTCGGACCAACCTAGCGTTTCCTAGTATGCTCACGTCCGAAACAACCATCATTTTAGCTTATTAGATAATCAATAACACGTCAAATAGCTTATCAAGTTTAATAGTTATAACTTATAACACAACAGGTTTAGCCGCGTGTGATTTATTTGGACAGATAAGGTACGGAAAAATTGTTTTCACTGAAATGCGACGTTACGTTACGAGGTGAAAGTTGACATTATTCAAATTAGAAAATTATGTCCACGTTTGTCGTTGAAACCCATTAAACAAACATGTCATCTTCATGGGAACCGAATATATTGGTTGCGACACTTTTATCAATAAATGTATTTCATATTAGTAGGTAGTAGGTATCAACTTCGGAATATTTGTGCCTGTTCCATATTGTTGGATCAGCTGTTAACATTGTATGACATGACCTACATAGTTCAGGGGTGGAGCGTATGATTTGGGTTACCCGTTCGATCCCTTGATCGAAATGTTTGTTGACCTACTGTGGTTGGACACTCATTTGTTTCAAACACTCAATAATTTTGTAATACCTGACATTAGTATTTCCATTTTTTTTTGTTTAACATTTACTGTTGCTGTTAGACTGTTAGAAGGTTAATTTTGAAGTAATGAGCAAAAATTAAAATTGGTCATATTAGAATTTTGATAGATATGACACCAGATTCATTGTTTTTTAATGTGTAATGTTCGAGGTTTCTTACAGTGTATATTTTAATAATAATTTCTACTAGGTACTAGAGACCTATTAGATTGTAAAATCTGTGAGTTGGTTTAATTAAGTAAAAGTACCTAGTCCTTTGTCAAGTGTATCATGTAGAAACACCATTTTCCTATTATAACTCCAGTTAACTGATGCAGCTAATTAGTTTGATCTAGTAGATGTGAATAAACAGACTGTATCGTAGAATGCTTACCCTCGCTCGCAGGAAGGCTTGCACAACACTATCTCGTAATGAATAAGACTCAATTCAGTGGGCTGAGTGGTATCTCTCACAACATCAGATGTGCACCACTATATCGTAGGGGTAGCAGGGAGGAGGAAGGGGGGGCGGGGGGCTCAGATACTCGGCGTAAGGTCAGAGATTTATGTTCTCATAACGCGCCGTTCCTCGCCAACCAAACGCTCAAACGTATTGATTTCATTTCCAACATTCATTTTTAAATAGTTCTGCTCTTTAAACGCCGCCAAGTACCTTTACAAGTTATGTTTGCTTACTCAACTCCACTCAAGCACAGAATTTGCTATGAACAGAGATACAATCAACAAAGCAAGTCGTACTAAAAATAATTTATTTCACAACTTAAGAGAATGGAATAATACTTGTGTTGATGCTTAATAGGTACTAAAAACCCAAAGTTGACTCGACATCAAGGTAATAAATAATATTAAATTAATATAAAGTGGGCTATAAAATAAAAATGTATTCGTTCACATATGCTTCTTGGAATGCGGCTGCGAGATACGAGATGTAGCTCAGATGCTAATAACAGATAAAAATTATGAATTATTTAAACAAATATTAAGATGGATTTTTAATTAATAGAAGACTTAATTAGGTACTTATCTGTCATAGTAGGTAACAGGGACATACTATGTGGGTAGTTTATGGGTTTCTTATTCCACTATAATATAATAAACATGTTTGCTTAATGTACGTATAAGTAATTATGTTATTAGGTCATTCACGTAAATAAAACATCATCATAAGTTTCTATCAAGATAAAGTTAGTGAAATATAAAAATCTGTTTGTATAATTATCTAAGCATTGGCCCTTATTTCAAGCAAACAAGGTAAGGGTTGCTTTCAATTTGAATGAAATATAAGGATAATGTTCTGAACTAAGTTGCCTTGAAATTCAAGTACACGGTTTCACAGATAAGTCTGCATCTCGTCATCTTCTGAAATGACTTTCAAGATTTCTCGTCCGTGGAGTTTCTTGCCCGTTCTTCTCCATAGGAACCTACTACGCTTTGGAATGGGCATCTAGCTTCATATTTTCTGACTGACCGACCCTTTGACAATTCAAAAGTGCCTGTAATTGGTTTATTTGAAATAAATGCTTTGAGTTTGAGTTTGAAGAGTGACTTTATTTCAATCTGGAGCCTGAGTATTTAATAAAACCGACCGCCGACAAGTGACAGACGACAATCCTACAATATGAAAATTTGACAAGTTTTTTGCATAAAGTTTTCTGCTCTAATAAACAGCAGCTGTCGGGAAAGTTTTTTTTCTCATTTTCTGACAAATATGTCAAATTGTACGTTACTATAGTAACATTACTAACATTACTTTAGCCGGTCATAAGTCCGGCCGCACAGGTGCCGTTGACACCAAATCGTTTTGTCTTCAAGCCATTGGTGGGCTCCTATCGCGAGTAACTAAAAAGGTGTCGTTAGTAATGGTTTTTGAAACATCATAAAGATGTCATGGTGGCTGTTACCTGATTGTGCTATCGCTGGGCGTAATAGGGCGCGCGTAAAGTTAGCCGCCAGATACCGTGGACGCGGGGCTTATGGAATCTTTACAATGGACTCACTCTTGAAATAAGCAGACAAATAATTAAACAACAATCTATATTCTTTATATAAAATTAATGTTTGTTGGTTTGTCCCGTATGCGTTCCTAAACCATTCACCAGATTGCGATGAAATTTTGATAAGTAGACGTGCGCACGACTGTGAATGTTTTAAAAAAAAAATATCAGGAACGAACTCACGGGCAAGAGTTAGTGCTTTATAAAAATGTAAACTCCGATCCATATTTCTCTCACAATCAGTTTTGGCGATTTTTATGTGCGTTTTACCGGTAAATATCAGCCGTTATGGCCGTCGCTCAGTTAATGCACGCATGAATGAGTTTGAAAGTAATAAAATATAATTGATAAATCCAGCTTGTCAGGTCTCCGTGTACAATATTTCAACAATTTGTTCGCTGGTTAACCTGATAATTCTGCATCATCAGCAAAAAATGAAACACAATAAATTCGCGTAGCATGTGAAAGTTTCAGAAAAAAGTATCTACAGATTAAATTCTACTTTGTTTCTATAATAACTTGATAACATTATAAAGTGGTTTTTATTACTTACAAATATCGACAAAAACTGCGACCTATTATTGGAAATGTGACATCAAATTTTGTGGTTTATACCCGAATAAAAACAGGCGACAATGAACGTTATTATATCTTCATTTTATCCGCAACGAGGTAAAAAATATAAATTGCCATTTACCGACACAAAATATTGTCTGAGTCACTTGTGTTGCTGACTGTACACAACTTTTTAATCACTTCATAAGTCACCAGCCGAGCATTGTCGACGCTTATCTGGTAATTTTTGATAGCCACCACACACTTAACACTTGGAATTGTTTCGGATAGTTGTTTATTTATTTTAATGGCACCTCGGCCTTAAAGAGCATTCCACTAATCAAGGGAAGTGCACTTTCAAATGAATATGATGTGCAGTAAAACTAATTGAGAGTTATACACCGGATCGACCTACCGAGGTGGTTTAATAGGAGTAGTAACTTCTGATGAAAATTACTTTCAAAGAGACACGTTTGTTACAGGTATAAAATAAGAATAGTTTACATATTCTAAACATTTCATCCCATAAATAAGCCCCATAATATTTCTAACAATGCTAGCAATAACACAATATCGATCAGCCGAATCCCCCAACAATATTTATGCTTGATTGGCCATTACTATCGGCAAGCGGAAATTTTAATTTATGCGCAAGTGACTGTTTGTTTTTATGTCATCGCTACTTTTTGCAGCAAAAACATCACTTCAATCGATCAAGGAAGTTACGAAAAATTTACTTTTGACTAAATAATAGACAAAGTGTGATCGATGACCGAGGTACAAAGACCTGAGAATCTTTCAACAGTTGCTTGATCATTCGCTGGATGTTACCTCATCCTTACTAATATTATAAATGCGAAAGTAACTCTGTCTGTCTGTCGCGCTTTCACGCCAAAACTACTGAACCGATTTAAATGAAATTTGGTACACAGATAGTCTAGAGCCTGACAAAGGACATAGGATATTTTTATCGACATACCACGCGGGCGAAGCCGCGGGCGGAAGCTAGTAATCTATATAAGTGGATCACCAGTGATTTGAAAAACGTCATTCAACTGATACCCGAAACCAATAAATTTCATACTGCAATAATTGGCTACGCCCGGAATTCTAATCTGCGCGGAGTGACTGAGCAGAATCCAGGCACTGTATTGCAGACTTTTTTCTTTCAATTAAAGCCTTTTATCTTCCGGATGATTTACGATGCTTTCGATAACATTCGGTTTAGGGAAATGATACATGCTTAATTTGTTATCGATGTCGTTATTAAAACGTGAATGCGTAGGTACCCGAATATTTTTTGTTGTTCCAACGTTTCGTATAATTATTTTTGTTTGGTTTATAATGAAGAGTCGGCGATAACAATATCGATTGTTCATGGATCGAGCGGAAGTGGAAATTTGAACCTTGTCATGGCGAGGCTCCGACAACCGTGACTGAGCCCACAGCGTTTCACCTCACATTTGCTTTTTATATTGTTCTCTGGTTCAATAGTTGACCTAGCAGTTGACTTGGCAGGCTGAGGTTTATAAGAAAACGAATAGATGGTTTTTTGTTTATTTTAAACAATACGAGTATTTTCAATTATTCATAAAAACATCGCATCTTCGTGTTCTTCTAACATACTCATAGTCGAGCTTGTCAATGCAGTCATCGTTGTAGTAAGATGAGCAGCTCGCAAGCGTGTCGGCGCAACTCTTATCGAGATCTGAGTGTTCCGAGAACAGAGAGTCTGCTACCAAATATCATGACTGTCGTCTTACAAATGAGAAAATTTCGCTCTAATTATTTATGAATGTGTTATCGTCATATCTCCGGAGCTCACGATCCAGCCTCCGTGCGCACGACACGAGCAAAACCGCAATTAGCAAATGTGGCTTTCTTTGTTCTCGCTCGCACGTTTCGCCTTCGTTTGGTATCTATTACTATAAGTAGGTATGTATTGCGAGAAGAGTAGTCGACGATCGTTAATAAACCTCCATTACTTTCATTAAGGGATATCTGTGGACAGTCGCCGTATCGAGATGTCGGCCGGCCGTCATGCCATCGACACATAACGAAATTAAACGCGATGACGCTATCGAAGCGCGCGCATCGAGCGTTCGCTGCTCGTTCCTCGCCGCTATCCGCGCGCGCACTTAATTGCAAAATGCCAATGAATGTCGATAATATATTTTAATCGCGACACCGAGCACTGAACGCGACGTCATCTACGTAATCCTAAATCTCGTTATGGACACGACTCGAATACCTAGGCATCTGTTATAAATTACGTTTCAGATTATCGTATGATCCAATCGTAAATTAAGACAAGATACATAATTAAGGCGAATAAATAAAATGGTTGGCATTTCGACGGGAGCACGTTCGATTCTGCCTCGCGATATACTCTCCATTTTGAGCTATCAGCCCTTTTAATAAAGTGTAGTTTGATTCGTTACATTTAATTGCGATTCAATCGCCAACAATATTGAAGGAGTCGAGGAGTGCGGGGGCGAGCTCGGCTCTGAATGTCACGACAAGATTTTTAATTACGTAGAAGATATCATCTAAGAACGGCGTCCCATACTATACGAGAGACATCGCGAAATAACAATTCAATAATTATATCTGCGGCAGAGGTTCAAGAAGTATTTTTAATTAGTGACAGCTTTACTACACGTTAACACGAAAATATCGGACAGTGAGTAAGGTGCGTCGCACGTGCGCCGCGCACGGCGGCGGCGCGGGCGCGGCCGGTGAGCTGCCGGAGCGCCGCCGGCCCCGGCCCGGTCGGGCCTGTCCAATATGATCCCCGGTTTATTTTCGTTCTTCTAATGCGTCTTCGCTGTCGTCCGGAGGACAATTAAAAATACAAAAAGTGAAACGTTTGTTTCAGACGTTCATTGTCTCCGTTATTAATAAATTCATTTTACTGAGTTGAAGTCGACGTGTATTTTATTCGCTTTAAGTGGTTTCACATTGTTTTATATTTATGTGCGGTTATTTTTGGTACAGACATTATAATGCAGTTTGTGGGGGAAGATGTAAAACGGCTCACTCTTGCTCCATTAAGGATATTTGAAACTTTGAGAGTGCACTCATAAATTCGCTTTTGTTGGTAATAACCCGGGTACTAAGAATAGAATGTATTGTTATTATATTTTACTTTACTTAACTGACTAAATATATCGCGTCGCCTCGTCTCATAGGATAAAAATAGTTTTATGATACGAATCAGCCGAAGTGCGTCGATGTCTCTTATATATTTATTACAATAAAATTCACTTACCGCGTTCATTTTATTATTCGTGTATGCCTGTGGAACATGCTTAACAGACACTTCCATCTTCCTCTGAAACCATACAGGTAGATAAAGGTAGTTCTTTATTAACATCAATGTAGCCTTCTCCCGAATTATGGGCGCCTTTGCATTGTGCGTCAGTCCAGTGTGGATGTTCTTTGAACGCATGCGCAGCATAGACGCCGCCCGCGAAAAAGCAATGCAACGTTACGACATCTCTGCGTATGCTCACCGAATTGTACTATTTGTACAAAATATACTTTCAAATTGACCAAAAATATCCACAGAAATCGATCCATAACTAACAAGTTTTCTACTGTGTTATAAAAAAGGAGGGAAAATAATCATAGGGCATTAAAACATTCGTCCGCATCGCTGTTAACAGGAAAAGTGCCCAAAAGGCTGGCAGCATTGCTACGGTAAATGGCAATGTTGATTCTTTGGCCAAAAAATAAGCCAGTCCTCTCTTCCTTTATAAATACCTACTTGATTATTATTTTAAGACTGTTTAGCTTTTAAATTATGTAAATATTCTATAGCGTAACAAAGCTGACAGCAGTGATTTCTCGTTGGGTTTTGATCGAGAGTTCGAGCGGCGTCTTCGCGGTTGCGCTGCTACTACGCGTGGCGACTTCACCGTAGCGGCTACGCGACCTTTGCGTAGCGGCTCTTCTGTTGCTACGAGCGGCTACGCGACGCTTGCGTAGCGACTCCACTGCTGCTACGCGCGGCTATGCGGTGGTCTATCCGCGGCTCTGAGGCGGCTACGATGAATATGTCTGTCTACCACTACGCTGGATAAACATACGCCCAGTGTGTAGACTCTTAGTACCTATACATAATCATTAAATTTTATTCAATTAAAATATTTTTGAAGTGAAACTACGATTCGATAGTTGGACGACAATTGAGTCAATCTCTCATAAACTTAATGTTTTTTAAGTTTCTCTTCTATCACGTATACGGTGCTGCACGAGCAATTTATTTTTAAATATTAAAAGTCATTGTTTTCGTGGATTTCAATTTTAAACAGATACAAGAAATGTTCTAGATTAACATTTTGTAATCAGGCACCAAAGCTTTTCTCAGAAATATCGTATTTAGCCTTTGCCTAAGTATCCTGTATACAAAATTAAGAAAACAGAATAGTAGTTATTCTGTAGTAAAATCCAAATCTGAGAAATAAATTGAGCTGCATGTTTCAATCGGACGAAGTTTCAGGAAGTTGAGTAACTAAGGAAAGTGTCAAGTTACTAAAACGTATAATTGTCGGCATAGCTTATCACATCTGTCGTTTCTTCAGTAGGTATTTGATGATGTTTCCAATATACATAGTTATCTTCAAAGTAAAAAAATGGGCATACGAAAAATGAGCTTATATAAAAAAAAAAATTATACATGGTTATTTTAAATTGGCAACTATACTCGGCGGACCCGATGGGTATTTGGGATATTTAAACATTAAATTAAAAAACAAAAAATATACTAATTTGATCGGCGCCAATTTAAAATAACCCTGTTTATATCACCTAATTAACTCTTCAGTTTACTACACTATTTTTACATAAATGTCATGGAATAAAACCATCTGTTTAGACTAGCCAAACTAATAGTACTGGAATGGAAATCTTTGTTTGGTCCAGCTCTTAGAGCATCTTTATCTACTCAAATTGCTCTTTTTCACTTACGAACAGATGACGATGTAAACATCATAGTTTTCAATCTCCAAACCACTGATCAGCTGCTGCCTATTGTTGACACCAAGACTTTCATCCAAGAGTTGTTTCAGAATTGGTCTGCGCAATAGCTTGAGTATGCAGAGAGGCAAGGATACTGTCATCGTACGTATTACCTTACCTTGAGATTGTGGCTCATAAAAAGTATATTTCCTTCTCTAAAAGAAAATGTAAAAGTATGTCACGATGAAATATGAGGCTATTTTGTCTTAAATAGTCGCCAAGAGCACGAAGCACGTCCTCTGTCTCTAGCACTGCATTTACTTTACTGCTCTGATATTTTACAGGTAGTGCTCTTAACATACTCGTACGTCCCGGTTTTATAGTGCACACTACGCCTTATGGTCTAATGTCACGTGATTCGCTGATTCCGCTCGCACTTCTGAAACGTACCCATTCCTTGACTAAAAGGAAAATTATTGCGCAAACGGAACATTTGAAGTACTCAATTTAATTGCCCGAAAAAGACATGAATTTTAATTTTACGAGTTTATTGCGACATATCAAATGATGCACTAGAACTCAGGAAATTACTCATTTACGGTCAAGGATTTGTGTATTTAATCTAAATGTTTAAGTACCATCATAATATCTGCGCATACACGGAAAGTTGTAACATAAACGCAGTCTATATTCACACACAAAGCCTATAGAAATTCCTCATAAATTTTCCATTAAAAAAGATAGAGAGGCTCCGCAACAAAGTGAAACAAGATCCACTCTACTAATCCGACAAAAGCGAGCCTTGTTACCCTTCAAATTTATTTATAAGAAAACTCTCGGACAAGTCGTTAATACCTATAAAGTAGGGGCGAGAGAGGCGCGAGCGAGTTTATAACTCACGTACCGAACTTTACTCGCCGACACATAAAATAATAGGTGTAAAAACTTACACGGGAATGTACTCAGTGAGCGGACGAGGCGCGAGATGGACGGCGCCGGCAGGAGACTCGCTACACATTCATGTACCCGCCGCCTAATACCGCGAAATATTATCCGACAACCAACCTTTAGCTATGCACTTACCTATTTTATGAAAACGCTTTATCTGTATCAGCAGAATACTACAGCAACCTAGCGATAGTGGCCTATTGATGTCTTTCTGTTAATTCAGAAGTACACGCAATGGCGTATTCGTGTCACGTATCCAAGTTTTTGTTTCGGATTCTTCAGAAGTTTATGTCTATGATGACCAAGTCTTTGTCGCTTTTGTCTATGTATTTTTACCAATGTTTTTGGTTATTTATCAAACCATATCTGCGTCTAAAGGTATATAAAATGTTATGTTGATAAATCCCATATCTTTTAACATTATTATTTTGGTCAACCAATTATGAAAACCAATTAAAGAAATTGTCAGCTGAAATCAGAGACTTGCCCAGTGTAGACAGATCAAGCCCAGCATTTCCAGCCCTTGTGCGAGAATGGGTATCTCGTCTACCACGTCGAAGTTCTATTCTCCATCCTCTCCCCTTCGGATCTACTGAACGTATGTAGTTGCGCTAGCTGCTGCACTTATGAAAACCAATTAAAGAAATTGTCAGCTGAAATCAGAGACTTGCCTAGTGATAGATAGATAGATAGATAGAATACTCTTTATTATGTACACCATACAAATTACATTAAAATAGTGTAGACAGATCAAGCCCTGCCTTTCCAGCCCTTGTGCGACAATTGGTATTCGGATCTACTGAACGTACCTATGTAGTCTACAAGCTGCTGGTTGGGTTAGTTTTGCTTACGATATACAAACAGTAATTATATTACCATATTGTTGCACAGGATATCCTAAAAAAATAACGAACCTTTGGACTCAACGAACTTCGAAAATAAAAATAAAACAAATTGTCGTGCTGGAATATTTTGAATATCTAATTTAAATACTGCGTATGTAAAATAAATTAATATTATCGTTCAAAAGATATCACTGACCGAAAAAACTTATTAATTTGTTGAGTAGAACCTTCAACAGGGTTCGTTTCGAAACTTTAATCAGTACAATAGGGCCTGCATAAGAAACATTATTATCTTGCATAAATCATGTTAATGAGCACCTTTCGAGCATTTCGTATCGCCATTAATTCAGATATCACTGCGGAAACAAACGTCGGTTTATCCCGCCATCTGTGGCGCATGCGCGCACCGGTAATCGTTAACCCCGAGGTGATATTATTTTGAATATCCATTTCCTTTTACATTATTATTCAAATCATCCTTAAGCGGGGGTTCTAGAGTTCAGTTTACATAATTTTGTGTTGTTGTTATTGTTACCTAAGCATAAGATGTATGACACGAATTTGAATTCGGAACAGATATTGTAGTAGAGCCGCGGGCGACGGGCACGTGCGTACGCGCACCTTGCACAACATTCGGCCTTTAGACATAAAATTAAGTAGTATTTTATTTATAGTGCATTGTTGTATGCTATTTATAGTGATATCATGGGCTTGGGAACTTGTTGGCATCTTCTTAATGCCCTATTTACTTAAGTAAACACCTTTTTCGCACCTCTGATCTTGAAACACGTCTTCGCATTTTATACGGTGTACAATTACGAAAGTATTACACTGAACAACTCTTTATTTCACTGTCTTTATTTTGTCGAATCAAAGTTGACAATGTTATTTAAATAAACAATGTCGTCTCAGCACATGTGCGAAGCTGAGGCTGCTTTATTTATGTACATGTGTAAATATTATGTAGAAATGCTCATTTTTAGCATTCATGCAAACCTGTTATCCTTCCAGTGACCGAGGTCAATCAGCAACTATATCCAAACTATAAATTTCATTTAATAAGACACAAATACAACTTTGTGCTCGTTTTTGAGTCGCCAACCAAAGAAATTTAAATAAAACACTTTTATCAGATTCGACAGGTGGAGGCAGGGCTTGCCTCTTGTTCTTTTTGACTTCGCTGTAGGTTCAGGATTAGCTAGTAACTAATCGGTTCCCGATACGGAAGGGGAAGTCTTCTATTAGTTACATGAGCTATGACTAGACGATGCAATTCCTTATTCGGCCATTAATATTCGGAACGTTCACGAACATTTTAATTCCCTTTGATCTTCTGAATGTTAAATATCCGTGTTAATTATGTAACATCAAATAGTTTTCTTTTTAGGACCATTTCAAAAGTTTTACGATGTTTGATATTTTAATTTAATGCATTTTGTCAAAATGTTTTTGAACTAACAAATAATTAGGTACCTACATATTAATATAATCTGCTATGAACGCTGTCACAGTTACCAGTTGGTTCTTGGATTAACTTCAAAGGTGGTAAAATGTTCGCAGAATATAAATTTTTAATTGTGCAACATCTTTGCTTACACGATCATTGAATTTAAGTGTGATGTTCTTAAATCAGTTGATAATTTTGCCGAACGGTCTGTTATTCCCTAATAATGTTCTCACTTACCATGTCCTCACATTCCAACATTATTACAATTGATCTATTGATTGATATACTTTCCTCATAATCAGCATAACCGAAGGTGACAGAAGTTTTGCAGTTCACATAGAACGTCGTCAGCCACCGCTGCGCAGGCGCAGATTAATATTCATCATGTCTTAATCAGGAGGTGGCAGCCCACCCACGTCTGCACAACGCTTACCATTTCCACCACCATCGGTATACCATCGTCATACTAATTTAACAAACCTGGCAATACACTATGTGCAATAAATATTTAAGATTAATCTGATTGGGCCGCCACTACATGTTAGAATACTAATGTTGCCAGTATAAAGCAATGTCTAATTGTATTGGAATTTCTCTTTTAATTCGCTGTGTATAGATTTTAGTTGCGGGTTAATTAGTATAATTAGCATGGACGTGAAGAACCTGCTAATGTGACATGATTAAGAAGATGTGTGAACTAAATTCTATGAGCTAGAATGAGGTTTCTGCATACAATTGTCGACTTTTTCCTCAAAGATTATTTATTTAGCATTTCATGCAATTTCGAGAATTCCCGTCAAAGAATGTGTTACTAAGGGAAACCATCACGACAAGGCAGTTGTATTTAGCTGTAGGCTAATAATGCCAAACTCGATCACCAATCCACCTGGCAATCGTAATGAGTAATGCAGTGAATAGCACAACCGAAGGCCATATTCGGTATTTAAAAACGTTGAAAATCTAGTCGCAGTCTCAGCTCAGCGACCAATAATTTCAGCGACATCAAAAAAGTTGGTGAATTAGGCGTATTTTTGACAGATTGCGACTGGGATGACTAAAATGTGACCATTCTTAATTGATCGTTTGGTCAGTTATTTTAATCATGTTATGATGATTTAACGGTACTTCAATCATTCGACTATTGTAAAAATAACGTACAATTCACAACAACTTTTATTCTAAATACATTGTGTCGACTAATCTAACTCTCGCCAAATATCGTGCTACGCAAATACTGAGCGTATTCAACAAGGGGTATTAGTTAGAGATTCGTTAGACTTATGCACCTATCGAGTTACAAATTGTATATCTAAGATCGATACCGGCGTAATGAAGAGGGCTTAGCATTTAAATACATTTGCATATTAGACTGCGTTCGCTCTATCACAGAGCTAGCTATGCATTGGACTAACGTGCACTGACCATCCGACTGACAACTTTAGTTACCATTCAACGATAAGGTACAAAGTACAAATATAGGTAGCATTGTGTTTTTCAAAAACAGTACACAAATATTTTCATTTATATGTACCTACGTGTAGGCGTGACGCACTTGACCTTTGATCCCTTTTACTATAATGGAAAAACTTGCAAAAAAATAATATTAATATGAGTATAAATTAAATTAATACGCATTCACTTTCGTAATCAAGTGAGCTGGAATGACGTAGGTAATAATGAAAAACAATTTACAGAAATGAGTTATAATAAATAATGAATCAGCAAGTATGTAATAAAATAAATGAAGTTGATGTGATGAGACTTAAGTAAGTATAAAGATGTCATTTAATTATAATTTAAATAAGATAAATCGAGCATTTAACGATGTGCCTGTTCGACTGTATCGCATTCTATTAATTATGCAGTTCCTAGTTTGAGAGACGTTTGCATACTTATATTGCTGACATTTCCCGACCTTTCAGCTAGAAAGTGGAAACTTTCAAGTTTTGAAAGACAGGCAATAAATAAACTTTGTTATGTGTGGCAATTAAAATATTTAAGTAACTAATTATAACTTACGGGAGTTGTTGCATGATTACTTAAAATTGTCTAAAACACGTTCTTTATGAAACTGCGCAGTTCTGCGCTATTCATACGTCCATTTTATAGGGCAGGTAAATTCTTTCGCTAAATCAGAACAACGGGTATCAGCCGCATATGTTTGGACACAACACGTATCTACACAACGTATGGTAACTCCGTGCAGATAGTGGAGGTAGCTGGGTCGCAGCCGATGCGCGGCTCGATAGCGACACCAATTAATATGCAATGTCGTAGCACTCGTAAACTAGTCACGAACATATGCCAATACGTTGGTGCAGTTAGGCAAACGCTATTTGTATAATTCGGACGATTTACTTGCCGAGCGCCATCTTGGGCCACGAACACCGCCATGTGTTCACGTCATTTTCTGATTTCTTCCCTCTAATTGAAAAGGAAATACAGAAAGTTACATCGTATGTGTGTCGGAATAATATTAACATTAGTATGAATAATAAAGCCGTTTAGTGGCCTTGTTTTATTAGATTCTCTTTTAAAAGTGTAGTAGTAGGTGATTTAGAAGATTAATAGACAAAAGATGTTTGAGGTATCAATATATCAACGCGCTACTAAATTTTCAGCACGCACGAAATTCTCAGAACATTAGTTAATCCATCCATTCATACATCATAACTATTTGGTGTACCAAGCATTTAGAGAGATTTATGTAAAATTCCAGAATTTTGCGTGCACTGATGACGTTCTACTAAGTAACCGAGTTTTCACATTTTCCAAATTCTGTAGAAAATATACAAACACACACAAATGTACAATGTTAAATAATCTGATCGACAACCGTCCTGCCATGTGTGTTGGTATCTCCTGTTTAACCTCTCGGTGAATTCGTGAATTGTTATAAATATTAAATAAGCATTATACCACAATTTTCCTCTACTAAGGCATATTACCATGATCTTCACGTATGTAACAAATTATTAGCGAGGACCCAACAATACATTAGCTCTTGCAATCACAGATAGAGCAGAAAGCAGTGTACGAGGGTTATGGTAATGTCGTATCACACATCGGCGCAGCCGCCGCCGGCGCTCCCTATCGGCGTCATCGCGCAGGCGCCGGCGCCCGTCCACACCACCACGCTACTGTCATAAGCAACTAAACTTCATTATCAATTACAAATTATTCATGCCCATATCGGTGATCGGAACTTACCATTCGATAGATGCCTCTTATGCGAAGCCTAGGCGCAGAGCATAATAATTTTCAATTAAAATCACATTAGCGTTGTTTTAGCGGAAGGTATTCTTGTTCATAGGAAACTATTAATATTAGAATGACATATTGCTAATAACAATAACTTGATAATATAACTTTCGTCTCTGCATAAACGTTGTGTTTATGTTAAAGAGTAGATTGGGAATCAAACTTAACTGTCAGCAAAACCACGAGAAAACTTGTGAAAAGTTAAATAAAAGCGTCAAGTAACGGTACGCTCGTACAGATAAACATAGTCGCGGCGCAAAACGTAGCCAAGTGTAGCAGGTAGGCTTCACTCGCTGACGTTAAAGCTCGGAACGCACAGCATAATAATTAGTCATTAGAAAGTAGGCAGCTAGGGAGCGGGGTGGGGGGCGGGAGGCAGGGGGCGGGGCTCGTCTGTTTCAGCTTATCTGAAATTACATCTTTTATGGGTATCCGCGATTATTCCGCGCTGCAGCGACTTGCGGCGCGTTAGTACCGCCTGGAAAACAACTCGGCATTACCATTGGTGTTCTACATAATCCCTACTATTGCTTTTTATTAGATTGTCTCTACTTTCACTCCTCATTTATCTTTTTTTTACCAAGCATTAGATTTAATGACAATGTTCCCATTAAGCCTCCGTTTTTTTTGTCAGCGAAGTTTTTCTGAGCGAAGAAGACAAAACGGAGGCTCTTTTAGAACTTCTCACCATTTCTCCTGCTCGCGTCTACATACAAACCGTAATTTATGCGCGGTACTATAAGACAAGAATCTGGTAAATTCTAATATCCTTGTTTGTTACACAAAAGCGCTGCTTACAACAACAGACAAACAATTCAGTGGAGCTAACTTGAATTCATAATCAAGTAATTTATGTGCACGGCGAATAAATTAGCCGCCCGAGCCCGCGCGCCGCCCATAACTTACCCCAATAAATTGCCCAAAGCGGGCCAACTTCATTTTATCTCCAAATACTAATAAGTACTCGTACTACCTACGTACGCGGTTACGCGGCCGACTCGGCCTTTATTACGATTTTATTTTTTAGCATTCTGTTCATTTCCACCCGATATGAACGTTTTATGATGGCGATACGCGATCGACACCCGATAAGCGTCGATCGGTTGTAAACCGCTGTAAGTGCGCGGAAAACTTAACGAAAATGTGACTTACAACCGCTTAAAATAGAATTACCATTATTGTATTACATTTTTAGTGCTTTGAATATTCCGAACAGATGGAGCGGCCGCAAGGTTATGGAAACGAATTTGTTCCTTGTGTACGGCGAGCATTAAACAAATTTTCGTGAGCCTCCCTGCGAGGCTTACACCGTTTGTAGCCCTGCTCGTGAACTCACGTATCAGGTAGCACCTGCTTTGCATAAGGCGTCATGTCGAGAACCCCACGTTTAAAGTGTAAATTTTGCGATTAAAGTATAAAATTGTGCATAAACACTTTGAACAAAATGCGTCTCGATAAGAATAATAAATATGCGATGGCAATTATTGTTACAGAAGGTCGATCCAAGGTGACCTTATTTTAGTGCCGAAACTATTTCAGCGAGGTACTTACCTAAATATTTTTAAGTACCCATTGGTACTTATCTACAACTACTGCCCATATAAACACGATGACAAATTGGTATTGTGAATATATTTGTACCGAACATCGAGATCGAATGTCTAATGCATAGTTAATGCACTTCTGTTGGGTTAGCAAACAGCACTGAAGATTCTAAATTCTGAAGAGAACTGCGAGAGCACTGTCTACTATTTTAGAAATCTTCTAGCGTTTATTTATACACATGATGCATGACAAACAATGAATTAAAATAAGTCTTGTACGTCTGAAAGTTAAAAATAAAAAGGGCGATTTATATTTACATTATTCAAGCACTTTCCACCCCAACAAAAGTTGTCACGGTGTCCAAATCGTCCAATAGAGTCGACAATAAAATTAACATACGCTTCGGCGAGGTGTCACGCCGCAGGAAGTATAGTGTAATTTGTAAGCTTTGTGATTAATAAAGTGTACTAAGTGCGGCCCCAATAGGACAGATTAGCGGCCACTTTATCACATCTATTCCGAGTTAACGTCGCGTGACGGATCTCGTTTGAAACTCATAAAGAGTCCAAAGCAAAATATACTCGTAGATAACGCTTACTTTACGTCTCGGGCCCTTTTCCACTTGCCAAGTTTACGTCAAGTCGGCCGGAGGGTAAACTCACAAGTTTATTTAAGTTCAGTACTATTTTATAATTAAATTTCCACTTTATAATCGAGTCAGTGAACGAGCTACGTTACCTTTCAGTGTTAGTCAAGGAAATCCTCAATCCTTCAGTTCATGTTTTTCATGACGACATCGACTTGTGTGAATATACCTAATTTTTTCATTACACCCATCAGTTGGATAAGTTAATTCTGTTCTTCAAGTAAACTAAATGTTTAGTATCATTTAGTTAACTTGTGAGAAAAGTAACTTGTAGTGAGTCGAGCACAGTGGAAAACACACTTGTCTAGCTCACATTTGGACAGATTGATGGAATTGCGTCGGTCGTATACGTAGAACAAATGCTTCTAAAATAGCTTTTATCAGATTTAGCTGTGACCTTTCGTTACTAATAACAACCTTACAAAAATGTACGCAGTAGTCTGCAAACCGTTAATGATTCGCTTAATTGTGAGTCATTGTATCAGATATTTAGATCAAAATGCTAAGCGTGGATGTTTCTATTGTCCATCAAAGATTAAAGCATCTTTGTACCATGGCAACATATTTCATTTATAAAAGCTATAATACTTAGTGTAGACAAAGCATTATTTTATCAGCGGGAATAAGTCACGTTCCGCCGGTATCTCCCGCAGGCTCACATTATGAAGGTGTTTACTAAGGATTATGGATACTTTGAATTTACATAACATTTTCTGTCATTTGCTTATCGCTCACATGACAATTCTCGTGCATTATACATGAATATATTTGACAAGTTCTACCAAAAGACGGCGTGGAATAGGAATCCAAGAATGTGTGCGCGAAAGCCGGCTGCGAGGACAACGTAGCGCTCGGCTCGAGGCGCGAGTATTGCGATGAGCATTTGAATAATCGCGCTGTGTTCAAAGCGGGGTATTATATGATAATAATTTCACGCGCGAGCGCATCTCGGCGGGTGCCAGCCCCCCCACCACCCACCCTTCGCCACGGCACGTCGCCTTCCTGGAATGTGTGAAAAAAATTACCAGCACCATAGATAATAACTGAATACAATTCATCGACAGCCGACTCGACGCAACAAATTTAACGCCGATATCGACTACATTTATTAGTAGCTTCGATAGTAGCCCTCTGTTACACTGTAATTAATTGACTCTACAAACGTTAAAAATTGGTGAAGTGTTAAAATATGTTAGGGTTGCGTCCGCCGGTCAGCCCTACGTTACCCATAACATAGGCTTGACATATTGTGATGTAACCTTAATGTTATTTTAATCTTGAACTCTGACATTTCGTTATCATACAATGTTTAATACATTCCTGAATATTAAACCGACCAAAAAATTAAAAATTAATTAAAAATGTTTTCATTCATTCATGTGAAGAATGTATTCAACAATGAGTAAGTACACAGAAGTACTTACACTTGTAAAATGTTAAGAAACATGCATAAATTGACTTACGATTACTGTAGCGTTTAAAAGGTGTTAAGTGAAATGTGTTAAGTTGTAAAATGAACGTATCATAAAATTATAACGCATAATTACATTACATAATGGGCGTCATAAAATTAGTAATTCATAACAGTGTTGTTTTTAGATGGTGTATCGGACGCGGAGTGCTGGCTTGATAATATTAATATGTTTATTAAACGAGGCGAGCACGGTGAGTGAGCACGAGCACGTTATGGGAACCCTCGCTACGGGAATGCTTTCACGCATAGTTTTCTGAACATATGTTTAGGATTTGTATCTGCGATGCTATCTAGGTTTAACTAATAAGTTGCAATAAGATTTATTTCTGGCGGAACGTTTATGTGCTTCGGAAATACATTTTCTTTTCACGGAAAGCTTACCTTATAGTACCAAGTTTTCCAAATGCTTAGAGCATATCGTCGCTTTTTGCCTATACACTAGGCAATAGTACAAAGCCTCTAACACTATGTAGGTACACTTTTCTTGAAGAGGCCATGAAAATAAATGCGTTATGAGAATGAAAATTTAAATATTTTGCATTTATTCCCCACCAACTAGTTTCATATCAACGAATTAATGACTAAACCAAACAAAGTAACGCTAATAAAATAGCGGTGTCATAATAACACTCAATGCTCACCTGTACATTACAATTTCACGGTTCAGAGAGAATACTACTTTAGTTGATAAATATTTGTCTGTCCACTGATAAGCCACTAACTATGGATAATTTATACACTTCCTTTTAAAACGATAATGGTTAACTTTTGTGGTAGTTATACGCATTTAAAAAAGCGAATAACTATAAACCTATAATTAACTACAAACTTCATGCACCAGTAAATGTAGACATTAATTTCCACACTAGTTTATCTATTTGGGCGCACAACCCGCCTTTATCTGTCATCATTCTCCACATTTTCAGTATAAGACAAGCGTAATTGTTAAATTATCTCCAACAGATATCATATTAAAGGTAACTATAACAAGGTTTATTTTCCTATGGCAACAAATGACCATGCATGGCATTTCAGAAACAGTCGAATGCGGGTGGAAGGCGACTTACGTATTGCGTTTACTCGAAATTATTTTAATATGCAAATAAGAAAATGTGAAGGAGAATTGTGTTTCGACGTTGTTGGTAAAGTCGGTTACGCAGACGTATTCTTTAAATTAATGGCAGTGCGAGATTAGAGCACTGCTAACTGCTTTACATGGAGCGGGCTTACACGCCGGGGCGCGCTCGTTTGTTCCGAGAAACAGACAAATGAAAGCACATAATTACTAGGCCGCCCCGTTCTAAATGCAACAAGGATTAGAATTTACATGAGCGCGTTAACAAGCACGCGTATGGCATTTATGACTTTGATATTTAAATACATGGCTATGCAGCATGGGACAGGATATCGGCTGCAAACTGTGGCCTGCATCGCGAACATGTGTCCTATTGCTATTGTTACTCATTATCTTCAGATCTCCAACGAAGAATTAGATCCGACGATAATGATTTACAACTTTACAGGAACAATAGATAGAGGACTCGATCGTCTAGATCCCAACATAACAGATAGCCTTAGAAGTAATAGACAGTTTGAACAAACCTTCAGAAATTGTCTTGGGATTACATTCTCAACATCAATGAGTGGCCGGAAAATATCTCTGGTTTAGGAAAACGTAAAATGACTACTAACCTTAGATAAATAGATGTTCATATTCATAAGCATGTAAAGATATTTTCATTTTATTTTAGTTGCTAACCATTAATTTACTTAATTACAATTATTGACATTGTAAACCTATATGTATCACCTCCACGTTGATGACATTTCTGCATGAAAAGGAACACGAATACCAACGTCGAAGATGACGAAGAACAAAATTCAGTTCCTAATTCGGATTCGTACGATAATTAAACGGAGGTATTCTTTCAATGTTGATCCAATTAGCGTGTGTATGGTCAGTAGGGCGGCACGGAGCAATCCCGCGCCGACAGCAAGCCGCGAATATGAAGTGATGGATGAACTCCCAAGCTGCTTTACATACAATGGAAAAATGGTAAAATAAACCCCACACCCGACACGTTACTATGAGCTCTAATTAAAACAGCTACGCCAGTTTATGCCGTTTTGTTACGAATACAACTTCCCATTTCTCGATGTATTGTGAAACATTTTAGTGATATTTATAACCTTGTGAACCGACCGTGTAAATTTTAATAGCTATTCAGTTTTATCGGCGCTTTTTGCTGTTACTGCGACTCGTATAGGTATCACTGAAGGTAATATGTATGCAAATAAGTTTATTTTCTGTTTTCTACTGACATCTTGTTTTCACATTTTGCCAACTTCGATATTCTTACCTAATATGGAACTGAAGGTAACAAATCGACTAAGAGCGAATTTCACTAAACCTTTATACTGAGTATAAGTCTTAACCTGCGAATAAAGAATTTTTGACAGTTTTTCCATACAAAAACTGTCAGACGACAATTTTATTACAGGGATAAAAGTTAACTGACTTTGATAAAATCAGCCCTAAGTATATGAATTTACCTACAATGGAAAACCAACTGAGGAAAAGTATTTAGTTATTCATCACCATCACTTTGTAGGTAGCTAATCTATGATCTCGGGAAATATTATGACTTTACACACAAGATAGCTCCTATTGTGCATTGTAATTGCCCTTACATGTAAATAACGTGAACAAATAATAAAGAAGTTGGTAGCTAGGTGTGATATGTTATATCTATATTAGTATCTACTATGTAACATAAATAAATATAAATCTGTGCTGCATTTGATAGAGGTCCGCTTCAGCGTTTTTCTCGTCAGGAATCGAAGCGTAATTATAGTCGGCGCACCGATTAACATCTGTCGACTATTAAATAAACTCAGATTATAAGGGTTCAATCAATGTAAGTAATTATTCTTATCCGTCGGATGTTCTCAAAGCGGCTGGCTCGTCTGTAGAATAATTTTCTCATGATTCGCGAGGAAATCAAACTGCCCCGCAGCCTACCCGTTTATTAGGCAGTCACATGGACGAGACTGCCTAATGTACATCACTACGACTGCACCATGTAATTTATTGCTCTTATGTAAGCGTTGTGATGGTTTCCTTTTACATGGCTTTGTAGTCCATAATACGTAACAGAATTGCTATACTTTACAATGCGGAAATGGTTGAAACGTTCATGGATTTGATTCTAATAATACTAAGCTCATCATGAAACGCTTTACTCGAATTCTTCATTCTAGTTTAGTGTTACGTTCATACGTTGCTGAACTTATCACATGAGTTAGCTATTCCTAAGACATTCCTGATCAATCAGTTTCAATCGTAATAGGGTGTTACAGGGATGAGTGTGTGAACGGCGGTACGCTGTCGGCTCCCGGTGCTCTTGCAAAAACCACTGATGCTAACAGAACGATTATAATATATTAGTTGGTCTTTAATTGCGCCGATATAATTACGGCAGTGCGCAGTGCATACGTGACAATATCCTGACCGCTCAGCCACCGTCGGCGCGATATTAAGAGGAATAACTCGAGTGAGCCGATCGAATGTTTCGCGATAATGAGCGGCGGCCGCGATCGAAGTGTCATTAGGAAGTCGTAACCGCCGATGTGTGCCCTCAAGTTATGTTAACCTTCGAGCACCGAGCAGATTAATCTTCATAATTACACGCATTCAGTGGCTCAGTATGGAGAGTGTTAGTTATAACTCATTTGTTTTTGCAAAACGTATTGGAACGGGTAATCGTCAAAATGAGTTTCTTTCGTCGTGTGTTGTGCTTTTAATTGGCGTTTGAAGAATTATGTTTAACTTAGCGAATTGTAATTAACATAATGTGCTTTATAGGCATTTTGGTTTTTTCGGTGCAACAATTGTGGCTAGGTTCGAAAGGACTCTATTAGGTACCTAATAGAGTCCTTTCGAATCTTTATTGATCGAGAATACTTGATACTAACTTTCTATACGCTGATATGCTTAACCACATGGTTTAGACAATAGTATTAGTGAAATAGATTTTCCTGACATAGTTTACATATCCAACTATGAAATACTGTAAATGAGCACTATTTCATTAACCTCTATACAATAAAGCCACGCAATCTTGTTCTCATGGTTAATAATACTTGTGAAACAATTTTGTGTCCGAGGTTCAAAGGAACGACATTAGACGTGATCAGTCGTTGTCGGCGCGAGGAAACGGGGTAATTTCCTAATGATTCAATGAGGTGATACTTGCCCATCGTGGGAATCAAACCTATACTTGTGAGGTTAACTTAAAGGCATAGTAGCGCTCGAAGCAGCAGCCCTCCATTATAATAGAGCCCGGAGACATTAGCCTGATAATTGTGTTTGTATGGTAATTAAGATTGACGTATTTAATTGTGTACATTCCGATTCCAAAAACATTGAATACATCAACATACACGGATAAAATTATGAATTAATCCTGATAGGGCGGCACCTCTCAGTCGCGCGACATACTTCGGCCAGATAAGGGAAAAGCGTCGCTGGCTTATAAATGACTCTTTATTAAACGTGAAAGGAGCGACGTCGGCTAATGGGCCGATCATGCGCTCCCATTAAAGATTATTTAATATTCAAAAGCGGCCGACGATAAATCACGATCGCCCGCCATGCTTCTTTGACTACACCCTGCACTTTTGTTCAGACGTATCATTTTGTATTCCATTTTATCTGTACATATATACTTAATTATTTTTTTAAATTAATACTTAGATACATAAAAGGGGTTTTATGTGGTGTGGCGTTTATTACCGTTGAAATGAATGTGGATTGAAGTAAAACACGTCTTAAAATGGCCATAGTGTAACATAAATGGTATCAGAAGCTGTTATGAGCGTAAAAGTGTCGCAAATTGGCGTCTGGCGTCAGCTAGTTATGCTTGCTGGTTGTTGAGCTGCCGTGTGTGGCCGGCCGATAGCATCGGAATATCTCTCCGGGAATGCCTTCAATCGTATAAGGCAGCGTACGATGCCATAACACTTGTTCCATCTGATGTTAACAGCGATAGCGGCCGCTCGGTCGCAGCGCTCTTTAGCGGGCGGTTAACTCAACCAATGATCCATTCATGTCTCGTCCTTTATAGTGCAACAGTTTTTCAAGTTGTCTCTGCATTGTTTTTGTATGTAATGAACACTTCGAAACACGAGCTTTTTGTTGTTCAGTCGCATTCTTATAATTAGAATTGCAGAATTGCCTATTTGCCATACGCAATCTTGTTCTGATAAAATCTGCGCGAACGAAGATCACAAGAAAACGTAAGCCAGTTTCGAATAAATTGATTGTCATACAAGTTATACCTTCGTGTAAGGATAGCCTTTTCTATTTTTGGGGACAAATGGCAAAACAATAATTCGTACCCTTGCACGACTGAGCTAATAACAATAAAATAGAAAGTCGATCACGAAACGCGGCCCGGCGACTGGTTCAATCAACGCGAGTCAGATTTATTTTTATGAAAATTGGCATAAAATCGGGCGGGTCAGCGGGGGCGCAGTGGCCCCGCGGGACCGCACGCCCGACCGTTTACTGCATATCGTTTCCTACGAGCGTCGCCGGCCGCCTCTCGGAAATATTGCCAGCGGTCATAACTTTTTATATGCACCGATGACATTGCAGAAAGTGGCGGCTGTCTCGACTATACATCAGAGCTGTTAATACCCTTCGCATATAATATTATGATTGGCATTCGTCCGTTTCTTTACTAATATTACGGCAATCGCGAACTTACCAACAACTATATACTGCTTTTTTATTTAATAATAATTATCTTCAGAAGTATTCTTAAAATACTTTAGAAGACACTAAATTCTTTCCATTGAATAATTGAGTTAGCTTATATTTAAATACCTATGATAACAAAATCAGGTTTGTCACACTACCTGCTTCACTGTCACACTCAACCACAGCTCTATTGACCCCCGAGCGCACAATGTCTGTGTGGTGTTGATGTGTCAAGCGGGTGTCGAACTCGTAAAGACGTTTCTCTATTATCGTCCACTCAACTTCGCAGCCCTTACCTTGGGGTCCAGATCATTTCAATGTGTAGTCAAACGATATACGATTAGATGCCCATCAAATCTCGTATTGTAAATATCGATCGTCACTTCAATCGAAAAATTTAGAAGCGCTCTGTATGTACTTACTCTGTGTCTGTGTCTATGATGGGATGGGACACATGTCGTATTTTTTGTTTTTTTGTACGGTCATGCTCTAAATATGTGATTGTATGAAATGGTATGGGTATGTAAAGTCAGGGCAATTAAAACTGAGTAACAACTTAAAATGTCCGTCAATTTAAGTTGTAACATGAGGTCGTTCGTACTTAAAGGCTCTTACATACTGGGGCGATTTGTCGCGCGACGCGATGCCGCCGCATTGTTCGCCGTGAGGTTTTCTCAGAAATTGTTTTGTTAAAATTCGCGTCGCGCGACGAATCGCGCCAGTATGTAAGAGCCTTAAAGCGTGTTTCATCTAATAGTTCCTTTGCTGTCATATTAGCTCCACTGTTTACCTATTAGGTAGTGCCGTAGCGCAATCGTATTGATCCTACAACAGTGGAGCCAATATTACAGCTTATGAACTATTTAATGAAACGCACTCTACTGTCATTCTTTGACAGTTGTACGACATGGCTATAACTCGGCCAATTGACGTACCTAGTGTGTAATTTGATAAAACATTAATTTCTCTGAAGTTATTAATTATTGGTATTTTTTAGGCTGGCTGTTTTTTTATAAGTGTAGGGGAAGACCAAAGAAACGATGAATGGACTGTGTTGTCATAAACCTACATGGGCACTTATGCAACGTCATAAGCTAGGTGCACGGTTCCAATTGGTTGTTTCCTATGGAGAAGAGCCGGCAAGAAACTCCACGGTTAGGTACTCTTTTAAAAATAATTGGGATTTTACAGTGTTTATAGGTATGGGAGGACACTGTAGGCCTTCCAACAAGTACCAGGTTTGCACTTAGGTAGATAGTGTGAAGTTGATATGGCTAGAAAGTGGGTGACTACCGAGATGACGACTAAAAGAAAGTATGAAAGAAAAATACATTTAGCGCCGACCACAAATAAATAGGGATACCAAGAGAATTATGATGCAGGAACATAATTAATTCACTAAAAACTAAAAAGTTTACATATTTAACTTACTGTTTTATATTACTTGATGATCCGTGGCTGCTGTCGCAATACATTTCAAATTCCATATTTTACCGCCCTGACGGGAAAGTTTACAAGCAATAGGAAATTGCTACTGAAGGCTGCGGGTGTCGACCTCAGAATGAGCTGCTTCTCACACGGACAACCATTGATGGGGATTATCAATGGGGATTTGTGGAATAACCCAACTGTACGTCTCTTGCTCCCGCGTCAGTCCTGACTCTGGCTGCTAAGACCAAGAATACAAACGTTGTATACAGGAAGTTTTATAAAAATGTGGCTGTTATTGTAGTATATTTTATTATGGTATCAATACTCAATACTTTATTGCATTCCACAATGTATGTGCTTAGGTGGTCAACATCTCCTTAGGAACAATCGTGGAACCTGTCGGGCAGCAAAATAAATATAGTAGGTAGAGTTGAGGACTTACCGTTTATCTTATAATCTAATATACGACTTCCACACGAACGAAGTCACGGGCAGAAGCTAGTTATGAAATACAGCTTGTAGACAATTAATTAATTAATTTTACTATAATAGTAGATCCACCTATTTTATGAAAGTTTCAGGTGAGTTTGATTCCTGGTCGCTTATCACCTTATCCACCTATCACTATCATTACCACCCTATCACCTTATCACTGTGTTGAGGAATTCAACGAAAACAATTTATCTAGCTAATATTAGTAGACTTCGTGTGAAAAAGCAATTTCCAATAGTTATATATGACTTTTCCATTAGGATTAGGACCCAAACCGGGTTTTAACCGGTTCTGCCTGATTTTTTATTTATGTTAGGAAAAAATATATGTGGTAGGAAACACTAAATAAATGAACACGTGTTTCAGGGTTTTTCTTTTAATTGAATAGTTTTAGAAAATTTTACACTTTTCCACTTTGGATCACATTTGGTACATTGAGCAGAAAATTAACTTTTACACTTTTTTTCTTTCTATGTACTGGAATATTTCGTCGGTAAATAAATACTTGAAAAATTGAATTGGGGTTTCTAAGCTCATTATTTCGGCAGGCAAATCTAAATTACCACTGAATGCGATTTCGGTCTCAACTTTTTCTAGAAATCCATCCCTCCATCGAGGTTTTTCAGCTCTTGCGCTTCTATTGGACGAAGACGGCAATTGGGATAATGGAGTAGTATCGTCTGATTCTGAGTCCGATTCGTCAGATCCAGGAATATATCGAGGAGGTAAATGTTGAGCTCTCCTTACCCGATGTTCGTCTTCGGACAGATCTTCGTCGCTGCTACTTTCAGGAAAATCCTGGATAATTGTATGAATACCTCCGTAAAATCGACGTGGATCCATGTCGCAAGTTTCCTGTAAATAGATGTTTGATTAAACCACGTAAATAACAAAATAAGAGGGTACATCACAAAAAAAGCTAAACAACTTTTCATTATAAAGTAAGTATCATATTTGTGCATGTTGGTACAAATAAGGTACATAGGAAGAAAGAATATTTCTGCATGCTGTACCAAATTTGTTCCATTCAGTTAGAACCACTTTTAGGTAATTATTACATGATAAAACAATAAAAGCTTACCTTAGTATCAATATTTAGATTACTTTCTTTCCTGGAGTATTTATTTGCAAGCACTAACACTGAGATTTGTATTTTTTACACAATTTCGGAAATCATAAACTCGCTCCGCACCGGTTCGTACCTGTTCACTGACTTTGACGAAGTATGTAGTTTACACAACTTGCTCATAGATGGCGGGTTTATACATAAAATGAAGCTCGTATGGGACGAATTTGACACAGTATGCATAAAATAAGAACATCTGTTTGCAACTTTAAAATATTTTAAGAATTTTGGTTTGGTTCATTCATGAACCGCGATGCGGTAAAGGGTACCAAAGTTTGCCTAAAAGTAGTAAAATCACCGAAAGTACCTAAACTAGGTACTTCTAGGTAATAGTTTAATATAACAATAATTCTACTTCAGGAATATAAAGGTAAACCAAATTATAAATATCATAGAAGTCTCCCTTTTCCCAGTCAGTTGTCGAAATAGTTGATAACAATAAAATGGCATGCACGAAACAAAGCACGACATAAACTTTTACGTGGCACATAAATCTGAAAGTTATTCTCACGGGATGATAAGGTGGGGACCGCGGGATCGCCGGGATCGCGGGATTGTGACGGGCAGGGGCCCGCACTAACTTGTAGAGCTCGCTGCTACAAATGATAAGTAATATTTTATTGATGGTGTCAAATAATGTTTGATATCTTTATATGAGGGGTGATCAGTACAGTGTCTGGTGTTGATTTAACAATGAATTGTTGGAATGCTATAGTTTCGATAAGTTTTTTGTGTTACCCTACATTACAGCAATCGAGATATTAATGTAAAGCTAATTCTATCGATCGTACTGTACCTACTGACGAATGAGAAAAGTTGAAGTTTATCAGCGTAGGTTTACAGGACTTTATAAGATTTGAATGTGATCAATATTTTGTAGAAAATCCACTAAAATCCACACGGAAAATCTTTTCATATAAAGAAATATGATATTCATTTAGAGATAAGATCGTATATTCCCGGGGGCAGTCGGGGTTTGTCAACAAAACGAAACTTTCATTGAGTCAATCTAGTGTAAAATATTCAAGATTGGGGTGGTAAATCTGACGACGAGGCCGGTGGCGGGTATTTTGACAGGCTGGTACTTATATGACGTCACTTGAATGATGGACAGGTATTCAGCAGAGAATACGATAACATGCTGAATTCACCATTAAGGAAAAGGTTATTTTTTACTAATCTTAAGAACTTTTTGACCAAATACTCTCTCATGGCTATGAGTTTTCAATTTTAATTTAAAAATGAGTTAAAAGCAGCCTGTCTTAAAATAATTTACGGCACCTAAACACCTATAAAGGTATGTCGTAGCTAGCCCAACTTTGTCATAAAAAGCCACTCGTCTAGGAACGTGTCATATATTCAACAAGAGACTCCCCTGCCGGCGGCTAAACCCAAATTTTCAATCTTGACAGTTATCATTTTACCAAAGCAAACTCCCATAATATTTGCTCTCCGGGTGTGAGGCGAGACTCTTCGAATTTCATATTTATTCGCGGAAGCAAACACCGCGGCCCGCACCCACACCGGCGGAACTGATATTATTGTGCATTCCGTATAATATTGTTTGCTATTTGGCACATTCTCTGTTTGTTTTCGTCTCTCATATGAAAGGGGAGCTATAGACGTGCAAACAGATGGGTGTCACGCGCACTCTTCAAGCTTTTGTACCGGGAAATGCTATTAGTTTGAAAGTTGAAATGTAAATTTTATTTTAAGTATATTTTGCGACATTACTTGTAATTTTCAGTAGTGGGATGGCACAAACATGATGTAGAGGAAGCATAAAGCGTTAAATCACTATACGTGATCATAGGAGCGCAAACATAGTGTACGTTCGGAATATGAAAGCGAGCAATCCATTAAGTCGGAGTGGCATGAATGGCGGCCGGAGTCTCGGAGACGCGACTGCCTCTGATAACCCATAATACGCTGATATTTTTGCTTTGCTCATATGTTGGAAGTAATGGCTCGTGCCTGTTAGCTGACTGTGGATACGCGTCACAGCATCCCACTTTCTTACTGATATAGAAAAAATACATATTTTACGCAATCACGTAGGTAACCTAGGAAATTACTGCTCAGAAAAGTGTTTCCTAATACCACTTGCCCAATACTAGTGCTACTCACTTTTCTGTTTATGGTTTTTTATTGTTCTATGAAAATTTCTGCTCAAAATGCAAACCTCTGTAGGTACTTCCAATTCTTAATTTAAACTAAACAGTTGCAAAATGTTACGTTCTGATGGCTACCACCTGCCCAACATTGTGGCTACGAACAACATGAATTATTTTAAATTATAGCAAGGCCTTATCCACATTAATATTGAACAAGAATTGTAAACCATAATATATTATATTTGGCATATAAAAGGCTCGCTTATCTAAGGGGTTTGACTGGAAACGAACATAAAGGGTGATCCTCTGTGACAAATACCGTGATATACCGCGCGACAGTCGTAAGGGAAATATTTTTATAAGATGAAACATTATTATTTTTGGGGGCGCGCAGGGATCAGAAGTCGCTTCGATGGATTTGGCAATGTTCCTACGCTGTGTCAGCCAACACTGTTTTGTGGCTTTGATTGCACCCCCCACACATGTGTAGTTTGTTTAAAGGTAATGTTACCATTAAGTACAAATCATTGTTTCATCTGCTCTCATATTGTTGGCCTATTTTGCGTCGAATTAGTAAACTACCAAAACACACAATCGAATGATACGAACCAGAGCAGTGACGACAGGAAACGGTTAAACGTTTAAAGCCGTTAATAAAACAAATTAATGTGCGTTAACCCTAAAATTGGACAAGTTCAATGCAGAGGTCGTTACCACTATAGGAAATTTATCCCTGGCAAGTATTAACACTGAAATCCGTTCGTTGTATTCGGTGTCATTAAAGTTATGTGGCGCTGGTGTGGAAAAGTGTGTTTTATGCGTTGGCGGCTTAGGGCGGGATTGTGTTGCGGGGCGAGGCGACAGCCAATCAAAACATACAAGGAGCATATTGATTCCGAGAAGTGTCGCTGTTAACGTGGAGGCTGAAGCTGAATACATTAGCCGGCGGCGTAATGAAGTCTCGTTGCTTGTAAACAAACAGCACAGGGAGCGCCGTGCCCGGGGCGCGCGCGCACCACTCGCTTACAGGAATTCTATTTCCACGACAAGCGTCATGTGTTAATTAACTGCTCGCACCTACGATATTGAGATATCGTCGTCGATCCCGCTGTTGTTATTAGCAGACGGAGGCTTATTGCTTACCCACTGCTACGGTACATGTCTTTATTGAGGCTCTACCTCCTGTTTAATATTGTTCTTGTAACCCACCTACAGGTAATCCGTACATTTCCCATAATATCTTCTGTGAGAAAGTATTTAGACTCAATTCCAGTCCTTATTTTAGTTAATAGTTAAGGACCATCGATCACTTTAAGGACCCATTTTTCGTAGAACCTTCGTAGCAAACTGCTACGAATGTAACCAAATCCCTAGGACAGTGAAATCATTAGAAACATCAATAAGAAATGACCATTTATAATACTTAGCTTGTAACTTTTGTTAAATTGAAACAACAGACGAAAACTTAATTAATAATGGACACTTCTCGTTTTTCATACATTAATAACAAAAGCTTCGCTGACACTTAAATGAGTGTGACATGAAACGAAGCGTCCACTCAAGTCAACGACACATGCTCATAGTCATTCAAGTTACGGGTGTTCCACATTCAAAAATAAACAAGATTATTAAAGAGAAGCTCTTCAGAAACCACATAAAGTGAAGCGCCAGCTGCCGCTCACCGCGCCTTTATGATGAAAGAGGTGATCCCGCTACCCGCTACCCGCTACCCGCTACCCACTACCCACCGGCCACTGTATCACGTTTCCTGTTATGACTTCAGTTTTTAATAGGCCTTTGTTAAAACCATTTTATTATAAAGAAGCGCTAACAACTCTAAATGCGTCTCTCAAGAATTTTTGTAAATACGCCGCATGGTACGTTGACGTTTTATTGTCTATTCTTATTTTTCTCTTTATGAATGTTCACACATTGTTTATGGATGCCGAGATGGCGGAACGGGATGAGATCGGGTGAATAGAAACCAGGCTCGAATTATATATTACCCGCACTGTTACTAGCCGCCTGATAGCCAATATTGTATTTATCACTTGTAACACGATATTTATTTCAAAATAAACAAGCATCGTGTAAGTAAAGTCGTAAAGAAAATAGACGCGAATAATCGCAGCAACTTTTGTACCAGAATGGAATTGGAAATTTGACGATGTCTGACAACTGTCCATAACTTTAACATAAACAAATTTATACGAGACGAATAATTTAGTGCGATGACCTGGGACGTCGCCATAACCCATAGCCGCGTACGATACGTATTTCCTATGACATACTCGTATCATGCAAATGGAAAAGCGCGACGAATGGCTCATAAAGTTTGCTATTTGTTCTGTTTACGATAACCGCGGTTTTATAAAATTTTATGACGTGTTGGAGGAATTTCGCGTTTGCTGCTTGTCGGCGACGCTGTCGCGTTGTCGTCACGTAGTCGTGTCGTGTCGCGCGACACTTGTACCAAATCCGTCTGCGGTCTCGATAACAGGTGGGCTGGTGACCGTAATATCGGCTATCATACTATCCAATTTTATTTCGTCGATGCATATTTCGTTCTGTTAATGACATTTATGCCGGCCTCAATTACTTTTAAGCTGCCCTAAGTCGTGTCAAGCCTCCTGTCACCAGTATGTAAAAATTGTAGGATATAATTAATCCAGTTAGTGCTCGCAAATAAAATCGCAAGTCAGACCATGATGTCGCGTAACTGTATAAAAGCTTTTTAATTTAGATTAGTAGGCAATTTTCGGCAGTTTGATTTAAATGTTAATGATAGGAGGTAGGTTATGTGGGAATAACAAATAAAAATAATCACAGGGATGTTCAAAGGTGTAAGGGCAAGTCATTATAATAAAAATGAACGAGTATAGTTTCGTATCGTGAATTCGTGACACAGTGGCATTAATGCGAATTTATAACTTAATTTTCACTAAATAATGTGTGTTTTAGACAACTTCTAGCGATACATTATTTATTAGTTACTCAACTTCTATTTGAATTTTTACAATTGAACAGAAAATATTGCAATAATACGAGAGTCACGACATGTTGGCGAGAATTAGTCATTCTGGCAGGGAGTCAAAGTGTGGCAAATTAAATTATAGCTTCATTCTGAGATTTCGACTATTGTTTTAAGATGATCGTCAAGATCCCCTATGTTCTGTTAATTGTGAATTATCACATTCTCCATTTTGAAGGAACGCGATTAAAAAAAATCATTTTAAACAATTTGTTGAGATTAAGATCACGCTGAAAAATATTATGTTGTTAACATTCCGTCCGAGATGATGTTGATTTTTGGCACAGAAAAAAATGTTATGTGTGGCAATTTTATAGTCGTCAAGACAAGAGTCATATTATGAGGACGCATAATTGATTAGTAGGACAGCTGTTGTGGGTTTTCTTCGTATGCGACCACTTAACATTGTTCTACAATAATAGTATACCTGCGCTATTATAATCTCTGAACAAAAAAAACTTACAAACATTGTAAGGGGTGGCGCACGCATGAAGAATGCTCTGAATACGCTTTCGGGAAAAAACTTTTCCATACACTTCTTCCGATACATAAATTCGAACCCAGATTGCTACTTACATGATAATATACAATTTCCATCGAATTGTTTTATGGGAATAGAAAATATTTCTGACTACGATGATGAAAAATACATGCTTATTGAATATGTTTGCTCCGCAACTATATTTTGTCGGTCTTATTGATCTTCTTTGAGATTAGCATATGAACCAGAAATATTTTTATGTACGTATCATTTCCTTCGTCTAGCCAATTTGTTTAGGACGGAATCATTGCTTTTATCTAAAAAAAAAATGCTGTGACGGTAGAAAAATTAGAAGAACATTATCGTCTTGTATAATATTATAAAACAATCTGTGTGTGATATTATAGATAGCACAGATGTACCAACTTAATAGGTTTATGTAGTGACTTGATGTGAATACAGATTTATGACAGGACGAGCAAAGTAACTCATGAAGGAAGGACTTGTTTGTATTACGAGCGCTCAGCTAATAAACACGTCTTAATTTCTCGTTGAATAGTGGCCTATTAAATAAAGTTTTAAAATATGGAACGCCAGATTTTATTTACGTCTTACAATTTATGGCGTATGGATGCGTGACGTGCCCGGCAGCGCGGGCGCGGGCGCAGGGGGCGCGCGCGGTGCGGGCGATGCGCGCGCGCATCTCCGACATGCGTATGACACAGCGCTGACGGTTATATTTTCCAGACGATTTATTACATTATAAGAGTGGCGGTGCGTGCCGTTAATACGCTCTCAGATACATAAATAGTAGTGATTTTATTTTGATGTCTTACAAGACAAGCGACGACGTGTATAATTGTTGAGACGTGTCTCTTAATACCCCTTGCCTATTCTTAGTCATAACTGTCTGTGAACGATACTTTATAACTTACCGTTCAAAGTTGTGAACGGTTGTAACGTATGTTCCTCGTTTAATGAACGAGTGCGCTTTCATTCGGGTGTTATTCTGTAAAACGGTTTTATGTGGGTTCGCTCACAAATCAGACGGTTCATTGCGCATTATTTTCTCGACACAATCGTCGACACCTCATTGTTTTGAGTTTTTCCGGCGAAGCTAAATCAGGCACTTAATTGAAATAATATCACGTTAGTGGCCGCATAAAGACATTACAAAGCGTCAAGAACAAAAGCAGAATTTTGTGTTGAAATCACAAAATATTGTAATGTGAGATATAAACGGATAATTACATAGTTGAGTCAGTCTGTTGAAACGAGGACGATGTACCAAATTTTATACCTGGGATTACTTTCGTGTATTGGTAAAAACAGGTATAGTCAACCACGTAATTGCTTTACCACCCTAAGGTTTAATGTCACTTGCACGTCATAAATCAAAAAGGGCTAGATTTGTCTTTGTGGCAGTTAGATACCTAGTTTCAACTTTAGATACGTTTCAATTTACGCACTGGGACTTGTTGTCAAAAATAAACAGAGCAAAAAAATGAAGTACCGTATGTAAGAATCGTAGCAGGTGACATTCTGTAGTTTCTTAATTATTCTTCATGCTCCCGTGAGTTTATGTATGTGTGTGTGTGTGTTGTCAAAAGTGGTAAAGCAATTACGAGGTCGAATATAAAATTTCTCCAGCATAATTTCAAAAAGGCCGTTTGTCCACCGCACCTTGAACAGGACGTAAACGAGAACGAGATGACGACGCCAGAGTAGCGACAGTACATTTACTATGGCCGCGTAATCTCGTTTCTCGTTCACGTCCCGTTCACGGTGCGGTGGACAAACAGTGTATGGGTTAAAGATATAAAACCTGCCGTAAATTCTTCCTCTTCGCATAACGCGACAATAATAGCTTCTTTTCAGAAGTAATGTTACCCCATACAACTGCCAGATCGTCTCGTACTATTCAAACACAGCCGTCGTAACTCAACCAATCTTGTTATACGTCTGCATTAACTTAAAGTTACTATTGCAACTTATTTGAGAACAAAAAAGCTCGACTAAGACAAAAACTTCGCTACTATTTGATTAGTTCGAAAGCAGTACACTCCCTTATAACAAACAATGGACGTCTGATGGATAAGAAATCATAGCAGACGCTCGTAAACGGCGTACAGGGTGGCAAAGCATATTTCATATCGCGTAATGGAGAATTTACAGGCTGTCGGAGCGAAATGACTCCCAGCGGCGCGGCCGGCAGTACGCCACGGAACTATAACGCGCGGGAAACATGCTGTAACTGAAATCTTTGTTTTGTAGGGTTTAGTGTGAGTATTATAATTTGTAAAACTAGACTTTTGATTTTTATTTTAATAATTCCACATAAATACGAATAAACTGTTATTTGGTTAATAATTGTATCGAGATTTCATAGCATTCGCGTTTTGTCTGTGCAATTTCAGACAGCGTATTAGACGTTAGTGCGACATCTACGAAGGTCTATGAGACGTCTACGCAGCTCAACGCGATGTTTACGAAGCACTACGAAGCTCTACGAGGCGTCTACGTAGCCCAACGCGATGCTTACGAAGCACTACGAAGCTCTACGAGATGTCTACGCAGCTTGACACGACATCTACGAAGGTCTTCGAGACGTCCAAGAACCTTCGAAAAAATCTACGCAGCTCAAAAAAATGTCTACAAAGCTCGAAGCAACCTATAAGCAGCTGTACATGACGTCTACGCAGGGTCTACCTGCGTAGACCCTGCGTAGACGTCGACCCTGCGGTCTACGCACATATATAGCAATATTTAAAAAAAATGTGACTACACAATTATAATATTTAATTAATAGATAACAACAGATGCTCATATTAATAGTTCCTGCAAAGGTACTAAATTCAACAGGTCAGTTTTATTTGGAGTGCAGGCTAGAGATAGTTCACTAATGCTGGTGTGAAGTGAGAGCGTCGCGCGGACACTTCCCCGAGCGTCTGGCGCGCGATCACCATTATTATTTATACCCTCGGAAAAGTACATTTATAACAATATTACGCCGGACCGCGCCCGCCCTCGGAAAATGATTTTC
This sequence comes from Lithophane socia, assembly GCA_947522985.1. NCBI lineage: Eukaryota > Metazoa > Arthropoda > Insecta > Lepidoptera > Noctuidae > Lithophane > Lithophane socia. Next base: position 10,158,202 of record OX383256.1, on the reverse strand, counting down.
CCATTTTCTGAAGATTGCAGGTGTATTATATTTCATGATCGTTATTTATGGTGAGACTTTTATTACAAATGCGTGCAATGTCTCTATCCGTTTTTTATTGCCGCCGAATTATTTGATGGAATTCTTATTTTGTGACAAATACAGATAGGACTATTTATTGGCTATCTTTTGTGATATGTGTATCGGATAAGAACTCGGTTATTGCTTTTCGCCTTTGCGTTTTATTATTGACAGCGCTTTTTATTCTTGTTGCTCTCGTCGTAATAAAATCTGTTTGATGTGAGACAAGAATGTTCTCGCTGTTTATTTAGAGTCTATTCTTTGCAAAGGTGTCGAGACAACACCCTTTTGCGATTCATAATTTTGCAAACGGCGGAGTATTCTCAAGAGACGGATATATCCGTCAGACGCGGCACCCTCAGTGAGCGCGGCCGAAGTCCGAGGCGTTACGAGGCTCCCGGGACCCGCCGGCCGCCGATCAACTCTGTCCATAACCAATAATCGTAAATAAACGCAGCCCGATCCGCGCCTTCCTATTCCTCCATGTAACTCACAGAAATTATAACGAAAATCGCACAAGGATTGCTACAAAACTTTGTGAACCCCGGGGAACTACGCTCGACGATAGATCCTCTAGTATTTTCTTTTTGTAAACGCAGAAATGCCTTCGATGGACGGCCAAATGGAATGTTAGTAATAGCAACTTAGCAAGTAATATTTATATTACAGCAGAATAGGATGACTAAAGCCTTATAATAAAATATCTGCAGCGATTGGTCGAGTTGACTATCGTTTATTTTTACCTGAAGCTCGCGATCCCGCGCATCTCTCCCTATTAAATTTTGTTTGCATTTATTTTAAAGGTGCGACGCTCGAGAAGACGTGGTATGTGAAAAATTACACCTCAGCCCAATATTTATGGGTGATATTCGGCAGCGGTTCCTTTGTGAGATGAGGGTGTATAAATAACACCTCTTATCGCGTGGGAGCCTACCCTTAAATGGGATTTATTTTAATTATATTTATCGGTAATGCTCATTGAAAACATTTTGTGTCCTTTGAAATCTTAGCCTGATCATTATGAGATCATAGCTGAGATATGATGATAAAGAGTAGGGTTATAATAAAAGTTAATTATGTAAGAAGCAGAAGGTACTTAGACTACGTGCTACCACTTAAGCCTGGCGGACAATTATGGAACTACATTTTTTTAAATGCATTTTTTTGCAAGGACATAGACACTAGCGCCGTCAAAAGGACTTCAGTGGTGGCGCGGACTCTAGTGGAGTGCGTTTCATGAAATAGTTCCTATGCTGTAATAATGTTGGCACTACTGTTGTAGGACAAATAAGAATATGCTACGGGCGGCGCTAAATCAATAGGTCCGTTTTTAAAGTTTCACAGTGGAGTCAACATTACGGCATAGGAACTATGCGATGAAACCGTAGACAGACTGTCTACGGATGAAACGCACTATAGTATTACTAGAAAAAATCACACTTGGCGTTTTAGTTTTTTTTTTAACTTCAAACATCCAGCTAAACCGCGTTTGGTTTAGTTCCACGAATTTAAGTGGGTACCTACGTTTAGTTATTCCAGTGAGAAACTGTATAAGTTATGGAAACGGGGAGCAACGCCAGTTATTTTTACCGGCACATAATCGCCGAGTATGACCATAAATTAGTTCTATATTTGGTGGCACGTTGTTTTGCATACAGACAAGCCGTCTGCACATGCGTGCGACATCAATCTCAATTCCGAAATATTTTTCCGTCTGCAGCGCAATGAGGTGCGCTCGTGTCACAAGTGTCGTGTGAGATGCAAATTTTTCGTAATTCCCTTATAAAGCAGTGTCTTAAAAGGTAGTTTTTAATTAAAAATCTTGTTTTGTACAAAAATTTATTCGAAGTTTTAATTATTTAAATCAGTCTTGCGAATTTTTCGGGCTTCTCCTTGTGCTTTGGCTAGAATAGTGATTTAAAAACCAAAGATGTATGTGATTATTAATATATACGTTAAAATATAGAAGAGGTAGGTATATGTGTCCAATTAACATTATTACTAAGATGTTCACCTGCCAAATAACCAAGTTTTCCAGCAATATAATAATAGCTTTCTAGATCGATAGGTTGTGTGATTATTACCCACTTAGGTGCAGGATGGGGTAGGCCGTCATGTGAGTAGTTTCCACGTAACATCTTCGAGACGGATGGTCGGGGCTTACGCACCGGAATAATGTCTCGATTACTCTCCCACTGCGTCGCAAGTCATCAGCGACAAGCGACCAGCGATGATCCCCGCTGGCATAATGCTTTCAGTTGTACAAACATATATTTTTTCACATAGGCTGGTATTATAACGGGAACCGATACTCGTGCATAGATATCTTAGAGCTTAGAATGAAAGCAATTTGATTGGTTGAATCGCTTTTAAAGATAATCGATACGTAGTATAATACTGTAGACGAATACGGACCGCAGTTTACAACTTTTAAATATTTTATAATTTACAATACTTTTAGATTGGCAAGAATTTTCTAATGAAAGTGTTAATTCAATTCAATTGTGATTAGTATTATTCATTCACTATTCACTCAACTAAAATGTGGCTAGAGAGCCAACTTCTACATCCAAATAAGTAAGTTGAATAAATAAGTAAGTCATTGCAAGCCATAAAAGCTCCACAATGCTATTCGCTCGTGACTTGCGCCAGAACTTTATCAGCTGACTAGTGGGGCGACCGCGGCGAGGGGAAAATGATTGACGGCGTCGAGAAATTTCATTTTGCGGCTTGTTGAGGGCCTCTCCGAAGATTCGACGTTTCCACTGTCAAACCTGATTGCCTTCTCGAGTATCTTTGTGTTGTTGCTCTTATGTTACACTTCATTTCATCCATTTTGTGCTATTAACCACGAATGATCGGTCATTCGAGGATTTCATGCGGCGCGATGGTGAATTTTTTATGCGATTTCAACTCAAATGAATATTAAGTGGAGTGCTCACTTCGGATGCATACTTATTCCACTACGCTTCCATAAATTGTGAGATAAGTACTCGCTACTTTGTATTTGTTTAAGTTATGCGAATACAAACTTTCAAATACAAATATTCTTTGGGACCAACTTGTAAACAAATCCCGATACGACCTTTTTGTGCTCATTCAAATGTCATATAATTTTGCATACAATATTTTCTTAGGGCGAAATGAGAACAAGCCGGTGACAGGGGAATTTAATAATGACAAAATAATACAAGGTAAGTTTAAGGGCAGCCCTTTCTGCTGTCCGTCATACGGAGCGCTATTCATGCACATAATATTTCTGAGATATTTGCCGACCGCCTAACAACTGACTAATTTATTTACGCACAGCTATTTTTATCTTTATCCATAAAGATGAGCTGGACGTTTTAGTCACCTATACAATGCAGCGGCGAACACCTGCAAATATACTGGACGCACACTAATTCACGTGGACACACTACGTTTATTATTTTCCTGAACACTAACTATTGCTTCATAAAACCATTGAAATAATAATCGAATTGATTCAATACAATGGAAAGAGTTTCTCCGAGTTAATCGCAGACACGATGACAAATGCATATCGTTTCATCTCAGGCTCGGAGATTAATGTGCGAGAGAGGCCGAGCGCGCTAGACAAAACCTGCCGCCTGCGCGTACGCAACCAACAATTCACTAATTCGACCCGCGACTGCAACGTAAGCGCTCATACCACATCCATACTGCGCTTGTAAGCAATGCCGCTTATTATTTATCTGTCAACTAAACACAAATTGACAGACGCAAGTTAGGCGCCAAATAAACGGCATATTAGACCTTTTGTTGAGCCGTTTAGAGTCTCTATCTCTGTAACTCTATCGGCCATTAAGACGTTATTTAATTTCTTGGTGCGACCCGCAGAGACAATAATGACGTGATCTACATGTAAGAACTATAGTTTGATCTAAAATTAAGTGAGATGAAAGAGAATTTATATTTGATACAAAAAATATCACTAAAGTATCGAGCATTGTCTGAGTGCGGTGCTTTGTTGGGGACAGAACTATGTTAACACACGAGCATTCCGCTCGATTAACGTCATAAATGAGAGAAATGTCGGATCAAAAGAATAGCAGGTGTGCCCTATTATTGTAATTTGTCATTTGTTCTCTTAACGTCCTTTTGTCATTTTGTTCACCATAGCGCGCTTATTAACATTGTGCGCTGTTTTTTCTTCCATTTTGATGACTAATTTAAGGTGTCTCGATATAATTATCACGGCCTTACCATTCTGTAATGAACATTCTGTTGGCAAATGTGTCAATTAAGAGTAGTTTATAGCACATCACTGATGGTCTTTGGAAAATTGATAATTATAATTGCAAAGCTAAATACGGCGTTTTATTGGTATGTGTATAGGCATCCTTTCTATCTTATGTTTAATCACCTCATTGGTCTGCAGTTTACATGTATGGCTTAGGTCCGATATCACTTCTGAGGTGCTGAGTTTATTGCAAGCGTTAAGGAGGATGGTGGTCATTGTTGCCACTAACAGAGTTTTCGACCCTGCTTTTAGTTCAGATTAACGAAGGAATTTTCCATTATTCTGGGAATAATTCTTACTGAGACTGCATATCCGCATGTAGGTTTTGCTTCAGCCAAAAGTTGTTCTTAAAGATTTACTCTACCTGCAAGTTCAAAACTATTAAACTTTAAAAAACAAAATGTCACCACCTCTAAAATGATGTCACACAACAAAACAAAATAAAGAAAGAACTGACCTCACATCCTTTAATAAAGTAATATTATTATGATATAGGTATCCTTAAGCAATAAAAAACAACGACTGATATATTGTTATTAGCTTGGTTCAAATCGTTTTATTATTGTTTCCCAAATGAAACAAACTTTTGGGACCGTTAACTGAATAACAATGACCAAATATAATCCAAATCTAAACGCCACAGCTTAGCTGACGGAATATAAATGTGAGGCCTGCGCCTGCGCCTTGTGAACCGACGACGTGAGGCGTCGTTATTAACACAAGCCTGCATTAATGAACACATAAATATTATACTTTCACATACCTACATACAAACACGGTACTGTCTAACGTACAAGCGGATCCGTGAACAGCTCGCCATCACGTATTCGCATTCAGCCGAATTATTTCGAAACCATAATTCGTTTACAACTGTTACATTTTTATGTGCATGGCGTAAAAATTCTCGACGGGCGGAGCCGCACTTATACCTTATTAGTGACGTTTTATCGTTTAAAATTATACAATTTCATCTATATGGCGTATGTTTTATTGAAATCGAGATAATTAATCGACAATTACGATGCTGGACGTTATAACGCGAGGTATACCGCTGTGCGCGCTGCCCGCCGACGCTGCTTAGGAACTAAATGTTGCTTATAAATCGAGCCCCCGCTTCCAGCGCGCTCACTCGCTACACAAATATTGACATTTATGCACATATTGCTCCATATACGTTTTTTATGATTGTAAAATATGAAGCTAGAGCGCTACGTTTGTTCGACTCTTTAGGTCGATACACTCCGTAAATAGTCATAAACATTAGCATAATTGAATGTTTCTTGTTGTAAATACAAATTATCTGGATGTTTAGTTAAAAGATGTCTTTGTTTATGTTGCATAGTATATTTAAATGACAGGAGATTCTCGAATACGTATTCAATATTGGAGATAGTCGTAGTGCAGTAAAGTTGTCTACCTATGCACCTATATTATTCCCAAAGCTATTGACACTACTGCTGCCCTAATTATATTTTTCCAAATTAAAAGAAGCCTAAGTTACTCCTTAAAACATCAGCTATCTACCAGTGAAATTCCTGTCAAAATCGGTACAGCCGTTTCGGGGATTAGCTCGAAATAACAGAAAGACAGACAAATATTTAAAAAATTGTTTATTATTATAAGTACCGTGTATACTGTATACTTTCAAATAGTAAAAATTTGTTAAATTGATACTACAAACAGACACATCAATTTTATTTATATGTATAGATAATATAATTTGTTAACGGGCACAATTAAGCCTTTTTATACCAATAATGTCCAGTATAAAACTCGTTCACAAGATACATGCGTTTCTAGAGCACAAAAAAGAATTGTACAGAGCGTATGTCATTAGCTGTTAACATTTCTGATGGCAAATATTTGCCACAAATGAGCTTATCTGTGTGGAGATAACATCGATTGAGTTCGTGACTGTGTATCGTCATCTACTCGTCAATACTCGTCATGCAGTGTTTCCTGGAAGCGGCAGTTTCCCACGTGGTGGGCGGCGCGGGCGGCGTGTGCCGAGCGCACACCGATCTGATAACATCCCTCTAGACAACATCCAGTCGCTTTATCTGCAGACGTGGAATCAATTCAGCTCGCAGAATTATCGCAGCACTGCCTTTGCCTAATTGGACATTTCCTTGTATGCCCTGTACCTTTGATACAGCATTTTAATTTACTCACCGACATTTTATTGAACAGGAAATATATAAAACGCTAAATATAAACACGAAGATATGTTTATGGAAACTATTGTCGCGTTTTTAAAATGACGCGACGGTATAACAACAGAAATATAAAAGTCTTTATATCACAATTAATCACCACTTAGTGGAAGCTGAATATTTTGTGTTTTAGTGTTGAAGTGTGAACTGTAAGATGAGGGCAATAAGGTATTGTTTTGTGGACGGACGATCGTGTCATATGCGGTAGCAGGAAATACCGCAGTGGAGTCGTGTCAACAAAAAATCTAAAAGCTCGCATTATGCTGTTAGCTGCGATTTAACACATTTCATATTTGAGGCGACTGCTTTTGTCTTAGGCACTTAATTTTATCACATAATTTATAGAGCAGCTTAACGTACAGACTTAGAACATGTATTCGAGTGCCAGGATTAATCGACACTATTAAGTACTTTTTAAGCCTATTGTTTTTAAATGATATTTCGGGATTTAATGAGATCCCTTCTGTTACAGAGTTATACGATCTATTAATATTCATTTATTTTATAGAAATTGTACCTAATTATTATTTCTAGACTACAGCACATGATAATAATTTGTTTGTAGATACAGCAGCTACAACTACCAACATGTAGTTATTAATCGGTATGTGTGACGCACTTAATGCATTGAAATATTGATAGACAGGCAGCCAGCAATATTTGACGTATTACTAAATCCATAATAACAAAGAAATTTAATGGATACTCTATAAAATATTTATGAAAGTACCTGTAAAGTATCTGTATCTTATCAATAACTATGCATTTGAAATAGTGCTAGTAACAAACAAGAGACAACATGACATTTACAAACTGAATAGAACATGTTATAACAATGTTGACGTGCGTCGCATTAAAAATGTACCTATAAAGGCGGTCACCTTTAATATTTATCATTTAACTGACTCGTCATTTGTATGACTAAGAAATTCTATTATTTGATACTAATTAGGGTGTAGATGCTAACAATGTTGCTATCTTATTGATAACTGATGCCCGCGACTTCATCCGCATCGCTCTCGGTAAAAGTGTAGCTTTCCATCAGTGAACTAATTTTTGAATCAGTAACTCCAGAGTCCAGAGAGTCCTAAGCGACGAGCATATTCCGATAAACTGGGCACAAATCTAGACTCCAGGCTGCATATCACGTCTCATGTACCTATAATGACTGATATACCTAAAGGTAGTTCTCCATGTAATGTGACATTCAGGGTCCTACGAGTATCTTATCAACCGTGTTGCAATTGCAAATATAGGCGTTTCAGACACTGCTCAGTACACGTAAAAGATATTTGTCTTGACAATAATTTATGATAGCCTACTTCATGATGAAAAATCTTTAACATCAGCAGCATAGCAGCAACAGTCTGGATTTCTGCCCGGTATATGGCGACATTGGCATATCGCTGTATGCTGCTGATGTTAAAACTTTTTCAACACTGTTGATAGGATAGGACCCTGAATGTCACATCACATAGAGAACTACCCTTAGGTATATCAGTCATTGGCATAGAGTGATAAGTGTTGCCATATATGGCAACAAAAAGTCGCAGAAAAAACAGCTCATCATACCTGAAACGCAATTTGTTCATATAATTGCACTACCTTACTCAAGTATCTTTACATTTTATTTACCGTTTTAACAATGTTGATCATACATAAATTGATGTGTAGAATGCTATAAAGGGTACGTAGGTATTAGCTTTAAAAAAAAAAAAATAGTTGTTCAGACAGAAAGTTCATTATTTCTGTTATTGCATAATCCTCGTGGCTACAAATCTTTATTTTATCAGCTGTTAACTAACAGTTAACTAAAGCTGCTTCATTATAACATTATAATTTGCAGTTTGGTACTTTTCTCATCAATATTGAACTTTTCATTATATTTTTGCTTTATAGATTCAGATTCATCAGGATTTTTTCAGTAGTAATCCGGAGCCTGGATTTCTGCTCGTTAATGAAAATGTTGGATTGCCTCTTATTACATGGGACTGAAACGTATGTGGCGAAATGTAGGCGTACAGTAATCACCTCTACCTACCCTTTCGTTCGGGAAATACAGGCGTGATATTATGTCCTTTTTTGGGAAGAGCTAATAGTAAGGACTACAGGTGTACCTATTTATTATGTCATTATTTTTTTTACTTTCTCATCTGATCAACACCAAACTATTCGCAATAATTAACATCTCCTAATTACGTTACAAAAGAAATATTTTAGCATCACCGGAATTAATGAAGGGCGCATGAAATACCTACATGACTGGTGTGTCTCTAATGATGATAAATTATAGTTTAAAACATGGCTATTCAAGGTGTCCTAATAAATTAATCTTACTTCTGTCGCACTACACTCGAACGGCAATTAAACTGTCGAGCAGAATTACCACACAATGTGTCGAGTATATCATGAGATGACGTCTGTGGGGCATGCTGCGGGCTGAGAACTAACCATCCGTCATACACAAGTATTCTGCACTATTCACAGGATGTTTCATGATATGGAAAAGCTGTTGGGAATCAGAGATTTGTGGGTACGTATACAGAGTGAAATTTTATTTTTAATCCTCGTAAGGGGTCATTGTACTCATCTATGTATTTTGAACTCTTTATGAACAACAAAAAAACAGCTGTTCCCTACATTTATGTTCGCATAGATCGACAAAATGTAGGAAACATCTGATTTTTTTTTCGCGATTTCAATTATTATCCCTTGTGAAAATTTCACCCTGTATATACATATATAACAGGTGTATTTGGAAAATGGAGCAGCACAGGGATAAAAATACGACGGTTTTTCCTGAATTAAGACTATGTATGTTTTCCAAAAGAAAATGTGTGGTTTTGAACAAAAATACCTAAGGTAAGTATCAATAATTTTAATTACAGATACTTTGCACTATAGTAATGTCAATGTAAAGCAGTAAACGGCTTCCGGCTGAAACGATGATGAGTATTAATAAATGACATGAACTACATTTACTTAACATTCCCTAACACAAATCAGGCCATAGGAACCAACCCTTGTTATTTTCAAAACCGCTTGTAATATTTCCAGCTACTACAATGCTCCTTCGTAATTACAACAGCTGAAATTTATAACCGTATTCCGCATTTCGCCATTTTCAAACATAGGAATTCGTTTAAAATTGCTTCAGCCACCTACAAGATTCCTGGGGCTGAAATATGTTATTTGCTTCATGCCGCCAACAATTCATGATGCATCTGATATATTTTAAAACATTAGCATATTTAAGTATTAGTCATAATATTTAAAATCTGCTGAAATTATAATGGGCTACTGATTGACATGTGTGACGAGTTATTTTTAAATACCAGCTCAGAAATATCTAGTTACTGTTTTCGTCAGTTAAATATGATGGTATCTACTGATAGTTCCACCTGCAAAACAGATAAAAGTACGGTTCTTAACGTTACTTACGAAACGTATCACAATCCATCACTAGCGATGCAATCTTTATTTTTTCCCTCACGCTTCATAATGTACTGTTCTCCGACTATTACTGATAAAAGCTTCAATGATAAGTATCGCTTCAGTTAGCATACAATACGTCATAGATCAGCCTGTACCGTGTGCGGGCGCCGACTGCGCGCGCGCACTTCTATGACAGCGGTTATGAAGCCGCGACGGAATGCGTTTAATGAGCACTGTACTAACTTATACACAACACGTTCATTTACGCTTTTTGGAATTTCATTCACTCCCCCTCGTTTGTTATGAAAAAGAAAGCGTTAAATTAATTAGCGGCAGCACGCCTGCGCAATGATCTACGACCACTGGAAGATTTATACGAGCCACTGACTCTATAGTATTATCTTTGTAATTATTTATTATAGCATTAGTGTTTCGTGTGTTGTATGCTTACGTTTTCATAGCTGAAAAATATATGTTAATATGAATGATAAACAAATTGTAGTTTCATCAACCTGTCTGTTAAACAAATCGAGCCAGATGCATGTATAGTCGCCCATAATACTATTAAAGTGTAATCCATAACAAGAAAAACTTCTCTGATCGAACTATACATAAAAAACGTAATGGCAATAAGAAAATCCGTTTTTGATGCCTGAAGCATATCACGAAATAAGAAATAAAATACAAATAAAATAGTCACAGTGTCTTACCGAATACTAAATCATTTCTAACACATTCCGTTTTGAATTTAGACTAGAAAAAGATCTTGCCATGTGAGTAAAATAAAAATCTTTATGATAATACCTCTACCTGAGTTCGGTTCAGATTCATAATAAAATGATGTTCATGCATTTGTAATGTCGGTAATATGATTTTAAAAATGTCACGTGGACGACAAGGAGGACCCAATCTGTCAGATATTCAACACAAACATAATACAATTTCATTACTCACCATGTTACTAGACACGTCAAGATGGTTTCTGCGAATATTTGTTTACACCTCGCCGGACCTAGCCCCCAAGTATTTATTTCGACATGAGTTAAGATAAGAGCTTTTAGTGAAACACACAAAAAATATTTTTTATAAAAACATAAAATGACCTCGTTATGCTTGTAAAAATATTATCATTCGATCGTCCTCAACCAAATTTACAGCTTTTTGGTTGTAAAATGTGATAAAGCTTATTAAAAATATTTTACTTCTTTGCGTAAGTATAAGTTACACATGTTTTAACAGACCGGAGGAGCTCGTGGCTAAGTAATAACAGCCGCTCGGGCCGATCCATCAGGTTAAGCTACGTTTGCCGGGGTTGGTCCGTGGATGGGTGACCATTTTCACATATCGAGAATCCTCCGTGCCTCGGAAAGCACGTTAAGCCGTTGGTGCCGGCTGTCATTTGTGGATCTTTGACAGTCGTTACGAGTCATCAGAAGCACGAAAGTCTGACAACTAGTCTAACCAAGGGGTATCGTATTACCCAGTTACTGGGTTGTGGAGGTCAGATAGGCAGTCGCTCCATGTAAAATACTGGTATTCAGCTGCATCCGACTGTTCATCATCCGACTGACATCCGATGTTAGACTGGAAACCGACCCCAAAATAGTTGGGAAAAGGCTAGGCAGATGATGATGTTTTAACAGACCGGCTATGCCTTTTGCTCTTTCTACCTATCAATTAAAATTTTCAGTGACCGATAAAATGATTTACAGATGGGATGTTGAAAAAGTCGACACAGTTCTATTCTAGCATACCTACAGAGACTACCGACTGAATTGATTAATTTCACTCGCAGCGCTACATGTGAGCTTTAATCAAAATTTCATTTTAAAGTCACAAATCATTGGATATTTCCATTTATATTTCCAGCGCAGTTAAATATTAAAGTCGGTTTAACAAGCTGTGAGGCTCTCAATTATGCATTCGCAACATCTATTCAATGCTGTATCTACTGAATTTGGCAGATAAACAACAGACATTCATGTTACATAAACAACCTGCATATTACATAATTATAGCTGTTGTTTTTACGCAAATTCGGGATTGGTAGAAAATCTGAATATTATGTCACCTACAAGTGCTAACGCAATTCATAGAAATTGAGTAAGGGAAAGTTGTTACGATGTACTTGTTAATCCAAATTCACCACTAGTTTGCGGATGAAGTAATTGTTGACAATCGTGTGGAGTGAACTCTGCATAAATGTTGAATCACGAGGTTTATGTTTTTCTCGAGACGTTCCTCATCATCTGCCTAGCCGACCCCCAACTTGGTTGTGAAAGACAACCAAGTTGGGTCGGCTTCCAGTCTAACCGGATGCAGCTGAATACCAGTATTTTACATGGAACGACTGCCTATCTGACCTCCACAACCCAGTAACTGAGTAATACGATACCCCTTGGCAAGACTGGTTGTCAGATTTTCGGGCTTCTGACGACCCGTAACGACTGCCAAAGATCCACAAATGACAGCCGGGAACAACGGCTTAACGTGCTTTCCGAGACACGGAGGAGTCTCGATATGTAAAGATGGTCATCCATCCACGGACCAGCCCCGGCAAGCGTAGCTTAATCTGATGGATCGACCCGTGCAGCAGTTATTATTTAGGCAAGAGCTCCTCCGAATAAATTAATATTTGTCAATCAAAAATTCATGTCAACCCAATGGTGTTATCAAGAAAACGTTTTCCGTCTTCGGCCTGTTGTGCAGAGGACTTTGATCTATTGAATACTCGAGAGCGATACAGTTAGCAGTTTATTTTTGGGAACAGACCCGTAACCAAACGATTGTTATTCGTATTACAATACTCGTACTGAATACAAAACAAGTAATTTTTATGTAAAACCTTAGATATTCAAATATGCATGGTTGGAGATTCTAGATAAATACTTTTAACGAGCCAATAGGTGATCAGTGACGTCATGAGTCATGCTGTAACTTTATTAAAATATATCATAGTGTATCTACTTAGATTTTATTGGTCCTTGATAATCAATCAAATGGCAATGTTATTCACCATTTACGTCACCCAGTTGATTGTATGGCAAGATTTACATATTTCTTTCATACATACATCCATACATAAACTCACCCATTTTTCCATTGGAGGTAGGCAGAAACTTCAGAGCGCCACCTGACACGATAAACATACTTCAATTCAGAATAGATAATAATAAAAATTTGCTTGTCCTTCACTGGAAACTTGGCTTAAGTACCAGAAGCTTTCATAACCTATGTGTTTTTATTCACGAGATGAAAAGATTGTTGCCACAAGTAAGTTGTTGCTTCAGGCTTTGTAAGTATGTTCACGCATACTTTCTTACAAATCCTGAGTTTTTCTAAAGCTCGCTGTACCAAGGTACCAATATAGGTTCTTTTGTTATGATTTTCTTGTGTGTTTTTTTTTTTTTGTTTTTTTCTTTCTTGTAGTGGACATTATTAAATTGATTATTTTAATGTATTTTGTTAACGTAAAATTTTGTTAACTTTGACGAACCTGACTTTAATATTTGTATGTCAACAATGACAAAGCATAGTGCAACATTTATCTATTTAAGACCTTGACATGTATGATTAATGTATATATGTTCTTCACCTATGTTTCACAAATAAATAATTCTGATTCTGATTCTGATTCTAACCTAACGTAGACGTACGTTGCAGAGATACTTTCTTACTAGCTTTATTTGTTATCCAGCTACTACAGAAACATAAATAATATGATATTCTATTTTAAATTTCGCATGAAAATTTCCCATCTCTGTAGAGGTAGAGGCTCTCGATAACAGTTCGAGACAAAGTATTCACACGCACATGTTCGACATGAATAAATGTTCTCATAGCGTCGATGTAGACAAATTATGTGCAATATCAATACGTTATGACGCAAACAAGGATATTGTTGTAGATGGAGCAGTGCCCGCTGCCCGCAGCGCACGTACCTCCATCTACGTCTAGAATGCTAATCACGTTACCATTTCGTCCGAACACATCCACGATCAAATTGACTCCGTGACAATGTAACGAGACCTCCCTCCCCCCTCTCGCACACAGTACCGAACCCACCATAGCGTACGACCAAGGAGCCTCCACAGCTCAGCACTATATGGATGCTCTGTACGTAGGCCTGCGCCCGAGTTTACATGACACGCACTAGTTTTATTACCCTCATGTTTCTAAATGGCCCTCATTTCGTTTCAAACAAATTATTTATATTTTACTACATGGACAGATCGTTTCCCAATCAACTGTTGACCTAAAAAGCATTTGTGTAACGCAGTCAAGCGTTGACAAATTATGTAGACGGCATCGATGCGCCCGCGCCGCGAATTGTCATACAGAGGACGCGCGCACGCACATGCGTAATATTAACACATTACTAAAATGGTTTACAGATTAGGTACAAGCTGCCTTCAAAAATAGTGATGACGAAATCTAAGGCGATGATATTGAATACAATACGCTTATCGTCAAATGCCCTATAAAATGACAATTTAAAACAATTAACATTCATTGAATTAGTAATTTTTTTATTTTATTAATTAAATTGTAAACAATGACTTTAAAATTTATGAAACTAAGCTATTTTACATTAAAATACCTTAAATAGCACAAGCACCCGTGTTTGTGTCATATCCAACTTGGTTTAAAACAATGAGGCTATCCACAAAAGGAGCATTGAATTTATCTGCCCACGCGAAGCCCAGTGAACCTCATCAATATCAATTAAATTAATAAAATGGTTATAAAATGTTCCAATGACAATAAATATCCACTATTATTGGTCGTACTGTAATTCGAATCTAATTGATTGTTTACTTCAAATAGCTCCAAAACAATGAAGTGAATCATACCATGCACAGGGTGTGCTCTAAACACGAATCTTCAGGAATAAATAAATCTTGAAATATATTTCACGCCTGCTCTAATCTGTAATGAAGTCATTAAGCAAAAGAATAACCTATGAAATGTTCATGAAATAAAAATCACTCGTGAAATAAATGTATTATTAAGAGGCAAAGAGTCATATATTATGAGAAAACACAATAGATTTGTTAAAGCACTCTGTGGTTGTGCTATTTTTTTTGTTGTAATTTATTACAATTCACAATATGGCCGATTTCAGAGGCGATGACTGAAACCATTAGCGCTTAATATATTCTAGTATACGACACTGCCAGAACGTTTCAAGACGACCGCAAAAACGGGTGTCACCTTTAATTTCATCATTCACAAATAATTATAAATATGTTTGGATCCACAAGAACAATGTAAACATATCAACAAAAGTAAACTATCACGAAGGTATGACAAAGGTCACAAAATAAATAAACTAGTAATATTTGTTGTGTCACTTGTGTATTTGGACACTCTGTTGTGTCCGGGAGTTGCCTGCGCCGGCGCAGCTGTTAAGATGTTGATTTACGTGGGTATAGAGCGCGGCCAATTATCTTATTAGTGGCCAATTTATCGTTCGTCACATTAACATATGGATGAGACATGTTAGAGGGACCCAGCTTACAATAGAAAACTTATTCCGTCAATACAACTCGACCCTAGAGCTTTGAATAATATATTTTGTATTATCGTTTTATAAAATGAGAGAGCGCTTTATTTAACCATATTATTTCAGTTTTATATCACTTATGTTGCTAGAATTTTTAAACAAACAAAATGCGATCAAGTCATATCTGTACCTGCGTACTTAGCAACCGCACCTTGTAATTTTCATTTAAATAGGGTGACCTAAAAGCATCGAGTGCTCGACCTAATTATTATCAGCGTTGATCGTCAAATAAAAATAATATGTAATGTTGGCAGCGGGTAAGTTGGAGTGGCTGGTTCCGTCCCGTGATGGGTATCACCAATAATTCGCTTATTCGACTATCTGCGGGTCAATATTTTCTCATGAAGCGCGACGTTTTGTCACACAAAATAACGTGTTTTATCGCCCAACGCTGCTCGCTAAATGTTTTACGGCAATAACAATAAAGAAAAACAAAAGCATATTGTCTCCTCTTCCCGTGCATATTTTCTTTCGAAAAAGAATGACATTGGTGCTGTTTTATTAATATTTATTCGTCGTGTTCAAAATACTTCAGCCACTCGAATACCACCTCGAGTATTTAGTACCAATTTATTAACGGGATTTCCATGGCTGCTCATGGTGTCTGCGGCGATAAACTCTGTCAATACGCTGGGGTCTGAACATACCTGACTTATCTGGTAAAGTTTCACTTCGTTAACTCGACCTGAAAGTCTATTTTCCTTCTGAACTTTAGGAAGTAACCAACAGTAGATACACTAAGATAGTGTTGAGCACCTACTTACTTAACAGTAGTTTGCAAAGTTTACTTATTAGCAGAGTGTATTTAAAAAATATTGTAGTATTTATATGAGCTAAGTGGCAGTAATTCCGCGAAGTCATATGTTACTAATAATAATTTCATATCGTTGCGGAGCGGGCGCGCAGTGACCGTAATGCGCGGAACAAATGGCCCTCTGTGCACTTCTGTGAACCTTTCCATTTGTGCCGCGCCGACCACTAGCAACACGCCTTATTTACTCATAACACACTAAATAATTCCATATTACTACATTCAAACATTGACTCCACAGGGACCGAATTACGTAACCAGTTTTTATTGTATTACTATATTTACATACAATAGGTACATACTTTGTGCGTAATTTATTTATTCATATCTTTCAAAAGCCAATAGACGATTTAATTATCGGTCGATTGGCAAATAAATAGTTTAATCATATAAAACAATAAGAAATATTCATTAATTCAATCGACTGGCAATGAT
Source organism: Lithophane socia (assembly GCA_947522985.1). Taxonomy (NCBI): domain Eukaryota; kingdom Metazoa; phylum Arthropoda; class Insecta; order Lepidoptera; family Noctuidae; genus Lithophane; species Lithophane socia. The sequence goes on along the minus strand of OX383256.1, from coordinate 10,141,418 downwards.
AGAGCGTCAAACAATATGGAAATTTAATAAAACTTTGACCATACGTATTTACATAATTTGGGAGCATTAAACGCACGTACACGAAATTTAAAGGAAGAATATCATAACTGTTTCAATGAAATATGACCGAAATATGTTTGATATTCAAATAGCCGAGGGAGCTTCCGCTGGGAACGCAGTGGGCTGAGCGGCCGCTCGCAGAGACGTCCGCGGACTCTCACAAATACTCGTATTTTACGGCTACAACCGAACTGAATAATAACACGCTACATTAGTTTCCCATTATGCCTTCGAGACAATAAAATTTGCCCAATTTTACGATCACATTAATAATTTTATGAATGGAAGCAAACGGTTTAAATCTTTAAATGCGATGAAATGAATAAAATGCGTTTCCGACGAGGCGATGGAGGTCGTCTCCTTGTAAATTAAAGGTGTTAAAAAGTAATAAGGTGTTCGGGTATATTCCTACCGCGTTGTTATACAGTGAGAGGTTATGGTGTCGGGGGTGATGTAAAGGGGTAACGTACGACGCGCGCCGGGACGCGGGCGACGGAAGGCGGTCGGTTCCCAGGGTATCACTTGCACGAACACCGGACGCTGTCCGCTCGCTAGGACGTACCTCTACACAGTTTCACTCAATACATTATCGTACTTATCGATTTAACAATTTTTTTTTTTTTTTTTTATAGGTCGATGAATTTTAATTAAATTACATAAACTTAAAGTAAGATAGGTACTTCAATCTACTGTTCGTTTCATATATATTTTATAACTGGGTACACAGAGATAAATAATATCCTTTTCACTAGAAACATTTACTTACTTGATTAATAATGTTACTGAAAAGTAAAAATACGATACCTATCAATATTTTATAATCGAAAAACATTCGATTACAAAATATCGATATCGCCCTTCACTGGCTCATCGCGGTGAACTATAAGGATGTGCAACTGAAGTATACGTCTCTATCAAGTTACGCGAAATGTAACCACAAAATCAGCGGCGGCCGCAAAACAACGGAAGCCACTGCCGAGGGGCCCTACTCTCTCACGTACCTGTGACTTATTAACATACACTCAGAAATCACAACGTCTACAATCTGACAGGCCATAAACTATTCAAGTTTCTATTACAAATACTTATAAGCATCCATTATTCACCCCTCCTGTCAAACTTACTTACAGATATTTTTATTTTATTGCAGTTTATAAATTGAATCCATTCTTGCATAAAACAAACACTAATTCAGTATCTGAGCCAAATTGCAGTCATAAAAGTGAAGACCATTTATAGCATTATTCGAAGGCATATCGAAACCGTGCTTTCTATACCGAATTACACTGCAGTGCAGTGGAATTGACCTACGAGAGGGGTGTTAGAAATTAGTACAAAAGCAATCGCTTTTAGTAACTAACAATATTGTTTGTATGATTCCACGTTTATTAGAGAATGTTTTGGAAAATATGTCGAAAAAATCTACATCACTTTTGATTTTCTGCGAATAAACCCAGGTTTTGATTTATATAACCGGAAAAAACTCTATAAAATATTTGCCAGAAACAAAACGTATGTTCATAATATCCATTAGGCGACATAACATTTTCGCGCTCCCAATCGCAAATTCGCAATGCAATATCCTATCGAAATGTTTACCCACCTTTTTGGCTCCAAGTGTATGTGAGGAGTTATAGGTTTCATTTGCGGGCGATAGACGACAATTTTCAATTTTCTTGCGCGTGCGTCCCATTTGAATATTTTAATTTGGGGGGCGGCGCGACTATTTCAATTTATTTTATGAGTCCCGAACCCAGAAGGGGTTCGCGCGACGCTCTCACCGTTTCAGATTAGTAAATATTTGATAGCTTTATTGCTCGACCTGATATATTTATATATGCTTTTAAAATAAAGTTGGCTTAGAACTGTTTATCTGTGAGCCCTATAGGAATTTATTGGTTTGTTCAAGGAAGAATTTTGGGAGTGATGAATTAAATGCCTTGTTTGATTTTAAGATTTATTAGCAAATAGGTACGTATTAAAGGTCTTCAGTTTCCTGAAATAGAATTTAAATACCTGCAAGATTCTGTATATTTAATCTTCTGAAAAGACTGTTCAGTGTTTGTACATCCATACTATCCATACTAATCCATACTTCCATACTAATATTATAAATTCGAAAGTAACTCTGTTTGTCTGTCTGTATGTCACCTTTTCACGCCTAAACCACTGAAGGGATTTCGATAAAATTTGGCAAGGAGATAGATGGCATGGCCGGGCGAAGCCGCGTGCGGAAGCTAGCAGAATATACGAGTCAGTTTATAGTCATTCGCCTATAGAATCAAATTATTCGCCTTGTTGATCATTAAAGGATTAATAGTTGGCCGTTTGATTGCAGCAGTCTAACATAATGTATAGGTGTGTATATGTGCGAATGTGTGCACCGCGGGCCGCCAGTGCAGGGGCTGAGCCGCCGTGTTTAACCTCACATAGCTATGTTCCATCTAATAGAATTGCGAGCTCGTTATCTGCTCAGATTAAAATATTCAGTATTTGAGTGATTTCACGTGCGAGTGAGCGGCAAAGGGTTGACTAGTCGTTTCACCCGCTTTGAACACTGTGGGGAAAGCCGCGCGGGGTTACGAGCCTACCTACCTATTTTGCATATGAGGAAGTGTCGTTCTGAAGTAACTACCTACTACAGATATCAATTTAACAGTTTAACGTTAATAATAAATGATTTAATTCACTTGATTAATTCTTTAATTACAGTTGAATTATGAACGCACTCAAATGTCACGAGATATCGTTAACCCAATTATCGAAGGTGAAAATAATTGGGAATATTTAATAGGCGCGGGCGTTGCATCAAACGGCAATGATGCCGCAACACTCGCACAAACAAATGAATTGTCGATTTTCACTGGCTTTTTCCGGCGTCTGGCTCCATGAATAATTCCATTTATATAATGGCATCGACCGCATCAAATATTTCATTCTGAGTTTTGCATATTTAATAGTGACAAAAACAATGTCCGGGGATATTTTACAGGATATACGAACCGCTCGTTTCCTTTGCAAATGTCATTTGTTTTCCATAATAAATCAATTATTTTAATCGGAAAGCTTTTAAGTCAATCGTTACAGTAGGTACTATTTGTTACACTGTTTTCTGCAGTAAAAGGTAGAAAGCATGGCTTGTATATCCACGTTTTTCCATCTGAATGTGAATGGGTGTGTCATGGCAATCCTATATAAACAAGCGGATGCTGTCGACAGTTAAATATTGCACTCCACCCATGAAGATCTAATTTTATGAGTGAAATTAGTTATTCACCTGTTGTTGCCATTTATTATAGAGAGCACAATGCGAGCGGCAGCGAAGCGAGCCGCCCGCCTGCCGCACCCACCATTATTTGCGGATAACTACATCAAAATCGGTCCGCGTGGGCCACATCCCGGCAACACCGTCGTAGTACCGCGTGGCGGACACTAGGTACACAGAACATTACGTCTTCCTCACTTCCACTATTTATTGCTCCGTCATGCCATCCAAACTTTACTAACTGCGTAAAGCGTGCTTAATTTGAACATTCAGTGATTGGATAATAGGCAGATAAGTTTTGAAAAAAAAAGCATCTCTCCATCGCATCAATTTAGATTTTCGTTTTAGCTTAGATGGGTAAGTTTTTATAATTTTTGAAGTGGTCGATTGGTTTCGTCCATATAATTCGTGGGGTACGTGACCATCATTTTTTTTTATTGTATAGATAGTACGATAGCGCAACGATCCCGCTGCGTGATGATATTCCATTCAAACAGGTTCACTATTTGAGATCGATTTTGGTCATCATCGTCACGTACTTAATGGTAGTTAGTGGACACCTCATATAATGCGGTCTACCACACTAAAAGTTTGGATTCTAATACAATATCAGAATGCAGGTATCTACCACGAAGTAATCTACGATCTAGTTAACTGCACAAATAGTAATGTAATAAAATAAAAGAGATGTTGGTGTTATTGTCTCAGACAAGTTTAATCTTTAATTTAACCGTCGACATATAATCGAACCGCAGGCGATACCCATCCGTGACTAATCGATTACACCGCGCTACTGGGCAGCCCGCGCTTCACTCATAAACCATTCTTAAAAACCTTCACAAACAATAACTAACTCTAACTTAACACAATAAGAACCTCTTTCACCTATCAACTTTCAGAATTATATTATCCATAGTGAACAAGCAATTATAATTTTGCTCTTAAGCTATCGATACCTGATAATTTACAATTAAAAGTAGGATATAAATCGTGTTGAACAAATCGTTTTATGTTGTTATGACGCTGGATGAGTGCAAATCGAAAAATTATCATTATTTTTCACTGTGGCTGTACCACATAGCGCATCGTTTGTGGTGACTGTAAATGAATAAGCCTAGTCGTTCATTGCGATTTTTTATCAGATGTTTAATTCTACATGCCATACTTCACAGCAGTAAAGAGGATGCTTTGTTTTTTGTGTATCACAGTTGGTAATAATATGAATCACACCAGATTTTTTCTTTATCTGAGGGTATCGGAGCTGAGTTGTGTTTTCCGAGAAGAGTAGACGATCGTCAGGAGCCGCGGCAGTCCGCGGCACAGTAGCACGTACCCCGATGGGCGACAATTTGACGGACGGATCGAATACAGCCAATAACTTGAGCACAATGAGTCTAAATGCCGAACTGTCTCGCATCGCCACTACGCGTGACCATTAGTGCACCTCCTGAACAATCTTGATGCTTTGAGCATTCGAATAGGAAGATTTGGTTTAAATTAAGGCTTTGCGATGCTTTTTTGTATTCTGTTGCATTTAGGTGCACAACATGCCTGGTAATTTCCAATAAGGGAAAACAATACGTTAAATAATCTGTATAGTCAATGTAGACGAGAGGGACTATGATATATTGAAACGTGTTTAATTGAAATGTCGTTATAAACTGTAAACCGATTTATTTACCCATATCAGCATCAGGGTATTGAACTCAAACATTTCAAAATTAAATTCTAAACCTAGTCAAGTATCAATTTCACTAGATCACGGTTTGTGTATTGGTAGCTAAAGAAAGGTTATTATTTTCTGAACTATGGTCATTAAAATTTCTGATTAACAACGTTTGATCCGTGTCGATAAGATGACGCTGCAAGTCCTCCTCATATTGTCCTTTTTCCTCGAGCCGTAACTAAATGTTTATACATTTTTTATTCCTTATAGGTAGATATTAAAATATTATGCCCTTAAATATCAGGAATGCATCGACACTTCTTTTATTTCACTCACTTTAATAACTTTTTAAATTATACTTTTTGTGTGGTGGACGAATTTTTGGAAAATATATTTTTTATGATGCAGGTGCAAGATATGATGGTAGATGTAACCGATTAGCCAAGAAGATGGAATAAGGTTGGTAAGTACATACAAAATGACATACCTACTTACTATTTTTGTGTACCTATATTTTTTTAATGCTCTAGAATAGTAGAAATCATCAAGCATCTATAAAAATCAACAGAAAATGAAAAAGTGAAAATACAAATTGTGGTTCCACAAAAAGTTTATGTAGGTATACATAAATTAGTTAGAAAATAAAAAATATGTTTTGAACTTTACACAAATATTAATCAAAACCATTTTGTCCATTTCAATACGGATAAAATGACATGATATGTTAGGAACCCACTGTTGTGTCATTTTGTAGGTAAATACTACGCGAAATGGACACCTTCTTGTTTAGACTCATATCTAGTGCACAAATAAATCTTTTTCGTTGCTGGGATAGAACAACGCGATCAGCATGAAACTGATTGATGTGCTAAAGTTTTGAAAACTTGCTCATAGACACTCAATCTTGTGATGTGAACGTAAAATACCGATATGCGATATATTGGCACGAACTTGTTAGGTATTAGGTACCTAACAATTACCATCATTATAAAAAGTGACCGTCTGTCATCATCATCAGCGCTACGCTCGCTGTCACTGGGTCAGCGGACTGCTCTACAGAGGACCTAGACAAAGTAACATTCTATCAGCGATAACGATGATGGAAAAGGCAAAAACGTATAGGACTGACATAAGCTATCGAAAAGCTTATGTCAATCCTGTTGAAAGTCGATGTAGAAATACGAAACTCTTTCGAAGCGATTGTCACTTGTCTAGGCCCTCAGGACGTTAGCATGTTTTGGTATATTTATGAGCTATTTTACATAATAATGGGTACTAAATATGTAGCCCTAGGTATGTCGCCTTTAATCGATCCTTTAATAAGTAAACTTTAGAACCACGAAGAAGTATAGGTACAGGCTGTAAACATACAAGTTTACTCGCTCATATTTGTATAATTTCCTACTAAATATAGGTATTAAATTACATAGTAGGTATTCAACCGGATGACATTCGCTGTCGACAACTTGGCCAGTCTTGTTGATTCTTATCAGGCGATAATATGTATCCAAATTACTGCAGCGGAATCCGAGTGATGTAGCCATAATATGAATAGGTAGGTAGGAACATTAAGAGCGGTCCACATATCGTGTTTGTGCGTTTAGGGCAACCTTCACAATAAGAGCCCCACCTCGCGGCGTGCGGCACGAGCCCGGTATAGAAACTAACCATTCGTCATCCATTATTCACGGCCTAAATTGCACAACTTTAGAGCGCCATTTCTAAATGACATCTAAATCTGTTACTGTATTAACATTGTGAATAAAATTCATACAATCAATCTACATAAATGTCCGTGAGCGTCCGTCCATTAGTCAGCTGGAGCACAAAGGGCACACGCTCGTCTCGTAAATCAGTCGCATGTACTCGTATTGAGACTGCTTGCCCAAATCGCTCTCAATAACCGATGTATGCGCGCCGCCCGCGCCGCCTCGCGTCGTGTCCCCGTCGCCGCCGATACTGAACTTTCCAGCCATTAACGACCCCTTACGAACAACATTTGTCATTAGACGGAGGTCACGTCATTGCTTCAATCTTGAACCGCTTTTAATAAAATTTCATTATGATAATTTACAAACACCGATATTCGGATCCGGATTATACCTGGTACTAAATCAAACAATCGAATATGTTTTTAATAAATTCCGAATAGATACTAAATCACTTTATAATTATTAAAGTTTAGAATGAAGTGTGCAATGCATGACCTCTTCACATGCATGCAAGTGACGTTGCGCAAGTTGTAGCAGCTTGTAACGTGGCGTCCCACTGCGAGCGGGCAGCGTCAGATTTAGTTTGTAAATTACATAATCAGAGATCGATTTGTTAAAATGGAGTGTGTAATTATTCAAAGTGCATATTAAACACACCCTAATCAGTTATTAAGATATTAAATATTAGACGTGTTGTCGTGTTGGGGCCCAGGCGGGCCGGCGCGTGTCTCGGCGGGGGGCCGCAGGGCCCAGCGGGGCGCGCTACCGTCCGCGCTCGCTCGCTCGCCGCTCGCGCACCGTGGCTTGTCGGTGCCAACTAATTGTTATGCTCGACCCCCGCTACTGCCTGACACCTTACAGAACTATGATAAATGTTTGCTAATACCTCCTAACTTACGTTGTCACTCCCTATTACAAAAAAAAAATTAGGTACTGAAATCACTCCGTATAGTAACAGCCCGGTGTTAATCTACATACTTACTGTATCTATAATTACTGAATAATCTGAATTAGTACAAAAGGATAAAAAAAATCCGAATTATATTAATTAAATAAAACAAAAAAAAGACAAAAAGTAAACATAAATATCCTTTTTTACAGACTCGCCCTATCCATAAAGCATAAAATAATAGATACCTATAGTAGAGTATCAAGTTACATCAAACCGCTTTAAAAAGAGGCTTATCTCGTTATCTATTAAATATTGTCGCCACATCTCGGGCGGCGCGAGCGCACGCACAAGAGGTGACGAAGTCAACTTTGAAACTCAACGTATTAAAATAACGATGGGAATAAAATAAAAGAGTACTTATTTATGCATAATAATGTTTTCGGGTGAATAAAAATGAGTGGATCCGTACAAATATCTAAATAAAAGAGTGTAACATCATAAAGCGGCCGGGCCGGGCCGGTCCGGCTGGCGAGCCGGCCCGGCCGCTAGATGCCGCCGTCTGATTGTACCGGGGTACCACCGCGCATCATTTATATCATTTCATTGCGGCTGTTTACATTTCATTCATAAGCCAGATTGTCCTATCGTAAAACCTAACTTTATATTGCGCTTTATTATAATTCTTTTGAAGGTTGTTTGCATTCATTTTGACTTCCTTTGAAATAAGAAAAATTTGAGTGTCTTATAGCAATGAGAAGCGTTTATACAGAATATTTCTTGAAGTTACATTTAAGAAGTAAAAAAGTATTTTGCAGGAAACAATAAAAAATATTTACATTTACATAACAAAGTTGTCGAAGTATTCTTGTCCTTATACGGGTAGAAATTAAAATATGAATATAAACACACGGTAATATTGTGAACAGCGATCGTATTGATTATTTTTTTATTTTAATAAGCTGTTGGCTTGTGTGTCGCCGCTCACCGCCCCGCGCCCGCGCCCGCTCCGCCGAAGCTCGCACGTTGCTTCTTATTTATTGACCTATTAGAGATAACATTAAGATCAAGATGCACGGCCAAGGACCTTTGTTATAAAAATGTCTGCTTCATTATTCGTAAAAAAATTAACGCGAGGATTAATGTGGAATGGATACAACAAGGACTTATTTTAATACATAAGTATTTTATTTTACTATTGTGATAAATTTCGAATTTTGATGGTGAGTGTTTTTTTTTTAAATAATACATAACATAAGAATACAAATTCCCTTTTTCACGGTTGACGGTGGGAATATTATAAGGACAATATACAAAATGCCATATTATCCATTTAAGGGCAAAACGCGCCTATTCTTGAGATTAACGTAACCGTGCGTTTGCACTGGCGAAACATTACAACAAAACATGTTTAAATCTCTAGTTCCTGCCAAAAATTTTATGGAACATTGACAGAAGATAGAGATTTCAACATGTTTCGCCAGTGCAAACGCATGGTAATTAATGACAACATGTCCAAAGGTAAAGATCCGACCCGAACTGAGTTAAGAATAGTGTAACGTTCACTCAGTTCACAAATAAGGTCCACGTTAATGTTATCGTAGGCAAACAGATGGCGGCGTCCTCTCGTTATAATTTTTCCCAGATTTTTTCATCCACGTAATTTAAATCAATACTCATTATAGCCTTTCAAAGGACCGTCATCACGAATTTTTAACACAGAAACAAAGAACTTGTTTTATAATCTGATTTTTAAAGGCATTTTAAGTTTTATGGCTCTCGTAGCTTGATAAATAATCAGAAATGTCGACACGGTTCCATAACGAAAATCCTTTTTAAATGTGCAGTATATTGAAATAACTTTATCGATAACCATCTATACTTTATATCTGGAAAGGAAAAAGGTCGTAGATTCGACACAATACAATCACGAGCAGATGTTTATGTTCGACTGTTCTAAACTTAGCGCAGCAATTTAGATCTGTTTATTATCACGGCTGAAGTGTTGAATAAGTTTTGAAGTTGTAACACAAATCAAGTTTCCGTGGCGGAGCATTCGTGACTGTAGGACAACCGTGCGCCGACGCGGCTGGAACTTATAGGTAGCGGAAGTTGGCACTAAGCTCAGCTTAACACCCGTTTATGACTTAATATCAACCTTATAAAAATGTAAATAAGTCATTATGGAGAGTTTAGGCACAGTTATCATCAACACTGTCGAGCGGCGGCAAGGTTTCGCGAGCTCTATAAATAACATCTTCGTTCTTACTAACAGATAACTCCTTCGTGGGGGGTCCTCAGGTCTCTATTTCATGAACCGGCCACAATCACATTGATTGAATACAACCTTTATTTATTTACATCGTTATCATAATTTGTGTGGTTATGAAAGTGTTCACGAGTTTGGGTAATGCGCTGCATAGCTTAACACCTGATTTCGATTGATTAAAAGTATTAAACCGGACAAACCTGTTTGCGTCGAGCTGTTATCTGCATAGTTTTTAATTAATTAATATTTAACAGGGAACGCATCGCTACCTACCGGTATGGGTCTTAAATCCCATAAAAACAGCTATCAGCCACAAAATATTACGAGTCATTTCTATACTTTCATTATTTGTCGTTTAGCAATTCAGCTACGTATAAGGTATGATAAAAATGAAAATTGAGTAACTTTGAATTTAAGATTTTTAATTCAGTTACCTACTTTTAATAATCATTAACAATTTGACGTAGGCTCTAATTTTAATTAAATATTGGCTACCTATTTACTGCTACGATATCTATTCAATGTTGTGAGAAAACCTGATAACCCTGAAAAAAAATCAGCTGTTCCCTACATTTTGACAAGCTATGCGAACATAGGGAACAGCTGATTTTTTTTCGCGATTTCATTGTTAGTCCTATAGTGAAAGTTTTTCATAATGATGAGTACAATGACCCTTACGAGGATGTAAACGAATTCAATTTCACCCTGTAGGTATATGCTTATAAGGAATCGTCATGACGGATGTATGAAACACCTAAGCCTGCCTCTAGGTACTGTCATATTATGTAGCTGTAGGCCTATGTCCAGAATTAGACTGGGATAGGCTGAGTTGATTGATGAAGAATATGTGTGAACATGCAGACCGCACTGCAAAACATACGGTACATTTCCCATGACCTATGGAATCATGAATTTCGAAACATTAGTAGAGAAAATGACTGCTTTACTGTTTTAAATTTCAACCCTTTGAAGAAAAAGTAAGGTAATAAAAGTAGCGTAATAAATATCCAAGAAAGTTGTGTTAATTTCTTCTTTACACGGAGTAGATTACGTACCAGGCGCAATCGGCAAAACTTCCTTGTTTTTAATTTTCTTTAAAACATCCACTTTTTTACTTTTTATTTTCAGTGAATAGGTGGAAAGCTTTCTCACTTCCAGCAAGGTTATTTTTCTCGAAGGATGTAAATCGTAATAGCATTTTGAACTTTATGCTCTTTGTCTGAAGCTTTATTATCTGGAAACAAAACATTCTTCTTCTACTTTTTAATTGCTAAGTAGACGGCTAACTTTATCGACGGCTTCAATTGTTTTTAGAAATTCGTATACCTAATTCATCTAGACTGTATTTGAAAAGCTTTTATCCTAATATACAATGCCTCTTTAATTACTTGACTCACAATACAAGGGGTGATGAACGCGGACAGGATGCGCATTATAATAATTGCTGAAGTATTTTGACGTTGAAAATGATACATTGAACGATAGCTTTTCGAGTGTAGACAATGTTGGGGTATCGTTTCGCTACATTCTCGATCATGGGAAAATTACCGATGGCCGGACAATCGGTCGGTCGGGTCGCGCACCGCGGGCAGGCCGGCCGCTCGCCTTATCACTCCGCGGCCCATTGTGCGGTGCGGCTTATTCCTGACATTCGCAATATTCCATGCCGTTCGACAAATACTCTCTAGATTACAGTAGGATGATTAGAATGTTTAGTACTACCGACAATATTCATTCGTCCCGGGCCGACGCTGTTCCCTGATTTATACAGAGATCATTTCGTAGAAAGTTCAGTATTATTGCCGACTCATAACTTTGTCGTTATAAAATGAATAAAACTATCGAGATGGTCGGCGCCCATTCCTCATCGCGAAGAATTATGACACAAAAAATAAATAATATGAATGATTGTAGCTGAGATTCTCGGGACGCGCCTTTGTGGGAGTATCATAAAAACTGATCCTGTTATAGTTTGCGAAAGCAATTAAGTTGTAAAACTTAGTGGTCTCTACTGTCTTAATGAAATATTCCACTTTGATTATTAATGTCGGCCGTTTATTGGAGCGCAATATAAATCGGATAAAATAAATATTATGATAAGGCATCATTTTTATTTCGTTACGAGCGATATCAAATTCCTGCTATAAGGTAATTAATATCGATGTCGGAATAAAAGAGAATGAAAATCAGACCCTTTTTAAAGCTAAATGAGAAAAGTAAAGTACTGGCTGTATGGCTTAAATACTTTGGATATAGGAATGATATCATTGTTATAAGGAAACTCATTTACTCTATCCGAAGGGGAGAGGGTGAAATGGCAACTGCACTCTAAATTAGGATTAGATATTTATTGTTCATTACCGGGTGAACTGAAAGGAAGTAATCAAGAGAAGATTCATGTCTATGTGCTTGTGCTCGTAACGTTTTATTTATTAATAACAGGTTATATACTTTTATAAATATGTATGTTATTGGCAAGTTTCTACTACCTGTAACTTAGACTCGAATCTCAAATTAAGTATCATAAACATATAATAGAGGACGTATAAATGAATTTCGTGGACAGTCCAATTTAAACATACACAAAAACACCATAATAAAATAATCATACACGTTAATTAGGAAGGAAATTGATTACTTACCGTCGAAATTCAGCAGGGGTGGTCCAACTAGCAATTATATTTAGAAATAAAATGTAGTATGAGTACAATTCAGTTTGAATTATTGAAAGGTAACGTAATATTAATAAATTTTCCAAGAGAACGCGGGCATGTATGTATAATGTATGACGAACGAACATGACATGTCTCTTGCTAATTAATGTAAGCACTGCGCAGGAGTTAATTAATTGTCGGCTACCCATGTAGCGCATGAAACATTTATAAAATTCATAACAGAGCTAATTATGAAACATGGCCGCGCCTGCGCTTTGCGCCACCCGCGGGGTTCGCCTGCGCCGCGCCGATCTCCACTTTAGTAAAAACTAACAATTCTCCACTGGCTTTTCTTGTTTATTAAATTACTGTTGTACATACTCTATAGATATTCCCACCACGATCATAAATCGACTTTGTTCTTGAATTAAATATTAAAATCTCGTGTAAAAACTGTACTGCGTAGGAGTCTTAAATACCAGCTTTTTTACTCATTGCGCTTCACACAATGCTTTATATCTACGTTTATGTAGATAAGTTGAAAGATGTCTTTCACGAATGCATTATTTTCTAATTTGAGTCTCATTAAAGTACCTAAAACATAAGGGAAATGAACATGACAAAGGTAAATATTCGTCTCATTACCTACTGATCGTGAATGTAAAAGGTAAGTGCATCAATCATGTTCAATCTACTTATATGGTGGTAGTTCTTAGTGGTCTACCATAATCATTAGATTATTTAAAATCAATGTACTTACTTATAGCCCAGGATCAACTTTCCAGTTACAAAATACCTCCATAGGTATATGTAGGTATTTCGGTATTGAGAATTCAACGGAAAAAATGGACAGATAAAAATACTTATTCCAGGAAGATTTACCAACAAATTAAATACAGCTATCTAATTTCTTAACTTATTTTTGGAACCGATTGAGACTAATTTGTATCATTTTGACAGTTCAACAACATTTATTGCGTTATTTACGTTGTTGAGCAGATTTTTTTTTCGAACTTATGACGCAATAGATTAGACTTTTGTATCAAACCGATTCCAATTCTGATTGATTGTGTATTACACAATTAGGGTGCTGGATACTATAAGGGAAGCGTAAGTAAGGAACAAAATTAGGTACATAATGTTTTGGTTTGCAATCATATTCTTTTTATTCTTAAACTCAGAACAGTAGAAATCAGCAACAATTAATTTTATCTTTTTATTTTATAAACAACCATACCTACCTGCTTCAAGTACTTAACTTCAAGTGAAGAGATCAGAGTGTGAGTGTGTGTTAAGTGTTTCAATATAGGTACCTACCTACCTACCTAGTTAGAAAATATTAAAACTTAAAAGGAAATCAAACAAAACCATTTTGTCTTTTACATAATTATATGATATTATAAGCAGTAATCGCCTCTATGTCATATTCATCCTCCATTTTCTTCCCTGATTCTTGCCCTTGCTTTAGACATCCATCCTGGTCTTCCCTTGTCCCAAATATGTCTTCCCACCTTTTCCTTAGCCGAACTCTATTTCTGCTTTGATCTCTTGGTATCTATTCAGTTTACACACCACTTGTGTCCATATAGTATGGGAACAATGACAAAATAGCAATGGGATAGGCGCAATTGATGTAATCCATAGTACCACAATTTCATTTTGTCCATTCTAGACTTCAAAATAATCTATAATCTACATAATTATGTACTACACATTATAGAATGTGTGGCTAAGTAATAACAGCCGCACGGGTCGATCGATCAGGTTAAGTTACGCTTGCCGCGGTTGGTCCATAGATGGATGACTATCTTTACATACCGTGGTCCGTGCTTTCGGGCTTCTGACGACCCGTAAAGACTGTCAAAAATCTATGAATGACAGCCGAGACGTTAACGTGCTTTCCGAGGCACGGAAGGGTCTCGCTATGAAATGGACGGTCCCCATCGACGAACCAACCCCGGCAAGCGTAGCTTTACTTTCAATGGTTGGTTATCAAAATGAGGAGTCTTGAAGGTTCTTAAGACAGTTATTTGACTATCTAAGACCAATCCATAAGAGTCAGAGAAAAAAAAATCTTCCCTAGATACTTACCGATATGTATCAACCTTTTTTACTTTATTCGTTGATTGTTGGCTGGCATTCGAATAAATCATTGATATCCATATGTTACTAAGTAAATGTTTTTAGGCACAACTCCCATCCTCTCTGAAAGCCAAATACTTACTTAAATACATCAGTGAAAGTAAAAGGATAGGAAGACATTTCGATACAGTCGAGACATAACAAAACGCAGTCAAAACCATAAAATTTCCCCGATGTAAAACAAGTAGTTACGAGCCATCTGCAACGTCGGCACGTATATGGCGGTTGTTTAATATTAATCAGCAAATTAGTATGACTAAACTAACGAAATCAATTAACTCATTTTTTGCGTCAAAACTCGTTTTGTTCAAAGCCGTTCCAGGATTTTGCGGTGACAATCAAGTTCCGCTGTCAGTGATAAAACAATACAAAGTCGTGTCGTGTAAATATTTAATTCATTCTTTAAATGTCATTACAATACTTAAACATACTTACATGTGTTGTGTATATAAGGTAGGACATAATACGTTTATGGTGTTCTTTGAATGAATTCTTTGCGGCATTTTACGGCACTGATTCTTTTGCAGGAAGAAAGGTCGGAAAAGAGGTATCCATATGTTATTTTTTTTTACAATACCTGTATGCTGGTATTATTATAGCATAACAATTACGTTTTCGTTGTTACTAAGTACTTATTATGTCGATGGTAAAGTCCAACTACATTTTTTGTTCAGAGCCGACTAAACTGAAATTTTCAGCTTTTTAGCCGAATTTACAAAAAAATGGTAATACATAATTGATTGCACATGCACAAACAAACATGTTATCATACTTTGTTTTGGTAAACATGAATGATTACAAGACTGTGACTGAACAAGAATTTGAAGCAGATTAGTATCAGACTTATAAAGTCTTCCTGGAATAGTTAGATAATTAATACACATATATAATTTCGCCATACATAATCAAACCATAAAACTAACATAATTAAAAAAACATATGTCTAAAGTTTTATTGTAACGTTTTAAAGTGAGTGGAGAACATAAAGCAAAGAAAATGGCAATATTTTTACTATGTGATGAATAAATAGGCACAAGCGTTTAATTTGAATCCGGCTTCGCAGTAGTAACGTAGAATCAAAACAAACGTGACGGAATGGCTCGCTGACCGTATAGGCAGATAAACCGATAAATTCCTAAATACAAAGGCAGATCACGTCACTAGTAACGGTTTTCATATTACGGTTATTCTGCTTCTGGATAAAATTTGGAAATTTAGAAACCGTAGCAATAGCAAAAAGGTACACGTGCCGGGTCGCTCCTGGCTTCTATACAAACATCACGTGCTTTACTTCTTTTTCTTTAACCACCATGCTGCTAATGTTTGCTGGTATTTGGTCTCATAACTGTTCAATAGTTTCGGTAGAATTAAAATGTATAAACTGGTTGGTAGAAGAACTTGTGCATAATATCAGTCTAATAATTCATAAAACGTTATTGGATTTCAGAAAAAAAAACGATCTTGTATTTATCTGCGACTGAGTACCTGAGCACTTTTTCAGTTTTAATTTTCTAACTTTTATAGTGCGTGCCATTCGATAAGAAAACTTGAGAAAATCGTTCGCCAAAATATGATAGAATTTCATAAAAACAAATTAAATAAATGCGGAAAACCGAAAGCTGATAAAGAACTGATTGGAAATGCTATGTATCTACCTTTTCAAAAGTTTAGTTCAGATTTTATAACGAACAACGCTCTTATTCACTAAGACATCGCTCAAGCTGAAGGAATTGTTTAATAAAGGATTTTTTTAATGTGCTTGGAAATTATTATGTGCAGCCTTCACAAACCCATTTGTGCTCATCGACATTTTAGGTATGCACACTGCACAGCCTGCTGAGAACCTCTCAGCTTATGGCAGAACAATACGTAGTATTTATTTAGAATTTCATTAACTCCCATGGAAATTTCAAGAAATGGATGTTGGAAAACATTTTTTTAAGATGATCTATGATGGTTGGACAATGGTGGGTTTTTTAAATATATAATAGTTACTTTGTCAAATAGTAAGTATATTCAAAATAGCCTCCTAGGATTCTTCGGGCTAGTTTAAGTCCATTGATTTAAATGTTACGATTTA
The DNA here is from genome assembly GCA_947522985.1 of Lithophane socia. NCBI lineage: Eukaryota > Metazoa > Arthropoda > Insecta > Lepidoptera > Noctuidae > Lithophane > Lithophane socia. The sequence goes on along the minus strand of OX383256.1, from coordinate 10,124,681 downwards.
CTATATACTTTAGGTACCTAATATTTTTAATCAAACGTAGGGTAGATAAAATGTAGGTAGGTACAGTTTCCAATTTATAAATCTGTAGGTAATTATTTTTCTTGATTATGAAAAAACAGGAGGTGCAGCATGTTAACAATATCCTGAAACCTGTACTATGTAGGTACCAGTATCTCTTTAGCAGATTTAAATACCAATCAATGCAATCGTTCAAAAGTTATTCGTTATCAATCTTCTAACAATCGCACCCAAAAACAAAACAAATTACCAAACTAACGGACTTCGAACTCAATAAAAAAAGATGCAGTTGAAGCGTGCGAATTAAAAGTTTATCTCACCTTACTATAACGACAAGGACGGCGAACTTGCCACCTCTCTCGCAAGCCATGAGTTTTGCATAGTGGCCAGTGGACACCTTACATCAAAACAAGTGAGGTCTTGAGCGTGCGGGGGCGCGGGGTCCGCGGGGTCCGCGGGGTGGGGTGGCGGGGGGGCGTGGGGCGGGCCGGGGGCGTGCGGTGCAGCCTGCCGCACTGACCCCACGCCTTGAACGATGCACTCTGCAACACTGCACTACTTGCACTTCGTCACAACAGACAACCCGCAACTAGAAATCAAAAGAAAATTCTAAGACAATACACGTATATGAGAACAATTTTCTAATTTAGTAAATATCAATTCCGCAAAAGCCAACAGTCAGTTAAGAATGATCAATTTGCAAACTTATATTTCGAGAATATTGCAAATATAATATTTTTACCGATGAAACGCTCGACTTTAGTCTAGAAAGAACTGTAGCCGAAATAACTGCAAGCGGTTACAGTAAGACACCAGTAACGCCATCTGTCGGCTGGTAGCAGAACTAAAAGTCGTTCAGTTTACAACTTTTACAAGCTCTGAGTGTTAGGACTACACAAATATCGTTTTAATTATGTAAATGAATATAATAACACATAGTTTTATACAAAGCTCAACCTATTTTATCTGTTTAATATTTTACTCAGCTTTGTCAAGTTGATAAATAGAATATCAATTTATTTTATTATAATTATCCATTTTATTTTATTTCACTAATTTTATGTTTGAAATATTGTAGTGGGAAGTTTCTAAAAACAGAACTGAATAATATTTGTGTTTAAATATTTTAATGTGCAGGTATGCAGTTAGTTTACAAATATGACGATGCACATTTACAATTACTAATTGTAACATCCGCGGATACCGGCGTAATTTACATGCAAATACATCGACATTATTACAAAAATGAACATCCTGTCGCGGCGATCGATTTGCATATTTTTTAATAATATCAGGAAAAAATAACAAAAGCGGCCTTTGTGAAACGGGCGACAGACAATTGTTAGGATTTCCGGAGCAAAAGTAAATTATTCATAAAATTTAATCAGGACGGTCTCATAATCTATCGTGATGATAATTATGTATTATTATGAGTACAATGAATTTATGGCGGTGTCAGCCTTTATTATACGCGTGCGTGATAGCCATCTTTATGGGCAAGTTTCCCAACATCATTGTTAAGCAATTATAGTACTCTAAAGTACCTGAATTGTGCTGATTAGTGGCTACTATTGAAATCAGGATCTGAATATGCATGGAGGTGTGCATGCTGCATGGATGACATGTCTTGTCTTTTTCCCATGTAAGGTATGTAGGCTCTGAGTAATCATTTATTATTCTAATTGCATGTATTGATGTTAAAATGATTCTGTTGCCCGGATTTATTGATATAATCATTGACCTTCACATACCTACCTACTTATGGTTAATTATAAAACTGATTTTCCTGAAGAGTCCTGCTATTTAGTCACAGGGGATACCCCTTATTACTAATTGATTTTGACAACCAAATAATATCGCTTACTTATTGCGATATGTCAAGCAGAGACTTCTGTATGTACGCAAGTAATGTATTTTTTAAATTAGTTAATTAATAGTTAGTTGTAAAATATATTGTTTACAGTTCCTTTAATAAATAAAAAGTAAGTAGGTACCTACATCAATTCAGTCCACGGTAACTAGGTAAACCTACATTTTATAAATTAAACGAACGAATGTATATTTTTTTTATAATTTGTCAATATCAAACGGATTGTCATTCTAAGTGTAGGTAGGTACCAAACACACAATTAAGATGCAGGCTTTCCTTCTGAACTTTACTTTAAATGATACCATCATGAAATGAATATGTCAGTACCCCTATAACCCTTTATCAGTAGGTAGGTGACCATTCCCAGTTATTCTGTGGCGGTGTTATGTGACTCTATCACTCTACTACGTAGCAATTTCTTTTAATTGTTTCGAAACGACAAACTCCTCCTTTATTTAATGATAATTACACTCTGCCTACGGGTGTTTGTCAGGGTTTTAATGTAGGTAGGTACCTACCTATTGATTACCGAAGCATAACAATGATTTATTCAATACTTGCTGTGCTACGGTGCTAAAGCAAGTTGTATTTATTTTTAGCGACTCTTTCGTTGAACCGGAAAATAAAAAATAGTTTTATCATGAGCATAGATGTTTGTACCTAACCTGACTCAAGATATTACAGTAGGTATAACTTAGAAACTGTTTTGCATTTATTATCAAGCACTAGCTTTCGCCCGCGGCTTCGCCTGCGTGGTAGGTATGTTGATAAAAAGTAGTCCTTTTCCATGAAAAGGCTCTTACATACTGGCGCGAATCGTCGCGCGACGCGAAGCCGCCGCATTGTTCGCCGTGAAGTGTTCTCAGAAATTGTTTTGTTAAAATTCGCGTCGCGCGACGAATCGCGCCATTATGTAAGAGCCTTTATGGTCTACCCATGTGCCAAATTTAATCCATTTCCGTCCAGTCATTTTAGTGTGAAAGCGTAACAAACAAACAAACTTTCGCATTTATAATATTAAGTTAGGATTTTGTTAAACACTTTCAAATAGGTAGGTACACATTAATTACACGTAAATTCATTGAACTCGCACCTACTTAAATATTTTCGAGGCGAAAAATTAAAGTAAGTAAGTTGTTTCCATTAAAACTAGTATTTGACTTGTTGTAGCGGAAAGTGCTTTTTAAATAATAATCTAAGAAAAGTGTAAGGCTCCCACAAACAGGCGCCATATCGCGGGCGCAAGGGTAGCGCTGCCTGTCGTGCCTGCGATATCGCGCCAGTTAGCACGAGCCTTAATAAAAACGAAACGAAGGGCAGTATCATAGTTATTGAGCTTTATTTTTGTATTTTCAGTTGAAAGAAGTGGCACATGAACCTCAACACTTCCTAAAACAATCAACTGCTAGACCTGGTCTCTTCCAAGTTCCACCACAGCACCTGGATCTCTACCATCTGCATCCAGTCTGTCCCAGCCACCGCCGGAGATGAGGATCTGAAATTGTTTGGACAAAGCCAAGTAAGTACCCGAGGTACGCACTTATTATGACAGTTCTTTATGTCTGTGTACTATCATCGGTCATGATAGTTTTCACACCTACAATGTATAAAATTTTCTTAAATCTGATATCCTTACTCGCGTCAATCTAAGAAGTCCGTTTTGACAGTTTTAAAAATGTTTTGTGAAGCGATGAAAAAAAAAATTGTTTTCTTTTAAACTGATTCTCGAGACATATCGATTGATCATACTTAGATCGATAGAGTTTATAATTGACGACTTATCTACATTGCTTAAAACTGATTCTCAAGGCATAACATTTTATTATATTTACGAGAACGAAACGTAAAAACGGACTTCTTAGATTGTCGCGAGTGTAATGCCGACTCATGCTATGAAGCTGGAAAAAAGCTAAGGCTTAAAGTTGAGGATGATGATGACTGAATACTTATAGCTACTTAAACTCACTTAATAAATAGAGAGTATTAACTTACGGTAGTGAAACTGATGAATAAGTAATCTAATAGCTATCCGTCTATCCGGAATCAGTCAGGGAAAAGAAAAACAGTTTTGTTTAAATAAATAAAGATTTACTAGATTTATTATTATAGATATTATAAGTCTTTGCCATGTAAGACTTATAATATCTATAATAATAATTATGTACAAGGGAAAATTATCAAAGGGCATCAAAAAATTCGTCCGCATCGCTGTCAACAGGAAAAGTGCCCAAAAGGCTGGCAGCATTGCCACGTTGTATGGCAATGCTGATTCTTTGCCCAAAAAATAGGCCAGCCCTCTGGTCATGGCAAAGTAATATATAAAGCACAAGCATAAAGTTTCTTAATCTAAATAGTTAGTGGGTGCCGTACTAGATAGGTAACAAAATAACCTGTGTTTAGGAGAATCAGTTCCGATCTCCGTCATAAATGGTTGACTTATAAAAGCACGTGTTAAATATGTGTATTTCATTTTAATACACGGGCAATTTAAGTTGGTACTGATAGTTAATTTTATTCACTTAGGTTTAATTCACTTATAACAAAAACTATAAACCATTACACATTGTAGCAACACTCACATTATCTTCTGTGTAGCGAATAGCTATTAATTTTTAGGGTCTGAGAACGCAACACACCGCATGTAGATCTATTACTTATAATAACTAATATATTAAAATTTAACATAAACAGAGTAACAAACGGTGTAGGCAGGGTTATGTGCAAGTCGATGTTATCAGCGCCGTCACCTGAACGGAAGCGAGACGGTGTCACTAACACAAAAACCACATTAGTACCCCAATTATAATTACATTGTTATTTATGCACGTTGATCTATCAAAGTTTACAAACAAGGGGACTATCTCTTAGTAGATCACATTTTGTTGAGTGAAAACAGAACCGATAGGTAGGCGGCATTTCAGGTTACTTCTTAGTTATGTACATTCTCACTAGGAATTCAAAATATATAATATTGTAATTCAGTGCGTTATAAGAATTCTCTGAAGTCGGTAAGTATTAAAAATTTCCCGAACATGTTATTGGGCGGGTAACGAAAGAGCTAGATAAACTCGTCCAGATGTTTCAACGCCAAATTATTTCTTGAACAGTAAATCTTATTTGAAATAAAGTATCCGTGTATTATAAACACCTGCGTCTGAATAAACATACATGCAGGTAAATCAGAATGGTAAATGACTAACTGTAATATAAATATCTGAAATAGTAAAACTAGTAACATGCGTTCGAATCAAACAATCTTTCAGCCGCTTCCACAAAGCTTAGCATTTTAAAATGAATCCGGTGAAGATCGTAAAATATTCGATAAACAGGGCGTGTATGTTTGCTTTCGCCGAGTTTAACATTGCTATTAAACAGTCGTGAAATGGACAGAAATAATCGGGTCGATCCGTTATATCGCATCATTCGTATGACGCTGGCGTCGGCAGACGCTGCCCATTGCTATGCTGGCCGGTGCGCGTACGACTCCCGCGATCACACGATTACTTTATTCCTCAAAACTTATACGCAGACAGCTAGGAACGTACCTACCGACCATCATTGTACAGTTCAGTTACATACATCCAAAAATACCTTCTGCTTTGTTAGCACTTAATGCCCAATTGCCCACTGCTTCCTATCTTGAACTTATTGTATAGGGAGGCAATGATGTAGAAAACGCGTGTGTCATTATCAGGCAGTTTTGGCAGTGACGTGGCGATGGCGGCGTGACTCCGCGGTGCTCAGTCGCGAACTTTGTGAATGTTTGATGGCGGGAGCTGCGCTGCGGCCCCGCACCAGACGGCTTTGTTTTTGTGAGTCGCGACGCGCGCCTGCCGGCCGGCCTTTCGCCGCCGATTCTTTAAATCGACCGAAACAATACTGGGAACTAGGACATTTCGCATCAAACACATACCTGCCTACTTTGTAGATGACGTATGTTCGTACACGACTACGCCTGCTTTTGTTTGCAAATTGAAGTTAATGTAAGTAACAGTGTTTGTGCAACGCTACAGCTAGACATGAGGGATGTGAACGGCCGGCTTAGCGTTTCCGCCAATCGGTGTCATATAAAAAGGACTTGTACTAAACATGAATGACTCCTGGCAAGATGGGATGTATCGCATAGTAGTGAACGTTTTAATCGCGTGATTCAGTTGCGCATTAGGAGCGCGGCGGGGCGGGGTAGGGGTGCGCGGCGGGGGCGCGCGGCTGCTCGGTGCCTCCCGCGGCGCTGCGCCTGCGCCGCTACTTTTTATCCGCGCATGCTCGGCTCGTGTCTTTTTCGCTCTTCCCGATTGGAATTCGTTGAGGGATCGCCGCTGCCGGTGGCAGACGTCTTGTGACATGTCAGCGGCGGTACGTGCACTGCGTACAAGGCAATTAACCAGTCATCTCACTCGAATCCACCAGTCGGGCGGAATCTCCTCGCAGCTCGAGAGTTGTTTCTGAGGAGGCTCGTCTTTATTCAAGGAACTACCGTGAAAATACTTCGACACAGAAATCGTTAATTGATCTCGTTAATTGTCCTTTTTTGGAACAACATCTTGTAAGTATTTCACTTGTAGGTTTTTTAACGTTATAAAGTATTGTTCGAACATCCTCTCAACCTAACCGTGTTTTTATTTTTTGGGTAGGTCGTATATTAAACACCTCATACTATGCACCTATCTGTAGGTAATGCGGTTGTAGTAAATCTATCTAAATCTAATCTATCTATAGTAAATTTAGGTAAACATACGTCATCACAATCATGCAAATATTTATTGTTGAGCACCTACTCATACGAAATTCCAACACCATTGCGTGATCTGAAACGCAATCTGACATTTTCCTTGTGAACCGAAAGAAGAGCCTTTAAAAGTATTCTTCCAGTTCCTTGCTATTCGGGTGGTAGCATAACAATGACAGTTCTTACAATAGAAACTTATGTTTGACAAAAGGAAAGGGCGAACTTCGACGGAGCGTGTGAATGAAAATAAAAGAGAAAATAATGGAGACAAATAACGGCGACCAACTTAGACACAGCGAACCAAGTATTTCTAATTCATTTGCATGATCCTATTCGTAATAAGCTGCAGGATACAAAATTAAAACACCTTCGGGCCCTTTTATATCTTTAATTAAAGAGCTTTTTCGCTAAATGCGAATATGACACTCTATAGGTATACAAAAGGTTAACATTAATTTCCATTGGTGCGTTCTACAGCTAGGTGCTGGGTCTTACTTGAAGACTTAGATCTTCATCATGCAAAAAAAAACCTGAATTATTCTAAAACAAACTAATAATTTGGCCTTGCACCTTCATAGTTTTTTGCCCATGTAGGTAAAACAGTTCAAATTAACCGTAACCATAAATAACTCGATACTTTTATTTGGAAGACAATGCTAATTAACAACAAGAAGTGACATAACAATGAAAAATACAATTTCAGAAATGGAATGAATATAATGTTAAATTGTATTTATTAGAGTTTATTATTATCGCTTTCTGAACAATAAGTAGGTACGTATAGACAATTATGGTAAAGTCTGGTAAAGGTGTCGCCGAGGTGCGGACCGACTACTACATGTGTTACCGACTTGCATAATGGATGCCCCAGGGCTATCCGAGCGGCGCAACTCACTAACTTAACTATATTCTAGCAGAACTGTTTACCTATTGAGTTTACCCGAAATAGCCCTTATTGCTACTAGAACTGGTTTAGAAAATCTGAAACTATTCTCAATAAAGGAAAAGCCGAAGTAGGACAAGACAATGCAGGCCTTTAAAATTATTTCTATAAATGAAGTTGCCGGTACTAAGTAACCGTCTGCAGTCACCGATACTTTTTGAGGCAACTTATGTTTTAGCCCAGGGGATCGGGCTAAAACATAACTTGCCTCAAAAAGTATCGGTACAAGGCACATGCTAAGGTGTGATTAAAAGACAGGGCAAATGATTGCTTATCAAAAATTACTAACAAATCATAACTGTCATTTGTTTACAGTCGTTTGAACTGACTATACTGAACTAGGAAAATCGAATCGAAATTTAAGTACTAAGCAGATTTACAATACTTACGTATTGTAAATCTGTTTGGTACTTAAATTTCCTAGGGGCATTCAAATAAGTAGAAAGTATGAAGTAAATAATTAAATAATCACTGACTGTGCCAATATGTTCATTTGAATACGTAAATGTACTGAGGTTACCTTCGTTCCACTATCACATTGTAATTGTAAGCATAGTCACGACCTGCTTATCATATCATTAATATTAATCTTAAGTTATTTGAGGACACAAAAATATGAAAGAATATTTTTGGTGAAGTCGCGAATATGCGGCTTTAATATTAAAAATAATAAAAAATGAGTCCGTCGAATGCCCCGGTGGTAGCCCTTGGAATAACAGAAAGAAGCCGCTTGCCTTTCCATTGAATCAAATTCATATATTTTGAGATTCAGTCGCCAATTTCATTTGTACCGATAGGAAAAAAGTTTTCAATAAAACACTGGTGATAAGTAAGGTATTTTTTTAAGATAAGCTACCTGTTATTTACTAAAACCTCGAGACTTACATATCAGATCTTTATGGTTGAGAAAAAATCGGAAAAACTAAAGATCAGGACTGGATATTTAAAATGATATTATGTTTATTTCTATGGTTACCATAAATAAAAACTGCATTAGACATGTACAAATTATAAATAACTTATAAGTGCATAAGGTTTGATGTCCAGCTGAGAGCTCGTTGAACATTGTAATAGGCAATGACACATATTGTTCTGACGGTACATTCCGCGGATTGTTTTATTGGATTATGCGGCGAGGCCGCGAAGCAGCTATAACTATTCAGTGTCGTCTTTTGTGTTATGGAAAAACTTGTTCTTGAACCCATGTAGTGTGAAAGTCTCGTTTATTTGTGCAGTTTAATGTTACATATGTACACATATTATCGGGTGCGCGGCGCGGCTGTCAGCAGCCGCGATGCGCCCGCGCACCGCTCGTCGACACTGCGCACACGCCGAGTGTTGTTAGCCCGGACAATGCCGAGCTCACAGATCCTTCATCATTACCTACTGTTTTGATTTTTCACCTTCGTTAGGAATGTACTTTCCATTTTTGGGTGCGTATCATGTACTTTGAAATGTAGACGCTGCTATGTTTTTAGATATTTGCACTATGAAACAGGCATGCGGGTATCAGTGATTCATCAACACAGCCTAAACTACAGAGCTGGAAACATGTTTGGACTAGGTATAGTTTCTTTTTGTGACGTAGACATGCACTATGATAGGATTTTGGCAAATTTTACCTCTAAAGGGGTTGATTATGGGATGAAAGTGTGTATGAAGTCCGATATTTTGAAAAATCTTTGGAAATTGATATTTGAACTAAAAAAAACTGTTAAACAAGTGTTTCTGGGTTTTTAGAAATTCAAATTCTGAGGGGATGAACGTTTGTATGAAAATTCGGGATAGTGTGAATGAACTTAGGGTTTATGGTAAAAATGATAAACACGTCTTTCAGGATTTTAAAAAATACAATAGATGTAGATATGTTTAGCACCTAACCTATTCCGCTGAACTATTCCTCAAGAGTCATAAAAAACCCCTAAAATGGAAAATTTAAAATGAAGAAAGAGATGAATGTTTGGGGGTAAATAAGGAATGAAAGTTTGTATGGGACAGACCGAAATATACGCGGGCGAAGTCGCGGGCACGTGCTAGTTAACAATACATGGTATCAACAAACAGCTCAGCAGCCATAGTTAAACAATATATAAAAATAAATAGGCCCGTCCGTGTTAGGGATCGGTGCAGATATATTCCCTGTTTAGTTTTGACATTTAAAAATAAAAATTAATTACTAAATAGGTAAGTACTTCTAAATGTTACATACTATTTAATTGCAAAACAAACGGAACCCTGCGAAACCTTATTCAGTCGGTCGTCGACTAATGTTTATTTGGACATATTTATGGCTATAGTTCCGCTTTTTGTGCAGATGGAAATATGTGTGGCGGATCGCACGTCTGCGTGAGATTTCGGACACCTCTCCGCTTACTAAATTTAATATCGTCGGCTTTTACGCCGACGACGAACCAAAAAAAAAACTATGAAATCGCCATTGTGTCGGCGACACGAACGGCAGTTCGCGCCTACCGGCCACTCATGAAAATTATTTTGTTTTTATCGCAAAATGTATGTTTATGATAACACCTGTTTCGCTGATGCCTCCGCGATCGGTGTCAGTCGAAGCTTGTCTCGATTTTTTGCCAATTTAAGGACTATAAAGACGCCCGCATCGCCAGCTAATTTTAACCACTGTTCACCGAATTACGCATTCGTTTGCTCTTGTTCGAGGGACGGAGGTCTCCCTGCTTTACTCGTGTTACGTTTGACATCAAATGAAGCTGCAGTTATTTGCTGCTATACATTTGCATTTATGTTATAACCACCTTCACGATAGATGAAGCTAGTCACTTTGTGCGATTATGTTGCAAACAAATATTTCAATAAAGATAATAAATTCATATTTATTAACAAATCAATCGCATAAATCTTAGTTTATGTCAACTATAATGATGCGGTTGTCAAAGGACAGCCGCCGCGACCACGGTCCAGCTTTTTGCATAATTACGTCGATGGAATGCCGTCCCTTTAATATGATAACAAAGAAAGATGACCGACTATATGATTGTTGAAATTTATAGCCATCCTCAGCAAGAGATGTTAGCCGCTGATTGTGCGAACTATGGAGTCTTGGGAGCCATTGCTTCATTCTTGATATTCCAACCGCCAAGAATATTTATTTCATATTTGTATGAGTTGATATTCACAAACGAAGTTCGTTCGTCCAAGTTCATGAATTATAAGCTTTACAATATACCACTTAGGTTAAACATAGGTTTTATATTAACTTCATGGTAATCGTGCATCTTGTAAAGAGCGCAGACATAGATTAGGTGCGCAAGAGTGAATATGTCTATTGGCGTGTTCGAATTGATAAACAACATGAAATCAAAGATAGCGAAACCCTCCTTAGCGTAGACCACGAGTTATATATTTTCGTAACGCAATCCATAAGAAACACTACAATAATCGTACATTTCTCTTGACAATGTTCCTTTGAATAAAGAGAGTTAAGGCGAACAGATACAATGTCGAAGATTTGTTTACTCAGCGCTAAGAGGCCAGCATTGCGTGATTACCTCCTTGGCGCGACTGCTTGAAAAATAGACTTTCCTGCGCAGAAATATAAGGAGAAATTTGCTCTATTGCAAACACGACTCTGTATCTATGTGCAGATAGCGCACCGCCTCGCAGCCGCTCTTGTGGGCTTAAATTAGTACGTACTCAAATGTCATCGTTCACTATGATATCGCAATCAAAATTGACGTGGGAAATATGCTCGTTTGTGACTGAGGGCACGCAGCTGATGTCTATAAATTGTACAATAAATTATATCAGTCGTTCTGTTAGATACTAACGTTGCATAATTCAATCATAATGCTGTCAAAGTATGCGCCGCTGCCCTTACTGCGTCGCTGCCCTTACTGCGCCGTATGCACAGATTATGAGCGAATGTCTTTAAACATTGAATACGGTGAGCCACGATAATAGATTATGGCGCGATACTAGTAAATGAATATGTGAAGTAAAAAGTGGTTTGTACATGTCATAATAACTGGAAAAGCTAAAGCAATCAAACAGGTAACTCAGGCAGCGTATGCAGTGTCCGGGTGCGCATACGGCGATCGCTCGATCACCACCACCTTCCTGTTTTAATACCCACTTTTTATACACTACACTCACCTGCATTAATTTAGCTGAGTATATCAAATATCTGCACAACACTTGTCAATAACAGTATCGGGGTAACTGAGTGAATAAACGCGAGCTGATCCTCCAAGCTAACTTGGTAAAACACAATATTGAAGCCAAAATTATTTATGAAAATCTCACTTTGGTTAAATTAAACGTAGACTACACAACAACATCAAATGTAGGAACATTTGCATTTATTTTCATCAGTAGAAAATAAGAAACAAATGCATTTAGTATCGTGCATACGACAACACGTATATAGGTATTTACTTGGCTGATACAATATACTTGTTATGTATCGTGATCTGAATACTCTCAGAGGCCTCATGATTGTATTCTCTTATAAAGAGCCAGTACTTGCCTTACAAAATTGACATCCAAATCAGATTAATCCAATCAATGGAAATTTATGACGCACCGGGGAGCGAGCTCCGTGCCATTGAGAGATCGGCGCAGGCCTTGCTAATCAGCTCTCGACCAACAAACTATAACCTACCTGTTGCTTGCGCCGCATCTTTATCCTGCTCCAAATGGTCTCAAACGAAGACATCTTTAAACTAATTAGGCAGGTTCACGTATAAACCCATGCGCGTACTTTGAATTTTGGAATAATATATGTAAATTTTCGAAATCATAGCCACCCATAATGCTGCAATGTGTTATCAGCATGAACGACATTGTCACACTTTGCCTTTCGGTTTAAAAATTATTCGGAAATTTGCCAACGTCTTCGAAAATCACACAACGTGTGTTTTTGCGGCAATTACAGAGACGTGCGGAGCGGTCGCCTTCTTTGCAAACATGTCTTTGATTTATATGTCTGCTTTCGGCTCTCGAGATGAGAGTAAAATATGAGCCGACCCATCAAATATTCAGCCTTTTTGGGACGCGGGAGCGACTCTTAATGCTCATTATAATAAAAATACGATAGTTCATACTGAAATATATAACGTAAATGTTGCCTACGTTGGTATGTCAGTCCCATTTTGGAAGTTAGCAAATCCTTATTTGTGGACTGAACCGTTTTGATACTGCTCTTAAATAACTTCATATTATGTTACTTCTGTATGCATAAATACCAAGTTGAGAATAAAAGAAGGAATTTTTAAATAATTTAGTTTACAGAAGTCTGTGTAATTTTAAATGTTTTTCCCATTCGATTAGGTATGGCAGTTTTTTTTTTCATAATTAAATATCTTAAATCGCCTGTTACTAGGTAGCTAGTAGTTACTAGCAAATAATTAATAATTTTACGCTATCAAAAAATATGAATCCCTAAAATTATTATTTCAAGTATCTAGACACTTCGGTCTGTTGGAGACAAGTTGGTTATATTTCATCAGGACTTGTTGTCACATGATCCGCGGGGAGATTCATCTTTAATTGGGTGAACCGGGCCATTCTGCTCCTTTACATTGTGGACCTTTATTAGAAGCCTGCCTGGGACAATGTCATACCTACCTGTACGAACCTTCGTGAATCAGGTTATTCTTTGAGATCAAAACATATTAGTATGTATTTTTAGCGCGAAAAGCGTTTGTAATGTTATGAATGTTAAAATAATATCAATAATGCTAAAGTTGTTGGGAGTAATACGAAAATTCACAATAGGAACTAGATTTTAAGTCACTTTAACAACTATTGTGTGCTGTTACGACAAATAAATAGACTTTTATTTATGTCTCAAAGTTGAGGGTCATTCGTAAGTATTTTTAGGCAGGTTCTTCATATATTTTCAGGAGAGGTGTCTGTCCGGGAGACTTTAATCGAGATCATTGATAAAAAAATGTGTTTATTGATTAAACGATGTCATTATAATTTTACTTTTATCTCATTCTTATATAACGCCAATAACATTCACAAAGCTGGATTGGCCTTATAGAATTTTTTGCGACACCAATTGCAAGTCTACCTCTGTTCGAAAACCTCGGAATATTTAAGGTTGATGCGCTAGGGTAGCCCGCGAAATTCAAATTTTCTTAAGTTTTTTGCAATTTGCAGGTCAGTATCAGGTTGTATGTTGATCTAAATATTATTAGCGCTCGTAACAAATATGAGTTTACTGAATTATAAATATTAAAATCAGCAATACAACTCTCTAAGCTCATGAAAGTGTATAGAATGACTATTTCATGAAATCATGACATTTGGCACTTTCATGAACTTAGAGAGTTGTATTGCTGATTCTAATGTTTATAATTCTGTAAATTCATATTTGTTACGAGCGCTAATAATATTTAGATCAACATACAACCTGATACTGACCTGCAAATTGCAAAAAACTTAAGAAAATTTGAATTTCGCGGGCTACCCTAGCGCATCCCCCTTAACAAAATTATCATAATCAAATTCAATTTACTTCACAACCGTGAAAGTTCAAAACATTATTTTTGAAAACATTATTTATCTTACATCAGCTGCCTGTTAAGATAGTAAATAATTACCCATATTCACACAAGGCATGGTCACGTCACCCGACGTCCATTACGGCACTGTCATCGTTGAGTCGTGACGCGCAATTAAAATCAATATTTATGGCCTTATTAGAACACATAAATAAGAAGCTGACATTTTTCAACATGATGGTCGCTGCCACTCTTCAAATAAATCATGGCAAGTTATGTGATGGCAAATGTCAATATACTCGACGTACCTTGAATGGAAACCGCGTTATTGGGTTTTAAAGATTCAGTAAGTGATTCAAGTTATTAAGTGAAGTACTTACTAGAACTTCCCGCGATTCTGTCCGTAGTACCTATCAATCTTGTAGTTGTACCTAATTAGGGTTTTAATAAAGTGGGTATCTTTTAGCCATAATAAAATCAGTGGTTAGGTAGAATTGGGGGTCCACTTTTTTAGCCATGTGACTACAATAACTAATTTAATAAAACTACGTAATACGTTTACCCACTCAAATAATTTTAAATAATACCAGCAGATTGATAATTTACCTATAAATTACTTGAAAAAGTTCGAATCATGGGCCCCGTACACCAAGTCCTTCGATCAGTATGGAATATTAAATTCAAGTTACAATCTCTATGGTTACGACAGGTATGCAGTAGTCCGAGTATTCTAACAAGTTTAGCTTTGTAAGTTACTATTAAAGCATCAAGTTATTCATCGCTACATGGAAAATATTCCGTGAAAAATTAATTGATACCAAATCTAGTAACGACCGGTGATCAAGCTGAGAAGCTTAAAGAGTACGCAATGGGCCATAGATCACTTGTACTAGTTTTTATCTTGACGATATTACTATGTTGGAACTGTTACGTATTATAAGCAGGTAAAAAGCTGTTTGAAGATGAGTTTAGATGTATAAAATAAACCTGGGTAT
This sequence comes from Lithophane socia, assembly GCA_947522985.1. Classification (NCBI taxonomy): domain Eukaryota; kingdom Metazoa; phylum Arthropoda; class Insecta; order Lepidoptera; family Noctuidae; genus Lithophane; species Lithophane socia. Next base: position 10,109,644 of record OX383256.1, on the reverse strand, counting down.
CTATGTTACAGAACCTTGCGATTACTAACATAACTTTCTCATAAATGAAACTTAAAGTAAGATGCGTAAAATGGCATTTAATTCCTCACGCACTAAGACGGAACCCCGAAGTTAATGGCACAGAGAGGAGAGCGCGCAAAACGTCAAAGATTCTTAACTAGGACGAGTTAAACGTATGACGGTTGTAAATTTCATGTCGCTTATTCAATTAAGAGTCGTGGATTGAATGACATAAAACTTCTGAGATAGTGCAATAAAATACTTGGCAATTACGGGTCAGCAAGCAGAGGCTCAGTGCTTGCCGCGGCCTGCCGCACACGCCAACCGACACCGGGTTTACTCGCCACGCCACTCCGCCAGAACCGCCATTGTGATTTTGAATGTTCACTTACAAAAATACGAAAACCAGCTGCAGATACTTGCATGCTCATCTCGGGGTAAAGAGGAGAGTTGTGTTACGGGCTTTGCGTCTAATAAAATGCATTTGTGTGAGCTTTGTCATAGAATTATATTTACCTAGTAGTAGGTATACCTTACACACTATACTTACTTTAATTATGTAAGTGCCTTTTGTTATTAAGAAACTTGTAAATAAATCATTTATAGATGAGAGAAAAAAATATAAACACTTGTATAAGTTGACGGAAATTAAGTGCATTTTAAGTAATCATAATTGTGCCAGGCTATCCTAATGGCAATCAAGTACAAATCGACACGTTCCAAAAATCCCCGTCAACTACTTCCTTGTTATTCTCAATAAGACCATTGTATGGAAATCTCAACATAATGATAATCATTAAATTTCAGTCATGATGGCGCTCATCAAACTGACGTTAAGTTATGATGATTCTCGGTATCGACAAAAACATATCGATGGAGCCTCATTATTAAGTTTAATTATGACAGTTCGCCATATATGAATGGTTTACTTGATCGCGTCTGCGGCCAACGGACTCAAAAAAACAGGCATTCGTCCCATAACAGTTCCTCTATATAGAGCAGCTTGACAGCTTATAAAAAGGCTTTAAAGTACCTACCTACATTATCTTAGACACAGCGATGTCAACGACTTTTGATAACAATGTAAGATAATGCAACATTTTTTGCATACGATGCATCAGAATAGAAATCGGGCTGAATAAGGACAATCATGTCGTTTAAACGGTAAGTTTGCACATTAGTCTGTGCGTCGCGATGTCGCAAGGCGTTGCATACATTAGGTACATTTCGTCTTCTAGTTTTTATCGATTCTTATGTCCAAATGTGTAGTAAGGACCTGGGCGGCTCGGGCGACCATGTTTAATTGCAGCTATTAGAACAGATGGCTTATTCATTTGTAGAGCAGTCGGTCGTTGCGCTCACGTCGTAAACTGGCGATTCGTTCCCGTTCTGATGTTATTGTAGCGTTTTGTCTATGCTCCGCCATTTTATTGGGCCATTTTGTTGTTTCTCTGCTGAAGTTCTAAACGTGCATGCATCACTGTTTATGTTTTAGTCATAGTGGCCGATTCATCTCTGTTATAGGTTAAGAATAACAATACAATGAATCGATTACTGTAAACACTAGGATATATCCGATATCGAAACGTATATAAATCTGGACTAAAATAGAGTGTATCTGATTTTGTGGATGTCTGTTGACTCGCAGTTTCCTAACGGAAGGACTATCCTCATTTGAAAATAAAGTTGATAGAGATGTATCCTAGCTATGTTTGAGAATCTTTAGTCATTTCAAAACAATTACATCATAAAACACAGCGTATACTCGTTCCACTTTGCGGCGTCGAAGTACCAACCATACCTACAGTTTATTTCTTATTATAAAATGGTTATTTTCATTTGACGGTAATGAATTTATTTCTTTCAAAATGTGAAGTTTATCACAAACTACTTTATAACTTTAAGAAAAACCCTCAATACAATAAACTCTTGGAAATTATTAAGAGTTTTACTTATTTTCAAAACGATAATAAAATGTGGATTATTTGAAAGTTGAATTGAATGAATGAATTGAATAACAGTTTTCGACAAGAGGGACGCTTTTTGACATCAATAATCGACACGTAGGTACCCACTCAGTTTCAGACTTTTTAAGAGCTCGTTTTGTGCCAGATTGTTTTTCAAACGTGTAATAAATATTAGGTACATATAATATATTATTATACCTAATATAATATGATAAAATCTTTGCATCTGAAGACTCTATAAAATCATTGCCGTAGCGTACCTACTATCTCTATAAACGCCAAAATGTGTTAAACAATGATTTAGATCGTAATTCTAATGCCCCAGAGGTATAATATTTTAGCTGGAAGCCTGCTGACGACGTGGTATGTTTCGTCGTTCAAAACAACTCAATTAGCATTTTCATTGTGGCTAATTGTATAGTGATAAGGACATGTAACCACTGTCACACCTCGTCAATGTGGACACCGACGTGGGGGACAGCGTTCAACAGTAAGTGACCAGTTTTTAGTCCCCGTTATAATCATTAGGTTTTTAAAAATGCTTTTAGGTAGGCCCTCCACAAGGTGGAAAGATGACCTGGTTGAGGTCACGGGAACCCGATGGATGTGAGAAACACTGGAGCCTACCACCACCTCTTTTAGCAGTATTATTTTAATCTTGCTTCAGTGTGGTAGTAGCACCCGAACGTAGAACGGGTGGATCGAAGGGTAGCACTTCACCATCTATTACATATTGAGACCACTCGGTGGAGGTCAGAGATGATATGAGTATGAGTATTCAAAATACTCATATTCAGCTGCATGCGGTTAGACTGGAAGCCGATCTATCATAATTGGGCAGCTAGGCAGATTGATAGATTAATTTCAGTATGGGAATCGTCTTTTTCACGCTAAAGTAAGATTAAAATAGAATTAATAGTGGTGGTTGGCCTCCAGGCAGGACTGGTTGATGTGGTATTGCTTGGGGAAGCAGAGGTCGTCTTGCGGTTGGGTGATGATGAATACTTTATTATTTCCAAAAGGTGTCAATTACCTCGTAGGTTTCTTAAATTGAAAATCTATAAATATTTAACTTTTCAGTCCTACTCATAAACATGTAGAGACGTTCACCCGCTCTGAATAAATGAACAACAACTCAGGAGTGTAGGTTGTCATCATTATACTACATTTAAATGTCAAAACGTACATAATAAGTGTTGCACTTTGCATGAACATGTCCACGACCTATTCGAATTCAATTTTGCTTACGTGAGTGGTAAAAATAAATAAAGGCGAGTGAAGCTATGATACGAGCCGGGTTGCGAGTTATTGGTCCCCGTGCGCCGCGGCGGTCGTTCAATTTCTCTAATTAATTAACGATCCCTTAGATAACACACGCTGACAACCTTATTTGTGGCGAACAAATCTTTCAAACATAAATTTTAGTGTACACGCTCTAAACTTGTAAACTCTATGCACGTCTAGGTATCTACATGTACGAAGCCCGTAAAAGATAAATTTATTATCCGACCAGTCAGGTAACAGCACTCCACTGTTACTGATAATTCACACAAATTATATCTCACGATCACGGAACCTATTGTCGCGAAGCACATATTTAGGTATTCCCTAAATGTAAACTTTACTAATCCACATTGCATGATAGGTTAGCGTATTCGCAACGATGTTAGAAAAGTGCGTAATTGAATATTCACACGGCGTGTATCCGACCGTTCTCGCACTAAATATTCGTGAAAGATTCACCCAACAATTTACATTTGTCACATAAATAAAAGAAGCATGCGGCCTCATTAGGCGACAGCACGCTGCACCGCACCGCACCGCACCGCACCGCACCGTGCCGCGCCGCGCCGCGCCGCTGCCGTACACGCCGGCGCTACCGTGTCCCACTCCTCACCAATAACGTGTATTTGTCAGGAAATTTCCACATAATTGCTCAGAGCTCAGGCGACTCTGATTATTTTACTCATTCTTTTCCTGAGGGTTAGAAGGGTTAGCACGATTCGATACTTAGCAAGATGCACTGAGAAATCAGATGCAAGACGGAATGAATTCGTTAAACCATTTTACCTTTTTTCTTTATCTACTTACTATTTGGTTTGATATTTTAGTTATGGTTAAGTGGTGAAGGACAAAGCTCTAAGATTCTATTAAAGTGTGTAATTTATTTTGGGCTCACACTATCACGAGCAGTGTCCGTGGGCCCAGGCAGAGGGTCCGTGGGCAGCATGGCGCCGCTATCAGCGCTGGTATAATAAGCATCGGTCAATTTGTTCACCGCCCGCCCTTATCTTTTATGAAGATTTTTTGTCATCCTATTTTTCACTACAGACAAAGTTATGAGGTTTTAAGAGAGGTATACTTTTATTGCAGTAATTAAGATATGAAGTTATATTAGGGCTTTTAACGTGAGCGAGATTTATCCGAGCCGTATATTTTTTATGTTCATAACTTTTCTGTCTTGGCCATTTGACTTCTATCTACGAATTTAATGACTCGCTTGATGAATTTATTGCTTGAGTTAAATTAATACGATGTGCATATTCGATTAAAGTGCGCGTCTGCGCGTATCCAAAGAGCTTAAAAAAGAAAGCAGTCTCAATTGTTGGTGCTTATAGTAAACGAACGTGACAAATATAAAGCACGACATGCGAAAGTTATTCCAATTTCCACATAGTTGGGCGAGCTGAGTACAGGTCATTGCGACGGTCAGCGGATCCCTTCTCAGTGTCACAAACATGTCACTACCGAATTCGTGACAGTAAACAGCCGACCAGTCTTATCAACATGCAAAGGATGATATTATCGACGGTAGGCATTATAAATCTGAAACGCGGTTAGCTACCATATTGACACGGTTCAGTTTACGACCTTGGGAACGGCTAGTCGCAAACCTGACCGCGAGAATCCAGTGATAGCTACATAGAAATGAGATAACGGTATTCACCCATATATAATGACTTCAAACTCTCCCAAGCAGGACAGTCAACACATAAAGTATTTGTAGTTATTTCCTGACCTGTTCACTTATTCTGTTGACGCAATCTCTGCAGCACATGTAAATGCTGGAATATGAATAAAATGATCTCTAAAATGTACAGTCAGTAACGAACATTGGGGCTGTTGCAGTTACATATGTATCATATATCTAAATCGACACAAAACTCGATAGACTGATTTTACATACTTATTTTAAAGTTTTAGTCAAGAGTTTATGTTGTAACCAAATTATTTTATTGTTATTAACTTAAAATAAATTGAAGCCTTAGGTAACCAACTATCGTTGCTGATTGTAATAACCTTGCCGTCGTCATCGTAAGTCCAAAAAGACTCACGTAGTTGGAATTCAGAGCTTGAATAATTATGAGCTCAAATTCTCTCATAATAAAAACACTCCCATGACAATAAAATATGCTTTGAGACAATGATTGAAAATACGCCACAGGAATAAAAATATGGTCGTTAATAATTCTCCTAGCGGTTGACTTATCATTGCTTAAATAACTTGACAATAGGTACGAACTAATAAAATATTCTATAAACATTGTGACGGCCGCGCAATACAGACGCCGAACGACGATTCTGTGAAGTCGTTTGGAAAGCAGGCTGTGATTTGCAAGGTCACGCGTATAACACGGATGTTCCCGATATTGAAATGTACAGACGTGCTTTATTCACCTACATATGAACACATGCAACTTGAAAAGATCCAAGCCAAGCACTCATCTCTTTATTAAAATAAACCTTATACGCGGCGCGGAAGTCATCGTTTCGTTCGGTGAAAACTCGCCGCTTGAACGTTGCCCAATGCGACAGTAGTATGAGAATCAAATACTCATATTGAATACGAAGCAGACAAACGGTACGACACTTCGTATGGTAAATTCCGTATTGCGAATTATTAAATTATTTATGCCGCATATCGCGGTGCGCCGACTACCGATCGCTGAACCACAATATCGGGAATCCCTGTTCGCTACTAATGCAATAATTTGGCGTATTTTGCAATCGCGTATTGAATATTGAATAGTTGGTAAATAGTTTATGTTCTGAACGTGGATTTCAGAGTACGTGATCCGGCGCGGCGGATCGTTGTGAAATTGCACGACACACGGATAACATACGTTAACAAGTGGTCGTTTCGAATAAAATTTTATGTTCTCGTTGTGTTTAGATTTATAACAGATACGCGATGGATCTCTCGATATGCGGTGCATTACGGCACTGCGGCACATGCGCCGCTGCGCTGCGACGCGACGCCGCAGGTGTTCAAACGACAAACCGCTGAACTCAACGACTGCCAATAAGTCTTGCATTATTATTTTAGTGCTGAAATACCTATTAAACTTTATTGCGAATGAGCACGACATGCTGTTGCGGCCCACGAATTAGTCGAAACGCGGTTATGATGTAGGAATAAGCGTGGATCATATCAACGTTTAGTGTGTTCATAGACACGGGAATGCCGTTTAATCCATGAGCTTAGATATGGCACAAGATTTCTATGCGACCTTACCTCAAATTCAGGTGTTATTATAGCATGGATAACTCGGATGATTAACTCTTGCCATAACACTAAGCCGCGTCAGTCAAGATTGTTGCTATGGGAATCTTTGAAATACTCATTGCAGCTTATAGTTAAATTCTCTATCTATGAAATTTACGCTAACACCAGATGTAGTCGAGGGCGTTTGATACTAGACTCCACCCTAAGCAGCTTCTCTCTTCTCTCGCTCATAAGCAAGCTTCCAGGTCCATAATATTACACTCAGCGAGTAGGATAGGAGGACCGTGCTACGTCATATTTGGTCAGGGTAACCAGATTCCGATGTTAAGATCCGTGACCCTGATGAAGGTCGTGGGAATCCGCTGTTTGGAGAAGCACAGGACGTGTAGACGGAAGCATAATCACCAGCAGTGGACATCCTCCGGCTGATATGGTTATGTAACATATTTGAACTCTCAAATAACTCCAAAATAACCTTTTCTTAGACACCTTTCCTTAGATTTTGGTTCTAAATAACTTTGCATAACACAGATTTTTTGCTAAACAATAAGTTTGCAGTGTCAACGCGATATGTCCTTACAATGATAACGGAGGATATCGCGTGCGTACAATCGCAGACCAAGTAGAAATGATTTAATTTGTTGGTGGAGTGGCTCCGAGGGAGTCGAGTATTCGCGGTTATAGACCCGTGCCAGCTATCATTTGTAGCTATTTTGAAGACAAAATACAGGTAATAAACAGAACGTTTAGTTGAAACTAAGTCGTAGTGCATTAAAAAACACAGATGTAGAAGCACACTATTTCAGAACAATTGTCTGTCAAAATCTATAACCAAATATCCAAACAGATAAGAGAGCTGCCACGAAATTACTTTATGCGTTCTACTATAGTAAGTGAGTTCTTAAATTATAAGCAAAGTTCCAAATTATTATGATCTCACTAGTAATTTAATTGTTTAATACAATATTAAACTTTATTTTTTATTTTCTACCTCATGATCTCAATACTAACAATTGAAGTGTTTTTGTATAGGTATTTGATTTTAAAGTATTTTGTATGCTGAAATAAGTAAGCAAATAATGTGGAACTTCTTATATTTAAGACCTTTTGTGTAACATATTTTATGCAAAATAAAGAAATTATTATTTCGTTTACATTGTTTTTCTTTTTAAATATTTCATAAGACAAACAAAATAGGTCCGCCGGTGTCGGGAGCAGGGTCCAAGCTACCGGTGGTTAGGGCTGCAGCGACAGGAACCTCTTCACAATGTGAGCCGTATCAAGAAGTACTGCCTTCTGAATCAGGCCCTTGATCCAACCGGCATACGAGAGCCTCGAGAGATCGTTGTTGGTCGAGGCTTTCGGCCATCAGGCCACTGGTCGTTACGACAATCGGTACAATGATAGCCGACCTCACATTGTCAACAACCTCGTGTGCTATTATTATTAAAACAAATAAATTAATATTTAATTTACAAGATAATTATGACAATATCATTAAAAAAAACAAATCTCGAGAACTGAACATTCAAAGAATCTGAAGTCATTGCCGTCAATGCTAGTTAGTAGTCCATAGGTACCATCACCAGTGGCGCGAGAGGAATGCACGAGCTAGCATCAGATAGTAACAGAGGAACCCCCGGGATAGCAGCAGATAGTAGCAGAGGAATGCGTGAGCTAGCAGCAGATAGCAGTAAAGGAATGCCCGAGCTAGCAGCAGATAGTAGCAGAGGAATGCGCGAGCTAGCAGCAGATAGTAGTAGAGAAATGCCCGAGCTAGCAGCAGTTAGTAGCAGAGGAATTCGCGAGCTAGCAGCAGATAGTAGTAGAGAAATGCCCGAGCTAGAAGCAGATAGTAGTAAAGGAATGCCCGAGCTAGCAGCAGTTAGTAGCAGAGGAATTCGCGAGCTAGCAGCAGATAGTAGTAGAGAAATGCCCGAGCTAGAAGCAGATAGTAGTAAAGGAATGCCCGAGCTAGCAGCAGATAGTAGTAAAGGAATGCCCGAGCTAGCAGCAGATAGTAGCAGAGGAAAGCGTGAGCTAGCAGCAGATACTAGCACAGGAATGCGCGAGTCAGCACCAAATATAAGTAGAGAAATACCCGAGCTAACTGCAGAAAGTAGCAGAGAAAAGAAGGAACTAGCAGTAGATAGCAGTAGGAGAGGAGTGCCCTAGAAAGCACCAGATAGTAGTATCATCGGTGCGAGAGGAGGAAACTCAAGCTTGTGGCGGGCAAACAACAATACTCTCGATGTCACCTTAGAATGTCTAGGCACGATGTTGACACCGCTTAGAACTTTGCACAAATATTATACTATCTAAATTAATTGTAAAAGTTAGTTCAGAACTATTGTGTAATATCTGCACGTTGGCGCTGCATTGCGTGACCCGACTCCCCAGTGTTGACTTAATGGAGTGCTCGTGAACAAATTTAAAACACGCCTTGTTATGAGTTACATGATTTATAATTACGCTCCTGTGATTGTTAGACAAACACGAAACACTTTATTATTATGAGGGTCGTTTACGTGCTCAACTTCAAATTGTTTCACATAAGTATACCTACATATAATTATATTGTTTCCTTGGGTTGTTATGACCTCAGATGGTTTTGTTGGTATTATAAATATTTTACAGGCAATCCATATAAAAAAATATAGAAACTACGCCAACCTAGTTAAGAAAGTTTTGTAGATGATGATGTTTGAGAGATAGCTTCATGTGTATAAAAATATGAATTATGTTCGTGATCAAATTCAATATACCTATAGTATCTATAGGTTTTTATTTATTTGAGAGTATCAAAATATGTAACATAAATGGCCGTATTTTTTTATTGCGTTGCCTTAGAAGCTTGATTTCTTAGAGCTCCAAGGGACCATCATAGACCTACGTATTTTATATTAATTTCAACTTGATACCTCCACACGTTCCTGAGGTAAAGGGTCTTAACAGACACACTGAAAACGAAGTGGATCTGTATTTTCCTTTTGAGGTACGGAACCCCAAAAAACAAATAATCTTAAAAATAAACAAACGCTGACTAAGTAATAAAAGAATAAAATATCTTAGGGTCTCGCAGAGTTAACCCCGAGGCCAAAGCGCGGGTGGCTTGGGGGTTCGTAATTGAAAAATAAAAGGCCGTAATAATAGAATTTACATTACGTTCTTTCCAATGACATGCCGTCTGTCTTTGTCAGGAGCAGCATTGACTTCAAATATATAAGTACCTATTATTATATCTACAATAATAGACACACACCCCATTGTAGATGCCCTCTTTTTATATATAACAATTCTAATAGAATTAGGTACGTTTTCAATGGATTAGAGAACATAATATATGGACATTATTTTTAAGATTCACCTATTTTAATTTATACATTTATGCGTGGTGGCGTCTCAAATAACACACTACCACATATCACGTCACATATTTATATGTGATTATATCTTATCAAAAATCAAAAATCAAAAAATCAAAAGTCATTTATTCAAACTAGGCTGAGAATCAGCACTTTTCGAACGTCAAAATTACATAAGACAGTCCCCCAAAAACGCCCACCCTTCACCACTTCCTAGTGCTTTAGCTGGGAAGAAGAAGTGGCGCAACAAACTCCCCAGCAGCACAGCTGTCTGTTCAGTTAGAAAAAAAAAAATGATTCTATACAAAAGTATGCAAAATCATTTACATTATGCAACACAAAACATAAATCTAATTATTAGCCATATGTCAGCTAGCACACGCTAATATACCAATCAAAAAAAAAAAAAATTAAAACGAGAACTATATGTACTCAAGCAGAAATAAAAAGTAAATGTAAACATAAATTAACTAAATAAAAGCCTCCAGGCACAAAGGGCGTGCCCGCCTACATATAGCTATTTTTAGATGTAACTGGAAGTTATAAATGATAAACTAGGACCATTGAAGTAACGTAAATAATATTTATCAATTTTCGAGTTCGCTAGCTAACCACATATTGCAATACAACTCATTTAGTAAACATTGTAATGAGTAGATTATGTCAATAATAAATTAAATTAGAAAAACATTAAAAATAAATTGATTATACAGTCAAATAAAAAAAAATACATATATGAACTCATATAACCTGTCAGTGGGTAAGCTAATGCTGGAGAAAGAACATAAACATTGTCTTGAGTTAATCACAGCGACCAACTATTCTTATCATTTAAGTAGTCGTTAATAGAGTAATACGCCTTTGAACAAAGGTCGCATTTTACTTTAGCTTTAAACGCATTATAAGGCAAATCTAGCAAAGAAGAGGGTAGCTTGTTATAAAATGTTATACCAAGCCCAACAAATGAGTTATGAACCTTATGAAGCCGGTGAAAGGGAACTCGTAGTTTGTCCTTATTCCTAGTGTTAACATTGTGGATATCACTGTTTTTAGTGTATAAGTGTATATTTTGCCTAATATATAAGATGTTGGCGAAGATGAATTGTGATGCCACCGTGAGAATACCAATATCTTTAAAAAAATCTCTCAGAGAAACTCTGGCACCTAGCTGGTAAATTGCTCGAACAGCTCGTTTTTGAAGGACAAATATATTTTGAATGTCAGCAGCCTTGCCCCACAGCAGAATACCGTAGGACATAACACTATGAAAATAACTAAAATAGACTAACCGAGCAGTATCAACGTCAGTGTATTGTCTTACTTTCCTGACGGCGTAAGCGGCCGAACTGAGTCTCCCCGCTAGGCTCGATATATGTAGGCCCCACTGAAGTTTGGCATCTACTGTTATCCCCAAAAAAACTGCCGAGTTTACAGTTTCAATCACCTCTTTATCTAAGACGATGTTGGGTCCTAGATTTCTAACATTCGGTAAGGCAAACTTTACACATTTCGTTTTCTTGGCATTGAGAACTAAGTTATTTGACGTAAACCAATCCGTTACCATTGAGAGTGCACTGTTAACATCGTCAAAATCTTGCCTATTCCTGTCTACTTTAAAAATAAGAGAGGTATCATCTGCAAACAGTACAACTTCACAGAGACCCTTTAAATAGAATGGTAAGTCATTGATATAAACTAAGAACAAGAATGGACCCAATATAGAGCCTTGAGGTACACCTAACTGAACTGGTAGCCCGGAAGATTTAACACCATCAATATCTACACATTGGAACCTATTCTGTAAATAAGAATTTATAACGTTGAGAGCTTCTTTTTGCACACCGTAATGACGTAGTTTACGCAAAAGCGTGTCATGGTGCACGCAATCAAAGGCTTTGGAGAGATCACAGAAAACCCCAATAGCATTTTGCGAGTTCTCCCATGCGTTAAATATGTGTTTCAGCAGAGCAACACCCGCATCTGTAGTCGAACGACCTTTTGTAAAGCCATATTGTTCATTATGAAGGAGGCTATTTAAATTAAAATGTCTTAGCAACTGCTTGAGGATTAATTTTTCAAATATTTTGCTAAATGCAGGTAAGATAGAAATAGGTCTGAAATTACCAACGTCATTTTTATTACCTGATTTAAATAATGGTATGACTTTACTACTCTTCATGAGGTCAGGAAAAGTTCCTAGATCAACACATTTATTAAAAGTAACAGCTAGATAGGGGGCTACGATGTCTATTATATTACTTAAAAGTTTAATGGAGATGCCCCAGTAATCACCAGTGTTTTTAGACTTAAGTGTGTTAAAAACATTAACTACATCACGAGGCGTTACATGTTCGAAGCTAAATAAGCGACTACTTTTAGACACACTACCGTGCAATAGGTTTTCAGCTTTAGACGGGGATGAATTTAAGGAGCGAGTCGTAGTTATAGGTATGTTGGCAAAAAACTCATTAAATGCCTCAGCTACGTCAGCTGCTTTATTAACTAATTTGTGGTCAACCATAATCTCAAGTTGTTTATCTTGTTTAACAGATTTACCCGTTTCATTGTTAATAATTTTCCAAGTGGTTTTTACTTTATTACTGGAATTTTTAATTGTATCGCTTAAAAATTTCGACTTAGCATAAACACTAACCTTTTTGAATAAATTTGAATAGTTTTTGACATACTCTAGGAAAGGAGTATCAAACCTGTATTTTTTCAAACCATATAACTCGTATAGTCTCGCTCTACTTTTATAAATACCTGGAGTGGCCCATTGGTTAAAGCCAACGGAGTTGCCATGAATGTTAATAGTTTTGGTCTTGAAAGTTGATAGGTACTCTTTTTGCACAACATCAAAAAGGGCTCCATATATTAAATTGGGATTCTCGTGTTCTACTATGGATGGTGTAATTTTACGAGCTATATTATTTTTAAACTTATTGCAACGACTAGCTGTATAAGGCCTGCATTCTATTTTTTGCGGCTCTTTATTTAATGGCATGGGGAAGCTAGCTAATAAACCAGCTAGCTTATGATAAAAACATGCCCTGAGCAAAATCAAAGCAAGCTGGCATTTTCGATCACATACCGAAACGGAGTTCCCAAACATTTGTATGTAGATATTACGGTAAAGTTGGATTGTTTCGTGCATCGCTCGACATTTCCGTACAATAGATTGGCCGAGGCGTGGTACAGCTAGTTAGCAGTAAAGTGAGATGCAAATATGCGCAAGCGCAAGGGTCACACATTGACTATCCTGCATTGTAGCGGGAAACGTGCCAGCTAACGACTAGCAAAATTTTGGAATTTGACATTCTTAGGTTCTTATATCACAAAGGGCGGTTATATCAATGACAGAATTGGCAGCCAATGAAATCAAACCTTCCCTTGCGATTGCATGAGTAATCTTCACGACAAGTCGTACCTAATCAATACGGACTAGCCGACATATTAAAGTGATTACAACGTCAGTGATCAGAAACAAGTATTATCTTGGATGTTTCACTGTCAATTAGTTATTTGTACGGCAATATTTTAGTCGTAGATAGACTCATTAAGTCTCCTTCTCACTGGTTTAGTACTCAAATATAATCGTTTACAGGCACATGACACGGGAGGCGGTCTTATCCGATTGGGAAAATTGATAAACTTGAATGAAAATCTAAATCGAGAATCTAAGTTTATATTCTGTGCGCTGCTTTACGAGATTCATGAGTACACAGACATAGATTAGCCTAACGACATATAAATAGAAACCACTGAGGCTAGCACCACTATAATAATTGCCTACTCGCATTTTATCCGTGCTATCATCTGCGAATCAATCAAGTCTGATCCGTAGTGTCTTACCGAGAAAATTTATAGCGTCTTCTCCTACAGATATTTGCATATTATCTTAATGATGAAGAACCACCTCTTGGCCACTTATCGCCTTATATTCCAATTAATGTTGGAAATATGCGGCAGCGTCTCGCGAGCCGTGTTTTATTAACCTTTCATAATGTACGCCCTTTATCGCTTATATTAAATCGCTTTCATATGTTACACTTTTGTAAAGTATTTTTTATAAGTTTTCATTAATCGCTTACATTATAGGTCTGGGATGCGTTTTTCGAAGCCATCCCAGCCTGCAGATAAGTTGAGGAGTAAAATGTGATGATTAACACTGTATATACTGCTGTTACTGTGAGGAGCTCGTGGCTCAGTAATAACAGCCGCACGGGTCGATCCATTACGTTAAGCTACGCTTGCTGGGGTTGGTCCGTGGATGGGTGGCCATCATTACATATCGAGACTCCTCCGTGCCTCGGAAAGCACGTTAAGCAGTTGGTCCCGGCTGTTATTTGTGGATCTTTGACAGTCGTTACGGGTCGTCAGAAGCCCGAAAGTCTGACAACCAGTCTTACCAAGGGGTATCGTATTACCCAGTTACTGAGTTGTGGAGGTCAGATAGGCAGTCGCTCCTTGAAAAATACTGGTATTCAGCTGCATCCGGTTAGACTGGAAGCCGATCCCAACATTGGGAAAAGGCTCGTCAGATTATAATACTGCTGTTACTGTACGTTGATCAAAATGTAAAAAAATTAATTTTCATTTTTCTCATGTAAGTGAATTACAATTCATAAGAGAAATAAAGATAATATTTCGATCATCAAACCTCAATAGCGTTTACGAATCAGCTAACGATATTTAAATTACTTATTTTTTAAGTAGGTTGTACTACTTATTTCATTAGCGGTTTATTCGTAACATCACAAACATTTCAATAAAATATACTTTTATCTGGCAAGTAAGTATGCAAAATGTGTGTAAAGGTGGCGAAGAGGTCCATAATTATTCTGAGCGGCATACGTGTGCAATGGTGTAAATAATAGGAGCGGGCGCATCGGTCGCTACTGGAGCACCTCCACCTAATTAACCCGGGAGGCGACATGCTCGAGATATAACTTTAATTTTAAATCTGCTCGAATCTTCCAAGAAAAATAAATACACTTGTGTGGAGCACAATACAAATAAATCAAGTAGACGTAGGTACTCTTATGAGAATGTGACCTATGTGATACAATATGGGGTATTAATTAATGTAGGAATGTCGAAATATTAAAAGATTGGAAGTGATTTTTTCGGTAAATGAAATGAAAAAAACATTATGGATATTTCTTGCTAAGAAAGAAAAATAATTTATTGGGACTCGCACAGGAAAATAATTCACAAACTAAATATATGACCAAAGAAAAATAAAACAACAAACAAATAATTAAAAATCCTATACGAGGCTAAGAGGTCCCTTAAGACTAACTGCATGCGTAGCATGAAAACCATAGAAACGGGTTTCTACGGGTTTTGTCGACGGAAGAATAGACAAAATGACTGATTGTGATTGTTTATCTGCCATTTTGTCTATTCTTACGTAGATAAAACCCGTTTCTATTGTGGACATGCTAACCGTGCTGGTATTGTTTTAATAGTAGCTGTATGTCTAATATAATTAATGGAAAACTTGTGTTTTTTAAACTTCTAATCTAATAAATACGTACACACGGCTACACATCAAGCTATACATTTCCAGTATAAGCTGACCTCGCATTGTACGAGAATTCTATACAATTCGAGATCAGAATAAACTGGAAATGTATAGCTTGATGTGTAGCCGTGTGTACGTTTTATTGTATCGACCTCCTCTATTATGCTGTTTTCGTAAATATAATTGTAGATCATCTAGCTACACCACAAATTTCTAAATGCATTTAAGGGGGATGCGGTAAGGTAGCCCGCGAAGTACAATTTTTTTTTACGTTGTTTGCAATTTGCAGGTCAGCATCAGGTTGTATGTTGATAAAAAAAAATTGGTTCGCGATCGTAAAAAACATGGCTTTACAGAATTAGGTATAATCATTAGAATCAGCAACACGACTCCTCAAGTTAGAATTGGCCTCAAATGTCATGATTTCATGAAATAGTCATTCAATAGGGTAATATTTAGTTAGAGAGTTCTATTGACGATTTTTATGATTATAATTCTATACCTAAATAAGTATTAGTTAAAGCCGCGAATTATTTAGATCAAAATTCAACCTGATACTTACCTGAAAATTGCAAAAAACGTAAGTTTTAATTTCGTGGGCTACCCTGCAACGCTTTCGCCTTAACGCTAAACATATTTACCCGACTGCCCCAGAAGGAGTGTAATGTTTTTCGAGAGTATGTATGTATGTATGTTTGTTTGTATGTATGTGTGTATGTATTTTAGTATGTATTTTAGTATGTATGTTTGTATGTATGTATGTCTATTTCTTTGGCACGCTCTGTAGCCTAAACGGCTTGATGGATTTTAACATACGAGGTGTCGTTAGATTCGTCTTAATTGTGGGAGTGACATAGGCTATAATTATGTTTTTTATATATTTCATCTGCAAATAAAAAAAAACGGAGGGGAAGGTTTTTTTAAAATAAACTAGCTGACCCGACAGACGTTGTCCTGTCTTAATTTGTCTAGTTTTCCACGCAATTTTCTTAATTTTTTCTTTGATAAGAACCTTCTCCTGACAGTAACAAACAACAGGAAAAAAAAAGAATTAGCGAAATCGGTCTAGCCGTTCACGCGTGATAGCGTGACCAAGGGAAATAGGGATTCATATAAAAGCTAGTTATGAGTTAATTCCAAATATATATTATATAATAATAAAACTAAAAAGCTTGAAATAAAACAATTTTAAAAATATTCTGTTTCTGTCATCTTCAATAGATTGACAAAAATTGAACGATGCTTTAAAGTCGTTCAGCGCTAAATGCGATTTGCGGATCAAGTGGCGATAATCTTTTTCACATTTTATAATGCCATATTAGGCGTACACTATACTTAAAAATTTCATGGGCACCTTAATGTCTAAGCTTCAATAATTAGATGCTAATCTATCAACTATCTGCCCTTTAAAATGTGACAACGGACGCATTTCGTTTCTGTCGTCGATCTCTCAACCATAAGCGAGGAATCGACTTTATGGCGAATAGTAAGTAGATTTTGCATGCAATTTCAAGTTTTCGGCTACAGGTTGTTGTTATATAGTCATGTTAAAGTATTTTGCGACAATACAGTGACAGGACTACTCAAAAGGCTTAATTTACGTAAAAAGTAGATTTATCACATCTGTTTATATGTATAGTATGTATCTATGTACATCAGTATTTATTATTTTTCGAGTTATCTATTCCTTATGTTGCACCTGCCATGTTTTGTCTCTGCATCACCCTAAGGTTGGCTGGTAGAAAATGCCAATTTTTTCGAAATCGCAATGAAAGAGAGCTACCTGTCTCACTTCGACATTTATACATTGTTTTAATCATTCATTATATCCTTTCTTTCTTATGTTTTCCCACTGCTTTCCGAAGCTTTTATCTTCGCTATTTCCATTTGTCCCGGTCTACTGCGAATTCGTTACATATAATTTGAGTTAACCAGGTGACATCCTGTATATACGAATACGATCCATTCTGGCAGTTGTATGGTGAACATAGTAGCAGCTACCGATCATCGAGTGAAATATATAAATCGAAGCGTTATCATCTTCTGCGATCACCGCAGACGGCTGCGGCGGGCAACCGAGACGTGAAATAAATATCCATTTCCATACTCAAATGTAGGCAGAGTGCAGAGAGGGCGCGGGCGCTTCGGCCGCGACCACCGCACCCGACTGATCTATAACTCCTTATTATTATTTGAATGAGATCTATTGATCCGCGAGGTGTGGAACCCGCAATCCGCTCCGACGACGATCATTTTGTTCGACTGGAACGACCGCTTTTGAACTAACTTGACGTTACAATGGCGGCCACTGACGGCAATGATTTAAAATCTGTTAACAGGACGGTTCTCTTTTTAACGATTGGTATACAATTTCCATAAAAGGTTTTCCAGATTATCTCTGTGTTCGAAATACATTTCACATAATAAGGCATAACACGTCACTATGTTAAAATAACTGTGGTTGCCTTAGCTAGTTCTAATATAATTGAAACGTGGCTAGTGTGAACAAAGATAACTGAAAAGCGCTGTGCCCGCGACTCTATCTACGCGGAAATTGAACAACAGTGTCACAGGATTCACATCTGTTCAAAATCAGAACCCTCGGAACGGGTTCTGATGTACGAAGTGGCAGAATATCAACACCATTCTATCGAAATACGTCCACTGCTGGACATAGGCCCCCTCAAGCATCGCCATAACTATAGGTCTACAGGGTTTTCTTAAACAAGTATTTCAGTAAATTAAACTGATACCCATTTATGGAAAAAACTGAAAGATGAAGGAACCACGTCGTCAATTTTCTAGTAAAGGAAAATCAATGATTTTCAAAATACACATTTTGAGAGACCTCGAGAAACGACGAGAGATTTATGTTTTTCTACGGATACTTTGTTTCGTAGATTTAATATTGTCGCAGGCGTTCAGAATAACAACATTGTTATCATCAAACCATTATTAACAGTTCTTTAATCAATATAGATTGCAAACATAAATATTACTTCATAAAAATGAGCAATAAATTTTACCCGTTGAGGTATTCAATTTAAAATCTTACTACCTAAGTAGATTTTATGATCAGTAACTGCTATCTAACTATTTTCTATTAAAATACCGCAATAAATGTGCTATTTCATTGAAAGGTTGTTATTTCTTTTGTTTTAATACCGACATACCATGCGCTAAATTGAAGACATTTAACGATACCCAAAGAAGCAATTAGTGTTTTATAAAATAATCTTTTCTAAACGCGTTTCTTCTTTTATCTAAGTACCTACCTGTCTATCAGTCAATCTAAAACTTTAGGGAGAATTTCACCAATAAACGTGGTTTATGTGCAGATCGCATTCAGTTGAACGCTATCTGCACATAAACCACGTTTAAGAGCTGTCAGTGTCATTTTTTTTTTTGGAATATTGACATTGAGAGCTTGCAGTTTTATTGGTGAAATTCGCCCCTAGTTTAGTAAGAAAACGGTGAACGCCTGAACGGTCACATAGTTGACGGCTGTCCAAATACAGAGCGTTTTTTGACACCTTAATCTCATACTCATACTGGTGAAAATGATAGATTTTCATAACCGCTGTTATAATAATTATGACGGAACCGCTCTCATAGGAAACTAAAACTTAACTAACTCATCGTTTTGATCAAAACGCGTTTTATAACGACTGACTTTTGGTATAGTTAGTTGAAGGAGAGCTCACACTCGAGCCGAGTGTCGGGACAGCCCGTGCCAATCATCGGTGATAATATAATGGGTCCGGTGCAGGAAGCGCAGTTATTCGCAACAAGCCCCGCGCATGGGGGCTTTTAATCAACACTTTATTGTTTAATGACCCCTCGTCCCAGTCTAAATTAAAAGGGTGACGGCTCAAACCCTATTGACGGATGCGTTATATGTGCGTGGAGTTAGTTGAATATTTGATGATAGATCGATGCGATGCGATTGCGATGCGTCAAGAAACTACCTACCTATAAGTCGCGGATTTCGCTCTTAGCATGTGATTGGATCGGCCTGTAGCCAGCAGTGGACTGCTGTAGCCGCTGTAGGCCGAAGATGATGACGAAGATCAGTAACCGTAGGTAGGTATCGAATAGGTATTAGGTAGGTAAGTAACATTGTGATCAGGCAGAAACAGATTTCGGTGACAGGAACATAAAGAGTGCATCTTCGTCGTATTTTTCGTTTTCTTAATCCGGTGAGAAATAAAAAGTATTCTTTAAAAGTATATCTATCTTACGCAGCAATTTGTGCAGCAATAAACTAAAAACTTATTCGCCAATCATAGGTACTTAGACATTATGGTAGTCATATCTAGGCAAAGAGATTTTCTTTAAAAAAAGTCCCTTTCTTCTCCCCCTTGTGGCACTCCAACCAATCAGGATAGCAGTTTGCTTTTCATATTTTTTTTGTCTGTTTGGGTTTACTTACTTGTCAGGAAAATTCATTATTTAGCAAATTGACTACCTACCAACTTAAATTCTTCGCATATTTAAATCATAACTTTCATTCCTTTCCTTATGAAGTGGCTAAAACGCTGCAAATTGTAGTAGGTAGTGTGTCATATTGATAAGCAATTAATTTCCCTGACTGTTCCTACTTTCGTCATGATCATCGGCCCACTAGTCTCTTTGTATTTTCTAAGTGATGTTTTCCTAAAACTCACATTTATGATTTATTCTGTGCTTTTTGGTTATGTAAGTTAATTTCAACGTGCTGTTCTTTAGGGGTTCGATAAGTCAACCATGTACATATGTAATTAGTAAATATGAGTGAAGATTAAAGTAAGTAGCGCACTGCACAAGTAATGCGAGCGTGGACGCGTCGCGTGTCTCCCGCTGCTTAAAACGCCTAGCCTACGAAAACTTTAGAGATTATCACATTTTTATAACCTCAATGTTTCGTACTAGAATAGGTGAACTTCATAGAAATATATATCTATGGTGAACTTCATCAATTGCAGTTTGCAGCCTTTTAGAAAACTAGGAACGGTACAAAACCTCTTATACAACATTATTTTTTGTTTATTCTAAACCCGAAAAGGGGTCATTGTACTCATCATTTTGAACAACTTTTTCTATGGGATCAAACAAGAAATCGCGAAAAAAAAAATCTGCTGTTCCCTACATTTTGTCGATTTAAGTGAACACAAATGTATGGAACAGCTGATTTTTTTTTCGCGATTTTTTGGTTGGTTCCATAGAAAAAGTTGTTCAAAATTATAAGTAGAATGACCCCTTTTCGGGTTTAGCATAAACAAAAAATAATGTTGTATTAGCTGGCCTCTCATTTAATTGAAATCCGTACTACGCTAGGCCAGCTTAAGATCAGTGTCACTGACGTGTGGCCTAATGTACTGCCTAAATCAACAGCACCCGCCAATGTTCTTAAATGCAATACTGGTGTTGGTGGAGTATTGCATGTTGCAGTGGCTTGGTTTAATTTGTGTATGGTTTTTTATTTTGTTTCTATTTATCATATAACCATAATCAGCCTATAATGTTCCCACTGCTGGGACACCGGCCTCCTCTCTTCGAGAGGGAGTGGCCCGAAGATGTCTTCGAATTTTTGGTTCTAACATTCATGCCGGTTTCCTCCCGATGTTTTCCCGTTTCACCGTTTTGAGATGTCGTCTTGAGTGGTGATGAAATTATTGAAACAAAGTAAAGCGCCTATCTGGGTTCGAACCCACGACCTACAACTCGTAAGTACCATTACCACTGGGCCACCATGCTCTCATAGGTAAAGGAGTAATCAAAGGAAACCAGAACTTAGGCAATTGACTACCAACTACTTTAACTGTAGGTACAATTTAGAGGACCTAGTGCATGTTATTTGTAGAAAGAATACCGCCAATCCTTGCCATCATCGCCAGACGCTATCAGTGCATTTTGTTATTGCCGGAAACCTACCAATTTCATATGATTATTTTAATTAATATTTTAAAATAAAAACAACTCCATAGTTTTCAGGTGTAGTATTAAAGGCATTTGATCCCTGACTTTTAATGCTTCACCCCCGGCATTAAAATTATGTGTATATTTGTATCACGCTCGCGATTGTAAGGCCTCGACGAGTCGTACACACAGGGAAACGTACACCGCTCGTCAAGGTCTTCGCCATCCACTTAATGTATTATGATGTATCAAGTTTACAACAATATGTACAACAATTTTCTGCCACTTCAGTACTGCGATTCAATAAAACATCAGATATTCAACGATCACAGTAACTAAACATTTATATTTGATAACAAAAATAGCAATCCGCCCTTGGCGTTAATTACGCGAAACCTGATATCACTCTTATTTTAATGACGAGCCCTAAAATAATGCGCTCTGCAAAATTCTTAATTATATCTCTTAAATTTCTAAGTAAAATTTAGCCTAGAGCGTCGGTAGGACAGCAAAATGATATGTTTGTAAACAACGAAAATTTTACCGTTAGGTGTTAATTAATACTTTGTGATAACTGCCAGCATGTCTGTATGGCCACTCTGCCGTCCACTAACTAAAAGGCCGTTAAGCCACAGTTGGTCGTTTTTCACTTTGTAATGTAGTCTTATACAACTTTCGATGCTCTATCTTTTGGTGTAAGAATCATTTTTCTATGATTTATAGTTTTAGAGATACAACACATTGCTGAGCAGTTAAACCACATAAATTTCGTTACTCCCTTAATTAAAAAGCGGCTAAGCCACAATACTTCTCTAGAAAGACGTCAACATACTTTAACGGCAAATTGATGTATCATTTTTTTCTAAATTTACTTAACTAAAAGTACGTTATCTAGTCATGCTTGACTAAAAAGCAGCTAAGCGTCTTTAACTACCTTCATGTATTGTGTCACAAATAACCATCTGAACATCGTGCCTTAACTATAAAGCAGTTATACGCCAATAGCGGCTTTTAAGTTATGTATTGAAATTAGTATTAGCTAAATATCAATCGCTAGAGAGCAGCTAAACGACAATACTAGACTAAAAAGCAGTTAAACGCTCGTGATTTGCGTTTGCGTTTGACCAGCTCAGGCTATAATTCCTGCCTTTTCACTTCGGGTGCTCGTTAGCGGACCGACGTGTGGCGCGTCTCTTGATTTTTGGCGCCACAATTACGAGAATGGCGCAAAATATGAAAAGGTAAGCTGACATTATTATTTCATTTATTGTAATAAATAGCTATTTGTAATATTATTATAAATACGAAAGTATGTTTGGATGTTTGTAAATCTTTTAAGCAAAAACGAATGAATTGTTTTTAATTTATCTAACTTTATAAATGCCTGTTTTTGTTACCATATATTTTTCTGTATTCCGCAATACTTGCACAGGTAAAACGCGTGCTGCTAGTTTTCATTATGTACCTACCTATTGCAAGAGGGTTTTAAAGTACCTACTGTTTCTAAGTTCATCGTAGGTAATTGTTGTTGTAGGTATCTGTTTCGATTGCTGATTGTTTTATACCTAATAGTGCGCAAGAGATGTGTCGTATAATTGGTTCATTAATTAACTGATTATATTTCATTGTATTTTAGACGTTCCGGTGTATCATCAAGGATCCAAACTATGATGAATAGTGTGTTGGTGGACCAGGAATTTCCAACTGCACAACGCCTTTACACTAACAGCATGCCATCTATACGCATTTCCACTTGCTCTAATATTAGCCAAAAAGAATCAAAGTACCCCCGCATGAACAATAACGATTTAGTTAATCTTCTCTACCAAGAATCTTACTCGATGACATCAAAAGTGTTTCAAAAATTCAATGAAACACAAATCACATATAATTATAGCCAACCAGAAGAAACTCTGAAGCTTACAATAGAAACATTAACTCAACAGCGTGAAACACATTCCATATACTGCCACGAATCGATGCCCCCTCCTTCCCCGATACCATCTTCTTTTCACTGCATTATACCAGAAATATTAGATTATGACAGTAATGACTCTGTTAAGGATAAGGACTACCAACCATGTGAAGAAGTTTTTAGTGATGATACTGAATATGGTTATGACATGCAAAGACAAAATACAGTATCAAACCCTAAAAGTAAACCAATATTGAAAAGGAAAACATCAATAACTAAAACGTTTCCCAAAAAATTAATAACGCGACGACATACTCAAGAATTTACAAGAACAGAAGAGATTATTGGACATCGGTTACCTAAGAAAAGACGTACATCTTACTTCTTATTTACTTTATTACTTAATTTTGATAATACTACACGAGTGTTACTAGGTATAATTGCTTATTTACCTAATCTGATTTACTCATTTTGTTAAAGTTTTAAATTAATATTTAAGCATAAAAAATGGCCGAATTTATAGTTTTTATATAAAGTCTAATATTTAATTGATTATGACGTTATGTGTTACGCACAATTATATTATTTCAACTTGGCAATTATTGATCTCTGATTGTGATATGTTTATTTCATAAGTGCATAAGAATTTGAAACCAAGTGTCATGTGCCATAACGCTTTCAACAACGATACTTACATGTTTTGGGTATTTTTATAAAATAATTATAATATAATTTTTCCTATGGTTTCGCGAATACTGATTATTATTAAAGATGTAATTGTGATCTCATTACTGAATAAGATTTGTAAAAGTTTGATTAAACTTGTTTTTTTATTATTTTATATTGTTTAATTAAATAATAAGCTATTTGTTAAGTTCCTACACAATTTAATTAGACGTACTGATTGTCTTTTATTTTTTATTAATAAATAAAGTTCTGATTTTCATAAAATAGTTTTTAACTTTTCAACTTTTTACCCGCAAGTGCTTATTTAAAAGGCAGTTAATTGCGAGCGAGATGTCTTTAACTGCCTTCTAGTTAAGCAATAGGAGAACCAGTATAAAATATGATTTACAATACCGAGCTTAAAAGCGTTTAAAATCCCATAACTGCTTTCTAAGTAAGCGAAGTTAGTCTTCCAAGTGTTAGTTACTAGGCTATAAGTCTGTTAAAATCCTTTAACTGCTTTATAACTAAGTATATTTTGATAACTTTTACTATAAGTACAAGACGTGGCGGCTACAAGAAATTGCTTCACTATAAAGCAGTTAAGGTATGGTTAGCGGCCTTATAGTGCAGTATATTATGTAAAAATGAAAAAAAATTGCTTAGCTAAAAGTTAGAAAATGAATTTAAATAAAATGTGATTAATATAAATGAATTAACTAAATCACATATTGTGCAAAAAGACTGTGCCTACGTATATAACTTGCAACCTTGTTCCTAGGTAGCATACTTTTCAAGAGACATCAATTCCCACTTATTTTTGCGTTTTCTCGAAAACTACTTTTTGCACTTAGCGGCTTTTTAGTTAGTGGACGGCAGCACTATAGCCACTAGTACCATTTATTTTTATACATAGTTAAGGTACCTATATTGTAGAATTTTAGGGTTGCTAAACTTATTATTTTATCAAACTTGCTCAAAATTGGTTTTGTGTCATTTGAGTAAAGATTTAAATCAAAACCCTACCAATTAACAAAAAAATACTCATGTCGTAATAAGTAGATCCCAACCTACTGTCCTATACGTCGTACACGCGCGTCATGCTCTGAACGCAGGGAATATTCATTACACAGTTCATAAAAGTAACGTTAAACGCTTAGGTAATGTGTTAAAAGGAGCCCATCACCCCTCCAATTAGTCGGATAATGACGGTGTTCAAGTTATTAAATTAATAAGGGGAGATCGGGTGACGGTGACTCGGTGTCGGCCGTGTCAGGTGGCCGCCTGCTCTGCTGTCTCACACGCACGCACAATATGACGAAACAGATTAATTTATTTTACATCGAAACCTCGAGCTTCCTCATGCTCATAGACGTAAGAAAACAACTGAGAGTTCCATCACAAAATTCTAATTCACTGAAAAAGCTCTTACGGAGCGAGTAATTACCGTAAAAGGTCTTAAGCATGAATGTTATGACGGCGCTTATGAAAAGTATTTCACTCTTAGCATAACGAACCACCTGCCTTTTGAGAATTTGAATGCTCACTCACCACACAATAAATTTTAGGGCAAAAAGCTCTATGGATTTCTTTGCATTTCGCAATTACTTTTTGTTTTGTATTCCTGTCTAAATTATAAAACTCGTATTTACTTACTCAGATCCTTTTTGACATGATAATAATTCAGAGGGAAGAAGTCGAATTTAATAGCAAGTTAAATGATACGTGTCCTGATTGGAAAATGTATGCTTATTCAGGTCGAGCGCGGTCTGCGCCCTCCCCAACCCTCCGCACGCCTGATTTGAAATGAATGGTAATAATGGCCGAGCATCCCGTTCGCATCGTTTTGTATGATTATTCCAGATTAATTATTTGTTGGAATTTTGCTGGCTAATTTTTTGGAACGAGATTTTCCCGCTTTGCCTGACGTTTTAATTCTAACTCGTCATGGGGAGAAGATTAAATATACTACCTATATGTATGTAGGTTTTGTGAGTGGCCATATTCAGAATTGTGTCTTGGACGCGTCGATTTGTTCTTTCAATTTGGAGAGGAATAAAGAACTATAGCGACTATATAGCTAGGTACAGAGATAATCATTGCTATAGAGATCTAAGATTAACTACATTTATAGCATATTCCTTTCACAGTTAGCTGATTTTGCATCACAGTGATCTTTGTTCTCGTCGGTAAAAGGTTGCTTTCAGGGGTAACAAAACTGTGAAAGGACAACAAAAATTTAAATGTTCTCAATCCATTAAATTTTCGTCTGAGAATGTTTTAATAAATACGATTAAAGTTAATGATAAGTCAATGATTGTTAATTTTTAAGTGACGTGAGTACCACTTTTTTATTAAAAAAAACTCCTTGACATATCGTAATACTACTGAAAAATACGCGACCGATATTACCAGCAATAATAAAATAAAATAAACCTTAAATAGTAAGTAATGTCACTACACTCAAAGCTTGTAATAAGAAATAAATCATAGGTACCTATTTTATACCTACTAATCACTATTGATTGATAATGACTCTACATCACTATTGAATCACGTCGCAGCTCGACAGAGGTCCCAGAGGCCCCCTGACTGATGCGAATATCAAATCGTTGGCACCCCTTGATTCCATCATTTTCATCCATTAGGCGACAAAGAAAAGCGACACTATGGCCTTTATGTCGATCAAACTTGCCAAAACTAAACGTCAAAGATGATGTTCGAAAATGACGCAAATAAATCACGTATTTTGGACAACAGAAAAACTAAAAATACCTCATTAACTCAGCCATTTTCTTTATTTGTCGTTTATTCTGCTTTGTTTCGCATTTGCAAATGAAACTCGTTCCTATCAAAGTACACAAGATGCTATTTTTGTCCAGCAAGCAAGCGATGTTTGTGCTCTCGGCTGGACTCTCCCAAGGGGCCTGAGCTGGCACATTCTGACGACTGAACTAAGTAGAAAGATAGAACAGAATTAAGTCGGCCAATTATCCCGTATTGGATTTATTGGTAATCTCTGCACGAATAGGCGCGAGGGTGCGAATCGAACCAACTTCTGATGATGCCTTTATCGACATTATGAACAAAGTTGTTGCAATTTTTATGTAGGTGGATTTATTGTTTGACTTCCTCTCTTGGTTCGCCCTCGGTTGTGCGCAGACAGATAAAAGAGAGTCCAGAAGCGTTTTACTACAAATAAATCAATCTTCAATCAAAGTATCCTCGTTCGGCTTAGCTGAGTTATCTCCGTTAATAACCTTCTCTTTGTTTACTTTATACAATTATATTATTCTACCAACTGAATCGACAGCGGTGTAAGTTGGTGCATGCAGTTTGATTGTTTGCATCTGTTTTTCTTTCCATTCGTAAAGTTTGTCAATAAACAAGCCGCGAAGGTATACTCTTGCACTATAATACCTACTGTTGTATTAATTTGTACACAATTAATACAACAGTAGGTATTAGAAAGATGACTCTTATTAACAATATCCACTCCATTTGTTAGAAAAAAGCCTAAAATAAAAACTTTCTGTCGTAGCTTCCCGCTCAGTCCTGGTAGTGCTGGAGTTGAAATAACATAAGAACCTAGAGATAATGTAGTAGGCTTGCGTAAATAATGAAGGATAAATAATTAATTTACAGTTGGAATCACACAGTACCACCAAGATATTCCCCGCTGAATGCGAGAAGCACAGGACCGGTCGATATGGCTACCCTTGAGGCCTATGCCCAGGAGCATCTCCCATTGAACCCCCCCTTAGTTTTATCTTACAGTTACCTAACCATTTATATGTATTTCGTTAGGTAATTTAAAAATAAAATAAAAAAACAATGTATTTCAACTAAGGGCCAACTCTGAAACAAAATATGGTCATGTCACTAATGCACTTTAACTTCAACTGATTTTAGGGTGTAAGTCGAATCTGTGCTACCTAAATGACCTACATACCTACATTACTACTTCTATTTAGGTTTACATTACTACCTTACTTATAGGTCGAGTAAAGAGGTTGAAAGTAACCAAGAAATAGATTTTTAGAGAAAGTTAATTAGCACTTAAAACACACCAAAAAAAGTTTTCCAGGTATAGAAATATACTTACTTATGTAGAATTCATTTATACCCAGCAATTTTGTATTCTGCAAGGGAATAAAATGTGGTACTTACCTGTTTAAAATTCTATTTCTTATAATAGTTTGGTTTTCGCCTTTCGGTTTATCTCAAAAACTCACCTTGTATAAAAGTGAATATATGTATTTCTTAGTGGCACTTTTACCCTTGTCCCAAAAGTGCCAGTGAATATTTTTCTGAAAGTGTCAGTCCGTATAAAAGAAATTGATACATCGATATAAAAGCAAAAATATGTATGTTCTCAATGTATTAGTAAAAAATCTTAGTGATACGTCATAGCCGTCACACGCAACCATTGCCTCTCGGGTATTCCATAAAAAGTTGGCTACTCACCCTTGTTATTGTAGTAGGTGTACACCGGAGTAAAATGTTTTGTAAAACGTTATCATACAATGGATAAAAACGGATTGTAAATCTTATTATTTTTATTATTCACATTCATATCTAGACAGCATAATTATGATAGACTAACAACCGGCTTCCGGAACGTTTCCACAATTCAATTTTTTTTTATTAGCTGACAGATTGTATACTTATGAAGTAAGTAGGGTTAATACATTCAAATAAATTATAAAACATTTATTTTTTATATAACTATGAGAATCTCTGCACTCGGTACTTATCACCACTAATACCTACTGTCCCTAATTCTTAAGCCGGCTCCAGACACAATACCATATTTAATCTAACATACTCGTATATATACTTTGCTCACACATTGGAACACTTGTTTGTTTTTACCTGTCGACATGCTTTGCAGCACGCCCGAGTCACAGTTCTCAAAAGATGGCGATTTTGTGGAAGTGGTTTACCTATATTATTTAAGTGTAAATATTTTTTATTACATGTGCAAAAAATAAACTTAGAAGTCCGAGAAGAAAGCGCGGTGGTCCCATGTAAATATTATTAACTTTGCTGAGGTAGTTTTTCATTTACCTGCAATAATACGTATTTTTCCCACTTGGTCTATATAGATTACTTTATAAGTTCCTGTCACAATTATTTACTTATCAAACAGTGGTAGGTATCTATCTGAATTTATGTGGGGTACCACAACTAAAAAGTGGAAAATATAAAAAATATTGTTTTTTTTTGAAAAAAGTTTTTTTTATTATGAATACTGCGTAAAAGCACGACCGATTCGTTAGTTTCGTCCTAGTGTGGTGTAGCTTAGGTACCTATTTAGGTTAGGTTGGGTTATGTCGACCGCCCGGGGAATCGAACCTAGCACCCCACGCTCAGGAAACATGCACAGATCTGCCTTCGTCCTCTGACGAAGATCGTCTACTACCTGAGCTCAGCTCGGAATGCATCGCCATTTATACACTCGTGTGTCAATTGTGGCGACGCCATACAAAATGTTCCTTTTTAGTGCTCGGCGACACGACGCCGTCACCGCGCCGCCGCGCCTCTAAGCTGTGTACACGGTACCGCAGCCGCGCTTCGCGCCGACGGCGACGTGACGCCGACGCGACTCCGACGCGACGCCGACGCGTCGACGAGGAGGCAGTGCGGACGCGGCGCGACGGCGGTGCTGTGTACACGAGCCCTGCGCTGCAAATCGCACCCGCGACGCGATGTCGACGCGGCCATACAAAATCATCCTTTGGTGTCGCGCTACGAATCGCCCCCACGATATGGCACTAGTGTGAAAGGTCTTGCGTGGCGATAATATAGCAGAATCGCCACATCATACGACAAGTGAATAACACTATGTGGATCATTCCTTTCTTTTGTTTTTTATTATTTATTTTTCCTTAGTTAATTTTAATTAATCATGGTCTGGCAGTTTGAGTTTTTTATGCCCAAATGTCCTTTCTTTGGTATTGTTCGCCAAATCGTTGAGCTCCATAAATTCTGAGTTGAGCTGCACGATTACTAACAAATGCGTGCACTCACTGGACAAGTCCACTCAATCTGTGTGGTTCTTTCCTCAAAAGACCGTTTCAGACACCAATCTATATGGTCTTCACATGATCTGACCAAGATTATATCTGGACTCTAAAAGAGACTATGACCTCTGTGTATAATACTACTGCGCGGTAAACTTTGCTTACGCGATGCAGAATTTTGCGTGACGTTAGTGTGATGCGTAGTTCGCATGGGGCGTTGTAGATGCTGCCAAAAAAACATCTCTAAACATGAACCTGAGAAGCCTGAAATGGAATTCTGATTACCAATATACGGTGACGTGCTACCAATTGTTACAATTGGTGATGAATCGCTGGATTTGGTGGAGAATAGCAAAGATATGGAAAATTGCAACTAAATAATCAACTTTTGGAATATACTGCTAAACTATGGAACTCTCGAGACGCAAAGAACTGGGCTGGGCGGAATTTGGCAAGCTGGATGATGTTTTTAGGGATAGGAAAATAATCTAAAACTAAACTATATGAACAGTAAATGTGGCGTACCTTGACATTATGGGGCCAAAACATGGAACCTCACTAAATTGACTGGAGTACAAAGTCAAGATTTCACAAAGGGTTATGGAGCGCTATGGTTGAAATTACGAGTCTATTACTAAAAAAAAATTTGGTGGTCAAGACACTTGGCTAGACGTGAAACGGAGCCCTAACTGAATATTTTCCGAGAATCAGTTGGGAGAGCGTCGGTAGATCAACAACCACATAGTAGGATGACCTACAAAATATCCCGGGAAAGACCTGCCTGAGACTCACACAAACCAGGGAAGCATTGCACAAGAGGAAGGAGGATTATACTCACCAGTTGGTGAGGCTGACAATGATGACGATGAAGATGAATATTAATTAACTAACAGCGTTTGATGAAATAAGCTAATTTAGGATTTCATCAAAAATGGTCAGGTTACTTTGGCAACAAAGAAATATTTTGAAGACCTTTTTAAAACAGTTTTGACATGTAATGTAATACATCAGACTTTGGAAAAAATATTTACATTACCAACTTTCACCATCCTTGCGTATCATCTGCATTGTGGTGTTATTTAGACTTCATCCGATTTTTTTTCTGCCTCGGCATCTTCCTCAGCACCGTCTTCAGCATTGTCTTTCGTTTTTTCTTCGTCGCCATTATCTCCCTCAGCACCACCTTCAGCATTGTCTTTCGTTTTTTCTTCGTCGTCGTTATCTCCCTCAGCACCGTCTTCAGCATTGTCTTTCGTTTTTTCTTCGTCGCCGTTATCTCCCTCAGCACCGCCTTCAGCATTGTCTTTCGTTTTTTCTTCGTCATCGTTATCTCCCTCAGCACCGCCTTCAGCATTGTCTTTCGTTTTTTCTTCGTCGCCGTTATCTCCCTCAGCACCGCCTTCAGCATTGTCTTTCGTTTTTTCTTCGTCGCCGTTATCTCCCTCAGCACCGCCTTCAGCATTGTCTTTCGTTTTTTCTTCGTCGTCGTTATCTCCCTCAGCACCGCCTTCAGCATTGTCTTTCGTTTTTTCTTCGTCGTCGTTATCTCCCTCAGCACCGGCTTCAGCATTGTCTTTCGTTTTTTCTTCGTCGTCGGTACCTTCCTTATCATTGGCTTCAGGATTGTCTTCAATAGTTTTAACGTCCTCGGTATTTCCCTCAGCATCGACTCCAGTATCGTCTTTCGTGGTTTTAACATCCTCGCTATTTCCCTTACCATCGCCTCCAGCAGTGGTATTCCCGGTGTCATCGATCTCATCCTCTTTCTTCTCGGTTGTTTCGCCTCCAGCATCGTCATTCCCATCGTCTTCTTCCTCCTCAGTTGTTTCGCCTCCAGCATCGTCATTCCCATCGTTTTCTTCCTCCTCAGCCGTTACGTCTCCGTCATCGTCATCCCCATCTTCCACCTCGGTCTCTACGCCTTCAGTATCTTTGTCCTCATTTTCTCCATCAGATCCATATGACTCAATGTCCTGCTCTTTGCCGGAATTATTTTCATACAGTGCTGGTTCGTTATTTTCCGATAGAGACTCGTTTACTTGATGTTTAAGCTTATCATGTGTTTTATTAGGTGAATGGACGAGAACAAATTTTCCTTTAGACTGATTTAGGTAACCCCCAACCCAGGCTGGTATTGTGGTAGTCGGAAGTTTCCAAGCGGAGTTTACACCGATATACTTCGATTTAATTTTGTCTTTTATACAAGTACACTTGCAATCTTTATCAGCAGAAGCAATGGCAAAGCCAGTTGTCAGGCATGTATTTATGCATACGGCAGTTTTTTGGAAGTCAAAGCACTTATGGGTTCTGTGAAAACCATAACGTAGAATTGACGTTTTGTTGAAATCTGTAATGATCGAATTACAATCAAATCACCATAATAATTTTCATTGAAAATAATGAAAAGGAAGGAGAACACACTTGTTTGGGTCGGCAAATGCGACTAGGAAGTAATTGTTGAACAATAAAGCAATTACTACACATATTCGATCGACAACATTCGGCGAATGTACCTATACCCCTCGCTGAATCATGTTCGGGTTGGCTCGGCTCAATCCGAGCGGCTTTTTCCCGAACATTATCAACATTATATTCTATTTTGCCGCCCGGACGTGCCAAATCATGCCAACCAGTACAAGTGTGTGAACCCTTACGTGACGAACAAATCAATAAATAGAGTAGGTAGGTAGGTAGGATTTTCTCTCGATACTGAATAAACAACACACATCAAAAGTATCTAAAAGTTCTAAAAGCAAATGGTCCTAATGCTACAGCTACATTGTCGCGCAAAGATTCCTGTCACGTTGACGCGATAAAAACTTTAAACTTCGTGTTCGATCTACGACGAACTTCTTGGCCACATTAAATTGTCGCGATAAAGCGAAGATTCGCGTTGTCGCGACACATCTGGACGAACAATTCGTCACTTCGCGAATCATTCTGGCGAACTCGAATGCCAAAGCTTCGTAGTTAAAACGTCGCGATAATTCAGGCGGACTAGACGTAGGAATAAAATGGAAGACACGGTTGCACTTTATGTCGGCAAATAATTATTAATTGCATCTTTATTATTTTAATAAAATAAATAACATAGTAAAGAAGAGAAATAAAAGGAGATGGTGGATGTTATCTATACAAAATTACTTACTTACAAAAAAACATATATACAGGGTGTTAGTGTAAACACCGTTATCCTTGAAACCAGTGGTTTGGTTTCATTTATAGAACGTAAAATCAATGGAAAAATACAACTTTTTTTTTTAAAGAAAATCTACATTTTTCCACAAGAATATTTCACCCTACGCGCAAGAGCAAGGAACTGGCGTCTCAACACGGCGGCCGGCGGTTGGCGTGGGTGGGCGGGGCGCGCGGGACGTTACATGACCGGCCGTCAGCTGTTTCGAAGCTCTATCGAACGCGTATCCATGAGCATCGGGACAGTGAATGATGTTACTTTTTAAAATCTTTTAAAGAAAATAAGGTTTTTTATTTGTTGTTACTGGGTCATTTATTTTTATATTTAAGTCAACTACGCATGGTTTGAGTGACAACGGTTAAACACCCTTGCATACTGTATAAGTATAAAATAAGCGCTTTGACGTGAAACTACCTCAGGAAGACAAATACGTGCAGACCGATCGGCGTCTCGCTGTAAACAACGAGTGCGCGAGTGTGGCCAACAGCGCGAACTTTGTCCCCATAAAACCCTTTACATAATCAACTCTACATAAGAACTAATCACTGCTGGGACACAGGCCTCCTCTCTGTAAGAGGGAGTGGGCCGTAATCCACCACGCGGGCCCATGTCACATGTCTTCGAATTTTTGGTTCTAGGACATTCCGGTTTCACGATGTTTTCCTTCACCGTTTTGAGTGCAGTGGTGAAGAAATTGTATACACAAAGTAAAGCGACTGTCACGGTTTGAACCTACGACCTTCAACTCGTAAGTCGCGGCCGTTACCACTGGGCCACCACTGCTCTCAACAAAACCCTTTGATGTGCAGTAATTTACCGACAGCCGCGCGAAGGTTTCGAGTTCTCGTGAATAATTCGCGATGTGACGAAATTCTTGTCCAAACGTGTCGCGACAACGCGAATCTTTGCTTTATCGCGATAGTGTAGCCGTAGCATAAGAGTTGAGCTACTCGATGACTGACAAATACGTGCACTGACTGGACAGGTCCCCTCAAATCTGTGTGGTTCTTTCCTCAAACACATGATCCTGAAATGATCTGACCAAGATTATTTCTGTATTTTACATTGACATTAATGAATATTATATATACAATGACATGAATATATTTACTTTGGAAAGTATTATACTTATTGTGAATGTGAAAAGACTATGTTGATCACTATTTTCTTTTGTTTCTTTTTTTTTCTCAGTTAGTATTAATTAATCATGGTCTGGCAGTTTTAGTAATTTATGCGGCCTACCCAAATGTCCTTTCTTTGGTATTGTTCGTCAAATCGTTGAGTTGAGTTGCACGATTTTTGACAAATGCGTGCACTGACTCAATTTGTGTGGTTCTTTCCTAAAAAGACCATTTCAGACACCAATCTACATGGTCTTCACACGATCTGACCAAGATTATGTCTGGACTTTAAAAGAGACTGTGACCTCTGAGTTTGTTTCGGCCTTTCTTCTCAGAGTAGTCAGATAGGAAACACCGACCTCATATAGTTTTAAAAATATGATTGTCGTGTAAAAGTGTTTGTAAAAACCTACTTACAGAAAACAAAATCATTTATCATAATATAACAAACTATAATCAATACGACACTTTAGCAAAAAGTCCTAGTAGCAGATCGTCCTACAAGCAGTTTGACGTACTAACAGAACGTCTTATTGAAATCTGTAAAGTACAGTAGGTAATGCTACAAAAAATACTATCGGTTTTTATCATCATGGCTCATTATAGTATAAAAACTCTGACACCTACCCTGGTGTCAGAGTTTTTATACTATAATGACTGCCACTAACCACATGAAAAAACGGTTTAGTTTAGGAATGACTGATTCGCGAAATGACTATATAGTCTATAAATGACAGATTCTACAAATGACCAATTCTACAAATGGCCGATTCTATAAATGACCAATTCTACAATTGACTGATTCTACAAATGACAGATTTTTAAATGTATGAACGACTAGCTTTTCCAGATGTCTCCCTCATGGTGGCGCGTGTATTGGATCATTTAGCTACCTTCTAAATGATTGAGCTGAATGGTGCTGATCTATGCGTCATGTTCGTAAACAGACGCCGTCAGTTGTGACTCGTCATCTATTCACTGCCATGATCTATTTTAAGTTTTGAATTGTTTTGGTTATGAGATTGTACAATCCGCGGAAGTGCGGGAGTCGAGGCTTTTTAAGTGCCCGCAAAAGACCCTCCACAATCGCAAGGTGTGCAATCTCAGAGAATATTTCTTAAAAGCCGAAGTGGATATATGCATCATGCTGTGGTGGCAGTGGACAAGGAGCTCACCCCGCTCTCCATGGCTATAGAGAACTGGCGTAAACCTGTAGTAAAACAAGGAGCTTACAGCTCCTTGGTGTGCCATTCTTCCTTAAGTTCTGAGTAGAGCTCCACTATTACTGATAAATTCTTGCACTGACTGACTGGACAGGTCCACTCAAATCTGTGTGGTTCTTTCCTCAAAAGACCATTTCAGACGCTAATCTACATGGTCCTCATATGGCCTGACCAAGATTATGTCTGGACCTTAAAAGAGACTGCGACCTCTGAGTTTGTTTCGACCTTTCTCTCAGAGTAGTCAGATAGGAAACGCCGACCTCATCTATCTTATTTTTACTATTTTGTAATATAACGTGTATACGAAATTCCAATATCCTATTTAGAGAATAAACAATTTCATTTTCATTTCAGTCATTTGTAGAATCAGTCAATTGTAGAATCGGTCATTTGTAGAATCTGTCATTTGTAGAATCAGTCATTTATAGAATTGGTCATTTGTAGAATCGGTCAATTATAGACTATGTAGTCATTTCGCGAATCAGTCATTCCTTCGGTTTAGTCTAAACCGAAAAAACAAATAGCATTTATTTGAAAGGTACCATGGAAATGAAAAATAAAGAAGAATTAAAGCACTGGCAGTTATGAAAAATATATTGGTTCTCAATTTTATTGCTATGTCAATGTGAATAAAAACCATAAATGCCCGGCCACACGACGCCGCGACCGTCGGCGGCGGTGTGTACACAGGTTAGAGATGCGGCGCGGCGGCGCCGGCGGCGCAGTCGCGGCGTCGTGTGGCCGGGTACTAATATTTTTTTTTTTTTGTGTTATTACCAATAATATTATATTAATATCATTGGTTATTACCGTGTAATAAATAATTCTATAAAGACTTGCGAAAAAGTAGTTGCAAAAAAAAACGTACGTTTCTATCATTTTTACTTGTAGTGAAATGTAAAATAAATGAAATGTGAGTATGTGTGCAGCCGCTGTTGCGCGAAACACTTTTTTCTGTTGTTTTGTAAGTGTATAACATATCTGTTAATATAATATCATTGGTTATTACCGTGTAATAAATTATTCTACGAAGACTTGCGAAAAAGTAGTTGCAAAAAAAAGAACGTACGAAAGAACACAATAAGAACCTCACAAGTAGTGATTCGCTAGGACGTGCTTGATCCCTAGATAGTTTTGATGTGTGTAGTTTCAGATCTTGAGATATTTCGGTTAAACATTATGGTATTATATGAAAGAACGAAGAAAGAAAAAATAACATTTATTTGGACACAGTTCGTGAAACACAATAGGTACTACACAGTTCAAAAGTGGATTGTTAGTCTCGGAAAGCAATGGAATGTCGTGTCGACTTGACTTACGACCTTCTTCTATAAGTTGTTTCAATACTATATACACGCACACACACTCATTTTGTCTGCAGATGATAGTAGTTTATTATTTCAACAAACATATTATTGACTTACTAGCTCAGTGGTTAATTATTGTGCCTTGATAGGTGCTACTATCATGAGCCAGGATCGAATCTCACCTGCGGTTAACTTTTTTTATTTTTATAATTTCTTTATTTCATTTTTCTTACTTATAAATTATATTTTTAAATATTAGACTAAAAAATTATATAAAACATTTAAAAATATAAAAAATAGTAGCCCACCGGTATCGGGAACAGGGTCCAAGCTACCGGCGGTCAGGGCTCCAGAGAGAGGAACCTCCTAACGATGCGAGCCGTGTCCAGGAGTACAGCTCTCTGAATCAAGCCCTTAATCCAGCTGCCCAACGAGAGCCTCCTTAGGTGTTGGTCGAGGCTCTTGGCAATTAAGCCATTGGCTGATACGACTATCGGCACAATGATCGCAGAGTCCACATCCCACATGTCGACAACCTCGTGAGCCAAGTCAAGATACTTGATTTGTTTATCTTTCTCGGCCTTCACGAGGTTCCCGTCATGCGGGACTGTTATGTCAATGATCATTGCGCGCCGCTCTGTTCGATCCACCACCACTATATAAGGCTTATTGGCAACAATAGTCCTGTCAGTGATGATGGATCGATCCCAGTACAATGTGATATTTCCATTTTCGAGAACTGGGTCGGGCACGTACCTGTAGTACGGCACTTCCGATTCCACTAGGCTGTATTTCAGAGCAAGTTGCTGATGGATAATCCTGGCTACAAGGTTGTGTCTATGCAAGTACTCTCCGTTAGCTAGATGAGAACATCCGGAGATAATGTGACGGATAGATTCTCCCGGTCGGTGGCATGCCCGACAGATGTCAACCGTGCCGTCCTTCACAATAAATCTCCGGTAATTGTTCGCCATGATAACTTCGTCCATAATTGCACAGACAAAACCTATAATAAAATAAACCTATAATTACTATTTATTGTTTTGTTAGCTTTTTATAATACCTAGCAGTATTTCGATAATTAAATAGTAAGTATTTGTTTTTTTTTTTAATTACTAGATGTATTTCGATACCTATCATTAGTGTTTTGTCTCGTTCGACTCGGTCACATAAATAATTAAAGTTTTGTCGGTAGACAGAAAACAAAGTAAATTATTTCGATTTCTGTGAGGTAGACAGATGCAGTTCGTTACGAGTATTTTGTTGGTTCGTGATTATTGTGGGTGACGAGTGTTATATAAATCTATTAGCGGTGTTGTAGTTATTCTTTTCACAATGCAGTCAGATATTAATATTGAAGCGAGGGCAAATATTATTGCGCTGCGTAAAAGTGGATGCAATAACAAATATCTTATGAAACCGGACTGAGTGTAAGAGTTGTTATTTTAAATATTTCATATTACTGAACATAAATCTAAAACAAAGACATTGTTAATCCTTTTACTCAGAAGATATCTAATTAAATAAAGTTTTAAATTCAATATGAGGTCAAAGAAAAGAAAAATATAAATAATTTTGAAGATTATTTATTTCGATTAGTGAATGATAAATAATTATTATGTGTATTAAATATAATGTTACTTATTTATGTTTTTTTTTTCTTTTAGTTATGAATAGTAAAGTAAACAGTTTTAGTATTTTGCTTAGAGATGTCTAACAGTAGCATTATTTGTTCTAGAGAAATACTGTGAGTCTGTGGGTCAAACTCAAGATTTATGAGGAAGGCCGGCTAATTCACAAAGATCAGTGACGTCACATGGTAATTTGAATGACTATTTATTTCAATTAGTGAATGATAAATAATAATGTAAATAAATAATAAAGTTTTAGTATTTTTTTTAGGCATGTCTAACAGTAGGTATTCCATTATTTGTTTTAGAGAAATGCTGTGAGTCTGTGTGGCTTTGCTAGTTGAGCGCGACATGGAAGGCCGGTGCTAATTCATGAGGCGCAGTGACGTCACAAATGGTAATTGAATATGAAACAAATGGTTTCATACCAACGAGACATTTTGCTGAATTATTCAACACGTCATTATTAACCGTTCACCGTGCACTCAAAACTGAACTGGCTTACATCATCGAAGACCAGACTTCAATTGGCCACTCAAATCTGTGTTGTTCTTTCCTCAAATGACCATTTCAGACTCTTATCTACATGGTCCTCATATGGCCTGACCAAGATTATGTCTGGACTTTAAAGGAGACGGTGACCTCTGAGTTTGTTTCGGCCTTTCTTCTCAGAGTAGTCAGATAGGAAACGCCGACCTCATCTAGCTTATTTTTACAACTTTTTAATATGACGTGTAAAAGTGATTCCAATATCCTATTTACAGAATAAACAATTTCATTTCATTACATTTCATTTCATTTCATTTCATTTGGGACAATTTAAACGTCTGCTTGACTGTATCGAGAATAATGGGAGTTACTACAAAAATTAACCATAATAAAAATGTTTATATTATTTTAATAAGTAATAAGTAATATTATTATTTAGGGATTAAAATTTGAGGTTTAGTTTCAATCTTTTTTTCGTAAAGAAAATGAATACTTATGCTATAACCTCAATACCTATTTAATTTACTAAAAGCAAATAAAATGTAAAATACATAATGTAAACAAACTGCCCATACTTAACCTTAAAATCACTTATTTAGTAAGTAAGTAAGTAGTAGTTGTTTTACATTTTGAATATATTCTAATATTCTTATTTACTGCTTAATTACATCGATTATGATCGAAGCTTAATGTGTATGGTGAAATAAATAAATAAGTAATAATTTAAAACCTTTTTATGTCAAAATAATACAAATTGCATTGATAAAAATATTACTTGAAATCTTTGACAAAATTGCTTCTAAGTTTCTTTAAATCTATTTAAATTTCACATCTTACAACAATACTTATTTGTAGCGGTTTGTTAACTTTATGTAAAATAAATAACTACTTGGAACTAATAAATATTTTTTTATATTTCTTATCACTCATCACGCATTTTTTTTATTCTAAACCCTTTATTGCAATAACAACATTAATAAAAAGGCAGCAATTCAGAATATTATTATAATTGCAAATAAAAATAAAAATATTTGCAAAAATTCGCGTTGCGCTATACGAGATTATAACCTAAGCCATCTGCTTCACAGTCCATCGCAAGACGCTCACTGCTATCAGAACATATTAGATTTACCCGAATTAAGCAATGGGATAAACTGACCAAGGTCACGCGCATGATGCGTCACAGTGTGTTAAGAACCCGATTTTTGTTTCATCCTGTTTTTATTCAAGTAATCGATAGTTTCTATCATTTCTGGCGCGAGAGTTCAACTCCGGCTTCGCTACGACAGGTAACTTTTTTTTTTTTAAATATCAAAGTTTCGTAATATACGCATCATGAAAAACGAATAAAAAATCTTATTTAAAAAACAGAACTATGTATTCCAGTTTCTATTTATTCCATTAATAGTATGTACAGTAACCTACCTTTCCACCAATTTCTGTTGCTCTAGTATGAATGGGACGCGAGATATGATTTTTTTTCTCATTTTTGGTTTTTATTTTTTTATTCACCTATAACACCGTATTAGGTCGTGATTTTTAAATCAAAATATTGCTTATACTTTCTTTTATGTATAGTAATAAAACCACAACATGATTCCGTGTTATCCACAAGTTATTACAAATTTTAGTAATATCCGAATTATCTCCAGTTAGGGCTGTCACTTCAATCAAAATGTAG
Source organism: Lithophane socia (assembly GCA_947522985.1). Classification (NCBI taxonomy): domain Eukaryota; kingdom Metazoa; phylum Arthropoda; class Insecta; order Lepidoptera; family Noctuidae; genus Lithophane; species Lithophane socia. The sequence goes on along the minus strand of OX383256.1, from coordinate 10,069,125 downwards.
ATACTTTTTTATGTTATAATATTTTAGTTTATTTATCATGACGATGACTAGATATCGTTATTTTGTCGCTTAGTTGGCTAAAATTGTCTGACGAAAAACGAAAACGAAATTTTTGGTTCTAGAAGATGCTGGTTTCCTCACGATGTTTTCTTTATTATGATTTACACAAAGTAAAGCGCACGCATAAAAAAAAAAAAAAAATACCAACATGTTGAGCCTCAGGGGTTTAAGGGGTTTCCTAAAGGGGGTCGAAATTTTCATTATTTTTGCTATAGGACACACCATTTTCGAGATATAAGCAAAAGAAATTTAAAAAAGATACAGTACTGTTTTGCAACTGAAGTCGAGGTGTTGGTTTGAATTTTAGTTCATGACATCTAATTTTATTTAGTTAACAGGTCTCAACAAGACAATGCGGCTGCTGGTAATGGAATTCTCTTTGCTTTTTTTTTTCTCTCTAACAGGTTGAAATCAGATATTATTGGATCAGATGAGACTAAGGCTCTATGAAAAAGGTCAGACATGGTTGCTTCACGAGAAATCTTTATAGTATGGTGCTCTCTGTCAAACCTTCAAAATGTATTTCGAGACTCAGCCGCCTGTTCAGAGAGCATGCCAACAGGTAAACTTGATGAATCTATTATTGTCGCACCATGGACTAAAATTTTGTGAAGCGTGACAGTCATAGGATGCCATTCATACTTTGCAACATATTTGTATGCCAGCTCTTTGCAAAAAGTCGCGAATTTTTCTGAATCAATTGGCAAGTTACTGGACAAAACTATTAAAATTACGTATCCACCACCATCACCATCACCATCTAATAGCCACTGTTCGATGTTCAGAATTTCTGCAAAAGTTCCTCGGTTTTTGTCAGAAAAAGAAGTGCGGGCAGTGTTTCCATCGTGCACCGTCATCTTTTCGCTACTGTAGACCGTTACACTTACAATTTATAAAAGAAACGAAAGATTGTGTGTACATAAATAATAAAATAAATAAATAAATAAAGAATTAATCATTTCTGAGAAACAGTTTATTGATGAGCAGATACAAAATCTTATCCCCATGATAACTGAAACCTCGCGAGGGCATAAAATAAAAGTTGAATGCAAATTCTACTGTGCGGCTATTGATGGGAAAGTCCTGAATGCAATTCTTTCTACACCGTCTCAGTTACGTTGTCCGTATTGCAATTTGACCTCGTCGCAATTTAATGATTTAGAGATAGCATTCTCCAAACCTGTCATAGAAGAACGTCTGGTACATGGAATAAGTCCACTTCATTCATGGATGGCCTTAGAATTTGTATTAAATCTTGGATACAAAGTTGAGGTAAAGAAATGGAGGATCACTCAAAGATCAGAAGAGCACCGACTGGTCGAGGATCGTAAAAAAAGAATCCAAGGTCTAATCAGAAAAAAAATGGGCCTTTTGGTAGATGTGGTGCGTCCAACTTCAGGGACTACTAACGATGGAAACACTGCCGGCACTGCTTTTTCTGACAAAAACCGAGGAACTTTTGCAGAAATTCTGAACATCGAACAGTGGCTATTAGATGAGTTATACGTAATTTTAATAGTTTTGTCCAGTAACTTGCCAATTGATTCAGAAAAATTCGCGACTTTTTGCAAAGAGCTGGCATACAAATATGTTGCAAAGTATGAATGGCATCCTATGACTGTCACGCTTCACAAAATTTTAGTCCATGGTGCGAAAATAATAGATTCATCAAGTTTACCTGTTGGCATGCTCTCTGAACAGGCGGCTGAGTCTCGAAATAAATTTTGGAGGTTTGACAGAGAGCACCATACTAGAAAAATTTCTCGTGAAGCAACCATGTCTGACCCTTTTTCACAGAGCCTTAGTCTCATCTGATCCAATAATATCTGATTTCAACCTATTAGAGAAAAAAAAAAGCAAAGAGAATTCCATTACCAGCAGCCGCATTGTCTTTGTTGAGACCTGTTAACGAAAACAATCTAGAAATCGATGATTATTCTCACGTTGAATTTGTTGTTATTTGTAATGAGGAAGAGTAACCATTTATTATAAATTCAAAACAAATTGGTTTTTTGTCGGATAAAATATATTTTAGTTAATATTTTTTCGGATCCACAAAAGTGACAGCCCTGAAGAAAAATTATAATTTGCAATAACTTTTGAATAACACGGAATTATGTTGTGGTTTTATTACTACACATAAAAGAAAGTATAAGCAATATTTTGATGTAAAAATCACAACCTAATACGGTGTTATAGGTGAATAAAAAAATAAAAACCAAAAATGAGAAAAAAAATCATATCTCGCGTCCCATTCATACTAGAGCAACAGAAATTGGTGGAAAGGTAGGTTACTGTACATACTATTAATTGAATAAATAGAAACTGGAATACATAGTTCTGTTTTTTAAATAAGATTTTTTATTCGTTTTTCATGATTCGGATATTACGAAACTTTGTCATTTTTTTTAAAAAAAGTTACCTGTCGTAGCGAAGCCGGAGTTGAACTCTCGCGCCCGAAATGATAGAAACTATCGATTACTTGAATAAAAACAGGATGAAACAAAAATCGGGTTCTTAACACACTGTGTGCGTGTGTGTGGCCGATCTAGCAAAAGTATGGGAAGTATACTGTGTAATGAATTTTAAATTTAAATGCAATGTGGATGATTATTTAATTTATTGTCTACTTTAATATTTTCGACCCAATGTATTTTGTTATGAAATAAATGACTTATGACTTATGACTATATTTTTGTTTCGTTCGTTTAGCATGAGCATGACACGCGCGAATACGTGACGATACAGCAGTGTGTGTACCATGTTGCTTACACGTACAGACTGTATCGTGTGTTCAATCGACTACGAGTCTTAATGTGTTAATGCAGTTTTGAACCTGACCCTGGTTTTCTAATGAACCCTTAGGAACAATGTGACGGGGAGTACACACAGTTTCAACATATTTAATACTAATCTATCTATATCTATCTATCTATAGACTTCTAAATACATAAATAAAAACAAATACAAGTACAGAAACAAAAAATAACGAAAATAATAAGAAATGTCCCAGCAAAAACCTGTTCTTAGCGATCATTTATACTTATGTATAATAAACTATGGTAGTGATTAGGTAGCTTGGTCCGAGCTAGGTTTATATGCGGTAGGTAAACTTCCTGTTACTTCGATAGGAAAATTATGATGATGATGTTGATGATAGGTAGAACGTATAATGCACCTCGACATGATAAAATATGTTATACTTACTTATCATATCAGTCTCATTCAAAAGTGGAAACGTAACTGAAAAAGTAAAAGATACCATGAGACAAAGAATACCTAAGTACTTATATGAGTAGGTACCTATTGTAGGCTCAGCATGGCCAAAAGGGTTCGTCCCTGAGGGCCCTTGTCCCGGAGGTACACGTTCCAGAGGGCTAACCCGGCCAACATTCAGGGCGCATTACCATTTGCTACAACACCTACTGTGAAATTCCAAATACTACAGTCAGGATACTAGAAGTATTACCTAAATGTCGTTTTAGTTAATTAAATAAAAATATTTACTACAACAGGGAAAAAATATATATTTTTAATTACTTATTAATACACCACCCTTAGTCAATATTATCAATTTTTATTTAGGTTTGTAGCAGCTCCCTTAGCTAGTATTTTAATTACATAGCTATCTCATTTTTTTCATCTGTTCGTATGAAGGTAGGTACGAACAGATGAAAATTTTCTTCGTATCTAAAATAATATAAAGCCCTCTGAAAACTATTTTGTGTTTACTTACTGTTGGTTTCCTCTGCTTTTATTATTATTACGAACCATTTTAATAATAAAAAATAAAGCGAAAGTAGGACCCTCATATTTATGTAACTGAATAATTAATAAGGGCATAATTATTATTTTTCTATTTTTTTTTAATACTAAGTACTTAATTACAGAATTAATGTACTGTAAAATTAAGTGCACTTCTTAATAAATCCTTTAGTGCAAGCGGCTGATACCTTATCAGCACAAGTAGGTACTTAGGTAGGTACTACCCCAGCCCTGTGAAACATCAGTGATCCTACGACTCGATCACTTGCCAAATTACAAACGACTATTTGCTTTTTAGAAAATAAAGACTTACAAGCATTATTACCCATATTTTCTGCGCTTCCATTTTTATTTTAATCTTAAACCTCAATCAGATACAGGGACATAGCCAAAAACTGTGGCGCCGCAGATCAATTAGTTCCGAGTAATAAACAAAGCAAATACGTTCGTTATGACAAGAATTCGGCCACCGCGCCGCCAAATTTCTTCTGCCACATCAATCAAAATCATACTGATAATTAAATCATCATTTGGGTGGCCATAGAGAAGTTAGTTCTCAGAAATTCGTCTCAGTCCAAAGACGTCCCTCTCCAATGTCATTATCACATTCCTGATTTATTAATTAGACCCTGAATGCCCAGTGAAGTGATACCTACTAATTCGTATATGTACCTATACATATAGCTTTGCTGGCAAACTATTCATAGCAAAAACCACGGAAATCAATGGATGGATATTGCCTGGAGATCAAATGGTTTAGCTAATATAGGAAATAAATAAGTAACTCTGTGAGTCTCTGTAATTATAACTAATTGGAAATTGAACGACTCTCGGTAGGTATGTTATGTTATATTCAAAGAACATTATTCACCGGAAACATTAAAATTTCAAGATATTTTACGAAGGTTATTACATAAGATGTCTGATAAAAAAAACAATTTACTATGCTTAAATACTTACAGGAAATTAGCGATATAGCGATAACCAAGTAAACTCAATTTCATGTCAATTTAACTATTTAAGTACCTACCTACCTAGTTATTGTTTTATATTTTATTTTTAATGCCTTATCACGCTTTGTCGTCATTCGTGAGCTGCTACTTGTTTTACATTGATCGAAAATCAGGAAACGTCATATATTTTTTTTTAAAGATTTTAATTGGTTGAAGATTAAAAAAATATAAAATGAATTTCAAGATCCCATTTGCTTTGTTACTGGCTGCTTCCGTAATTTCATCCCAGGATAGCGACGGTTAGTATTCAACTACCTATTTTTCGAGAGTACGAACTAGAATTGATTCTGGGATTCCCTTTTTAGTGTTCCACAGCAAAAAGCCAATCTTAGTAAGTATTTAAGTACTTGCCGTAGACACTAATTTGAAATTTAGCTCATTAAAGAATCGTTTTTCGGAGTGGAAGGCTAGTAAAATTGAAGGTTACATGCCGCGAATGCGCATTCCTGGTCATCACCCTCAGCCTCATCACCCCGACCCACTGGGGAATTACCGCAATCACCTCAATCACTACAATCGCCGCAAACAGTTCCGACCCACCGCGAACAATGCGGCACCCCGTTTCGACTCACTGGAACCACAACTGGTACTGGCAAGCATCGTAAGATACAAGCCTCAGCCCACTATCGTCCTCCGGTCTCGGAGGGCAGTGATGTGGCGGTATCTACATCGCCACATACGAACTACGCATCAGAGACCTGACGTCACACAAAAATCCTAACGTCACATGAATCCTGCATCGCGCTATTAAAGTTTACCGTGGAATGGACATATATACCTACAATAACCCAACATCAATCATTGGGCAGTTGCCCGCCAGACACAACACCCGTCTGGTCGGAGGATCCTCCCTTTTCTATGATGGATGAGTGAACTTTACACCCTGTTCCTCATACCCCTAATACCAATAAAATCCACCAAAACCAAAACAACCAAAAGTCAATTGTTGTAGAAAAATTGCTGATCAAAGATTTAATGAAAACATATTCTACCTAAGAAATCGGTCTAAGCGGTACGGTAAAGCGATTCGTGCTTTTATGTCAGGACGCTAGGTTCCACTAAAACCAGTGTTGGTACATAGATAGGTATATATAACTTACTCAATGCTTCCTACCGGATATTCATTTATCCCAGTGTGTACAAGTTTTAGGCCTGCTCCACACATGTTCGGGTCGACACATTCGATTCGGCCGTAATTACTACATAATATTTTCGACTTTCATTCGGCTCGTGCCGATCGGCAAAATTCCGTTCGCCATCTATCTTCACTGGATTGGCACGTTAAATTTGATTTTTACCACCCAACTGTGCTACCAACAGAGGCTCTGACAACCGAGAAATGGCGGTATAACCATTTTTTCGCAAATCTGAATGGCGCAAACTAGTGATGAGCGCAGCGCTGCGTCACTAGTGCGAGAAGCACGATCTGCGATTTCCAACCCGTATGCCCAGAGTAGCGATTATGGGCAAACCCTCCAATGGCAAGCCAGAATCAACCACGGTCCCCAGTTGCCGGCTACCTACCTACTCCTGATTTTGGCGGTGGTCACGGTATCGGCAAGGTATCTGTTGCGAAGAATCCCCGGGTTACGAATGGCCGCCAAACCAACTGACCTAGGCAAGGCATAACGGACAACTCGGAAAAATAAATTGGTACATTCTTGGGTTGAGTGAAGTCCTAAGAGAGTTCAAACCCTTGGGTTTCAAGGACACAATAACCCTTGTATCGGGCCACCTTATTTTTTTTTGTGCGGGTATGTCTAGGTTTCCCCAGGTGGAATAATGGTTCCTGGTAAACAAATCTCTTTGTGACAACGTTGTGGATGTCTCCAGTATCTCTAACAGGCTAGTATATTTCGTAGGTTTGTTGGGGTTGGGTGGTTTATTGGTGGGTGGTAGGTGGGTTTTTCAGGTTTACGCACCTCAGCACACTCGTATGTCGAAGTGGAGGAAATGTTCGAGGAACTAACAAATCACAGGTAAGCTTGTTTAAAAAAAAAAAATACTTATATTTGATTTTGTACTTTTTAGCATTTATCACAAATTCAACGAGCCCAACACTACAGGGCCACCTTTTTATTTTGAAAGGTTCCTGTGGCCATCTTTTGGCTCAATAAACAGACCCTGGACTACACTTTTGGCTATAGTTTTTGCTAAGACAAAAAAAACGAACCTAAACACAAAGAGGCTATCCTGTTCATACAGGAGTTCCTATGGCCAACTCCCGGCTTCATCATCACACCCTGAACACTACCTAGTGTCAATGCAATTGTTAATACATAACCAATGAGTCCAAACACGATGGTGCCATCATTTTTGGTTGAGGTTTTCCCATGGCCACCTTCCAGCTCTATCATCAGACCCTGAATACCGCCTAGTGTCAAAGCACTTGTTGAGACGTAACTAATGAGTTCAAACACGATGGTGATATGTTGTTTGATTGAGGAGTTCTATGGCCAGCTTCCGACTCCATCATCAGACCAGTGTCAATGATATCATTTTTTCAAAATGTCTTGGCAGTTGTGTAAGTAGGCCAAGTTTCAGCACTAGGAGTGCTTGAAAATGGATTACAATGGAAGTAACCGGAAACACAACATACGAACAGAGCAAACATTAAAACTTGTAAAAATAAGATCGACTTCATCATAATGAATAATAAAAAGCCGGCCAAGTGCATGTCGAAACACGCACAATGAAGGGTTCCGTAGTTGGGATGAATTTATCCAACAAACTTAACATTGTAGTTGAATAACACCCATACATTCTGTATGGGAGAACATTTTTTTGTAACTGCAATGTTAAGTTAGTCGATTAGTACTTGGTAACTTGTGGACGTGGCGGTGACAGTTTTTCTTTTAATTTCGTTATATATACTACTGCCGTGAATTTTTTCAACATATCCAAAACCAACCATTTAGCTGGCAGGTGGGAGGACACTTGACTCTAACAAAAATTAGCACTTTAATGCTTAATATTTCGCAAACGGATCCCTGAATCCAAAAATGGTTTTCACAAATCAAATTATTCTTAAACAACCTTTCCAACGATAGGTACCCCACACCATGGGATCGACGAGGAAAAAAAAACCATCCCCAGTTTACGTGTAGGAGAGGTACCCTAAAAAAATATTTTTTTTACGTTTTTTTTTACCTTTGGTCGGCGTGATTTTTATGTATACCTATACCAAATTACAGCTTTCTAGTACCAACAGCCTCTGAGCTAAACCGCGGACAGACGGACGGACAGACAAACAGACAGACAGACGGACATAGCCTTATTAATAGGGTCCCGTTTTACCCTTTGGGTACGAAACCCTAAAAAGCAAGTATTCAGAGCTGTCTCGGTGATCAACAGGGTCATGTGTGATGTATGTGATCACAGACTTGTTCAAGACTCTCTGAACTTTTAACTTCAAGCTCGAGCGAACTCGTTTGATGAAACTCCGTCCAAATATTCTCCAAACCAAATGGTAGAAATCCTCAGGGAAGAAGCTACGCGATTTTGCCAAATGCGGCGTTCAGGCAGGTAGTTCAAACTTTCGGAGGAGAATCGGGAGCATAAGATGGAACGACGTGAAACCCCCAGTTGTCAGAACAACGGGCTGACTACGACTACTACTCTGCCCTGCTGTCTGCAGACGAACATACTTACGGCACTTATCGCTAGCACGGCAGTACTACACAGGATGATAACTAACCAAATTAAAACAATCCAACAAATCGCACCTTCGGTGCAACAAAGTCACAAATAGTAGTAATGATGTCATTTCAAAGAAGATAAGGTAAAAAATTCTATACCTAAAACCTTCAAAACTATGGGAGTATAAAGAAGTTATACGCATTTAGAAGTTTTTGATAGTGTGTAGTATTTTCTTTCCTTGTCATGCCTAGGTACAGCATATGCGAATGTAACGTCTATTTTTTTTTGCCTATGATCTTTATTCTTCTTACAGGTAAAGACGCTCGGAAGCATTATGGTTTAAGTTATCATTCTAAATGCATAGATTATGTTAAAAGTTTTACTTGTATGACTACTTGCAAGAGCATTGGTTTTCATGTATTTAGAATGAATTTTCGTTGTAAATGTAGTTGTCATGCGTTAAAGACTACAACGCTATTTCCATTCTTTAAATGGCGGACTAATGGTACTACAAAGGCCTTGCCTAGAACTCAAAGTCCACGACTTTATCACATCGCTGGCACCATGTCACCTAGACCTACAAAAATAACAACACATACTTCGAGTGTAACTCCAAACTGTAGTACAGCTACAACTGGAAGTACAACTACAAGTGGAAGTACAACTACAAGTGGACGTAACACTAGAAGTACAACTACAACTGGAAGTACAACTACAACTACAATGTCTAAAGGTTCTTCATCATCAAGTTCTACTGATAGTTCAACTGATAGTTCAACTGATAGTTCAGTTGATAGTTCAACTGATAGTTCAACTGATAGTTCAACTGATAGTTCAACCGATAGTTCAACTGATAGTTCAACTGATAGTTCAACTGATAGTTCACCTGATAGTTCAACTGATAGATCAACTGATAGTGCAACTGATCGTGCATCAACAGATCGTGCATCAACAGATCGTGCATCAACAGCAACAAACTCAGATCCAACACCAAATCTGGCCTAATATGTATTACTGTATGTAAACAATATGTATAATTTTATCTTATCTCTTTGGCTGGTTTATCTATATTTATTATTAAAGCATCGATAATTCTACTGCTAATAGAATCTTCTGCTAATAAAATATTGTTTTTCCTCATCCACGCGGACCATGCCGCGAGTCCAACTGTAGGTATTATTATTATATGATAGTATTTGAACTGTACTCCGACCTCCATGCGGGCGTAGTCGCAGGCAAAAGCAAGCCTCAAATAAAAAAAGAACCTGAACCAATCCATTCCCTTAAACCAGCTATTCTGATGGCTACAGGAGTTTACCCACACGCGAGCGGAGAGCTGTTGAAGCTCGTCACCGGGCTTTCCAGGGAAGCTATGCGATCCTTGGATAGCAGGTTAACCAGGCGCTTATTACGCCTGGACAGGGCCGGCTTGCGCCTGGTGGCGGGGACAATCACGGGCACTGGTCGCTTAACTAACATTTCGTAACGTATTAAGAGAAAAAGAAAAAATTAGGTTTATTTGTCACAAAAACACGTGCATACAATAAGAAACAGGTGAAGTGGTAGTCATCATCAACATCGGCCTAACCTCTTCTCTACTATATTGGCGTCGGCTTCCAGTCTAATCTAACCGGATACTCCTTCGTTGTCAGACTGTTGGGCTTCTGATCCATAACACCTGTCAAAGATCTACAAATGTTAGCGGACCAACTGCTTATTGTCCTTGCTGGTACCTATACTTACGAATAATAATAGTAGGTATTACTTATTTCTTTAAATAGGAAATATTAGTCAGTACCTTAATCATTTAATAATAATTACGTTGTGGTTTATTTCTTCCCTTGGCCGACTTTTTAATGTAAAAACGATCGTAAACCTTAGTTTTTTATGTGTAAGCAACCAATAAACAGGCATTGAACAGAGAAAGACGGGCATCGGAGAGTAAAGGTGACAGCTCCCCTCGGCTTACGCCAACTACAGTACAAATTGCGATATTAAGCACAAGGCGTGATGAAAAAACACTAGGTGAATATAAATTAGGCAGGAGGAGCTCTATAATCAATATAAACGATGCTAAAAAAGATTAGAAAAATCCTATAAGAAAACAAATTTCACGGGATCTTAAAGACACGTGGAACTGCAATGGTTTACATTTTTTATTTCAACTTGTCTGTAAGTTTATTTTCATGACTTACCTTACGTATACCACACGTACCCATTTTCATTATTATATGTATCAATAAATTCCACTTAATACTTTATTTATAATAACTTTACGAACATTGGCCGGTTCTTAGTACCTACAAGCTGAATGCTTTACCTTGATACTTCGTTTATCTCGTTTTTCGCTACTAACGTAACATTTTCATAATCTCTATTGACATGTGTAAGCATGAGTAAAGTATTCTTTCATACCATTCAAAAGTTTTAGGTAATATTGCAATGTCTCATTACTCCAAACCGGCCAAGTGCATGTCGAACCACGCACAATGAAGGGTTCCGTAGTTAGGATGAATTTATCCAACAAACTTTTTCTCCCAGTCAGAATGTATGGGAGAACATGTTTTTGCAACTGCAAGTTGGTCGATTATTACTCGGCAACTTGTGGAGCCTACTTAGCTGTGATAGTTTTCCTTTTATATGTTATATACAATGTGGAGACGACAATACAACAATAAATGAAAACACTGGCAATACTAATGCATTAGAGTATTTTGGAACTATCAAATAAATCCTAACATCGAAATTAAAAAAGTATTTTTTTCAAACAAACTAAATAGTAGTGATGGGCCGACTATGGGGTTTGCCGATCTTTGACTGGCTATCGTAACTAAACTATTGGATATATTTGATTAATTTTTTGTATGTAGACCGAGAACGTCATTAGATATAAGGAGTTTCATTTTTTGTCGTATTGTCGTCTCCACCTTGTATACTACTGCCATGAATTTTTTCACAAATCCAAAACCAACCATTTAGCTGGCAGGAGGGGGGGAGGCACTTGACTCTACCGAATATTGAATCTTGAATATTTCGCAAACGGATCCCTGAATCCAAAAATGGTTTTCACATTATTTTTAAACGACCTTTCCAACGATAACTCACACCATGGGATTGACGAGAAAAAAACACATCCCCACTTTACGTGTAGGGGAGGTACACTAAAAACCACTTTGTCGGCGTAATTTATATGTATACTCATACCAAATTACAGCTTTCTTCTAGCACTAAGAGTCTCTGAGGTAAGCCGCGGGCAGACGGACAGACAGACGGACATGGCGAAACTATAAGGGTTCCTTGTTGACTACGGAACCCTAAAAATTACCTCAAACTTGAATTTCCTTCTAGATTTTGTTTCTTCTTGCTATACAAAGGGTGTTTGACAAAACGTTGAACATATGAAAATGGTGGATAGGTGGGGTCATCTGCTACTTACTCAGCCCTAGTTTATTTGGCCCTGACCTCCCGGATATTTAAAAAAATTAAGATTTAAGTTAAGATTTAAGTATTTTTTACATCTTTCTGTAAGTTTGAGGACTCATAACTTTTGTTCTAGCTAACATCTGAATAAAGCAATAAGAATCTACCAACATAAAAGATTAAAAAAAAAACAAAAATATTGCCTGTTTTACCCATTTTTAATAAAAATTACACTTTAAAGTTAAGAAAGTGGTGAAACTAGAAGAATTATATTATATCTACTATATCGATAGGCTTAAAAGTCAAACCCGCATTCTTATTTTAGGAAATACTTAGAAAAGGGTCAATTTTCAAAACCACATAGCACGGAGACAGCACTACGGCCTCGGCTGGGCTGCTAGAGACGATATTGTCAATACTTTCCATACAACCCAAGCGTGTAACACGCAGACACTGACGGCTCCCGACAATTCTGAGAATTCCTGTGACAGCCTAACTTGCATTCAGCGCTAATTACACGGGCACGAATATCATTACTTACGACTGGCGTCTCGAGTCGCTGCCGAGGACTATGGGGCATGGGGCCCAGCGATTCCATGCTCGGTAGTCAAAACACATTCTGCGAGAGTCAGCAATTACCAATCTCAGATGTTGTTCAGCTTGTAAGTCATTTCAGCTTAAGAAGAACATAATCTTATATTTTTGCAGGACATTAAGTGTTTGCGGGTCTTTATTCTTTTACAGCTGAGTTATTTATTTAAGTTTTAGGTTATATGGGTATGAATCATTTTGATTAGGGTTCCGTAGTCAATACTAGACTGACACATTATCCGAGGTGTCTGTCCGAAGCTTAGCTCAGAGACTGTTAGTAGGTACTAGAAACCTGTAATTAGGCATGGGTATACATATATACTTTTATAACATATAACGTTGTTTTTTTCTTTTCTCGTATATACTATGGTGTGGGGTGTCGTTGGAAAGGTCATTCAAAAAACTTTTTATACAAAAAGAACAAGCTACTTCCAAAAAAAACACTATACAGGGCGTCCCATGGATATGCCACATGGAGGGAAAGTACCTTGAATATTGTAGATGGAACATTTTACTGAAAGAAGACATTATTTGAATTTTAAAAACAATTTAAACTGCATTCATAGATATTTAAATAATTACATGGTTGAACCGGGAATCGAACCCGTTACATGAGAGAAATTATCACATCATAAGGATTTTTTTTTGCTTAATAACATGGTCACAAATAAAAGGAAGACCATGAATTTTAACATTTGATGTGAAATTTTGTTCAGAAAAATGAAAAGCTGACATTGCCGTCATTTTATTTACAACTACTATACAACTTTTTAGCGAAACTTAATCGGTAGTACATTTTTTTTTAATTCCGGGTTTAGAAAGTTTTGCTAAAATTTTTAAATGACATGTGACCACCGCCCCTTTACCCCACCATTTGCATTGGGACCACTACGTTTGTGACAACCGGGGCGAGCACGAGCTTGTGACATGGCTCGAGTTACATATTTTTATCACAGTTTATTCATATAAAGTGGGCAGTGCTCGCCCCCTGTACCAAGGCGGGTTTAGTGCCATAAGGCAAATAGCCAGCTATTTTAACAGACTTCAAAAAAAAGGAAGCGGTTCGTTAACCTAAGGGTTGTCAAGAAAGGTGAGACAACTCATCGATCATCAATCATCGACCATCCCGTCAGGTCGTTCCAGTGCGAACCTCTGCTGAGATTGATCTTGCCAAGTACCTATGGTTTCTATTGTAAGCCTGTGCGTCACTTCTAGGATAAGGGCCCGATCGCACGGACCACAACCACGCCACATCGCAGCGACAAAATATAGGCAAGCAGTGGTTACGTGTGAAGAGTGTAGGTACTGTAGCTTCTTGCAGTTGCGTTGTGGTAACTACAAAATTGTCGTTGTGGTTTCGTTGTGGTACCTACGTTGTGTTCGGGGGCTTACATTGAAATGATGTTGTCTGTGTGATAGAGTTGGTCTTCTGTTGTGTCCACAGATGCAAAATAGGAGACGCATCCTCTTTTCACTTCGCACGTTGAAGTAAGGCAGTTCCAACAAAAAAGTGTACAAAATCTAAAGACGAAATTGAATTTGAGTCCGATACATAAATTTTACTTAGCGTTTGTCTCCCTCGGATCAAGCGGGAAAATAAACGAATGTTAATTAAATTTGTTTGTGCGAAACTAAGTCGCCAACAACCTTTTAATTATTTGTTTTCGGGTGATTTTCAAAATTTCTGTACTCTTTGTTGTGTAAAAAGGTCCACCTGAATATTGTCCAGGAATAACATTTGGAAGCCATCAAATATGTACCTTGAACAATTTTTTTTCAACATTTCAGATCAAAATAATAGGCCATTTAAAAAACAATATGTTTACATCTATAATCTCATAATCCTAACTAATATTATTAATGCGAAAGTGAGTTTGTTTGTTTGTTAAGCTTGCACCCATGTTTTTAAGCAAATAAATATTATTCTATTCTATTCTAGTCTATTCTATTCTATTCTATTCTATTCTATTCACGCTAAAACGGCTGATCGGATTTGGATGTTTGGGACATGGGTGGAACACACCGTGGTGGAACATGACCTGGAATAGGACATAGGATACTTTTATCCCGGTAGTACGTTCCCATGGGATAATATCTGAACTCCATGCAGGCGAAGCCGCGAGCTTGTATTTCCATAAATCCCATCTATCTAAGCATAATATAACAAACAATTTCATAAAGAAGATTTTACTCACATTTTTACGTTCTCATTGCGCAATATATGTATTTTAGACTATACTTATAATGAAAATGATAATAATAATAACATCCTTTCAAAATGTCTTCCGTCTCGTTCATTTTTGTTACTCTTTATTGTAACACCAATATTAGTAGATATTTGAGATTTTCAACTGGCAACATTAGCTTTTTAAAACCGTCCAACAGAACTTCTGTCCGCCATTTGACAGCGGGTGCCAATTACGAGAAAAGTGTGTTTATTCCTGTGCAGTATTTTTTCAACAATAAACCTTTCATTTTGGTTCTTCAGCTATAAAAAAATAAAGTTATAAAACTAAAACCCAACTACGTAAAAAAAGGCCACTAAAAAGGTATCAACAAGACATCACAGACAGACAAATTAAAAATCCGGAGTTACACATGTGTATGCCGCAAAATACGCGCTTTGTCGAGCGGAGGAGTTGCGGATATCAGCCCGTATTACTTATTACCTAGGCATAAATCGAACAGATTACGTGTGACTCCGGATTTTTATCAGCAATTTTCAATCAGTGGACAATCTAGACGCTTCCAAAGATACCTCATATTTTGTCTAATTCTGATGAGTAGTAGGTATCGAAGTTATGATCGAACACATGAACATACAATACATACTGGTCAAATTCATAGACCTCCTTTTTGCTTCGCCGTAGTCGGGTAAAAACAACGGTAAGTAAATGTCTCTTTTATTATTTCTGCGAAAATTAAAATCCAGCTGTCAGCAGTTGGTCAATGTAAAAGCGTTTGACAAACTTCGAAAAAGAAGCTGGATAAATCCAAGATTATTTCTAATCTTGTAATTCAACTCATGGTTGATTTCATTTTTTTGTAACGATTTGTACATAACAAATCTTTACAAAAAATGTTTTAGTTGCGTAACAAAAAATGTTTTTTTTTTTTTTTTATGTTTTTTTTTTTTAAAGTTGTGTATTTAAAAGTGATATTTACACATTATGTATGTAAGTAAGATGAATAAATACCTAAAAATTAATTTATGAGACTTATTTAATGACTGTTAGTCAACAGAGTAATTATTAGGACTTCGTAGTCCAGTCCAGTCCAGTCCAGTCCAGATATTGAGAAGCACTGGGTTGCGTAGGGGTTCCTAGAGACGGAGTAATAAAATCTTTTAATAGTAACAATACAATCGGACCAATACAATACACGTAATGAATGACTTTCGAAATGAGTTAAAACAACAGATATAACGTTTTTTATGTTTATTATGTTTACTCAAAAATGCTTTGTGTGGGGTGTTTTATGGTTTTTTCTTCAACCGATATGTTTACAAATCAAAATAGATTATAGCCAGTTTTTCCCGTTATTAGTAGCTATAAATCATTGTACATCCGTAGCGACTGATCCTTTAAATAAGATCTAAAGTGAAGAATACCAAAAATGCCGATTGCTTTGAAAAAGCTAAGGTATTCTCTTTTCATGTCGTTGTGAGTTTCAAGACTCGTCAGAGGCCTCGCCTGGGCTGGTCAAGCAAGCGTTATACACATTTGATTTGATTGTACATATAACTTTTGTCCAGATGGGCCAATTTTATGCTTCCTATAGTTAAAAGTAACCTACATTCATGAACTACTAAATGGACTAGGTTTCATCAGCCGACGCCATTTGGACCATTTCCGCCCGTTGCCCTTTCATCCAAATCAGTTCAGCCGTTTTAGCGTGAAAGCGTAACAAACCAACAAACTCACTTTCGCATTTATAATATTAGTTAGGAAGACTTTTGGTATGTTTATAGAACATAAAGCTTTGTGAACTTATCTAGTAAGTAATCCTACTTTATTTTAACCTCCAATTCCTGTTGTAATAATGAACTTATAATAATACTAGCTGTTGCCCGCGACTTCGTCTTCGATCCAGGATGAAAAGTAGCATATTTTCTTCTCCAGTCTACCCATGTGCCTAACATCCAAATCCGTTCAGCCGTTTTAGCGAGAAAGCGTAACAAAAAAAACTCACTTTCGCATTTAAAATATTAAAATAAGATATTTACAACTTAAAGGCAGGCCTAGATCCATATGTATAGTAGCAATAAGTAGTTGTGACAGACAGAAATAAGGTTCCCTTTTGTCTACATTTGGCTACGGAACCCTAAAACTCGCTGAACACACCAATCTAAGCGAATGCTCCTCGTTCAAATCTTCCGTATCGCATTAATCCGAGCGAGGGTCGGGGCCATAATAAATTCCGTATTATACACATGACACGCGTATTAAAATAAACATATTAACGACACCCTCGCAAGCGAGGAGCTCGTGGCTAAGTAATAGCAGTAATAGCAGGCGCACGGGTCGATCCATCGGGTTAAGCTAAGCTTGCCGGGGTTGGTCCGTGGATGGGTGACCATCTTTACATACCGAGACTCCTTCTTGCCTCGGAAAACACGTTAAGCCGTTGGTCCCGGCTGGGATCGTGCATTCGTGCACGTGAGCGAGCATTCGTGGATCTTTGACAGTCGTTACGGGTCGTCAGAAGCCCAAAAGTTTGATAACGTATTACCCAGTTACTGGGTTGTGGAGGTCAGATGTCAGGTCAGAGGCAGTCGCTCCATGGAAAACACTGGTATTCGGCTGCATCCGGTTAGACTGGAAGCCGACCCCAACATAGTTGGGAAAAGGCTAGGCAAATTGATTGAACGTCACCCTCGCAATGTGTGTTCACCAGCAAATGGCAAAAGGTTATAGCTAACCTACTTCAATATCACTTGAAAACATTATACCGTAATAAAATTATTAAGATGCCTCTACTTAGAATATTTCATCATCATACTATCATTAAATATTTTGATAAAATTGTTAAATCTCTAGTATTTACTCATTTTAGTGACAGTAACATGCCTAAGAGAGAGAGAAAGAGAGACACTGCCCTGTTTATCAAAACTTACAAGCCTTGTTGTACCAAATGTCATTATTAGTTCACAAGTACTTATATTTTGACACTTTTATTCGTGATTTTGTGTATCAAAAAATTATTTGTATGTTACAGCTTGTAGAAAATCATAACAAATCCTGAGAGTGTCCGGCGACTCTCTATTCCGTCTTAAAAGTGTCGTGCTCAGTACCGCAAAAATGTTTAAATCGAATTTTGATGCCCGTGTCCCAGCAATGGGAACATTATGGCGGATTATGAATATGGAGATAAGCTATGAATTTAAAATTAACATTCTAGGTAACTTGTGAGCCTGTAGACTTGTAACTTTTGCTAAACAGGGCTCAGGGTTAGACAGACAGCTGTGCTGCTGGAGTTTGTTGCGCCACTTCTTCTTCCCAGCTAAAGCACTAGGAAGTGGTGAAGCGTGGGCGTTGGGGGGTCTGTCTTATGCAATTTTGACGTCCGAAAAGTGCTGATTCTCAGCCTAGTTTGAATAAATGACTTTTGATTTTTGATTTTGATTTTGATTCACTAACCACACAACAAAGAAAGAAGACTTTGAACTTCAAAATAACGTTTCATCATTATGAAAAACAAAGCCATTTTTTGGGTCGGTAAACAGATAATACAAACTATTTAATACATAGGTACTACCTACAGAACCAGAGCGCCTGTAGGTACACTTAACTGCACATCAATGGTAACATCTGCGCCTTTATGTCTTAGCAGGTCCATACTGTTCATGTGTAGTCTTTTCTGCTTTTTTACCGATTTCAAAAAGGAGGAGGTTCTCTAGTCCTGTGTTTTTTTTGTGTGTTTGTTACGCGATTACTCTGCCAATTTTGAATTGATTTTGATGATTCTTTGTTTGTTTGTTAGGTCATGCTTCAGAGGTGGTCCCCATATAAATTTTAGTATTCTTTTCCGTACCGAGTGACGAATGGCCATTATGTGTGAACGATTCTCAGAGATTCTTTGGTCTCTGTCCTTTGTTTTACTTCAAGAAGATATTACGAAGACATTGATTATAGTAGCCTAAACAAGAAAATTTTGAAAGAAATTCGTGGAGATTTTCTAAGTTACCTATTTGTTATCTTTATTCATATAACATAACATCATCCTTGTAATCCTTTAAGGGTTAACTTTGATTACGTAGTTTTTGAGTTAGCATCAATATTACGTATTTTTCCCACTTAGTCTGGACGATGTTTTAGGTTACTCCATCACTGTTATTTACATTGCGGGTAGTGGTATTCGAATTTGTGTTCTTTTTTTTTATTTTTTTTTTTTAGTGTAAAATAAAAACTTTTTACAAAAAAAAACAACCGCACTTTTTTCTGTTTTTTTTTTGTTTTTAACTTTTTATTTTTGTTGGAAAATGTCTTGTTGGAAATGTTTTGTTGGAAAATGTCCAATTCATAATCTGAAGCTCATAATTTTTTTTATATTATTCTTGAGTCTGATGGGCCTCTCGTTACACAGTGATACGGCATTTTGTAATAACAATAGACCCGGCAGCTCCCGAACTGTACCGAGGTCCCAACGGAACGGACCACCCCATTCTAGGGTGCAAGTGTATAATTTAGATGACACATTGTCGCCAAATACACTCACTTTCATTCACTACATCAATTATCTCACAAATCTGGTTGTTATAATACTATGCGTCTATAATATGAAGTTAGATTAATTGAGGCGCGTTATTTTTCATACACCATTGCAGTTGAGAAAACTGAATTAATGAGATTTTAGGTTATGCTGTGGATTTGTCGTCTCTCTGATAATTCTTTGATTACTTTTATCGAAAAGAAATAATCAAAAATGACCTTGATTATTTTCTTGCTTCCTTTTCCCCCTTTTAATCATTCATTTAAAAAAAAAGCCTGCGTATTGCCAGGCGGACTCTGAGAGTTCCGTACCTTGAAAGAAATATAAGAGTATTTTTCCATTTTTATTCTTTTGGGACCACATATTATATCTAAGTAGGTATTGTTGTATACCGGACAAATGCTTTATTTTACGAGGTTTTTATTTATTTTTGTGCTTGTACCTACTACCTATAATTAAGGCAATAAAGTCGTTCTTTCTCAGTC
Source organism: Lithophane socia (assembly GCA_947522985.1). Lineage (NCBI taxonomy): Eukaryota > Metazoa > Arthropoda > Insecta > Lepidoptera > Noctuidae > Lithophane > Lithophane socia. The sequence goes on along the minus strand of OX383256.1, from coordinate 10,049,441 downwards.
TGGGGCATCGTGACGTCATCTTCTAATCATGTTTCAATATCGACTATGCAGGCTACAACAACAAACGAATAACAAACGGTTGTAGAACGGGTTCAACATGTTTCGACTTAACTTAAAGGTGCATGTAATTCTTGCAACTTATTAACTCTTCACATACCTAATATCCTGATGAAATGTGATCATCACAGCATACGTAAATATAACCAATTAATATAATTAACCTATTAATAAGCATTAAACAACAAATTTTCTAAATCACCCCGCCTCCTTTTCCAAGAATCGTTTAATTCCAGAGAATTCCCAAATCGCGCTTATAATTTATAATAACAGGGAGGTCCCTTAACGAAGAGACCGTTTTGTAGATAGGTATCTATCAAATTACGCCACCTTCCCCCTTGCAGGCGCCCATTGTTGTCTAACACGGAAAATATTCATTTGAATATTTACTTAACATGGATAATATTTTAATCTTCCCCTTTGAATTATACGCTTTCCAACGGAGACAATTTCACGCCCCTTACGGCGAAACGGTGTAACTGTTAAACTTCGTGCAGTCAATTATACATCCTTTGTCAGAACAAATCTAACGAGTTAAGGTTTAATTTCACTTGGCAAAACAAGCAATATCAATTTAACAAGATATTCCTTTTGTTAATATTCGCACACGCTTTATCAAATTCTCTAGCGGGGGTGACAATAAGCCGCTGTAAGTACTCTTCTGACATATGGATAAAAGCTTTCATTTCAGTCTCAGCTCTTTGGACTGTGATATAAGGAGAGAAGTACATTTAATACATTATATATGTAGATATTGAGGTACGGGAGTTCGTACTTGTTACAGGCATATAGGTAATATTAAAATGTATCAAAACGGAAAATATGTTACTTTGTTACAATTTTAATTTATGTAGTAAGCATTTATGTATAAGGTGAAATTGTAATAACTGAAAAACCTCTTAAGGAGTCATTGTCCTCATCATTATGAACACAACTACATAACTATTACTACTTACTACTACTTATACTTACTTACTTATTACTTATGACTATTGGATTGAACACTCTGTCATAAAAACACCTGTACCTACTTTTTTTATAAAACAAAGAATATGATTGATTATTTAATTGATTGAAAATAAAGCAAAAACTGAAAGGAATTTTACTGTTACCAGCCATTCTTTGGTGGTCGTCGTTCCACCTATACTGAGGGCGTCCTACCTTACGTCTACGGTGTCCAGTCAAGAACACATTTTCCCTAACGGTCATCGGTTTACGACTGACATAGCCCATAGCATCTTGTTATAATGGTTTACTTTCGTAAGGGACTGATAACACGAAAATAACTATACAATACAATAATAAATACATACATATAGACAGAATAAACTTGTCAGGAGAAATAACGATCTGTAGAGGAGAAATAACTATCAGTATAGGAAAAAACGATTCCAGCAAATCAGCAATCGCTGAGATGTATGTGCCAACTTCTTACGTATATGCGTAGCTGTTATTGAAAGCATATTTGCTTTTAAATGTCTATCAACATTATTTAAGTAATCTAAAAAAAAATCTAAATCTAGTAAGTCTTTCCATAGCTCGATAGGCTACTTTGAATTTGAGGATCAGTCGTATCGTAAGTAGTTAGGTAGGTAGCCAAGTCTCGGCTCCGTAAGACTTATCAGGTAGGACACACTGATTGAAGACCTTAGTCTTTGGGCTCTGTGATATAATACAGGGAGCAAAAAGTTATTCTCCATAGGAACCTACTACGCTTTAGAATGGGCAATCTCAGACCAAATAAAAACCAAGACAGAGCGCTGAGAACAAAACAGTGAAGCATGCCAAAACTACACCTCCACTCTGTGCAAACACACACACATTTATCTACAATCAAACTACACCTCACTGAGTGCACGTCATGTGCACCTCACGTCACTGTTGACAGCGCCCTGTTTTGGTTTTTTAATTGGTCTGAGTGAGCAACTAGCTTCATCTTTCTGACTCTGTTAACAATTCAAGTCCCTATAAATTATTTAATTGAAATAAATGCTTTGAGTTTGAAAGACTCACGTAGCCCAAACGGCGTCCGGTTTCCTGATTTCTTCTATATGCCTTTCTTCTCGAAGACATCTTTCCGCTCTGCAAAGCTTGGTCAAGGTATCTCAACGTTATCTCGAACAATCTGACAATAATTATTTCCAGATCAATTTGATACAAAACATCACTTAAGTATTGCGTTAAATCATAATTATACTAAATCATCATTTAATATTATTATTGCAATTAACATTAAAAATAATAATAATCAGTATCTACTTCAAAATCTGCAATACATTACAAAGTGTATTTGCCCTTCAGACTTCACTGCACGGCTGTTCGCACCAGTGTTGTCAAATTATATCATAACTCTATTGTGAAAACTGTTTCGAGACAACTGGCTTTGAGACGCCCTCCTCGCAAAAAATTTCGGGCTCGGGGTCCTGCCCTCGTCTGTTTAATAACATAATAGCACAATTCCCTCGCCGCATGATTCAATTTGGATTTCCTCCAGCCTCCCCCGTGTCGTCTAAAAAATGACAACTTCATTATATTGTTCGCGCTCCCGAGGGCGACTTGTTTGCCAGAAGGATTATAATGATTAATTCCGTAAAATATTAATACACATCACACCCGCGCTGCACACTATAGCACTCTATAAACGGCTTATTGAAATTAAGTAAAACACAAGTGCGCTTTTGTTCACGGCTATTTGTTAGCTAAGTAGATTGCCTTGCATGATTTTGACATAGGCGGAAAAGTGTTTTGAGGATTTTGGTTTGGCTAAGCACTGAAACAGCACACTACATTACAAAAAAACTAAACTTTTAGGTATCTATGGGTATCTAAAACATGACCCCAGCAATTCTTGACTTTTTAAGTTTTATCTATTTCGTGAATTTTCATCTAATGACATGACGTAGGTACTCTGTACAACATACAGCAAATAAGTATCCCATATTGCATGGCCAGTTGTCTTCCGGCCTTTGTCTGCGCTGAATAAAAACTTCATCTCTCTCCCCGAGGAATTTAATTTGGAGTAATGGAAGTGTTATATTGACTTAACAGGCCAGAAGTTCCCCTCGCACAGTTACAGTTATTAAAATGGAGAAATTTATTATTAGCATTTCTACGTCACGTTTCTATTTACATTTTAATTTTATTTGTTCTGTGATTTCATTAGTCACGACTTATGTGTTGATTCAATAAAACTTCCTATTACGCGTATTTGAAACAAACGTGCAATATGAACTGCAATTAATCAAATGGAGTTGCTTAGGGCTTTGCAATATTTATGACTTGGCTTTCAATATTGTTAACACTAGTTTTAAATATTGATATCATCTACGATTTCTTGTACAAGCGTAAGTAGAAGTAGATAAATCGTTCGTATCCTGATAAATAATGGTTGTTGTTTTGGGATATTTCGACGTTTTTAATATTCTTTTACATTAGTAGTTCACTTAAACTAATTACATAATATTGAAAATAAAATCTGTACCTATGTACATAGTATAAACATAGTTATATACCTATCTAGTGAGGTACTTGCCGGTTCCAAATGGGATTATCACCCAAAATGCATAAAGGGAAGATATTTTTTAAATCGTTTAACGGGATGCGCGACACACTTGCACTGTGACCCTGAGTATATCATTTATAGGCCTTTTGTCGCCGAAATTATATTTACAAAAGTGAGCAGACAATTTCACGGTCTCTTCCCCGCACCCCATACATGTGGACTCTAATCAACAACACAATGATCCTAACGTAGATATGACTAAGAAATGTAAGCATTATAACAGATGACTATATCTCATAAAATGCTTACAATTCTTAGTCGTACCTACATAGTACATCAAAATGTTGAATATTTTTTTTTAATCTATTAAACTAACACGTAATAATTGTCTAGTCTGTCCAAAATAAGACAAAATTCTCTCAAACTCAACAGCAAAAATTCTAAAGAGATCAACTTTTCCAGCAAAAAAAACTTTTTTCAACTGCTAAGAACTTTATAAAAGTAGTAAAAACGAAGAAAATTCAATGAATACATCCACACGTTTCTCACAGTTTACCCCTCGCCAAAAAAAGGGTGAGCACACATGAGCGTGAAGGATTGTCCACATGTTCGGCGGGACCCCACGGTGAGATGAGGCCAGCATCGCTCCCGATCAGCTTATCTGTAGCTCATCAAATTATTTAATCTTCGCGCCTGTCATTTCACTAACGTGCTCAATGTATCACACTGATTTTCCATCGTTATCACGTTCTCTATCGACAATTTTGGATCTTTTCTGCAAAGAAAATCGTGGAAAAAGGTCTTTGTTTGTTATAAACATGATGGAGTAAATGAACAGATAATAATCAGATGTCCAGCAAAATGATAACATTAACTCCGCATGAAACCAATCGAGCCTGCAGTCATAAGAGTCACGTGACCTTTTCCTGGTATTGACAAGCAGATAAATTGTGTGATCAAAGCTGGCTGCGTAGAAAATGTTGGGACGAGGGCGGGCCGCAGTTCCTCCATGACTAGAAGACATGATGGAGCGGAAGCGGAAGCAGTGACAGTCGGCGAGAGGAAACGATGCATGGCGCCGGACGTACCCACTTCCGGTGCGTGTTGCCTTCACTTATCCCAGCGGGGCGCGATAATATTGCCCCTAGTTATGTCATAATAAAACTTACAATATATTTTCGTCTTCAGTCTTAATACCCGGGATAGACTATATAGGAACATTTTGAGAATGGGTATTCTAGATGTTAACGTCTCTGGGCGCCTTAAGCCAAGCAAGTAAAAAAAAGAACAGCTAGGCCCTGTGGTTTCTGCAGGTCCCAATAATTGTTGTAAGATATAGTATTTTAAATTATTTCTTTGTGACTCGACGAGCTTTACTGTTACATTTTGCTGGTTTTTCGCCATTGCATTAGTTGAGAATAGTACGGTATCATTAATACTAGTATTCAGCTACATCCGGTTAGACTGGAAGCCAACTTCATCATGGTCAAAGGCTAGGCAAATGAGTATAGCATCATAAAATTTCTCAACGCCTACCTACCTACTTTTGAGTCATGCATGCCGTAACATTTTGAGACATGCCAAAGCAAAATTAGATAAATAATTTTCGTAGAACATACCTAACCTAACCTAACAAAAAAGTTCCTAATCGATACACATTTTTTTTTTTCAATTAAGCGGTACCTTTTTCCAAAAAAAACACTTCAAAGTGAAAAATAACGTTAATTTCGGAACTCGGTGACAAAAAAACGAAAATTCTAAACCAAAGACATAAAATTTATTTTTCACTTTAAGTACCTACCTACCTACCTATAGTATTTTTGGAAGTCGGTTGTTTTTTTTTGTAAAAAGTTTTTATTTTTCACTTTTTAGTTGTGGTAACTACCCCACACAAATTTGAATACCTGCTATGTAAATAACAGTGACAGGAAGATAGTATAACATCATCTACATAGACTGCCTCAAATACGTACAACCCAAGCAAAGTGAATAAAATTTATAAGGGACCACCACCACGCAAGCTTCCACAATTGACGAAAACATCGATGAAGATACATTTTTTTAAATATTTAAATAACAAGTAACAGTGGACTCAATAATATGTTAGTAATCATAATTATGTGCATGTATGTATGTTTCAACATTTAAAAAACATACAGCCGAACTTAAGAACCTAAATGCCTCAGGCACTAGTCCGCCTTTGTACAGTAGTTTTTTTATTTGTGCATAAAATATAATAAAATAAATTAATAAGAACCTCCTCCTTTTTGGAAGTCGGTTAAAAAAGATTTAAGTAGGTTAGATAACTACCTAAGTTAGGTAACAGTTACAATTCTAGCAATTAATGTTTATAAGCGCATCAGTACCTACAAACTTCTTCCACTTATTTTGGATTGATCCAATTTAACGATAACCATCGGAACAATGACTGATACCAGATCTAATAATTGTTACTGACATAAAAACCGCAGAAACGTTCGCGTTGGAAATTATTAAGAAAGCAATTTCAAAACCAAATTGTTTGTTTCATCGCGTGTTACCAAAATTAATTTATTTTCGTGTTTATTTAGTTTGAAGGGTCTTAACTGCAAGTAAAGAAAACGACATACAACGATTATTGGTACAGTTTAAAATGTTATTGATGACATCATGCATCTCATATCCACTGTTTATTAAAGAACAGCATATGAAACTAACTACATTAAGCAAGTTTGCACAGTTGGCACACTTGGCTGTTTATGTAGAAAAAATCACTTGAAGAAAATTAATAGTCAATGTTACAATTTTCCAAATAGTTTGAAACACGTACAGGAACACAATTATGCAATGCAATGAGCAGAACTGACGCGACGGACTGACGGACACGGCACTCGGACAGCGCGTCCGACTGACGGCGCCCGAGGGCCCGACGCAAAATAACAGCAATTTTTAACTGAACTTATAACTATCAAGAACCTACGCAACTTTTTATATATTATGAGATTGAAAATACAAACAATCTTCTTTAGTTATATGATTTTTTTGCGATTTGAATTTAGTGAATCCTGACCTCATGACCTGAGAACTAAAGTTGTTGACATATGTAGGTCACAGAATAAAGCTGAAGTGTCAATGGGCCGGCCATATTAGCCGTAAAACCGATGACCGTTGGGGTAGACGTGTTCTTGAGTGGAGACCGCGAATTGGCAAACGTAAGGTAGGACGCCCTCAAGCTAGGTGGAGCGACGATCTTAGGAGGGTGGCTGGCAGCAACTGGACGAGAGTTGCCGAGAATCGATCTGAATAGCGTGCATGTCCAGTAGTGGACTGCTACAGGCTGATGATGATGACCTCATGACGACATATCCGATTGTATTACTGCCCCTCAAAAACCATGGGCCGTTTGTAGAAAACTCAGATGCATGTGCGAATTTCCTGCACGTACATTATGTCAGACGATAGATCTACCCACGGCTCTAGCGGGTGGGTCACGACGCAGATAAAATTGGAGGAAACATCATTACAGGCACTATAATTATTGTTTTATTTGCAAAATTGCTTGCTCCACTTAATGCCAGGGTTCGCTATTCACACGGCTTCGCAGCCATTGGCGTGCACCTACTTAACGACGACTCTTTGACTTGACAAGCTCCACTTCTAATGTACGTTGGTACGTAATTGTTCAGTCAATCGTGAATTATATAAATCGTATGTTTTCTATGCGCAACTGTAATAAGAAACACATTTATATCGGGTGTGAAGATTAAATCTATCATGTGAATGCTCTGAAACATCTCATGGTTCTATAATTATAATTAATTTCCTCGTTCGTCTTGTGGTCGCAAGCACGGCAGCTATGCTCGAAAGGTCCGTGGGTTGCTTCCCATTTCAAGCAAACTGATTCAGTTTTCCTATAAGGAATTTTCAGTTATTGGGCTGTGACTGGGATATTAGGTAACCAGCAACATTTTTTTCATATGTTGGCCATAAATGAGGATCCGGCCAGGTGGTGGGTGGGTGGAAGGGTGCAGGTCTCCGGCACAACACGGCGAGGATAGATAACGTGGTGGACGCGCCACGCAACCCAATGAGATCTGAAACGGGTGAAACATTCAAATTGCAAACCGCCCGCGCCCGCCCGTATCAAATGTTGTTTTATAGCTAATTCCCAAATTCGGTTATGGCCTATAAACGATCCGCCGGAATAATTTAAATGCGAACCCGCCTGTATAATGTGCGTACTTTACCCCGAAATTAGGCATTTGTATGTGAAATGCGTTTTGTAATAGGATTCTCGGACGACTTTTATTTCTTGTTCGCGGTGAATCCACGAGTAGGTGATATTCGCTCCAATATTCCAATATGATCCGGTATTACAGGAATATAATATTTTTTTACTGTAAAAAAGGTGAATGGACTGAAATGGTCACTTCGATAAATCACCTAACCTCTTTACCTCTCTCTCTTTGCACATTGAGTATTAAAACTTTATTCAATCAATTATTATCCTAACTTCCTAACTATACTAATATTATAAATGCGAAAGTAAGTGTGCGCACATGGGAAGACGATCACCTGGAATAGTACATAGAATACTTTTTATCGCGGTAGTACGTTCCCGTGTGATAATAATGTCCAACCTCCACGAGAGCTAATATTGAATAATTTTAGTCTTACCAAATTAGCAATAACGTTAAAAAAATGCGAAAATGCTTTTTATGTAAAGCCACGTCGAACAAGTGACATACATTAGTGCAGGTCCAGTACCTTTCTTCAATTTAAAACGTTTTAAATATAATAAAGGAGTTGCTTCTAAAGGTTTTCTCTTGTTTCCACGCTAATTTCAAGGCGGACATTTCCGGCCATTCAATATGAACGATTGTAAGTGGAGTGACTCCATTTTGCAACAATAGAACATACTCTTAGAGTATTTGTTTAGTTTGTTGCTCAATTTATTTATTATACTTTCTTTTGTAAAATTCAAATTATAAAGAGCAAGTCAGAGATGAAATTAGTACAGTACTTATAATAAGTAGTTAATCGTTATTTTAACAGAGCAAGAGAACAGTTTATTTTAAGTTGACAAAGAGCCACTTTTTGATTTACCTCATTTAGGGCGAATTTCACCAAACTTTTATACCGAGTATAAGTCTTATCCTGCGACAAAATTTTGAATTTTTGACAGTTTTTCCATACAAAAACTGTCAGACGCCATTTTCCTTCCACGGATAAAAGATATCTGACTTTGGTAAAATCAGCCCTTAGAAAGAGCATTTAACAATTCATGTGAATAGCAGTCGGAAAAGCTGAGTTTTGTTAACACAATATTATGTACCTAGTAAGTTAGTCTGGCTACATAACAACAAGCTGAAACCGAACAACATTAAATTATTATCACATAACAGTGCGGGCGAGTGATATCACTGTCCAAATTCTATTTGCCGGATTATTAGACACATTATCCGAATACATTCTCCGATCAATATAACGGTGTCCTAATAGACGAAATTTAATCACGACAAATCGAATGCCACCTATTTATGAAGTCGAATGACTAAACAGCTTTTTAATACGATTCACACGTTAGCAGTTATAGTTAGTTAAGTTTTTGTATCGACACATTTCACGGTGAGATGTATTGAACTCTTATTATATTAAATGTGATGCCACATACCAGCCACTGATGGGATCTATTATTGTTGATCCACGGATGAATATTCAATCATCACGCTACTTCACTTCCACTTGATGGATTCTGTGTGGTTATAAAAAACACAGCATTAGTTACACTATTTAGTGCTTATAACATTTTTGAAATTGGATCCTACAAACATCGGTAAAATAGCAGAATTTCTTTGTGCCTGTTAATCGGCAGTAACGATGTTGACCGTTGCCTCTACCTTCCTTTAAACAAAAGAATACAATGTGATTGTACCTACTCACTGAAACAAAAGAAAAGAAACTTAAAGAATAATCACAGAACGAAAGCACCTTAATTACAAGGCGCCTTTGACTAATCTATACAAAACACAGAAAATCAATGTATCGGTAGAGTAGCCGGTACTTTCCTCACAGGATAGAATGAGTGCAAAGTGCATACAAAATCGTGATGTAGCCTTTTAATCGGTTTCACGTTCCTTCCCGCGTTAGTTTTTGTATTCGAGTTTCACTTCGCCAATCTGCGGGTTTACTGTCCGACCGGGACTCTTCGCCTTTCACACGTATGAAAATATGCCATCGGTGAATAGCATAGAACTCATTTCCGAAGATAGTTAGGAGGCTCGGTCACGGCAAATGCTGCAGTAATAAGATAAAGAGGCGGACCCATTTTGTTTTGCAGCAAACTCACTCCAATTTACGCGGTCCAGTGGCCATTAGCATAAGTCCGGAGCAAAGCGTGATGTGCGCGATTCGCCGTCGGTCGGCGTGACGCGGCGCAGGCGCAGCGCCGCGCCGGTGCAGCGGTGTAATTGCGCCCGCGCGACACATTTGTTTACTATTGTAAGCCGTGAAGATGCCATCGCTTGCGACACTCCCGCCGACTCCTTCAAATTAGCTCGCTAAACGCTTCCACTTACTTTATTTTGTTATGTTCAGTTTTTTCAACATCAGCTAATTCCATTTTATGTATCGAAGCAACTATTTTATGCAAAACTTTTGGCCGTGTAATCAACATCTATACAGAGTTGATTTACATAGGAATTCCTTAAGTTGGTTGTCAATATGGCGAGAGACGCATATCAAAACCCAACCACGATTGTAAATAATTACATTTATGCGAACATGGCCGATTCATGTCCTAATAAAATATATTGACAAGTCACAGTTGCCTTATAGATTAATCTAATAAACTCAGTGAGTGACGCAAATCATAAACTGTGAATAGTGGTCGTTCTAGTTATTTTCTTGAATATGGTAGTGGCAGCTCGTGATGTGTGGATGTTAACAGCCTCGAAGTGCGTTTCAATTTTTTATCAATTCACATCTTGGTATATTCTTGACGCAAATATGCTGCTTGTACTTAGCTGGCTGCTTGCATATCTACTTCCCCAGAACATTAACTATTCTACTAAGTTTCACCGGATGGGCATCTATCTGGTCAGACTTGCATGGCTCTTAGCACAGAGTAAAAATAAACAAGTAGGTAATTATTGATGTTTCATATTTTTAAAGTTACTGTTTCTTCTCTTATTATTAAAATGTGTTCTGGTTGTTGTTACATTAACTTAATATTAAGTTGTAGTTACCTACTTATGGTACTTAATCTGTAGAAACTGTATCTGAAGTCTTACTATATATGTTTGTTTTCCGAATAAAGTAAGACATAGAAATTTTACTAGACTCTATTGTGAATGCATAGTTGAAAAATCGACTCATTGATTCAATAATTCGTTTTCTTCTAGTGCCTCTCCAATAACTGCCATCAACTCCGATTACTTCTCCTGGTCCCTTGATCGGTAGAACATCGAAGCAGCACTCGTGACTCCGGTTCACCAGCGAATGATCCTCAAACAGGACTTTTTTCTTCGGTGAACAACACTCCACTACTTTGCCCATCATTATAGGTTCTAGTAAGTCATAGCCCTTGCTGTAAAACATGTCCGAGCGAGCCAAAGTTTTTTGTTTGACGGTCAGTATGAACTGAAAATACATAAGCTAAACATGTTGGCAAATTAGTAAGTAGATGTATTGTGAGCACAGGTCACATAAATAAATAATAAATATGTAAAACATTATTTTCTGCAAACTTTCTTTAGAGTAAGTAGGTACATAGGTAAGTACTGTAGACGCAGACTACAAACATAGTTGCATTAATATTGATTTATACCTCTCCATTCTCGATACCTAGAGTCATTTGTAGTATGTGTTCTATCTGTAAGGTGTGGCAACTGACTTGCCTAGGGTTAACGTGAATCATTAGCCACGCAGCCATATTTAACCTTTTTATTTAGGATGGATTTGCCTGTCTGGAATTATAAACTCAACTAGTCTAGTGGTCGCAAGTGCTACTGCTGAGCATGAGATCCTGGGTTCGATTCCCAAGTCGGGCAAATGTTATTGGGTTTTTACACCTGGAATTTCTCAGAAGCAGCCCGAAAGTCTGGATTTGTGCCCGTTGATGGCTATAGTCTCGTCTCCTATTAAGTAGATATGAATTAAACATAACTGGCGAATTGTGGGTGTACTATAGCTACACCTCTGCTTAACCCTTTCAGGAATACTGGCGTGGTGTTATGGATTATAAACTCAGTACAAAGACACAGCAGTCATCCGTAATACAGTGGTAAGACTAGACTACGAAAACCGCTCGTACTGCAACGACATGGCTTAGTTTTCATGGACGTGCATTTGTCTGTACGTCATTCAATATTATCAACAAACTTAAATAATAACAATCGTGTAACATTGTCTTTATTTATTCACAATTCTTTCTTTCGTTCTTTAGTTGGAAATCGAAAAATAGCCAAATTATTTAACAAAATCTTGGCATCTATCTAAAGGTATGCATCAGCTTTATCATTTTATAGTTCGGTATAAATATTGTACTGGTATGAAATAAAATTGTAAAGTAAAGACTAATACATTGGACAACCCTGTAACGACGTGGAGAGTACCGGCGCACGCGCTCACTTGCGAGCCATCATTAGAATGTAGCATCTCGAGCGATTTTCCTACTTTAGATACGGTAATGGTCGTAAAAACAACCACTAAGGAAAAACGCACCGCATAAAAATATTGTATCCTTACGGCCTATAAGCTGTGGCCATTTCTGAAAATCATACGGAGCGAATAGCAAGAGCGAGTCGGTGCACATATTTTGCCATACACAGTCGCTGTTAACGAATGCAAGGAGGATTTTAATGCTTCTAATGTGATTCTCGCAATATACACTTATGTACCGCTTATAATGCTTGCATAAACAACTCGGTTATTTTAATGCTTACTTTGCTGCTGAACTATGTTTAAGTAGTGCGTACATTTTTATATGAAATGATATTAATTATTAAATGTTACGGTTAATAATAATTGACAAATTGTTATATTCATGAGTGTAACTAAGTACCTGGGTTTTATGTACTTTCTTGATTACTCAGGCAAAGATGAAGCAATATCCAAACTAAAATACGGACCTTATTAAATGTCTTATGAAGTCGAAAGCTTTTGTCAAAACGTCGCGGCGTGCCCCAAGGGTCTACATTCCGCCCTTAAATTTTTATAAAAAAGATTAACACCTACAATATTTTATTATTGTATTAGCTATTTAAATAGATGGGTGCATCACGGCCTACCGTAACTAAACAGCTAAAGCTCATTATAACAGCTTGCGTCTCTATAAGACTTACAAACACCATCCTACTAAAATAGAAAATGAATATGATTTTAACATAGAATACCTGTTATCGCCGTTATATGACGTCCCGTTCGCGGACAGCCACATCGGATGCAAGAAAAACGACAAAAAGTCGTAATTCGAAGTACCGCCAAATCGGGATAGGATCATTAGATCGATACCATAACCGACACATCCTGAATAGGTAGGTGGTGAAGCGTGCCTGCTGTGGCACGTCTCTCACCCGCTATGCGCAACTTTTGTTCATTCATCTTCTGACTTAACTCACTTTATATATTTTTTCGGTCGCATTCAAAAGGTAGCCGCTCTTGTTTCAACGCCAGGACAAGTCCAGACTAAGCACAGATGAGGCACAAAATACATTAAACGTGAAAACTTCCCTTGAATAGATGATAATGGTCTGTAATGGCTTCACCTTATACGACTAACCCAAGCACTTTGCTTTTTAATACTGCTTCGAGAACCAACCGCCACAAGTTCAAGAACTTCTTAAAAAAGTTGAACAAATTGCAGTAATTATGGCACCGATACAAGAAAGTGTCCAACCTGTTACATTCATTTTAACACATTAATGAAATATCAATTACAGACATTATTTCCAACATGCTCACATGATTAAATCTCTTTGTATTAAAGTCACGGCAGACGATTTACAATAAATTGTTAGCAGCGGAACATGTGTCAGTTGTTAAAAACTTAAATAATAATTAGTTTAAATGAAGAAGTGGCGTGAGAACGTGCGGGGTGGGCCACTCGGGCCGGTGGTGGTCGGCATACAAATTGAAACTGTCGGATCGGCCGATCGCTGGCCGCCGCACCACCGCCGCCCGCGCTGTCCTTACTCTCACGGAAGCGATTACCCTAGCTAAGACAATGGCCGACAAGACATGCATCCATTACCGCTTTTAAACTGTTTTGTGACATGGTGGTTGCTCTTTGAAACATGCTCGATATCAATGGATTAAAATTCATAGCATTAGATTCAACGCCACCCACTTTTTCTTTTAAATGGAAATTCCTTCATTGTTTCACTGATGTCGGTATGATCTTTACCCCACCATAGCACTCCATTGAAAACCAGATTCAATTATGCTGATATAACAATTCTAACGATAATTTTATTTCATTCAAGATTTAACTATTAACAATTGGTAGAATACTACTTTTTAACAAAAAAGTACCCAGGGTAGGTACTTTGTTGATGAAAAACATCTGAAAGTTTTCTAACAGCACACAATATTTTACTAAATCAAAAAGTAATTTGATATTCTGTCAACATTAAGTGCAATATTTTGGGTTGCGGTGCGAGCGACCCTGGCGGGCGCGACAAACAAACGACATACACCGAAATGTACTCGCGAGGCGCGCACCCCTGGCACGCTGCGCTAAACCCTATGCAAAATAAAACACTCGATTGACATCTCTTTGAAATTTGTAAAATATTCAGACGGCTTAAACTTTAAATGGGGGGGTTAAACGATCAACTGAAAGGATTACATTACGTTATAAATGTCGTTGACTTTGGTTGGCTTAAGAGAATATTTGAGTTTTTCTTAGCGCAAATAACAAAACAAATAAGGTTTATTATTTAGCTTGTTTGACATTATAATACACCTTTGATTTCATATTCGTCACATTGATATAATTTGAGTTGAAAATATAGTTTTTAGAACTAGGACTAGAATATTGTAATCGCGATGGCTTCTCTCCAAGCTTATTTTGTTTACCAAGTATGAAGACATTCAATCTTGTAAAACTCAGGAATCTCTGAAATTGTTTTATACCTTAAGCATGACAATAATAATAGTATATACTCAACAAAGAAACAAAAAAGATACATTCATAGAACCATTAAAATTTCCTACAGCTTTAGTTTCAAGCATTACGTTTCGTTACAAAAATCATCGACATCACAAGAAAATCACATTGTTGAGTTTTATCAAAGATGGCCGGTTATCTGTTTATGATGATTAGGCGGTGGGTGGTTGCCTAGCAACGGGGTGGCAGTGGTCAGCCAGGGAGGGCTCGGTTCCTCATACTCGAATCATTGGTGCGAACACCCCCGGCCGGCAATTATTCTCCTCATACTAGACCATGTTAACTTTAATGTTACTTTACATGTTTCAGCTGCTTCACAACGCTTTACATACATCTGTCCACTTTAATTATGTTCAGTTTCGCAAAACTTGATAAGCACTAAAGTTTTATTGTTCATTGTACCTGCTTAATTAGTGGTTTATACTTTTTTACTGTGAGCTAGAGTATTTCATATAAAATGTAATTGGAAATGATACAAATCTTCATTCACATTATACATATCTATTATATGTTAGGCACCTTTTGATTTTGGTGTTATATCCACTTGTCTAGTTTGCTGTCGCTAAAACAAATTATCTATTAAACACTTTGCATAACTTTAAATGATAGTTTAATTAAAGCTTTAATGAATCTGGTAATGGAATCAGATACATTTTTACATAATGAATTATAAAACAGCCGACAATATTCGTTGAAGTCTTTTACAAACGGTATACACGAACATGAATGACATGAATATCTATCCTGCAGGCCTAACATGACACACGCGACAACTACTCACGCGAGAGTGAGTAATTTTTGTCTATTTCGTCACTTTTCTCGTTTTCTGACAGCGCTGCCATACAAAATACTCGACTCGTTCTGTCAAACTTGATGTTTTCTCTACAAACCCTAACATGACACCCAAGATATCTCGACTTTTGACAATTAAACACGAGATAATCTCCGATTCTTCTGTCATTTACTCGTCGTCGATTTTTACGACGAGATGAGTAGACAAAATTATTATACCAAAAAAAAAAAAAATACTCCATCATAACATGGCAGTTTCTTAAATTGTTCTTATTTTAGTCATAATTTTATTTTGCAATATAATATGTAATATATAATAATGAAAAAACTTAGTTTTAAACTACTATCTATATTGGAACGAAAGTTCCTTTCAGCAGCCACGAGAGAAACTGTGGCGGAGGGGAGCACTATTAAGTAGATGAGCATCACTTTCAGTAATAACCAGTCACTTTGGCAATTATGGTGATTAGTGAAGTCTAGGGATTATGGCAGTATCATACCTTCGCAACATAATAGGATGGTGATTAACTGCGATTAGTATTATGT
Organism: Lithophane socia; assembly: GCA_947522985.1. NCBI lineage: Eukaryota > Metazoa > Arthropoda > Insecta > Lepidoptera > Noctuidae > Lithophane > Lithophane socia. The sequence goes on along the minus strand of OX383256.1, from coordinate 10,033,395 downwards.
GGTTATAATAGCGAAATCAACTCCAGCTGCATATTTAACTGAACATCAGTCCTTTTGGCAAGTGTGGTGATTAACAAAATTTGCAATAACACGGGTTTTATGGTGATTGTTACAATATCAACCTTCGCTTTATCAAATGGCGATCATCGGCCCCTTTGTCATTTGTGGTGATTATTTAGTGAGTATACAGGATGAAATTTAATTCATTGGCATTATTATCCACGTATTCTAACCGTATCGTAATCTATTCTTTTTCATTTACGACAACAATACTTATCGAAAAAGAAATGATATTTAAACTTATATTGTGCCACTAATTTTCATTTCCGTCATTTTGTATTTTAATTTCGGCATGCCAAAGAAAAATATGTAATTTTAATTAAAGAAGTCGGTTATAAAAGAGGTGGACGTAAAATTAATATAGTACATACTAATTCCATGCGTAAAATCGAATGAATGAAACCGAACCTTAAGCTGATGTTGCTATCATAAAAATGATTTGTTTTTAATAATTTGCTACATCAGTATCTCGTCACGAGATAGAGAAGTGTCAAAGTGCCTTTTTCGATTATACTCGTGCATAACGGTCATGTTAGGGATTAGAATGACGTCATAATCGACGACAAATTTCGACATAACGAGAAAAAGAGCGTTCTCGCGCTTGTCATGTTAGCCCTGCTGAGATGGTTTATTTTCCAGATAGAACGAATGGAAGAAAGACTGTAAAATGGCAGTGTAGTCAAGGATACGTAATACTCTTTCATACTGAGGTACGTTCTCAAATAAAGATCTAACATTAAATTCTCATTATCATCAACTGTCAACTGATTGTCACAATTTACCGTTCCGTAAATATATAAACCCTATGCAATCTATTATATATATTAATATTAATATATAAATAAATGTATATATTAATAGGACTATTTAGAAAATTATACACCAATGATAGTATCATTAACTTCATATCTAACTCAGCTTAAATAAACTACAAATTGTAGGTAATCAAGTGCAGTACCTATGCATTAGATTGCATTGCATTCAGTTACACTCGAACTCTATTTGTCCCGTGTATAAGTAGATGCTAGTAACCCAGCACCCGTTTTCTCAATGAGATTTTTCACCAATTCCGACTCATTTATGCTTTAAATGAACGAATTCACTGAGCAGATCCTTATCGGGCTCCACGGTCAAGGGGACTCATCCGATTCTATTCCGACACTAAATAGCCCATGGTTTATTTTGAGGTAGCGAGCTTTTTAAAAATGCAATCCGATTCTCTCGGACATTTTCTCGTTTTAAGGATTTGGAACTTTCATTAAATAGTCCCGATTAAAGTTTTCTTATTGTAACACTCTACTGGTTACTTCTTACTGAATAAATCTACAGTCTATATATTAGAATATAATAAATGCGAAATTAACTCTCTCTGTCTGTCCGTCTGTAACCTTGCATGCCTAAACCATAAAACCGATCGTTATGAAATTTTACATATAGACAGCTTGGGACCTGGAGAAAGACAAAGGTAACTTCTGATACTACCAGCTAGTCATCAATAATTCTTAAATATTGTAAAACTTGCTTATAACCCTGCTTAGTATATACTGTGGGTATTTATTAAAGAGGATAAAAATATAATACACTGGATAAACTTCTCAACTAACAAAAAAATAAAATATAAGAACCTAACCTAACTAAAACTATAAACAAACTAAAACAATAATATGGCGTCGTCCTACCAACCTGTTTTAATATATCTGATTTCTCACTAAATTATTATTCAAATCCAGCTAGAGTAAATATGGAGCAAAAAAAAATAAAAAAATGTTAGGTGGCCTACCTTTTTTGGTTTTACCCACCTAGCCGGGTTGGTTATAGGGATCAAAAATAGAACTTTATCTAAATAAGCTTACTAAATTTATTTAGTAAACAACATGAATCAAAATAAAGATTATACTTATTTTATTATTTAAATTAAAGGTAGCCTTGACCTGATTGGATTAACCGTTTATAGGTACGGTTAATATGATTGATTAGTAATACTTTTTGTATCAAAATTGTATGAGTGAAGGCATGGGACTTTTTAATAAATTGGTTCAATGAAAGGAAATATTATTTTTTCTAAATTTTTATAGTTTTTAGCCTTCAATAGGTTAGCCTCATTGTTCTAAAAGGAGTCAGGTTACTGAAAACGTCATAATAAAATAAAAAATTGTCTTCTTATTCTACTAGTCTTCAATATTCTACTAAACACATTTCTATCGGTTAGACTATTTTTGCCCAGTCTCCTATAACCATAAAATTATTCATTAAATGTTCAAAAAATTCTAATATCACAACGTTTGAAATACAATAAACTATCGCGCTATCAAGAGTGCATTCAACTCTAACTAACGCAGTACTATTATTAAACGGAATTCGATTTAAAGCCGAACCCTCCTCGTCGTTTGTGAAATTGACATTTATTCTTCGTTTTTCATTGTTGCTGCAGTCGGTTTCGATCTATTGTTAATTAGCTTAAACGGCCCATGCGCTGTGCCATGCCAAACAAAACCTGTCGAGTGCCAGTACAACGCCAGATCCTGATACCACTGCTACACAATACTAACTTCTCACTTTAGCTCATGTAATTCATATTTCACTTACAAATATATTCTTTTTATCAAAATAATTCCATGGAAATAATACCTTACTATTTTCATATTCTCGCAGTGACGAAGTTAGAGTGGCGCCTCTGCGTTACGGCGAATCGTAGAACTAAAACTTCGTAGCAATCCGCCGTAGACTATGCTCCTAGCGCCACCTGTTGTCGAATAGATTAAATAAATTGCTGAAAAGAAACGTTGTTGCGTTTTTGATTGGTTCTCTCATAATTAATTATAGTTTTAGATTGAAATATTTTATGATGAATTATTTTGCGAATAAGTACCTATTCTGTATGTTTCCGTAGCAATAGAGATAATCTTTACATGTTTTTTATGATAAGCCTATTTTCTTCATTCCACTTTCGTAACAGACGAGCGAAGTTAGTTACTATAATAAATGATGTTCAGAAGAATCAGCATTTGTAGCTGTTGTAGCTGATTATTCTTGTTAACGTACTTTATAATGAAGTCCTCGGATGGTTTTTGTCTATGTAGAATAGGTAGGTGTTTTAACTTAGGCTAGAGACGAGTAAACTGAGAAAAAAATACACAATAATAAAATAACAACTTAAAACACTACCAGCAAAAATTCACAATGTAATAGACGTATCGACATAGGTGGCAACGTTATTACATACGCGAGTTATTCGTTCCCCATCAGGCGCGAGTGCCTCGATTAAAGCAGTAAATACTTTGAGATTAATTATCTCGTAAACAGTCGCAGGCGCGTCGCGACTCAAATCGCTCACCTACGCCGTGAGCGCGATACAAATTCAACTTTTCCAATTAAATTTCGTGAGGCATTAATAATTATTTAGGTACATCAATTTGTTTCGTCGCGCGAGGCGCCGCTCTACTGCTGCCTCACGGAAGTCGCTACACACGGCTGACACTGTTGAGATGTATCTTGAGATATTTGCGATCAGTTTAGGACTACAGTATTTTCATTAAAAAGATACAAGTAGGTAGCATTTACCTACCTGTGGTAAGAAAATCACAAAATTATGATTAAAGATACAAGAATGTCTGATTCAGATAATGTAGACTACCTACCTAGACTTTTAACAAGTCTCTTCTATTAGGTAGCTACATGAACTTATATTACAGACTTTCTAATTCTTAGTCTTACTCACATTTTGCCAACTGGAAATTCTCATTAGACAAAGCATATACCTATCTTATATGTGGGTAATATTTTCATATCCGTTCAAAGAATAAATTAAGTTATTGGAAGTAAGATACTCGCTATGTGAGCTAGGTCAATCTTTATTTACCTAATGATTAAGGCAGACTTCATCAACATAAATAAGTCATAAGTATCTTCAGAAATATCACAGTAAGCCATCCACACTGCCGCCATTCCAACGAATCCTAACTTTGGAATTAATTAAATTAAACTTGAAAATGAAATATTAACACTTTAACGTATAAAATTTAATACCGTTAAGTTATAACGTGATTATTCAACTCCTCGGCAATTTCCAAAAACATCTAGAAAATTAAATTCGCGAGCGGAGGCTGCCAGGCTCCTTTGAGCCCAGCTTCCGCTTTTGTGCGAGCGAAGCGCGGCGCGCTCGCCACTTCGCACTGTGAAATTAATTTTCTTCGTCTTTATGTAATTTAATTATAAACATTTCAATATGGCGCTCGGGGAATTTCCGCCCGGGAGAGAAGTTAAATAGAAACGTTTGATACTTATCTCCTAATACACTTCTGGGATGATTGCGCGATTTGAACGAAATTAATTATTTTATTTGTTAAAGAGAATGATTACAGCTATCATTATAGGTATCCGTTAAATGGCTTGTTGAACACGTAGGTACTTCATTCAATTAAATTACTGTTTTTCTTCTCAGGAATTCAGGTTCAACTATAGGTTTGGTCTTTCTCTTTCATATTTATTTGTGGAAGGTAGAAATAACAAAAAAAGAGACAAGCATATATTAAAAAGAAAAAAACTTTTTTTTAGTTGTTTGTACGTAAGTTGTACAAAAAGTTAAACTTCACCACCCCAGAATATTTTAAAACAATAGTCAGTTGAAGGCGGAACTAAGTCTTGATAAACTACGTTCCTACTATCAATAAAATTATCAATTAACCTCATACGGTCAATGGATAATAATTGCAGGTTTATGATATTGATAACACTTCTGCCCACTGCCTCGCGAATTGTATGCGATACACCATGCAAAATTATCTGAACTAGTTTATCTGGTCCAGTGGTTTTATCATTGGCTCTCCCTACCTACCCGCACTTTCAGGCAAATAATGTTTAGTTACCAATACACTAGCGTAGGTACCTACTGCAGCATGGACCAGGGAAGCGTGGGACAAAAGGTTCCAACTTATGCTCAGCGGTGGGCAAAGCTGTCAATGATGATTGTACCTAAATCAAATATATTTTCTGTCCATTACATAATGTATTACGACGAAAACGTCGTAGTAGTAATTAAGTAGTTTTATGACAATAAATAATATATAAAAAATACTATAATTGAATTACCTATTGGTTTACTATTTTCTGTTTTCTTTTGATTGCATAGGAAATTAAAATATTTCCATCTAGAACAGACCCACTGTTCCCGATTCTTTGTTCTTGTTCAATACATTTTTTTTATTAAATAGCAGTCGTTCAATGACATTCCATCTGCAAAATTAAAAGTATCTATTTGTGTGAGTGCTCAGTTAACAGATGCCACTAGCGTTCGTGCAATTTTGCTCTTAAACCGTTCACGCTCCGGCGACGAGAGGCGACATCAAACATACGCGGTGCCTGCAAACCTTTTGCCAGCTTATCTGCCATTCACTATCTTCACAAAATATCTACAACCAGTCCCATTGTTCGATGTTTATTAAATTTCATTTTACGTTTATACAACAACACTTTTGTCGGACGCTTTTTGTACTGATTTGGGACATTTTACGGGTGGATTAGCTCGTGACGTCTACTTTTGTCGAGGCCGGCAGCGATGTCTTTTTATGCGCCTCCCGTATTATGGTTTGGTATTGCGAGTATTATGTCATAACAGTGAAGTACTCGACGCACTCGCTCATACTTTTTGTCGCTCTATTTTATTTTAAATTGAATCTCAGTTGACAATAACACTGTAAACATCCTGTCTTTTCGTACAATATTAATAATACGGACGATTTCGGATAAATCCCGATGAAGTATACGCACTTGAAGATAAAGATGGGATGAAAAAAGCTGGCACCGCGACATTTTTGCAATTTATTTAGTTTAATGATGTAGAGAAATAACAGAAAATAATCCTTGCAGTAATATTATGAAATATATTTAAATCTATACTTTCCTTACCTAGTCCTGGATAAGACAGAAGCTCATCCTTAAAAAATACTCTAACCCATCCAAGATCCGACCCCAAAACAACACCTTAGATTAAACAATCGGGCCCTACGCTAGCACTAAAAGCAATAAGACTTACAACTCCGCCCCTACCAAAACAATCCTGTATCTCGGTGTCTTCACTAATGGCGCAAGTTCGACAGTCGAAGTTAGTTGGAGTGTTCTACGGCTGCAATAAAGATAAATCCAGCAATAATATGTTCGGTTGGCCTTACGTGTAGGTTGGCTTGGGCACGAAATTGAATTTGCATGGAGTCTTAAGTCGACACCGATTGAGACGCTGCCTCATCCGGTGGACAATTACGAGTTCTCCAACTGTTAGGGTACGGCGCGATTACGCACCGAAGCCTGTTGAGCCCCACTCTCTAATTGTTTAGGTAGACCTAACAGCACTTCGATGCGAACGCGCAGATTTCGGAGTTCAGAGGCCATTCTACCAAACGCCTTGCCTTCACGAAATATTCCATGTAACTAAAACAGAATAGTAGCAATTTTATGGTGAACTTGTTATATCTTACAGAGACATACAGAGTCACATTCGCGTAAAATGTAATACGTGAGCGGCAATCTTCGTCAGTGGAAGGCGCACTAATCCAGACGCCAGAGGGCCAGTACCGTATGAAAGGACGTTCCTTATCCCTTGATCCCGTTGTTTACCAGACATTAAACAGATAACAAGTCCGCGCCCTGATACCGTCTGAGCAGATTAAAGCCCCGGTGGCCGTAATCCGAACTTCGATTAATTTCATCCAATACTTAGTCAGGGAATGCTTAATTGCTCGTACTGTAAATTGTTATTTATGTAGGTATAATGTACTTAATACCTGAAAAAAAAAGATTCGAGTTTGTGCTTCATTTAGTAGGAGACGCTTGAACGTCCTGCTGATCTTGAAGCATGTCGCACCTTTTTGATCTCGTTCTCGAGGCCTATTTTGTGTAGTTTCAACAACTGGTAACCTATTACTTCGTGGAAATTAGAAAATCATTGAAAATTAGGTACGCATAAATTTAATTATGTATGGATAGACTGTGTGTAAGATGAAATGTCTAGAAAAGGGGCGACTACTGAGATGACGACTAATAGAGAAGTATGGAAGAAATATACATGTTGCGCCGACCACAAATAAATAGGGATAAGGACAGGAGAATGAGGTCTTACTAACTAGACAGATGAATTTTAAACTTTAATATGGTACCTACTATCGAGTATATTAATTCATTTTTTTCAATGCTGTCATCCAACTGGTACCTATGTTAGGAGACCTTAAACTAAACCATAAACTTCGATCATTATTTTGTGTACAGATAGTGATCAAACGGAAACCTATCAAACATACAAGAAACCTGAACAGTTAACAAAGTCGCGAAAATGTGAGTTTGCTGCAAGTGCCTGACTAGGCGCTGGCGATCTTTGAAAGCGCTGTCGATACCGCTACGACCATTCATATACATCAACACAAGCAACATTTTGCCAACAAAAGTGTGGGTATCTTAATATATCATTTCTCCCTCTTCTGTCTCGTTGAGGGAATTTTTCTCTGAAACAGAACGTCCGGAATGCCTTAGGTACTATTTAGGTAATAGGTACTTACTTCTCCAAACTCATTAAGATTTTTTTAATGTTGATTTTCAACTAAATAGATGGGTTTTTTCAGGTTTCATTTATTTAAGAAAGCATTATTATTCACACTAATTTAACAACTTTGACTCAAAGGTAGTTTTGGGTATCCACAACAGCTGTTTGATACGTATTTAGTTGAAATTTGTGTACCTACTTGTCACCATCATCATCACATTTAAATGAAAATACGGTATAGCAAAGGGCTGCTCATACAGAGAAATCAGTGTAGCAGTAGAGTGCGTTATGCGTTCTACAAACACTGCCAGCCGTGCATGAAATGACGCCGCAATGATACCCCTGCACCCTTGGTGAGTTAAATAAATCATGGACATGTGTTCGGTGTTTTGAATATAGTACACCAACATTGGTTCAAATCTTTGATATGACCAATGTGACGTTTTAATTTTCACATACGTGGTTATTAGATAATTTCCTAGCATCTATGATTAAATATCGAGAAAAACAAACGGCGTTTTCAATCATGCGCAAGGGACGGCAGCTAACACGCTGTTACGCCTCTGAACTGAACATAATAGGAAACTTATTTTCCACCAAATTATTCCAATAAGATCTGGAAGAACCTCGACTCATTAATCTCATTACAAAGCTTACCTATCGGAGCTATTTCAAACACCCACAAGTCGTGATTAATAATTATTTATTACTATTCGCCCGGATTTTTACCCCTAACCCCCTAAACAGTTTCATAATTTATACTTGTACCTAATAAAAAATTATAATTTTATTGATAAGTAATTTAACTCTCCATTTAACGAAAAATGGAATAAACAGTTAAAACATCGTTGGTTTACTTATAACTAAATAACGCATATATTTTTAATTAGTATGTCAATCACGTGTTACGAAAGTTACCATCAAAACTACAAACAGAGAGCAAACATTGAATTAGGTAAATACAAACATCTGATACTGATATGCAATCCTCTCGTCAACTGGAGTTCTATTTAGTTTTCGGGTTAACAAATCGCTTGACATCATTCTTTGTAAATGTGCGTTAGAAATACCCAATGGACATTATTGGAGATAATTATAAAATTGTTCCAATTCGAAATAATTTTCTAATTACAAAATAAAAATCAAATTCATTTATTTCAAATTAGGTTGAGAATCAGCACTTTTTTAACCCCAAAACGCCCGCCCTTCACCACTTCCTAGTAGTGCTTTATCTGGGAAGAAGAAGTGGCGCATCAAACTCCCAGCACTTCTGTCTGACTTGATTCTATACTATAGTATGCAAAGTACCTAATTAACATTAAAAAATAATTTGCTTGTTCTTCGACACTTCCTTCGATAAATAGAAACAATCGCTGTGGCACTGAACAGGGGGAACAGGGTTACAGGGTATATAGCGAATGACAAAAATAAATATCAATTATGTGGTCTACACTGAACTCCTAGAAAAGATTCCATTGATTAATGTATTAGGTGTCTCTCTGAATATTTGAGTTCACCAACAACGTCTAATTGGTATTGGTTCATTAATATTCAGTTTGAATATAGTCCAGGCCTATCTAATTAGTGCGGTACAAACCAACAAGACGTATTCCAATATTTGTGTTGAGCGTCTTAAATCACATTTACGGCAAGTAACAAGACAAGAGGCCAGGTATGTTTGTTGACGGATAAAATGTAGTTTGGTCTCATCGGATTCAAGTCATGCACTCGGCGACAACGGTAACCACGATACTCAGCCGCTCCACATACAAATGTAACACATCCTTTTGCATATTACGTCACAACACTGAGCTTACTGAGATTTTTTTATAAACAAGATCCTCGATTCGATATTATGTAAGCAATGAATAATGCCCAGACTAGAAAATTTAAAAATTAACTGAATTCATGACATGATGATGACTACAGAAAATATTAAAATTAGGGATGTTAACTTTCACGTTTATTAATCTGCCTGCCTATGTTAAATTACCTAAGTAGGTATTAAATCGCGATCAATGTTTCTCAAACTTAAAAAGTGGAACTCCTAGCTTAATTTACAAAATAGTGGAAATAGAGTTCACAAAACTAAAAACAGTCCTTATAACAAACGTAAGCAAATTATATTCATTTTAAATATGTCAATTAAATAATCAGTTCATTTGGTAAACGATCTGCTAGCCGAAAAAAACAAACTGAAATTGTGTGATCCCGCTTTTTGTCATGCAGCAGTTCACTAAGTCAACAAATACTTCATGTTAAAGTTACTGTACTCGTTAATGCTATTCTGTCCTAGAAAGTTGGCAACCAACCATTTGATCGTCAAGTTAAAACATTAAAGAAAATAAACATAACACTAAGTAAATACATCTTTGACAGTATTATTAATAATGTAACTTCTAAACCGCAGTCACCCGAATGACTAACTGAGAGACGAAGTCTCAATCTGCAAACACAAATATAAAGCTAATTAAAAAGTTTCAAACTAAATTATGAGAGGGGTTGCGCCGATGGACTCCGTACCAAGATTGTCCACGAGATTTAATCAAAGGGTGTTATCGTCAGGAATGTGAACTGGTTAGAGGAAAACTTGTCGCGCACTTACGAGGGTACGAGGGTACAGTGTCGTGGTACCGGAACGAGTGTTTGCTCGACGGCTGAGGCAACAAACATCGGTGTCACACTCAGAGAATTACAAATTTATATTAGATATTCATAACAGGCGCCAAGATTTGTTCATTTCGTAAATCCCAGCACAATAACAGTTACGTAGTACTGGCACTCGAAACAGTTATAAGTAACAAGTAGGCTACATTGAATGATTTGTCCGATGTCGACCTTACAGAGGTCAGTGGCGGTACATTTTTATTGATCGGTCATATATTTTTGAGTTGAATTGAAGTGGAGCTATAAAAACAAAGAGCATACGGTCCCTTCAGACTATTAATCCAAGTCAAAGCTAAAATGCGACAAAGGCGAGTCAGCTCATAAAATTTATAGGCGATCGAATGAGATAATATGGTCGACGTTAAGAGCAGCTTAGACAGTTTGAAAATTTAAATGTGAAGTAAGTTTTGCGAGATTGCGCGGTATAAATCAGCGCGCGAGCGGGCGGAGCGGCGCGGCGCGGCGAGGCGCGGGCGCTCGTCAGCCCGCTGCGGCGATAAATCCGACACTCCCTCGGGCTTCTTAACCGTTCTCCATCTTCATGTACACACCAACACCGACGCCCCGTATGCCCCGAGTGAAGACCTAATACCTAAGTACACATTTTTTATGTAACGTCCACAGTGCGATTTTTTATGACTGGATTTCGGTAAATAAAGTTTATAACTATATTATTTTGTAATTGATGAACAAAAACTCATTTATTTAGATACATTATTAAAATACCTGTACATAGCGTCAAGTAGACAAGGATATTCTTGTTTTAAATGGCCCTGCGACATTAATTTAAATAGCAAACAAGTTTTTAACATTTCTCACTTATCCCATCTGTCAGCTTGTAGCGTCCGAAGTATTTTCCGCGAACTTCGCCCTAATTCTTTTTCACGCTACATTTCAAGAATCTTATTTTTGTAATTACAAAAATGTCTAGTACGCCGACGTTATCCTTAATTGCTGGACATAAAAATTCCATTTAAATTTCCCTTTTAACGATCGGGGAGAAGTGTCTAATTGTATAATACACTCGTTTGCGTATTTTTATTGTTGGTACAATAATTAGAACATAACGCGACTTCGCCCTTTTTAAGCAGGTCTGTAATTAAACTTTTCTTAGGAGTTGTAAAAGAATATTGCGAGATGCGAGCGTATCTTTTAGCAGAGGGGTGCAAGTGCCGGCGAGCGAGGGGGTGGGCCGGTTATTTAAGAAATGGAAAGAAAAGCAATTTACTGCTTATCAGCGGGAGTAGCGACCCGCGGGTCACTCGAATAAAAAAGTACCTACCTAATGTCGAGACTGAAACATGGCAACTACTTTTGCGCGGACGCGCCTGCAACCAACTTCCTAGTTTGGCCGATTTCACGCAATAATGATATTATAATATGTAAACAAGACGTGTCATGCATGTCGGATGTATTTTCTCATCGAAAAATTTACGAACTTCCATACAAACTCTCATTCCATATTCAACCCGTTTTGGGGGTGAATTTTCGAAAATCCTTCCTTAGTGCTCACTTTCGCTATTTATGGAACTCTAGTGCAACATTACATGATTCTAGATTCAGCGGTTTAGGCTGTTTGTTGTCTGTCAGTAAGGTTTTTTCAGAGTAAAGTAAGGTAACTTGTAGCCTTACTTAAGGTTTCTAACATTGTTGTACTGTTATGCAGATGAAAAATAGATTAATCTAAAAGTTACTCTATTATAAGTTGTTGGACGAGTTAAAGTAAAATTAGCTTAAGTCGACAAATTCCTCTCGCAGCTTAACGACGCGACTCTCAAGTAACTTCTCCTTGGGTCCAACACGTACTATGTTTGTGTGATGTTTGTGAGATACAGCAACGTAACTAGCTGAGATTTTCAATGATGAGATACGTAAGTATACGAATATATTTTTGATTTAATTCATTAAAATAAAATACAGAACAACAGCTGTTTGTGTGACCACGTTGTTCTTCTAAACTGGGCAACGGATTTTGATGAGTTTATATGTGTCATCCATCTACCTAGCTTTCCTGTGTTGGGGTCGGCCCAGTCTTACCGGATGCAGATGAATACCAGTATGTGTGTGAGTGTGTGTAATATGAAACGTGATCCTCACAAACACTTGACTGTGATTTGTCTTCAGTTATTGAGCTTAATGTTTAAGTATCATATTATAATGTCTTGTTTTGTGAGGAGAAAATATATTTTTTTGAATTTGAATTTGAATTTTTGAATTTGATGATTTAACAAAATACCGGCATTTAGTCAAATCGTAAAAACCGGCTCGCTAACTGGAATTTCCTTCCATAAACAATAAACTTTTGAAAGTAGGTATGTACGGTCTGATTTACGTATTTTTTTAATTTTATTGACATTTATTTTGAAAGAAAATTAGGGGTAGTAGGTACCAATTACAAAATACAACCATAATTTATAATATAGGTACTTATACAAAATATGTGTTTTTACTTCAATTAGGTACCAAATCAAAGCAATTCAAAAACTACACAGCATTTAAAAACCTTGTCAGCTGTCGAAAAGACATCACAAAACTAATAAACAAAAACTTTTGTTTCAATTAAATCCACACATTAACGTTAATGTCTGTTCGACAATAGTTCAAACTGTCCCTTTTCTATACAATACAATGGTGTATTGTAACGTTGCGTCAAAAATTTGCAATGATTAGTTGGGGCGAATCTATTTTTACTTAAGGGTGGGGTGGCAGGGTGGCGGGTCGTGACCCGGACAAATATTTGGCTATCCATGGAACACTCATCCTGTTATTATATTATAATCGATGGACTGTGTTTGCACACATCATATTCATGGGAATTTATCAGATTTTCATTTGCCTGCTAGCTAGCAGGCTAATAATAGGTAAAATCACGGATTTTGTATTTCCATTGCCGATAGAACAACAAATCCTAAGTCCTAACTTTATCTATATATATATATATATATATTTAGATTAATATTATAAATGCGAAAGTGAGTTTATTTGTTTGTAACGCTTTCACGCTAAAACGTCTGAACGGATTTGGAACATTGGTAGACCATAACCTGCAGGCGTAGCATGGCGCTTTCTATCTCTACGAAGAATAGACATAGCTTTTTCTATACAAAGTGACAGTTCGTTTCTTCATTTTTGACATCCACCCTAGAAATCTTTCTACAATCTGTCATTTTGTCTTTCATTTCTAACGATCTTTGTCTAGGTCTTTTTATATGTAGACTATTTCGGAAGAAAGTTTTCTATCCTTACTGTCAAAATCACACTGACAACCGATAAATCCTATGACAAAACAAATAATTCTGAGTTGAATTATGTAAAAGAGTGAATTTCGTAAAAAGTGCAGTTGACTCTTTCTACTTTGCTGCCGTCTCGTTCTGTGTACTGTCTACAGGAAACGTCATTTTTGTCTACTCTTCCGTCGACAAAACGGTGCTCATGCTACGCCTGCTGGGTTAGGTTATAGGATACTTTTATCCTAATATTCTCACGGGATCGAGACTTATGCGGGTGAATTCGCAGGGCGAAGCTAGTAATAAAAATAAAGATAGTTAAAAATAAATGGAACCTTTAATTTTGTACAAGAAAAATATTTTGACTAAATATTGTACGGTGGTACGGAACCCTTCGTTTACGAGTCCGACTCGCACTTGGCCGGTGTTTTAATAAGTAGCTTTTGATTTTTTTATCAAAATGTTATACGCATTGAAAAGGAACGTGAAAATTATCTAAAGAGTTTTCTTAAAGCTACAAATTGACGTAAAAACCATTGTTCGATTCAGGGATCCGTTTGCGAAATAATAAGCTTTAAAGTGCTAATTTTGCCCCCTGCGAGTTATATGGTTGTTTTTACATATGTGAAAAAAAATTACGGCTGTAGTATATGTAATGAACTTAAAAGGAAAACTATCACAGCTAAGTAGGTATGCTTTACAAGTTAACTAGTAATAATCGACCAACTTACATTTGCAGTTGGATTAAATGGGAGAAAATGTTTTTCAACTACATACAATGTTAAGTTTCTTCTTGGGATAAATTCATCCCAACTACGGAACCCTTCATTGTGCGTGGTCCGACACGCACTTGGGCGGTTTTATTATTTGCAGTAATTGCTTATTAATTTTGGGTTCAGGGCTAATTGTCTTATTAATTTTTCACTCTGCCCCGTTTTTCAACCTTAAGTAACTTACACGTGCGTTTGAAAAATGCTTAGGAAAGATGAAAAATTAACCAATCTATTCCTTTAAAAAAAATATTTGGTCCTGAATTCGATTATCAAAGTACCTAACTTATATCTATGTATTACTTATTATCGCACACAAATAAACTATCCCCTTTTATAATAAATTTAAAATAGAAGCGATATCCTGATCGATTCGATCGGAGGTCTCCGCTAATGTTTATTAACTGTATAAATTATACAAAAGACAAATTTACGCTCAATCACTTATACCCAATATAAATTCCGGCAATGTTCCTTGAAACGCTGTGTCAACCTATCCATCAGTGTAAAAATTCCCTGTTGATCCCCTTAATTTAATCAAAAGATCGCTTTAGCTGGTCATGGACAAGAAAAAACGGGATGACGTAACGTAACGACGACACGGTGATATAAAATTTTCATCGAACGGAAGACGGGAGGGATGAGGCAGGTGGGGGGTGGGGGGAGGGCGGACCTCCTGGTGTAATATCCAAGTCGATCCGGGTAACCAATAAATTACAATTTGACACAAACAAAACCCCACTGCTGCACGGTGCCGCGAATTATTTATTAGATATACACGACGATCAACCGCTCTTGGCGATTAATATAAACAAGAAGTACCTAGGTACCTGTGTTTTATTCGTCGATGTTCATCTTATACGTAGGTCTAGGTGCGTAGTGACTTTAACTATCTCAATCTTACATGAAATCAGGAATAACATACAATAACATATATTGCATTGAAATACCTACTTATTAAACCGATATGGAAACCTCCTCAAGACATATAAAATGATTGTCATGCGAGTGATCGCTCCCTGGCGCGTAGAGGTGACCCTCCCCACTCCGTGTAATAAAATTTGCATACTTTTAATCAAGCCTCGTGTTGTGGAGAAGTTTCCCAATAACGGAACGCCGTGATCGATTCGATGCCCAGTCTAAGCATCGTTTTTGCATTTATAATGCCCTTCATTATGTAACGCGGACGTTGAGACAAATGTGTGTTTAGAAATGAGATAACCGCTCACGTGCTCCTCGAGCACTTGAGCGGATAAGAACGTCTTATTTATTAAAAAGTTATACACATTATGAAATTGTAGTAGGTATGATTATTAAATATTTCTATTATTATGTTGAGCATCGTAGTCAACATTTGTGAATGTTTACAAATTGATAATTTATTGTTACTCTCGTGTAAAAATAAATTAAATATTCTTCTTGTTTTCGTTTCGACGGTACATCTATATGTGGCCACATTTATAGCGGCGACAGAGGCGTTGTTGATAAATTAAATAATGAGTCATAACTAAATGCCATGATCTTGTGAGTTTAATCGAGTTCAAGGGTAGCGGTAGAAAAGAATTTAATGTATACTTTGGCGTGCACTCTCAATTGGAGCTGTGTAAATAATGTTACTAATACCGACTCGCCTTCAATGTTGTAAGAGGATTCCCGTAGCGCAGTTTGCAATAAATTAGCTGGCTTCTAATATAAAACGACAAAACCCCGACAGAGCGTCACGGTCCCGCCGCCGCCCCGCGGCCGTCCCGCTGCCGACCCGCCGCCGCGCTGCTGCCTCCGCCTGTCCATCTCCGCTCCGCATTAATCGTGTTTAGTTAGCGGATATTGGCGGCGGAAATTCAAATGCAATCAAATGAAAATAGAATTCGTAAAAAAGCAAAGAAAACAAACCGACAGGCGTCAGTCTAGCGGGAGCGCGCCGCCCGCCCTCGCCGCAGCGCACGCTGACCGTACTTACACGATTTTAAATTGTACATATCTGAAATTCCGATCTGTCGCACACCCACCCTGCGCTATGAAATGAAACAAAATAAAAGTGGAACGACACGGCACGCTCGGAAAAAATCAAAATCGAAATTAAAAATAAAAGGTTTTTTCGACGCGGCGAGGGAGGCGGATGCAATGTTTGCGGCCGTCATTCGATGCAGTGCGCAATAAAAACACGCGCTCGACTTCTACATATAAATATGTGTGGCAGGATTGATTGGAATTGAATATGTGTGGGTGGGGGCCCGGGGCCCGGGGCCCGGGTGGTGCAGGAATCGAAGGTGAGCGCCGCTAAGACTGTAATCGGTTTTGCCCGGGGCCGCCAGCGCTCCACCACCGCTCACAATTAAACTTTGTTTGTACATGTGTCGCTCGAGATTAGCCGCAATGCTCTTTTTAAGTGGACCAGCTGCAGTTCCGCATGCAATTTAAGAATCTAGAACACAATTTCGGCAATTAGATGCCTAAACTGTACGGTTTGTTTTCGCAGTTGCTTTCGTGTAATAGTCATTGAGTGAAGAATACTGGTTGCTATTAATAACGGTCTTCTCCGCCACCACAACAGAGTACATGTAGCAATCGCGGCAAATGTTCGAAAGATGTAAATGCGAGCGCGGCGCGGCGGCAGTGCGGCGGCGGCGCGGCGGAACATAAATCATCGGGAGGGGTGCTGATTGCCTTCAATTATGGCATTAACTTTCATGCCTAATTCTATATTGCTACTTTGCTAGTTATTACCTTGCTCCCCCGATGCGGTCAAGTATTACGCTATTTATTGAGTCACCCACTCATTTCTAACAGGCAATATAGTTCAACTAATTTGTGAATTTACGGTTTTGTATTTTAAGTGTTTCACTCATAGAAGTGCTAAATATTCTTATTTATTTATTTATTTTATTATTTATGTACACACAGTAAAATACAAAAAGATACGACATAATTAAAATATGAGTACAAAGGTACTGCTTATTTCTTAAGAAATCAAAAAAAAAAAAAAAACAATAGAAATCAATTATTTCTTCAAAGTATCCACTTATGTACACTACGTATGGTATGCTCAAAATGTGTATTGTTTATTCCAAACTTAAGGTTTTGGTGTACCTACTATTACGAGTACTCACATCAATTTTTATTATTTTTGGGGTTAGTAAACTTATGTACTGTATTCTTGTATTCTTTTCCATGTTCATGTTTAGGGACTATATTATCTGAATCATGAATGTTTCACACAAAAACTGAAAACAAAAGGTTATAACAATTCTTGCTAGGATTTTCTGAGTATTTTGACCTTAAAATAACCAAAATTGCAATACCAGTCAATCATAATTATCATTTTCTATCACCAATGGTGAGAAAAAAGCTGAAAAAACACCAGAATAAAACAAAAAGGAATCTTCCTTGGATTTTTTTATAAAAACCTCAAAAACTAACCACAAAATAACGACGGCTCCTTATCACATGCAGTATAGGTACACAGCTTCATTTTTTCACCCCAAACTGGTCTACTAAGTAGGCTCTAGTACGTCCTACCCAACGCGAGGAGTTTCAATCGATCAATCACTCCCAGCATAACAGTTACAACCGTGAAATCTTCAGGGGCAAGACAAAGATAATTCCCGTTTAACTTCCGTTTCCAACTTATCGAATAATTTAACTGAACATTTATTTTTGCGCGCTCATCAATCAAGCCAGCTCGCGCTTCGCCGATAAGCCTCGGCTCGACGCCGAGAAATGACTAGGCATTACATAAATCCCCTCGGATGATGAAAAGTGAAGTGTAACAGATAAGAACCTACAAAAAGTTACGATGAGAAATGAATCGCGATTTATATCCGCCGCGCGCGACGCTCGCAGTCGCGCCCGCGCGCTGCGATCGGAACCATCCCTTTCAGTGGTTTTACAGTTTTGAGTTTCTATGTAATACTTGTATTCTTTACATAAGTAACGATGATTAATTTTAAGTAATTCAGTTTATAAAATGTACACCGATGAATCTTTTATCTCATTATCAACCTGCTAATGTACACTGCTAAACATGGAGCTCTTGTTTCAAGTGATAGTTTACAGAAAAGGTTTTTTTTTAAGGGTAATCTTGCAAATATGAAAATTACATATATTATATTTCCTTTGATCATATTAAAAGTACAATAATTTAAACGTCGATTTTATAAATGAAATTGTTGTATGTATTAACCGTTTATATATTGTATAACTGTTTCATTGTTTACGTTAAAAACACGAGCAAAAAAAAGCTTTGCAAAAAGCCAAAGTTTAATCTAAACTTTTCTCCGGCAGCCATTATTAAGATAAACAGTACAATACATAAGCCTATCTCGACATTTATTTTATCATGGGTTCACATCACGCGCCGCTATTCGCTGTTATGATACGGCCCGTACCTGAAGGAGCTGAAAGAAAAGCTATAAACCTGTTCGAAGCGTTTCTTCCGACGCGCCGGAGCGTCGCGTACGCGCGCCGACTGGCAAGCAGCGCCCCAGTCACCCCCGCCTCGCCCGCGATCACCCCCCACATCTGCCGACCATATTTTCCACTTTATGTGTGACAGTTGAGGTAATATCGAGACTCTCGCCGCTCTCTGATTGGACGAAAAATACACATTAAAGGAACCTGCCGGTTGCGAGCGAGCGATTCGAAGCTGTATTCCCGTGGAAAATGTCGGAAAATATTGTATTATGGGGGTGGAAAATTGCCACCCTCCCGCCCGCTCGCTCGACTCCGACAAAAACTGTCGAGTATTTGTTTTTGATGAAAACGATTTATTATTCTACGTGGGTTGGAGGCAATAAAGATAAGCCGGCGAGGTGCCGGAGCCTTATTACGGCTAACCCTCGCCTTTGTTTCCTTATAAAGAATAATAAATGAGGCCGCACGCTTATTTACCAACTTCCTTAATTATTTATTTATGCGGAAACGCTGTTGATATTTGTTAAATGCATAAGTTCATGAAACTCGTGATGGCTCGCTGAAATTAAATATTTTGTAAGTTTGCTATCGAGTTTGAATACATTATATTTATTTATATTTGTACAGTTTAGTCTATGACATCGATGGTAATAAATCATGAACAGTAAATCCCGGTTGCGACGCGCCGGCAGATAGCAATCGCCATAACGCTAAATCCGCAATTTGCATTAACACCCCAATGCGCACACTCTCACGATGTGTGGACAATAGTGGCGATTTTGCGATACAAGATTTATATGACGATAAGACAGATATCTTAAACGCCTAGAGGAGTAAAACTAGATAAGAAAAACATACCTACAATGTAAAAAGAAAGTGAAATAAGGTCAGAATTCATCTTTCGAATTAAAAAACCTAAACACACAAAAATAAAATACCTAATATGTTTGAACACATTAATAAACTGTCAGAAACAAAATTGTCACGCGTAAAATTTATTTATGCAGTGTAATAATCAAACATCCATGTTCAGTGTGAGGCCCCCTGCTGTGCGCACGCGCCGCTAAACAAGCCATTTAGTCAGATTTATTAATTTCATCGTGGACATGTGGCTACCGTGTCAGACTCTTTGCTTGTTTATATCATCTGTCGTGTTTATTAACCAAGCTTTTTAGGGTTATAAAGCAGTAAACTGTTTTTTTATGAGACGTTTTTATGGTTAGTTTCACGCTGTTGCCGAAAGATATTTATTGTTATAGGACTTATTACATAGTTCTTTTATATAACTACAGGTCTAAATTACTTTTTTTAAATTGCTTGTACAATCTAATCAAAAATATCTTACACAGAAAAAACCTTATAAAAGTATGAAAAATGTAGGCAAATAAATTACATCTACTTAAAAACGATCATAATAACAGAAATACATTACTGAGCTGACAAATTTGTGTACACAAATTGGTTGTACAGCGCCTCCCGTGTCCCTGTCTGGGCGACGTTTAAAAATTTAAATATCGACAGCGGACCCCTCCTAAATTAAATGAACGCACATCTGAAAAATGCTCCACTGGGCTCGGCTCTAAAACGCAGTTTTTCCCTACTTTTTCCTTCCATTTAGGACATTTCGGTTGTGAGACGGTATCTATGAGGATGTTTTATGCTATAAGTAACAAAAAACAATGTTTAGATTATTCAAACGATTTTTTATTAATAACAAAGCTATCGGTCGAGTGTCGGATACGACGAAATAGAACGAATAAAATAATTTCGTACAAAAATATTATTAGTTAGGTACTTATGTCTACTAACAGAAAGAAAAAAAAATTTTTTGCTGTTTTAATACAGATGAAAAATTCTTCGTCTATTGGGGAAAATAGAAATACGTGATTTAACTTATTCTTTCGAAAAAAAGTTACATAATTATATTGTTGCGTAGGCGTAAGTCGTAGCATTCGTAGCAGATTTCGTAGCACGTTAGGATTTCCTATAATTTGTGTACTGTACAAAAACTCATTGCAAAATGACTAGTAACACTCAGAGAATATAAACACACAACTATTCCCTAAAATATATTATTACTATTTAGCAATTAGCATTAGGACATAAAGCGGTCCACAGCACCCCTAAATGACGCGTAGCGGATGCGGTGTAAGTTAACTCGTACTATTTAACCATCCGTTCATACAGCCGCGATGAAACAACACCCTCGCAGCCCTACGACTCGAAAGAGACAAAAATATAGAAGAATTCAAGAAAGAAAGAGATAATCGCATACTCATCGGGGCATAACTCATAAATAAAATACAATATGGTGAGCAAAACATTGAATTATGCCGGTATTATGTCGCATTTGGCCTTTGTGAATTAGTCACTGCATATCAGTAGGGGAGTAGATTGGATGTTTGTCGCTGATGTTAACCGCCCGTGCCGATGTATGGATTTATTACTTTTGTATCGAAATTATCATTGACAGAAAGTGACAAAACTTATAAACAAGTCTCATTAAAAAAGTTTTAACTTTTAAATCAAACTTGGTACATGTCCCGATCTGCATAGATAGCTAAATTAATATCAATAATCCTGGTAAAACTCACATTACTAAGAAACTAATTACATTATAGTAGCAGTAATATCTGAGTATTCACATCAAATGAAACCTATCCGTCGTCGCAACAAAAATACAGTGAACTTCCCAATTTTGAAGACAGTTGATAGTGATATTGGAAACACTTCAATTTATAAACAAAATGCTCGGCTGCTGAGCTATAAAGGGGAAAACGACGCGCCCGATTCAGCGAAATCATAGAAAAGCACATAAATTGGTGCGCATTAACATTTCCTTTATCCTACGTGTCGGCGTATGACGGGGGCACCGCGCCGCGCCGCGCTGCGCCGCGTCGGAGCCGCCCAAGACAATAAATTTACATATTTCACCCCTCAAACAGACCTTTTTTGCCATTCCGCAGAATTACGCACATATGGGAATATTCTGTTGAATACATCAGCAGTAAGGAGAGATACTCTCAGAATAAAATTATCTTCCTCGACGCCACATTTGGAGATAAAGAGCCGCTACGTTTTGACGCTTTTGATACAGAGGACTGTTTTTTCGAGATACGCGTACCTTCGCTACCTGACATCGGTGCGTCTGAATTAACTAGCGGAACTTCATCAGTATGAGATCATTATTTCCTAACCCGTACAGTAGTAAAGTGCTGGAAAGTTGTCATAAAACACGTAGATCAGAATCCCAAAACACTATTTATTGAATTTTACGATGTAATTAATCTCTTAATTCAATTTACATAGTACTATGGGTGTCAGGTACATACGCAACTTCACATATGGAAATGTAATTTTGCGGTGGAAGCACCCTTCAAAGGGTCAAATCAAAATCATTTTCACAGTCCAGTGAAGCACCGTACGGTCGGCAACGTACCGCTACAAGCGTGGACTTTACTTTACGTTCACACATTTTGATTCTGTTGCACACTTGTATCAATATTTGGGTTTTAATTATTCTGATTTGCTACGAGGATAACACTATAGATTCTAATCAACTTTCTTTTCACTTTGAAAAAGTTTTGTGGTTCTAAAACTTGTCATTGACTTTTCCAAAGACATGAACGTAAAACTTCCCGTAATTACTTCCCCAAAGTTATTTATGGTGACCATGGTGACGAACTAATTTTGACAATATTCCTCGTAACCCAAGAGAAAGTTATGAAAAGGGCCAGATATAAGCTATGTTAAATATTAAATAATATTATATTATTGTATTTGATGGTTAATTTTAATTTTGTGTGTTCCTTAGCTATCGCTTTAGGCTAAGACCTGTAATGGTAGTTTTAAGGCATTTAAATAAATAAATAATAATAAATAACAACCAATCAATTGTCTTTGTAGGACAACCCTTAAAAGTTGAATAACTAGCAGTTAAAATAACTTCCCATTGTCATAACATGGCCACGTTAGTTACAAAGGGATCCGCATTGCTACACCCTTTACATAAATGGGTACTTGAATACGACTACAGTTTGACCCGCACTTAGGTATTATGCACAATCGTATTACCTACCAACGCCGAAATAGGAGGTTGCTTTATAGAATGTAGCCAGAGAGTGGACGGTAGGACGAGGCAGACGGACGACACTAATACTCATTAGAATTACATGGCGGAACGGACCGGCGGTCCGGGCCGGCCGGCCTGTGGCCCTGCCGTGCGCTCGTCGCGTCCGAACCGTGCACCCACACCGACGCACCATCATTTACATTGTCTCATCAACCGCCTCACGTGTAGATACTCAATGTGAGCTGTAATAATTAATTTTATTGTAACTATGAAGAGATTCAGCGAAGGAATAAAAATACACACTTTTGGAGATATAAAACTTTTGTCAGGGAACTATTCTCATATTGAGCATTTGTCTTATACTGAGAAAAACATAAGAATACTTACTTTACGTTCTCAGGTTTTCTCTTTTCAAGGAGAGAGGGTTTTCCCATTCCATATATTTTTAGACATAATTTATCTGATTATAGAATCGAAACTACCTTTCATTAGTATCTGGAAATCAATTCAACAAACAACAATATTGTTAGCAATTTTATTTAAACCAATAAGATTTTATATGAAAATCTACTGGAAGGAATCTTTTTCCGTAACGGTCTTGTTCCAGTGTTGTATTTGGCTCAACTGGTGCTTAACATTTATTCTAGCTTTACGTTTTTCAATAAATTTATCAAATGAGATAAGAATGTACCAACTCTTTACGTAACGTAACAAGAAACGACTGACATCGACACATTAATTGCAGTTTACAACAATGTGAATATTTGTGTAGGTGCAATATGAGTGAAACATAGTCGTGTTTAGCGCCTTAGCAGCTTTCTTGACTTGATTCGACAACTTAAGACGAAAGAGAATATATTTCCTGTTGTGTATTGTGTTACTATATGTATAGATTGTTGGGAAATATCACATTCTGTGCACGAATTCCACCACAATCGATAAGAGAGATGACCGCTGGGCGCGAGGAGGCGCGGGGGCGAACGCCGATGGGGAGACTGTTATTTGATTAGTCTTACCGAGAATGAGCTCGCCTCTACTTAATGGGGTGAGGGCTTGTAACCGGACCACGTATAATTTTCACTACTCCGCGTTAACACTACGCGAGGAAGACAAAAGCTCAAAACCACTTATCTAGAAACAATAAAACGATTCACGGCGGAACGTAAGAGCAAACCCGAAAGGCGTTCATCCCATCATCGCTTAATAGACACGCATTTCGACATAAATGAGTTTCGCTTTAAATTAATTAGTAGCACATTTTCCATTATAAGGACAAATGTAAAAGCGACCGCTTAATAGCGCGGTGGAAAACTCGCTAGTTTTCGCTCGCGAGAATAGGGCCGGAGAGAAATTGCGGATAGACATAATCAGTCTTCTGGCTTTGAGGCCGCCCCGGCCCCCTAATGTGGCACACAGCACACACCTCTCCTACTGATGAATACGCTTTACACATACGCCTCACGACTGATTGAATTCAATATCAACATTGTAATTAAAGCTCCCTACTAAGTATTTTGTTTATGACAACGACTACGGCGGATAAATAATAATCTGCTTCTAAAATGTATTCCAAACATTAAGTTTATTTAAACCTCAACCTGTCTCAAGTTAGCAACCAAATGTCTATAGTTAACTACTACAAGAAAAGTTTTGAAGCAAACGGGAGGTCGGTTTGTGAGGACGGTCCGTAATGACCCTGTCCGATCTTACAAAAGGCAATTACAATAAAGTTCCATTCGCACATGGTCGTTAACTGGACGATATATCTTGGATTCCCTCAGTCAAGTCGGCTTTCGCACTCGTTTCATCTTACCGCCTTGACACACGACCTCACATGACAATTTTAATTTTTAATTGTTCTTTAACTATTGTATCTTGAACAAATCTTCAACTGCTTTGACAACAAAAAGTAACAAATGTGAATTAAAATAGTTTGAGATTCAACGCAATTAGTGATAGAAAATTGTATGTGTTATTAAAATAGAAATTATGAATTATAAGGTGTGAACATTAATAAGGCGAAGGCTCGCACGTGTGCAGGTAGTGCGTGGCGCCCCGTTGGTGAGGTGCCGCCCGCGCGCGGCGCATGTTACTGCCTCGCAGCGCACACTTTACGAGCGGGGGATTAACCCGTGTAACGAGATTCATTAATTCTTGTCGTTAAAATTTGTCGTTCTCGATTAATAAGGAAGTCCCAGGCGGCGGGACGTTATTATCAGCGGACCGCAGCCGGGTGTCGCCGGCGTCGGCGTCGCCAGGGGCTCGCCGCGAAACTTCCCACTCCGCCCGCTTTATTTACACTATCGAGTAAATTAAACTCGCGCTCGAGTGTCGGAGAAAACTTTAACAGAACTTTGTGTGTAATAAGTGGTGCAACAACACGAGTGGAAGAGCAAACGTCGGACGCGGTCTCCGCTCCGCACTTCTCTCCCACTTAACTCTTTGGGACATATTTATTCGACCCTCCGGCGACCACTGCGGAGCTTACCCTCCCGGGCCCCTCTGAAATTAACCTAACGAATCAAAGCGACCATTAAATAGTACCTGAACCATTCTTACGTACAATCTGCGCCAATTACGTTATGAATGCTCGCCGCAACCTCGATCGATCGGGTACGTGCGCTTATAAATTTTTGATCGGTCTCGGAAACGAATCGAAACAAAGAAAGTACACAGGTCCGTTATTAGCGTCCGTTTCCTCTATCTGTTTGTATGTAATTTTTAATGCGGGGTCAATCAGGGAGCTATATCGTAGATCTCCGTTGGGCCGAGACCGTAACGATAATGAATCGGCACTGTAAGAGCGCCGGACCGCACTCACGAATTATTAATAGCTGTGTACGCGCACCACAATGTACTCTTATTATTAAATACCACCTTATGCCGCCATGCTCTTCAGTATAGACCAGTCGGAGGCGAATAGGAACCACCGCGTGCTTGTCATTATTAACTGAATGCACTAATAGATGCAATCCTTGGGCAGGATTTAAATTTAAGATTAATGCATGGTCAACGTTGTAAGCGGTTTCAATTACCTGACATTACTAATGCATAAAGAACATGTCCTGTGTTCACACCGACCGCATTTCCTTGTCCTTTAAGATGACCCTCCCCTTGTGGAGGCAGCGGGCTTGTCCACTATTTGTTTTACCTACCTGCGACCCTCGTACAACTGTCCACTAAGTGTTGATTGCTTGTAAACAGCGTTTGTAAGCATTTAACTATTTACTTTTAGCAAAATCTTACAGTAATGTCATTCTATTATCATGTGTGTTATCATGAACCCCATGCTATTTTTAGATAACAAGAATCAGAAGCTTGCGTCATAAGTTTATTGTGCGATTCGAATCCCATGCGTGGAAGGAATTGATAAGGCGCGCTCGAACCTTTGCGTCTATTGCTTGAAATTTATTGCTGTTTTGGGTTTTTATTGTTCCGTTTTACGGCCTCCTCGTGTATAAATCGTACAGATAGAAGATGAATTCCGCGCTAAAGCGACCGCTACCGACGTTACATACCATATAATATATTTGGGAGATACCTTACGTCCTCGTATAAATACAAACAGAGAGACGTAAACTAACTATCCAGGTTAGTTTATTTATGCGACACTGCCCATATTGAAGGCGAGCTGTTTGAACAGAGCCTTTATTTTCGTCTAAATGCCCAGTAGTTTCCACGGACGGAGGACGATTTTCATAGAGGTCCATCACGACGACCCAAGCGTGTGCCATATATCACACGAAATTATGCTTGGGCTGCGTTCCTACGGCGAGCGCGACAGAGACGGCGCACGAGACTCGCTGACCCTCAGCTCATAATGTACGGTCCGGTTAGGTACACGACTTACGGGAAGTAGGTATGTATGTAACCCCGAGCCCGCGCCCGCTCCCCGTGCATGAAATGCTTATTATACGCGGCACGTAGGCCGCCACCCCCGCCTGGCTTGCTCGCTCGCGCCACCTGCCGCCAGCAACAGACAGGGACGCACGACCGATATTATAGCAAATCGAGGATTGTTATGTCCGGTCCGCCAGAGGTCGGCGTAATATATGGCCACGGTATTCCGGGCACATATATTAACACAGAACTCGCCTCATACGAAAAGATCTTACGCGATGGAAACAAATGGTAAGGAAAATTTTGGCGGTGAAATTCATTGAGATGGAAGCAGCAATAACAGGAGGAAAAATTACAGTACATTTTTCTGACTGATCTGACTACTGTCTGTTCGCAATTTGGAGATGAATGCTGGCAAATCATGGTACTTATATTCGAATCTCCAATAACACTTTGAAAAATTACAAGGAAAGTTGGTATTGGTAGAAAAGCCCCCTCACGAAAACTTCCTAGGTAGAGCCGTGAGATAATCTATTAAATAATAATGGGGATGTGTGGTCAAGAGGATGATGGTGCCGGGAGGCTGGGCAAATGAAGAATGATGAGCAGTTGCACCGAGGGGCGGTGCAGCCGCTATGACACGTCGCGCTAAGTGACTGATCACCCTATCGCAACGTACCTTTATACCTTTTAAGTTTTCAAACTACAGTTTAGGACGTAATAGATATTGTTTTACTATTGATTAGAACAAAGTTTTCTATTAAGTCTTTTATAGAGTCTCGATTTTCTGAAATATTCTGCATTATTTATGTTTTTCTAAGTTCTACTATTTATTGAATATCATTCAAAAGTTGTCGTTCAGCTTACATTGTTTGTCCCGGAATACTGTCTGCTTATAAGTACAATCACGCCCTTGCGATAAATGTCTAGGGGCGCAGTCACCCGCACCACCTAAACGAATTTAAATAAAATCGGGTATTAAAATCTCCAGGCGATCTCACAAAAATATACCTATGTCAGGAGAGATTTGAGCGGAATAAAAATTCCTCAAGCTCGTCGCATTATCGAGGGGCGGGTCTCCTGTTTTCTTTTATGGCTGTCGTAAGGTATAATCTTCAAGAAAAATGCGATATTTAAATGAAGTGAATTCCTCGAAGGGGATTTCCTTAATACCCGAATTTTTCAGTTGCAATTTCATTTGTTAATTCAGTGAGGTTGGGTGTAATCGCATTGGGGTGACAGAAAAACATCCGTCACTTTAATTTTCGTTTTTACAATTTTGAAACTGTTCGTATTACACCATTTTATAATGTTTTTAAGTAACTATTTGGTGTTATCTTTTGATACGACGACCCGGTGTCACCTCTTGTCGCGTAAAGTATAAACATTGGGTCGTAATGAGGCGGTGTGGTGTGGCGGAGTGTGCGCGGAATCCGAGCGTGTGCGCAGGAGCCGGAGCCACGTGCGCGCCACGCGTCACACATCTCTAATTGCCCTACTATAGAGATTGTGACAATATTGGACAATCCAGTGAAAATAACACCGGAATATTGTATAGCGTATCGCGTGAGCCGACAATAATCTCTCATTTTAATAGATAAGTGGAGGCGGAGTCATGTGATTTGTTACTGACTACCCTCATAATACCTTCGGCTTTACTTGCGTTTATTTAACCCTCCCTAAAATATTCAAAGCATAATGGATGTAACTAAAATTGTTTTTACACACAAAACATGTTATCAGTGGAATTTAAAAGTAAAATGACATGAAAAAATAAAGTCAAGGCGGCCCTCGGTCGGTGGCCATTTCATTAAAATTAAAAGAAGTTAAGTCGCGACACAAGACAAACTGCCGCCTAGAGAAATAAAGAGAGCAAAGCAAATGAGAAGAACTCATTTGGGCGGCCACTGAATTGTGTTCGAGAGGATAATAAAAAGGGAAGCCATCAGTGACACGCACAATAAGCATCAACCTCAAGAATATCATAGATAACGGCGCGGAGCCGCCGCAGGGACCTCATTAGGAGGCCGCAGGGAAATTAAAAAGAAAGCAAGATCTCGGACTCGATTGCGACCCGAGAAAAACGAGCGGCCTTCCTCTCATAACATTACATACAGCCTCTGTCGATTTTCCGGACGATTATTATTTTGTGGTGCGTAAGACTTGGCCGGAAAAGTAGTTAATGACAGAACAGAGGGCGAAGGCGCACAGGCGCAGCATAAATCAGTCTGGAGCAGAGATGAATGTAATTACCGTGCCGGACGGGACAAATCGGATCTGCGAGCGAGCCTCGTTTGCCGACTAGCGCCGCATACACACGCGTGCCGTGACTAGGCGACTCATACTCGAGCCGCTCGTAGTCATTTATGAAAATATAACACGTTACTAATTGTGTGTTTTGTCCAAAGTTTCCTTCCGCGTTCTTTTATGAGGATCTTTAAATCTCTGTACATTTACCTTCAAACAATTAAAACGTATAGAAAAGAAGTTAAAATAACAATTAATTGCCCCTTTCAAGAACGAATTCCAAGTCTTTCGAACTGACTCGATTTGCTAGGAAGAAATCTATAGAAATCTTACATTTATGCAAAACAAAGGCAATCAAGGCCCGGGCGAACAGAAGAAATGAGCTTCATTAAACGACGGAATGAAAACTTTAATAATGTAAGATGCAAAAAACTCGACAAAAAATACTTAAGAAAATCTGACGACATAAAGGCTGGTGTAACCGGGGACTCGCCGTAAAATCATTAAGATGCTAATAAAAACTTCCTTTTGTAACACAGAGACGAACTCAGGGAACGACGAGAAAAAATATTCAAATAAAAACTCAATCGAGAGAGTGGAATGGGAAGCGGTACCATGATTATTCTTCAAAACATAATGAAGAGAATTAATGTAAATATTCTTTTTGCTTGGAACTTTCCGCCCTCCGGAAAGTTTTATTTTACGGCGCGGCGTTTAACAGCCGTCCCTTATTGACATTCAATTCGGGGGAAATTGATTTATGAAGATTGTCGCCTTAATTGTAGAAAGATTTTTTAGAAACGATTGTAATCTGTAAAATATTTGGGGAGTTGAATAAATCAGTGAATGCGGAGTGCAACGGTATAGATTCATGTTGGTATTAGCATGTTTATGTGTAGCCGAGTGTTTTAGTAGAACAATGGGTGTGCATTGTTGCATTATTGAGTAGCTCGTGACAGTTCGGAGCAGGGCCGAGCTGGGCCGAGGTTGAGGGCTGCAGCTGCACTGTCATTACACTGTCATGCCAGTGGTACTCGACAAGCGGAACAAATGTACACTATTTTGTTCATTATCTTTTTTAAATATCAATGACTTATGCTTCATTTTTTATTCCATTTCATGAATATTTTATGGCGATTTTTAATTTTTATGTAGAGCTCCTCGCATATTTTTTTTTGTGCTTTGTTTGTGCTCGATTTAATTTAAATAGATCAACGATTGGGTCTCAAATATATAGGCCCTACTCAAGCATAAAGTAAGCACATCCCTTTTACTGGACAGTATTTTTCGGGATTTGGAACAAAATATCCGTAAATAATTGGAATCTCTCCAGAGGAGTCGTCGTGGAAGGGTCCACACAAGGTCCGGCACCTTTTTACGGTCGATAAAAATAATAAGTCGGTGCTCCCGCTACCCCCTCCCCCCCTACCAACCCGCGCCCCCTCCGGACACAGACGTACGGACCCGCTCCGCCCACATTCGGACACCGCTCATTTTTTGTTCGTAGCACTTTTCATTTGTCTCCAAGAACCGAAGTGAACATATATACAAACAATCGTTTTATTTCTGGGACCACAACAATACACATTTATTTATCTGAGTTGTCGAAGCCGCGTCGTAGACACAAGCTACCAACAGACATTAGGCCAAGTTACACACATTAAAAGTTCCCGAATCGACACCTAATATGCAATCACATACTTTATACACAATTTATCGTACCTATTACAAGATTCGCATTAAACTACCCAGAAAATCTTTAACCTAAGCTTTAAGCTTATAAAAGCTCGGCGCTAATGGCCGGATACCGGAAATTGCGCTCTCATATATCTCCCAACAGATTTATGAAAGTACCCACACATGAGCCGATGTCTCTTGGGCGCACACGCGTCACACCACCATGAAGTAACGTATCTCCACACACACACTCACACTGACACCGTTAAAGTTTGACACTTATTAATTTAAAGGATCGTTAATTCTGGAGGGTACCAAGTATAGTGATATGAAGCTAAACTAAAGCAAAGTAATGATAGAAAAACTATTTAATTTAAACATTAGTTTTAAATTAGTTGCCTCTAGGGTTCTATTTAGAGTCAATAATAATACCAGGTTCTGAAATAATTCGATTTTTTTTCAAAAAGTTATGGCAATCTTCCGATATGCAACTAATGCTACGCTCGTAGCACAGCGCGCTACGCCGTAGTCGCGTAGCAGATAATCCGCGTCCAGTGGCGTAGTCTCACGCCTCTCGTAGCCGCTGATATGACTCTAGTGGTCTGTCCCCTCTAGACGTATGTGTATTCGGTGCTTTCCCTGTCATGCTTAATGCATCTGTCAGATCTGCATACATATTTAAAATAATCAGCTTTACACCCTGCCTTTTTTGACACAATGCATTTCACTTCAAAGCTAGAAATGGTTAAAATTTTAAAAATGAAATGGTTAAATGAAATGGCAATTTTTTTTTGAGAAATGGTTAAAATTTTAGGAATACATTTATTTATTTCGTGCAATACTAAACTTATAACAAAAAAATGGGACGTGATTAACAGTTCAAACAATGAGAGCAAGAAATACTAAACAGCTATCCCATCAACACCCTAAGTCAATTGTGAAAAGAATATTAGGTATATTCGCAAGTGGGGGCTGTTTTTTTAGGATCGTAATCTTTTCCGCGTATCCCGTCTCAGCCCTTGCCGACACGTACCGGCCATTGTGACGCGGAATACGTCTTCCGCGGCGCTTCTTATATGAGCGTTACAAGTGCTTTCTAAATAATCTAAGTCCAGTCGAAGAGAGCGTATTGTATTGACACAGTGGAGTGGTGGCCGGCCGTATAATGCCTGTTCTGTGTGTGCGTCGTGTGTGTGCAGGGACTGTGTGTGTGCGTCCACGCTTGATAGAATAAGCAAGTCGTCCGGCGCCGAGGGGGGGAGGGACCGACGCCCCCTTAAGTATCTTGAAGACTGGACCTCCACCACCCCCAGCCCACTACACGTCTTCTGTAGCACTTCCCGTAGCCACATCGGACTCTAATGGGCATTTATGTTATGTTGTAAACTTACTTTTGTTATAATATATTGATGGTCACTATTTCTTACTATCACTTTGTCATTAAGATTTTGTTATGAAGGTTGTAATTGGTTCTTGGGTTTGCTTAAACCTAAAATAAGCTAAATAATAAATATAAGCTAAATATTAAATAGAAGCACATTGGTAAATGATAATCACTATGAAGTTTTAAGTACATTTTGCAGAAGTAATTTGCTGCCTATACACCTTTACAAGCCTCAGTCATATTTTGACCACTCAAGTTGTGAGACGTACGGTCGAGGAAAGGATGTCAGTTTCTGCAAACAAAACAACAATGAAATAGTTTGCTTATTCTTAATTTTTATATGCATGACAAAAACCTTCTAAATGAATTTTAATCTTAAAAAAAGGCTTATACACAGCCATAGAAATAGTTAAATTTAGTTTATCAAATACAATTCATCAATGTTTTGTAACTAAACTATAAGTATGTTACTAAATACAATCCCACCTCACTTTTACTAAATGCAGTAAACTGACTTTAAAATTCGTGCCATAGTCGAGAGAAAATAAGCAGTATGCACGAGTACGAGCACTAGTTTATTAAGTTGCTTAAAATGTCAGCAAGAGCGTGCGAGCGCCGGAGAGCGGCGTACGAGCAAATCATATTAACTGGCACTGGCTGCGCTGCGGCGCTCGCCTGCACTTCACTATTCCGTCGCTAATCCTCTACAACCTGGACGCACATATTGTTACATTTCCATTTTGATTAGGAACACGTTGCTTTACTGTTTTAGACTTTTCTGATATCATCGGGTAGAACAATTTAACGATGAGAAATTACAGTTTGAACAAAGCCTTATAAGCCATAATCAATTAATCAGCCTATAAGTAAAAGTTAATCGAGGCTACCGACTTTTTCCAAAAACATATTAACATATAGACAACATATAGGTAGACCGTTCTACCCAAAACCAACAAAATATCACAAAAAGTTGACTCTGAAACACGTAAACCGTGTACAGAAAACAGAAAAATAAAAGCATTAAAATAGAACGTTACCAACAGTAGGTACATAAGGTGCTCGAGCCAAAAGTTATGTCGGAATACTTCTAACGGGCGGGCTGCTATGAGTAGATTTACAATAAATACACCAAACAAAGAAAAAGGAATCTCGCTGCGGGGAAAACTTCGGCTTTGTACTCCACTACACTGTTACGGTGAAGTGCTCGCTTTATAGGTAAAATATGTGGGTATCTGTGTGCTATCTATGCCATCTATTGTTGGAATGCCATTATACACGTATGTTTACAGTACACGCTACTTTAAAGTAAATAATCCTCTGTGTGCAAGAATTTTCATTTACATCTTTGCTGATTGCTGCTTATTTCGTTAAAGTAATTATACATTTTTTTAATGACTTATGATAAAGAATTTATTACCGATACAAAAAGTTTATATATAAGTTATAACTTGTACATAATATAATAATTAGTGTTAGATTGTACATTATATTTAAGATTTGTCAACAAAAAAAAAACTTACGTAAAATACAAAATCCGAAACATGTTGTGCTTGGAAGAGGAACGTTGTGTATAAACTAAAATCTCTATATACATAATGTAAATAAATGCTCAGCTTAGAAACCTACATTTTTATATTTCTTTGATTAAATTCAGGCATCTTCTAAGTTCAAAATTATTTATTCTTCAATCAAAACCAAAGAATTTCCTTAACTCATCTAATCGATTAATAAGCAGCACAGAAGCTGTCGAATCCAGGTGACTACTGACTAATTGTACGCGTTCAAAGAGCATCGCGTCTGCAGTGATTCTTCAGCAAGGGTTGAGTGCCATCGGCAGAACATGCCTGAGGCTGCCACCTGCCTCCGATATAATTGGACTTCAAAACTCGGCGTGGCAGATCCCCAATACTTCCGCCTGGCTGGATCTCTACCCTCCTATTTATTTTGTCTGCGTTGTCTTTGGCGCTGTCACGGCTCTGCCTTTTGAACGGTTTTCAATCCGACGCATTATATTGACGGTATCAATTCCCTTCACATAATGTACTGATCAGTCACCGACGTATAGCTGCTTTGTTAGAGGTTTCGTTTATTTTTATTGGATTTGGTGCTCTGTAATGATCTTAGTGGTTCACGTTGCTTTTTATCGTATCATTTTCCGGTCTAGTGACAGAATTTCGCTTCTTCGATAATTGAATGAGTGATAATGATCAATGATTCGTTGAAAATCTTTCTGTTTCCATCAATTTAGTTACAAAATGACCTGTCAATCCTCCTCCAGGCACAAGGGACAGAATGACCAAACCTCTTGATCTCGGGTCAGTGACCTGCGACCGCACGCCAATATTGTTTAGTAAAAACGTAAATAGTATTCGTTATTAAGCCGTAGTAATACGAGTACGTCGATAGACCATCATTTTATAACCAATCAATCTCTCTACGACTACGTACCTACATTTTGAATCATTAATGTAGGTATAGTTTTACTGCGATTAATATAAGTATTTATTAGAAAACTGACTACTCAATGGAATAGTACCACTTACATATTGAACATAAAAACAACATGTTTCCCGTAGCCATCAGCAGTATGAAGTACAACCACAGAATAATCTCGAACTACAAATAAGTATTTCTATTTTCCAAACAACACGACCGGTCTTAGCGTCATCTCCTTGATTTAAAACGAAATACCCAAAATCAGCTCATGCAAATAGAAGTGTCGTTTCGGCCACTCGAGTAGCAAATCAAGAAAGAAACCCCGACCGGCGGTCGAGCGTCGTTCACGCCTCAATCAACTGCCAGTTACGAGCCTTTGTACAACGAGTGCCCCTCAACCTTACCACACAAACTTCAGCGTCTCGAAAACATTCAATGTGATAAGACGATTTAACACAATGTTTCATTTTAATTGATGTAAGTTAAACTAAGGTCGTCAACTACATAACTCAACTTAAGTTGCTAATAGAGAGTAGTCTATTCAATAAAGAGAACAAAGCCTTCATGTATCTGTGTAAATATGAAACATATATGAGTCAACATAATATAAATCATCAAGTGTGGTGGGTATATACCCACTCCAAGACTCCAGAGAAGAAACGTCAGACGTGCACAACGGACTGCAAGCGACTTAAGACCGACATTCCAAATATGAAAATAAAAAGAAAATAAGCTCTCCCTGACCGTTCCTCCAATCGCGCACCTCGCTTTTATTACATCCATAAATTCATCATATCGCAGCGGCGGCGGCGCTCGCCATTGGCCGCGTGAGGAGGACAGAGCGTGCCTCTCGCTCGCACCTCCTTCATATTAATATTGAATTTTTCTCGACCCCCGCCCGCCACCCTCGCGGGAGGCTCTACACTCGCTCGCCCCCGTATTGTTGTTATCTTTAATGTTGTGGAAAACGCGTTTTCTTGTGTCGTTAACTTTTATATTGCACGAGTGATACTTTTACGGGTTTGATACATAACTTATACCGGAGCTTTTAGCAGTATACATTACATACCTATGTGAATATATTGACATACTATTATCAAAAGTGATAGTAGATTTGCATAACGTTTTATTACAATTTGCAAACCATTAACTCGCAGCTGGACAATTTAACTTTATTTTATACGTAGGTACCTACCTAATTATGACTAATGAACTTAATTATACATGTCTAACTAACATGATTATGTAATCAAAACGTATCAAGTTGGCGTCATGCCACTTTAACATTGTCTTATTGTTTCATGTTACCAAAATCAAAACAGAAACAAAGAACATAATAAATTAATCACTTCGGAAAGGGGTTGGAGTTCTCCCCTTGACTGTTTTCCTTTGGTGCATTGTCTGCCTGCCAAAATTAAAAAAAAAGAGGAAACAACAGTCGCTGTATTTAAACGACGACGGTGACCTTTCTCTATTAGTCTGACTTTTTGAACTCATTATTCCCTTGACATCTGTACCTTTAGAATTGCAACAATTAATGTCCTCATTACGCATTCAAGACAGAAAAAACACCTTTCGCAAATAATATGCCAGTATTTCTTGGGCATTAGCTGTGAAAGAAATGTAAACCATTGTAATTGACCAAACAAAGTCAACGTAGCCATTTTTATATTGTATTATTATATCAAAATGGATTATTCAATGTTTCATACAAAGCTTACGTGCCAACCTTGTCTAGTTTTTAATATGATTGACGTGTTAAAGTGTTTTAACAAACCTACTTACAGAAATAAAATCATTTATCATTATTATTTAAACAAAACACATCGATACACACACGACCATTTAAAAAGTTTCCACATTCACCAAAATCTAAACCACTACCTCTAAGTAACAAATTCTCAACTCCATAACTTTTTATTTCTATATAGAAAAGAAAATACATGGGATCTATTTAAATTCTCTCCCTTATATTTCAAAGCTCAAAAGAAATCGCTAGCAATATCTGTCTGAAAAATATATCGGATTGCTTTGTCGCAGCTTTGGAAATCGAAATCTATTTTCCTTCAAATCTAAGTGAATCCCGTGCGGATTGGAAATGTACCCTTTACCTACCGCCGGGCGAGGCAATTGATATTCCAACAATACAATGTATGAATAAAATATAAACTGAGTTCCTATCAGGCGTGTTCGTAGCGATCGCTGTATGGATTTTGAAGAAATCTCTACATCATTTGCCGTAAACAACCCAGGAGATTTAAATAACATAGTGTTTGTCAATAATTAATACATTTATACAGGTTCAGGTCGCATTTTGTCCAGACAAATAATATTACTAGACAGACTATCTATCGGTTCTGTGGGATATCTTTTGCGACAAGGCTTTGAGAGGAATGTTCGGTTCGTGTACTAAACAATGACATTGTTTGCCCACCGAGATTGAAGACGAACTGTAGATATGTTGTATTATTTTTGTTTTCCATCCCTTCTTTACGAACGACCTGAATTCTGGATTACGTTTTACAGAGAACGAAATAACACTATAAGAGCTGAAATTCAATTATTTATCTCCAAAGAAATTTATTTTTCATACAGAATCAAGAATGTTAATTGTACAAAAAACTAGGTAGGTACCTAAAAAAAAACTTTACTGACCTTAAAGAAGACTTTACTGGCACTAGTATGCGGGGTCTAATAAGTTCAGACACGCAATTCAATGTTCTTGTTGTGGTTGAAACATTATTTTGATGAAGCTTCCGCGAAGTGTCTATGTTTCAGGAAAAGCTTCACAGATGGCGCTATACTTTGACGTACAGTCAGCAACGAAATTACTACACAGCAAGTAAATTCGTAAGTAAAGTCAGTTTTTTGACTCTATGAGAATCTGTATCATATTTGTTGGCACAAAACTAAAAAAAAATGTAAAAGAGGTAAAATTATTGTCTATAACAAAAATGCTGAAAGAATTTTAAAAAATGTATCAATTTTCGTGATATATTACAGGAACTGTATCTTTATATATATGTATGTAGGAAATGTATCACTAGTCACTACTTAATAAACAGAAATATGTCAATATATTAAACTACACAAGTACAGACTCTAAAAGTAACTTTTATAAAGTTACGACGTACTAATAAAGGTGGTGTAGGTAGGTCGATATCGTAATTTTCTTTATTGTTCCTTACCACGACGGGTAGTAACAAATCCAGAGGGTTATTCTGAGTCCCGACACTATTCTAGTGCCACTTCATGTACTGACAAGTGTGGTAGTGTCTAAACACATGCTTTAATGTCCTTTATTATTTTCAGGTAGATACAGTCACGAGCTCCGAGTAGAGGTCAGATATTTATACTGCCAGTGGATGTCAATATGTTTTGCAATATGAGCGGCACTGATTGCGATACAGAAGAAAACTCGCAATATTATAATGTCGGGTTTTATGCTGTCAAAGTTATGTCTGATATTTTCTATTACAACGAGGTATCACATTCTTCTGAATTTTATAAGGATGTTGACTGGGTAAAAAAAACAAAACTATTTAGTCCGTCAGTCAGATAATAAAAAAATATTAGACACGTATTTTTTGCTTTATCATATTGGCTCGGTTTGCGTAATATTAGCTAAGAGCTCGTTCTTTGACAATAAATAAGTTTCCCACATATTTATGCTAGTGCAAATCTAGCACCATTCAGATTCTGGATGGTTGCATACTTTTACGTAGATTATGGATTCCAGAATGTGTCCTACCTGTACACCTTCTGTTTGCCGTTACAGAGTATAAGCAACAATCATCTGGTTAGATAAGGTAATCATAGGGTCTTTGCTATGTGTGATGGTTTTTTCGGGTCAAAAAGTAATCTCTCTAAAAATTACTATACAGTATACTTAGTGTCCCTCCAGGGCATAAGCTATTATTATGCAAATATTATATTACATACTCCCATTCCAGTTTTATTCACGTATAACATATAAAAGATGTCATTCAAAGTATGTATAGATACCACTATATAAAATTTTGATGCTCACAACATTACACTTTCGACATCAAACATGAATACCTACATAAAATTAAACACATTAACGATCTACACCTAAAATGTAGTGCAAAAATATATCGAAAACGTTCAGAATAATCCTGCGTGGAGGTTATTCGCGTCCCCTACTCATTTAGCTGTCGGAGAGTTATTTAATACCGCTAGTGACCCCCGCCCGTTCTCGCCTGGACTCTAAATGTATTGAACACATCTGCCGGACACAAGACGCACTGCCAGCAAGATAAATTAAATAATTTGAATTTATTTCCTACCCATTACGTTTTCATGTTGTTATGTTCTGTTATTCGTTACATTCTGTCTATAAAAGTTTACATCATTACGTATAAACAGCTAGCTCCGTATCTCTTTTTCACAAAAGTTGTGCATACTATTACGTCAATTTACGTAACTACTACGTAAATTGATATACATTATTTTAAAAGTTATAACCATATCGAATGCCTTCCTATTTATCATGATTATATCTTTTATACGATGTAAGTTCGTATCAATTACCTACCTACATTTATGTAGAGTCTTAAGACTGAAAAGTGAGATATCAAAGTATGGGTAAGGATTTCCATAACATATTGAATACAACGCCAAACCTCCACCGTTGCATGATTGATCGAGTCAGAAGTTGGTCGAGGGTACTGCTTAGAATAAGCACGCATCCGTATCCGTAATCTTTCAACATCTTAAATAAAATAGTCCGGAGTAGTGTTGTATGGCCGGTATCTTATGAATTAAATATGAGCGCTTTATTCGATTCCCGAGTCCCTCGATATCTGATAATAAAAAAGAAATTTATCGCACACATACGAGAAGCAGAGGCCGAGTCTCATCGGCCGCTATTTTTTACGGCACCGGCGTCCTTCTATCGACAATCACTTCATAGCGACCCCTGTCCGAACGTTCGATGACAGAATTATTTATCAGTTTGAAAAATGACGGGAAATTGAATGTAGTCGCAATGTTTACAACGCATTTTCTGTCCAGTGTCCTCGGGGGCTCCTTCCCTCGCGTTCCGATGTCCACTTTTCAAAGAGACCGCCCGGACGAGGGTCGAAAAAGTGTCCCCAGAGTAAAAAATAAAAAAATATATATTGTATCTTCGTTCAACAAATGTTACATTACCCGTATACAGCAAATTACAAAGAAAACGTCGTTGAGATGAAACGAGAGCAAGCTGTGGAGGTGGACGCGATACTTTATTCATTTCATGTCTATAATTGTTTTGCGCTCGGGGACGACATTACGCTATGACGCAATCTATGTATTTGAGTGAGTCGCGCCATGTGTCTACCCACGACCCATGAGCCGTGCCCCGTGCATGTCCCGTGCAGTGTGCACTCAGCGCGAGCTTCCGACTTCTATTATAATTCGAACAGTTTATTGTAGGGCTAGTAACAGAGTGCTCTTCCCTAATTTCCATATGAAGAAACGATCGATGAAGAGATCCGCAGTGTGGTTAGCAGTTGCCATCATGACCACCAGGATGGTGGTGGATGCAGAATACTGCGATTAAAAGTGGTTTCAATTTCAAAAACATGAGATACTACTCTCACGGTAGGTACTAAATGAATCAACATATATCAATGTATTCATTTTTCATGAAATGAAAAATTATGCTAGTACAACTAATAACGTAATCACTATCTGTTCTCTTGCAGAAAATTGGATTAGGCACCTACTACCTGCATCACCAGATACCAACGCCACAAATAAAATAAACCGCAATTAATATTTAAACCTACCACTTACCACAAGGAAGCATAAGCATAATCAGCCTGTAATGTTCCCACTGCTGGGACACAGGCCTCCTCTCTTCGAGAGGGAGTCTACCGCGCGGGCCCAGTACGAGTTGATAGATTATGGTCACATATTGTCTTCGATTTTTTGGTTTTAGGACATGCAGTCCCGTGTTAGGACAAGACGCAAGAATTTGAAGCTTTGGAAAGTAAAAAAAAATGAATGACAACAAAAGCATTTTTCAGTTATGATTTTTTTACTATGTGTGAATTCGTACAAATACTGTTATAAACTGTTTTAAGAAAGGTTTGTAGGATCGTTATTAAATAAAAATGCTGCAGGTTTGAATTGGTTACGATAATGGTTACTTGCGGGATTTCAGTTCTGCTGAATCTTTATTATATCCTCAAAGACTTTTTTTATAAGGATATTGCGTTCTATGCATATAATTGACAAATTAATTAGTTGTTCGTGTAACAATGTCGTTGTACAATTGTAATTCATTTTTTATTATCTTTAGTTGGGAAAATGAGTGCTCTCCACTGAGTACAATTGGTAATCGTCATTCCTACTAGATGTACTCAGTTTTCTTGTAGCGACTTCAACATTTGGAAAAGTCAAATTTCTTCTAATTTAACAGATTTTATAAGGTTATGTAAAATTCTCAAATCCGCGGATTCCTTTGCAATTTTTTTTAGTACAGCTTCAAATGAAAACATTCTGATTTGACTCTGAACTCTGAAGCATTACTATCTTCATGATAAAATTCTGCAAATTCTTTGCATTTTTTGTAAAGTGGTCAGAATCGATTGTCTGAGAAAGATCGAACTGAAAAGAATAAAGAGATGTTGTTTATTTGTGAGTATCTACCTAAAAATAGAAAAAAAATGCGCACACAATATATATACACCCAAGAGATGGATGAGCTCATAATACGTATGAAGGTACTTTCAAGTACCAACCACTGTCTTGTTATAATGAAGTTTTATATCGGCGTTACGATCTCGACACATAAGGGACAGGTACAAATGTATATTGAGTTTATACTTTATTACCTGTATGTACCTACCTAGCCATGTGTGTGCGTGTATGTATTATAGCAGCCATGGCCGCTCGTAAAAATGTTTTATTCACCCCATACGGCGTCGTAAAAGGCGTAATAACGCGAGGAGGTATCGTGGAAGCAATTACCGATCTGTTATAGTTTGTTACAAAGGCGCTTGTTTATTATCGTTTTATTATCAACTCATTTGCTGAACAAGGACGCTGTTTAATTCAATACGCTTTTATTACAACGAATTCTAAACAATTAGGAAGTAAGACTCAGTTTATTATAAACAGTATGATTTTATAGAGAACTAGATTTGTGATCTGTTGTGAAACTGTTCGGTAATTCGGGAGAAAACAATAAAAGAAAAATTCAGAGCCAGACTCCTTGACTACGTTTGTACTAAGAAGGTTGAATGGTATTAAATCAGAATTATCGCTAGGCTCGACAAAGTCGCAGATGAAAGTTGCGCAACAAATCCTTATCTACGTTTCAGGTCACGATTCTGCAAAATCGACGAAAATAAAATCAAACGTTCCTCCGCTCACAGTCGAAATGGAGAATGTGATATTGGATAGAGAGCGTCGCTGAAATGTCATCATAAGACTGAGGCTGACGACCAGAGCTGCGGGGCTCGACGCGTTGTGTAAACTCAGCTTTATTATTGTATTATGAAACTCGAACTATAAGTTTCAGTAAACAAGAGTATCAATCAGAGCCAATAAAGTGACGTAGTAGATAGTAACTGGGTTACCTTAGAAGTAGGTATTGGTTTATTGTAGGTTACACTATACATTAGTTATATGTCATAATAAGTTAATATTAAAAACATTTCATATTTTATAATATTTTCAAATCTTCTTTTAACATCAAAGATTTAGAAATATTATGAAACACACGCTTTCCCTGCGTATTTCAGAAAAATGTGTAAAATTCAAGGCGACACAAAGAACACATCGAAGCATATGAACTTTGATCCCCTGGGTATAATACCTACCTGCCCTCTGACTCTGTTATAGAGGTTACTTTTCAATCATACAAACTTGTTGGTTTGCGGGAAATCTTTAGACATTTAGTAAAAGATTTTCCTGATAATAAATGGTCGGTTTGATACCTATTGTGTGTGTTATTGGTGTAGATTGCTGTTGTCTCCTCGAGACTTTATTCAAAAGTAAAAAAACTATTCGCCTCAATGTAAGTACGTAATTTTATACAGGTAGGTACTTACTTGGCG
This sequence comes from Lithophane socia, assembly GCA_947522985.1. Taxonomy (NCBI): domain Eukaryota; kingdom Metazoa; phylum Arthropoda; class Insecta; order Lepidoptera; family Noctuidae; genus Lithophane; species Lithophane socia. The sequence continues at coordinate 9,991,002 of OX383256.1, read as the reverse complement.
AATAATCATTAATTGTAAAACCTGAAAGTTTTTTAATATCAACAAACTTATAATAGCAAAAACTACCTTCCTTTAGACAATACCTATTTTCATATACTTTGTAAGTAGGTAACTTTAGTTTCTAATTACCAAACGCCTTAGGTACGGCATCGTCTTAGTTACCGTAATTAATCATGTAAGAAAACAAATATCTACTTCAAAATGAAATATAAATAAGTTCCTATATAAAACTAGCTGGTACCTGATAGGTACAAACCAAATGCGCACCCCATTATATTCATAACTGTACATCATAAAACCGCCCGCCCTACGCGGAAAACTGTCGGCTGCACTTCCCTGCCCGCCTACAATATCATAACGAGCAGGGATTGGCCGATATGAGTTGATATAATATCATAACGCGTTAGGATTGGGTGAGGAGCCACGGCGCTCGCCCCTCCAGTCTCGTGGCGCCCTACGCCTCTGATTAAAGGTTAGTGCACCGGAGACCGGAGTAGATGGTCTGCGTCGTTATAATAAGTTTTACGTCGTGTGCCGTCCCGCGCGCCTCAATAAATATGCCGGGCGGCGGCTCCCCCGCCCGCCGAGTATGAGCGGTAGGAAATGCCGACCGCCGACCGCCCGAGCCGGATCAATAATAATACTCGCCCATATCTGCAGTGGACTGGATCTGCTTGAGAAAGCGTCCCCCCGCGCCACCCGCGCCACCGCTACACAAACAATATAAATCATTTTCTGAGCTGAAGCCGCGGCCACACGCAACCCGCATCCGGCCCGCTCCGGCCGCACGCCCGCCGAACACTTCCCGCTACAATACACATTTGTTTTTCCTTTTCTGCCAACTACTGTGTTCGTTATTATGACTAATAACGACAAAAATATATTAATTAGTAGGATCCTAAAAGTCAATTGATTCAATCTAAGTCCCAAAACTCTATTAAGGCTATAAAAACAAATAAGTAATAAATCTTAATTTATCCATTTGTAGTTCCATCAAGGAAAACGGACTGTATTTGTTAAAGGCATTGCTCAATTAGACGACAATGTTTTTTTTTGTTTTTTTTTAAACCTGTTGTCAAGAGAGAAATACTTTGATCCTTAGATATTGGGTCCCAAAGAAACATGAATCAATTTAAACTTTGATCTGTTTACATGCACAAGTGAATGTCAATACAAAAACTTCTTTATGGTGGCACTTTTTAACATAGAGCAGCGGCGGGTTAAAGTTTGTAGCAGTTCGTGAATGGTAACAGGTGGTTAAGCCATCACTTTCCAACACCATTAAGTAGCTTCGAGTGATTTTCTTTGAACTACCGATGTGCAGTAATCTAGATAACTAGTTCAGTAACGTTTTATGCTCGAAAGAGCCGAATCTGCTTGTTAGAGCCTACTTAGTTTGTATCCTTGCCAAGCCTTAAGAAAACTAAAGTAAACCTAGGTTTAAGTAATCTCTACCTATACCTACATTTATTTTAGATTTGGATACTATTACCCCAAAAAGTACTGTACATTTAGGCTCCTACAAAATGTCCTAGTTTTATGTTCGATCTAACACACACTTGACAGCTAAGTATCACATTCACAACATCCGCTTTAAGTATTTCGTCTTCAATAAAAGAGATTTTAAATTCTCCTCTAATCGATTACAACTTTTCTGTGCAAGTCTAAAACAAAAAAATGACCAGATGAAACAAAAACATTAAAGCTTGTTGTAGAGCCGCGTGCTCGTAAAGACACAATTTTGTGGTGGACGCTTCACACATAACTTGCGCCCGGTGTCGCCCGGCCCGATATTGTCGGCCTCCTGTATACTGCTGGCTTATTTTTTATGTACAAAAAATTACAGGCTGGAACTTCAATGGAAGTAGGTAGAATGTAGGTACATACCTACATGATATTCTATGTACTATACGTTGTACCTTGTGAATATTAAAATAATTTTTCTGCTCAAATCCTAAACATACAATTCAACCAAAGTTTACTTCGTATGAGCATACGTATCTTATGTTTCCAAACTCGTGTTACATATCATGTGTATTCCATTATGTGTGCGGCAATACGTCGATCTAGTTGATGGCAATACAGAGCAAGCGAACTTTGTACAATTTATCAAATTGAGTTACCGAGGGGCAATATCGCAGAGCGAACGCAATATTGCAGCGCGTGACCGCGTCTGCAATACGCGCTCAATACATCGGCCGGCGCCGGGCCGGCACGTCCGCCGCCCGCCACCCCTCCCCCCCCGCCCGTCTTCAGGCACCCCAGCCCCCGCCCGCCCAACTGACCACCTAGATATTTAGCTAACAATGCCTCGCCGCGAGCGACGGCCACCTCCGGCGCGCGCCGTCCCGCTCCGGCGCCGGCCGCTCGCGCCCGCACGACAGGGACCTCGCCTCCGGTCATCGCTATATTTATTGGCGACGCTCATAAGTACGCGGGTCAGGTTATAAGTTTCTACGAAATGAATGGCCGAAGCACGTAGGAGGCGAGCGCCCGCCGCCGCGCTTAACAAGAAAGCACCTCCACCAGAAACTTGGCAGGGGGGCATCACCCCACCGACGCTGGCGTTATAATTAAAAAACAAAAGAATACAGAGCCACTCAGCCTCTTGCCCGCCGACGCTGCTCGTTCGACTTTCATGCGAAAAATGCAACGACTGACAATTAAATACTAAAGAAGAATGGAGAATTCTACAAAATTAGGAACTTTCTGTATCGGAGACGCTTCAACTGTAATTGGGTTTTATGAATTCCTGGAGACTTTGTTTTAAGTGGCACACAAATAGAATGCACTCGTTAGCATATTTAAAAGAAAGACATGGCACTTAGAGTTCTTGGCTATAAAATCTTACTTATAAACTTGAACTGAAGTATTTACTTAATAAGTACGTACCATAATCTGGCTTTGATGAAAAGGTTTTCAGGTATCTAGTTCAGTAGTACCTACACTCTTGATATTGGAGGCTGCATTTTTTACTATAAACTTGACCTTTACGTATTTTAACCGTCCACCTTTCACCGCTCGAAAAAAGCAATTACAATCATTTTCTCGAGTGGTTTACATATTCATTCACCTAAGAGCGGGACCGTACCGCAAGCATCGGACACGGAGCACATTAATCTTATAAATAAAGCATCAGACCCATGTGTTGTGAGGCGGTCATCACAGCTCATGCGGACCGCTCCTATTACAAATACCATTACGGAGTTCGCAGATGACCGCACGGTTTTATAATGCGAAGGCACCGTCGTCCTGCCCCCCGCACCGCGCCCTCCGCCCCGCGCCCCTCACTCGCTCCCTTGACCATCGACCGACAATTGTAAATGGCACATAAAATAAATGAATGTGCAGCGGGACTCGCCTCTGCAGCAGACAATATAAATTACGACCGGACGATTATATTCCGGCGGGAATGAAACGTTTTCCTTCAGATATACACTTTACATTGCGCGCCGGGAAGCCTCTCCGAATAAATTCACGGCTGCCCACCGCCCGCTCTCGTTAGCCGTGCGTGTAATTACCTACTGTTTTTAGGAACTACTTTGATTAGACTTATTACTGTACACAAATGGGTTCTGTCTCGCTTTCCGTATTTATCTTAAGACCAACTGAAGTTATTTCAGCAAGATGCAGAAAAGAAATTGAAAGGTTTGGGAAATTCACCAACCATCCAATTAGACACACAATAGATGAAGATTAGTATGTTATGAAAATAGGTACATGATGACATGTCTTAGCTCCTCTTAGAGTTTAAGAGTATGTAGATTTAATTTTTACCCAGGTTCCCCTATGGTTTTGAAATCCAATAATACAAGAAAGCAGTTAATGGAAAACATCGATCTGTTGTTGCTATTGCCGCTAATTTTAATTTATGGTATTAGGGTGTCTGATCGCGAAGCGATCTCAGCAAGCGCTTTCGTTAATTATAATTTATCTTATCAGTGTTTACAAACGAATTTAATACTCGCTGATCATGCACAGCATGCACTGACAATAATGAATTTGTAATCTTGACAATCATGGGGTTAATGAATTTGTAATCTTGACAATCATGTAATAGTCTGCATTCTTGTGAGAAAGTCATAGTTTACGCTTGTAATAGCTTATACCAAAAACATCAAACACAACAGGTAAAACCGTAACCAGAACTGGAAATTACCTTTCTACAGACATTGATAAAACTAAATAGACTAATCACGAACGGAATGAGTCATCCGATATCGCAGACCAGTCATTTGGTCAGTGTCGCAAAACTAATGACACATAATGACGGCGGCTGTGGGCCGAGGGTGGCGGGCCGGCAACCCGACGCTACCACCACGTCGGACCATTGTAGTCCGTAATACAGGAGGTAGAAAGCCTCGACGACTGTCCCCGGCACAGTCAAGGTCTGTTAGTTGTCTCCCCGGGAGGTCTTGTCGTCCCTGCACTCGCGACCGTCGATGACCACCTGACCACCCCTGCCGCAGCTAATTGGGATCGTCTACCCACCGCGCACTCATCATTTTGATATTTTAAACTAGGTATCTACACAGAAATGAACGGTGACTGCTACAAGTTACGGTTTCAGGACTAATTAAACTGACCCGTTAAAGTCTAAGTTTATCTGTGGTACGGGTAATTATTAAACGTCTTTCATTCCCCAATAATTAAAAAAAAGAAGACAATTCTTTGGAAAGCATATTTTATTATATCTACGAACTGATATTTTAGGCCAAGGAACACTAGACCAAGGCTGCCCAACCAATTTTGAAGGTGGGCCATAATATTGATTCCGTGTTAGCCGGCGGGCTATCTAGTAAAACTTGCTTACACTTACGGTAGATACCAGACCTAGCTATTAAGTTATCAATATTTGGCGACAAATCTGAGGTCGATAATAAAATCAAGTCAAAATATTTTTAGACCGGGTATTTCTATAGTCTTTTGAGAACAGGGTCATCAAGACCTGAAATCTGTTCTCAAAAGACTATCGCCAGCTGATAGCTTCTGGCGCGCCAATTCAAATGTGTTGGGCCTGGGGTTGAGCAGCCTTGCACTAGATATTCGTAACGTAAACCCATCAACATACATTCTTATCCGGGTCTGTGGGTGCACAAACCCAGTTTACTGCATGGTGGACCCACTGCACCGATTACATTCAGAATTATACATGTGCAGGCGCACGTACGCAGAAAATAACACTTAATAGCAGCTTATTGTGCGACCCGTTACGGCTACCACTTACATCCACGTGAAATAGAACTACACTAGCATCGATCACTGCATTACTAATGTATGACAGTGGTCGTAACTTGTGCCTGCTTTAATCAATTTCTTTAATCGACTTTTCCTAAATCCCTAAATTGATCCCCTAAATCTCTAAATTATTCATTAATTCATCATCTGCCTAGCCTTTTCCCAACCAAGTTGGGGTCGGCTTCCAGTCTAACCGGATGCAGCTGAATACCAGTATTTTACATGGAGCGAAAGCCTATCTGACCTCCACAACCCAGTTACTTGGTGATACCCCTTGGCAAGACTGGTTGTCATTGTCAGACTTTCGGGCTTCTGACGACCCGTAACGACTGTCAAAGATCCAAAAATGACAGCTGGGACCAACGGCTTAACGTGCTTCCCGAGGCACGGAGGAGTCTCGATATGTAAAGATGGTCACCCATCCACGGACCAACCCCGGCAAGCGTATCTTAACCTGATGATCGACACGTGCGGCTGTCATTACGTAGCCAAGAGCTCCTCTAAATTATTAATTACTTAAATTAATTTATAAATGAAATAATAATTAATTAATTATTTTTAATTCTAAAGAATAATTATCTATTTATCTTTTCATATCAAGTTTTATTATGTGACCAAATACCAGATGAATTATTTTAATTACACAATTTATTGGCGCGAATGCGTAGCGCACTATAATTATGTGTGGGTAATACTTATAATTAATTAGTGCAATAATACGTTTATAACTTGCTCATAATTTTATTACTACCACAGTCTGCACATCAATAAATTCATATTTGCTGGAAAATTAGAAAGTCACAGTTTACTGAGCAATTTCAAATGCACTTAGATTTCAATAATTCCATTAACAATTGGACGCGTGCGCGAGCACTTACTTTCACTTCAGTAGATTTTCCACACAACACATAAATTTCACTCTCCTATCGTGTATAACCAAAATAATTAATGTTCTAAGCCAGTAGTCATTTTATATTTTGCAACATGTCATGATTTTTCAATGGACGAAGTTCGGAAAAATACTTACTACGATATTGTGTCGTAAAAAGTTTCGATACAAAAAGTATCGTACTCTAAAGCTAAGGATGAACTAGATACATAACCTAACATCACGCCTGTTTCCCGCGAAGGGTTAGGCAGGGTTGTACCTATAGTACAACCACATTTACCATCAATCGGGCACAAATCCAGACTCCGGGCTGTGAAATTCCCGGGAATCGAAACCGGTACCTCATTCTCAGCAGTAGGTCTTGCGACCACTAGAAAACCAAGACACAATATTGTTAATATTTATAGGTAACTCGGAGTTCAGAACATAAACTAAATAAATACATTATGTGCTTAATAAAAAAGAACATCGATATCAGTTAGGTATGAGGCACGGGCTCGGATCTCGGGCTCGTACGTGCATGGGGCCAGAAATGAAATTGATGAACTTTTCTCACAGCAATAATGGCTTTGGCACGTACCAACATAATTCCCAGCAAAACTTCCTCACATAACCCCCACCCACCGCCAGGGCTGTTCAAAACACGTCTAATCAAGCCACCTTCAATTGAAATTCAATCAGAATTTCTATAGAAACCAATCGCAGGAAAATTTCAATTTTGCCCGCATATAAGATAGTAAACTAACGAAAGTAAGGTAGGTGTACGAAGTGGTAATCGATATCAGCACATAGTATCAGGAGTAACACGAGTCGAACAAACCGTAACACAGTGAAAGTGTCTTCTGTAATGTGCTCGGATTAGACCAGCTCGTTAACGGGAACATGTGCTGCACCGGCTGCACCCCTGACACGCGTCACAACCACACAGCTACAGAGTTTTGCTGGTAACTTTTGCTGCTATTCAAAATATTCTGAGTCGAGATCCTTATAATGAAAAAAACCGTAGCAATCTATTTTGATACTAGAGGTTTTCTATTCTGTGGAAAATCGGAAAATGTTTAATTTTTCATCATCCTTTTTTTGAGCAAATATGTGAGGAGGGTTAAATAATAGTAATATTGTAAGTAGGTAGGTAGGCACTTAAACTAATAACGAAACTATTTTTTGAGATATAGATCCTAATTTCTAATACTTAGGTAAGTACCTACATTACTTGTTCACTTAGTTTTCAATTATTGTAGAATATACAAATATAAGTATGATGTCAAGCAAAACAGCTATTTTATAATTCACAAGTGCTCGCATAAATAGAAGATAGTTCATTGCTCCCAATTTGTTTCATATTTATATACATAATCCAGTTTTTAACAAAAGTCGTGAATTCAATATTTTCCAATTTAGGACAACCCTAGAGCAGTGGACAGCGGCAGCGGGTGAAGGCGAAGAAGGGAGCGCACATCCAATATAAGAAGAGAACTAAATAGGTTTATGTCGAATACTTTGACCATTCGCCCGTAAAGTAACTTCGCTGTGCGAGTGACGCCCGCAGCCTCGCGTCCTGTACTTACTTACACAAACCTATGAACATTGACAAAATGCATTACTCACGTAGATTGTTATATGCTCCGAAATGTTGCAACTTCAGCTACGACATTCAATTATTAATTCTGTTTATACATAACATAGAGGCTAGTGTGTCTGTATGTATATGTGTGCATTAGCTAGCTTCCATTTAGCACACAATTTGCATTAGCACCTAAATCAGTAATCTATGGAGACATCGCTTGAATTGTTAGCCTAATTCGAGATGTAGACAGCCATCAAGTATTGAGGGGTGGTCAGATGGGTGGTGGACAGCGACACCTGAACCGGCTGCTAAGGTAAGTAATCCGGTAATATTAGCTCAGGCGGCGGCTGCTGGCGGAGCGACGTCCCCGGAGGATGTCCTCACCTGACAGCTGTTACATTGATCATGCATGACGTGCAGATACAAACTTATCTTATGGTCCATTGTTTTGATAAAACTATTTAAAGTAGGTACCTACTATTGGCATTTTTGTATATTCACATAAACAAAAATACCCATTTCATATGTATGAAAACGTTCCATGTATCTTATGACAGTTGAGCACAAATCAAAGTTATAGCACGACGAGCTTAGTTTGTCAAATAAACATACAAGCTAAAAACTAATCAAGTGAGGCTCACAATTCCTGATACAGAAATGAAGCCAGCGCTACCGCCGCTGCACCGCTTAATCAGCGTTGGTCCGCCCGCCCTATATTTGCGTATGCAAAGAGACGCCAGCCGCATTAACGATGCCATATAGCCAGCGTAGCGTGCAGCGATTGGGCAAACACATATCTGCATTATAAACAGCGTCCGGGCTCACAAACGTGCGCTGTGGTCGGCCTTTACCGGCGCACGGCTAATCAACGAGCTGACCTTCCGCAGCCGAACAAACGCTACACCACACTCCGCTGTTCCTCTGCCTGTAAAATGTTCCACTATCTAGCTAGTTAGTTCCATGCACACACGGCTTCGTCATTCATTAACACATTATTTATTCGGCTCTAATGAACTAATCGATCGTGTAAGTAGCGCACGCAAGCCCAATAAATACATGCTACGATACAGAGATGATAATAAAATAGCTATGCACTGTAACAGTATTCGTGCATGTGCAGTGAATCGATTAAAACTTTCTACTTTCCACGTTCATAGCCGTAGCGCCCACATTAACGGAAAATCTAGACACATTTCTCGGACTCCTCTCCAGTAGAGCGTGTAAAGAAAGCGGCCTTTAGTAATCATTAAAACACAGTATAAGTATGAAAAAAGTGATTTATATGCATGTTAATTTGTGCACACCATATCAAAATCGTTCATTAGATCAAACATGCAGCTTGTACATTAGTACACACCGCACACCGTAGACTTTAGAATCTATTTGTAAAACAAATCACATCTGACCGAAATATTAAGTAAATATTTTTTTATTTGGTTAATAGTTCATCTTTCAGAAGGCCAATTCTCGTAATTCAAAAACGTTCACATTCAAGTCGCAATCTGTCAAACTTGTCAAAAATTTTGGTAAATTGATTGTATTTTTGACAGCCTGCGAATGAGATGCGAATGCGAACGTTCAAATGACGGAAATTGCCCCTGATCACTATTTTATACGTGTGATTTCAGGTTACTGATGATCAAGTAATCAAGATGAACTTTGAATAATTGTATCTATTTATATATCTAAAATGAAACCAAACTGAGTGTAACATTTTTTATTATTACCTCTTACATCACTTTAATAAATTAATTAACATTAAACATACAACTGTGGTCACAAATAAATAAATTACATTAAATAATTTACTGACATAGATTTTAAATTGAGATGAACGACCGTTTGGTCTCGGAAGGGTGTCCGCAGAGGACGGTACTTTGGTTTGAGGTTATTTTGTGTGTTGGCGCGGTGGAGACGCCGGCGTGGTGAGCTGGGGCCGGCGGACTGGTAGGCCAGCGGGAATGGTGGGGCCAGCGGGACCCGCGGCGCTGGGCTCCCGACGTGGAGACGAAGGCTATACGCTCGCCGTCGTCTGCTCGCCGTAGAAGTACGGATCCACCGCGCCTGCTTTCGCTGGCCTCACCACATACAGGTTCCGCCTTCGAATTAAATACTAGAATTAAAATATTTTGAATTAAAATATGAAGCAAAAGCCAAAAGCCTACTAGAAATAAAAACATGTAAACATGCTACCATCAAATTTTGGATTTTCAACAGTTTTCAACAAATTGTTTTAAAATTTTAATAAGTCTTCAATGAAACTAACAATTACAGATTGGCATTCATATAAATGGGGCAAAGCTAGGAAAGCTATTAATTACGTTCTATAAAAGGTTTACTCATAACAACATTGACAACATCAACAACCCTGCATTACATTCCTCACCTATGGTGTCCATCTGCATGCACTTGGAAGGTAGTTTCAGCGGGAGCTCCGTCGTGGCTGAACAATTTCTTCAGGGCGATGATACCAGCGATAGTCAGAGCAACCTTACTGGCGATGAGTGCTTTGCCGGCAATCGCTGCTAGAGTCTTTAGGGCCATGCCTCCCACGATCGTTACCGTAGTGAAAATACCGAGTAACAGGTAAGGTAGTACCTTCTTACCTAAAATCACAATATTTAAAACATGTTAAAAGGCACTCAGATGAACTTTTATAACATACAGTTAAATGCTAAGCTACATATTTACCTCTACCCCTGCCTTCCGTGGCCAAGTCCATTGAAATTGTATGTGTACTCATCAATTGCTCGAACCGTGTGCGCAACAGGGTATCCAGCTTGTCTTCTGTGGACATACCAGGGAAGAAGCGTGGCTCCGCAACCGCGGAGGGTGCGTCAGCTTGCTTCACCAACGTCAGCCCATCGGCGAGCTGAACGCTCTCCTGTACGGCACAAACAGAAACATCATTACACTATTGAAATCACTCAAAACATTAGGTAAAACGAACACTAAACACACGACTGCATCACCTGTTCCACTGCTCTTGTGAGTGCCATTAAGGCCTTGCCCTTCAAACACATTGACATGTGCTTTTGCGCACTGCAATCGTCGTAAAGTTTCTGTAAAACATTGAGTTCGCCTGTCCACCACCACGAACTGTCTTCAGCTCGTCCACTGTCAATTTCGTTCTGTGCCGAATCGTCGACCTCCATCCTTCGGGATCTTCGAGGCCCGTGCACATTTCCCGTGGCGACGACCACACAGATAACTGATACAACGTATATCCGGAAAGCGGTACACATATTCGTTTTTGTCACACACAGCACTATAACTATAACTGAACGCGTATGAGGGTGGTCCAGCAGCGACTGCCATGCGGTGGCGCGGGTGAGAGCTTATAACCGTGCGCCACTTCGCCGTCGAGCACCACCAAACATCCGCTATTCCGCACTAATTCTCCGCACGCGCACTTATGTAACTGAACTTGAAAATGATCGAGAACCATTTTCCAAGCCAATTTCTCCGATAAAATGCACGGTAAAAAGCAAGACACATATCTGTTACCAATTGCAACGAGTGCTGTACCTACTTCACGTTCACGTGTGCGAAAAAGCGTAATTATGAGGCACTTGCGTGCGGTGTGAACACCATTCAGTCCCACATTTCATTCGCAAGAGACCGATTTCAGCTGATTAGTTGCCGTCGAATCTGAGCCGGTGGAAAATGTTTCAGTCTTTATGAACGCGTACGCAGAGTGCAAGGTGGCATTGTGCTAGCGTCAGGTAAACTGTATCGGCCTTGCACTCAGACGCTGAGGTATTGTAAACTAACGTTGAAGCAACTTCAGTTATAAGGAACCGCGACTATATACGATTTACAGGAAAGTAAAAGCGGTGCCGAGCCGTGTCGGTGAAGGTGTGATTTATAGTTTTCATAATATTATAATATTATATTTGCCACATAATACATTTATATAATCATCATTTATTCAATCTGAACGTGAATGACCTCATGTGGAAAGACATTGATGAAAGGTGTTGATTGTCCAAAGGATGATGGTAGACTTACATATCTTGAAGTAAATACTTAACTAATCTATTAGGTACATTTATAATAAAAATAGTGACGAAGTCAAAACTGAACATTGGATATATTTGAAAAAAAAAATTGCTACGAGGTGTGGGAACGAGCCTGATGCCGAAAATATAGTTTTTACAGTTTTTCTGTTTGTGTTTTTCATTTTCACAAAAAAAGGATAGGAATCCATGGTTACTGAAATGCCAATTTTAGATGATATTTAATTTGAATTTTAAGTGACTATGCTGTTGGTGTCTTATGATAAATAAATATATAACCTGGATTAACTCAAACACAATTCGAGGTAGTACGTTCCCGTTGTATATTTTCCGACATCCACGCGGGCAAAAGCTATATAGTGACCGATAAAAGTTCATCGACAATGGTTTGCGACCAGCTCGCTATGCTAATAGTGCACTTATACCGTATATCTTATCTAAATTACGCTTTCTTGAGCATAGATGAAGAACTCGGAACTTCGGCGGAACAAACAAACAGTAAGAAATATATTGTTACTGTTTGCACACTGTAAGCACGGTTGTCACTGATCTCCTGCGAATCATGCAATATATTCTAAGCCCCATCACCGTTTGTGCTATCTAATTTTATTGATTTAATGGGCATTATCTATAAGTACCTAGGTAATGCAGTTTATTCTGAAAATTTTAGAAATCATTACAGCGGTTTTCCTTCGTAAAAGTCTGCTGCCCCTTTCTGATTTGATTAAATCTCATTTTTCTCAAGAAGTAGGTGGGTATGCTTTTCATTCCTGAAACTGATTTTCCCATCGGATAACCTAGTTGGATGAGGCTAAAATTCTGTAATACAGAAACACAGAAACTTCATAATTTTACGTATGTTAGAGCCAATAGAGAATATATATTTAAGTAAATACTAAGACACTACACTTGGGTTCACATCGCCATACCCTATACACAAACTGAGGAACCGGTGCGTTTTGGAAGATATTCCTAATACATTGCTTCTGATGCTTGAAAAATTCTGTCTGTTCAATATCGTAAATAACGCAATGAACGTGGCGGAACTGTCAAAATTAAAGACGTGATTGCGATCAATTGTCATTTTATGTGTGTTACGTAATTACCCCGCTGATTTCCGAACTCCGAAACACCAAGTTGTCTCCTTTTGGTAACAAATGCAACAAGAAGGTACATCGCATCGGACATAATTGCACCAGCACGCCTCATAATTCCATCGGACTAATTGTATCAAATTACCTAAGTAGGTATACTGCTGGATATAGGCCGGCCAAGCACCGCCACTTCGACCGGTTCTGTGCTTGTCGCATCCAGCGCATTCCCGCAGCGCATTCGCGTCTTTCGGCTGAAATGATGATGACCTAAGTATAGTAATTGCTTATAGTATTTTCAGCGCGGTGTAATAGCTAATAATACCTACAATCTATTATCCTGATACACCTAGGAAAAATAAGTGCTAAGACAAATCGTCTTGTGAGCATAAGCCGGAAATATGAATAAATATAGAACAATAACACCTATTATGAGCTGCGGGTAATTGCGTATCACACTCACATTCCCAATGCCATTAATGCTGACAATTCAACAATATTGATTGCTTTATTTAAGTTGCAGATCAGACGTATTTTTCAAACAAATGAAGCAATGTATTTTGAATTTCCTTCGTATTGTGTTTCAAAGGACCAGCGGGCCTTAAACGGCCACTAGCAATTCCTCTTTCCTGAATTTCCAACTGCCATTAGCAATTCCTCTAATTTGACACAAATGCAATTCATTGTGTGGACCATTTTACGAATCTCCATAGAAAACTGTCAAACAGATGAATTACTTATTTCGTAGTACTGTGACTTAGTACGGTGATTCACAATATTAGGCGAATGAAACTCCTATGAAATCAGCGTTTTGTAATGGGGAATTTTAAAGAAGTTGCATTTTTCATACTAATTTATATAACAACCATGAACACTAATGTTTAAAAACTAAGATAACATAAGCCACTTAGATTAGCCGACAAAAATAAGTTTTGGCTATGTTAAAAAAAAACATTGTGGTAATTTCTGCTAACAAAATGAGGAGTAATTTTTAAGGTATTTTTTATGTTTAGAAAACTATAAGTAGGAAGGTTTTTTTTCTATTGGTAGTTGTCTATGATGGTCATTATTCGATACAATAGCAAGCAAATGATAATATTTTAAATCATAGAAGTGACGAGGTTCTCTATTTGTAAAAAAACGCCAATTTCATAAGTGGGGACCCAATATTTTCCGATTATGATTCTGCCAAAGTGACTGTTTTAAGCCCCCTGTACTTCCGTTGTTACATTAACAGGCAAAAGAAAGCTCTAGCGTGTGCACGCAGTATGTATTTGACACGAATAGGCAAACTGTTTTACGGTACTTCCAATGTTACGTTCTTGATTGCGATTGGGTAGGTAAGGTACTACTTATGATTTTTTTGATGTAGGATAGCATCTTTACTCTTGCTTTCCTGCAATCTGTGGGAGTGATTTCGTGAAAAGGGACGGAAGTGTGTAACAGGAACGCGGGAAGCGCCCGCTATTCCACAAAATCAAATGCCCTTTAATATGGTTAAGAACAGGTGCTATGACATGAGCACTTGCCTTATAGCCCGTGTGGAAATAGAATCATAATCTATGGTTTGGTTGGATTTCATGAAAAATAATTTTATTAAGTTTAATGATTTCTTGCTCCGTGTTAGGTCGTTATTTAGGTATTTGAATTGTGAATTTGACCTCACAATCACATACTCGGAAAGATTATGTTTATCATTCGAAATCTGAGTACAAAAGTGAATTTTATCCGCTAGCAAGGAAGGAGTTTTTAAAATTCGAGCCTTTTTATTCAATAGTTTTCTATACCGCCGGGTCCAAATGCATTAATACTTATTGCATGTCAGTGCGCCAAACTCATTTTTAGAATAATCGCACTGACTAGCATGACAAAAAATCGCCCAACGCGCTTATTAAAGAAGTTTTCACTTCAAAAAACTTTAAGGTAGGTAGGTATATTATTTTCTTCTGTATATTCGATTCACTTTCCATCATTTGGGTTTTTTTTAGCAGTGCAGAGTTAGTGCAAGCGGTACATAATGCCGAATTAAAGTACTTACATAAAAGCGTAGGTACAATATTTGTTGAATGCATGGAGACAGCATTTACCTCGCTGTAGTGAGGTGAAAAGTTGTGTGTTTCGCTCGGCAGCAAAGTTATTTTGCGTCTCGTACCTTTGAAACCCTCGCAACGCTCAGGATTCTATATTTGAATCATTCGCTTCGCTCATGGTTTCAATACAAGTAGGTACTCGCGCCAAAAAACAACTTGCTGCCTTGCATAACCAATAACTATTATTCCGGAAGGTTTATGTGTACATAATACGTGGATATGGATGGTAGGTAGGGTACGTAGGGTAGGTAGTTAGGTAGGGTAGGTAGGCAGAGTAGATAGGTAGGTTAGGTAGGTAGGGTAGGGTAATTGACAACATTTCATAAATGGGAGTAACCTAGCGAAAACTAAGTACTAGGCTTGCATGAATTCAAGATAGTATTACAATCATTAGTATTATCCCACTAATAAGATTTGTATGAAATGTGGCACACAAATAGCTACAAATACAAGTGAACCCGGTAGGTGCCGCTATTCGGGCATGACAATCTGCCAGGTCCGCTAGTATATTAGGACCTGAATTCCTCTGTCGCTGACGTCGGTCGCGTACCGTCAGTCGCGTAGCGCGCTGGCCATCAGCGCCAATGAAAACATCCGTAGTGCGATACCGACCGCTCCACGGTACAGGCATCAATATTCATGGCGACTATACGCGCGCGCGTACCATTTAGCCGACGGTCGGGAACAGAGTGAGGACGCTCATAGCGTTCTATAGCGCGTCAGTCGACCGACGTACGCGGCGCTGACGAGCGAGACCGACGCGCGCCATACGCGGCGCGTAGCTACTCGCGCGCCGCTGATGTCAGCGTCACAGTGTGGTGCTTTATAGAACACAACGTATATTCGTACGCGAGACCGACGTACGCGACCGACGTCAGCGACAGAGGAATTCAGGCCTTATAAAGACCTTTTACTAATATTATTAATAAATGTTCCTATAACATTTATTAATAAATTGTCGTTGAAAGATTGGGAGTTTTAGGTAATGATCCAGTACCACTTATAGAATACCTATGTAGGTACCAAAATTCACCTGGATAAACAACAATTTCAATTTTGTTTAAACTTTTTTACAAAAAAATCAACCGACTATATACAAAGTGATTTTGGTTTTTTCCACCGACTTCTGAAATTTAAGTTATTTTTCACTTTGTAGATTTTTGTTTTTTTTCGGAAGTTTTTTTTTGTAAAAAAGTTTTTTATTAAATAGAAAAAGTTACAATAACCTACGGTCAACTGCTCTTCACCTTTTATAAAATATTGCTTTTTCCGATGCTGGGACGTTAATCGTTGAGGAGTTCTCCTGGTACTTCACCATCAGCTCCACTTCACCGTACCTATGCATTGTGACGAGCATAGAATCGCAACCCGAGTACTTAGTTCCGGTGGCTATCTGTGGTCTTCATCATCAGTTCCACTTCACCAAATGGTGCTTTCCGAGAGCAAATGCACGAGTTAAGGTCGATTCACACATATCAGTGAAGCTACCGTTCCGACACAGTACCGGCACAGTGCAAAATATTCATACATTCTTTAAAAACGTACCCCACTTGTCAGTGTCAGTGTCTCAATGTCAGTGCCGACACGGCATAAGAATGTATGAAAGAATATTTTGCACTGTGGTCACTGTGCCGGAACTGTGTCGGAACGATGGCTTCACTAATATGTGTGAATCAAGCTTTACTATAAAAAATACCCAAATCTTTATAGCTGTGCCTATATTAATTGAAGAGCTCCCTCGATTTCTCCAAGATCGTATGTCATTGTCATCAGATCCCGACTTGATGACAGTGGGACCGTCTCGGAAGTATTTTCAACAAAAAAAGTTTTTCCAAATCCGTCTAGATATTATATGACGAAGTTCATTATGCCCGAACCCCGAACTTAAAAAAAATAAAAACATCTGAATTGTATTCACGTTCCTAACGAATCCCACAAAGTGAGATCGGATCGGAACAAAATATTCATTTTATCCACGTTCCTAACGGATCCTACAATGTGGGATCCTCCGATTGTGGGATCAGCGGACGCCGATAAAAAACGTAGTGTCAACTGTCATTGAAATTACGTTTTATTTTGACATTTATTGACTGTCAGCCGTCAATAGTTGTGGTAAACTGTGGTTCAGCCAGCTGTGCAACTGAGTGCAACCAACCAAAACACCGTGAAAACACCACGTTTTAAAAGTTTCAAGACATTACTTCATTCATTTCCTGTATAATTTAAAATGAAAGGTGAAAGTGAAATAGACCCGAACGATCTGAAATTTTACGGCAGTGACCCAGGCGCTGTAAAATTTGGAAACTTTATAAACTATTACTCATTCCACGATGTGAGCGAAAGGATTAATAATCTTCATCCTCAAATGTTTCCAGCACCAGTAGACAACCAGCTTGTGTGCCTTGACGTCGGTTGCAACACAGGAGAACTGTCCAAGGCTATTTATGTATACTTACAAACTGTTTACCCAAACTGTGATATCCATATGTTAGCCATAGACATTGATTCTAAATTAATAGAAAGGGCCAACGAGTCCAATGAATACCCTAATATTAAGTTTATTACTTGTAACATTATGGATCTAAATGACCAACTTAATATCTACAATTATTTGGACTCTTGTAAACATATAGCTTTTGATATAACATTTTGTTTTTCAGTAACTATGTGGATTCATCTAAACAATGGAGATGAAGGATTACTAGACTTTTTAAAGCTTATAAAATCTATGTCTAGAACAATCATAATTGAGCCACAACCATGGAAATGCTATAGAAATGCCCAAAGAAGGGTCAAGAAATCTGGCAATTCTTTTGATCTATATGAATCATTGAAAATAAAAAGTAATGTAGACTCTGTTATTGAAAAAACTTTATCAGAAGGCTCTCACTTCAAAACTTATGAATCTCAACATTCTTCTTGGAACAGGAGGGTTCAAAGCTTCCATTCTTTAAACCCATCAGTTTGTACATAAGTTTTATTATTTGTTTAGAGAATTACAGCTATAAAATAACATTATTTTCAAGAACTATAATAACTTGAGCAACAAAAAAAAAACTATGGTGCAGTAGGTATAAATACAGTACATAAAAACACTATTTGTGTAATGCATTTAATATTAGTGGATAAGACATACACATAAAAAAATCCTAGTTATTGTATTAACTATTAAATAGTTATGTATGATTAATATTCTTAGAAATACCATTGATACCCTACCTATCTATGCTGTAATATATATATAAAAATTTATTATCACGCTTCAAGACCCATTGCATATAATATCTAAAATCTATGTTAATGTGTACCATGTACATCAGGCATACATAATCATGTGGGTTCTAAATTTTTCTTGTACAAAAATTCCTGTTTTACACAGTGCACACACACAGAACTCTTTACTATATAATTCTTCTGTATGTGAGTTTGTCACCTAATTCCTCCTAACCGCTTGAACCAATTTGGAAGAAATTTTGTGTGCATATCTAAACTGGTCCCTGGATGGTTTGAAAATACAATTGGACCTGGTAGGTAGAGCTGTTTGGACAGGACAACATCTGTGAGGTACGCTAGTATAATGTTGAATGAAAAATATTATTATCTTTTTATCCAAAAAGTGTGACATGCCTCAATGATTACTTAAAAGTAAAAAGTTTACAGAATAGGTGAAATATTTATAAATAAAAGTTTTTTAACATTTTTAATGTTTTATTCTAAGTTGTGACTTCCTCTGTGCTTGATTCAAACTCCAGCTTTACATCTCCACCTAGTCCATCTGTGTCCATCTCTGTTTCTTGAGCATTTAACATGTTGAGCGTCACCTGGAAATAAAAACAAAATGGCTGGATTTATTTAGGGCATAAAAGTATTCAATCCGTATTTGTATTACACATACTATCATAATTAATTCAGTAACTTATTACTTTCACCATATTAATAATGTCTTATTCATAATAAGGTCTTAGTTAAGCCTGTTTCAGGCTTCATGGCTTCATGTACTTCATGGGTTGAAAATGGTAAGGGTGTACAAAAAAACCTACTATAAAGTTAAAAATAAAATCCATAACATCACACATGTATTCCTGGAGTGTGTAGTACAGCCACATTTCTTCAGTTGTCGTATGTAAGAAAGGGTGGCAAATTAAATTATTATTAAATCCATATTGATATTATAAATTCGAAAGTAACTCTGTCTGTCTGTATGTTACCTTTTCACGCCTAAATCACTACACAGATTTCGATAAAATTTGGCAAGGAGATAGATGGCATCCCCGGGATGGACATAGGATACTTTATATCAAAATATCAACATACCATGCGGGTGGAAGCTAATATTATTATAAAAGCTAGTGTACGAAAGTAAAACCATACCTGTTGAGATAGAGGCGCCGTATGGATATTATGCTGGGTGAGTGCTGGTATACTGCTTGCTAAAATCCTTTCTTCTGTCAATTTCTTCTTCACAGGAGTTTTGGGCTGCTGGCTGAAATAATGTAAGATTAATAATTAAATCACCAGCGCTGAACAATCTATACTACCATTTAATATACTGAGCCCAACCAAAATATCTAGAGCTAGACCAACATCTAGACGATTTAGTTCCCAGATTAGCATTAGGTGGAGCACATATTGTACCATGCAATCAAATAAATGCTTACCCAAGGGCTGGCTCTCCCATTGGATGCAATGTCATAGCTAAATCTGCTAACTTATTAAATGCAGCTCCGGCCTCAGTAAATATTTCTCCGACCTGAAATGATTTGACGAATAAGAATAATGTTTTAAGAATTCTACTGATGTTAAAATGTTTGTAATCGCTGGTTACCTTCGCTGCTGAATTTGCTGCAGAATTATTCATCGTTTTATTTTATGAATTTAAAAGTATGCTTACTGTTACTCTAAAGCTAGATATGATTATTTTATTTGTAAACAGACAAGACATTCCAATTTCCATGACATGTTGTAAACATGAGACATGATGACAGATGTCATGTCATTGAGATGACAGTCATGGCAGAAGACATGTTGTCAGAATTGATTTTGACAACAGCAGTTATGATTTTTTTCTAAGGTAAGCATGCCGCTTGGTTCACAAGCAGCGACTTTAGTCGCTGATTTTAGATAACAAATCCAACCGACGTCCACCTAGGGATGCAAGAAGTGTAAAAAAGTATCAATATAAATATCGTATCGATATTTAAAAAAAATATCAATATCGATTTCGATATATCGAAAAAAAAATATCGATATACCGGTAAAATTTTAAAAAATAATTTTACTTTATGTGTACTTCAAGTTTTATAATCATTTTAATACCAACTAGGAAAAAAAGTACTAATAATTTTTACGGCTCTGAATTCCAGCGGTTTTAGTCAGCGGCGACAACAGTGTTGCTATTGAAAATATATCGTTTTTGATACATTTTCGATACTTGATATTTTATATCGATACATCGATATATCGAAATAATAAATATCGCCTGAAAATATCGATATATCGGACCAAAAATATCGATATTTCGATATATCGATATTTTTACTGCAAGCCTACGTCCACCTACTACACAGATTTTTGCAATCGCGGGCGACAAATCTGCTTTCAAAATCTGTGTGTGTCTGTGGACAAATGGTTTTGAAATGCCAGCCGGCACGCGGCAACTAAACTGCGTGTGTATCCAGCATTAGTCCATTATAAATTTATAAAATTACTAAGCATTAGTCTGTGGGTATTGTATTGATTTGTGTTTTGACATTTCGAGTAATAATTTTCTGTGGACATTTTGGGAAGGATAGTTTGAGGTTATCAAGAAATATAAAATTTAGTTTCTACCGCACTAAGAAACTCATGTGTACCATATATGTTGTTACCAAATAATAATCAGCATAAATCAAATAATCTAAATACATAACTACATAGCATATTTCTCTATACCCGTTTTATTAAACAAAGTAAAGTGAAAGTTCTCCAAGTTTTCTACGAGATATTTTGAAAACCTAGAACGTACACACCATACCTACTAAACTCAAAAATGAATAGACCTCCACGACCACGCATGATGAACAACTTTCATCGTAGCCCAATGCCGCACAACCATCAATGGCGACCAAACCAAGGTCCATCGCCTCGATTTTTATGGAACAATCAAAATTTTGGAGCACCTGTTATGAGAACGGAATGTAGTGAAGAACACTGGTGTGAGACCTGTGATAGAGGATTCCCTACAGCAGATCTTCTTCATAAACATAAGCAACAGCACCAGGTAAACCAATATCAAGAAGATAAAATCATAACCCTCCTTTTTGCTTCGCCATAGTCGGGTAAAAATATCAATATTACTTTGCTTATAAAAAAAGTGTAAATTCTTGTTTGCTTATTTTATACATTTAACTACTTTCAGTAGACATGACTGTATTTTCTTTTTCAAATACTTGAGGTTAACAGAACATTTGCCAGTTAATGAAACATTTCATTTCATCAGCAAGTCCTTGAACTTGTTTATTTGAAACTATCTGTAGTATTTCTTTAATAACAAAGTAGGTACATTTTGTACATGACATTGTAAATCAATATAGTAACTATTAGTCACTATGAAAACAGTGTTACAACATTTTGTTATTGTTTCAGAAATGCAACATAGATGGTTGTCAGTTTATTGCACATCCAAAAGTAATTACAAAGCACATACAAATGCAACATTCAACAGGCTTGTATAAAAAAATTGCAAATATAAACAATCCAGAAGACATACAGAAATGGCGAGATGAAAGGAAAAAGAAATACCCCACCAAATCTAACATTGAGAAAAAAGCTGCTGAAAGTAAGGAAAAAATTGAAAGAGGTGAAAAAATGGCCTTGAAGCGTGATTATAGGAATGACAAACATGGATCACAAGGTAGTGTATTCTATTAAAAAAAAAAAATGGTAGTTTCTTTAATTCAACAGTATTTTATCTTTTAATTCTCTGATTCACAGCTCAAGGACCCAATTTAAAGAGAAAACATAGTTTTGATAAAAGGAATCAGAATCAAAGGATGACCAGACAGAACTTCAAAAGTAATTCTTCAGTTTCAACAAATAGCCAACCAGCTAAGAAAATACCAAGAATTATACCTAACGCACCTACTACTGCTGAAAAGAATAAGCTGAAACCATTTACAGGTATAGTTAATATAGAGATGGATCAAAATGCAGAAGATACTGCTGAACCAATAGAATGTAGTAATGGTTTATTTGAGGATGATGAAGAATCACTAATAAATCCTAAAGAAACAATTGATGCTAAACCAGTGCTTTGTGGAGCATTAACATCACTAATGTGTGATTATGGAACATCAGATGAAGAAACTGAGGAAAAAGAAAATGAAGTGCTCAATAAATTATCAGTAACACAAAGTCAAAATCTAGTTCAACCTCCAAGAAATGGTAATTATAAGATAGACACTCCAGTTGAGGATAAACCTAACATAATAAAAAAAAATGAAAGTGAGGATGAAGGTCCAGAAGAAGTGAAAATTGTGAAAACTAATGTAGAACATGAAACGGCTCCTGAAGCAGTTACAAAAAATAAAGAAAAGCCTGTAAAACATGCAACGCGGGCAAGAAATCCAGAAAGACAAAATTATAAATTAAAACGGAAAATACCATCAACACTACTCCAAAAACTATTACATCAAGAAATTAGAAAAGAACGTAATATAGTACTTCAATGTATAAGGTATATAAAAAAGTGCAATTATTTTGAGAAGCCCAACCAATAAAATCATGTTCCTTACTGAAATGATTTTATTTTACCTCGTACTACTGATAAGTACTGTATGCGTCAGACTAAAGGTCTGTTTGCTGGCCTGGATGGCTGTATGCGTCAGCCAGCTATGCTATACATGGGACAGTCCCATTTACACTGCACGTTATTGTCTGTAGCATACCTACCTACAAAACCCTTCGAGGATTAGAGGCGTGATGTGACATTGTTATATTTATTTTAAGTTTACTTTGAATGTTAAGGCGGTGACAGACTTATGTATCATTCGAGGCGAGCTTGGTTTCAAAGGAATTCACGAAACAGCGGACAGTATCCGGCTCTCGCATCGAGGAATTCGGCTTCGCAGGCTCGCTGCACTGACTACTGAGGCCGTGCGCACTTTAGACCCGTTTTCGTACGAATTTTACACGTGCGATCACGTACGAATGATCGGACATTCGTGCGAATATTCTGCGCGAGTGTCAGTGCGTGGCTGTGTGGATGGCTCATTACATGACTGATTAGTACCATTATGCAATGTGTTAACGGAGCAGTTTCAAAATCATAGGTACTTATAGAGTTCTGACATCCGAACTAGTTCAGATTTTTCATGCGCGCGTATAAAGCCATGTATTCACTGAGAAACAATCCTAACTAATATTATAAATGCGAAAGTGAGTTTGTTTGTTTGTTACGCTTTCACGCTAAAACGGCTGAACGGATTTGGATGAAATTTGGCACAGGGGTAGACCATGACCTGGAATAGGACATAGGATACTTTCTATCCCGATTTTCCCAAGGGATCGAGACTTACGCGGGTGAAACCGCGGGGCGCAGCTAGTTGTTTATAAACTCTGTTTCAGAAACAAAATCTACGTGTTTCAGAAACATCGAAACTGTTTTTCAATTAATAGAACTGTTTGAGAAAAACCGGCTAAGTGCGAGTCGGACTCTCGCACGAAGGGTTCCGTATCATCTATACTAATATTATAAAGACGACACGGTTGGCGCAGTGGCTGAGCGATGGACTGCTGCGCAACGTGTCGCGGGTTCGATCCCCCCACGGAACAAATATTTGTATGATCTGCAAGTAGTTGTTCCGGGTCTGGGTGTTATTGTATGTGAGTTTCTATGTTTGTAAACGCACCCACGATACAGGAAGAAATTCTTAGTGTGGGGCAATCCTAGAGTAAAGTAATACATAGAGTAAAGTAATATATATGGGGGCAATGTTATTTAAGAAAAAAAAAAAAAAAAAAAGCTGAGGAGTTTATTTGTTTGTTAGAAAGCTGAAAAGTTTGTTTGTTTGAACGCGCTAATCTCAGGAACTACTGGTTGGAATTGAAAAATTCTGTGATTGAAAAATTTTGTGTTGGACAGTCCATATATCGAGGAAGGCTATAGGCTATATAACGTCACGCTACGACCAATAGGAGCGGAGCATAAATGAAAAATGTTGCACAAACGGGATAAATTATTCCTTTTTGAGAGCTTCTTTATAAATCGAGAGCTTCGAGCATCGAGCACGCAATAAGCTCTCGAGGAAACCAACCGGTTTAAGTTACGTAAATATAATGTACTAGCTGATGCCCGCGGCTTCGCCCGCGTGGATGTCGGTTATTATATACTAAAACCTTCCTCTAGAACCACTCTATCCATTCGTGAAAACAGCATGAAAATCGGTGCAGTCATTTTTGAGTTTATCGCGAACAGACAGACAGACGCGGCGGAGGACTTTGTTTTATAATAGGATGATAATTGTAATGTATCTCGTTGAAAATCCTTAAATAAAAAATACAGTTACTTATAATGATGATTATTTCTTGTTAATTGTAAACGACTTTGAAACTTATAATTGTCTATTCATGTATCGATGGTCACTCAGTATTCTTATAACAAATGCATAGCGGAACTGTATTGTTTAAATGCTTAAATTAGTTATCTGTGGCAGTTTGTATACAAAACGAGGACGAATATGAATGAACTATATTATTTAGCACAAGTTTACCACAGTTTTATGTTAATTGATTCGTTAAGGTTTTTTTTTTAGATGTTGTTTCCAGTGCAATATCGGCTAGCAATATTCTATACATAGTTTGAGTTTTACAAATAAAAAAGTTGGGAGGTGTCGTGGACTCGATTTACTAGCAAGAGCCATCTAAAAAAAAAACTTTTGACACTTGAAACCTGAGACCTTGAAACCGACTTATCGGGCAGAACGTTTTTAAATTCGTTATGATGACGATTTCTTCCAGCCAATTCCTAGTGCAAGCCGCGGTAAAGAATTTCGTTTCAACATAATTTCTCGTATGATATTCAGAAGTGGAATAAACTATGGAGTTCACAGATGGGTCAGAATGTTGTTGGAAAATCCGTGTTCGTCACTTCAGCTTGGATCGGCGCGGCATAGAAATCTCGTTTCAACGACATTGATTGAAATCTTGCGGATTTTCCAAGCCTCCTACGGAACCAGAAAAAAGAAACACAAGCTAACATACAATTAAGTTTCATATACTGTTCTGTCAGTATAAATGTGCATACCAGTTTTATTATAATGAAGTGGTTTGCAAAGTTCAAGGGTGAACACTTGTACAGTAAATTACATGCAATATTTAGCTTTTGTTCGTATTTAATATAAATTGTCACTTAATTCTTGTTAATAACACGTTGGCCTATCAATGGGTAAATAATGTTCTTGTACAAAGCTCTTTACCTCTTCGGAATGTAATTGTAGGTACTAAGATTATGCATGTAATTGTATGTTTAAACAATGGTTACGTAGTTTCAAGTTTATTGTACTACAACAGGCCATTTCTTTATCTTTGACTAGCGGTCGCCCGCGGCTCCGCCCGCGTGGATGTCGGTTACCGCTGCAAAAAGCCTACCCAGGAAAGACACGGTCAGCAAAATGATTCCCAGGTCAATTCACAGACACCGACAGTAACATCGACGACGCAGTCATTATCCGCAGGCTGCACAGATTGTCTTTCTGTGTATGTTAAAGTTGTTAATGATGAAAATATTTAAATGTAATTAATACTAAGTTTTCACATCTGCCGGCAGTCCCGGAGCGCAACCCGTTGTTTTAGGATAGATAACTAAAGCGATTATTGTAGAGCTTCTCTATAAACAACATTTGACGTTAAATTATTTTCAGGTAACAAAATATACTGATGGTCGGGAGCCCCGACCCGTGATAGGGCAACGTAAATTTGCCCATGCGTAAAACATTCTTTTCGTAAATCAATTCCTACTAATTTGAATGTTTGGCCCTGGGAGAAAAGAACTGTTGTTTAGCTCTGAGAAGAACTTTTGCGTAGGTGTAGTTTTAAGAACGAAATCTAAAAAAAATCGCACGAAAATTATTAGACTTCGCGCACGACCGCTGCGTAGGGAGCATACCTTACTCATAGATCTAAACTCCCCTCCCGCACGCGCACCCCCGCCTTGGTGACGCCCACTTCGCAACGGGCCGTGCAGCAGAAATCGTAATATTTTAATTTCGCCATAACTTCAAAACCAAACGTCCAATTTTAATCATTCAAAGACCAAATATTATCTACATAAACTGTACTTAGTGATGAAATAATTTATTTTGATAAGGATTAATAGCATGAGTAAAATAAACGCGTTTAAATGTAGTCCAAAAAAAATTCAAGATTTTTAAATAAAAAACAGTTGTTGTGCCTCACTCGACATAGATAGGTATAGTGCGTCGCGGACTTTTTTGAAGGTATTTATAAGATCTACAATTAATTAGAACATTTTATGGTTCTGTCTTTTATAGTTTAGGCAGCGTACGCAAAATAAGTAACTTTTCTGGTTGATTTTTTACACCTTGTGTCCGAAAAACCCAAATATCTTACGGAACCCTATTTTTTTCCAAAATAAAATATAGCCTATGTTACTCGTGGATAATGTAGCTTTCGAATGGTGAAAGAATTTTTAAAATCGGTCCAGTAGTTTTTGAGCCTATTCATTACAACCAAACAAACAAAGTTTTCCTCTTTATAATATTAGTGTAGATGATGGAATTGTTCCTCTTTAAAAGTTCTAAAAAAAAGTCCGCGACAGCATATGTCTATCTTTTAAGATTGACTCACTATAACCATTTTTATGGTTATCAAATTTGTTCGAAACTAATGTGTTATTTGCGAAGGAGTTTTATCAACATAATATTAATTCTTATTCAAATAAATAGTTTTAACCTCTCTGCTCGACAAGATTTTGACACGTGACACATCAGCTAACTCGACGGGGTGTTGCGAATTCCGTCATGAAAATCAGGAATTTACATGAACTTTCAGCATTCGAATTTATTAAAAAAAGTATGTTACCGCATCTATTTTATACAATAAATTTGTGGTAAATATCATAAATTATATGTTGAGGTCGGTCAAACCGCGTCAGTCGACTGCGAAAGTTGTATAAAATAGGTATAAATACCCCTATTCAAAAAGTAGGCAACTCAGATTCCCTGAAAATATGTACATAAACAATCTTCTCTCTTGCTGAAAATATGCAAAAGGACCAAATAAAGATATTATCATTCTTTCTGCATTCTTACTTTTACCATTATTCATACTTATACTAGATAAAAAACACGATGAAATATGAACAAAAATTGTGGTGCGACGTGACACTTCTTAGTGCTTACCGTTCACCCAATTTTTCTATTTCGATTCAAATGTTGCACTCAGCCTAATCGATATTCGTTATAATCAAACTTGATTAAAAATTGTAGAAACTGAATAAAAACTCTTTGGTATATTTTGCATTAATTATTTTATTTTTTAAATTAATTTTAGTAATAAGTACATACACGTACACTGTGGAAAGTGGTGTAACGTTTTAGGGTTCCGTACGACCGAATGAAAAAACGAAACTCATATAGGATCACTCATGTCACGAGTCTTGTGTCTGTCTGTCACAGCCAATTTGCTTCGAATCTACTGGACCGATTAGGTTGAAATTTGGTACACATATACATTTTAGTGACCCAAACACGGAAGTGTAATGTAAATAAATGGATTTTGCAAATAGTCACTTTTGGGGGGCCAAACCAGAAAATTAAAAAAAAAAGTTTTCGGAAAAGCGTTCATACTTGCGACGGTCTTCTTCTAATTTGATAGCAAAAGAGAAAGAAAGGGAAAGTGTGAATTTAGTCAAAATGAAAATCCAAGATGGTGGCTGCAATTTTTTTTTTTCCTAATATCTGTCGTTTTCATAGTTTGCGATGGTGATAAAGTCACCTCCGTGAATTTAGCCGAACGATTTCATTATTAAGAACTTTTGTTACTGCTAATCGTTAGAGAATCGTTAGAGAGGGTTAGAGAGAAAAGAAAAATCGTTAGAGAGTAATTAGTTTTTATGTAAAAACAATTTTAATTTGTCGTGTGAAGTTGGCCCCCCTTCCCGCAAAAATGGACTTAGACGTAATTTTATTTTTTTAATCGTTTGCGAATCATTAGAGAGAGATTGAGAGTTACAGAAAATCGTTAGAGAGTTAATATTTTATTTGATATTAAATAATTTCTGAGAGCGTGACATTAGCCCACCTCTGTGAATTTTGCCCCCGATATAATTATTCTCAACTTTTGTTAATGCTAATGGTTAGAGAATCGTTAGAGAGAGTTAGAGAGAAAAGAAAAATCGTTAGGGAGTAATTAGTTTTATTTATCAACGATTTTAATTACTTTTGTGAAATTGGCCCCCATTCCCGCAAAAATGGACGTAGATGTAATTTTTTTATTTTTATAATTTGAGAATCGTTAGAGAGAGATAGAGAGTTAAAAAAAAACATTAGAGAGTTAATATTTTAATTGATATTAAATTATTTGTGAGAACGCGTTTTAGATTAAACAGGCTCGCTCTTATTATGGGCAACATATTCAGCCGAACGGTACTTTTACTGTACCTAGAAGGTAGTGATACCAGGCATTTCGTCATCACATGCAACAGCTTTGATCAGAGGACTCACACCACTATAGTTATAGAGTGTATTACATTATTGTCTGGTATCTTGGATGGGCCGGCATCAAAATTATATATCTCCACCTGCTCAGTTCCTCGACAGTATTTTATTAAGAGAAGACATTGAAAATGAAGAAAATCAATAAATCATTATTTAAAACTAAAAAAAAAAGTTTTATTTCATAAAAAAATCTGTAACACTTGCATTCAAAGCATATTATTCAGTGTTAAATATCATAATTGTCGAAAGGCTTTCCATCCACTTCCGATCTCGATTCTAAGTCATAAAACAGGAATTCTCCATAGGAATTCATCGTAAATCTGCATTGTGACAGCGGGACCACACTCTTTATCTCAAAGCAGGGTAGTTTCGCATAGTAACAACAATTTTTTTTGGGAATACCTTCAAACCTACATAATTTGTAATAATACTGTAAACTGATATTATATAAAAAAAAAAAAAAAAACCATAGAGTGTTAGTACATTAAAACTTATGAAACTAGTGTTAGTAGTTAAAATAAAAACATTAAAATTAAGTACTTAATTCCTAATATGGGTATTAACCCAGTGCTGGACGTAACGCGTGTCTAGCCTATCCGCATTGACAGACAGGATGCTGTTGGTGCTGGCGCGCAGCCTGCCGAGCGCCGCAGCGCATCGCTTGCGGAGCACGGCGTGGAAGCCATCAACATGAGCGTCCGCGAACATGCCCGACGCACTGCACCAGCGCGGCAGCCCCAACAGCGCCCTGAACGCATTGTTATATTGGACGCGCAGTGCGCTGAAAGATTTTTGCGTATAATGAGCCCACAGGGAGCACGTGTATAGTGATGAACAGTGCGCTCTGAACAGTGTTATTTTCACTTGAGCATTACAACGTTTAAATCTGTGGGCTATCATATTAGCTCTGATCGACAGCGCCCTGCGCTCCCTGTCCATGTCCTCATCGTCGCGTAGGCGATCAGTGACTATTTGCCCAAGATATTTAAAACAGGAAACAACTTTCATGGGTGTTCTATTCAAAGTCACGGGAGGAACTTGATCTGGTATAAGCGTTAAGTAGATTCATTGTGTGTCCGAGTGTTGAAGGACAATGATTCGTTTTTCTTTATATTAAAATTGTTCTCATGCAAGTGAAATGTAATTTCTTTATGAGAAATAAATGTCTTTAACCAGAATTAAAAAAATGTTCTTGATCAGTAGGTAGGTACTATTATCATTTTACTCCTGCTAAGCCTGTGGACTATGCTGAGGCTGAAACATGCACTTCTTGCACTTATAGATTCCTAGTAGCTATAATCTAAAGAGAGGTATAAAAGAATTATGCTACACATTTTTGACTGAAAATATCCCATTTCATCTTATTTCAGAATATGGTACTTAAAGTAAATAACTTGATTAGAATTTTTGTTTGCATTGTCATATTCTTTACAACAAAATATTGATTGACTGTAATGACAGTACCATGTGTCAATTTTGAAAAGTTTGTTATTTTCTGGGGTGTGTTCACTTTATTAGCCTAGATAATTAGAAAAGTTTGTTCGTTTTAGGAGTAAACTAACGCTAAATTAATTATTTCCTAAGAAATAAGCAGTACCTTTGTACTCATATTTTAACTATGTCGTATCTATTTTGTATTTTACTGTGTGTACATAAGAATAAAATAAATAAATTAATTAAAAAACGATTTTTCTCAAAATTGGTAATCCTTAAAAATGCATGATACAGTTAGAGCTACTACTTTTTGGGATGTCTATCCAAATATATTTAACTTATCCTGGTTAGAATTATTGAATAATAAAAAACCATTTTTGGACATGTCCTTTCGAATCGATGTGACCTGTGGAAGATGCTCACATCCATTCTTCAACCTGAAAAGAGCTGATAATCTTCAAACGGCTGAACCGATTTTCTTGAATCATAGCTAAGAACACTATCAAGTCACCTTTCAAACAAAATAAAAAATATCGGAATCGGTTCAGCCGTTGGGAGCTACGATGTAACATACAGACACACACGTTAAACTTATAACACTCCTCTTTTTCCGTCGGTGGGTTAAAAAAGACCCGACCAGCTCCCGACAAGCACCCACCTTTTGTGTGTTTTGAGCATAAATGATGCACTATAAGTACCGAATCAAATTGAAACTACCAACAATATCTCGTATTCTTATCAGGTATCACTGTTAAATGATCGTTAATCAAATACACAACTTTACCACTCATAACTATAACGTCCCTCTGCATCATGTCATGTATCAGTAGTACCTACTATTCACGGTACTGCTCGCGCTCACGGTGCACAAAGAGAAACGTAAGTGTGGCTGCTTCATTCAATGCAATAATTCTCGCGGTAAATCTCTTTGATCTGCCTAAAATGCCGCCACCAGAGTTTTCAATCACCCAACACATTCTCGAGGTAAGTCGTAGTGTAGTACACCAACGGTTAACGTCTATCGCGATAATCCGTTGGTGTGGCCCCAGTATATAAGAGATTTGTCATATTTAAAAAAAACTTTGTATCTCCGGCAGGGGGGAGTGGGGGGATCTACTAACCCTTCCCCCCTCTCCTCCCCCCCTATCCACTATCGAGGCGGCACGTTTCTAAATTTTAACCTGCTCAGGTCCTAGGGTAAAACGCGTTCTCAGCAATAATTTAATATCAATTAAAACATTAACTATCTAATGATTTTTTTAACTCTCTATCCCTCTCTAACGATACTCAATCTATAAAAAAAAAAAATTATGTCTACGTCCATTTTTGCGGGAATGGGGGCCAATGTCACAAAAGTAATTAAAATCGTTGATAAATAAAACTAATTACTCTCTAACGATTTTTATTTTCTCTCTAACTCTCTCTAACGATTTTCTAACGATTAGCATTAACAAAAGTTGAGAATAATTATATCGGGGGCAAAATTCACAGAGGTGGGCTAACGTCACGCTCTTAGAAATTATTTAATATCAAATAAAATATTAACTCTCTAACGATTTTGTGTAACTCTCAATCTCTCTCTAACGATTCGCAAACGATTAAAAAAATAAAATTACGTCTAAGTCCATTTTTGCGGGAAGGGGGGCCAACTTCACACGAAAAATTAAAATTGTTTTTACATAAAAACTAAGTACTCTCTAACGATTTTTCTTTTCTCTCTAACCCTCTCTAACGATTCTCTAACGATTAGCACTAACAAAAGTTCATAATAATGAAATCGTGCGGCTAACTTCACCGAGGTGATAAAGTCAATAGTTAGGTCAAAATGTAAATCCAAGATGGCGGCTGCAAAAAGTTTTTGTCATGTGTGTCGTGTGGTTTTCGGGTGATAGTGTTGATACCCAATAAGATGAAATTATAATTGTATTTTAAATAAATTACCATAGACATCAGTCGCTATCGATTGTAAACTCGATAGCCAAAATCCGTAAAAAAGGACCTCTTAATTATTTCGTCACGTCCGTTCGTCCATGGGTTCAGATATCATACAGGCATTTTACTCGGACACCTATTTATACTATATCGTTGAAAATTTGGAAGAAGGTTTATTCTTTACACCACCAAAAATCGTTTAGTAAAATTACGATAAACATAATTAGGGGTGTCATTCCTCAACATGCAATCGAGGGACGAAAAAAAGATCTATTCACATAAGCATGTAGCATTGTTGGATCTTATAATAAAAATGATAAGATGCTTATAAGTGACTGCTTTTTAAAGTGAATAACCCATTGTAACCGAAAATAACCCGTATTTCAACAACGAATTATGGGTTATTTTCGGTTACAACTGCAGAGTTAACTTTGTTTTTCGTAGTTTTTTCTAGAAATACAAACTTATTTTTGCAGTCGAAAAATTAATGCTGTGCAATGTGCATGCGTATATGGTCATCCCAACTACGGAACCCTTTTGTGCGTGGTCCGACAAAGACAAGTCAGTTTCTTAAATTTCGTTGGGAAACTCCCACAAAAAAAAAAAAAAATCTAGTACCTACTAAAGTAACCTAATAAAAACAAAAACTACCAAGCTCATACAACTAAAATAAAATATTAGCGTTTGCGGAATTAATTTATCACCATTACCAAACAAAATTTTGTTAAGCCTACGCCTACCTAAAAAGTATACTGGGCATTCTGTAGCAAACTATCAGAAAAGAGTATAAAAAATAAATAATTGTCCAATATATTAAAATAATTTTGAACAGCGAGCGCATTCCGTTTTTAAATTCAATTATAGAAACATTCCGGCGCGAAATTTTATTCAAAAGATGAGGTACCTAGCCCGGCCATAAGGTCCTGTGATCCTAATAACCGAAAAACGATTAAAATAACATTAGAAAAGTATAAATTATTAATTTAACCAGTGCTTAATGTATTTATTGTGTAAAACAATTTTATTTCAATTTCCAAGTATCGATTTCTTATATTCGACATATTAATTAATCGAAAAGAACGAAATTTAAAAAATAATCGTTTGGCATAATCGTTTTCGGACATCATTACAATAAAAAAAAGTATAATGGTCGGCGATTTTGAAAACATTTTCAGTAGTGGTAATGAATAATACGTGTTATTGGACCTGTGTTCGTATATTATGTTAAGATTTGGACATTTTCTAGTTGTATATAATATCACGAATAATATTTGTCACATTTTAAATCGTATCTGCATGTGTATGAGTGATATTCGTGAAAAGAAAAAATGAAAACACGCACGATTGGCGCGAAACTTAGTCTTTGGATAACACAAAACTTCATTACCACTATTTATTTAACTTGAACAATGGATGAATTCGTCAAATAATTAAATGATGTATTATTCACTGCCCCTGTGGTGGGGTATGGATGTTCAAAATCACCAATTTTTATGTTTTTTAGCCTCGACCACCACTGTCATCAAAATGGTGATTATGGTATTTACAGTCTTGAATTTTATATAGGTTCATTAATTAACTTGCACGCTGAATATGAAAGATTTAATGGCGTAAACATAATGAGTTTTTATCCAACTCTCATAATTAACGCACATTCATAAGATTTGATGGGTAGCATATTAAATATTTCCATAATCGAGATAGGGTGTCGTATGTGGTAATTCTGGGGTCCAATTGGATCCGCTACCGAGCCGGCGGAGGTTTTTGTGTTGGGGTCCAATTGGGGGCCCTTCCGAACTATACGGTTAACATCAAGGGTATTTATGTACCAACAAAATACTTTTCAATTCATTCGAATCGGACATTTACTTTCGAAGTAATCATGAATATAAAAATGCAATACGCGAACCGTTCGACGCCGGCGCGACGTTCCCTACTCTAGAGAGGAGGGGATGGGCACACGTGTAGACCATGAACTGGAATAGGACATAGGGATCGAGACCTACGCGGGTGAAACCGTGGAGCACAGCTAGTTATCTATACAAACGGCAAAAAAATGACGCTTGTTGTATGGGAGCCTCCTTAAATATTAATTTTATTCTGTTTTTTAGTATTTGTTGTTATAGCGTCAACAGAAATACATCTATGAAAATTTCAAATGTCTAACTATCACGGTATGAGATACAGCCTGGTGACAGACGGACGGACAGCGGAGCCTTAGTAATAGGGTCCCGATTTACCCTTTGGGTACGAAACCCTAAAAACGAATATTATGGGATTGCTCGACAAAGGATTACAAAAATAATCGGAAGTGTGGACGGCAGTTTCCGAAACGTTGTTCCTGGAAACATCTACGTGATGTTTCAGAAACTGTGTATCCGAAACACTGGTGGTCACTGACTGGCAGGGCCACCATCAAGGATTTTTTAATTTTGATTAGGTACGCAAAAAAATTGTCGCTAATTAGTCGAAAGGACATTGACCATCCATATATGGGTTGGACCAAGTGCTGCCCATTATGGACACATAGTGTATTATGTTCCTTGGGCTTATACTAGTCTGTACACCACAGCTCAATAAAATCTATCCGAGGAGTTTCGAGAAAAACGAATTTTTGTTGAGCATTTTCTATTGATGAATACCAACCAACCGGTGGCGCATTTGATTAAATAATGACAGGAATTATGTTAAAAAACACATTATTATTTCATTTGTATGCATATCATTTACATGTTAAATATTTTTACTGACCATCCATATATGGGAGCTGGCCCAGTGCTGCCCGGAATGGACACATAGTGTGTTACGTACCTTGGGCTTATACTAGTCAGTAAAGCAAAGCTCAATAAAATCAATCCAAGGAGTTTTGAGAAAAACTATTTTTTTTGATGAATACCAATCAACCGATGGCGCATTTTATTAAAAATAATGACAGTAATTATGTTAAACAACACATTCTTATTTCATTTTTATGCATATCATTTTCATTTTAAATAATTTGTACTGACCATCCATTTATGGCAGTTGGGTCAAGTGCTGCCCAGAATGGACACATAGTGCGTTACGTACCTTGGGCTTAGACTAGTCAGTAACCCAAAGCTCAATAAAATCAATCCGAGGAGTTTTGAGAAAAACTATTTTTTGTTGAGTATTTTCTTTTGATGAATACCAACTAACCGATGGCGCATTTTATTAAAAATAATGACAGTAATTATGTTAAACAACACATTAATATTTCATTTGTATGCATATCATTTACATGTTAAATACTTTTTACTGACCATTTATTTATGGGAGCTGGGCCAAGTGCGCCCAGAATGGACACATAGTGCATTATGATCCTTGGGCTTGTACTAGTCTGTACACCAAACCTCAATAAAATCTATCCGCGGAGTTTTGAGAAAAACGAATTTTTGTTGAGCATTTTCTATTGATGAATACCAACCAACCAATGGCGCATTTTATAAATTGATGCAAGAAACCATTTGGAAGCACTCCCATGGCTGGGCAGCATATGGTCCAAATTGGTCAATATCCTTTGTCGCCAAATATCAGAATTTGTCGGTCACTGGTTCAAAAGATATAAGGGTCACCAAGGGTCGCCAAGTCACAGATTGTGTGAGTGACCGACAAATTCTGATATTTGTCGACTAATTATGGGAGAAAACAGATCTTCGCTAGGTGCCCTAGTTTTTGAGATATAAACGTGGCCCTGCTGGAGAGACTCCAGATCGGCCACCTATAACCCCTTATATTATTTTAATAAATATTGTAATTGGAGCTGTTGGAGGATTAAATCAAACTTCTTTACGTAAATTAATAGCTTTTTCTTCAATTAATAATTTAGGATGAATGCTTTCTTCTATCTTTTGAACCAGTGACCGACAAATTCTGATATTTGGCGACATGACAAATTAGCGACATTTTTTTGTGTAATCAAAATTAAAACTCCTGATGGTGGCCCTGCCAGAGTCAGTGACACGAAACACTGTTGCTCAGTGAATACATGGCTTTACTATTTCTTGAAACGGACGGACTTATGGACGTTAAAAAGAAGAACTGAATAGTTTTCGGTGTTTATACGTTTGTTCATCACGCATGCGATAAGCCTAACGCGCTCCAAAAACTCCATACATTACAAATTAATGTTACCGAGTCAGTCTCTGCGTTTACATGCTACTTCAGAACAATGGAGGTTAGTGAACCACCTTTCGCCTCAGTTGGGTAAATAAAAATACATAGTATGATTTATCTTATTTTTATTAGTCCACTAAGATGTTTAGGACTGGGCAGGAGCCGCAGGTGCCGTAGTAGCCGCAGCCTCTTCACGGATACGATCCTTCTTGAGTGTTCCCATGAACGCAGCCTTGTCAGCCGGCGTCTGGAAGCGACCATGACCAAACTTGGAGGCTGTATCAATGAACTTAAGGTTGATCTTCTCAAGAGCTGCCCTCTTGGTGTGCGTGCGCAGGGACTGGAATAATAAAAACAACATCATTAAAATTAACTCAAAGAATACAGTCATTGAGATTAGGTTCTACATTTATGGCATTGCTTTACATACCTTTCTCAGAGTAATGACACGCTTTTTGGGTCCCATGCAACATCCCTTGATCATTACAAAGTCATTGTTGACTTCTCCATAGTGGGGGAAACCACCCATGGGTGTGATGGACTTCTCAGACAAGTCGTATTCTGTAGAAGCATTGTTCTTGATGACCTTGCCATCCTTGGTGTGGATTCCTGAAAGTAAAAACAAATAATATTATAAAATATCAACCTAAACAAATATTGCAAAAAAAGAGTCTCAATATCAAAAGAAATATGCAAGTAATAATAATAGTAAGAACTGACCTTGTCCAAGACGGTAGATCTTCTTGTTCATCTCTGTACGATGGTGGTAGCCCTTTTGACCAGCACGGGCAACAGTGAATGAAACTCTTGAAGGATGCCATGCTCCAATACAAGCAACCTTACGCAGACCCTTGTGCGTCTTGCGAGGAAGCTTCTTTGTGTGCCAACGTGAGGTCACACCTGAAAATTATAAATACAGTTAGACAAGATGTCGTTGAATTGCTTAATGCGTTATGCAGGCCATAGACATTCAAGCAATTTGATCAAACAGGCTGGTTCAAACCGTTTTATGAAATTGGCATGAATGTGTGGAAAAATTTGATCAAATTCAGTAGTTAGATGGCATGAAGAAATATATATTATATTTCTATTTGATCAATCTGTTTGAAACAGCCTTTTTGATCAAATTACTTAGACGTCTATGACCCGAATAAGTGAAATTAAAATATAGAATGTAAATACATACCCTTGTATCCTTTACCCTTGGTGACTCCAATGCAGTCAATCATCTCATCTTGAGCAAACACTGAGTCAATAGGAATGGGTTTCTCCAGATGTTCCCTTGCCCATTTGACTTTGTCTTCAATGGTTCCACCATTGACTTGAATTTCCATAATGTGAGCTTTCTTTTGACGCTGTTTCAGCAGCTTCATCTGAGTGTGGGCAATAACCCTAACTACACTGCAGTAACGGATCATTTTCTTGAAATCCTTCTCAATAGACTTGCGTCCAAGCTCATCCTGCCATTTCTTGCTGGACTTAGTGAATGCCTTCTTCTTGCATTTGTACCTGATTGATTAAATCATAAGTGCCCGCTGTAAGAAAAACCAAATGGCCTCATCGTTGAGCGGAGACCAATTGGTAGCAATATGCACCAGGCATATATGACTTCAAACTCTCATTATTAAGAGGAGAGCTATTGGAAGTGATTAGTAACATGGAATAATACAAATAGTTGACATAATTTGTGAATTACTAAAGGACCAAAACAAGGAAATCATGTCATTCAAAATAGCAAGTGGACAGAACACAATTTTTACCAGTTCTTGTAGAAGCGACGGCGGCAGTCCTCCGACATGTGCTCGGCCCACACGGTGAGCAGAGCACGGAGACCATGTGGGGTTTCGATGTAACCAACCACGCCGACGGCCACCATAGGAGGCGTCTCGATGATGGTCACAGCCTCCACAATCTCCTTCTTGTTGATCTCTGGAGAGTTGCAATATCATTAGAGTTACACATTGAAGCATAAAAAGTACAACGCATTAAGTTTTGGACCATGATGGCATTGAACATTAAAGTAGGTAC
Source organism: Lithophane socia (assembly GCA_947522985.1). Classification (NCBI taxonomy): domain Eukaryota; kingdom Metazoa; phylum Arthropoda; class Insecta; order Lepidoptera; family Noctuidae; genus Lithophane; species Lithophane socia. The sequence goes on along the minus strand of OX383256.1, from coordinate 9,952,865 downwards.
ACAACAACTTACTTGATCCAGGACGGTCGGGTTCACGAACCACGTGGGTCATACCCGCCTTGTAACCAATGAAGGCGGTAAGGTGGACAGGCTTGCTAGGGTCATCTCTGGGGAATGCCTTCACCTTTCCACGATGACGGCGGGACCTCTTCTTGGGGTAGAATCCCATCGACCCATGGCGGGGCGCCGAAAACTTTCTATGCGACTGAAAACAAACTCAAGTTTACTTACTGTGCTTATTTTGGGGCATTTCCAAGAAATTTAAATATAAACATCAGTCCGCCCTAGAAAAATCTTCACATAGAACTCAGGTTCTAACCGTATAATATAAAGATAGGATATCATCATTTGTATGTTAACCCTAATTCCCTAAACCACGACACAAGCTATAACAAGTAGATTTTTATAGTTTTTGAAAACTAATATTCACAAGAATAATAAGCCAACGTTACCATCGATAATAATCAGTGTATTCAAAATCACAAAAAAAAGAGATTCAAAAAATATTCTTGGATTAAATATGGTACTAACCATGTTCGAAGACAGTCGCGACAAAAATGGCCGATTGAAAAGGACTCTCTCGATGAGCTGTCATCAGTTCGGTTCGGGGTGCCAACATCTTATTTCAAAACACCCACAAAAATTTTATTCTTCGACTGTGCGCTTCGCACAGAAAAACGCCGCGCGCGCCGCACTGTGGATCGAAAAAAGGCTCTGTCTAGATGACTTAAAGTGTCGGTTTTTTGCTTGAAATCCCTTCGAATAGGCAACCCAATATCATGTTTAGATCATACATAATATCATACGTGCGTTTGCACTGGCGAAACATTCACGACAGAACATGTTGAAATCTCTAGTTCCTGTCAATGTTCCATAAAATTTTTGACAGAAACTAGAGACTTCAACAGGTTTTGTCGTAAATGTTTCGCCAGTGCAAACGCACAGTTAAGATACAATCTGATAGGCAAAGTGACAACTATTTTTATTTGGAAAGCTATTTATGGTGCTGATGCTTATATCTCCGGAACGGAGAGAATAACCAGAATATCCTTGCACACGGTTATGTAATGTAACTATTTATTTATGATGTTTTGACTTCCAGAACACTCCATCTGCCTAGCCGTTTCCCCAACATGGTTGGGGTCAGCTTTCAGTCTAACCGGATGCAGCTAAATACCAGTATTTTACATGGAGCGACTGCCTATCCGACCTCTACAACCCAGTAACTGGGTAATACGATACCCCTAGGTAAGATTAGTTGTCAGATTTTTCAAAGATCCACGTTTGACAGCCGGGACGGGCATAACGTGATTTCCGAGGCACGAAGGAGTCTCGGTAAGTATGTAAAGATGGTTACTTGGTCACCCATCCATGGACCAACCCCGACAATCGTAGCTTATCCTGATGAATCGACTCGTGCGGCTGTCATCACTGAGCCACGAGCTTCCCTGGTTTTTTCCCGGTATTTCCTAGAACGTTAGTTAATTTACATGACAAAATGAATATAGCAAATATATTTTTGACGTGCCAATGTCTAATAAATCGATGAACGCCGGCTGCACGCACGAAAAAGGATGACTCATTGTCCCGTTACGCTCATTGTAACGTTACGAACGGAGCGAGAGCGCTACACGAGCGAGCGAAAGGCACTTGTTATGACGTTGTCACGTTAAACTATCGTTTAATAACCGATTTTACAGACACCAATTTTTTTTTAAATGAATAATTCACCTACAATTAGGCATTGTCCTTTCCCGCAAACAAGGTAGTTAAACAACTGGTAACACTGATTTCCACAGACTAAAAATCTTAACATATTTCCACAGAATAGGATCTGTGGAAATATGTAAAATTGACTAAAGTTTTGAGAGTTCTAATGCAGCTGTAAAACTTTTGTCGATTTCAAGAAACGCTGAGCACTGCGAAAATACGAACGAATTTGACTTTAAAAGGGTTGGTAGACGTGCGACCAAGTACGCGTACTTATGGCTCGGCGAGCTTACTCGCCCGTCTGTCATCGCCGATTCGCCGCGAGCCGCGAGCGAATTTGACAATGAAATAAGCAAGCTTCACGTGTGTCACCGACGGCGAGCCGAGTAAGGTCACGAACTTAAAGACCGCGTACTTAAGTACTAAGTACGCACGTCTGTCACCCACTTAAGTGAGAGAACATGCGCGTTCGAGGAAAGTTCGCAGAGCTTATATTCAGACTTTTGTTTGAGATCTGCCAACTCCAGCCAACTGATAGGTACGCAATAGCCTACAGCAGTCTCCGACATAAATTATTAGTATTCTGTGCAGCAGAATAATGTTCTGTGCAAGTAAGTGTCAAAATGTGTCAGGGAGAGATCCAGTGTCATCGAAAATATAACTTCATTAACTTTAGTGCTCTGTGTTCTGAATATTTATTTGTGAATCACCTCTTTCACGTAACATTTACTATTAAAAATGACTGCTCCTATGGAGAGAATACAAATTCTTGATGATATTGAAAAAGATATTATAACATGTCTCCAATGTGCAGGTAAGAAAAGAAGTTAAGAACTTTTAAAATATTCCTCTTCATCTTTCGCATTCTCTTACATATTATGAGTATTCCTTATTTCTTCAAGAATACGAAACTGAGAAGGTCTACAAGCAAATTGCGGTTCCCATCCTATTTGTACCAACATTTTATGTTATGGCAAAAGCGTCAAGTCAAGGTAGCCCGCGTAATTCAATATTTCTTACGTCGGGAATTATATTTTGATCTATACACAACTTGATACTGGTCTGCAAATTGTAAAAAAGATAATTTCGCTGGCTACACTCGCTTTCGCCTCAATTAACTTGTTTCATTTATCAGAAACAGTTCACCTTAAATTCAGAGATTTTAATACTACAATCTTAATTTCAGCTCAAGCACTCCTGGAATTAAGTAAAGAAAAGTCTGGTCAGAAACAAGCAGAAACAAACACATCTCAATTTCTGAGAACATTAAGTCAAGTGGAATCAAAACTCAGTGATCAGATTAACTATCTAACTCAAGTATCTACTGGCCAACCGCATGAAGGATCTGGTTATGCATCACAGAAAGTATTGCAGATGGCATGGCACCGATTAGAGCATGTCCGTTCCTGGGTGAATGAATTGGACCGTCTGAAAGCTTCTCACCTGTCTGCTACAAGATCAGTAGCAGGAGCAAATGTTCAGAATGGCAGCATGACATCTTCAGGCACCAGCACTTGATACTAACTTTGATTCAGTTCATGTGTTATTGGAAAAACTTCTTTTGCATTCTTATTTAAGTATCTGTAATGTGGCCATGAAGTTATCCTGTAAAATTGTAACTGTTTTGTGAGTTTGGTTTATCATGTAAGAAATGGCCGCATACTGGTAGTAGCCAATCACTTCAATGCAATCAGATTTAGTGTAAAATGTTAGTTTACATTATTCTAATAACATATTCAATTCATACAGTTTTTTTGTATGAAAATAGTTGAAATATGTAATATAATTTCATAATTATGCCACCTACTAAATGAGTGGATATAATTTATTTGATAGTATAGGTATTGTCTGAATGTCGGAATGATTAACTAATATTTATGTGCCAATTTGTTGAGATTGTTCACCTGGATCATTTCTCTATCAATATGTTCAGGCATCATAATGGAAAGATGTTCAGGCATCATAATGGATTCTCCATAATGCTTTTTTACATAAAGTTGCTATTCAATTCCTTCATATCCTAAGCCTTAATTTTATGATGAAAGATTTTGAATAGAATTTATATAATCAAGAAATATATTTATTTTCTTTTAATGTGTGATTAAGCTAATTAAATTCCATTTTAGTACAGCTATAGAAGCAAGAGTAAACATTTTACCAATAATAAAATATATAAATTAGACTATACCATTGTTATTTTTACCCGACTACGGCATAGCCAAGGGAGGGTTATGATTTTAACAGGCTATGTATCTGTTCCCTCATAATGGCTCATTTTCATTAGTCGATAAACAGCATGCGGGGACTTCCCGCAGGCGGGGTAATGACTAAATAAGTCGAATAAGCAGTCGTCGGTACAGACGGTGTACGGACTAGTTATCGACTTATTTAGTCGATATATTCAGGGCGTCACACGGAAATGCCACATGGAGGGAAAGTACCTTTAATATTGTAGATGGAACATTTTACTAAAAGAAGACATTATTTGAATTTAAAAAACAATTTAAACTGCATTCATAAATATTTAAATAATTACATGGTTGAACCGGGAATCGAACCCATTACACGAAAAAAATAATCACCCTGTAGCTTTATCATACCGATCGAAAGGCTTCATTATAAGAATTATTTTTGGCTAAATAACATAGTGTCACAAATAAAAGGGAGACCATGAATTTTAACATTTGATGTGAAATTTTGTTCAGAAAAATGATAAGATGACATCGCCGTAATTTAGTTTACAAGAACCAGTATGAAAGTGTCCACGAGCTACAAGCAGAACTTAGACGTATTATTCTAAATATCCACCACAACAAGTTAAAAAAATCGACTGGGAGCGAAATAATTAAAAGAGTGTGACTTTGTATTCAACAGGGAGTCATTTGAGCATTTGATAAATTGGTTAATTTTGTAAAATGTTAAAATTCATGGTCTTCCTTTTATTTGTGACACTATGTAATTTAGCAAAAAATAATCCTTATGATGAAGCCTTGCGATCGGTATGATAAAGCTACAGGGTGATTATTTTTCTCATGTAACGGGTTCGATTCCCGGTTCAACCATGTAATTATTAAAATATCTATGCATGAAGTTAAATTTTTTTTTAAATTCAAATAATATCTTCTTTCAGTAAAATGTTCCATTTACAATATCCAAGGTACTTTCCCTCCATGTGGCATATCCGTGGGACGCCCTGCATATCGTGGGGCGACTCGCACCCAATGAAATTGCAAATGAGTCTTCAACGCAAAACGTGCTATGCAGTTATGTTTGTCCCATAATAAGGGGGTCGGGCGAGCCTATTGCCATCAACCGGACACAAATACAGACTCGGAGCTGCTACTGAAAAGTTCCTGTTTCCTGATAGAAAAACCCAATAACACTACCCGGCCGACCTGGGAATCGAACCCAGGACTTCATGCTCAAACTCAAACTCAAAGCATTTATTTCAAATAAACCAATTACAGGCACTTTTGAATTGTCAAGGGGACGGTCAGTCAGAAAGATGAAGCTAGTTGCCCATTTCAAAGCGTAGTAGGTTCCTATGGAGAAGAACGGGTAAGAAACTCCACGGACACTCTTTTAAATCAGAATATTGTTACAATATAGCTCAGCAGTAGCACTGCCATAGGAAGGCAGTTTATTTACTATACTTCGGTAAATAGGTACCTACTTACATATTCGTTGATGTCGCGTCAGTTTTTTTATTTGGTACCATACAACCTAAAACGATTGTATTGTATTTCGTTTCGCGGGCTACATCGCCGATCCCCCAAAAAAGCGATATGACTTCGACACGAGTTGAGTAGGGTTAGTAGCTGCCAACACTTTTTTTTTTTTTTAAACCGGCCTATTACGTATCGGTCCACGCATAACGAAGGATTCTGTGAAGATTTACCATGTTATTTTAATACCAGACTTCTTATAGGTTTTGTTTTCGGCTCATTATTTCGGAGTTAACGGGGGGAATGGTCAATTTTCATCTAAGTATTTTCTTAAATATCTTTAAAAGTATTTATTTCTTAATCTTATTATTTAAAAAAAATTGAGATCCTCACAACAAGCCCTTTCATTTGATACGCCACGTCACACACTCACTCACTCACTCACACGGTAGGTATACCTACTTAGTTGCAAAACTGTTTTTTTTAATTTTCCAATTTGTCCCCGAAAAGTGACCCATAAATTCGGAACTCATTTATTTACGTTACATGTTTGGGTCACAGAAATACATATGTGTACCAAATTTCAACTTATACTTAATAGGTGGTGCATTAGATTCGGAGCAAATTGGCTGTGACAGACGGACGGACAGACAGACACACAAGTGATCCTATAAGGGTTTTCTGTTTTTTCCTTATGAGGTACGGAACCCTCAAAATGAGTACCTAGGTAAAATAGTGAGTCATTGACAAATAAGAATAAAATTGCTGATACTTCATCAAAAATTTATTGCAAATAATATGAAATTCAAAAAACACTGATTGCTGAAAAAATTGTTTGAATTAATTCAAAACCTACCAAGAGTTCCTGGAGTCATGTTTGGAATACAAAGGTAACTAATTTTTTAATTACTTAAAGCTAATTTAAAATGGGATTTCTTTACAATTTAATCCATTGAGTAGCACTAGTTCAAATACCTTGGAATTGAGCAGGTCTTTAATGATAGTGCCACTTATAAATGGAATATAAAAAGTGGGTTTTGAGGAAAAATATATATAATTATTTTAAAACACAATAATAAATTCAGCTTTTATTCCTTTTGGGCATCAGTGTGGGCAAGTATCAACTCATCACAAAAAACGACATTAACTTGGAATGCTTTTGCCATTAACATAATGACAGCCAATAGGGAATGGTTGTTCATTAGCTGAGTTTTGCACATGTTTTGCATTATACAATGTCTGTAAGAGTATAAAATGAAGATGCCTGGCCGCAACAGTCTGTGTATTCGGATACAGTTCTGATTCTACTTGATGTGTTTTCATGTGATTCCACCATCAATCAGATCATTTTTCGAGAATACTTTAAAACTATTGTATATTCAATCGTTCGAGCGAAGCCAGGGCGGTGTTATACTTATAAAGTGAGCAGTCTTCACTGCACTGGTAAATCTTGGCATTGATTTGAAATCGAAAGTAAAATAAACCTTGGCAGATTGATTTGACTTTTGCATAAATTACCTTTTATCACAAAGTGTATCTATATTCTAATGTGTAATACGTAATTTTGCACCCACATAATACATCCAAGCTACATTTATACATTCTTGTTAATCTACAATACTTCAAATCATTATACTTTTATCTACATTTTCATCTACCCTCATTAAGTTTGAACTTGAACTACACAACATTATGTTTTGAGATGTAAGTAATGATAAATTTGTCATATGAGGTAATTTATTGCTTTCCAAAAACAAGATTTCCTAATCGAAAATCAAATACTCAATGCAGGTCATACATCACTTATATAAAGCAAGTTTTAGCAAATGTCACTGTTTTCTGTTATGTTATCAATCCTCAATAAAGCTGATAACATAATCAATTTTCTTTTACATGCAAAAACTAGCTTTAGATAACTGTGCCTTTATCTGAATTCACTTTAGTAAGCATGTTATCAAGCAGTTTTGCTAATAAATTTGTTATTAAGACTATTAGAAAATAAATAATTTACAATATTACAACAATACATAAATTAACTAATAGTTATAATTAGACATTTAGTGCAGGTCATGAGTTGTGTGGCACAACAATTCAATCACTCCTCTTTTCAGCTCCTTTGATTAGCATTAGCTTTTGTGAATTTTTCTATATCATCTAATGACCTCTTAGCCTTTGTTGATATATCATCCATCGATCTTCTTGCTGTGGAAGTTATGTCATCAAGAGATTTCTTTGTCTGTGATAATAGTTCATCTGTACTTTTACATGCAGTGCTGGCAAGTTCTTTTATTTCCGCATCTATTTTTCCAATAACCCATTCAATAGCTTGACGACCCTTACCAGCATTCAATGATATTTTGTTGGCTAATAAATCCTCCATGTAGCTACTGAGTGGTACGCCCTGAAAATATAAATAAAATGTTAATAGGTACTAATCATATTTAATTTACAACATAATGTGCTCCTGCTTGGCAGAGCGGAGATTGGCTAAAACAAAGAGAGGCTTATGTAGGTACAAACCCAAGCCCTAACAATAAGTGTGCTATGTTGTAGATGATAATACAACAATTCAATGGTACAGTTATAAGTTAATTTGTTTTGTTGTTATTAGATATTTATATTTAGAATCCTTGAGACTAAATCTCGACCTGAAACGCATTAGGTCTGATATTGAATTTACAATACAATACAAATTTGACCTTATGAGAGACACATTAGGTCTGATATGGAATATACAATACAATAAAAATCCAACCTTATGCTTCTCAGGTCGAGAAATGTCCATAAAAAGTTAACTAAAAGGTATGTGCCTATCAAAGCTGCAAGACGTATGGAAATTACAAAACAACCTAATAATAAGACAAGCAATGGTTCTACTTACTTGTACTGTGACTACGGCTTCTTGTGTCAGCAGAGTTTTTGAAGGGTCAGAGGGATGTGGATTATACCGAACAGTCTCATCAACAGCTATGTAACGGCAAAATGTCAGGTTCGAGGTTTTCAAAGTCATCTCTCGTTCATTCGGGTTAACCTCTGACTTTTCACTTGCATAGCAAATTTTTGCTGTTCCAATAAGCTATAAAAAATAAATATTTATTTGCAGGTTTTTTTTTTTTATTTAGAAAATTATTCAAGTAATTTGATGAACTATAAATGAATCAAGTAATGAAATTGCGAAACTTACTGCTTGTGCCCATCTCGGAAAAAACCACTTGGAACTGACAAGTCTGTGTGTGATTAAAATTCCATCGACTACCTGCCTTTCGATGACATCTGTTCCAATAACTGCTGGATTCATAGGATTGGGATATTTTCGCCATGCTGCTTGAGCAACCGTCTCCCACGGATGGCTGTAAATTGACGAACAAAGACAAAGATTAATTGACCGATATTATTGTCTTGAAATTCAAGGTTGCGTCATAATACCAATCGTCATTACTTACTTGAAAGTGTGTTCTGAGGTCCAAATCTTCATTTTATATTATAAATATCTACGAAATAAATCAATTATTTTGAGATAATACTAAAATTATCTCATTAGAAGCCTGGTTTTTTCCTTGAACTTCCGTTACATAGTAGTTGGTAGTCACATTCACACACAGACGACCTTTATCCTCTCACTGGAGGTTTGAAGTGACCATTTTCTTATCAGCGATTCTACTAAATGACTAAATGCAAAGCTAAAAATCTACTGTAAGCTGAAAGAAAGAATATCATGTTACATTTTTATACTAGGTCATTTCTCCTAAAAACATCATTTTATTTAGGGTTTCGTACCCGAAAGATGTAAAGTGTAAATGGGTCCCAATACTTAGTAATATACGGTCCTAGCCGTCCTAGCATAGACCGTACCGCTGTCGGCGCCGTTTTTCTGTCACAAGGCGGAGTCTGTGACTCCTATGACAAAAAGGTGTCTAAATGACCCGTGGTCATTTATTGCTGCTGCTGCTGCAACTGTACGCAGCTGTTGTTCAGTTAGTCAGACAGCCTTTTGTTCAATCAATCACGGGAAGTGTTTCCTTAGCCTGCCTGCACTCACCTTACCACCTTAGTCCAACCTCTTTGGTGGCAAATAATTAAACGAATGTTGGCAATAAATAGTTGTTATGGTATGTACGGAACCGCTAGTGCGCGAGTGCAACATACACTTGACCGGCTTTTATATTTTGACCCTCCTCACCTCATGAACTTAGTGTCACCTCTACAAATTGATAAATCTAGGAACAAATTTTTTATAGCGCATTTTATCTTACTTCCTTAGCGGGTATTGCCAGGTGGGTACCCGGCTGATGTTCAGACAGACATCGTTCCTCTTTCCGGCCTTCATCTTACAACCGTAAGTCTTCTTGAGAGGCGCATGCAGAACTCTCACGCCACCTCTGTGGTCCGCCGTCTATGCCGTCGATAGGCTCCTCAAGGGAACGGGGTCTCCAAAGGGCATTCAACTATATCCGGCCGCCATAGGGTGGCGGCCGGATATAGTTGAATGCCCTCTGGCTTCTGGTGCGTCTGTTGCGGATAGGGATAGAGGTTGTAGCCTCCCGCTATCAAACAGTTTCAAAAACTACTAAAACATTATAGTTTTCAAGTATGGCAAGTTTTGTAGCCTGCGACAATGACGTAATGTAATGAATGAGTAAGGAAAAGGAAAGAGCAGAAAGAGGACTCATAGAGAATTTCTAAATAAGATTTTCTTAGGCACCTACGGGTAAAGAAGTTATAAAAAATAAAATTTTATTTTGAAATTGTTACAGCTGAGTAAAAAGTCATTAATTTCTGGCATCATAAATATTGGTATAGAATAATGTAGACCCGGCTCTAAGTTCATTTGAAGGTTGACCGGTTGACGTTCTATTGTTGACAGCTCATTTATGAGTTTGACAGTTAAGAGATAGTTGATTTTCGGGAGTGTTTTGATGGGTTTAAGATTGTTTTTATGTAATTAAAGCTGAAGAACTGTTATCTTTTAGTCGAAAAGCTGATTATGCTGCTGCTGGAGTGCTGACTCGGAAACCATAAGGGTAATAAATTCTTTACTGTTGTTGATAAGTTCGAATGATGACCTACCGCTGCTGATAAAATAAAGTTCTATACTAATCTTTCCCATACCAATTGTCAGTAATTAATACCTGTACTCCAACTGGTAATTGCTCTTAATGTTTTATACCTACCGCCCCTATGACGACCCACTGACCACTGTATTAGTTTCAGACGTAAAACTTGGGTTTCATAACTAAGTGTAAGTTTTATTTTATTCATGATATTTCACTAACTACCCACAATTTAACTTAAATAGGACTTTATCAACACACAGACTGTAGAACTAGAAATAAGGGCAATGACTACAGAATCTGAAGAAAAAGCACTTCGCTACAGGCGAGCGCAAAGTGTTTCAAAAGCTGAGGAAATAACAGAACAGGAGAAGAAAGTTAGAAAATTACAATTGGATAAGCCGTAAGTGTCATTCTCATACCATTGTAGGCTTCTATGAAAGATTTGAGTAAGGTCCATCTATGACTTGATAATCTGAACATCCAGATAATTATTATCTTATAATATGAGCCATAATTTTTCTGGATGCTAAGCGAGAGTCATGGTGTTCTTATCAAATTCTTTTGGACAGATAAACCCTATGAATCTTTGTCCACTCAGAAATTGTATAAAAATCTTGTTCCAGTGTTCACACACCGAGAGATTCTCTGTTCTCATGGAGCTCAGAGTTCAACAACTTTACGGGCCTGGTGAACTGGGGCTTCTTGATGCTGTCTATTGGTGGCGTCCGTTTAGGTCTTGAGAATTTCTTGAAGTGAGTATTTTTGTAATATATAGTTATATGGAACTAGAATAGGGTTAATATTAAAAAAAAAACTTAATTATTTTTTAAAGGTTTTCATCAGTATGACCATGTCACCCTCATAGGGACAGTGATTCTGTTTTTTTTTTAATACATTGTTTGGTCTTTGTAAATAAGTTTTCAATTTTCACTGTCCTGGACAAGGGAGCAGCCATGATATAAACATACTTTTTGTACCATAACTAGTTTTTAAATCTTGTTTTTTTTTCTGTTTGTTCAGAATGATAAAACAGGTATGTATAGTTTCATGATTTAGTTTTATAATTCTTTGTGTTATTTTTGCTTATTTAATAACCTAGTCATATCAAAGTACAATGATGATTCAGGTTATGGCTTCTTGTGTTACATTTATCATTTAAATACCTCAAGGAAATGGACTTTGTATCTATTGAGTTTATGTGAGCATTGACCAATGTCCAATGGTAATTATTGTACATAAGACAAGGCTAGCAAGATGTGAAATAAGCTTTCTGACCAAATGAGAAAAAACAAGTATGTACTGTCACAGATTTTAATATTATGGCCCTTTTGGAATGAGTGTGTACATTTTGCTAAAACATGTAACTAGATGATCTTCTAAAATGTATATTTTATTGTAGGCATGCAAGTAAGTATAGCTTTATTGTTATGTTATAAATTCACAATCATGTGTTTCCCAATGTGAAATCTTGGAATGTTGTCTAAAAACTTCTCAATGATGTCTACATGCGCCATGTCTCGGATTGCCAGATCAGCGACTACTTATCAATAAGTATGTAGTATTCATCGATCACTAATATAGAAAGTACTCTGTCTTGCCATCTTGTATTGATGTCCACCAAACAGTCACCTTTGGGTGCCGTAACTGGTCATGGTAATGCCACCAATATTTGTGTTTTTATTCTAATAATCTTAATTTACAGATATGGATTACGCGTTAATCCCTTTGAATGGATCATAGTTTTGACAGGTTACAATGAAGGAGACAGAAGCCAATATCCATCAGTTATTCTGATAATTTGTGAGTATTTCAATTTTATTATTTGATGACTGACCAACACTAAATTATATGAACCTCAAAAATATGTCTGACTTAAATATTTTTATTTTTTCAGTCAGCATTGTTCCTATTGTTGTCAGCCTACTAGTGGAAAAGGGAATAGCTGTTGTAAGTTGGAATAACTCAATCATCTATACCTACAGTCCGGCCGTCGAGAGAGTGCGTTCTTGACACCTGTCAATTTCATAATTGCCGAATGTACTTTTTTATTATTGTCCAAGTGACGGATGTCAAAAATACATTCTTTCGACAGACGGACTGTAGTTTCTGATGTCCTAACCCAGGCATTTAATAATGATAATATTGATGTCTCTTTTTATTTTTAGGATTTAATACCAGAGAAGTTTGGCGTCATATTACAGCTGTCCAACATGTTTTTTATGGTCTTATTGCCTATTGCAGTTCTACATGTTAAGGGCAACGATTTTAGTTTCGGTAATTATTTATATCTTGGAAACTTCACTACTTGATCGGTATTAATATCTAATGCTACACTACAATACCAGCAGCCTCTAATTCAGTAATTTGTAGATACTTGTAAAGAGTTATCAGTAACCATCATGTCTGGGAATATTCACTTTTTTTATAATGCTACCTTGCACAGAATACAAGCAAGCCAAGTTTGCTAACTATGATCCTTTTTTGCAGTTGGAATAACAACAGTCTGTATGCTCTATTTAATTATTTTCTTAAAACTTTGGAGTTATGTACAAACCAATCATTGGTGTCGTCTTGGTTTGAAGAAAAAGTTTTTGGATAATAAACTTAGGAGACAGAGTTTATCAGCACCCAATTGGAGTAAGTGTTACATTTTTATGATAAGTTAGAAATAGTATGAGGCCGGTATCACACTATGTACACAGAGTACAGAATCTATATTATGTTATTATTATCTATGTCATAGATAAATGCTTGCTTTCGATTACGACCGCCATAGGCAGCGGTGCGTGCACCGTTGTGTTGATGTTAAGACGAGATGCGCCAATTCATAGAATAACGCACTTTATAGCACTAATCATAAAGTGTATTATTCAATGTCATCATAAAATCCTCTGCTTTGTGCTCATCTTTGATGAGCGCGGAGGCTTCAGGTGAACTGGCATTGATACCATACGAGATTTAAAAATACCTGTACTGGTATCTCGGGAACCTGGTTATCAACTCCTTATTAAGCTCACGCCATTTCTACAAAGTCAGAAAGATCATTTTTGTGAAATAACCATTAACTGTCATAACGGCCTTATATATTTGACCTGATTGAAAAAAGAATGAGTGATATTAAAGGGAATACAGAGTTTAAAGGTTACTGTTAAATTATTACAGATAAACTAATAACGGCCGAACATGAGCGTAAGTTTAATACAAGTTACTGCGTGCCTTCCTTACATCCTGTTTGTTTTCTTGCTTGTTGAGTTATATTTGTTATGTGTGTGACAACCTTTTTTTAGCTTTGGCAATATGAGCACAGGTATGCTTTGGTCGCAGAATTATAGAAATAGAGGATCTATGTTTTTTTTTTCTGTTTGAGTTCTCCTAGCCTTCTATTAGAGTTTGTAAAGAGTTTATACTTCTTGTAATGTTGCGTTCTATTTTTTTTTTCATAATTATCATACTGTTACGTAACGTTATCGATTTGGACGCTTATGTTTATCGCATCCTTGTATAATCTATATTTGTTTATCTGCTAATCTGAGTGTTGCGTGAAAGGCTTGCGTTAACTAATCGCATTGTAAATAAATGTAGATATTAAATCAACCAATTACTAACGATCCTTTTCCTACAGAGAGTAAAGAAGACCTTATAAATGATACTCCGGCTGCAGCGAGGCTGACGAAGTACCCCGACAATCTGAATCTAAAAGATTTATCCTACTTTATGTTGGCCCCTACCCTTTGTTATGAGTTGAATTACCCCCGTACTGGACGGTTAGTTTTGATTGCATCTGTTTTTTTTTGTTTGTAATTTTTAAGTAAATTTCTTTTTTTTTTGTTGACCCTTTGTTATAAGTTGAATTACCCCCATACTGCACGGTTTGTTTTGATGCATCTATTTTTTTTTTGTAATTTTTAATTACTTACTTATCTTTATTTTTTGTAAATAAACGTGCTATGTGTAGTACAATCGGCAACGAATGGTTGTTAATTATTAGGTAGTAATAAGATTCTATTTAAAAATCATAACAGATTCACCTTACTTTAAATTAGGTACTTACCAACTCTTGACTGATAAATGATATACTTAAAACCATTTTAGATCGAATAATTTTGTAAAAATAACAGTGTCAATCGACTTTTCTTCCTGACCGTACATAAACTATTAAGTGGTATGTGTGAAACAAGGGCAATAAACTCACGTTTCCTTCGAAGAAAACGTGAACGAGTTCACGTGTACTGTAATCGTGATATCTCGGACAATATCAGTGTTTATATCTCGAAATTTTATTAATCACGTGTGCTTTTTGGTTTGCACATGTTAAAATTTGACTGATCGCTGCAAATAATGTGGAATTTCCTATCTTTGAAGTCCAAGTCAAAGTCATGTCTCCGGTATAGGATAAGCTAATTGGCCACAGCTTTTATTCGCCTCGCGAGGGATGTTGTAAAAGACAACATCCCTCGACAAGAAATTATTAAAATGGATTAGGCCGAGATCCTGCGCAATTACACAGATAATGTACAATCTATTACTTATTCAATATTTTGTATATTGTGCGCAGGTAGTTACTATTTTAGGCTCGAATAGTACCAATTCTTTTATTTTCCTTCCTAACGTTTATAATAATTATGTATCAGTAACTAAACTATGCGGTATGCGTTTCAGAATCCGGAAGAGGTTTGTGATCAAAAGAGTGTTGGAGTTGTTCTTCGGTATAAACCTTGCTCTCGCGTTGTTCCAACAATGGATGATACCCACCATCACCAATTCCGTGGAGACTTTCACGAAGATGGATCCCATAAGGATCACAGAAAGATTACTCAAGTTAGCTGTAAGTTGTTCAGAATTAAATCAATCACTTTTCATTTCTCATACTTTGAAAGTATCTACGTTTGAAGTTACCTGAGGCTATAGACAAAATCCCTTTTCTGTAAGCGTTAACGCCAACGGAAAGATCAAATTGTATGGAGTTGACATTAGCTTTAGAGATGTCACGTGACTGCTGCTGTCAACTCCATACAATTGATCTTTCCGTTGGCGTTAACGCTTACAGAACAGACATTTTGTCTAGGCCCCCTGATCAGAGGGATGAAAACAGTACTTTTCGTTTCTGGGAAATGACTTTCTCCGTTGTCAAAAAAAATAAAAACTATACAAGTCATGTGCCAACTTTTTATACAGCCACTCTGTTAAATCGTAATTTAAAAATATTATCAACAATTTTGTAACATGACTCTATAAGTACCTACTTCTATTTTACTTTTCAGTAAATTATTATTTAATTTACATACGTTTGAGCTAAATATTTACCATCGTCAATGATAAAAAATACTGGCTGGTAGAATGCCACAGAAAAAGAAACATAAAAAGCTTGTAAAAAAGGCGGTAATTCCATCTTCACTTCTTCAGTTGTTTTGTCGAGTGCTAATTATTTACAAAAACCGTGCGAACCAGGAGCGGTTCGCAGATATTTGTATAGAATGAGTTTATCAGATTCAGGTATGGTTTTAACGCCTGATTTCATTAGAGAAGAGGCTTTGGAATACTTTTTAAGTACCACCACAATCAAATAAAGTTGATCTTACTTAAAATCTTACGATGTTTTTATGAAATGTCGCGCTGAAAAAAGAGCCTAGTCTTTTTCGGAAAACGTGTTAAGTTCTAACATATTATTTTAAAATTATCTAAGAATGGTTTGTTTTTATTTACTTTCCTCATTATTCGAAATGAAAAGCAGTGTTTATCTCGGGTGAAAGACCTATTTAGGCACTTGAACTATTGGCACCCTCGCTACACTCGTACGCCAAAACATCTCGTGCCTAAATAGGTCCCTTTCATCCCTTATATACCAAACTACTATTAATTGCGGCTTTACTGCGATTCAGGGATTTCGAGAAATAAATACCTTTCAATTTTATTCCACCCTTGTGGCAATTCGCGTATTTTTAAGAAATTTCTCATTCTAATATGCGTCAAAAATACCTCTAGTTTACCTACATTTTTGACAAGTTTTTGGCTTTCGTTGTCGCCGCGATGAGATTTGAATTGGCTTTCTGTTGACAGTTTATTGTATCGTTCATTGTTGT
This sequence comes from Lithophane socia, assembly GCA_947522985.1. NCBI lineage: Eukaryota > Metazoa > Arthropoda > Insecta > Lepidoptera > Noctuidae > Lithophane > Lithophane socia. The sequence goes on along the minus strand of OX383256.1, from coordinate 9,936,356 downwards.
AAGGGTATATTCAGATGTGGAAGTGCAAAGTAGCATGAGGGAATGCAGTAAAGTTCAGTAGAGAGTACGGTAATACGCTTCCATTAGCGCATGCACCCGGGGCCAGCAGTCACCGCGCTACCATCTTTTATGTACCTAGCGTATTAGAGAAGAAGTTGTTGTGTTAGTATCTGCATAATGATCCATCTGGCAACTGATCGCTTCTGGATATAGACCAGTCCGAAACAGAATAGCCTTGGTCGCGAACACTGCACGAGACTCGCTGATAGACATTCTGGCAAGTCGACAAAAGAGAATGACGGATATTAGTTAGAATTTTATCTTTTGGCGCTGTTTAGTAATTACAAGTACAATTACAAGTACTTCACACATCATGATCACTAAACGAATAAATCGCTCACCGTCATAAAATCGTTCCCTGTGACCATCTTGGTCATGAGCTCAGTCGACACATACATATGGGCTCCCTTAGTACTTCAATATTCTCCCAATTTCAATACCTACAACTAAGCCTTATATTTCAGGTGCCAAACCATCTCATATGGCTGTGCTTCTTCTACTTAACCTTCCACTCGTTCCTGAACCTGATGGCTGAGCTGCTGCAGTTCGCAGACCGCAAGTTTTATGCTGATTGGTGGAACGCCAATAATATATCCATATTCTGGAGCACTTGGAACATGCCAGTGCACATGTGGGCCGTCAGACACGTGTACAAACCCATCACCGAAAAAGGATTCAGCAAATTTAACGCCGGAATCGTTGTGTTCGCCATATCTGCGCTGTTTCATGAATATTTGGTGTGTTTTTTAAAATTAATCTTTTAGTACTTATTAGACAAAGGTTATAGAAATATTGTCTAGATTTCGCATCAGTAGGGCTTAGCAGGCATGCTGCTCCCCCTTCTATCTGCTGTCTGCTGTCTTAGATACCGACAACAATAGAGCACGTAAAGCGGAGCAGAGACAGAACGGCAATTGTTGCCTGAAAATATAGCTGTCCTGGGAACTGGCTCATAAAGCTTTTGTGTTTAATTTTGACGTCTTCTTCCACTGGTGGTAAAACCACAGAATATCAGCCTATGTTCAAGAAACTGTATTGTACAGTCGACATTTAAAAAATTTGCCCATCACGTGGGCCAGTTGCTACTCCCACGCAATTTTTTTGACCTCTGTGTAATTGACAATTTTTTTGTCGCCACATTAATTAATGGCAACTCAAAACTGTTACAGGTGAGCGTGCCACTGCAAATGTTCAGAATTTGGGCGTTCTTGGGTATGATGGCCCAACCACCGCTCGCGATCATCTCTCAACACGCCGAGATTAGGCTTGGGCCACGCTGGGGCAACATTATGGTGTGGAGCTCCCTGATCCTTGGCCAGCCACTTGCCATCATGATGTACTACCACGACTACGCCATGCAGCATTTTAAACCAGCACAAGCAGTGCTATAATTCCTTAAATTTACAGGGATTTACAGTCACGAACAAAAGAATTGTGTCATTTTTAAGTAATATGAAACATATTATCTCAAATGATACTATTATAGTTTCTAAGGTATCAAATAAGCTACCTTCAAATCAGGCTAAAATATGTAAATGTGCTATTCTTTTATTTAAATTGAGCCATATTTAGAAGTGGCACAATATTTTTTTCGTTACGTGTACATTTGGGTGGTTCAGGAATTTACAAATATAGTTTGATAAGGATAAATAATAATATTAATTGGTTTAATAAATCAGAATTTACCAAAATATGAAAAAACAAACTTAGCCATTAAGAATATTTTTTATAATAATTATAATAAGCATGAAATGTTTTTATTTAAAAATCATGTGGTGCGTTGTATGTATACCGAATTAAGTTTAAAATGATCAATTTTCTTATTTGTGGTATAGGTGGTCAGCTCATTAGTGTGTAGAACTTGGGGCTAATAAATTAGGCATATTTGTAGGATGACCATGCCAGTTATACCTGCATCTATTCAGTGAATTTATAATAGCATTTGAATGAAGACTGAGTGCGCCTCATCGGTGCGACAAGTTATATTGTGATATGAAGGCCATGTCTCGTAAAATATATCAATTGAATTTCTTGTATTTTGATTCCTAGTTAACGGTTTTTGATATTATTCTAATACTCTGATAGTTTCTTACGTTGACAGTACAATAAAAAAAAGAACCCCTTTTTTGGTACAAGAATTTCGTGTGGTATACCTAAATAAAAGAATTTTGAGAGAATGTTTTACAAATATAATTTATTTCTGTTATTGTACCTACAGCGATACCTGTGCGTAGTTATAAAAATCACATTTATGAAATATAAGCATTTATACGAATTTGTTATGATTGGGTTTAAAAAATACGATATTTAGTATTACTATACCTACATAATATATATTTTAATATTTTCTATTTTTATAAAAATAAAGTAATTTTGTTGTTAAACAGCATTTTCTTTTTAAACGTTAAGAGAACGGTTGAAGAAATTCAAGCGCCGAAACATTTGTTGACACGAATAATTGGCACATTATTCGTGTCTAGACGCTAGTAGTAACAGTTACAAAAATACTGCTGCGGAAAAACCTGATGATTCTTAAAATAGCTAGCATGTGCATCACAAGCACGTGAGTAGTGTTTACACGCTCCCCAAGAAATATAAATATTTTTGACTTGACCTTGATTATATCCGGGCATAGATAATGCTCGGGCAGAGGTACGGTGATTATAATTTATTATAGATAACGAATTAGCTCTGACTGCGACGTGCGTTCACACTTCAACCTTTGACGCGACGTGGGCATGTGCAGAGGCCGATGAACCGTTATCAGATTGCCTTGAACGCCAATACGTAGAATGATCTAAACATGACATATTTTCATGACGGCGCTACTTTGTCTAGCATAGGTAGGAAATACAGCGAAACATACTATTAACGCCAATTTAAGGGGGAGTAGTTTGACAGCAAAAAATCATATTTCACCCGCGCAACCCTTACCTACCCCTCTCATTAAACACGACGAAAACAAAACACAATCAAGAAGGGAAAAAAAAAAAAAAAAAAAACAAAACACAATGCCTTCCCGCCAGCAGAAACTTTTCGTCTGGCGTTTATAGAATTCGAATTTCAATCTTCTGTAGTTTATTTTGCTTATACGATACGCTAAGCTTGAATTCAGAACTATAGATCATGTTCATGTTTTGGAACTAGAAACTCAATGTTGACGTGAAAAAGTTCAAATTTAAATGTTACCAAATTTTATTTAGGACCTTGTACAATTTGTACCTAATGACGTCTTTGTAGAAAACTGTGTTACCAAGTAATAAATATAATGCTATATCGTGGATTTCTCTCTTTGGAGGATCGTGCAAAGTGATACCCAAGTAAAAAATAATATTCGTATAATGAATTTTGCACTGTATTGTGCAACGAATATGGCATGTGTCATGAAAACCTTTCCTGCGCCAAACGCGAACAATCCCCTTCGAAAACATTTGAAACATGTGAAAAAGAGGCCGAGTTCTGTACAAAAGAAATAAATGTAGGATGGTCGGCTTCACCACTAAAAGAATTGACATCTATTCATCTATGTAAATGGGTGCCAAAGTACCAAAGGGACTAATTATAACAAAGGCCCGAGGTACGCGCTCAGTACCGGCGCTGTGTTTTGGGCGCGCGCCCGGCGCGTTTTGGACTCGTCAAACGCAACAAGATTTCCACATTTTGTTGTATGTTTTGAACCGTGTTTCTTTTAAGTTTATTACTAATGCGGAGAAAATGACAAGGAAAAATAGTGAAAAAGGAACTCGCGTCCAAGCGTCAAGGGCACGGTTAGGCTTCATTTACGGAGACGCGAGGAGTCGCGCGTGGCTTTGGGCGGCGCGGCTCGCACTGAATTCAAACATATGGCGTTGTATGAGTGCGTTTACGGAAACGCGATTTTACACGCGTTTGTTTGAAATGGAGCGTTTTTTGCGGCGGAGCCCGCGAATGGCATAGCCGCGTCACACGCGGCGTTTCATCACGGCGGCGCACGTAGCAGCAATGCCCGCGGCATACCTTCTCCCAGTCTTATTTGTAAATCGCACAACGGAGATGCAAGTTGAGAGTGGCAAGTTGCGACATGTGCAGGCCTAACGGCGCCATGGGCGCTCGCTTAGACTGCAGCGCTTGATATAATTCGTTACATAGGAATTCATACAATTTTATTGAGCGCCCGAAACGCAGCGTACAAAATGCGCGTCTCGGGCGCTTGTTATAACTAGTCCCTTAGTAGAAAGTTTAGTATGGTCCCTCTTTGTAACTGTTGAAATTGTAGCTTTGAAAACATGCCAAGTTGCATTATAACTTTAGGCCTCATTTACGGAGACGCGGGGCGTGGCGCGTCGCGTGCAGTGTGGCGTCACGCGGCGCGTCTGACGTTTTTTCTGTTTACGGTGCGGCGGCGCGTGAAGCGGCAGTTATCATCCCACGCGTTAACATAAACATATGGCAATATACGTCTTGATTGTCGCGGTTTTTTTTGGGGTTATAATATATATTTTTGAAATGTGCTAATTAAAACCTTTCATTTGATACCCAACATGGTATGATTAAAAAATATTTTTTGTTGTTCATGATATGTCACCTAGAGGGCGCCATTTTCAATTTAATGTGTCTTCATATAGCCAATGACCAGCGGATGATCAAGAAGCTTCCAACGATACCTCATTTGTCAAATTGTGATGAGTCTTTTAGAAGATAATATGTGGGAACAGACATAGATAAATACATAGAAACCGGTCAAAATTATAACCCTCCTTTTTGCTTCGCCGTAGTCAGGTAAAAACTAAAACCCAACTACGACAAAAAGACAACTAAAGAGATAAGGACATCACGGACAGACAAATTAAAAATCCGGAGTCATACGGAATCTGTTCGAGTTCGTTCGTTATACCAATAACCGAAGAATAAAGGTATTATTCTAAACAAGTTTTATTTAGGGGCGGTCAGTCGCTCCAATTGTTCGTCTAAGGGTCACCTTACAAGAAGTTTGTCAAAAAAAGTGGGAGTAAACGAATTTGGATCCTGAGTATATCGCAATAAGATTTAATCTCCAGTGCGAACTTTCAAATGAACGTGGAATGGGCTCGTTGGCTATGTTGTAAATTTTCTCCGCAAGAAAATTCACCGCAATACAGAGCAATGGCGCTAGTTTTACCTACTTCTTTCTATACTCCTTGCTACTATACCAGTCAAAAATCTGTCAAATAAAATGTATGTCATCTTGAGTTTTCAAATATCAACATTGAATTTTATATGTTTATTTAGACTCGGTATTTATTTATTTATCAATCAATAACACTTGTAATATTCGTTTTGGAAGTGGTTTTAGTGTTTTTTTCATGTTTTCTATGTCTCAGTTTCTTTTGTGGAATGTGATAAATTACGAAAATATTATTTACGAAAATAAATAATATCTCAGCGCAGCTAAAAATTTGAGCGTAGTCCTCTCGTCTCAACAGAGCGACGCCGACTGATTTGTGAAACAAAAATATGCTTGAAGTTCCCGTAATGTGCGACGGAAGATGGCTTCTTCCACGAACTAAGAACGTCGTAAGTCCTACAAGCTTTGATTCGTAATAAAACCAAAAATAAAAGGAATAAAAAAAAAAACCTACACAATTTTTTTTGCCTTATTTTAATACATATAATCATCTAATTTTTATCATAATAGGCATTAGCATTTTAAGTACAAATCGAAAATACGTGAAAATTAGAGGTAACTTCGTGATATTTTTTTATCGAGAAAATTTTAATATTTTGTGTTTCTGTTCCACAAAAAGTTTGGAAATATCATGTAGTTACTCATACTATTTTTATTTTACACCTAAGTCTTATCAATTTCATGAAAAATCAAATTGAAGACAGGCAATTTTGCTTACTACCCGCCCTTAACTTACTGGTAAATCGAATTTACTTTTATAACTCCTCGTGGTAGGTAATTCTGTGTTTTCGGTTTATTATTCTGATGGAGTATGCCGAATCATCAGTAAACACAAAAATAACACGAGCAGAGCCACCTGTTTTGTTGAGCTTGAACTAGAACCAAGCGCCATCGCTACATGTAAAATGGCGTAGCAACCGCCCTCGTGTTGGCCGCTTTTTCTTGAATAGCTGTAAAAGAGCTCTCTGTAATACATTGACTTTTTATTTCATAGGTAGGTGTCACTGTAGTCGCAAGTTTGGCTTGTAAAGATTCAGATTAAAAAAATGTTGTTGACTGGCGGCGTTTCAAGAAACTCGAGTATCCAAGAGAAGATGATAATTTTTGCATGTAAATGACTAAGTATCAATTTAGTGAAACAAGTTATGTAGGCATAATGTTAACCAGAGGCCACGATTGTTTAAAAAGAATCAGGTACTTACTTACTTTACTTACTTATTTATCTTTTTGTATGCGCGTGTTTCTATGACATATAAAACTACTTTTCCACCAATTTTCCTTTCTTTCTTTTCTGTTTTGGGTAGGTATCGCTGCAGTCGAGTAAAACTTAGAAGACGATTAGGTAGGTACACACAGCTCCACATCAAGCTATATTATACATTTCCAGTTTATGCTGATCTCGCATTGTATAGGATTTCCGTACAATGCGAGGTCAGCTTTTAATGGTAGGTAATGGATATGTATAGCTTGATGTGTAACCGTGTGTACCTACCTACTTGTATTGTTAAGATGGTAGTTTTTTTACGCGATTGTTAGCGTAGAGACTTGTAAAGCACAGCAGGTGCGAACCGCGGGAGCCGTCATTGTTTTGCTCGATCAAATAAGTGTGAAGAAAATGTAAATCATCTGGACCTTAATTGCGTCACTAAAAATCTGAATAATTTGGAAGGATATTGTGCTTATCGATTGCTTCGTTCGAACAATTTGTCTGCTCAACAACATCAATAACGCAATTAATGTGGTTGAACTGTTAAAATGAAACAGATTGTGATTGGACGGTGTGTTACGTAATTATGGCGCTGTTCTGTTCTGTTACAGCCTGTTCTTTCAGATAGACGATCGGATCATCGAAGTTTATCTCAAAAGTATTTATCAAACTTTACTTAATTGTTCGAGTGGAAGATCTAATTAACATCTGAATGAATTCAATTGGATGTTAAGTGATGATCAGATGGTCCGATGACCTGGTAAAACTCGCGAGACGACTTGAACAGATTTCAGCAAGCTTTTCCACATTTCTTTTTACAAATCCGAATTTAGGACGTTTGTAGTTTAGTGGAAAGCGGATCGTCGTCCTATTGAGCCGGCGAGGGCGCGGAATCAATTGATGAAGAGGCTTTGATAGCAGACACGAACGTGTCCCGCCTCTGGGAGCCATCCTCTTACGGGGACCGCGTCTTGCGCCAACCATTCTTATCACAGTTCCTGTTGCACGATGATAACAATGCTAGGTGGTACTTATAATTTTAAAGCGGTACCTGTAGGTAGGTACTTGAATTATGATTTGATCAATTGATTTTTGGTCTATTGGCGTAGACACAATTAAAGTTCCTACCAAAGTATGAAAGCAAGTACTTATATGTAGGTAAGTATGTATTTATCAACTTTGTCAATTTTTACCAAATCGATAACTAGGTAAATTTTCTCTGCCCACTGAGTAGGTACCTACCTACCTATGTTTAGTAAATAACGTACGTAGTACCTATTTAATAAACGTGTTGATAAAAGTACATACCTACCTATGTCGGAACAGCACCTACTTACCTACTGAAATCTTAATCATTTCAAAAATTTCCGAAGCAGTTACCTATCCCGCCCTAGTAGGTACGTAGGTACAAAGACCGCACCTACCTACAAGAGATGCAGTACTTAGGATATTATTGTAGCTACCTATTTGTAAGTAGGCTAATAATTGCTATGTAATGCCAGCTCTATATATGTATTGGAGCATTGCACATATAGTTAAGGTATGTAATAGCAAAGCGTCTACCAACTATCCTATAGCATGTATGTAGGTAGGATAGGTACATAATGCATGCTGAAATTCAGGCCTGCACTACAACAGTACTTACCTGAAACTATTCAGCAATAAGTAAACTTATTCACTCTACATTATAATGAAATTAGAAAAATATTGGAGGTCGTTGGATTTGTAGGTCCTGGGACTTCTACTAAGAATAGGTACCCCCTTTGGGTACCTACCCCGAACAGTCAATGTGATAATATCCAAAATACCATTGTACAAAATTCAGCGGAATCATGTAGCAGCTGTTTCCACATTGTTTGATTTGATGAAATAATTGATGTACGCAGTTTCAAAGTGGGCAATTAACAAAGCTAGGCCAAACAGAAGTGGGATACGTGTTAGCTTCGGGTTAATCATGTAATAACATTTGCGGGAGAGGCGGGCGGGTTGCGGGAGCGACTAACAATGTTGACCGTGCAGAGCAAACAGCGGCGGCAGCGTCAGCTCACGGGCCGCCGCATCTGCTCCGCACTGCCGGCTGCCATCGCCGCAACCCTATCGCTTTTAGTATTATAGGTAATACTAGCGACTCGCCCCAGCTTCGGACGGTTTTTACGGCTTGACAAAACAATGAGATTTCTTTTTATATGTAGGTTTTAATACAAATGTATTTATACACAAAATCCTTCCAGAATCAATTTTCTGCGTATTGGTAAAAAGCGCATCAAAATTCGTTGCGGAGTTTAGAAGAACAACGCGGTCACACAGACAGACACAGATTATCTAAATCTGTAGCAATCGACCGAAAATTTAGGTTTTTTAACCGACTTTTAAAAGCCGGAGGTTATCTCACAATAAGTTAGTAAGCTAGTCGGAAAAATTATATTCGGCATCAAAATGTAGTTTTTTTTTACTGAAAACAAAATAACCGAAAATTATTGTTTTAGATTTCATAAACGCAGCCATACATGTATTTTTATAGGAATCTGCGTAGGCGCAGTGCAACAACTCGAATCTCATAAAGCGAGGTTCATGGTTGAATTGTACCTACTCATGTAAAATATGTTTAGAATTCTAATTCGTCGTGTCGATAGTTGAATTTGTACAGCTTATATTTACTTTGCATCCCAATTCGCCGTCACTCCTATATTTGTAAATGACTTGCATCACAGATTAATTCAATACTTATTTACAACTTAAGTTACCGTCTCCATACCAAAGAATCGCAACAAAATCCCCGTACCTAAGCATTTAACCTTGTAATTTAAATACAAATCATAACCCATTGTCTTGTAATAACAAGCCCATCGTTTCAATTATTAAGGGATAATAAGGAAGGGTTGGATGTTTAGAGTGGCAGGTCACGCTTACCCAGTGATTACGTACATGTAATTCGCGATTATGCTCGATTCGACCTCACCCCTAGTCTCGCGGTCTGCCACGCGTGAAATCACTTTGTTCTACAGTTAGCCTCCTCGCTGCCCTGCTTTGCTTCGTATTAATTAATTGGATATGATAATGCATATAAAACAAGAAGACATCTTAATCAGTTTTCGTTTTAGATGTTATTCTTGATACTGAAAAGTGCGTTTTAAAAGGTTATTATTATTATTTTGTAAGGTAAGACATACTAGCAGCTAATTAGCTGATGCGTCGGTTTTAAATAGCTTGGAGATATTTAATCTGTCCTGTACCTTACCTTAACTTTTTCAAAATATTTATAAAAATTGAACCGGTACATTTTTTTATCAAAATTAAATTATAGGTACTTGATAAACTTATCAATACCAAAAAAATAGTAAGTTATGGCGAAGCACGGTAGCCGAAGTGTAGCACATTCACCGTAGCACCGCTACGTAAAAATATACGGTGTACCGTGTAGCACAGGTGCTACGAAATTTTCGTAACGATGCGAAGGACCAATTTTTTCGTCGAAATTATATTAACCAGATATCAAGATTCACGTATTAAGTACCTATTTATGTATATCACAGCATCCTTTTTCTAACGTATTGAAAGCATATATACAGTACGCAAATAAACATATTAAACCTAAATAACACGTACGTGGTATCCATCCAGTTCGCTACTATACCGAACCTACTCAAGTACACGTATATTTCGTAATGTATGTCATGTTATTATTATATTATGTTATGATATTATCCTAGTATTAGCGAACTTATGTCAGTGAAAATAAAGGCTGTATGTGTATGCGCGCGTCGCGCAACGTCATTGGGTCGGAGGGCGGAGTTTCGAGCCGCCCTGTGCCGCGGCGGCAGTCCGCTCCAGGCCGGCGTGCGCCCCGCACGGCCCCATGGTGGAACACGCGCTCGTCGACTGCTCCCAGGCGAGCGCCATGCAGACCCTGCCCCCGCAGCCGCACCGCGATGGTGACGAGGACCAGCTCGCCGACGAATACGTGCAGAACTTTGAACTCGACCATCTCGAGGATCACAATATTGTGAAACGCGAACCCCTGCGTACCGGTTGGCAAGAGATGGTAGAACCTCCGCCTGCATGTGCCCGTGCGTGCCGTCCGTGGCCTGACGCGGGTCCGTACCCTCAGCCTCACGTAGCTATCGCTGTAGACCCCAGTACGCCCCCAGAGACCCCGCCAGCCCCTGTCGGACGAAGTCCTTGTCGTGCGGCATTGGTCGACGATGTTCTCTGGCTACCACACATGCGAGAGCCGCTCGACATGCGTACAGTTCCTTGCGGCAGTTTTGAAGAATGGGATCGACGCGAGTGGCGCGAGCAGGATCACCACATGCAACAGGTCGGGCTGCGCCCTGCCAGCTCCTGCTCAGCGATGTCCCCTCGAACCGGACCACATCCATCCTATCAGCCTTCCTCCTGTGGGGATGATCTTATCGGTGATGATTTGCTTATGACATTAAGCGTAAGAGAACTCAACAAACGGCTCCATGGTTTTCCCCGAGAAGACGTGACACGACTCAAGCAGAAACGACGCACACTAAAAAACCGCGGCTACGCGCAAAACTGTCGCAGTAAACGATTGCAACAAAGACAAGAACTGGAGCTGACGAACCGGTCGCTGCAGGACGAGCTGCACGTGCTGCAGCTGCAGGTGGCGCGCGTGACGCACGAGCGCGACGTGCTGAAGCAGCGGCTGGCGATGGCGGCGCGCGAGCATGCCGTGCCGCACGCGCCGCCCACGCCGCACTCCTCCCCCGAGTTCTTCTCGGAGCTGTGACGGCAGGGCGCGGCGCCGCGGCCCGGCGCCTCCGCCGCCGCCTCGTCCTGCGCCTGGCAGCGCTACTGAGCCGCCGCCGCCGGTCCCCAGACCGCGCGTGGTGCACTCACAGGGCCGACACTAGTGCTTTTGTTAAGTTTGAAATGTAATTATCATCAGTTCCAGTTCTATAGTTTCTTTTTATTAAGGTGGAACAATGTAGCCGTCGATCCCTCGTCAGGAGCGGCTTACAAGCACCGTGTTAAATATTATGGTTGTGTCGTAAGATATGCATAGCTTCGTTAATCTATATGTATTATTAAAATTAAAATGTATGCATAAGTGAAATGAGTCATGAAAACTGATTAATCGAATAATTGTAAATAGATACATAAATGACGAATATTAACTATAGGAGGATTTGTGTTTTCCTAATAAAATATTTCTGAAAATATTCTTTTATTTATCTATTAACATAATTTAACTAATCGAAACATCATACAAGATTGAAACATCATTGTACATAACCGTAAATATTGTCCAGTCAAAGGAGCATACAATGTTGGCGCTTACTCAATCATATAAAATATACCTAATATTAATTTAATTTGTAATATAATGACTTTATACACATAAAAGTGACTATTTTCTCAGTTAAAACTACTTAGAACACATAAAGTTCGTATCAAATAATGTTTAAATAACTCTAAATGTCGTTGACACAAGTTTTGATGTGCTATGCAGGTACCTAATTTTCTGATATCTAAAGGAATTTAAAGACCTAAAGCTCTGGTCCTAAGAGTCGCTGAAAACAATGTAAAAATCCTTTTTATTAGCTAGAGCTAAACATTTGAAAATTATTTTGAAACTAAATCCCACTTGAGTTTTAGTAACTTTGTTTTGGTAACTTCAAATAGGTACTATTAACGTTAGTCACGATACCTAATAAATAATTAATGGATTGAGACCCTAATAATGATATTATTATTTGGGTACAGGTGTATACTCAATCTACTGGATTAAAGTAGGAAGTAATATTGGCTACGAATATACGATATTAATATTACTATATTTTCTGAAGTTTTATTTTCTATTGAAAAATTTACAACATGACCTAAAACGTTTAACTAACCCACTAGGTATCACACAGGAAAAATCTTCGCAAGATTGTTGTAGTACTTATTTACTGTTGGTTTAGTTGATTTATAAAAAATAACATTCAAGTGCACGGGTAAAATAATATCTACCTATCAGATAATATAGGCAGCGAAAGGTTAGCAAAATGTTGTGTTGTGTTGGTAAGTAAAAGTTACCTTCTGCTTAACAAAATGAACATTAACACAATACAAACCTTCTACTTACCAAAATGAACATGAACACAACACAAACTTTTGCTAACTTTTCGCTGCCTATATTATCTGGATAGGTATTATTTTACCCGTGCACTCGAACCTTTTGATAACTTATTATTTAGGCTTATTAGGAATTTTGATAAACTGATTTTTCAAACATTGTTAGTATAACAATCTTGTTGGTCTTCATCTTGAATCAAGTTAGTTACCTACAGTGAGTTTTAGTTGATTGTTGCTTCTGAAAGGACCATTAATTGATTTGCGGGCGTGACTTTGCGGAAATCCATTATAAAATACAATAGAAGTTTTTTCTGAAAGGACCGTTAAATCATAATTTGGTGTCTTTACTAAATCAAAAGATAAATAGGAAAACTATTGTACGCACTTTGTTAAAATCCCCATGTTACCTAATTGGAAGCAAAGAAACAATTTGTGTCGAATCGTAAGTAAGGTCCAATGACTCTTGAATGTGGCAATTGTGCAACATTAGGTAAAGTTTGCGACGACATCCATCGCGAACATCGATTGCTCAAGAGTTGCAGGAAATTGAGGTCGATACTGGTAGGTAAGTATGCATTGTTTATGTTAAAATATAATGCATATTGTATTATGTACCGACACAAAATTATTTATTTATTATCTCAGACAGTTTGCCACGCTCATCAAATAATTTTAAAAAGGACAATTACAATTTATAATTTGATCGATAAATAAGTAGGTATACAACATTATGAATATTTCCAAATTTGCCTGACATTCGAAAGCAGCACTTAGATGGATATACGTGCTGATCCATATGATGATAATGAACCAGAGACTTGATTGAAGCACACGTAGGTAGGTACTTAGTTTTGTTTGCGGGTAGGAGGCTCCGAAATTATTTTTGAACAAAATTAGCGGTTTTAATCTGGATCATAGTCCAGATTAAAACGATTATAATCGGAAATGTTAAAATACACATAATCTTGCATCTTTTGTCCATAGATCGGGGGTAGGCAGAAAGTACAGAACGGCATGTGCTACGATCCTTGAAAACTTCTTTTGCTTCGGTTACGTTCATTTATAAAACGGGTCGGAAATGTTTGTTACACCAAATAAGTAATAACCTAGTTTTCCCACAAAATATATAATGATAATCTTTTAAGTGTTTTCCTGTAGTTTTCTTTAATCGTGGGTCTATTTTTCCACGTGCCGTGTGAAAGTAAACAACGCATGTTATGTAAAGTAGATAGATAGGACATCTGTTATCAATACGTTTTAACCATTTAAAGTTACTGTTATCGTTATTTTATTGACGACAATGAGTCATACTCTTACGTTAATCAATGTTGATCATACCGTAAACAAGAGACATTGTTGCAGTTTCCTGTCTAACTCGTGCGTGTTATTAATTCTGGAATATTTTTGACTGATCGACTACTGAGCATGCCTGGGTTCGATTCACAGGTTGGGCAAAGTTAATGAGTTTTTTTATTAGGAATTTCGCCGCATCTCGGAATACGGAAGCGCACAGTGGTGTGATCCCTGCGTGCCTGAGAATCAGAGATGACATGTAACAATGTACTTTTTACTTTTATTTAGGTAGGTAGAGTCGACCGCACTTCCGTGGTAACACTTTTACCTTGTTGTGATCTAGCGTAGTATGGAGTTTCAATAGAATGAGAGGCCAGCTCAGCTTGCTTTGTTAGCAGCTTGTTTTGTTACCAGACCTTATCACCACATGGCATTCTCTATCAGTTAACCTTACATCTATTGTCAACTGACAACGACCACGCTTGGCAGAATGATGGGTGACCGCAACTTGTTCTTAGCATGCCATCTTATCATGACGCTATAGTTGCCAATCACAAGTTTACAACATTTGCAGTCTGCAGGTGCAGACTGGGTTTTTCCACCTTTGTTTGCCTACTCTAGTTAAGAAAATAGAATAGATACAGAGTCGCTGTAGTAAGGAAAGTGTGTTTTAAAACCAAGCATTGCTCTTCCCGACTCATAGTACCTAAGTACCAGGTACTTACTGACTAGTAAGTTTAGCATCATATATATTTATGATGCGATGATGAGCCGAAATTGTTTCCAATTCTAACTGAATAATCAGATAGTATCTAAAAGTGATAAGAATTTCATCACCACTGCTCTCAAAACGGTGAAGTTAAACATCGTGACGACACCGGCGTGTCCTACAACTAAAAATTCGAAATCATGTGACGTATAACGCGTGTTAGATTACAGCCCATTAGATCAGAAGATAGGATGCCTGTATCCCAGCAGTGGGAACATTATAGGCTGATTAAGTTATACCTAACAGTGAGGTCGAAGTACCAAGCGACTCAAAGGACCAATTTTAGAGTCAAGTTTAAATCAGTTACGAGAATTAGATCAAGACAAAACTGTCTGTGAGAGTTCCGGCGCTTGTTTTACACGATAACAACTTAGTTGCAAGTACTTACGGACCAACTTATTACTTAGGTACTTATTGTACAATACCGTCACACGGTGATGTTAGTAACCTGACACTGAAGTGTTATTAGAAATGAAGGCGTCGTATTCTTTGATAACGAAGCGAAATACCAATAACTGAGACGGATATTATGTCCGTTTATTTGTACGAATGAACAAATATTAGGTATTGTTAATTAAATAGAGTTGGATTTAAGCCGCGAAGCCGTTTGAAATAAAATACTTCATTGGGCCTTGTTATTATGCTGGGGACACACCAACGCCGTTAATTATCGCGATGATGGACGTTAATCGTGTCAAACTTATCACGATACATGTATTTTGACAACGGTATTCACATTGCCGATTGACGTTGGTTGGGCGATAACTCGGGTGGTGGTATTTTTTGGAGGATCAAAGAGATTTACCGCGGGAATTATTGCGTTGAAGCAGCCCCACTGTTTATAATTGTGCACCGTGAGCGCGACGGGACCGCACGAGTTTTTTTAGCGGAGCCGATTATTGAGTGGACTAATGAGAAAGTCATTGAGTTTCTTGAATTTCTGCAAACAGAACCATGTTTGTGGGATACGAAACACTAAAGCTACAAGAATCGTGCATCGCAAAATAATGCTTCGAGGTGAATAAATGATGTCAGACATATTATCATTGAATACAGTAATAATTCATTAAATACAATGTGAAAGCGTCAACGTCCATCTTGAAACTCCAGGACTAATGACCGCGTTGTTTATCATGATGATACAAGCAAAGGCATTGACGGTGACCATTGGTGATTGGTGTAGCCCCAGCATTAGTGTGTTATCAAGATGGTTTGTGGTGACATTTACCGCGATGTACCTAGGACTAAGTTTTAATTGTAGTATCCGGCAATTTCAAAGTAAATATGACCCAAGCACTATTTAACATACTGAAATAAAAATAAAGTATGCCTGCGGGCAGTGTGAGCACCCTATCTATGACCTATCCGTATAACTTATGTAGCGTTTCTAAACTCCGAAGCTGCGCTAGCGACACTATCGATATCCTTACTAATATTATAAACTCGAAAGTTATTCTGTCTGTCTGTCTGTTACCTTTTCACGCTTAAACCACTGAACGGATTTCGATAGGAGATAGATGGCATCCCGGGGGAGGACATAGGCTACTTTTTATCCAAATACCACGCGGGCGAAGCCGCGGGCGGAAGTTAGTTAGTAATAGATAGAAGTATTGGTAACTCAGTTAACTCATTATATACTCAGATAGGAATCTAACATTAGATAAATCAAATTCAAGTCATAATAAGGCACTGAAACAAAGGATAACTGTGCTTTTTGTCACCGATTCACCCTCAGATGCAAGTTATTATATTTGCAGTAACTTTGTATGGTTTACAACAAGTTAGTAATTTCAAGAAAATCATCAGTTTCCCAGAGAGAAATAGGTAGGTTCGTAGAGAATTAGGTAGGTACATTAATTCGCCAGAAACTGTTTTTTTTTTGCATCCTTTCACGATAAGTTAATATTGTTATCTTTATCATCTAGAATCTTATGCATCGTCTTAACAGCCTCGATCGTAAGATTCATTTCTCACACTCAGGGTGCCGGCTCCGCCAGGCTGCGGCGGTGTGGTAATACTTCGTAGCTATATGTGTAGAGAGATAGGGTCGTAATAAAACATAATAAATTAAAACAAATAAATTAATAAATTTATTCAAAAAAAAAAAATTGGTAAAATACAGTATAAAGCTTAGAAATAATGTAGGATAAACCTGTATCACAGGCGGCATTAGTTCTTATGATTATTATTAGGACAACTGATTTCTTAACAATATTTAACATACGTTTTAAGAATAATGAGATAGCTAGTTAATTTATTATGTTATAATTTACTTAAACACTAATAATTAACATACTACAAAGTAGTGTGTGTGTGGTGCTTAGTTTTTTTCTACCCCCTTGGTGTCCCAAGGGCGTAGAAACCACTACCTATCATAACTTCTCCTTTCTTCGTTCAGTACTACACACGGCCTTTTTGAAGGAATGAACACCAATGAAGTCCGTGTATAGCCCTTTTTGGACGATGGTCCCGCCTAGCGTTTCCTCTAACGTCTTATTGGTATCTACGAGTATCTTGTGATAACCCTTTCATTCATCCTCGACATAACCAAACCATAAAGAATAAGCCGATAAAGAATCTAGGCAATAGTAACGCACTCTATAAATAATCAATTGTAGGTACTTACTGTACTTGCACTCTATAAATAATCAATTGTAGGTACTTACTGTACTTACTCAATAATCACATTTTATAATCCAATATAATATGGAATTAATCATACTTAGCTCAGACATTAATCCATTATTTTAGTTGTACATTTATCAAGAGACGACGTCTGAAGTCAACATAGCCTGTCCATATCTCGTAGCAGAGCTACGGGGCCTACGGGCTACGAGACGCGGCGTAGAGGGACGTGGGGCGTGCCCCGGAGCGCCACGCCCCACCAGAGCGAGACAACCTGCGCGCCGCCTACCAGGCACGGGCTCAACAACGATGCATTTTCATCTTTTCAACATCCCAGATTTACCTACTTCTTAGGAATAAGGCTCAGATTTGAATGGGAAGTTATTATGTGAGTGAAAACGTTGGTGTATCTACCGACTTTTAGTGGTATGTTCTGAGGGTACAGCCACCTCCGCTCTCGTACCATCGGCCGCTTATTACGGACTATAGCGGTACGTAAGTAGAGGCTGTCATGCAAATGGAGGCCTGTTAATGAAGTCGAGGAGAATTATGGGCATTGTTACTGCGGCCCCGGCCATTGTAATGGCCCATTTGGTAGGCGTACATCATAATAATATATGGGACAATTATTTCTACGATGCCATTGGACTGCATTTCTGACCAAGGCTTTTTGGTGAATGCTATTTATTTGGCCTGCCGTTCATAAATACCATATACTTATAGTTTATAACATGGTTTATAATATTTTATGTTCCACGTGCTGACGTGGAACATAAAATATTATCTAGTAAATTCACTGACTTATATTTTAGGGAATACTTACCTACTCGCACTTAGTAGTTAGGCATATTTGCGTTTTTGTAGCGAATTACAATTAACTACGCCTCTTTACATTTTTCTTTTCAACAACAAGGGTAAGTAACTTATCTTTAGTTTATCATCTGAACTAATTAGTTTTGGATTTTCCCAAAATCAAGTACTTAAGCCAAGTAGAAATGTCAAAGTTTGCCACTTTGACATTTCTACTTGGCTTAAGTACGCTATTTTAAGTACAAAATCTACTGATAAACGCATAATATGTAAATCCAATCCCAAGGACAGTAGGCTCGTTCCAGCGTTACACGCAGCATGTTGTCTAATGAGGAGTTGATTATGTTTGAATCCTAATTTAAACAACATTATACCTACCTAATAATACAAAAATAAATATAAAAAAACAGTAATTCCATAAATGATAAATGAAGATATTTATTATATCCATGGTAAATGATGATATAATTTATTTCTGTACTTAAGTTTGTACAAACACTTTTACACGTCTTTGGCTTTGCCGTAGGCGGTTATAAACTAGAAGAGGGAAGTGCTTCCTACCTGACTACTCTGAGGAGAAACACCGAATCAAAGACAAATTCTGATGATGTTTTGAACCCACTGTTTTGTCTCTGGAGCGGGTGCGATGTCCGGGCGCCGAGCGCTCGTAGTGATGAGCCAGCATCCTCGGCGAGCGACGCGGCACATTTTTCTAGTGGCAAGGTCGGCTGCTAGCGGTGACGTCACCATTCCATACTTTCCGTTTTTAAACCAAACTAAAATATCACCATTTTGGGAAAGGTTTTCATGTAAAGTTTTGGATTGCTCATAGTTGTATGAGATACTTAAAAAAAATTAAATGCAGCCTTGCACCTACAGTTCCATAATCATCGATTTAAGTATTTCGAGATTCTCCAAAATATCACGTCATGTCTGACTGGTCAGAGATGATGTGGTATTTTGGAAAGTCTTCTATGACCCATTCCTTGACTTGCAAGTTGTGTTTGTAGGGGATATAGAAAACTCTTCCGCTAGTCTTCCGTACTACTAGTCTACTCTTCCGTAGTTAGAAGACTGATTCATTTTCATTGTACACAATTAGAATTTTAATATTCCAGAGTATTCTGTGTTAATAACAGCAGGTGTTCTATCTTCACTACAAAGAACATAAACCTGAATTCTACCCTGGACAACCTTGATAGTCGGACAGCATCGTGAAGGGAAAGAAAGACAGAATAGCCAATAAGGGTAGCTTATAGCTTACTTATATCTAGTTTAGATACCTAGTTGACTTTTTCGGACGAAATAAAGATAATTTCCAAATAATTTAACATATAATTTAATTATTTCTCAATGCTTTCAATGTTCACAAGTTTATATATTTCCAAGAAGACACCTGTAGGAGAATACTACAGGGATTGTATATGAAACCGCTGATGGAGTGTACGAGTAAGCGGTAGTATGGGGGAAAGAGGAACGCTTACGCGGAGCTGAGCCAGCACTCTGGGCAGGGTCGCCCGCGGTCGATACTCCCGCACTAGGTCGACCGGCTCCTACTGATGCCTGCTGTTCAGTAAAGATGATATTCTTTGTACTGTTAAGATATTATTCTTTGATCTCATAGTTTCGCAGTTGTTGCTGTTAAAAATGTAAAAGTTATCGATAGAAATACAATTAAAATATAATTAAGAAATCATTGAATATGGCAATTTACTTTGCTAAGCATAAATTACAAACGTGTTAACTTTTCCTATAGTAGTACTTACTAATTCCCTTAGCATCTATCCATCCATTAATTATTGGAACATGGACCATACATGCCATGGAGTTTAAAAATACTTACATAAAAAAAAACAACAAAAGAGGTTCCCAATGCAAAGTTTCGAGTGTTTTTATAAATTCCAATGTAAAATTATTTTCATATCTTAAGTATTCATACTAACTACATAAAATATGAAATGTTATGTAAGATAGGGTGGAATTTGTAATTTTTTACACAAAAAAATTATAATACATAATTTCGAGTCTTCATCTCTGGCCGCTATTACTGAAAAAAAAAAAGAAAAAATATCTAATGGAGTTATTTAATTATTTTCACCACAAATGGACAGGGTTTTTTAGTAAAATTGAAAACGTACTTCTAATTTAACCTCTTTTGGCTTTTATAAACTTAAAAAGTTACTAGTATTTAAATTTCATCTCTGGCCGCTATCACTGAAAAAAATAAACAAAAACCATTTGTGAAAAGAAAAAAGTAAAAAAGAAACAATATCTAATGGCGTTATTAAATTATTTTCACCACAAATGGACAGGGCTTTTTTAGTTAAATTGAAAACGTACTTCTAAATTTACCTCTTTTGGTTTTTATAAACTTAAAAAAATTCTAGTATTTTGCTAAATGAAAATTAAATGACACTAATTAGCCGGCTTGCCAAGGAAGGCTTATGGTTTTTATATAAGTTTTCTTCATGAACAATTATTCGGTTTTCAGGAGTTGGAGGAAGAAAGAAGGAAAATGGAGGTGATGGCAGTTGAGAAGACAGGTTGGTTGGTGCTGAACGTGACCTGTGAGCCACACCCCGGCTCTCGTTACCAGCAGAGGTATGAAATACGACGTGATTTTTAATTTAATATCGGTTTACTTACATTTTTTTTTAAAAAGCTTAGCCGCGTCTTAGACATTAAACTTATGCTAGAAATAAAGTAAAGGAATAATGTAGGTACCTTCGTGACAATTACGGCGTACATAGAGCAATAATGTACGTAGTATGATACATATTATAATCAATGCTCTATGCCATGATAGCATTGATTACAATATCTTGCTGCCTTGCAATTTAATATACTAAACTAAACTAAAACAGACTAAAGTAAACAAGAAGGGTAACAACACGCACAATGATCCACCTTAAGGACTAAGTGAGGAAACCAAACCCATTATCATAGATACATAGACGGGTAACAAACAAAAAGTTCATAAACAACTTGGCAAGGATAGCGTGATTTTCTTTCTGAATCCGTAGCTTGTCGCTGAATATATGTATCTAAGTAAGATGTGTTTACAGTATTATTGTATTCGTTGCTCATTCGTATAACTGGAGACTGTAAACATCGATTCGTTTTTACAAAGGGTGTACCCCTTTTAATTTTTAATTAACCTTTTTATTTTTTTCGGCCCTTGGGAATATTTTTGTCACTGCTAAGGAAACACTTTACAAAAGGCCACTGCTCTATATTAATTTATGGAGGAAGCATAAATCTAGCAGACCTCTGCGATCACGAAGTGTTTTTTTTAAACGCTCCATGTAAGGCTTTCTATGGTAATTAATAAAAGCCTCTTGTAGAGAAAGCAAGATGTCTAGTGAAAGCTCGCTGAATGCTTTCCACACGTTGCAAGTGCACTGCATAAAAAAGCCAGGGGTACATACACTGCTTGCATACTCAAGATGACTACGCACTAAGGCATGTAGAGTAACACCTTAGTCCTCTGGTGTTTAAACTCTCCGGAATTACGCTTCAAAAATCCTAGCATTTCGGTTTAAAGAATTTACTGTCATAAAAGAACACAAATTAGTTAACATAAGTTCTATGAGATGTACATAAATCATGCAATTAATGAAAACAGAATATTTAAAACTAGGCTTCTAAAGATTTTAAATTCAATCAAAAGGTTATATTTATCACAAGCTGCGGCCCGCAGTTTTACCCGCATAAGTCTCAATCTCGTGGGAATATCGGGATAAAAATTATCTTATGTCCTAACCCAACACCCTAATTGCGTAATACACAATTAATCAGAATTGGAATCGGTTTGTCACAAATGTCTAATCCTATTTGCTTCATAAATTCGAAAAAAAAAACTGCTCAACAACGTAAATAAAGCAATGAATGTTGTTGAACTGTCAAAGTTAAACAAATTAGTCATAATCGGTTTCGAAAATATGTATTACAATCTACCCATGTGCCAAATATCACCTAAATCCATTTAGCCGTTTTAGCGTGTAATTGTAACAAACAAACATACGTTTTGTATGTTTGTTTGTTACGCTTAAAATATTTTCTTCAGTACATATTGTTTTCTACCCGACTACGGCAAAGCCAAGGAAGGTTATGATTTCAACAGGCTATGTATGTATGTTCATCTTTTCCCTTATAACTCCTAAACGAGTCGTCGTATTTTGACAAACGAGGTATCCTTGGAAGCGTTATGTTGTTCCGCGGGTTAAAGGTCTAAGATGTTGGCCTAGATAAAGCGTCAACGAAAAAAAAAGTTTAATAACGAGTTTGGTACTTAAGTAATGATAGGTCGGAGTAGTTTTAAAAAATATAATGGTTGTTTATGTTTATTTGAAATGAAATCTTCCCATAATTGGCCTGAGTTCGAGTTTATTGCGATTTCTAGTGTACTTACTCGTAGTATCCGTGCTGGCCTAATATGTAGGGGTCGGCTTTTGTCTGACCGGGTGCAGCTCAATACAGTTTTTTTTATTTTTTTTTAACTTATTTACCAGTACAATGATAACTAATATAACATAATTATAATGTAATACATTATTTAAAATGTGAAAGTTTGTATGTTTGGATAATTGGATGTTTGTTACTCAATCAAGCAAAAACGGCTGAACGATTTTCCATGAAATTTGGCACAAAGACACTGGATTAACACATAAGATAGTTTTTATCCCGGTAGTACGTTTCCGTGGGACAAACACGCGGGCGAAGCCATAGGCAAAAGCTAGTGGTTTTAAATAATTCACAAGATTTTTTTGTTTTGCTATGACACTATCAGTGCTACGAGGAAAAGCCACATACTTACACTTAGATTCAGAATTTTTAAATGACAGCCGAAGATGATGTTCAAAATCAGTATAAAATCAGTTAACCTCTGCACAGGAAATACTCAACTTAAGTTTCTATTAAAAAAGGCTAGCTGCCCGAATCGTATGACACAGTAGGTAGAACCGTAGAACAGCTGTTCGGGTGAACACACCCAGTTGCTGACGAGAGCTGACGCGTGCTGACGATGGCTGACGGCGCGGAGCCGAAGCAGGGTCGTCACCTCGGAGACACACGACCTACTACGTACTACATAATATTACATGACAATATATGATGTCTCAAGTGTATCATACGTTTTCATTATCTCTTAAGAATGGATAAGATGAAATTCTCATTGATTTTCAGTAGGTACCAACGTCTACAGTGGCGAGTCCTTTGTAAACATCTAGACAAAGGTCTTTTTGTAAGTGTCCATCGAACGCATCCATTTCTATTCTTACAATCTCAAATAAAGACTGGTTCTTCATGAATAAATTAGAAAAGCCAATGTATTGAACATAGAGAGATCTAGATGAAGTGTGTAGGGAGGGGCGCGCGCGGGTCGGGGCGCGGATTGCTAACTAGGCACTATTGCCAATCGATAGGTCGTTACTTGAGCTGGCAGCCGCGCCGCCGCCGCCCGCCGGCCACGCGCGACTCATCACTTTAGATGCTGCTACGTCAGGTCACTCTCCTTTTCTCGATGTCCTTCAAATTAGCTTTGTAGGTCAGGTTTTCGTTGGTTGAACTCCACGTGGTGTTGTTGACATGGCCACAGTTATGTCACGTTTTTACACACGTGAGGTATCGATTAATTTACAATTAATGCTAAGATGCCATTAATTGCTCCAATCGCATTAACAACACGTATGTCGTATAAGCGTATTCGGCACTTCTGCAGAATCCATGTTGTTAGCAGCCATGCCATGTCCACTCAGCAAAATACTTTGTTTACAAGTATATATGTAGTTAGATACCCACCGAGCTACTTATTCGCTAACTCTATAATCTTATCAACTCAGTGGGTTCATGGAAATGACCTGCTAGACGTAACTAAGTAGGAGACTGCAAACTCGGCGGACTTTCACTTGTCTAAGCTCGAGCGTGCAAGTAATTGTGTCAATATGATGATAGAGCCAATGAACCGGATGTTGGAAAGTAATTTGATAGCCACAGGTTCTTTTCATCTGTATTTTTATTCTGATAACATTCTGTATTTCCTTGAAAAGGAGCGCCAGGTGGCTTCCGGGCTGCAGCTGTATGTTTTCGTTTTGAGATTTTTCAGGAGATCTACCGACTTACCGATAAAGCTAGTGTTTCAGAAAATCATTCTGTTTTAACGGATGCAATTTATGTTCCTTAACCCAAACAAAATAATCATTATTTTGATTTATTTTTATAGGTAGAGCTACATATATTTCTGTGCAGACAACAAATATATGATAAGAGTCGGCCCGATCCCGTGATACCGCGAAAAGGGTGATGCTTATGTTTACTTATGCAAAATCTTGACGAGTACATTTTGCATTCGTCTTCCCGCATGTGTTTTATATTCGTTTACTTCGGTCGGTCGAGCTCGTAATCGCCGCCGTGTTTGCGAGGGGAACTCTGCTGACTGAGCCCCACAAATATATGTCGTAAGATTTAATAGACATGTAATGGATATCTGGATGACGTTTTAAGGATTTGAGCAAACCGAATATGTCATTTCATTTCTGTGTAATTGGAATTTTATTTGCGGGATTTTTGGATCATGCCCTCGTCCTTTCAATTTCTTTTATAATAAAGTCGCCAGCACAATGTGAGTGTATTGTTATGGCTCCTATGTATGTATCCCTACCTTAGAGACTGACTCTCTACTGTGAAGAAAAGCATTCTGAGGACTTTACCTTTCTTGTGAACATTGAGGTTTGTTTATTATGAGTGAGAAATTATTGTTAGCTAAGCATTTTGTTGTTTTAAGAGGACAACTAAGTTAACAAAAACACAAATCAACACGTAAAGCTTCCCGAATACATTCATAACACCTGACACGTTCTGTTAAAGCGTCAAGAGAAGGTATTATATATGCGAGGTGTAGCGTCAAAGCCGCAAGTGAAGCTCTTTTGAGTCCGTACGTGATTTAAGCATGATTTAAGTGAATTATGCCGCCCTTCAGTCGCGCTCGCGGCGGAGCCCTGCACTCTTTCGAGTCCTGTTTAACGCGTCGCGGGAGCCGCATCAAAGACACTGCCTTCCATCATGTCAAATAGTGTGGAAGGAACTTTGATGATGCAAGCGATTTTCTTAATACAATTTTTTTTGAGTAAATATAGTACCTAAGTGATGAAAACGAATTTTGGGTTTGCTAGGCGGTGCCCGAATATAAGGTAGGGTCAGGTGGTTCTTTAGATACAATTAGGCCCTCTATAACTTTTGTTTACTGTCGTTATATCTTTCAATTTCAGGGATGGAAGACTGATTTTGTGTCCATAGTATCTTTATAATCCTTACTCCTAAATTGAAATTTCGGAGTAAGGATTATAAGTGGTGAACCACAACATAAATAAAAGTTCTGTTTCCACCTTCTGTGCTGGGTATGATCGGGTGGGTGACGGGCTCACGCCGTCGGCGCCGCAGGGATTCGCTGCAAACACGATTGTCGTCAAACGAACCGGCAGACCGCGCCTGCCGCACACCTGCCGACTATTTCCATACATTACATGCTGTTCTGATGTTTGACTGACTAAAACTCCTCGTTTGACATACGCACACACTCACAATCCCCGTTTACACCAAATTGTAAGTGGAAATCGTGGGAGTCCCCGTTAAATCTCGCATAAATTCGTATAATCAACGTGTTGTGCATGAGTGTGGGTGCCTCAGTTGACGTAGGTATTTGAAGTTTCGGTTAACAAACTTGCTTTGCAAGAGTGGATGCCTGAAGCTCCTTGATCTATGCAAATATGTTCACAACTGTTCAGATAACAATTCAAGAATAATCACTGACATCTCTGCAGGAGACAGGAATGAAGTGTTTTTAGATTTTGAAGTGATTTTAAGGAGTTATTCAAATAGACTAAAGTAGTACCTATTCACTGATTTTACTATTGTTGTTGATAAGTTAAAATTGACGTAGAAATGCGATAAAAAAAATGTTTAATTTAATTAAGTAATGGAAATGGTCAGCCTTATCCTTATCTCGCTTACCTACAGAAATATCTTTTTCCTTTATTAGAAAATCGGTTGAGCAAAATAAAAAGCCAATTTCATAAGTTGTATTGTATCTTACAGGCCTATGCCTGCGAAATCACAAAAATAACGATATTGTAGGAAATTTTCTAAACACTGCGTAGCCATTTTCTATAATAAAGCGTAGCATTGCGTAGCACTTCGCGTAGCAAGGATAGTGAAATCTCATATTTATAATTTTTACAGAAACTGTTAGGGTAAATACAATACAACAACAATACAATTACAACAGTACAATTTTGATTAAATTATCTGTATAAATAAAAGATTGAATATTAAACAAAGAACTCAATATCTATGTGAAACAATGTAACATGTTTACATATTGGCCGGCACGACCAGATCAAATTGCAGGCGACATCCTGTTCGCGGTACTACCTGAAAATCTATACTGAGAAGCGTGACTAAGTTTCGAAATAACACAATAATTTTATATGAAATTATTGGTTGTGAGAAAGTTGTCGTGTAATAAGTAGAGAGAAGAGTAAGTACAGTTAGTCTCAAAACATGTATACCATACAAGAATTCATGTTATTGTCTATAATCTGTGTTCAGTTTATGTATAGTGTGTGTATGCATCTTTTTGAGGTTGACTGTAGGTAGAGTGAGATGAGGCTATCTGCTTTGCTAAGACACTGTCGAACAGCGAAGGGTTACTTTTCATAAATGAAGGACTAACACCAGACCCCATGCCCAGCACTTGCGACTAAACAAACGAGAGGTCAAACTGGAGATTCTGTCATGCTTGTAATTGCCTAATCTAAACAATATCATCACCATCACACGTGTAGCCTCCTTGTAAGTGTGTCTACCGACATGTGCCCAGTGCTCAATGTGATTTCGCCTGACGTGACAATTTCTTCGTCCCGAACTCCGGAAGCGCGGCCTCAGAGCATTGCGTAAGTGTGGCAGCACTCGCAGCCACCAGCGATTGACGTACGAGTTTATTTATTAATTTGTTTTAACCACGTATTGTTGTACTTTTAACATAACACAACAACATGCCTGTATTTTCCGATGGGATAACGCAATTGTGAAGCACCTACACAAAAATGTTGCTAGTTATGTTTAGGTCACATGTAATTAGTTATTAGTATTAGGGCACAAATTCAGACTCTGGATGGCTAATGAAAAAAATCCTGATGACACTTCCCAAAGACACTTTGTCCGACCTGCAGGCGTAGCATGAGCACCGTTTTGTCGACGGAAGAGTAGACAAAAATGACGTTTCCTGTAGACAGTAGACAGTACGAGACGGCAGCAAAGTAGAAAGAGTCAACTGCACTTTTTACGAAATTCACTCTTAATTATAATTCGACTCAGAATTCTTTGTTTTGTCATAGGATTTATCGGTTGTCAGTGTGATTTTGACAGTAAGGATAGAAAACTTTCTTCTGAAATAGTCTACCTACAAAAAGACGTAGACAAAGATCGTTAGAAATGAAAGACAAAATGACAGATTGTAGAAACATTTCTACGGTGGATGTCAAAAATGAAGAAACGAACTGTCACTTTGTATAGAAAAAGCTATGTCTACTCTTCGTAGAGATAGAAAGCGCCATGCTACGCCTGCTGGAAATCGAATAGGAACATCGTTCAACAGCTTGCGACCACTAGACTACCGAGTCGCCTCGTTGCATAAGGTTTCAAGGACATTTTAATTAGCTTCGGTATTTTTTGGCTACGCGCGCGGCCCGGCGGTAAGGTTAGAGTGGTCTTGATTTGAACAATCGATTAATATTGCGGCTAAGTACTGCGATTTTTACCTGTTTCTTGAATTTCTAAATCAATATCTTAATCAAGTTATAATGCTTGTCCATTTAAATGATTGCTTTGTTACTTTGCTCAAACAATCACAACGGCTAACATTATTTATTAAATAGGATTTTATTGCGCATACCTAAAGGCCCTGGCTGTAAAATAGTTTCAGGGGAGGCTATAAAAAAACAGTATTAGTACCTATAAAACTAAATAAATAATTAGGTATTCTTTGTTTTTTAATCACGCGTAACGTAGCAAGGTACATGAAGGATCGTCACACGATGTGGATAAGGCCGCCGCCGGCCGGCCTGGGCAGTGTCAGGTTCGCTAAAACAATGGTGTCGGCGCGATCGAGTGGCACAGGCTCAAGGTGATGGTTTCATAATATAATATACAAAACATTGATACAGTGACAACACATGAATCCCTGCACCTATAGTTTGTTCCAAAACTACCTGATGAAAGCGTAAACAAACCATGTTCAGGTTAAATACGCTATAACTCACTAAAGGAATTAGGAAAGAAGGTTTCAACTTTAAATCTCGCCTATTTTTACAACAATTACGGTTCGAATAACATTATTAAATTGTAACTAAAAATATGAAAATTGAGGCTATATAATTAACCTCAATTGTCAAATGAAAAACATCATAATCTAAGATGATATAAAATTAGAATATCAAATAATCACGGCGAAGCACTTAATTTGTAAGTAACACAACTTGGCATCCACAGGTACGTTTCTGATCCATTTGTTGACATTTTTATCATATGATTTGTAACAGACTATAAGTAGGTACCTACCCGTGTTACAATGTAACATGTAATACTATAACACTTTATCAATACGTATCCGGTGTGCTACGCCGCAAGTGTAAATATTTTTAGTTTCTACTTCGTGTGTACCTACTTACACTGTTCCTGTTATGGAATGAAAGAGGAACTTTTAAGTTTTACGGTAGGTAGATATGTAAGTAGGTACCTATGCGACTATAGAGGAAGCCTCAGTCACGGGCCACGGGAAATTCGCGGGAGCGAATTTTCACGCGGCGCGAATTGCGGTGCGTCTTGCGGCAGAAACAAATGTATAGAAATGTAAAGCATGCCACGGGCAGCGGCGGCAAGCGGGGCGATTCGCGAATTTTGCCGAGCGGATCGCACTGGCGGCAAAAACAAATGCGAATCAGTACGACGCATGTAGGGCTGCCAACTTTTTGTACAAGAAATAAAGTACGAAAGAGAAGGAAAATAAACAGATTTTGAAAGAATAAAAAGTATTTAATTTTTGGTAAATATTTATTACTTTAAGCATACAAAAACAACTACTTACTGACTTATTATATATATCTACTTAATTCGCAGTTCGTGCCGCCTGTCCCGTGGCCAGGCGGTTACGTTGGGACGCATGTAATCAATGTCTCTATTATGTCAATACGAAAGCTGCTTTGGACTTCTTTTGGTCTAAGTACTTATTGATTTCTGCAATACTTTTGGGAGCATAGACGCGGCTATCTAAACCGGAGGTATTCCTACTTCTTCTCTCCGAGTCGATGGCACAATGTATAAATATTTTATTACGTTACCTACTAACTAAACTTAAACCTCGACTATGCCATCATTATCATGGCAAAATCACTGTTAGTGGGTTTTTAGACCTATTTGCATTATACACAAATGCTAACGATACTTACAATACAACGTTTATCCATAGCCTGTCCTAATAAGTCAGTGCCTATAACCACATCTTTATTTTTATTGCTTTAATAGCCTGCCTAAGCATAAATTACTATAGAACCTTTTCCATATGCAAATAGTAGTATATCAATTATCTGTACAATACCTGTATTACAGAAACCAGCATACTCAGTGAAATGGTTAAACAAATCGGAATGGCTGAGTGATAAATGATCGCGAAACAAGTGTTCAATCAGCGTGCGGTCAGGCGGCAGGGCTAGGGCGGAGGGCACACCTACCGCGCGGTAATAGCGCCCGGGCTCATTGGGCCATTGGGCCCAACCGGTGGCACAAAACAATTGGGCCCTAATGACCCTCCGTGAAACAGCGTCGACAAAACTATGCGTAACGATCAAATTAACGTTACCGGCTAAAGGTAATTTAATTGTCTGTTAAGTTAACGCTTAGATAAGTGCTGTTATGGTATTTGGGTCCTTTTGCAGACTGAAAGCCATAATTGTACCGAAATTACCGATCAAAACCTTTTTGCAAATATTATCGGTGATACCAGCAATTACAATAACTTTGTGTTACAGCGAAGCACCACTTATCATACCCACGGAACGAGAGGCAGTTTTACAAGACTTTTATGGCAAAAAGCATGCTTTTTAATCATCTGTACTGTAATATTATGAGTGGCTAAAGGAATTGAGAGCAGTGGTGGCCCAGTGGTAACGGCCGCGACTTACGACTTATAGGTCGTAGGTTCGAACCCTGACAGGCGCTTTACTTTGTCTAAATTATTTTATCACCATTGCTCTCAAAACGGTGAAGGAAAACATCGTGAAGAAACCGGCATGTCCTAGAACCAAAAATCCGAAGACATGTGACATCTACCAACCCGCACTGGGCCCGCGTGGTGGATTACGGCCCACACCCTCTCACAGAGAGGAGGCCTGCCCTGTGTCCCAGCAGTGAGAACGTTATAGGCTGATTATGATGAAAGGAATTGAGTAGAAAATAGAAATAGAAAATATTTAAATGTCCAGACGACATGAGTACGAGTAGCTTACAATATTACCTACAGGTTACAAAGTATTAATTGCCAGTGAGCCCCAAACTAGATAGCTGGAGGCTCGGGGTATTCCAGAGTGGAGACTAGAGAGGTGATATCAAGTGTTATGGTATTCGTAGGAGAACTATTTACCTACCTATCGTAAGATATTTTAATATCACAGCAGGTAAATAGGTAAATAAACCTAAACATGAGACCTTACAAAATATCATACGTAAACAATTTCAGTTATTTCAATAATTAATTGTGCAAAATAATTAATAAACATTTTCCTACAGTCGAAATGAAATGTTGACGTCGACAATTTTTACTGCAAACAATGTTTCTGTCCGTAATTGCAAAATATTAATTTCTTAATTAGGTAAGTGTGCCTCGGGGGCATTCACCTCTGTTCTCAAGGCACATTATTAAACATCAAGTAAATAGTTAATTATGAAATATTCAGTGAGTTTTTTTCGATTCTTCGCGATACAGTTTGCGGTTTTCATTAATGCAGAACAAAATATGGCACCTATAACGCCAACAGGGCCTATATATATATGTAGTAAGTAGAAGTTTACTGACACTGAAAAAGTTTATGTTTAGGGATGATGCGTAACGCTATGTGCTATTTGATCATGAATAAAAAATCTTAAATTCATTCACTTACAGACCGCGCACAGGCTCTAGGTCTCTAGGAGCATGAAACTAAGCACAAGAGTTCCATATAAAGCGAAAGTGAGCACAAAGGAAGAATTTTTGAAAATCCTTGCCTTAAACCAGTTAAAAGGGGATGAAAGTTTGGAAGTTCGACATTTTTGCCGATGGAAAATCCCATCGGGAGTAGCAAATAGTCACATTAGGAGCCTCACTAGAACTTAAAACAATTAGATTTACATAAATTCAGTTCATTGAATTTTTATAAAAAATAAGATTTCAGCTTTACTGCATGTCCATGATGCTGAACATAAATAATATCACACAATGCAAACAGCTACGAATTACAGCTCCATTATAACGTATTGTTATTCCGGGTTCTCCTAGCCTAGTCTATCGCACAATAGCTAGATAATTGATCGTTACGTGTGCTAACTAAGTCGTTGAGTTAGGTGACAGGCGTTGAGCCGCGACCGGTGGCTAATCCAATCACGTAATTGGACTTAGCTTTATTCAATGACCGGGTAATGAGTACTACGACTGGCTTCTATGGGATAGTAACATTACCCTACTGTTATATTCAGACATGGTGTGTTCGATTACAGAAGTCTGATGGACATCGGTTTGCCGTCGAACAGCGCTTGCATGATGTAATATACGCTCAAGATGTATGTGCAAAAGGATGCATTACAAAATACAGATATGCCTTACAAAATCTGTCAAAAACTGATTATTGTGAGACCACTGACAAGTTTGTAAATTAGTAGACTTGGCCCCCTGGTAAGTTCCAATGGTAGTATGTGAAATATATATTGACTTGAGCTTAACACTGTCGCGGACACTGAATGAGACACAATTGAAGTTTTATTGTTATTACGTCTATGGGCGTTTACTGTCCGCAAAAGTGTTAAATTACATGTCAAGCTCGGTATTAAAGGGCCTCTTCTTCTGTTCAACATAAAATAGAGATAGATTCCATGAGTCCCTAGACAGTTGACAATGAACTTTCGTATAATTTTCAATACTTTCTGTCCAAATGAAAAATTACCATTAAAATGCAAAAAGGGCGATAGCAAAAGAAATTAGATAAATTAAAGGAATTAAAGATGTTCCGTCAGTCAGCGGCAGGAGGCGCGTTGATCACCGCTCTTGGGGCGGGTCGCAGTGACACTGACGAGTCTGACGACTCATTAGCACTGGATCGTGCGCCGGGGGCACATCACTCATCAGTCCAGATTGACAACCGTTCCGACTTATCGAACTCTTTGCCGAGATCTAGTAGAGTCATTATCGGGATACAGACCTACTTATAAAAGTAGTTCATAAAAGCTGTTATGAACTGTATTGTTTACTGAAGTAATGTTGATATTGTGCCTATTAAAGATGAACCGCCATGGCTGATATGACTACCAAGGGCGGTATTCTTTTTCATTGAAAAAGAAACAAGTAATTAAAACGTCTGTTTGCTACAGTCAATGTTCTCAGCGACTGAGAAAAAAAAAGTCACACGATACAATTGATTAAGCAATTGTTTTATTGTGCACGTTTTTTAGTTTACCATCCATTTGTTTTTAGTTTACCATTCATTTTTCGGTTCTTACAAACATTAGACTAATTAATGAATGTATGTCCGTAACAAACTCACATGATAATGAATCAGAATCGGATTAGTGTTGGTAAAGGGTGATCCATCCGCCCATCACAGCGCGCCCTGCCTCAGCAGAGTGCAGTGACAGACCAATTGGCTTCGTTTGGAGGCACTGTCACACTAGACACACGTTATGTCCCTGATTTATAGGTACTCCTATTTGGGAATGAGTTGGGTACAACTTACAAACTCAGTTTATTTATTTAAACTCTTCGCACTCAAAAAAAGGAGGTACAAAGGCTAAAATGAACAGTTTAGTTAAAAATAGTACCTACTTACAGTTTAGCTATGCTTTAAGAATAACCAACTGCAGTATCAACAAGACATATCCCTACGGCCAGAGGATCGATATAAACTAAAATGAATAACGTAGCCCATAGTATCGCCCCAGAGGACCTAAAATAGTAATTTAAAATAAACCGCACTAAACAGCTTACATTAACAATAAATCTTCTTGTTAGCTAACGGCAAAGCATATTTACAGAATAAAAATGTAATGATCCCAATCCATTACCAAATTATCTTACAAAGTAGCGTAATAAATATAGATATCTGTCTGTATTGATGCAGTGAGCGGAGACAATATTTACTGGGCTACTCCCCTGGTCCTGCCGAACGGAAACTTATAGTTTTCTTGAGGCGCCCGCCGAATAAAATACTGCTGGTCGGGACATAAATCAGATCGTGTCGTGGTCGCAGCCGGCGCGGAGACGCCGCCCCGTGCTGTCGGCCGGCAGACCTGACGCCCCGAGCCCCGCTACATTTTAATAACAGGACTCCGCCATAAATGGTCAGTGACAGATTTTATTTCAACTCGTATATTATCTCTCCAGTCGTGCAGATTTCTTTTATTAATATTTGTTCTGTAAGGTCCTCTCTAGCTTTACCTGCTGAGTTATTGAACACTTAGGTAGGTAGTTGGCATTTATCTATGGCTTTATATACTAAAATGCAGATGAAAAGTTTGTTTTATCTCCCAGTATATCGTACCCACCCATCAACCTAAGTTATCTGCAGCTAACTGAATTTACTAAATCCAAGTATCAAATAGGAAAATCGTCAGCATTATACATAATTAAATGTAGATAAGAATATATTGCAGGTAAACTACAAAAGAAGTTATCCATTTCACATGAGCATTATTCTTCAAAGTACATACCGAACTACCTAGGTTATCTCTTGTAATAAAAAGTATTTCGCAAGTTTTACTTCATGAAACTTTTCAGTGAGTACCTACCTTATTTTTCAGGTACTACTTATTTCCATATAATATATGGAACCAGTATATTATTTCTATATAATATATGGAACAGTCAACCGTTATAATATAATGGTTGACTGTATGTTGTCTGTACCTAACCTACTCGTACCTACAAATGCAAACCCACGCAAAACTATGAGACCAAAAAATAACAGAAATTGCAGAAACTCCTCATAAGTCACAAAGTAAAGTCAAAAATTATTAATATCGGAAATGGAAAGTTTCAATAAGTGCAGATATGTATCGGTGGCGGCGTCACTCGGTGGCGGTGGTGTTTTATGGGCAGTTTTAGTGCGCTGGCCGTCGCCAACAATAACGGTGACCGCAAGGGTGTCGGGGGCACAGCTGTTTTTTACACGTTCTTATACAACCTTTACCTCACAAGCCAGGAACTGGGAAAATCTTTGGAGACTCTTTGTTGACAATTTTCCTTGAATTGGTAGTCGATATACGTGCAATTATAGATGATAATAGATGGTTGTTGTGCTTGCATAGTAAATTAAATTAGTGTTGCATGGAAATTTTAACCTGCATCTTAATTTAATGCGGACAAGGCTAATAGAGTTTTGAGTGACTATCAGAATTAAAATTATGTACTTATTCTGCTTTTAATGGACAACACAATTTTAGAATAACGTCTCTGTTTTTACTCTTAATAATATACCACATACGAGTAGGCGCCACTTTTAGATACATACAAAAGTCTTATCCATTCCTTCCTTGTTCCGAATTGACCGTAGCCATTACAATAAAAATATTAAAAACCGCATAAGTAAGAGGCGGAGGTCGTCGGCAGTTCGGTGCAAATGTCGCCCCGGACACTTACATTATTCCTTAGTGGCCCTGGCGGCCGGCAGCCGGCGGCGGCGTACGGCGGCCGGTCCGGCGCTGCGACCGGCGGGTGGCCGCTCAGCCCCTGCACCTATTATCTCGATACTTTAGATAGTCACCGGGACATTCACGGTCTCCGATCGTTCTCACAAATGACCGGCCATTTGTCCAGATCCGATTAATCATGATTGTGTTTGTGTTGTACCAGTACTATAAAAATATAATCCCTTCTGGACTTTAATACGCGCAACTCAAGCGGAAATTGATGAGATTCGAAGACGTTGAAAAGGATTGAATTTCATCAAAGGAAGTCATTATAAACGTCTTATAGATTCTGATGGATTTTCCATGAATTATATCGGTCTGTTTGGTAGTTCTTGAAAATTAATCCAAGGGATTATTTTACTTCGATAGCTATGAATCACATGGAAGACAAACTCGGAATATTGGATATCTGCAAAAACTTAGAGAAGGCAGTCTCCATGGAAGTCCGTCAGGTAGCCAATTATAAGCTGTGGGGGGAGGAACTCAAAATTAAATTCCTGAACGGATGCAATTGACTGAGTAGGTACATATGAGGAAACTGTACGCATATGAAAATGTTTTGAATTTTAGCGACTTAGATTTATTTGGTTAGTGCGGTTTTAAAATTAACATGGTTAGAGTCTGTTTTTTTAATCTCGTACCTAGACTAATTTGACCGGGGGAAATATCAAACTCCAAATTGAAAAAAACAAACAACAATCACTTGAAATGTCAAATTAGTCTATTAAAAACAGACTTTGCCGCAAATAAACGTATTTTGGTTCTTTCTCTTTTTCTTTACTTTAGTAGGTTTTAACACGAAATGCTGAAAATAGAAAATCCTACATATTGTGGTATAGCAGACAATAGATAAAAATGATATTTTGCTCTTGTACTTACTTTAGTAGGTACCTAATACCTATGTCCACATAACGCAGTAGGTAGGTATGTGTGCACAAAGTGCTGATTTAGCTAATGTGGCTATATGACACTACTGAGTACTTGGACGGTAATAAACAATGCAATAATTCACAGTGTCGCTGCAATGTTAGTCTCTACCTACTTGTACACATTTAAATAACATCACGCCTGTATGCCCCGAAGGGTTAAGCAGAGGTGTACCTATAGTACACCCACATATCGCCAGTTATGTTTTAAGTCCCATGTAACAGGGGACCATCATCCACATCAGGCACAAATCCAGAAAAAAAAAAAAAAAAGGCTGCCACTAAGAACTTCCAGATGGAAAAACCCAATAGCACTTTGCCCGAACTTCGAATCGAACCGAACCATGCTCCGCAGCAGGGTTTGTGAAGTTGCAACCATTAGACCAACGAGGCAGTCCATTTAAATATTACCTGTTAGACACACATAATATTACGTCTGTATTCCCCGAAGGGAAAGGCATACATTCAACAATACTGTATCTACTACTAACCTCAAAATACCGTTCCGATACTCGTTCCTATGAACGTTTCTAATTAAGTATGTAACCAGTGTTTCTCATCCTAAGTGAATAATTGTATTCTGTTTTGAGAAATAAATGTCTTAAACCATTCACATTTCGCCAGTTAGGTATGAAAAACTACTAACATTATATGACAGAGCTGGCGTTCGAACCCAGGACATGGTCGTGTTTGAGACCACTTGACTAGGAGGGAAGGCATTAATTTAAACTAACGTTGCAATGAAATCTTTATTTGCTTACCTAAGTACATACCTAAGGGGCCTGAGATAAGGCCAATCATTATACAGGGTTATTGGTAAAACACCAACAACGTTTTAAGGAGTCATTGTACTCATCATTATGACAACTTTTACTATGGGAACAAATATGAAATCGCGAAACAAAAAACAGCTGTTCCGTACATTTATGTTCGCATAACTCGTCAAAATGTACGGAACGACTTACGGACCATGTAAGATGTTGCTGGTGTTTTACCAATAACCCTGAATAGTTCAGTTCTTTCGTAGCGAATTTTAACTTGTGTACACTGATACTCAGCAACTACTTTATGGGGAATAAGATTAGGTAGCTACGCATAAAACAAAATGAAAGATAAATAAATTCTATGTTTCTGATTGAAATGCGCGCGCTATAAGTTTTCAGGGACAATCAATAGTTCGATAGTGCGATTGATGCGTGCAGGGGACTCCGTTCCGGTCGGCTGTGTATATCGGATGAGCCGATTGGGGAGATGCCGTTCTGCTCCATTATACCTCGGAATAATCCTCAGAGCAATGCACATTGGCTTGTAGACTTGTACTGCCGGCTTTACTTGAGATCGGGTATAAAGAAAATGAAATAAAGCTTTGCACTGGTTTTGATCGTAAAAGTTCTGTTAAAGGACTTTTTTTATTGTGTTATTGTTAAAGGCTTAATTTATAGTTTGAGATACAGAAGCTCACTTTTTATTAGGCACGTGTATCTGCATCAACTCTATACTATTGGAAACCAATATCTAAGTAACATTAATCTGAAGTATTTACCCGGTCAAATTGTCCACAGCAGGCCAAAGGAGCTTTCTCATGTAGAAAAGCATTAAACGACGCTTGCTCAGCGCGGGTGGGTCTCGGCACCTATTAATTAGGTACTTTGGTGCTATAACGTATTTTGGCAAACTCGTAATAGCACATGCCACGATTTATATCACTTTATTGAAGTTATAAAAGAGCACAAAGAGTCTTCCACATTTAAAATGACATTAACATCATACAGTAACGTGTTCTGGGAGTTGCTCGGAGCGCCTCTCTCACGCGCTCCGCTGAACCCTGATCCTATCATAACGCAATCGCATATCGCCCACCTTCCTAGTACGACAAAGTTCCATCTCTAAATGGTACATCAAATCTCAACCTTACGCACTTCGCATTAGATTGAAACTCCGCAAATAGAAAAACGTAGTACCTTGTCAAAGAAGCAGTAAAAATGTGCAGATATTTACGTTGATAGCCTTCCAGCAAAGAAGTGGAGTAGATACGTGAACTCGATCAGGGACCATAATAACCTAAAGCTCACGTTATTCCTTCGATAAATGTAACGTATGTATCCGCAGATTGAAAACAATCTTTTCGTGAGTTATTAGATTTTTGGATATGCATGGTATATAACTGTTAGGATTTTTTCGCAGAAATGAGGGCGGATGTTTATATTTATTTTATATATTTTTTTTTTCTAGGTAGGTACTTACTCCTAAGTAGTCGAATTTAGTACAATTTTCAGAGTACTCTTAAGGACAGAAAAAATGTTTATTTATCGCAGAAATATGTGTAACATTAAATGTACCAACTGTACATTTCTGTAGCACCATAACATAGACATCATAAAATAAAAGTTTACTGCTAACATTATCTTAATTAATATATATGTTTTCGGACTGCATACTTTTTAAAACCATATGCTGGGAATTTTCTCGACACAAGTGCCCGAATTAAGGAAAAATATAAGGAAGTCCACAAAAACCATAAAATATCCCCCTAAGCTTCCGCTCACCGATAATCCCTTTAGCGAGGGAAAAAACTTCAAAAGTTTGTGCGGGCTTGTGGGGTCCTGAATTTTTGATCTCTATTAAATTGTTTCAAATCGTTTAACTTGTCGCGGCTCAATCAGTGCGCGCCGCGTGTCGTACCGTGCGACACCGTGCCGCGCCGCGCCTGTGTTTCACGCTTGCTGCTTCGCATAGTGATGCTGAGATTGCGTTCAGCTCACGCCTCACGCGTACGCGGCGTAACGCCTTCGTATTGCAGTGACCGTGACCAACTATGATTTTGCCATTTCTGAAAATATAAGGAGTAGTGTGGTGAACTGTTGGTAATGCGTTTGTGATTGGTTCTCATTAATTAATTGGGCGAGATGTCATAAAAATGATTATTTTTACCAAATATTTGCCTACTAATTATTATTTTCTAAGGGTTGACTTTATAAAGCAGATAGTTAGGTACTCATACGTTATCATGAATGTAGAAAGAGGAACGTACGATGGTTAGCAACTGCGTATAAGCTGGCATTAGGCGGATAATACCATAATACCCGATATGTTTTGATTTTATTTTCTGACTAGATTTTGCCCGCGGCTTCGCCCGCGTGGTTTTTGGAAAATACTACCGAACGTACTAATAGGATTAATAACCTGGGTAACACAGATAGTTTATATAACCTGGGTTATATAAACTATCTGTGTGCTAAATTGCATCCATCCTTTCAGTTGTTTCTGCGCCAATCCGAAACATAGGTACATCCAAACGAACAGACAAACGGACAACAATTCTAAAACTAGGTATATTTTCGTCATCAGACTCGTACCCACACCTCGTATCAATTACTTTTTTTACTATTCCATGTACCGTACCTTCGTTACCTTTATTGATTACTAGCTGCGCCCCGCGGTTTCACCCGCGTAAGTCTCGATCCCGTGGGAATATGGGGATAAAAAGTATCCTATGTGTTAATCCAGGTTATAAACTATCTGTTTGCCAAATTTCATCCAAATCCATTCAGTAGTTTTTACGTGAAAGAGTAACAAACATCCATCCATCCATCCATCCATCCATCCATCCATACCTTCTTACAAACTTTCGCGTGTATAATATTAGTTAGATTATTTTTATTGATTTTAAGTATAGATCATCTAAATCCTAAAAGGAGGCGGAGTACGTATACGTTAGTAATTAGGGTGAAACAAGTGGAACTGTATAAATTAAAGTTATTACAAACCAATCAATTACTCTAGAAGCCAGGCTTTGTTTTTAGATCCGGACAATTATTATTTTATCTGTTATACAATATCGTATGACCATAAATCGTCGATAGTAACGGTAGGTGGAGGGTCCTGGGTCGGCGCATCACGGCAAAACTGATTTATGCACTGGTGATATTTTATAGCGCAGTTTGTTCCGGCCGTTATTGTATTAGGGCGGCTGTTTGTTACATCGCCTTTGCCCTCGCCCCCTGACATATACTGCGACGTTTTCTTTTAAACTCTTTAATTGTTTTCTTTAAAAAGTTTCGGTGCTGGGAGAAGGCTTTAAAGTGGTTAAAGGATTTTCATTGGTTTAAATGAGTGTGTGAATGTTCATAACCGAGCTGACCAAAGAAAATACCCATTGCTATTCAATTTCCTTCAGATGTTAAAAGTGAATCAGAATTGTTTTTAATTAAATGAATGAGTGCTCAATTTCTGAATTAAGGTGGCTTACCTACAAAACTTAAATTTCTAGCTCTATGATACACCACGTGCTATAATTCACTCTTCTTTAGTTTCATGTAATAGTTAGCAACGTAAGCATGCACCTACCGTATTGATCTAATAAATACACATCTCTTT
This sequence comes from Lithophane socia, assembly GCA_947522985.1. Taxonomy (NCBI): domain Eukaryota; kingdom Metazoa; phylum Arthropoda; class Insecta; order Lepidoptera; family Noctuidae; genus Lithophane; species Lithophane socia. The sequence goes on along the minus strand of OX383256.1, from coordinate 9,896,079 downwards.
TAATTTGCTCCGGCTTCCCCTTTTTAACCAGTTGACTCCCTTAAAATCGTTTTAAACTTCATAACTGGCGCTCAATAAAAAATAACGTTTCAGACTGTCCCCCAATTTTTTAAATTGCGTGAAATTAAATTTAGAATATACTCTTTATCCCTCCGGAGTCTGACAAATAGGCGAGAGCAGCGACGCCGCGATTTAGCCATGCTGTAATTGGTTTTTTAATGCGGCTCTCGCGAAGTACCACCTTCCGCTTTATCAAGTGAATACATTATCAAATTGTTAGGCGGTCGACGCGTCCCCCGCGCCATGAATAAGAATCAAATGCGTTCGCGGTTCACACACCGCGCCGACCGCACTGAGGGGTTGCAAATTAGTGATTCCGCTTTGCCAATGCGCATTTTAACGGTTGATAAATATAAATTAAACCATAATACTTAGTGTTGTAGTTTTAGGGAGTCAATCTTAATTTTTATAACCATTTTTTACTGCAATATTTTGATTTATGTTGTAAGTATTATTGATTTCTCCTTGCTTGATAAAATATAACGCTTCACTGTTTTGGCAATTTTTCTTATTTTCTTTTTAACATGTAAAGAACACTACCTTGAGTGATATCGACAGGGGTTCGACTGATAGTGCAGATGGAGGGCGCATTAAATTTGACAAGCGAAGATATTCAAAAGGTCTCACTATGGGCGTGCGTTTTCATTGTTAAATCACAAGCCGAAGACATTGCTTTTGAAAAGACATAAGTCGAGTTAACCCAAAAAGTGCTTAAGCATTTTTTAAAGCGGTTGTTTATTACATGGCAAACTAAAAATTATTTTATGCGGTGGAGATGGATCGAGCATTATTTGCCGTAACGTCTCTCAGTTGAAAATGGAGCTGTATTCTCGTTCCGCGGAAGGAACATCTCGTGAATCCGGTCACGTCCGACATTACGTCCGATCCACCGACTGACACTATGCCTATTGCAGAGAGCTCTGATAACGAGACTATTGGCTACCGACTATCATTCGCCCTCGTAAAATTTCGATTGTTTTTATGAAGGCTTGAACTACACAGCAATAAGTATTGTCGCGAGGAGAAAACCTATGAAGGCTTTATTGCTACGCATTTGTTTGTTGATAGTTAAACAGTCGGGTCGAATTTTACTATCAGTCTGAAAAAATAACATGTAAAAAGCGTGGCGAAACAGTTATCCCTCACATAAAGATGGTTAATGCAGTTAGTATAGGAAATCTACGCGAACAAGCGCCTGTCTCCGTGGTTAAGTGGCCCATTCGCGTGCAAACGAGCGCGCACTTTAAAAATAATAAAACCCCTTCAATATCTATGGCGATACTAGAGTTCTTTCAGAGTACATGTACCTTCACTACCTATGTTTTGGGGTCACAATTTAACAAAGGTACTTTGAGAGATACTTCCTGTTTTAAAGACTTTTTAGACCGAATGGTTACCTACTCAGCAAAATGTCATGCACATTGCCCACTACACACTGTACCCAATGTTGTCTGGCATTTGTGATTGTATTACAGTGGTTACATTCGGTCGCCAGATGTGTGCACAAGCGATCAACTGACCAAGGAGGTCGCGAGTGTAAACAGTGCCTAACGAACCGTAGCTTCACACCTCCGTATTAGTTTTAACGTGATTTCGAATGTTTCATTGGATTTGTTAAATATTTGATTTTGGTGGAATATTCTACTTCTACACATCAAGAGTTTTACTCCCAAAAAATCTTGAAAAAATGCACCTTTTCCCACGGTGCATTAAATGACTGATATAAAGTAGGTACAATATACTTACATTTTCTCACGCATTTCGTAATCTCGAACAAACCCTTCTAAAACATCTAGTAAAAGACACCTGATTTAAACGGCACGAACGGGGAATAGAAATGCACAAACCTTGTTACAGAAGAAACAGACCCGTATTTCCCTTATTCGTTCATGTGACACAGCACCTCTATCTAGTTAGAGCGGTGCACACGGGGAAAAATGAAATATAGAGGCAATCCAAATAGATTGTTATCTACCCGCGTGTTTACCGGCGGCGCGAGCACGTTCGCGCTAACAAGCAACCCTCGCGCCTTAAAACACGGTGACAGACACCCTTAGCCCCATCCCTAAACTGCACGACGCTATTTGACAGCCAGTGTTCGTGACAGGTGGACACTCACGCTTTTATTCTATCCTGGTAACACAATAAAGATATTTGTTGACCACACAAAATAAGTGTTCGTAAAAAATATCAAAAATATCTGGTATAATGATGGAGAGCATCATTATACCAGATATTTTTTAAGAGAAATGAGCTAAAATTCTGAAGTCTATCAATTTAAATTCCTATCAACAACCATACAAATTAATGTGGCAGATAGCACGCACCTCCACGGCATTAATTCTTCGACCGTAGCTAAAACTATAAACGTCGGTTAATCCCATGTATCATAGCAGGGTGGTCATTGATTTGCTGCTATCGGATGGCCGCGGTGACTTATTGTGCGTCCCCTCGCGTCTCGCGCCCATTACCTCCGAGACCGGCCTCGGTGGAAGAATCTTCTAATAACTGCACCTCTAATACACCTCATCTTTCCTTAACGTCCCACTATTCGTTTTGTAACTAATTGAGCGTAGGCGTTGTAGATTTCAGTTTATTGCCGGTACTTTATCAACTTGCTACGGAAATAAAATGTGGGTTCACTTTTCTATAATCAGTGCAATATTAACTACCCCAGTAATAGACTTGGTGTAAAATTCAATTATTATATTGTAGCAAACCTGTTGGTAGACAAAGCGCGATAAGAGAATTACAAGTCATCATTAGCATAATCCGGCGCGGGCGCAAAACAGATAGCGGTAAGGTGCTTAGGTAAATTAACTAAGCGCGTCTACGACTCCGCTACGGCGTAGCGCGTAGTCCGCGCTCGTAGTCTCGAGCTTTATCAGCTTTATTGACGCGCCAGTTAAATATAATTTTCACTCAATTTAGGTGCATCATTTGAGTAATATTTTTTTATTTGCCTGATTTAAAGTGGTGGTAATATTCGAACTTTATTTGTATAATTTATAATGTTTATGGTTTGTAATGGTTCTAGTTTCGGTTATAATGTTGATAATAAAAACCCGAACTTGTCATCAATATTCTACAGTGTTATCTGTGCTGAACATGTGTAAGTGGACGTGGGCGTGTGCAGTTGTGATTGGATTAGGTCCGTGGTGTGTTGACGAGCCCCGCGGGACCGGCGCTCACGACCCACGGCCCACGGCGATGCACTGACACCTCCGTCACGCTCCTAATACCGTCCAATGTCCAGCGCAATACAAATAGAACCCACTAGTGAAGGTCATTCACTCGTGTCTCATAAAACTTAACGAAATTGCCGTTTTTTTATTATTCTTTACAGATGATGTCCGTCATAAAGCACGCTTACCTACTACCGGTTTTAGTACCGTCTCGAAGAAAAAAGTCGTGAAGCGCTGCCGGGATTAGGATGTCCAGTAGTAGTGTGTAGCTATTTAAGAAAATTATTAGGTGCAATTACGCAGCTTGTTGTGCGTGATTGGAATGCTTGCGGAGGAGGGCGAGGGTCCGACGACAAATTCTTACAAATTAATACATCTATCTGGGAGCCGCCTCGCGACCGACCGCGATACGTGTGGAATACTTTATTATCCCATCTGTACACTATTCTCTAGAGACACAGTATTAAGGATAAGTAAGTGTTAGTGGACAGATAAGTGACAGATTCGGCTACTTAAAAAAAATGCTATTTACTAAATCAGATGATCAGCAGAAGATGGAAATTCCTGAATACAAAAACGTCTGCAGCCAACTAATATCAGTGTATGTTTATCAAGAATAGAAGCATGTTATAACTTATTTTCTAGAGAAGAGATTAAGATAACATTGAACAAGGCGTAAGGAGCAAGTGACAGATGGGTCACAGACTAAAAAATCGAATAAGACGATGGAACAATTGAGGATAAGAGTGTTGTAGCAGACAATGCCGCAACATCGCGGGGAATTCTATTTCTAATCTGTGAGTATAATCTGCAGCGTCAGCGCGACACTGCAATATGCGTCGCCACCGCCCCGCGCTCCGCTCCCCGCGGCCGCTTCACACTCGTTGTTTCGAGAGCAATCGAGGCGCCAATAAAAAAGGCGATCGTCGCCCCGAGCCCGGGCACCGACTTATTTACAGAACACCCTGCCGACGCTATTTATTTTATTGACTGCCATTTGCCCTGACTTTTATCGCTGCCCACTTCCCGGATAAAACAACAGCAGCAGGTAAAGATTGTCCAGCAGTAACTGCCTCCGTGATACGGGGTCGTCGCAGTAATCATGATAACTTTACTCCGGCCAATTCTAATAAAAACAGTTCGCATTTGCTCGACTCAATTGCTTTGCCATTATAGTGCTAACTATAAATGCCATGCCTTTTATTTTTTACAAAGGGGAATAATGGGGTTATTAAAAGGGGCATTATTTTTCTAAAGCGACTTCGTTTTAAAATAGTTTTAACTGTAAATCAATTGCTGTTACATACTTATTTATATTTTAATGATATTATTATTTGTGTAGCAACCCATTAGATATTTAATAAAGCACAATTATTTCATTCCAAACAAAACTTAAATAGGAATCAGATATTGTATATTTGTTTAAATATTTTCAGGAAATGCGTAATAAAATATGGGTATAGTAAAAAATATCGTAACAATAAAAATCACTTACAAATGTTAGGTAATTTGTTTTATTGCGATGGGTGACCGCCGCTGGTAGCTCGGTACAAGGCCGCGAGCAGGCCGCCAGGGCAGGCCGCGGCAAGGGGTGACTCCCATTTTCCACACATCATTGCATCGGGCCGCAGATTTATTTGCATGCGGGCCGCTGACCAGGATCCATTACAGCCATTATCATGCTATCTGATCAACCGGCACGAGAGTTATGGCGCCCTTGTTTTTCTTAACTACATGAAAAAATGCCAACAAAGAAAAAACTGAATATTTAGGAAACAGGACAGAGGGAATTGGTAAAAGGACGGGTTATAGCTTCCGGTATATTTATTTTATTTGGGGTAGTCTCCTTGTAGGCGGTGATCAAGTTAGCTGAAATATTTTCGTTCTTGTTTAGGGTAACTTAAATTAGAATAACATTGATCGTTAATAAAACGTATCTAATTCATCACAATCGAAGTAATGAGTACACTTATCTAATACAGATTAGTTAACGTATCAGAGGCTCGTAAGAAAAGTTAGCGGGACTAACTTCTCAAAGTTGACATAAGTCGGGAAGTTGGTAGGGCGGGAGGCTATTTACTGCGTTTCATTCAGATTTATGCCGAGCGTCGTCCATGGCTAGTTGTTCAATACAGATAATGAACGGGGCGGAAACTATAAATCTGCTAAACTTGCGTAATAGAGAAGATTTGGGAAAGTAAAGTACACATAATAAAGTGTTTAAGCTGGTTAGTTTAGTCGTTCATGTTCACAGTTCACCCGTGGCCCGTGACGGCCCGGAGCCGCGTGCCATTTGAACCTGCTTAGTGAGGTTTCCGCTTAAGCGTATTAATCTGAAATTAGGTCGCAGTTAACACCGTCATGTAAGTATTTAAGGGTCAGTGTTCCCTCGTACTAATGTTCTGTTGAACAAAATGGTACGAGTACATTGTTTAATACTTAGTTCTTGCAGGAATAGTATTTTTTGCCTTTCGAAAATAAAAAGTATTGTAAGAGTGAAAGACCATTTTGTGTTTTTATTAGTTTAAAACTAACATTATTAATTTTTTTGACTTTGTTTTATCATACAGAATTATCGCTATCATATTAGTGAGCGATAAATTCTGTATTATATGTAATTTTCATACCGTCGTATTTGTATCGCACAATAGTGATTATGCAAGCGGGTCACAATAGTAGGTAGTGGATGTTTGACCGCGGTTGGGGGCGATTTTATTTTACTGAGCGCTTTATTGGTTCCATATCAATGGGCTAGTGCAGTTTTGTCGGTATTGGTCCCTGTTTAGTAAACTTGTCGATGTTATTTGGATGGCATGGCACTATTCTTGCGTTTTTTTGTTTCATTACAAGGTTACAATTTGTGTTAATATTAACATTCATAGGTAGTATTCGAGGTCATTACGGATATATACGAGTACTAATCATGTCTGCAAGCGTCTAGATTCATTTTCATGTAACAGATTATTTTAAACACTTTTTAACGTTTTACTTACTTTTTCGAAAATGTGAATTCGGTAGTTTTAAAGACAATATGTAAAGTTGATGAGTAGGTTAAAATAGTTTTAATTTTGTTTTAACAAATTGTAAGAAACCTACTTTTATCGATAGATCGACTCAAACTACAACACTAGTGGTCATAGATTCGCGTGGGATGGACGCGACAAATCAAGCCGCGAGTTGCAATGGGGCGGCTCCGCATCGACAGCGCTGATTTATAGCGGAGCCGCGTTATCGCACCCGCGTTTCTGTCCTATTGTGGAGCTACGCCACGCTACGCCGCGCTACACTGCGCTACGCCAAGATACCTCGCGCTACACTGCGCTACGCCATACTACACCGCGCTACGCTGCGCTACACTGAGCTACGCCACGCTACGCTGCTACGCAACAAGGTATGTATATTCATTTGATGTGCGCAACTATGCATTATTTTGGAAAGTCTTTGATGCGATTTCTACTGGCCAACTTATGTAAGTAATAACATACACACGGGTTGATAGATCAGGTTCAGCTACGCTTACCGCGGTTGGTACGTGGATGGGTGACCATCTTTACATACAATACCCCTCCGTGACTCGGAAAGCACGTTAAGCCGTTGGTCCCGGCTGTCATTCGTGGATCTTTGACAGTTTTTACGGGTCATCAGAATCCCGAAAGTCTGATAACCAGTATTACCAAATGGAATCCTATTACCCAGTATTACCCAGTTGAAGAGGTCAGGCAGTCAGTCCGCGTAAAATATTGGTATTCATCTGCATAGCTGGGATAAGACTAGGCAGGATGATGACTAGCCAATGTGTGTATGCGAAGCGAGCCCTAAGCTGGGTTAGGTACTTACTTGAGTGAAAACGAACTTGTGGAAACAACGTGTTTCTAATTTATTATAATGAGAATTTAAATAGCAGCTGCACGTTATCGCAACAAAACCCAAAAACATTTACGAAACTTTTCACAAATGTTTTAAAATTCAAGCGGTCACGCGTGACATTAAATTTTACTTGTATTTGTAGAGGACGTTTAATCACTTGTTAACGGTCGGTGACCGTGGTAAATCTCTGGTAATCCGGTGTAGAACAAATATAGTTGAGAGGCAGATAAGGTGCGGCCGGCTCGGACACGGGCCGCTAATGTGCCATTTGTATGATGATGCCGGTCCGCGGCCGAGAGTCGTTCCCTACGGTATCCTCGATATTTCGTCGCGTGAAAGTGACGTTGCTTGCCGCAATAGCTGCTCATAAGTAATGGTTTTATAGTAGGGCTTGCAGCTTTACGACTTTCGTAAGTACCTGCTACTAGCCTAACAGACTGCAGTGCTTAACGTTATTAGTAAGATGTTATCCTTACCAACATACAGGAAAAATGCTAGGACGATGTCAGTCATATTGTCATTCAAAAATTATACCTGCCTAATGTAACCTCCGGTCGTAACCGCAACGCAATAAATATTATGCCAAAACACTCGTTCGGTCGATATTTGATATAGCCTTGCGTGATGTGTAACATTATTATCTATACATATTATTCTAAGTCGCTTTTCGTGTTTGCCTGTATGTCCGCGTTGTTCTTCTAAACCACGCCTCAGATTTTGAAGAGGTTTTCACCACATTTTAGAGAATTTATTCCGGAAGATTTAAGTAAAATAAGAAATCTCGAGGAGCTGGTCGCTTGTTCGTTAGATACCCACTTATTATTACATTGGTATAATACCTAATTGTTGTCATTGTATCATGGCTGCTAGTTTAATCATGACTATTATAAACACCAAACACCTAGTCAAGGAAAATGCCATGTAGAAAAAAAAAACTATTGTACCGAAAAGTGAATTGTATTGTATTTGATTATGATTGTCTAATGTTTAACTGTTAATTATTTATAATACTACTTTCATCTTGGCCTAGGTATGTACATGCAATATGCAAAACAATAGTCAAGGAAAATGGTAACCTTTAAAACGCTCGTACTAAAGCAGCGTGGACGTGTAGCTAAAAGCGGGCGCCAGAGTAAACACCAGAGACAATATTTGCTTTTTCTGCTAAAAAAATGACCGGCGGAGGTCAGTTAATTTACATGGTAAACGTGCGCTTAGAATGGACCGTCACGCGCGGTCAGTCGCTCACAAGACCAGCTATCAAGGACAGGACCGTAAAGCGCGCCACAAATAATTTACAACCATTAAATTTTGGATTTTACAGAACACTTTTAATAAAATCTTGTCGTTTACCTGAAAAGGGGATGGCACTCGCTTTTTCCATGTAAACAAAACACGTATTTGAGAATCTTTATGTTATTCAGAGGCCTTTTGTTGGCAGAGTCGGAAAATTCCGGAAAAACTAAGCAGGATTTTTAATCAAGGCGTTGTCCCCGGTTGTTTTTGTGCAAGCCATGTGAGTCTAAGCTACTCGTAAAATAAATGTTGAATCGAACCGGCTGAAAGGGTGCAATTGAAGTAGCCAACTAACCAGCCTATTGGAAAGAAGTAACCTACTGGTGGTTAGCATTCGGTACTCGAATAGGTATTACCGTCTGAGTTTAGCGCAGGCCACACTGGGCATAAAGCTAGAATTCATTTATTGTGGCCTACGCTTACAGCGGGTAGGTAAATATCAACGACAAAACTGCAAAGATATTAACGCACAAGTACGTAACTATAGGTAACGTACGTAAAAAGGTACGTTTTCTAGAATAATATCTAATATCTATAATTCGAATTCATGACACCATGTTGTGTTCGTGTTTTATACATATACAGGGTGTTAGGGTAAACACCGTTATCCTTGCAACCAGTGGTTTGGTTTCATTTATAACACGTAAAATTAATGGAAAATTACAACTTTTTTTTTCTTTTTTTTAAAACTACATTTTTCCACAAAAGACGCAAGTTCGTTGCTCTATGCGCTAGGGCAACGAACTTCCGTCTCAACACTGGCGGGGGGTGCGGGACGCGACCTGACCGGCCGCGAGCGCGACCCCTCCCTCAGTTAGTCAGCTGCTTCGCTAGCGAGCACGGTGTAGGATAGAAACTTACTAAAATCTTTTAATGAAAATAACGTTTTTTTTTTGTTGTTTTCGGTCATTTATGTTTATATTTAAGTCAACTACCCATGGTTTGAATGACAAGACTGTTTACCCTTACAGCCTGTAGGTGCAAAACTATAAAGGCTAGAATTCTCATCAAGTTTGTCAAGGTGTATCTTTTCATACACGAAATCTCTTAAGTTATTGTAGATACTCATCATTATGAACAACTTTCACTTGAACCAACCATGAAATCGCGAAAAAAAATCAGCTGTTCCCTACATTTTCACGAGCTATGCGTACATAAATGTAGCGAACAGCTGATTTTTTCGCGATTTTGGAGTTTTCTCCCATCGTGAAAGTTGGTTTTCGTTCACCTTGAATAATGCTCCTGATCATCAGCCTCTACGGCTCATAATGATGTCGGATGGCGATAATTTAATTTAGACTTGATGGTGTAGCGGATGAGTCGGCGGTAAGAGCGCGTCATTAGCGGTTATCACTTCATTCCGGATGAAAAAACTTCAACAGCTCTCGGCTCCTCTCACGTGCGCTTATGATTTATTAATTTTCACCTTCATAAATACGGTGCACGCCTGTATAATGAGTCGACAATATACAAATTATTTTCGACCGTGGAACGTATAGTGGTACCCAGTTAATATGCTACGGAAATGGGAACATTGTTTGGGTGGGTTTTCAGGGTATTTGCAGGGCAGGTAAAGTATACCTATGTAGTGCTTTTGCACTCCATGAAATCTTCAGATCATTCAGGCAACCTAGGGAAGAAGATTCTCGATGTATGTAGTTGAAAGTGCTAATAGACTGTTGACGTTCACGATTTTTTTTTTAAGTGTTTGCCGACCGAGACGAAAATAAATATCTAAAATTTAGTCACGTTTCTGCGGTCAAATCATGAATAGGTCAACGGCATCTATTTACATAATTATCTATGAAGAGAACTAAGAAAACAAACCATTCATAATGGAAATAACTCTAAAATATTTTTAAATTAAAATAGAAGTCACCTTTCTCTAAGGCATTCCGAAACCATCAAGAACCGTTTTTCTGGATATGTAGACATTAAGTATTGAAAAATCTTATACTTAAAAAAAAAAAACGGAAAATACCAATTTATTGATACTGGCGGTAAGTCAGAGAAATTACCCTAATTGTTTAACACATTGAAGACTCAAATCACAACTGTCATTATGTGACAGTTGTATGAAATGGCTATAACAACAAATTGCCGAAAGGTGTCAATTTGATAAACAATTAATTTCCCTGACCGTACATACCTACACTCTCAGAGTCAAAGTCGTTCTCAAATATGTTTCAAAATTGGTCTTGTCTTTATAATTATTTAAACCAGCAGGCAACAGGAAGTAGGTATGCAGAGAGTATAGATATGTACATAGGTATCTACAGTACGGCGGCACGAGAGGATTGCGGAGTCAGCAGCTCGCGCGATCGATAGGCACGCATCTCCGCCTGCCTATCGAATAGCTTTTTGTTCTAGCAGCTTTTCATTGATGTTTAAAATTATTATTTGGGTTTCTATAAATGCTTCTAGATAAGTATTGCATCACGTCAGACCTAGCTACTTTTTCTCACTTTTGGATATTTGGACAAGTTTTTTAAAAACACGCCAGAATTCCACCATCGTACCTACCTACTTGTTCTAGGTTGGTGTGTAGGTTAAGCATTGCTAAAACCTTGCTTTGTTACCTGAGTAGGTAGGCCCTAAAAATGATTACCTACGCATAGGAGTCTATAGGTAATCATTTGCAGTGTAGGCTGTGTAGGTGATGTGCAGGACAGGTCAAACAATGTACCTAGGTTGAACAACGCAGTTGGTGCAAGGGTCCGCAACTGCGCACATAGTTTTAAACCGCTTGAGTCTTCAGTTTGAGTCGAATACTGACCTGCTAAAGTTTATGTTATGGGAATTCATTTCTTATGTCGGTGGGAGGGTGACCAAGTCTGGGACGAGCCCTACAGAACAGTGCGGATTCGGCGGAGCATTGTTCTTTCTCCTACGGGGAAACCGACCTAAAACACAAGTGTAGGTGTAGGTACTTTATCACGGACCTATGGTAAGTCCCCGGGTCATAATTATACGATTAATCTGCCTTTTCCCAAGTTTTGGCTTACAGTCTAACCAGATGCGGCTAAATACCAGTATTTTACATGGAGCGACTGTGTAAATATCTGACCTCCACAACCCAGTAATTGGGTAATACGATACCCCGCTTGGTAAGACTAGTTGTCAGACTTTCGGGCTTCTGATGACCCGTACCTAATGACTGTCAAAAATCCACGAATGACAGCCGGGACCAACGGCATAACGTGCTTTCCGAGTCACGGAGGAGTCTCGGTATGTAACGATGTTCACCCATCCATGGATCAACCCCGGCAAGCGTAACTTAACCTGATGGATCGACAGGCAGCTGTTATTAGGTACTTAGCCACGAGCTCCTTCGGGTCAACTCATAAAAATATAAGGACCTAAAATTCGGCCAGCGCTCCCACGTGTTACGTAAACAAACGACTTAGTACCTACCTACGTATTTTAGCTGTACTTAGCGATAGATAAGTTTCCTTTGACGTGTGGGAATAAAGTGGGTGATAGACGTGCGTACTTAAAGTACGCGGTTTTTAAGTTCGCGACCTTACTCGGCTCGCCGTCGGTGACACACGTGAAACTTGCTCAAAATTTCATTATTGGATCGCCGACGAACTTGCTCGGCGGTTTTAAAGTCCGCGTACTTAGCATGACACACGGGCGAGTAAGCTCGCCGAGCCATAAGTACGCGGACTTGCTCGCACGTCTATACGTCGCATCACAAAAATCAGCGACGGTTCCCCTTAGATTTCTCGGCGAGCTCGCAGATATTAGCGATGCGTTGCGAATTCGCAGTTATGTGTGGGAGGGTACCTAGGTACAGATCGATTCAAACTTAATGGCGGCTCGGAAGTTAGCTTTTAGCTGCCCCACCCCTCACCCCCGCTGTCACATGAAATTGTTATACTGCGCAGCGACTCGCCTCATGTTCCGAGCCGCCATTAAGTTTGAATCGAACTGTACTTAGATAGCTGCACCCTAATTGTGTACCTAACACACAATCACGAAATTCATTTCGTTCAAATCCCTGCATCGTCGGGGAATCACCAACCAACGACACAAACGACCACAAGTTTTGGATCACACAATTTGTGATAGGCTTTCAGAAAAGAAAAAGAAAGTTGATATAATAAGACGATGTCTACAGAAAGTTGCTGCAAATTGTATTTTAGAATTAACATGTAACCCTTTCGTTGTAGTAGGTATTAATGTTTTTGCCATAAAATATTTTTTATAAAGTAAGTAATCGATTCTTGTACTTTTTTTGGTCACTCCTCTCTCTTTGAATTCCTCCAGTTTAATCAATAGGTACAATAACTCGGAAATTCTACGAATCTGCAAATTTTTCGGTGAAACTCGCCAAAGAATTATTTTTATTTATTAGTGATTAAAATCATAGTATTTTGTACACAACGACTTCTTAAACTTTTCAAGATTCGTAATTATAAGTCAAGACACGTAAAGTTTTCAGAAAATCACATACCTGTCTGACTATGAAATCAGGTTTTCGGGTTTCTTAAAAAATGTAAAAGATAAACTTTTCTTAGGTTCTAGACTCGCGACAATCTAAGAAGTCCGTTTAGACGTTTCGTTCTCGTACTTATAATAAAACGCCTTGAGAATTTAGAATCAGTTTTAAGCAATGTAGATAAGTCTTCGATTACAAACTCTTTAAGTATGTTCAATCGATATGACTCGAGAATCAGTTTATGAGAAACCAATTTTATTTTTCATTGCTACACAACGCATTTTTATAGCTAGCGTCAAAAGGGACTTCTTAAGATTGTCGCGATGATGCCTCACAGATAGATCAATCAGAATTTGGTATTACGCTACACGGTTCTCTAATGTTGTATTTAAAAGAAATACTTTTATTTATAATTTTGTAAGTTTTACGTTTTACGTTTGTTTGTTTACGAAAATATTATGTAAAAAACAAAAGGTTCGTGGTTATTTTTCCAATGAACTTTTTTTTAGATTGGATCTGGCAACTCTGCTTCTACGTCAAATGTCAAAATACTGTGATGGATCTGTGAATTGTTTGTTTGTAAGAAAAACTCGTTAGAAAGTATTTCCCAGCCACTAAAAACCTGGATTAAATGCAAATATCACTCAAGAGCGATATCTTTATTAATCCATATCAAAAGTTTTGCATGCCTTTGTGGCATTATTCATCTAAGTGGTTAGCCTTGAAGTAGATGTCACCTATTAACTTATATGAGTGTTGTTTATTCTACATTTTAGCTATATTAGTCGCAAATTCACGATTATATGGCTTTGATATTTGACTTATGTCTTACGACGATCCGGAAGAGGCATGTTTTATCTAAGTGTACGGGAGAAAGGTGCTGGTTTAGTTGTAATCAGCTGGATTTGCCTGGCTGTTCTGTGCGCCGCATCCACAGCGCCTTGTGACAAGACTCGCAGGGTGTTCACTGACCAGAGCGGCATCATCACCGATGGACCAACTAACTCTAACTACACACAAGTCAGTTACATGTTTTACAGATGTTTGATACAGTAGTGAGTGAAGTGCTAATGGAAAATCTTGTTTCAGGACTCCCATTGTGAGTGGCTCATCAAAGCAGCGAATAAAAGCCAGTACATTACATTAAGTTTTATTCGTATGGGCACAGAATGTTCCTATGACTATGTTTTTGTGTATGACGGTGATTCATTTGATGCACCTTTGCTTGGAAGTTTTAGTGGAAAAACGGAACCCCAGAATGTTACTGCTTCTAGTGGATTTGTAAGTATGAGGTTGATTAAGTCTAAATTGCAATTAATCTCAATACCTTTTATGATTATAGCTTGTCCTTTTTTTTCGCATTCAGATCACTTATAAAATGTTGTATTTTAATGACCAAAGAATGAACCATTGACTAATGATTACTTTGTTGTTGTAGATGTTAATATTACTGTACAGTGATACAAATTATGTTTTGGATGGATTCAGAGCTACCTATGCCATTCACAACTGTCCTAACAACTGCACAGGGCGGGGGCTCTGTGTATCTAACAAATGCTTCTGTGTTGGCAACTGGGGCGGCCCAGACTGCAGTGTAGAACTGTGTCCAAATAGCTGCTCTAATAATGGACACTGTAAAGGAGACAGATGTGCATGCAAAAAGGGGTAAGAATTGTTAATACCCACATTATGACGAATACAATACGAATATTGTTTGTAAGAATTGTATTAACTTAACTCTAGTGAAAAACAAACAACAAACAATTGCATATTTTTATGATCTGGAAATTAAAATCAATATTGATCTTTATACATATTTATTAACATTGTCTTGTTTGCACATGCCTTTGTCAGGCTGCATCAAAGTCAGTACAAAACTTTGTACTCTATTGTGCTATTAGCTACGGTAAAACTTGGGAACAATGATATAATTATTTTGTTAAATAATTACTTTTGTTTTTTTATTTCCTGGTCAAAGACTATGCAATGCACGGATAAATCTGTTTTATCTGCCACCTTAGCCAAAAAATTGCAAAGAATTTCTTACAACATATTTTCCTCAAGATATTTCCTTCCACATTTCTTTGAATGTCTCAAATTATATTTATTTTATACAGGAAAGTTGTTTGATGTGTGTTTTAATACAACAGACCTTGCACAGCAAAAGACTGATCCCATATGACCATATCTACCAATTGATGCAGTTTTATCTCATTAACTCAGGTATTCTGGTGAATCATGTTCTTTAAAGAAAAATGACAAGGAAGGCAATAGCTGGCACTGGCTGTCTCATACAGAGAGCGGGATGACCAAAAGAGCAGCTCATACAGCTGTCTACGTAAACCATACAGATTCACTTTACATATTTGGAGGATATGATCTGAACAAAGTATTGGGTTTATTGGAGGTGTACAAGTAAGTTAAAATGCCCTTTGAACAAACTACATAAATGTCCATATAGAATATGCCATAAAATATATAAATAATGTTGTATAGCGCCCTAAAGGGGTACAAACACTTGGCGCATTTATACAAAAACTTTCTATAATTCGCTGTTACAAAATAGACTTTATCAAATTGCAATAAGGTGTATTTTGTATTGGTTAAAAAAAATATTTAGATTAATACATAAACGATAATAATAATATAATATTTATTTTATAAAACGGGTATTAGTGGTGACATAATAGTTCTCATAATGTGAGTCTGAGTACACTCATTATTTACAATTTATGAGAAACTAAAAGGAACAACAGTAGTAAACAATGTTTTTTTGCAACATTGTATTGTAAAAATGTATTATTTACTTTACTGGTTGACAAGTAAATGGTTCAAGATAATTTTTTATTACTATTCTTCTAAAGACTTGTGCCATATAAAATGATTTTTTAATTACACGTCATTATCGCATTTAATCTGTTAATTATTATTGCTTGATTACTTGAACATTATATAATATTACTTTATAGATTTTCGACTAGTCAGTGGTATGATGAAAATGGAAAAGTTTTACGTAGGTATCCTACCAATGAAGAGATTGACAAATCTCTGTTAACTTTATTTACTAAGGTAAGCATACCTCGCAATTTCCAACATATACCATACATAGTCTTGTATTATCTGCAAAAATTACTTAATATTTCAATGTTTTTAGGGAAATGTTGATGGCAGCTGGCAAATAGGCAATAGGAGTTCATTATTTAATTTACTATTATCGTCATTTACAAACCAAGACAAGACCACACTACCTCTCATGTATTCTCATGCACCTACTCCGTATTCAGAAAGCTACTTGCATTTCACCGAGCAACCAGAGGTAGTAAGTAATGTTATGAAACCAAACACGACAAAGCCTGAGCCGAGGTATGGTCACTCAGCATGTGCATTTGGTAGTGGGTTCGTGTTGTATGGCGGAAAACTCTCTGATGGCACCTTATCTTCTGAACTGTGGATGTATGACGCTGTATTAGATATTTGGACTCTAAGGGCTATGAACTCCACATTCATCCCTCCTGGCCTAACCCGCCATACATTAACCGCCGTCAGAGATGAATTGTATCTATTTGGCGGAACCACAGTAGACGGGGAGTTTTCCTCAAGGTAAATAATCATGCAATTGACTTGATTCTAATTACATTTATGAATGAATAAGTAGCAATTGGTTTCCTTCCTTCTATTGTTTGCAGTATGTACAAAATAAAGCTGGGTGATGTAAACTCAGAGGCTTGGGAAAGAGTCCAAGTGAGAGGCGGCAAAGAACTGGATGTGCGGGTAGTTGCACACACCGCGGTGTATCACACGCATTCGAATTCTATTTTGGTGTATGGAGGCGTAGTCGCCAGTGTAGCAAGGTAATCGAATTCATTGTCATTATTTTTATTTTTTTTGCTCCAATTTTGTTTTATCAGCTCAATCTATTGATAACAATAGTATCGACATTATAGCATGTATTCACGCAGTAATCTAACTAATCAAAACTCTTTAATTTCTTCTCAGATTTTCTAAGCTCTCGGATAGAATGTTCGCCTTCGACATAGACTACAAACACTGGAGCGAGATACTCTATCCCAGAGCACATTTACGTGACACATACGTACCGCGCGAGAGGGCGTTTCACACATCAACTGTTATTGGTATGCTACTATCTTGTTATTTAATTAAAGCTGAAAAGGAAGTAGTCCATTTACCAGACCTGCACCTGCACCTTGCTTTACAATAGAGTATTGAAAAACAGACTTTAAGCTATGTTGCATACAGTATACTTATATTTTTTTATATGGGCGTCAAAAGCTTTTCAAATGTTGTCACTTATTCTTTTTTTTAATAGTTTTGTACCAGACAGGTTAACAATTTTTTGTAGTTTTTTATTAGTACTATTCAGAGACGAAGCATTGCTAGACTGGTAAATGGACACTATACCCTTAACTTAAAGTCTATTACACCGTCGGATGTAAAATAGACTGATCACCAAACATTTCAGGAAACTATTTGGTTGTATTTGGTGGATATTCTCATCGCCATAACAGAGAGGAAATCTGTTACGATGGCCAGATGTACATCTATCACCTGGGCTGCCATTCTTGGATCCCTCTCGACGTGTTGGGGAAAGTGCGGCGGTTATATCCGAAGAAGCAAGGAGTGTTTGCGCATGCGGCTGCCTTGCGGCCTCCGTCTACTTTGTTAATTGCTGGAGGGTATCATGGAAATGTCAATGGTAAGTTTATTTCGTAAGTTAAAAATCGTCTGAGAACACACATCCTAATTTAATATCTGGAAGTGGTACACCTCCATTTATTCATTTATTGAATACTTATTTCAATCACAAAAATGTACGAAGGCGAACGGCATTTGCTACAAGTCAACCTTTGGTCAACATTTTGCGGATTACGTCATAAATCGTGTCGAAATCCAGGCTCCGAGCTAGTGAATGTCCTAGAGTAACACTTTGCCCTACCCAGGGATTATACCCAGGATCCCATGTGTTGCGGCTACTACCAACAGTCTTCTTCTAAATTAATCTTTTATTTACAGGTGATCTATTAGCCTATATGGTACCTAGTTGGCAGGCTGGTATCACTAACGACGACCCGGAGTCGGCGTGTCGACGACACCGCTCTCAACCGGAGTGCCTCGCTGACCCCGAGTGTGGCTGGTGCTCTGCTGATGATGTACGTTATAATAATAATAATGTTACAGTAGATTTAAGCCATATTTCAAAGCGTTAAAAGCCATGATGGTTACATTGCGAAAAAGGGGTGGACAATTTTGTCCTGTAAAGCTGCATCCTCTAATGTACAGTCACGAGCACTAATATGTATACACTTAGCAACTTTTAAAAGTGATTTTCTCCTACTGTATTGATTGTAACTTTATGATATTACGAATATAGTATTTTGGAACCCCTATTATAATGCAAAAATTATCATCTCAAAGTTACAATTTTAATTCCACGAGAAAATCGTTATTGAATTTTGCTGAGTGTATACATATTTTTGCTCGTGACTGTACGTGTGTGGCTCTAAGACTTTGTAATACGGTCCCGATAAAGAATAATATGCTAAAAAATGTTGGTTGACGATTTTTTATTTTATTTTGATTTTAAATCTTAGCTAAACTTTTTGCAGACTTGCTATGGTAGAAGGATAGGAGCTAACTGCACAACAAACCTCCAATCAATTCGATGTGGGGGTATATGCCCAGCGCTAGGCGACTGCCACTCCTGCCTCATACACGGTCCGCCGCCCGGGAGACGGAACAGTAGCCGCACGCCATTGCCATCTGTCAGTACGAAGCTCGGCTTAGATCAGTGTAACTGGTGCGTGCAGAATGCAAGGTGTCATCATAAAGACGGTAAGTTGGTCTGTAGCTAAAGGTGCGTCTAAACGAAATTTTCTTTATCCAGGACATTCCAATGAGCACAACCGTTTCGAATCACTATAATTTATTCGTAAACAAATTATTGACATGCGATGAAAGTGTCTCAACTACGTCAATGTTCACTTCGAATGCTCGCAGTAAAACGCATCTTAACATTCAATCATAGTCAAACTTGCAATAAGTCACAATAAAACTTTTTATTTCAGATAATTATGGCGTTTGCGGAGAAGACACGCCTTCAGAAAATCCCGGCTGGTGGGGCAGCACCGGTACAGAAGTTACGACTCCTGACGAATGTAAAATACTAGACAAACGACCTGGTCTCACATTTCTTCGATATCAGCAACCAGCAGATTGGAACCACCCAGATGGGGTGTCTGTGGTTAATGCCACGACTGTCGATTGGGTTACGGGAGGGGGGAGTAACCATATTTTTAGTGGACCTAGTGAGGCAAGGCTTAGAGGCTGGTTGCATATACCACAATACTGGAACGGGACGGGTGAAATGTTACACATATGTGCTGGATACTCGAACATTTCTCTGGCTTTGGGGGAAGCTGGTGGCCCAGTAGCCAACCTGACCGCGCAGCCATCTGCCTGCTCCCTCGTGGATTGGCCAACATTGTTTCCTGGACGTCTGGCTGTCGACATGCACGCTAATGACTCCTTACATACCGGCTTATATCCTTCACATCATCACGCTAAAATGGAACTGCTTCACAACAAGTCTCAGGAAAGCGCAAAGGTAATGCTTCTTTACTGCTAATTTACAACTTTTTGTTTCATTTGTTTATATTTATATTCCATTTTTGTAGTATGATATTCTTCGGTTAGTAAATGTGACGTGGTATTTGTGTTGCCCTTTTATACCCACCTCTACAGCTAACCGTTCGATTCGCTATCGGATTTGATTGTTAAGGTTCGTTTAGGGGGAATGCTACAAAATGGTAACTTTTATGGTATAAATACCACTACACTATTTTATTTAACTACTAGCTGATGCCCGCGGCTTCGCCCGCGTAGATGTCGGTTATCGCACCAAAAGTAATCATGAAATTTTGATCCTGTTCCCGCAACCCATGGGAACCTATTCCAGGGATAAAAACTAGCCTATGTCTTATTCCAGGCTATAATCTATTCCTGTACCAAATTTCAGTCAGATCCGTTCATCCGTTAGAGCCTGATTGAATAACAAACATCCATACATCTTCATAACCTTTCACATTTATTAGCTAAACAGTAGGCAAGACGGTGCGGGGGCAGGGTCGGCGATTGCATCAAGCGAAGCGAGGCGCTTGAATTTTATTCTCGCGTCCGTAATTTTTTTGCGATTACTCTCTAAATTTGGCCAAAAATCTTCCAACACACGTAACGATTTATTTACGCAAGCCGAAATTCGCGCAAATAAATCGTTATGTGTGTGGCTAGCATAATATATGTATTTTGGTTTACTTATTTCGAATAAACTGCAGATTTAGTTTTTAAAATATTATTGTCGTGTAAGAATTTGTCTATACCTACTTACAGAAACCAAATTATTTATCATAACTAAATCGAAAACTGTTGTTTTAGGTGTTCACATTCGAATTTCTGGAGCCTTACTCAGACGGCCAGTGCAGATACGATAACTGTTTGCTGTGCCTTTCGGACGCCGCGTGCGGCTGGTGCGAGCTGACCAACAAGTGCGAGCCTCGCAGCGTCGACGAGAGCGTCTCGTGCGCGGCCGACGGCGAGTGGCGCTACCTCACGCTGCAGCCGGCCGCGTGTCCCAACTGCTCCAACTACATCAGCTGCGAGCGCTGCGTGGGCGGCAACCACTGCGAGTGGTGGGCGGACGAGGCGCGGTGCGCGCGGCGCGGCCGGGCCGGCGGCGCCGTGACCGCGCGCGCGCACTGCCCCGCGCCCTGCCGCCTGCGCGCCGACTGCGAGCACTGCCTGGACGAGCGCGGCCGCTGCGTGTGGTGCGAGGCCACGCGCCAGTGCTTCAGCTTCAGCGTCTACACCAGCGAGTACCAGTTCGGCCTGTGCCGCGAGTGGCTGGACCGCGCCTCCTCGCCGCCCGACGACGCGGCGCGCAAGTCCGGCCAGTGCAAGTCGTGCCGCCGCCACGTGCAGTGCTCGGCGTGCCTGCGCAGCATGGGCTGCGGCTGGTGCTACTCGCACGAGAACCCCATCAACGGTGCCTGCACGGAGGGCGACTTCACGCGCTCGCACGCCGACTGCGCCGCCGTGCTCAACGTGACGTCGGCGGACGCGGGCTGGGCGTACGCGCAGTGCCCCGACGTCGACGAGTGCGGGCTCGGCCTGCACGACTGTAATGAACACGCTATCTGCAACAACACTCACGGCTCATACACGTGTAAATGTAAACAGGGATATATCGGAGATGGTAAAACGACTTGCATGCGAACCTGCTACAATAACTGCATTCATGGTTATTGTCTTGGACCTCCTCAATACAAGTGTCACTGTGACCTAGGGTGGACGGGTGCAGATTGTTCCATAAACTGCGGATGTCACAATCACTCGACGTGTCGAACGGGCGTCGGTCGGTGTGACGAGTGTCAGGACTGGACGGAGGGAGAGTTCTGCGAGTCGTGCAAGCCCGGCAGTCACGGCAACGCGACCACGGGCCAGGGCTGTCGCCGCTGTGACTGTAACGATCACGGCGACGAGACGCGCGGCGTGTGTGATGTCGCCACCGGAGAATGTATTTGCAAAGATAACACCGAAGGCTTGAACTGTGAACGATGCAGGCCAAAGTTTTACGGTGATCCTAGACATGGCGGAAGATGTTACTATCAATGTGAACCCAGAGGAATGTTAAATGCGACACAAACCGAAGGAATTGGTTCTTATAAAACTGACCCCGATATCAAATCTAATGGACCTTCCAAAGAATGTTTATGGATTATTTCTGCAGAAGATATAAAGGATGCAATCATTCAGTTTACCATTAATTCGTCTACCTTCGACGTTCCCTGTGATGAGAATGCAGTCTACGTTTACGACGGTCTCGGAGGGGTGCCTGATCTTAGCAACAACCAGCAGAGTCAGTTATTGGGCGTATTCTGTAACGGTGCGTCTTCGGGTGTCATAGAGGCTCGCAGTGGTAACCTAACAGTGCACTACAAGCAGGGGCACCCAGAGCAGGGGTTCGAGGGAAGCTACAAGGTGCTGGCGTGTGACGGCTACTGTACGTGGCCGAGAGTTTGCAACAAAAGGCACTGTGTGTGCCGCGACGGCTATGGCGGCCCTAACTGTGAAGTTGAGATCTGCCGCACCAACTGCAGCATGGCGGCCAGTGCCGGGACATGTGACGCTAGCTACGGAAGATGTTTGTGTAACGAGGGTTTTGGTGGAGATGACTGCTCAATCAGACTAGACAAAACACAACTTGTATTTACTGAGCTTTTTAACTCTGAATATTTATCTGATGGCTTAGATCACTTGAGGAAAACTCTCCCCAGATTCGGCCACACTTTGGTGGCCGATAGACGCGGGCTATGGATGTTCGGTGGATATTCTCTTTCTCACGGTCCATTAAATGACATAAGATTTTTTGACACAAAGAATAACACATGGATGCAAGTAACTTTAGAAGCGACGCCAGACGCTAAGATGCCAGAAGGTCGATATTTCCATGCAGCTGAAATCTATCACTCGAAACAAAATATTTATATTTATGGAGGTTTAAGTTTACAAGAGAAGAGTGGACAAAACAAAACGCTTGGAGATTTTTGGCAGTTCAGTTTAAAAGACCAGAGGTGGAGCAACATCCGCAACAAAGATAAAGATGGTCAGCCGCCCTCCCTCGCCGGGCACACGTTGACGTTACAGAAATATTTGGACTACGAAAGTTTAGTTTTGATAGGAGGATTTTCATTAGAAGAAGGTTTCATGTTTGACGTGTGGGAGTTCGATCTTGACAATGAGAAATGGATCAAATTGAAAGATGAAGGCGCAAAGCCGTCTGGAATAATTGGGCACAGTACTGTGTACCACACGCCTTCGCAGAGTTTGTATGTGTATGGAGGGATTCTATATGCATACAACGGCACTGTCCTTTCCAACAAACTGTTTTCATTCCATTATCCAACAAAGCAATGGAGTGAATTGCCTACATTCCCCATTTTGAACAACTATTATGACCGTTTACCACAAGCCACATACTTGCATTCAGCAGTGACGACGAATGATTACATGATCATATTCGGTGGAAGAACCGATCCTGAAAATAGATCTGATTCTCTTATAGCATACGTCTATAGCTGCAACCAATGGGTCCGACTTGTCAAAGGTTTGTATAACTATTATGTTTGAAGATGAATTCTGTTTCAAATATTTTTTTATGTATCTTCATGTTTTCAGGTGTTAGTATCGTTGGTCATCCACCACCGCCTACGATAGCTCACGCAATGGCAATCGACATTGACACCGAAAACGAAGGATACATCTACATAATAGGTGGTTGGACAGGCAGCGCCCACTGTCAAGTGACCCGGATATCGCTTCCCGAAGACCTGTGCTCACTGTGGAGCTCGAACAAGTTTGAATGTCGAAGCCATATGGGGTGTAGTTTCTGTAATACTGGAAATTATACGAAGTGTTATTCTGTGGATAAGCCAGGGTGTGAGGGGAGTGACAGTGTGTCTGTGAACCCGGGGGCTGCTTGTGATGCTGAGCTGGTGTCGACGCGTGCTTGTGAGAACTTCACCACGTGCACGTCTTGTCTGGCCGCGTGGCCTATGTACCCCGAGGATAAGCCCGCCTGTCGATGGTGTGAATCCTGCGCCGCAGCTGTCGGTAGGTGCATTCATTCATAGCTTACCACTTTCCGGGACACTGGACGAGATACAATAGATTTTTTTTATTGTTATGACGTCTTGGGCGTTTAGTGTCCCGGAAAGTGTTTACCGCCTGTTACATGGTTTGCTTACTCGAACAAATATCAACTTTACGCTAGTGTAATTGAAGTTGATTTCAGAATGACTAGTACTTTTGAAAAGGTCATAAAATCTTTAAAGTTGTAACGGTAACTTAGCTTTATGTATAGGCATTAAAGATTATTTTCCTAAATCACATAAATTGCCAATGAAGTTTACCTAAACATACTCAGATAAAAAATATCTTATTAATTTTAGGTGAATGCGTACCAACGGATGAGTCCTGTACCAGCATGAAATGCAACGCCGGCACTACGTACATCAGTAATGTGGACAACTGTCCCGAACTCAGATGCGCGTCATCGGACTGCGAGAAATGTGTAGGGGCCAAAGAATGCACATGGACGAGGCACGCTGTCAGAGAAGGTAAATTATTAAATACACTAATACGATCTTAGATAATTTACATCTATTGCCGCTTAATCAACTATCTACTTCAGCGTTATGTAGTCTAAGTTGATTTTTGATTGACCATTTGTAAAAAGAACGTCCAAAAAAATTTTGGTTGCAATGGAATTTAAACTTTGTCACATATGACATTGAGTTGGATGTTCCAAAACTTGATAATTCTCTGAGATTATCTGAATTGAAGCATTAATGGAAATATTAAGATCGTGTCATTTACAGGTCAACTAACACGAATTGCAGAAGAATCCGTCGAGCTTTTCAATTGGACGTGCGCTTTGATAGAAGAGCCAGGCCGAACAAGTCTTCGTGCTACGAAGAGTGAAGAGTGTCCGAACAGATGCACGATGTTCGACGATTGTCAGTCGTGTCTTAGTACTGACGGGGGGGAAGGAGGGTTTGCGGAGTGCCGCTGGGCGACTTACCTGGGAAAGTGCATTTCACCTGCCTATCAGCCTGTGTATTGCGCGGGTGGCGTTTGTGGTCTCGTGCTTACCAAAGCGGATAAGAGCAAGTGCCCAGCGCCGTGTGATACGTTTGAGCAGGTATGTTGAAATTATTACTAAACCAGCGGCCTGCCCCTGCTTTGCACGGGTACAATGGCGAGATATCGAGATTTCTGTACAATATATAAGTAACATATTAGTGTATTGTACATATAAAACTTCCGGAATAAATGCTTTAAATGATGGTGAAAACCGCATCAAAATCCATTGTGTAGGTAAGCAGATCTAAGCAGTCACACAAATAGACACGAAAAACGACTTTTTTGTATAATATATATACTTATAAATAAAGATGGTTCAGTCAACAACGAAAATGGATTCATTCTTCTTCCATTCATGATCATAGTTATTGAGCATGTAAATATGTGTTAATCTATTTCTGTTGCTGATCATACTTTCCTTAAAGCAGCCTGCCTGGACGCTGTGCTGCATGTTTTTTTCACAACATTTTGGCAATTTATTTTATATCTGGGCTTTCTTTCTGAGTTTTTGCCTTCTCAGATCAGACTGGACATTAACCTGTATGTATTCTTCAGATAAAAGTTATCTGTCTATTGTAAAATCGGCCTTTAAATAATAAATAATTCCATTTCAGTGCTCGGAATGCTTGCACCACTCGCACTGCGGCTGGTGCGCGCTGTCGGGCGCCAACGGCCAGGGCGTGTGCTCCGAGGGCTCCATCGACGCGCCGCTGGACTACTCCACCCGCACCACGTGCGCCGCGGTCTACACGGCCGCGAATCACGATGATTATTCTAACGATACCTTCTCTTGGCACTACACGCGCTGTCCGCCTGAAAACGAGTGTGAGAATAACCATCATCAGTGCAAAGCTGAGTCTGAGGTAAGTTTTTTGATTTTGGAACATTGAAATAAAGTCTATATCTTTGTTTCCAACTCACGTTGTCTCTATTTAAACGAATTTCAACTTTATGTTTGTGTTAATAACGTTGATTTCATATTAACTTGTAGTATTGAAAATGTCATCAAAGTTTTCCATTTAAACGAATGTCAACTATATTGCAGTGTAAATTAATTTGATTTCAGAATGAGTAGTCCTGTTGAAAATGTCATTAACATGTTATGTTATAACGGAAACTAATATTAACATGCAGGCATTCAAATTATTTTTAATATATACTTTGGACGCCCATAACGCCCGTTACCTTCTGCCCCGCGCCAGGTGTGCCGCGACCTGCCGGCCGGCTACTCGTGCGCGTGCGGCGCGGGCCACCGGCGCGCGGCGGGCGCGTGCGTGGCCGTGTGCGCGCAGGGCTGCGTGCGCGGCGCCTGCGTGCAGCCCGACGTGTGTCGCTGCGAGTTCGGCTACGTCGGCGCCAACTGCACCATACAGTGCCAGTGCAACGGCCACTCCGACTGCGAGGGGCCTGATAAGCTCGATAAGTGTATCGAGTGCCATAACAATACAATGGTATGAGGTTCTTCTCTAAAATTTTTTTTCGACCTGTCTTGATCCACGTATGGTAACTTAAAATTAAAAATATGTGCTGAACATTATTTGCCGCAACATGAAAAATGTAGCTGCATGCAATGTTACGCAACTTTTGTTTACCCGGAATACGAAACCTTATCATGTTCCGTTAAAGAAGTTGCGCTACTGTTGTTTGTAATGAATACAAGGCTTTACTGAACAATGCGTTCCGTTTGTAGGGTGACCAGTGCGAAAAGTGTAAGCCAAACTTCGTGGGTGATCCTGTGAACAACGTCCAGTGTGTGCCGTGCTCGACGTACTGTCACGGCCACACATCCATCTGTACCAGCGAAGTGGACGCGGCCCCTACGTCGCGTGACGTCGGGGGCCCGGCCGACGCGGACGACTACCGCGACGGGGCCGCCAGGGCCCGCTGTGTGCGGTGCGCTAACAACACCGACGGACCCCGCTGCGAGCGATGCATCGAAGGATACTTCAGAGGCTCCGATGATTTCAGAGACCCTTGTAGACCGTAAGTGTGAATAAATAATTGAAGCAGTTAATAATCAAAGCAAAATGATTACGAAAAGTGAACTGAAAGAGATGAGAACTGCTCCTTTAAAAGTAGCGAAATTAAACATAGGTATATCATTTTAAAAAACATATCTTTTGTGTAAACAATCAGAAAGGTGCATTTAGGTCGAGAGCGGAAGTTAATTTTGGCACTTTACCGGATTTTTCACATCATTTTCGAATCAAATTTGTTACTCTTATATTAGGTACAGCTTGAGCCACTTTTGACCTTTCACATTAACATTAATTGTCTCAGATGCGAGTGTCACGGACACGGCGACACTTGTGACCCGGTAACAGGAGAGAAGTGCAACTGTGGCAACAACACTGAGAGCGACATCTCGTGTCAGACGACCTCCTCCAGCAAGAACTCTGCGCAGGAGTGCTGGCGTTATCAGTGCGTCAAGTGCAAGGACCTCTACATGGGCGACCCAAGGAATGGACACCAGTGTTATAAGACGATTAATATTGAAAACAAACTGTGCTTTGATGGGAAATCTATTGGTAAGAATTTCATTAAAAAACTGTCTTCGCTAGTTAAGTATAAATCAAGATTATTTAAAAAATACTTTCATTTTCAGATGAGTGCAAAATCAAGCCACGACCACTGTACCCTGGTCAGACAGTATTCGTAGCAGTAAACCCAAGATACATGAACGTTGACATAAGAGTGATAGTGGACGTGACTCAGGGAGCCGTCGACCTATACCTTAGTCCGAACGACAGTTCGTTCGTAGTCTCGGTGAACTCCAGTAACGGAGACCATGCGGTGGAACTCGACCCTACCTATCATAAGCATGAGCCGAGTAGAAGGATGCCATCTTTCGACGAGCATGTGCCTGAAGAGCCGCGTGTCACGTGGTACTATGACAAGATAGAGTACACACTCGCTGATTATACAGCAAAGGATTTGGCTACATACGTGACTATTGATAGGAGGAATATACTGCTCCGAATTAGGAATCTCCGTAACAGATTGGTCCTCACTCTGCCTCAGAATGTTCATGACCTAACCCACACTAAGTTCTATATCGTGATCCGCGCGCGTCATACAGAAGATGGCGCCGCAAGCTTCGGTGTAATCTTCTTCAGACAAGATCAACTGCACATCGACCTGTTTGTGTTCTTCTCCGTGTTTTTCTCGTGCTTTTTCCTGTTCCTAGCGGCATGTGTGGTCGCGTGGAAGGCGAAGCAGGCCGCAGACGTGCGCCGCGCCCGGCGGAGACATGTTGTTGAGGTAAGGAGTTAGACACTTTGTGTTATTTTTGGTAAAAGGCCCCTTGAAGTCTTGAATATAAGTCTTTATAAATGGACATTGAAAAAAAAAAACTATAACTGATAAACACTATGTAGGTACTTAGATGCATTTACTGTTTTGTGGTGCAACTGGGCCTTAGTGTTTATCATTTAATCAATATATATAAATTAATATAGATCTTCTACAAGCTAAAATTGTGCGCTCCTCGATTGTATCTGTGTAATCCTTCAAAGAATTTGTATCGACGCAATATGCATATAACACACAAATGGGTCGCCGACATTCTCTTTCAGTTTAATTTCGCGCAATGTTAGTGTAGACGGATGCTACCAAATATTGACGCGTTATAAATTAGCGAGAATATTAAAAATAAACTATATCACAGATGCTGCACATGGCGAAGCGGCCGTTCGCGGCGGTGACGGTGGTGCTGTCGGGCGGCGTGCCGGCCGTGACGTCGGGCGTGACGTCGGGCGTGACGTCAGGCGTGACGTCAGGCGGCCCGCGCCGGCGCCGCGCGCCCGACATGCGGCCCGTGGCCATCGAGCCCACCGCCGACACGCGCGCCGCCGTCACCACTGTGTTTGTCAAGTAAGTCAATTCATTATCATTTAATTCATAATAGGAGACCGTAGAAGATGGATGGATGGATGACGAGCCGGACAAGACAAACAACCAATGGTCCACAATAGCATTGGATCGTATGCACTGCAACTCATGTGGCGAGGGCTTTGCCCAGCAGTGGGATGATACAAGCTAACAGTCACAGTAATAGGAGATCGTACGCGAAATGATGTGCGTAGAAGTGCAAAGTGACGTAGCATAATTCCGGTAAATATAACTATAGCGCTGCGAGGTAATTTTGGTGCGTGGTCAAAATCGGATAAATACATTTCACAAAACAGTTGCACAAATGTGCCAACCCTGTCAACGTCATTCGAGCGCCAAAAGATCGTTGTAGCAGTGTATGTAGTTGACAATGCGGTGAAAAAGCAATGTTTGCTAATTTACTGTTTGTGCTGCTAGTGCCACTAGAGGTGAATCTTTGCAGTTTTCTCCATTTCTTTCTTGCCTTTGTATATGCTACTCCTTACTGGTCTTCTCCATAGGTAAGGCCAATTACAATCTTGCACCTAGCTTCTGATATTTCAAAATTGTCCATGTAGATGCGAAATCAAATATTTTGTTTTTCTTTTTAGTCTAGACTTCAGTGTTGTCTCAAGAAGTAGTGTTGTAGTGTTGTCCTATGCTCGACATAGTTTAACTATTAAGAGGGCTATTACAATTTTTCTTGAATTTGAGCGTTTGACACTAGTTTTGATGTGTGATTATGATTAAGTTATAGCCTCAAACTTAAAAAAAAAATATGTCCGAGGAAGTCTCATTATATATCTTGACAGTGTTTTAAATAAATATTTCAATTTGTTTACACAAATCAGTAAAAAACTTGTCTTTGTAAAGGATGTTTCATAAAATTTAACTTTTTGGCGTCTTTTGATGCTTTGTTACATCAAAGATACAGTAATTTAATCATTTATAAAAATGTCCATGGTACAACTGTATCTTGAACTTTGGAATGTATAAGTCAATTTTTTTATGTTTCATTTAGTAATACACCAAAAATAATTCCGTTACACAGATAGTTATTGACAATTTTTCGTCCGAAATTCTATTTTTTATCTATGAATTTACTTTCCAAATTTTAACAAAAAGTATTTAATAACATAGGCTACCTACTATCTAATCTTGCTTGAAAAAAAAAATTAACTTTTTTTAAAGTAAAATAATATTTTTAAACAATTGTTGTATGCAATGCTAAAAATAACAGTAACACGAACTATAAATAACTGTAACTTAATTTATTTCAAAAGTAAAGTGGAAAGGATCAAGTTGATCACGCCCGGTTTGCATGTGTGCGTAGCGTACTTCAATAGACTCACACGAGCGCATCTTTGCCGCGCCCCGTCAAATTTACCTAAATCTGCACTTCGATTTTGTAATAGCGCTCTTAAGGTATTTTTAATAAGCATGTAAAATTGTTCAGGTTGCCGGGCGGGTCCCGCGTGCCCGTGCGCCTGGCGCTGGCGTCGTCGCTGGTGCTGGTGGCGCGCGCGCAGCCCGCACGCTCGCGCCGCGCGCCGCCCCTGGCGCGCCTGGCCGCGCACACCTAGCCGCCCGCGCTCGGACTCGCGACCGACGGCACCCGTGTTCGCACGCTCGCTTCTGTAGCCGGCTCCGAAAGACCGCGGGGTACGGGTGCAAACAGACGCTCTAACGTTGTTTTCGTGTAAAAAGTACGTATCGACCCGGCTGCGACTGATGTAAGTCATCATGTAAGTTAATTTTCGACCTATTTAGGGCAGGTGTTATAGATTTCTATAATAATTATGTATATATCGATCGGTGAGTGGTGAGATTGGTCTCCACTTACACAATTGTGTCGAGGATCTGCTATTTATCTTCGCTAATCATTGAATCTCGTGACTGCGCCGTCTCGATGCGAGGGAGGAGCCAAAGGTATCAAAATTGAGCGCATGTCATGCGCGGGTTGTGAATAGCCAATATTCGGTGATCTGTTGTGTTGTTTATCTCGAAATTTTATTATGTAATGTTGACGCCACATTTTGTTAATGGAATGTTATTGAATGTCTATTTTATGAGTTAGCTTCAGATCTTTATTTACAAGTTTTTAGTAGATGAGTAAAATATTGCAGCTGAGTATTTCTAAGGTACATTAGAAAACTATGTTCCTACGGATAGATGAATCTCTTATGATAAAAGATATTATTAGTTATTTAAATTACATATCTACGGCAGTTATTTTCTAAATTGATTATATGTTAATGTAAAAAGTAGCTTGATTTCTTTCTTGAAGCTGAAATTGTACAATATACTTCATAATTACTTGTTTCGCATTTGCTATTAAAATTTCTTGTTACTGAATTTTAACTTGCCAAATAGTACTACCGTAAATATAAATAACTGAGATTATTTTAAGTGCGTAAGTACCTCCCAATTAAAGAGCCAATAGGTATTGTATATATGTTACAAACGCGATAAATTACGTAACAGCTGGTCATATCTAATATAATTGCGAATCTATTAGTATTATTTGTAAGCTCCTCTGAGCAACCGAATTTAGAAGATACAATAACGGGTGTAAAAATACCCTAACAAAGCCGAGAGTCACGTAT
The DNA here is from genome assembly GCA_947522985.1 of Lithophane socia. Lineage (NCBI taxonomy): Eukaryota > Metazoa > Arthropoda > Insecta > Lepidoptera > Noctuidae > Lithophane > Lithophane socia. The sequence goes on along the minus strand of OX383256.1, from coordinate 9,865,036 downwards.
TCTTCCCGTTATTATGATTTTTTTTTTTGTACTGGACGATACCTAAGAATCTTCTGGTTACGGAGATATTGAAGGTGAAAATTCCGTTTTATTAGGAAAACAAGTTTAAAATGTTATAACTCAACTTGAAATACTGCTACGATCCCTTCACCATTGGGCACTACTGTGAACAGCGATTTTTTTCACAAAAATAAAAGTCGTTTCCCAGAGATTATTTTTGTACAAAGTTATTTAATTTGTTATACAGAATGCGTAGATGGCGGCTTCCTTCGTGATAGGTCTTTTTACACCCTGTATAGCAACACTTTAAAAATGACCAGCCAGCAAAAGAGAGGCGTCAAAAAGATAAAGATACGTAGGGGAATATATTCTTAAATACGTATATTACCATACATTCATCGACGTTTAAAGCCGTCGCTAGAAGTTAAATTAAATCAGTACAGTACCAGCAACCTTAAGCTGATGGAAGATAGTCTATTGTTAATGTTTGTTACGGCGTAGCTTCGGTCGGCATTTATGTGGTCAATTTATAACGTAATAATAAAAAACTTTTTGCCATTATTATTTTAGAACATTCGCCTCGTTTTCGATATTGTATTAACACAGGGTGTATGCTGTAATTATTTTGTGTATAGCTCCAATTTTAAAATGCTCGTACGTACAGGCATTGAAGCAATTAATTTTGATTATTAAATTGCTCATTAGTAATCAGCAGTATTGTGTAAATGGATTGATCAATTATTTGATGTGTAAGTAGAATAAAATAAAATAATTAGTTTTAACTTTAACATAGTAAGAGAGTACTGAATATTGTTATAGCTACATTATTAAGTTATACATAATCAAATGAATTGTACTTGATCAAAGGTATAAACTGAGTCCAAAATACATTCCATTTGTATAACTTTGTACATAAAATAATGTGTAATAATTGTGTATTACCAAATTTTAGATCAGGTATCAAAGAGCTTTAAGGATATTTATATACTAAGAAAATTTATTGCTCATAATCTTCGATTAGATCTTTCTTGATATACATTTAAATGCATTTATATATTATTTCCTTCTCATGCTGTATACATTTTTATTTAGAACTGAAGAGGGATTTCTTTATAATGTCCGTAACTCCTAAGTTGTGGTTGAATGATGTTTGTGTATTTTGAATGCATATGTAGCATAATGGTGATGGAAATAATGCAGTAAAATTATAATGATTGTCTAAGCTATTAGATTGGTAGTATTAATTCGAAGGTTATACAATGCTAGCAAGGCTAGCTAAACACAGGTGTCTATTTCAATAGATGAATACTTTATGTATTACCTAATTTCGTCCTATTTTATGCTCAATGGTATAAACCCTATTGAAATTATATCCTAATATTACATGGATTGCCAAGATGACAAAAGGCATTTTCATTACAAATGCTATTCTAAGAGTACATTTAGCACTTTTCTTACTAATATAATTGCTCTCACAATAACAGTGTTGTCCATTTCTATTTATAAAGTTTGTAGTTATATTCTTTATTGAATTTTATGATAGGTATTGGGTTTACCTTAGAAAAATAAGCATAATTTTATTTGCTCAAAATATTTTTATATTGAACTATGACAGCTCTGTAATGCATTTTTATATTTGTGTTTCCTTAGTTCATACAGTGATATTGTATCCATTCTTTCGTTATCTCCCTTACTGATGAACACTTAGTTTAGCTAAGTTAAAGCCATCCTTGCTTTTCTTCAGGTGTGATATTATTTTAAGAGTTTACTATAAAACCTATTTAATTAAAAGATGCCCATGCATATTATAATGTACTGTATTATATGTATTACTAAGCCATATGTGGAAAACTTTTTTATTAATAATTTTATGTATTTAAGGTATTAAAATTTGATATTTGTAAGCATGTTGTTGCAAAGAAAGTTTATCTGGGCAGCTTCTTAATATTTAAGTTTAGGGTGTGTATCAAAACATGGTCACTTCTACAATATTACAAGATCTTGTACCCACCCACACCACTATTGTAATATGTCCATGACATTTTCAAGGCAATATTTTCTTTAATAAAATTGAATCTATGGCAGTATTATGTATAAGCAATATATATTATATATATTTTTTGTTTAACCTGAATGTATAATAAATGTTTATAAAATAAAATATACTGTTGGTTGTAAATCAAAGTTTTTTACTTCTATTTGAAACACAAAATACAAATATTTAAAAGTAGCAACATTATCTATATGTATTTGTTAAAAGTCTACAATGTGACTTAAGAGCGATTACGCTGAAAGTGGGCAACGTCGCAAATGGATGTCAAATATTTCGATATTATTTATTGCATTTCATAGTCAATATTTTAAAAAGTTAGCAAGCCATATTTCATATTTCCATACAGTAATATTGCCAAATTAATCAAAACAGTAAAATATTTGATATCTATTTGCGACGTTGCCAACTTTCAGCGTAAACACTCTTAATTCGATGCCATAAAGTTATAGAACCTTAAGAATTAACTATGCAATTAATAATGAGCTTAATAAATATTATGTGTTGATAATATTGATAAAAGCGACTTAACATTACATGATATTCTAAGCATCATTTCTTATTGATCTTTTTGAGTAAGTAGATGTGTTTTGATTTTTTGAAGCAGTTCTTTCTTCACAGTGTCTGGGACCAGTGCCCGGGCACGAGGAGTAACCTTTGTAGCTAACATATCAAAAGTGATGTTATTGCTTTCATTTTCTTTGACAACATCCCTGCAAAGCATTCTGACTTGATCTCTCCAACCACATTCTATTAACCGCCGTCTTAAAAGTTCTTTAAATCTGCAACAAAAATACAATAGTTTTCTCTACAAGAGTAAAGAAATCTCGAATAGTTCCTTCACATTATTGATTAGCCTAACAGCATTGTTGTTATAATATCTCTAGGTAACCCCCATTAGCCTTGGCTTATTAAGTCAATAGTAAGAGCATGTTTAACCAAGATTTAGATATTTATTAAGCTATATGTCTAAATCTTGGTTACCATGCACTGGCAAAATCGACAACAAATCATGTTGAAATCTCTAGTTCCTGTCAAAAATTGTATGGAACATTGGCCTGAACATGCAAAACTATCAGTAGTACTCTAGAATTCTAGATTGTCTCAGAGAATAGGTTATTTTGAGAAAATGCAAGGTACGGTCAACTTTATGTCGGTACCTTTCCCGGTCTCCAGTTAAAACCAAACGCTGATGTGCTATGGTGTTGTTTACAGTCATGTTATCCTGAAATAGGGAGATAATTATTAATTTGCACTGTAAAGTTACAGCATTGTAGGAAAATGGTAAGGTGGTAAGTTTTAAAGTATTATGAATAAATAATCACCTGTTTCGTTTCAAATTGTATCGTAATAATAACGAGTCAAATTAGCAGATCCAACAATCAAACAAAATAAATATCAACAATCTTCAAGAATACCACAGACTACATCAGACAGTCGGACAATCTCAGAAAATCTTGAGAAAAATGACATGACATGACAGACACCGACAGTGACAGTAGACACTATTTTCTGTCAATGTGACACAGCAGTGACAGTAGACACTATTTTCTGAGACTATTTTCTGTCAATGTTCCATACAATTTTTGACAGGAACTAGAGATTTCAACATTTTTTGTCTTGAAGGTTTCGCCAGTGCAAACGCACGGTTACTTGAGCCTCCATTCCATCTTCCTAGCAAGAAGTCTATGCTGGAACGTCTGGTACTGCGTAGGTCTGTGCATTGGGTACATCTCAGCAGGTCTGTGCAGTAAACCCCAAACAGCAACTTATGGCTTGGCAAGATTACTCGCCCGTCTGTCATCGTTGCGAGCCGCGAGGCGCGAGCCAATTTGACAATGAAAGCTTCACGTGTGTCACCGACGGCGAGCCGAGTAAGGTCGCGAACTTAAAGACCGCGTACTGTAAGTACGTACTTCTATCACCCACTTTACAGTTTGACACTTTGACACTTGACACTACAGTTGAGAGTTGACATTGACAATGACAATATTTGACATGAATGACACTTTGAGCTTTGACATTTCCGTCCGTGACCGTAAATCATTTTATTTACTGTTACTGAGTATTTTCAATTACAAAAGAATTAAAAGCACAGTTCATATTATCCTGATACCCACTGTAAAAAGTTTCAGTGGCTTCTATCAAATAATTTTCCAAAAATGGCTCACGTTATGATAATGGAGTCAATTGATGCAGATATTTTCGTTTGCGGAACATGTAAAGCTGTTTTTAACTCCTTACAAGTATTCCTGGATCATAAAAGGTTGAAATGTAACAATATCGTGTCGGAAGAAAAGTTTACGAATGCTAATTTGGTGCAGACAATAGTTAGTAGTGAACCCTTTTCTGAAAGCATTGCAGCATCACATAAAGGCGGTGAGCTCCCTGAGTCTGTGACTGAACAGATATGGCCTAAAGATCTAATTTGTTCTACATGCAAGAAAAAGTTCAAAAAGATTAAAACCTTGCTGGCCCATTTGAAAACTCACAGTGACAAACCTTACCAGTGTCCCATATGCGGTCGCTGTTTTGTTCAAAATTCCCACTTGCAGAGACACATAACATCTCATCGAATGTGGCCAGATGGTCTTAAGGAAACTACAGCAAGAACTCTTGAAGAAGAACTTTTAAGCTACACATGTCCATATTGCAACTTGATTTTGGTTAATTACAGTCAATACAGAGCTCATCAGAAAAACCATTTGTCTCTTAAAAAATACAAGTGCATTCAAGGGGACTGTATGGAGTATTTTGACACAGTTGATAGTTTACTTCAGCATGTGTCTGTTTTGCATGACTGCCCCCTATATACTTGCCATATATGTAGCTCCTCATTTAGCACCTTAGAGGACATTGCAACACACCTGCAGATACATATTGATGTGTCTAGAGACAAACAAAGAAACTTGAAAGTATATAAGTGTTCACAATGTGATGCTAGATTTCGTAAATCAGAAAAACTGTCTCTTCACATGCAAACAGAGAGTCATAATAAAATGTGTATCCACTGTAACAAGACATTTGCTAGTGATAAGAGATTACGTCTGCACTTACAAATACACAGGACTTTGAAACCATTTCAGTGCAATATTTGTAGCAGCAGTTTCCACATGAAGAAATATTTGGCAACACATATGCTAAAACATGGTAATAGGCAGTTCAAATGCTCTGTTTGCAAATGCACCTTCAAAAGGCCAGATTTGCTTCAAAGGCACATGAAGTTACATCAGGCTAAGAAAATGTTAAAGTGCCCGTTTAAAGAAGCTTTGGACTGTAAGAAGGAGTTCAGTCGCACTGATAAACTAAAATCTCATATAAAGTCCCACACAAAACGAATGGCTCAACATACAAGTGTTAAAGATATTGTTTCGCAGAAAAAAGAATGCACAGCCCCGTTAAATACAAACTTCATCAATGAGTGACAGAAGTGAAGGTGTTAATCATCAAAAGATTGATTTCTGTTAAAAATATCTTGCAATTATTTGGAATTGAGATTATCAATAATATCTATTTGATATAGTTTTTAAAAGATTCACTAAGGTCTTAAGAAAATAACAAAGGTATTATTTATGAATATACTAGAATATCTTTTTATATTGTAAAATGATAATGATTTTATGTCACTACAAGAGAGCAATACTACTTAACTTACGTTTCAAATGTGAAACAAAAAAGTGGTTAAGCTATGCTACGCACATGAAGGGCTTCTTTCATAGACAGCTAGCTATATCTAATTAAGCAGTAAGTCAGTGGAGCAGGCAGGCTGCTATGTACTGGACATAAATAACTAAAAGTGACAAGAGTAACAAATTGTGAAATGGATTTCCACAATTCATTGGTGTTTCTTGTTGTGGTATCAACTCTTCTGGTTTTCTCTCATGTAAGTGATTGTATTTTGTTGAAAAAAATAAAAATACATCTCCAAGTACTCATATGAGTATTCATTTATAAAAAGATAATTTAATTAATTGTGTTCTGATTTCAATAATTCCTACAATGTCCTTATTTTTCAGGCTCGGCAGTTCCGTGTTACTGATCAGGTGTATTTTGATATTCAAACTGAAGACAAACGTCTTGGCCGTGTAGTTATAGGTTTGTTTGGTGACTTAGCTCCGAATGCTGTTAAAAACTTTAAAGTTTTAGCCACAAAAGGCATCAAGGGGAAATCTTATAAAGGCACTTCGTTTAACCGCATAATTAAAAGGTTTATGGTCCAAGGTGAGCTTATTATTTATATAACTATCCTCTGGTATTATGTGTACGAGACCTTGATGTGTAGTGATAGTCTAATATGTAAATCAAAATCAATAAATTAAAATGTGATTTCTAGGTGGTGATGTAGTAGCAGATGATGGTACAGGCTCTACCAGCATATATGGTGATTCATTCAGTGACGAAAACTTGGAGACACAGCATAGTGGCGCCGGGTTTGTGTCAATGGCTAATAAAGGTATCTGTTGTTTTTTATGAGCTGTCATTTGTGTTTAATTTACGTAATTTGATTGTAATGCTTACATTACATTCCAGGTCCCAACACAAATGGCTGTCAATTCATTATAACAACTACTGGGACACCTTGGTTGGATAATTTGCATACTGTAGTTGGAAAGGTAATTTATTTAGCATTCTGGGCGTAAAATGAACTGGTGGAATACGAAACACTGTGCTGCGCTCCAAAATGGGGATCTTAGACGTAGGCAAAAAGGCTGCTCAGCTTCAATGGGGTTGGGCGGGACACGTCAGTCGTATGCATAGTGATTGCTGGGCCACAGTCTCCACACGGTGGATGCCTGAGGATCGGGGCGCCGCAGAGACCGGACGAGGATATAGCTAGTACCGCGCTTTTTGTGCAATTTGGAAATGCTAACTTAGTGAGCTAGAGTCTGGCAAACGAAAGTTGAACCTGAAAACACGCGCGAAATTTAAAAAAACAAGACTGTTTATCCCTGCACATAGTGCAAGAACACGTGTTCATAATTGAAACTTAATTTCATTTAAATAAAATAAAAATTCAAGTATCAACACGTCATATCGCACTATGTACAGGGATAAACAGTCTTGTTTTTTTAAATTTCGCGCGTATTTTCAGGATCAACTTTCGTTTGCCAGACTCTATCACCACATCTCACCATATAACCTACCGATGTTATTGTAGTGAGGCGAGGGCTTACAATTTAAGCCTAAATCATATTTGCCACGCTTGTAATCCCCCAAAAGTAAACAGGGGTGTGACGATGCTCGTAATTCGCTTCTGTCTGGCCTCTTTCACTATGAATCAGTGTCTTCAACACTTCTAAGTATTCCTACCTTTTTAATAATTTATTGTATGTGCTAATGACAATGCACTGTTGAAGGTTGTGGAAGGCCAGAACGTGGTGCATATGCTGGAGCACACTGCGACGGATGTGGATGATAGGCCGCTACTGCATGTGTACATCGCCGACTGCGGACTGCTGCCTACCCCGCAAGCCTTCTACATTTCCGATGATCCTTACGAGTAAGTGTATAATGACATTTATACTTGTGTCTAGAAATTGAAATTATACAGAGTGTAAATCGTCTAAAATTTATGGACATTGAAATCGATCAAACTTCCGACAATACATAAATAATCGCGATTAAAATATTTTCCAATTTAGTCTTGTGAGCTTGCATTCATAGATACAAGCTCTCGGTGTTCCAGAACATGGTCGTGCACAAGTAACCCTGACGCTGACGGTCCAAGGCTCTGACCTGGAATTGTGCGGATAGAGTCGTTTGTGATTATTTTATTTAAACAACCACTGTCTTATTTCCAGTCTATGGGCATGGATCAAAGCGTCGGCTGTTCCACTGACCATGTCCTTCTCAATACTCGGCTTCTTTCAATGGATGATGCGGAAAATGGAAATATAAGCAACATTACACGAAATAATGTAATATATAAAAAAGGCACCTATGCCAAATCTTAAATAAATAATGATGTGTTTTTTTTCTATTTTGCATACAATTATAAACACGACAGTTTTAATAATGTTCTTAATTGTTATAGGGAGTAACTGTTTGGAATAAAATGATCATTAGCACCTCTGTTTTTTTATTACATACTATCCCACGTTGAGTGGATATCACCCAGTTGAACAAGGTGGAAATAATAAGACTTTTTTTTACCCTGTATAATTAAATTTTAGGCGACATAAAGCAAGTCGTCCGTCATAAAAAAAAAATGGCTGTCATGGGGACTGCCGCAGATGTGAAAAAACTTAAAACTGATATTAGCGCCATCTATATTCTATAGTAAAGCAATCCATAAGTTTACCGTTATCAAAAATCGCTCAGTTCGCATAAAGAAGTTTCTCGGTCCTAGGTCTATACTGTAGGTAGGTACTACTAGGTAAGCTCTTAGTTAGTGAAGAAGCTATCCTAAAATGAGCAATAATTGTATATATATTTGAATATAAACACGTTCTCAAAAACGGCTCTAACGATTTCGATGAAAGTTGCAATAAAGGGGTTTACGGGGGCGGCGAAAAATCGATCTAGCTAGGTGTCATACTGGGTAAATTCATTTTTTCTATTTTCACAGCCTCGGGATGACAACATACAACATTGGTATACCTTTCACCCGACTAGGTACAAGTGTAAACAGTAACGGGGAAGGGAAGAAAAACATGTAAATTGTTTTATTACATAATTTATTGTTTCTTTTGATTTATTTTTAGAATACATAGTTTAGTTAATATTAGTTATAATATGTACAAACAATCACTCCATGTTTTACATGTGTGAAGTATTCATAAATTAATTCATTGCTTAAAACCTTATTTCAACTTATTAAAATGCAATTTGATTCTGTGTATCTGACTGCAAATTAATTTTTAATGGTTCCTCTGCTAAATTTGATAAAAAATAAAATAATTGCTAAAATACAATATAAAGTAGATTGTACAATTTCTGCTTGCATGTTATTTTAAACAATAATCATTTATTAGCAACACTTATGACGATTTACAGGAATGTTAATATTTTAAGCAATCACATCTCCGGCTATTTATTATACAAAAATATTTATTAATAACAAAAGTTTGTGATTTTGGCCATGATCAGGAAATTAGACCAAGAACCGATCGAAGAAGCCAAATATCCTACAGTCACACTCACATAACATTGACGGCCCGGTGCTTGATCAGATTACAAGATACATAGCGACATTGCTGTGACGTACTGAGCAATTCAATAAAACTAGTCGGCGGAGATGAGCAGCCTAGAACAGGCGTCTTTGTCACCCATATTAAACTGTTCGCACACTATCTAAATGTTAGTCCTAGAAACAAAGCGACGCCGTGCACGGCGACGATAGGTAGATGTTCACTATGTTCAGTAACGCTATAGCAGGAGCAGGGCAGTGGCGAGCAGTATGACGACAGGAGCGAGCACGTGCGCGTGCGCGGCGTCGGGCGCGCCGCGCGCGTCGCCGGCCCCCGACACCTGCTGCGCGCTGGCGCCGCACGCGCGCGCGCACGACGCCCACGCGCGGCACACGTCGCACGCGCTCGCGGGGAGCGGCGAGAAGAACACGCGGGCGCGGTGACCTGCGGGGGAAGGCAATTGTTCAAAATTATTATCCGTGGTAGGTACCTACTTATCTCCTATCCTATTTCTCAAGTACAGTTCGTCAATTCCATGTGGTAGAGTTAATGCTACTATCGAAACTTGGGACTGCTACTGAGAAATTCCTGCCGGAAAAACTTATTGCCATTTAGCCCGGACTGGAAGTGTAATCCAGGGCTCCACGCTCAACAGTCGACCACTAGACCGACGAGTCAATGTAGGTTATTGTATGCTTTGGGTGGTCTAAGGATGCGGAATGTTAGGAACGACAAACCAACAAGAAATAGAATTTCTCATACTCCGGTCGCCAGGTTGGTCTATAGTACAGAAGACAGAAGTAACAAATGCTTTATACTGACTGGAGTCATAGAGGTCCTGCATGGTGGCCCAGCCTGGTCGCTGGCGCGCCACGCCCAGCGCGCGCGGCGCGGCCAGCGTGGCGCAGCGCTCGGGGCGCGCGGCGCGCACGGCCGCCAGCACGCGCGCGCCGCGCGCCCACACGCGCGCCCACACCACGTGACGCACCGCCTGAGAACATAATACACAGTAGGTAGTTATAAGTCTCAAATTCATTCACTGACACGCACAGCAAGCCGCTGGGTCCAGAAGCATGAACAATGAACACACACACAGCACGTAGGAATCAAGGATTAAATAGGGGATGAAAGTTTGTATGAAAATTAGACATTTTGCCGATGGAAAATCTTATTGGGCACACGGCTTGTACTAGGAACAAAAATGGACATCGTAGCGACCTACTGCTTTAAAAATAATACTGGTTTTCCACCAAATCTTTGAGAAGAAGCGGAGCAGAGAGCGTGAACGAGTAAAATTCACCATTAACCTATAAAACAATGATATTAGGATTATCCTAGCCAAGTAAAATTTTCAGCTTGAATTCATCCTAAGTGCTTTGTGTAAATAATTCGACTATTCAATGAAGTTACATTTTTAAATAGCAAACATTGTTATAACAGAAAAAACAAGAAATTTTGTTTTAAATTTATTTTAGAATGTTGTATGTTCTTTATAAATTTAGGATTATCTATAGAACTTGGCACCCATTTAGATCTCAATTCTTTTGTCGGCGAAGTCGATAACCACACTTTGAATTTGGCTCCCATTTCACATTTATGTTTTTGATTGGATATCATTACTTTTTGTAAATAAATTATTATATTCGTCAACTAAAAGTGATCCGTAAAATCTATTTTCAAATATGAGTAGCAAGATTGTGTTAGAATGTATTTCTTTTGTAACTTAATTAGTTACACTTATCCTCAATGATGTCAGATCGCTGAGCCCTGCGTTGTAGTGTGTTAATATTGGTTGTCGAAGTTCTAGAAAAAAACGTGTGCCGTCGGGGAAACTCCGTCAGGAACAAGTTCAATTCAATTGAATTCAAATCTTTATTCCATATCTCATGTGTGTACACACTTAAAATGATAGTTACAAAGTTCACATGGACCCTGTCTGTTCCTTCCCCATGTATGCTTTAATTAATTAAATTTCGCAGCCACTATTTTGAATTTACATTTTGACCTCACGATCCGCTTTAACACACTCAAAAACATACGTAACCACGGGACGACCGCGAGGCGCAGGGCGCGGCCGGCTCGCATCACGCCCGCAAACGGCACGATTTTGTACTGTCTCGTCTCGAATATTACTATATTTTAACTTTTAAGTATTATTATATTTTGTATCGGTAAATGATTATACATTCAGTGATAAAAAACTTTATTTTATTTCATTCGCCCCTACGGCCCCACGTTATGTACGTAACGTATCGGTATAAGTACGAATTTTTATATAATTTTTTATTTATGGGCTTCTAGCTACTGCGGAAAATGTATTCCATACATTGCCTAGGTATTGCATAGAATACCTGACTTATACAGATTACCGGTAACATATATACGAATGAATATTGCCCACATGGCGCAAGGGCAATATGCACCGGAACCTTACCGGTGCGGGCGGCGCCGCGCTGCGATTTTTTTCGTCTTGTGGTCCGGCTCTGGTGCGGCTCCGACATCATGTACAGGAAGCCTAAATGTCACCTTAAGATACGGACTATGACTATATTTCTAAACCCTTAAATCCCCGTGACCCCGCCGCACTCCTGTTGCCCGCCTCGCGGAAAGCTTAAACGGCCATTGATTATTAACAATTATTATTAATTATTGATTGTCTAAGTTATATAAAATAACCTGGTACCTATATACAAAACGATAAAAGCGATCTTTCATAATGGAACCAATTCTCCTACAAAAGAAAATATTTTTGCTAATATAATTTCGAAAGGCGCTAGGTGTTAAAAATCGATTACTTGTTTTTTTTTTTAAATCTTAAAAAAATACTGTTTTCTGATTTTTTCCTTTGTATACACACAATTACCAGGCTGGACACCAAATTTCAACTTTCTAGGTCATCTGGAAGTGGGTTAGGTTTTTGATCTATAGGTAGGTCCTATGTCAGTCAGTGATAAAAATGACGATTTTTGGACGTTGTTATCTCAACAACCGTTTGAGCTGTATTTATAAAATTTGGGGTTCTTCTAGCTAATCTAGGGGGTATTAATAAATAAACCAAGTTTCATGTGTGTATGTTAAATAGATTGCGGGGTGAAAAGTAGCTCCAAATCGTTCGTGTAATATAACACACGGCTGCTGCGTCGCCAGTTCTTTTCTTGAACTTGGCTTGACACGCGGCCGCGTGTCTAGATTTCATCACCACTGCTCTCAAAACGGTGACGGAAAACATCGTGAGGACATCGGCATGTCCTAGAACCAAAAATTCGAAGACATGTGACATCTACCTGCCCGCACTGGGCCCGCGTGGTGGATTGTGGCCCACTCCCTCTCAGAGACCTGTGTCCCAGCAGTGGGTACTTTATAGGCTGATTATGCACCACCATGATGAAATACCAGGCTTGTTGATATTGATATTGTGCAGGTATCATTTCGTGCTTACCGTCAATTCCGTGAGTGTGTTTATGTCAGCTAGATATCCTGATGGTAGTTGGACAGTCAGTAATGTCAGTCCGCTTTCCGTCTCATTTCCTTGCGCCACGAACCTGTAAATGAGTTTGTGTATTAATTTCTTACTCTCAACCAATCAATAAATTATTGTTTTTGGTAGATGTTACTTCGTTGCACCGTGTGAAAAGCAACTAATGTGCCTTGCAATTGTTTTGATTTAGATAGATGGATGTTTTTTTTTAGTTCCACAATTTTTTAAACGTTAGTAGTTCCCTCCCTGTTGAGGACATGTCTCAATAGCTACTTTCTGAACAGTGGATCTCTATTTGTAACGAAATAGTCATCTTAGTGCTACGTTCACCTGCACTTCTAGTTGCTCAGACATCTGACTTGACCTTTTCTTTCGGCAATGTCCTCTTAGTCTATCGTCTTCTTTTTACCCGACTGCCCCAGAAGGAGGGTAATGTTTTCGAGAATATGTATTTTATAAGTATGTGGATTGTCATTCACATTTTTTCAATTCTACTGTAAAGATAAGCTTTTATTACTCACCCAAAGCAGATTGACAGTTGCAGTCTATCCTTCGTAGACACCTGGTCAACTCTAGGGTCGAGAGTGTATCTCGGCCACGGTGCTGTGACGTTGGTGGCGCCGCGGGCCGATAGCCCCAGGAGCCCTAGGCCTCGGCCCTCCGTCACCGCGCTTACTGACCGGCTACTGCGGATCTGGTGGGCAAAATAATGAGGTAGTTTAGTTCATTACATACAGAGTAAAGCAAAAATCAGTTTCTCAAGAGTAAAGCTTAAATTAAGCACTTTCTGAAGCAATACTGCTTAGAAAATCCGCCCGCAGAGAACACCCTTTGCACCAGCTCTCCCGAAATTGCGAATCCAAAGGCTATAACTACTATGTGAGGCGAACTTATATGGTACACAGACCACTAAACTTTGGCTCGTTTACCTGTAAAGCTGTGCTTATACCATAGGTTGCTTTTTAAGATCTGTACCAAGTGGATTGCAATAGGATCCAAACTCAAGTTCTAGATTCTGAGAAAACCTTTACCAACCTTGAATCACGAGAAGTCTAGAAGTCTACACGTTAATGTAGATTAAAAGACGGTGTGAAAAGCGACTTCTTACCGATTTAGTTTGTATGACGAGGGCGTTGTTCTCTCCGATCTGGAACTGTCTCGCCTCATCAGATCCGGTGACGTTCACCGACACGCGGAGCTTCGAAGACGTTTTCACTGTTTCCGCGTATTGTGCCAACGAGTCCATCTGAAAAATAGCAATACGTTTTCTTTAGGATATTATTTTCCTGTGTTATGAATCTTGGCAATAGGTTTATGACCAGCGCGGGTACCTGTGCTTCCACGAGGCGCCCAAGTAACACAGTCTTGGAGGTTTAAAACAAATCTGTCTATTGACAGTCTATTCATGGTTAATCTTTAGATCGGGGCTTTCTTAAGATGGTTTCAATAAAGAAAATGTATTCTTATAGAGTTTTTTTTCTCAAGCTCGATTATTTTTAGAGCATTTGTTCTATAGCACACTTATTCTAAGTACGTTTATAGGTATATTGAATGTTTTAAGATAAAATGCTCTACAAATAGTTAATATAGCCTAAAGTAAAGGTAAATAAAAATAAAAATAATAAAATAATAAAAGTTTATTCTGGTAAAAAGGTAAACACTAAATACAAATTTGCTTAAATCTACGAAAAATCAAACAGTGTTATGTGCCTGAACTAGGTCATCCTGTGTTTCAGGCGAGGCAAGGCATAGTATTTCTAAATAATCACATACTTAAATATAAAAATCTAGTCATCTAATAGGTATGTAAAAAGGTGTGTATACACAAAAAATAAATATAAAATCTTAATTCTTACAAAACCTAACTTAGCTAAACTTAATTAGTACAAATACAATTTTTATTTAAGTACAACTAATAATTTCTCTGTATCGTCATAGGACATACTTTGAAGAGCTTCTTTGAGAGTTCTTTTACAATTATTATAATTAAGTGAATAAATTTTGGCTCTCGCATTTAGTCTGTTATAAAGTAATGGTCCTAGGAAGACAAAAAATTTGGCTGCAAAAGCATGTTTTGTACTTTTTCTAGGGCAAACTATGTCTTTCCGTCTCTTTTTAGTAAATTCAGTGCTGTAGGGGAGGGCTGCGTGTTGTTTTAATACAATGCTCATTATGAATAACTGTCGAGCTGTTAGTACTTCACAGGATTCATAGAGTAGGTTAGTGGGAAAAAGGAAAGGGCGGCAAGTAGACACCTTGAGAATTGCTCTTTGGGCTCTCTCGATAGGTAGTAGCAAACTTTTACCTGCTCCACCCCAAGAGGTAATTTTATTTTATTTTATTTAATAAGTACAGTTGACAGACTACAGACTAAGACAATCAACACAGTTAGTACAAAAATACAGTACATAAATCTGAAATCCAGTAAGTCAAAATTGACTGACAGAGAGCAAAGTAAACTCGCCTAATTAATTTTGGGTCTGCAATATAACGTAGTTTTTTGAAAACGAAAATTAGCTTACGCATTCTATTACTTAAAGCTTCTATGTGCTGTTTAAAAGATAGGGTTTCATCTATTATAATTCCCAGATATTTTATTTTATTAGTTATATTAATATTGGGGCACGTGAGCAAGCAATCTGCAGGGACCATACAACAGTGAGCATACATCGTTGAGGGCAAAACAGATGTTGGTTTGCGCATTGAAAACTTAATATAATTTGTCTTAGCCGCATTTAGTGTTAGTGAGTTATGTTGAAGCCACTTATTTACAATATTGAAACCGTGTTGCGCAAACTTGTAGACTTCATGTTCCGATTCAGCAGAAAAAAGGAGGGCAGTGTCGTCAGCGTACGATATTATAGTGCCGTGCTCTAGGTTTAGTTTACAAAGGTCATTTATGTATATCAAGAATAGAGTAGGTCCTAAAATACTTCCTTGGGGAACACCAAAGGACGTGTTTTTTTCGTCTGCGCTGAGAACATTGCCAATCTTTACGCACTGAGTTCGGTCTTCTTAATAACTTTTGAGAAGTTTCAGTTGAATGCCTCTTATGCCAACTGACTCAAGCTTGCGCAACAGAATAGGAATGGAGACTGTGTCAAAAGCCTTGGCGAGGTCCAGGAAAATTCCTACTGTGTGGTTACCCATGTCAAGTTCCTGGGCTAGAAAGTCAGTCAGATGATGTACGGCATCGGCAGTTGAAACTTTAGGTCTAAATCCATATTGACGCTCCGACAAAATTGATTTATCCTCCAGATATTTAAACAATCTTTTATTTATTATCTTTTCCAAAATTTTTGACATAGAAGGCAGTAAAGAAATAGGTCTATAATTTGTTACTTGCTGTTTACTGCCTGTTTTGTATACAGGGACAATAACTGCTTTTTTGAGGCACTCGGGAAAAATACCCAAAGAAAGGCACTTTCGAAAAATATAAGTCAGTGGTGGTACTAAAATATTCTTGAATTGTTTGATGATTTTATTCGATATGTTATCCCAACCAACTGCACAGTCGTCTTTCAAAGTCATGATTATTCGTTCTACCTCATTTTCGTCAGTATCTAGCAGGGTGAAGGATGTTAAGGTGTGGTTACATGCAAAAAGCGTGCTTGTTAGGTAGTGTGATTGTACCCGATTTCTTTCTGCCAGATTTTTTCCGACGTTAACAAAGAAATTATTTGCTAAGTTAGCAGATGTCAGCGGTGTCGAATGCGCTTTTAATAAACCTGAAGATGACTCATTTTCTTTCGAGGTATATGTTATATTTTTAATATGTTTCCAGATCTGTTTACTATTTGTTCCAGCCTTTTCCAGTGCAGATTTATCGTAGTTGCTTTTAACCTTTTTGAGGAGATCATTACAGAAATTACGATACCTTTTGTACGACAGTTGCAATATTGGATTATCTGGATGAGATTTAGCCTTCATGTGCAGTTTATCCCTATGTTTCATACAACGAATTAGACCTGTCGTGATCCAGGGTTTTATGTTACAATTTTTACGGCTCAATCTTGATATGTCTGTATTTTTCTGAATTGCATGTCGTATGTTTTCTATTACATACAACATACAAAACTGCGGATCAGCAGAATTGTAGACTGGATCAAAGTTGATGACGCGTAAATCTTCTTCAAGTTTATTTATGTTTAATTTAGAAATTGTGCGAGTGTTGTGTTTACGTAATTTACAGTTTATGATTAATAGGGCAGCATTGTGATCGGTTATTGTTGAGTTAACAATAAGTGCAAGTGAAGGGAAATTCGATTTAAGCATGATGTGATCCAAGCAGGAGCCACTTTGATAAGTAGGAAAATTGTGTGCGGGGAGCAAGCCATGAAAGGCGCATAGGTTGAGGTAGTCCTGAGCAGATGCATCAGCACTTCCTGGAAGAATATTAATATTAATATCACCAATTACAATCGTGTTTTTGAAGGATGACAGGTTTTGCAAGGTGTCATTCAGAGAGTTAGTAAAATTGCTGATATTTTTAAAGGAGAGAGGAGGCCGATATATTGTTAATATCGCAAATTCTGATCCAATTTTGACTAACAAACTGTTACAGTCGACCATAATAGGTTCCTCAACGGAGACACTCAGATCATTTCTGACATAAACGATCACCCCATCATTTTGATTGTAATTTATACTACTTTTGTACATATTATATCCCGTGATTAATGGTATGTTATATTGCTTGGCAAGCCAACATTCGGTCAAAACAATTATGTCACAATTCATGTTTAACCGCTGTTGAAAAGTGCAAAAACTATCAAAATTCTTAAATATGCTACGAATATTTTGTGTTAGTATGGTTAACGGAGTTTTATAGTCGGAAAGATATTGTTTGCATTGTTCTGCTTCACAAACTTTAGACTCGGATACAGAGAAATTATCTAAGTCATTAATTAGCGTGTCTATCATATGAAATAAAAGAATAGAAAGCGAAAAATTAAAATAAAATAAAGATAAGTAAAAGGTCTAAAAAAATAACTTATAAACGGCGCTCTTAGGCGCCTCAATAGAATTTATGTATCTTTTCTCAGCCATTATTTTCGCCGGGCAGTCAGTAGCACCTGTTAAGTGCTTGTCTGGCTTTTTAAAATGCGAACAAGTAGCGCATTTTGGTTCATTTGCCTTCTTCGGACATTCTTTGATCGAGTGCCCTTGATCACCACAGTGGCCGCAGGTGTAAGATGTCTGTCGACATGACTTTGCAGCGTGTCCATACTGCTGACACTTATAGCAGCGTGTGACTAAAGTAAAGTCTCTGACAGGGCACGATGACCAGTTCACAAATACACGTTCCTTTGACATCAGGGCTTTTCGAATGACCGGAGATACTTCTACGATATAATTGCAGGTTTCGGCGTCCTTCTTACCCGACTTATGACTTAGCTTTATAGAGGTCAAAAATGACTCAAGGCTGCAGTCCTGAAGTTTTTCGGCTAAGTTTTGATGGTACATGCACGTAAAGACTTCATTTTCTGTCATGGCTGTCGGCACTCCTATGATGACTACTCTGGGCTTTCTCTTATGAGGCTCGTCAACGGTTAGGCCCGATTTTGTGAGCTGCACCGATTGTCTCAGTTTTTCGATGTCGTCCTTCGTCTCTGTGCTGATAATCACTCCACCATTTTTTGTCTTGCGCAGGCCCCTCACGTGAAGTTGCATTTTTTCGGGGCAAATAATTTTTTGGACCAATGATTTTGTCTCATCACTGGTCTTCAATTTGTCATTCGGATATATAGCTACTGAACTTAAGTTAATTGGCTGGATGTAGTTGTTGGTACCTTTCTTTACCATATCAGAAAAGGATGGTCCTAGGGCAGGTTTCATTGAATCCCCGATTCTCGACTTATGCTCCTGTAGCTGCTGCGAAAGGTCAAGTTTACTTTCTAAATGTATAATAGCATGGTGGAATTGGACGGCTTTTGCTTTGATGGACTGGTACTGGACGGCCATTTGTGATGTCCCATGGCCAACCTTCCGGCATAGGGCACTGATGCGCAATTTCTGATCCATGTTCAGCTTGCCATCTGCTGCAATAGCGCACACCTCCTTCAGGCTCTGCTCAATATTAATCATCCAGTTTTGGACTTCTGCAGTCGGTATAGCATCCAGATCATTGTTCCTTTGACTCGTCGTTTGAGGGGTTGCAGCGGGTACGCCTGCGGGCACGGGTGTAGCCGGCGGGGAGCGAGCACACCTACTTCTTGGGCTGAATGGACTGTCATCCATTGTAAACAGGTTCTTTACTTGCTAATCATGGATCATCATCAAAGAAACACACACTTTACACAAACCTAATTTCCGAGACAGTTTGCGTTATTACCGGCTATTGCACTAAAAAACTAGGTCACGACTTCGTAAGTGATTATTTGTTTATTTTAAATAATTGTTCGACACGTCTGTTCTCTATGATCGCACTGGATATCCAACCTAGGTACCTAACTTGAAGTAATTTTATAGATAAGATGAGATAAAACATTCTGTTTTAGCTATTGGTACTCTTATCTTTGTCTATAAAGAGACTTAAGTCTAGATAAAATACTTTAATAGATATTTTTCAGTTTGTCTATAAAACTGATAGTGAAAACGTATTTTTAGTGTTTTTTTTCCTAAAAATAGCTTAATTAAGTGCAATTTGTATTAAATATTTGAATTGGATGATTTTATGCAATGGAGACAGTAAAAAAATTAAAAGGTCTGGTGGCTTTCGTCGAAAAATCGGAAAATATTTAAAAAGGAAGAAAAATGAAGAAGAGTTACAAAATCATTCAGATTCAGAATCTAGTAACTTTCTCCAAAACGCGGGAAATTGTTCTTCGACAGAAGATACAACTAAATTTGCAGTGTCCCCTACAACATCACAAAATTATGTAAGTGAGCAGTCCGATTCTGATGAAAACAATATAAATGACGACGACGAAAGTCGATCTAATTGCCTCAAAAGGGATCTGCGCCAGTGGTCAGCAACTCATGCTATAACACACATAGCCTTGAAGGAATTATTTCAAATAATAAATAATTTTCAACCCGATTGCTGAGGAGTCCAAGAACGATTGAAATAAAAAAAATCGGTAATGGCGAATACTGGCATCACGGGCTGAAGAATAATCTCACAAGATATTATTCACACTGTCATTATATAAAACAGAAAGAATATCTTTTACTTACCCTCTTGAATTGATTAATTAGATTGCTCTGTTACTGCATAAAATGGTCCACCGTTCACAACACATCAAATTACATGTTCACTGATGAACGTCTAGAAATACTGTGAGAAGATAAAAAGGAATACAGAGATGACAGTTACTAGGTAATCTTAAACCACTCATAAATCTGTTTATTCTTTCACTAGATAGTTTAGTATGTAGCAAGTGAAATTATTCTTGTCATAGAGCTAGAGCCATACTACAGAAAATTCTCTAGAGTATTTGTTCTATTAAATTCGTTTTTCTAGTAAATTTTATCTTGACGCCATTTTTATTGCCTATTTTTGCTTCAGATGATTTTCGTTACATATTTTAATGCTTATTTTTCTGTTTTTATCATTCAATTATGTCTAATTAAACATTTAATATGGTTAAAATTACTATAATTTGAATAAAATGAGTATTTTAACAATTAAAATGCAATTAAAAAAAAAATCTTATAATAAATAATATTCATATTTGGTAAAAAAAATATTAAATCTTACATTTACAGCGGGCGCTTTTATTTTAAGAGAGTTTTACATAATATTCGACGATAGAATTTCAATCGCATATAGTTTTGCTTGTTACTAGCTAAAACGCAAGTAATATAATGAAAAAAGAAATTTGTTACGCCATGATGCAATACAATAATAAGTTTAAATAACTCTTGTAAGTTCTGCGCCATTATGTGTCGTTGTCTGTTACAAATCAAATGTTACTTAAAGTTGTCAGTCTTGAGTTAATTTTGGTTTAAAAACTTGACGAGTAAAAACTTCTTTAAAGGTCTCAACTTTATCTTTAAGCTATCTACTAGTAAAATGTGTGGTCTATAAAACGTTTAGTGAGACACTAGAAAAATCTCTACAGACAATTTGAAAATTTACAACTCTTATCTCTATCTATTCATGTTTTCTTAACTCATTCTTATGAGAGGTGATAAGGTTGTGCCCACTTTTACTAAACTGTGTCTATAAGCGTTCTTGAATATAACTTGGGAGATATTTTACTCTTAAGGCAGACAATAAAATTAAATTCTATTAGATGTCTAATAGTCCGTTTTTAGACGCGAATGTGTTACTTGGGCGGTCTGATCTGATAATGGTTTTGGGAATCCACTGGTTACGGGAAGCACTTAGTGGTTGCTTGTATACTCACCACTTCCGGGTCCGGGTCGTGCGGCAGGTAGGCCTGCAGCAGGTAGCGGCCCACGGGCGCGGCGCTGTCCAGCAGGCGCGCGCCCAGCAGGGCCCGCAGGCCCCACGCGGCGGTGCTGGCCTCCAAGCTGTTGCCTTTGAGCCATGGGTTGCGCCACTCGTTGCCTGATAGAGTTCGTGACCAAAAGAGGATGGAACCTGCGAATAAAGTTACTGTATGAATAGGTCTTCGTAGCCTTTTATTGGACACATGCTGTATGTCTCAGTCTCTCCATCTGTTATTTTGTCACCAAAATTCCCAGTCCGCCTACAGAACAGAGACCGTCAGAGACGCATGTATCATTGGTGACACAAAGTTGAATACAAACTCGGATCCACTTTAAGCTGACCAATGGGAATGCATCGAAGTCATGGACTTGCGGCACAAATAGTGACGTAACGAAAAAGAAAGACATTTGTAGTGCCTGTTCATTAAATATGGCACATCGAGTTGGAGAAAGAGCTTGTCACACAGGCATGAGGGACATCGACGCTATTCAAATTTGAAGTACTTCGAACATGCGTACTGTATGTAAATATGTAAGCTATTACCTGTAGTATTCGCGTATTTATCCATCATTTCCAAGGTCTGCGTGAGTTGTGGATGTCTCGTGACCGCTAATGCTCCACCGATGAGGGCCAGCGAGTACGCGTCCAGTTCCGGGGACAAGCCTCGCACTATGTAGTCTACTGCCTTGTTGATGTTGTTCTTGTATAGGACATCACTTCCCTAGAAAATGATGTATTCGTTTATGTAAATTACTTCATGGGTTTCTAAAAGGTTTTTAAATATTCTCCACATAAAAAATTAAAAAAAATCATTAAGATCAACCTCCGCTCCAATTGCAGGCGCTGGTGCAGCGCCACAAGCGCATACGCCGCTAGCGGCAGCGGCGCCTGCGCGTGCGGGCTGGTGCGGGCCAGGCGCCATCTGTTTGGTGACCTACCTTAGTCTGGTGCAGCGCCACAAGCGCATACGCCGCTAGCGGCAGCGGCGCCTGCGCGTGCGGGCTGGTGCGGGCCAGGCGCCATCTGTTTGGTGACCTACCTTAGTCTGGTGCAGCGCCACAAGCGCATACGCCGCTAGCGGCAGCGGCGCCTGCGCGTGCGGGCTGGTGCGGGCCAGGCGCCATCTGTTTGGTGACCTACCTTAGTCTGGTGCAGCGCCACAAGCGCATACGCCGCTAGCGGCAGCGGCGCCTGCGCGTGCGGGCTGGTGCGGGCCAGGCGCCATCTGTTTGGTGACCTACCTTAGTCTGGTGCAGCGCCACAAGCTCATACGCCGCTAGCGGCAGCGGCGCCTGCGCGTGCGGGCTGGTGCGGGCCAGGCGCCATCTGTTTGGTGACCTACCTTAGTCTGGTGCAGCGCCACAAGCGCATACGCCGCTAGCGGCAGCGGCGCCTGCGCGTGCGGGCTGGCGCGGGCCAGGCGCCATCTGTTTGGTGACCTACCTTAGTCTGGTGCAGCGCCACAAGCGCATACGCCGCTAGCGGCAGCGGCGCCTGCGCGTGCGGGCTGGTGCGGGCCAGGCGCCATCTGTTTGGTGACCTACCTTAGTCTGGTGCAGCGCCACAAGCGCATACGCCGCTAGCGGCAGCGGCGCCTGCGCGTGCGGGCTGGTGCGGGCCAGGCGCCATCTGTTTGGTGACCTACCTTAGTCTGGTGCAGCGCCACAAGCGCATACGCCGCTAGCGGCAGCGGCGCCTGCGCGTGCGGGCTGGTGCGGGCCAGGCGCCATCTGTTTGGTGACCTACCTTAGTCTGGTGCAGCGCCACAAGCGCATACGCCGCTAGCGGCAGCGGCGCCTGCGCGTGCGGGCTGGTGCGGGCCAGGCGCCATCTGTTTGGTGACCTACCTTAGTCTGGTGCAGCGCCACAAGCTCATACGCCGCTAGCGGCAGCGGCGCCTGCGCGTGCGGGCTGGTGCGGGCCAGGCGCCATCTGTTTGGTGACCTACCTTAGTCTGGTGCAGCGCCACAAGCGCATACGCCGCTAGCGGCAGCGGCGCCTGCGCGTGCGGGCTGGTGCGGGCCAGGCGCCATCTGTTTGGTGACCTACCTTAGTCTGGTGCAGCGCCACAAGCTCATACGCCGCTAGCGGCAGCGGCGCCTGCGCGTGCGGGCTGGTGCGGGCCAGGCGCCATCTGTTTGGTGACCTACCTTAGTCTGGTGCAGCGCCACAAGCGCATACGCCGCTAGCGGCAGCGGCGCCTGCGCGTGCGGGCTTGTGCGGGCCAGGCGCCATCTGTTTGGTGACCTACCTTAGTCTGGTGCAGCGCCACAAGCTCATACGCCGCTAGCGGCAGCGGCGCCTGCGCGTGCGGGCTGGTGCGGGCCAGGCGCCATCTGTTTGGTGACCTACCTTAGTCTGGTGCAGCGCCACAAGCGCATACGCCGCTAGCGGCAGCGGCGCCTGCGCGTGCGGGCTGGCGCGGGCCAGGCGCCATCTGTTTGGTGACCTACCTTAGTCTGGTGCAGCGCCACAAGCGCATACGCCGCTAGCGGCAGCGGCGCCTGCGCGTGCGGGCTGGCGCGGGCCAGGCGCCATCTGTTTGGTGACCTACCTTAGTCTGGTGCAGCGCCACAAGCGCATACGCCGCTAGCGGCAGCGGCGCCTGCGCGTGCGGGCTGGTGCGGGCCAGGCGCCATCTGTTTGGTGACCTACCTTAGTCTGGTGCAGCGCCACAAGCTCATACGCCGCTAGCGGCAGCGGCGCCTGCGCGTGCGGGCTGGTGCGGGCCAGGCGCCATCTGTTTGGTGACCTACCTTAGTCTGGTGCAGCGCCACAAGCGCATACGCCGCTAGCGGCAGCGGCGCCTGCGCGTGCGGGCTTGTGCGGGCCAGGCGCCATCTGTTTGGTGACCTACCTTAGTCTGGTGCAGCGCCACAAGCTCATACGCCGCTAGCGGCAGCGGCGCCTGCGCGTGCGGGCTGGTGCGGGCCAGGCGCCATCTGTTTGGTGACCTACCTTAGTCTGGTGCAGCGCCACAAGCGCATACGCCGCTAGCGGCAGCGGCGCCTGCGCGTGCGGGCTGGCGCGGGCCAGGCGCCATCTGTTTGGTGACCTACCTTAGTCTGGTGCAGCGCCACAAGCGCATACGCCGCTAGCGGCAGCGGCGCCTGCGCGTGCGGGCTGGCGCGGGCCAGGCGCCATCTGTTTGGTGACCTACCTTAGTCTGGTGCAGCGCCACAAGCGCATACGCCGCTAGCGGCAGCGGCGCCTGCGCGTGCGGGCTGACGCGCGCGTCGGGCGCGGGCGCTGGCCAGGCGCCATCTGTTTGCTGCGCCTGCGCAAGCCACGCGGCCGCGCGCCGGGCGGCTACGGGCTCCACAGAGATGTAGCGCGAGCAGCGGGACAACCAACGAGTCGCTACGGCTGTCATCCTGCAAACATATCTACATTATGAACTTGATCACAATAAATTAATACAAGGATATAAAAGCTGGCACTACAACATTACTATTGTGCAATAGGTATAAGCTTTCTACTCACCAAACGTCTCCCTCGGCGTCCGCGTCTATTTCAGCCGCAAACGATCCATCAGATCGTCGGTACGCCATCAGTCGTTGATAGCCGGTTGCTGCCAGTTCTCGTGCTTCCTTCGTCGTCGCTACCTCTTCTTGACCGGAAGCCTGAATATCAGAAAAATATTTTGTTCTTAATCATTTCCACAATCTTCACTGACTGCATCATTAATCCTGTGTCGGCCAAAATATTTTTAACGATCTGAGGTTTCTCATTAGGTGTAACTCACTAACAGCCTAGATTTTGGATTTGTGACTAATAGATGGAAGTAAGCAAGTCTATGGGGAAGTGTCTCTCTAAACTAAATACTATTGTTACTACACATATCTGGTGAAATGATCGATGGGTGAAATGTAATCTGTCGCGAAATACTTACAAACGTAATGTGTTTATGTAAAATGTAGGTACAAACCTGCAAATAGTCAAGCAGCACACAAGCCAACGCAAGTGGCCTCACAGCATGCGCAGGGTCCGCGGCGGGGCCCGGGGGCTCCCCGGCCGCGCGCCGGGCCCCCGCCAGCAGGTCGCCGGTGGCCTGCAGGGAGCTGGGCCCGGCCTTCACGCCCGCGGGCACGTCCAGCGTTACGTTGGCTCGAGCGACGCCGTTACGAGCGTCCAGCAGACTCCAAGAGAATAGGTCTTCTTCGTAGCCGTCCTGTGTAACACATTGAAAGTTAGCAGTGTTGATATGCTGCGAGGTGGTGATTCGTCGCAGGAGTGTACAATTACAAGTTATCATATGGACGACATGACTCGATGCATGCGGTGCACTTCTTACTGATCGAGGATAAAGATCTTCTAACGAAAAAAAATGTCGGTGTAATTACCAATCTATAATGGGTAACAATATAGTGTCATGTGTAGTTTTAACGACACTAACCAGATTTTTATATCTCAGGAAAATCATATTTAGGTATAGCAGATCAAATAGCCATTGAAGCACGACTAGTTCTTGAAAGGAGACCACATATCCGCAGGCTTGGCATAGGTCACCTCTCAGATAACCTTTTTTTTTTCCATTTGTTTTTACAAACAAGACTTTCAACAGACGGGATGCGGATGCGCGCAGCTCGGCAGAAACTTATGAAGGCTATGATGTCCAGTAGTAGATTGTGAGAGTGAATAAAAAATGCCTATCTACATGGCCTCTGAACGGTAGGAATAATTCTACGGTAGACAGTGTAATATGTGAAACCTTCAATTATTCATACTTGAACTTGAATGGTCCTGAAGAGCGAGTCGGTCACGCCGTTCCCGCTGGCCTCCACGATGACGGGCGCGTCGCCGGCGCGCGCGGCGCTCACCAGGAACGCGGTGCTGACGGAGCCGCGCGCCGGGACTGTGACGCGCACGCGACGGAATAACTCGATCTCTGTGGAAGGTTGGAGTTTGGTCAAATGTGCGAGAGTCTACAAAATTACAGTAGAACAACTGAGTGGGCTTTCAATCATTAATGTAATAGCCGTTGGTCGAAAAAAAAGCAATAGTAGTACAGGTGCAACTAGATCGCGGTCGTTCGACGCTCACCAGTCAATTTTTACCCGACTACGGCGAAGAAAAAGGAGGGTTATGATTTTGACCGGTATGTATGTATGTATGTATGTTCATCTGTTCCCTTGTATCTTCTAAACCACTCATCACAATTTGACAAATAAGGTATCGTTAGAAACGTCTTGATTGTCCGCTGGTTATAGGCTATGTGACGTCACATTAAATTAAAAATGGCGCCCTCTAGAGGAAATAAAGTCAGGAACTAAAAAAAAAATATTGTTTAATCGTACTATGTTGGGTATCAAATGAAAGGGCTTAATTAGCACATTTCAAAAATATATATATTATAACCCCAAAATAATTTAAAAAAAAATTAAGTAATAAAAACTAAAACCCAACTACGACTGAAAAGGTATAAACAAGACATGTGGTGTCTTGTTTATACCTTTTCAGTCGTAGTTGGGTTTTAGTTTTTATTACTTAATTTTTTTTTTTGAAATATGATGAAAGTAATTCGGGGACACACTAGATCGCAATATACATTTCTCATCAGAAAAATCGAAACACCTTGCAAGTTTATGTTTTGTAAGGATTATCAGAAAAATGTGTACATTTAGGAATATATGTCAAATGTCGTTTAATAGTGAATAATATGAGGTTTTCAAATCCTAATGTTAATGTTCTAAATTCAAATTAAATTTTCATAGGTTTCGTTTTTTTTATAACAAGTTATTTTTACCCTGTATGGAGTATGAAGGAAATTGATAAAACAACAAGTAAATGAAAAAAAAAAGCTAAGAAACGTTTATTTAATAACTTGTTTTCCCTCCCCGAGCTCTTATTACTGCTTCCATACGGTTCTTCATCGATCGGATGAGAGTCACGATCAAATGTTGTGGCATTCCATTCCATTCCTCTTGGATTGCATTTTGCAGCTGGCTAGAAGAGTTTCTGGGGCAGGATCTCTTGCACGAATTCGTCTCTTTAATTCATCCCATAGATGTTCAATCGGATTCATTTCCGGGCTTCTTGCTGGCCATTCCATAATGGAGATACTGACTTCGGTAACATAATCTCGTACGACCCTCGCGGTGTGAGACCTAGCATTGTCGTGCATGAATATGAAACCGTTGCCAATAAAATGTGCATAGGGCATCACGTGAGGCTCAAGACACTGTTCGATGTACCGATGACTGTTTAGTGCAGGCAGACGTGGCCCAGACACAAAGACAAGCTCTGTCTTACCGTCGCCGCTGATTCCTCCCCAAACCGTCCACGAACCGCCACCATAGCTAACCCTTTCTTCAATGCAGCATTGTGCGAAGCGTTCTCCATCTCTTCTGTAGACCTTGTTCCTTCCGTCGTTACCATACAGCATAATTTTACACTCATCAGAAAAGATGACTTTGTTCCACTGGAGGTATGACCAATTTAGGTGCTCACGTGCAAAGTTAAGCCGCGCTCTTCGATGGTCTGCAGTTAATTTCGGCCCATTTGCTGGCTTGTGCGGTACCAGTCCACGTTCCTTCAACCTTCTTCTAATTGTAGAGTCACTTACAGCCACCCTACGTACAACAGGAAGCTGCTGCTGCAGTTGAAAAGCATTAAGGCGTCGATTTCGTAAAGAAGTTGTTGCAATAAATCGATCATCTCGATCAGAAGTGACCCGATTCCTGCCAGATCCTGAACGGCGCGTAAACAAACCAGTCTCCCGAAAGCGTTTGTAGACTCTATGAACAGACGACAGGCTTAGATGCAATCTTTCAGCCACAACACGCTGACTAAGTCCAGAATCCAGTAATACCACCACTTGGGCGGCTTCTGCGGGCGAAGTATCCATATGTTTTAGAAAAAAACTTTTTCAGACGTCCCACAGTCACAGTACACACACAGTATACAGAACACAGAACAAAAAGTTTTAAGATAAGCGCTAATTTTTAGTTTTCAAAGGTGAAATGTACTCCAACTCTAAACACACATTTGTCTCAAAACAGTGAATAATTTCATATATAGGATAAACAAATGAAATTCTAATTTTGAATTTAGAATTTTCGCTTATCACTGTAATGGCCAAACTGCCAGCCTTAAAATCATGTGATTTTACTCATGGAATGGAAACTTTTTTGTGTTAAATTAGGACAGAAACCATAAAAACGGAAGTGTTTCGATTTTTCTGATGAGAAGTGTAGTTGCCCTTTTACGTACTTACGCACATCATCAGTGGTAAAAATTTAACATACACACAGCCTTAATGTCGTAGCAATACCCTTATTGCTACGACATTAAGGCTGTGTGTATGATGATTTTTTTCCACGGTTTAGTCCCATCTCTTCCCCAATGCGTTTATACAAGCGATGGGAAATTTAAATACGTTTAAACGCATAGGGGAAGAGATGGGACTAAACCTTTACCACTGATGTGTGGCCTATGTTGATATACAGAAAAATGTAATAAAAAAAATTCACTTACTTTTCGCTGAATCAAGTTCGTTATCGAGAGGTTCGAATTCGAAATATTGATCGCTGTTGTAGAAAGTGACCTCGACAGACGTGTCGACTGCTAGCGTAGTCTTCAAGATAATGACTGCCGCCACAGTTTCTCCCCTTTGTAACGTGGCGGGTAGTTCGGCAGCCATAGACAATGGGACGGAGGTAGTGAACGTCTGAGGTGAAGCTAACCCGAGGCCTAGGGTCGGGTGCACGGAAAACGCGCCGATAGAGAACTCGCCAGGAGTTACTGATGTCCAACGTTCCTTTGCTCCTGTTCCGTCGTTGCTGTTGGCAATTAAACATTTTGTTTTTGGTGGCAGTCAACTATACTAGATACCTCCTTTTCAAATCACTGATATGCTGTAAGTTGCTAAGTTGGATCCACAAAGATCTGGGGATTATGATAGCTTGGTCTTTTGTTAGACCTTTCGAAAAAAAAAACAGAAGTCGTTATGAACAGGGGGGGCCTAAAACGGCCACATTAGCAATTCCTCTAAAAGCAATTTATTTCCAGAATTCCCAGCTGTCATTAGCAATTCCTGCAATTTGACATAAAATCAATTTATAATTTGTGGAACATTTTACGCATCTCCGTAGAATACTGTCAAACAAATGAATTATTTCGTAATGAATTGCACGCAGATCCTAATGAATTGCCAGTTTGTGACATTTTACGATGATTTATAATGTTTTCCTAATAAGATTCTGCCAAAGTGGCCGTTTTAAGCCCCCAGAAATAAACATTATAATCTGTCGGGAAACAGATGAATTAATGAACTTACCCGATAGTAAGGTTGGCGAGCATCCAGGTAGGTTGTGGAGATACCGTGAGGTAGTATCTCGGTGACGGCGGCGGCGGCAGTCGACTGAAGGCGTAGGGGCCCGCCTGCGGGGCCCGCGTGCCCGTCTCTAGGGGGGCCGGCGTTGGGAGGGATCCTGCAATGATCAGGATTGCTTAAGATACCTACCTCAAAAGTGTCAAAAGAGTGGGAGGCGTTGTTCATCCACATTTCGCCATTTATCCTATTAATCCCATAATAATAAGGCCTATATTGACCGAGTAGAAATCCATAGTTCGGAGTGCTTTTGAGAAATTCCAAATGGAAAAACTCATTAACACTTTTCTCGACCCGGAAATTGAACTCGAAATTCACGCTATGTAGTCGTTTACTTTTAAATAAGTACCTATTATAAGGATTGGGAAAGTAACTCCCCAGGTTTCTGAATTGAGAATTTGAATTTGAGAACGTCCTAATCTGTAAACATTTTTTCGTTTCTGAATTAAGTTTTTTAAACTTTAAACAAGATTTGAGTATACTAGCATCATTTACTCAAATTCGACAGATAGCATGCTTAAAAGTCGTCAGTTGCGTTTCTGAAATTTGATTTTAACTTTTGAAACGCAAAAAGCTTAAGCACATACTTATGTATTTGAGAATAATCAGTTGAGATTTGCTACTTTTCTCAAATTAGAAACCGGGCGTTAGAATCTAGAAGAGGAAATAAATAGGTAAAAGTGACTTACCGTCTGGGCTACCCTTAACGACTACGCCGTCTGTTAGTATGACAACACCTGCGTTCTGAAAATAAGAATTTTGTTGTATATAAACAAATTATAAATTAAAGTTGCTTTACTGTTTGTTTGTTTGATGAGGTTTTCACCATCGTTTAGAGAATTTATTCCGGAAGGTTTATGTGTATTTAAAGTTACTTAAACTTAAAAAATCTCGATGTTTTGTCAAGTCGTACAAACCATGCGAAGCAGGAGCGGGTCGCTAATTTGTAGTTAATCATAAGTAGGTTCCATGGTTGTAATTAATTTTCTATCGATATAGTCAGAAGTCTTGGGAACAATCCCTAATGCCATGGGACCACAGGGAATGAAATTTCCCCGTGGTCCCGGTGGGTTGATCCATTACCGGGTCCACGGGGAAATTTCATTCCCCGTGGTCCCGTAATATGAGTGGCCCGTGGGAAACACTCATATTATGTTTACGGTATTTTTTAAATATCCGGGTGCAAGTGAAATACTTACTTTGAAAACATCGGAAGCAGTGTATCCTCCCAAATCCAAGCCCATTCCGGGCAGATGGTCTTCGTTTTTGAATACTGAATGTGATAAACCGCTAAAGCTTTCTACTTCGCGCTCAATCTGAGAACAAATATTAATTGTTAATTACTGCTATCTAATTGCGTAACTTATTTTCGTAACCGATTAAGACTAATCTGTTTCATTTTGACAGTTCAACAACATTCATTGCGTTATTTACGTTGTCGAGCAGATTTTTTTTCGAACTTATTAAGCAATGGATTAGCAATTTGTTTCAAACCGATTCAG
The DNA here is from genome assembly GCA_947522985.1 of Lithophane socia. Classification (NCBI taxonomy): domain Eukaryota; kingdom Metazoa; phylum Arthropoda; class Insecta; order Lepidoptera; family Noctuidae; genus Lithophane; species Lithophane socia. Next base: position 9,834,143 of record OX383256.1, on the reverse strand, counting down.
ATTGTGATTGATCGTGTATTACGCAATAAGGGTGCTTTTTGTGGATGTTTTCATTGTAGGTGATAAATATTATATCTACTATTATACGTGATAGGTTCAGTAATTCAATCCAAGTCTAATGCAGTCAAATGCTAAAGATAGCAAAATTTTATTTCCCAAGTTTCGATATAAAATCCGTCCTCGCCATCCGAATCCAGTCAAGCTTTGCTGGTATTGTTTTTGTATCACCCAAAGACAAACAGGCAGATAATATCAAAGGCTTTGTTCAGTTGTACTCATTCAATCAATCTGCCTAGCCTTTTCCCAAATATGTTTGGGTCGGCTTCCAGCCTAACTGGATGCAGCTGAATACCAGTATTTTACATGGAGCGACTACCTATCGCCGATCAATTTGTACTCATGCAAAAGCATTAAATAAATAAATAACTTACCGTGTGCATATCAAGTCCATTTCCGAGTCCATTTTGGCTAGCAAGTCCAGCTTGTATGGCGTTCACGTCTTCTGCTAACAGCGCGACATACGCGCCCGCGCCGCCCGACACGCGCAGCTCCACCAGCGTGTTGGGCTTCGCGCCGGCGCCGGAGCCCCGCACCGCGGACACGGTGAGCTGTGGAGTGCGATGTGGTGGGGTGTTGATGGGCACTTCGTGAATATATCTCTAGTACTCGAAACCTTCGACGTCTAAGAATGGCTGGAGTTTCATGTAAATTACTTATGTTCACATTAATATATACAGAAAATTATACAATTTTCTTAAAATCTTCGAAACCTTGGAAGCTTTTTAAACAATGACGTAGGTTTAAAGTAAGTTTCCTCAAATACGCTTTCAGGTTGACTTTCACTGCTGGAGCTGTGCAAGGAAACGAAGCAGTGAGCGAGGAAAAATAACCCAAATCGAATGACGTACTTCATATTGACAATGGACTATTGGTGAATTTTTATCGCTCACCACTCCGCTTCCTCTGGTAGAAAGTTTTTACCGTCACGTGAAAAATAGTTCAGGGGCCTACCACCACCGCTTACAGCAGTATTATTTTAATCTTACTTCGTGGGGGAAAGAGATGGAGCTATACGTCCTGTAGAGCTTCATCTCTTTCCTACACTGAAGTGTGATCGTGGGGGAAATAGATGAAGCTATACGTCCTGTGGAGCTTCATCTCTTTCCTACACTGAAGTAATATTAAAATAACACTGCTGCAAGCGGAGGTGGTAGGCTCCCAGTAGTACATACATCGTTCTGCAGCAAGTTGGTGTGCGGAGCATATACAGCGGCAGAGAGCAAGTTGTTGACGTCGAGGCGCGGGTACCACGCCACCAGCACGCAGCCCGGAGACATGCGTGACGTCACCGACACGGACACGTCCACGCTGCGGCGGGCTGGGCTCAACTGCGCACAGTGGAGAGATAATGTAAAGTTGCGCGGTGGACAAGTGTCGTCTTACTTGATACGTGATTGTTTTGCTAGGCAAGAGAAATAGTACCATGTACAGTACGTGGGAAGCTATTTTAAGAGCTTTTATATTATGCCTGCAGCCCTGTAGTGCTGTGCAGTAAAATAAAATAAAAATCAATGACTCGTACGGGTATAAATAAAAAAAAAAATGAAAACTCTAATTTATAAAACTGGCAGCATTTACCCTGCAGCACTTACACCTCTAGTAAAAAGAGAATTGATCTAATATTATAAATTCGAAAGTAACTCTGTCTGTCTGTTTGTTTGTATGTTACCTTTTCACGCCTAAACAACTGAACGGATTTCAATAAAATTGGGCAAGGAGATAGTTGGCATCCCGAGGAAGGACATAGGCTACGTTTCATCTTGGATCGCAGACGAAGTCGCGGGCAACAGCTAGTATAACATACAACATACAACACCATTCAAACTGACCTCAACAGTCTTAGCCACAATAATGTCTCCTCGTCCAATAACAGCGTAGTGCACCATGTCCATGGGTTCCGTCGCGGTGATGCGCGCACGCATCTCACCTCCCACACCGGTGCCGCGCGTCAGTATCTCAGCCGTCAGGAACTGTCCGAATGAGTACTCGCTCCTTTGTACGTTTACCACGCGTTCCGATACTTCTTTGTATTTTATCTGATGGAAAAACAATCATAGACAATCATTGACAAATCATTGCTTGAGATTAAATGTAGGGCAAATTCCACAAATTAAATGCTATCTTTATGTACAGAGCGTTCATTATAACTTCACCCGTGACGCGATTGGTAGCATACAATTTTGTGGCCTTAGTTTCAATAACAATAGAGTTCAAAATTGCGACTGACAGAACTACCAATCACATGACTACAAAATTCAATGCTCTAATCGCGTCACGGGTCAAGTTATAATAAACGCACTGTTGGAGGTAGGGAAGAGTTTGTGAGTTAAATAAGTTTTCTTAATGCTGTTCTCGGTTGACATAGTACGGCGCAGCTTGTTCTAGTGCATAATCAAACGATCATCCTCAAGTATGATGATAAAATAGTACAGGATCTTCAATTAAGAGCTAAGACGATCTGTATGTGTCATAAATATTCATAATATTAGGTCCCCACCTATGAAATCAGCGTTTTGTATGGGGAATTTTAAAGAAGCTGCATTTTTCATAATAACATTTTCTTCATTTATAAAATAACCAGCAACCCAAAGGTTGACTGGTAGAAAATGCCTATGGCATTAAGTCCGCCTCTGTACATTAATTGTGTGCTTAAAGTATTTAATAAATAAATAAATAAACAACCATGAACACTAATGTTTTAAAACTTTTAAGCACTTATGTTTAAAAACTAAGATATCGTATGCCACTTAGATTAGGCGACAAAAATAAGTTTTGGCAAAGTTAAAAAAAAAAATTGTGGTCATTTCTGCTAACAAAATGAGGAGTCATTTTTAAGGTATTTGTTATGTTTAGAAAACTATAAGTAATAAGGTTTTTTTACTATTGGTAGTTGTCTATGATGATCATTATTCGATACAATAAATCATAAATAAAGCATAAGTGACGAGGTTCTCTATTTGTGCGAATAAAACTCCAATTTCATAGGTCTCTTCTGCCTAGCCTTTTCCCAACTATGTTGGGGTTGGCGTCCAGTCTAACCGGATGCAGCTGAATACCAGTATTTTACATGGAGCGACTGCCTATCTGACCTCCACAACCCAGTAACTGGGTAATACGATAACCTTTGGTTAGACCGGTTGTCAGACTTTCGTGCTTCTGACGACTCGTAACGACTGCCAAAGATCCACAAATGACAGCCGGGACCAACGGCTTAACGTGCTTTCCGAGGCACGGAGGAGTCTCGATATGTGAAAATGGTCACCCATCCACGGACCAACCCCGGCAAGCGTAGTTTAACCTGATGGATCGACCCGAGCGGCTGTTATTACTTAGCCACGAGCTCCTCCTTTCATAGGTGGGGACCCAATATTAATAACTAAGAGATTTTTCAAAGAAGTGCTATTAAGGAGAGTCAAATAAAATAAAGGAATTGCTACGATATACGCAGAGTTTCTAAAAGAGAGTATCCAAATCTTACCACTAAGTTGAGCGTCGAGTTGACGTGCGCGTTGTCCGGCACGAGGCTGTAGGTCGCGACGCCTCTGTCCAGCGCCACCGTGGTCACGTTGACCGGAGCGCCGTCGTCCCACAACCGCTCCACCGTCACGTCCCCACCCGTGGACATCACTTGCCCAGACGGATCCACTACTTCAATCTGTCAACATACATACATAACATCACGCCTGTAATCTCAGAAGTGTTAGGTAGAGGTGTACCCACCTTTCGCCAGTTATATTTAAGTCCCATGCCATCAACCGTGCACAAATCAAGACTTCGGGCTGCTACTGAGAAACTCCTGATGGAAAAACCCAATGACACTTTGTACGACCTTTTTTTTTTGAGGTTGTGAAATCATCTAATGACTTCTCCCGCTCTGGGTGGAGCGGAAGGGTGTGTCAGATTGTTACTGACTAAAACCCACCCGTGTTCCTTCAGTTGCCTGTTGCCAAGGTCCCGGTATCCCTTTCGGACTTTCCCGCAACTTTGCCCGACATTCTCAGCAGTAGTACTTGCGACCACTAGACCTATGAGGCAGTCATCAATTCAACTCTCCCCAACAATATATCTGTCAACAACACTATATTTTGATATTTTCGTCAAAATAAGAATGACGTCATCAGTTACTAGGATTTCCTATCTCCTGAGTTCGTAACTTTTTTGTTTTTATATAATCAAACACTCGACTCGGAATAAACATTCTGAAGATTATCGCATAAATCAATATAATTTGTTCCATTGTGGCATAGAAAACCAAGTACCTACCTCTATCATGTTTCAAGAAAGTCTTATTCTAAAGTAAATTATTCATCAGGATATACAGTATCTTCAACTAAGGGCTGATTTTATCCAGGCCAGCCGCCATATTTTTCCGAGGATTTAATTTTGAAGGAAGTTATTTTTAATTTTTGTCAATTCTTCCTTAAAGGAACTATGACACGTCAATTTTATTTTACGGATAAAAAATATCAAAAATAGGTAAAATAAAGCTGCGTGGACACGAATGTTTGTATTTACCTGTACAATATACGGCAGAGTAGGCTTAAAGTAATCAGGCGCAGACACTTTCAACCTATAGGGTGTTCTCAACAGCAGTATTCTCGTGGTAACATTCTGTTTTATGAGCGTATCCTTCTCCTCAATCACAGCTTCCACAACGAGCGGCCTCGCGGCATCCTCAGCCAGGTCTAGGTCGGTTTTGAGGTCAAACGTTACTTGCGCCTGACCATTGATGTCGATTACTTTCCTAGTGGGTGATGCGACCACCGGTTGTAAAACATTCGAGAAGAACACCGGGTAGGAAGATATTGTTAGTTCACCACGAACTGGGAGACCGTTGAAGTGCCTGAAAGTTATTTAAAAAAAACTTAATACTTACTTAACGATACTTGCTTCTAAATTAATGCTAAGGTCGCGGATGCTAATTAGATTCTGCGAAACAAGTAACGGAGGTAACATTCTGATTCACTACGAACAAGTACGGTCAGTAAATAAATAGGTAAATATTATTTTATGTCAGTGTGTACGCTAACTATACCAACTTCAATGAGATCTAAAAGTAGGTATACAATCAATACTTATTCAATAATGTTGTTCAATAAGGTTTATATAAAATTATTGCTGCTTGATTGTATTGTATTGATAAAAACAGACAACGTTGCGTCTACAAACGGTTCTTGCTTGCTTATTTACGTAATGATTATTCTATTGAATTCGAGTGATGAGTTTTTCTGTAATGTAATGAGAAAAGGCAGCTTTCGCTGTGAAAATTCTTTTGTTTAGAGGAATGATGAGAAAAGTTCATTCATTCATCATTCAAGATTAAACACTGTGTTGTTTTTCGCAGCAAATCCAATTATTACTTAGAAGAAAGAATTCTGGAAAATCCAGTTTGTATAGTATTAAAATGACATAAAATTCGTATTTTAGAACATATTACGTGATTCTGATGTACAACTCGGCTGATACCGGATTCTATAATAGGCAACTTGTTTTCGTAAAAGTTAGTTCTGGGACATAAATCTCGTCGACTTGTTTTTTGAATTAATTAAAACATTCACATAAAAAATATCTCTTAATGAGTGCCCAAAAATATCCAAAATTATATTTCAGGATGGAATGGTATCATCGTTCAAATAAATGGTCATGGTTCAGAATGAAAGAGACACTTACTTAGCGGTGACGTTGATGTCGAATCTGCCATCGGTGAAGAGAACCTCCTTGGGCATATGCATCTCCATGTTGAACCTGGGCTGCACATAGTCTGCGACCAGCACTCGACGCGAGTACTTCTGCCCACGAGCCTCCACCTGCACACGTTATGCAAACGTAAAACCTATCTGTAAGGTCATCGTTGAGTGGGCGGTCAGTTTTTAGAGTAATGATTTCGAGGCTAATCGCAATTTCCGGTGTTAATCTAGCAAAATCTATTTAAGTTAGTTTAGTTTCTTAACTGTTAATTAACAATAAAGCGGTATGTGTCCATTCTTTCTCAATGAAAAATTCGCAATACAGTTAATTTCAACCCCAGAGTAGCCTATACCGGCTAAATAATGAAGTGAGTTTGGGAAAATATGGAAAAAATCAAACATCTAGGAAACAACATCGATGGAGAATTTTTTTCTAATGATCCTAAGGAATAAGCTAATGAGGGATCGATTATAAAGAGATAAATTCGCTCAACACTATCAAACTTATAAAAATAATTGATCAAACTGAGACAATATAAGGAAGTGACAACCAGATACTGCGTAATTGTTGTTTTCCTTCTCAGCTCAGCAATTACGTATTCATTTATTTGCTTAAATTGCTTTACTCATGTCTTCGCATCGGTGAAAAATCATAATGCAAAAGGTATTTACTCTGTACTCTTTGCTCAGCTTCAACATAAGTATTATACAGCCGGACTTAACAAAAATGTTAAAAACGAAAGTTTCAGTTGCGTATCTGTAATTTTTTTATACGCTGTAGGCGTTTTATTTTTATTATAACAATAAGTAAGTATATTATTATTTAGGTACCTACCTACTTATATAAAAAAAACACTTTTTTTGTAAAGTGAGGTGACATTTGAAGTCACCCCGTTCTTCGATCATGTTTCTTTATGGCAGGATTACACTTTCCTTGCTCTTTAGTTTTAGTTTATTTTCCTTGCTTAAGTTATGCTGTGTATACTTCACTCTTGAATCTCCTTTTGCTGTAATAATAATGGTAGCTAGTTATTACCTGTATAGTCCATTCTCCAAGTGCCGGTTCATCAGCGAGTAACAACTCCTCAGTGAGGACTCCCCGGTCCAGTTCAGCGGCTGCCCACTGTCTGATAGGCGAGCCCCCGGTGTCCAGCACACTGACATCCACAGTCGTCGACAGCGGCAGCAGGTACCTGCGCGAGCGCACAGGTCAACGACCGCCTCGTAATCATACGTAATCTTACGCGCACGAGCTCTCGTACGATGGTACAGAAAACGAAAGTATCTTGCACTTATGAGTTCTACCAAATTCTTCGTTAATGCTCTTTGAATCGCATTTTCCTCGTTAAATGGAACAAGGACACAGGTGCACAGTGATAGGAAGGTGGCCGAACAATCGATTGATGTGTTACGCATTAACAATTGTGTTAATGTTTTGTTTAACTATCAAGATAATTAAACACGTGACCTTAGTATGTTTATGGACTTAATCAAGCCTGAAGAGTAGGTATCTATTTGATATGAACATTAATGTCCAATATATATTTACTTGGCAGTAACTTTGCGTAATGACTCTTGTATTAGTTAGAAATGTTTCAATTTTTCAGACAAAATATGAATAGCATGTGAAAATAGATAAGACCCTCGTTAAAGTCGAGTGGGTAGAGGAGGCCTACTAACAGTCACTTTAGGACGTCGGACTGTGCGTCGTTGTTGTGTAACTTTGAAATAGCTTTAACAGTAAACGCGCTGATAACGTCTATCGCCCATTAGAAATCGGTTCAGTATTTCTTGGTGATAGTAAAACCAATCGTTAGGATACTTTGAAGAAGATGTGATACAGATATAACGACAGACTTTTCTTACTTGTCTAAAGCGATGACCCTAAAGTTAATAGTGTCTCCGGGCTGGTAGACACGTTTGTCGGTCTGCACGAAGACGGCGAAACTGCGCGGTTGGTAGAGCAACGGTGACGAGGAGGAAAATAGCGGGCCTGAGGTTGACCGCGCCACCAGCGAGTACTGCCCCGGTCCAGGGTCACCGATCTACATCAGGTGCAACAGATTTGGTCACGTTTTCTTGTGGGAGAATCAATTGATTCTTCCACGAGAAAACATACAACGGTAATAACAAATGTGGTCAGTTATTGGTTTGGTGAAATTGATGTGACATACATGTCAAGAATTTCGTAGGTATGACCTGCACTACAGAGGTCTAAAATGATTGTACTTAATGCAAGTTCAAATCTATAATGTAGGTAACATCAATTTTTACTTTCGAAATGGTGAATATATTGATCTTCATTTCAAGGAGAAATTTCTACGTTACTGCAATAATGTCCAATTCCAATGATACCGGGTCTATTTTATAACGTGGTTGACATACTCACTTCAAGTTCTACGAGCCTGGTGGCAGCAGCTGGGACCTGAACCTCTCGTCCCTTGGTGAACTGCTCTCCATTGGCGCGGCGACCCTCTACGGCGACATACAGGGTGTATGCCCGGGAACCGCCCGCTATGGCAACCGTGTATGAATTGTAAGGTCGCAGCAGTCGCGGGCCTAGCACTGATATACTGCGGATTAAATAAAAAGTCTGATGTTTTATTAAATAAAGATGTATTTGAATAGGTATTATTTATCACAGCATTCTGTGGTTTTCACAATTATATTCTAGCCATAAGTCTAAAAACTAAGAGCTTGTGTGCATACTGTATTTTACTAGATAAGTAGATACGATTAACGGAACCTCTCACCGTACGTACTGCTAAACTATTTAGTTCTTTAGGGGTCGCAGATATTACAGACAGTTGCTCGACATTCCTGCCTACATAAATCGTTTAATCACCATTATATCTGGGACAGAAGTTTCTTTTTAACAAATCAAAATGGAAAGCTTGTAAAAACAATAGAATGGCTGGAATTTTAATTGAGGCATTGGATTATGTTATTAATTTATGTTCACTCGGTAAAAAAAATATTTTTAGGTTCTGAAATTGACATTGGTCCAGGTGAAACGAACATCAAAAAGTAAAAAGAGATTGTCTCTAACGTTTCAGATTTTGGATTATTGAGAGAATCAATCCTTGCCAGCGCTTTCAACTGGGAAAAAGGAAAACCTGCGCGGATTTTTTTTTTTTTTTAATGAAAGTATTTTCTTTTTTGATCGGATGAGCACCGCGTAGGACATTTATGATTAATTAAGATACAAAGTAGATGGATGACGTACCACGTAAAGATTTTAGTCACGTCTTTAGAACTAATATTTACTTAGCATTATAATATGTAGAAGATTAGTATGTAGTAGAGGATTAGTAGTAGGTAAAACTCACCATTGTACAAGAAGCGGCGCTGTGAATGCTACTACGAAGTAGTATAGAATTATTTTATGAGTCATCTTTCTGAAATAAATATAATTAACATAATAAATGAAGAGGGTGATGATTACAAAGTAACAATTATGTTTCTTGAAAGTTGCTTTTGTTATTCGGTGTGTTCGTAAGTTTGTAATTATAAATAACTCTGTTGCCCGCGACTTTGTCTGCGATCCAGGATGAAAAGTAGCCTATGTCCATCTTCAGGTCATGGTCTACTCACGTGCCAAACATCCAAATCCGTTTAAGCGTGAAAGCGTAATAAACAAACAAACTCACTTTCGCATTTATCATATTAATAGCTCCGCCCCGCGGTTTCACCCGCGTAAATCTCAATCCCGTGGGAATATCGGGATTAAAAGGATCCTCTACAAACTATCTGTTTGGCAAATTTCATCCAAATCCATTCAGCCGTTTTTGCGTGATTGAGTAACAAACATCCAAACACACAAAACATTTATAATATTAGTAGGACTAGCTGCGCCCCGTGGTTTCACCCGCGTAAGTCTTGATCCCGTGGAAATATCGGGATAAAAAGTATCGTATGTCCTATTCCAGCTCATGGTCTACCGTGTGTCAAAGCGTGAAAACTTAATAAACAAACAAACTCACTTTCGCATTTATAATATTAGTTAGGATAGTTAGGATATCAAAAACTGTTTGTGAGAGATGTGGATGTTACAGGTCATATCTCTATTCGATACATAGAAATATTATCTAAACTCTTGAACGACTTGTTATGTGCCTTCTAATAAGCTAATCTCTACCTACCTACATAGACCGGGAATCGATATATTCCGCTCTCCTTTCCTTCTGTGTAGTTTCCTCATTATAATCTTATCCTTGTATATCAGTTGGGATCCAAGCCTTTAACATAGTCGTGTGTTTGTACCTATGGTTTGGTACCAAAGAGAAACTATACCTATTGTCAATACTGCTTACTTATTTTTTACCCTCATAACTATTCTGTTTTCAATATATGATTATTTTCTTCATTATAAACTTATCCTTGAATACATAATCAGCCTATAATGTTCCCACTGCTGGGACACAGGCCTCCTCTCTGTGAGAGGGGAGTGAGCGACAATCCACCACGCGGGCCCAGTGCGGGTTGGTGGATTATGTCACATGTCTTCGAATTTATTGGTTCTAGGACATGCCGGTTTCCCCACCTTGCATATCACTTGGGATTCGAGCCTTTAACATAGGTTAACGTTAATCCATACTAATATTATAATTCAAAAGTAACTCAGTCTCGCTGTCAGTCTGTCTGTATGTTACCTTTTCACGCCTAAACCACTGAACGGATTTCGACGAAATTTGGCAAGAAGATAGTTGACATCCTAAGGAAGGACATAGGCTACTTTTGGTTTCAAAAATAATCCAATAGGGTGTGATAAAGGGGATAAAAGTTTGTATAGGAAACCCAGCTTTTCTTAAGATTTCCGGTAGTCGATATCCGACATCCACGCGGGCGAAGCTGCAGGCAAAAGCTAGTATAATATATAAAGATAGACAAAATTGCCTATAACTCGTCGTATCTACCCACCTACTTGTATGTGTCATAAGTATTATGTTTTCAATAAACACAACATCTTTACACATACTCGTAGGTTCGCAAATAGTTTAAGTTTGTTATTAGCTTCCTACACTAGACTTGTTTATGTTTCCATGAAGGGAATCTTGACAGCCGCAGCCTTCTGAATGGTCACGCTCTATATGGTCAACGTTAAATTGGACTCCATTCATGTAACGTTTTAACATTACTTTTATCTTCTTATACCTATTCGATAATGATATTCTTGTTATGTAATCAAATTGATGATTCCTTATTATTATTTTCTCTATGTAGCTATTGGTTTAATAAATTGGGGATATTGCATGTCTCATTTACTCTGCTTATTGATGCTGTGGCATAATAATACCTATTGATTATGTCACACCGGTATAGTGCCTTGCAACTCATTAACATATGTGAAAAGAAGTGTATGAGTCGTGGGTGAACTGTTTGTTCTGAATCATGAATGTATAGAATTCACATATTTGTCATACATATGTATACAACTGTGTCCTTGCGTTGTTTCTGACTCACTATGTCAACATTCGCGTGGGCGGAACAACCTTTTCATCCTATATGGTAAAACAGCTTATTTCTTAGAAGAATTTACCGCCAAAACAATCATAGATTATTCTTTATTTCGTCATGTTAAAAATGGTAAACTGCCGGTTTACGTTTAGATACGGTAGGTACTCAATCTCTACAAAGACACAACATGACAAATGAGTGTATTGTGGTAAGAAACTTTCTCTAGGTCCACGACATCGCTCGAGTTGTGCAGTGTTTACCTCCTCGGGCAACAAAACAATCGCTGCAATAGCGCTATTAGAGTAGTGCGTGACTCTACATCGTGTCCACCTACTTACTAAAGCTATCTTACCATAAACGTTCTTACGTGATAATATATTTTAGTTACCATTTATTAGTAAACATTAAAAGTTTTTCAACTTGATGTCATTTAAAATCTCGACATTCAACCTGTTTAAAAATAGAGATTACGTACACACCAAATTAAATGCAACTGACTGAACGAACTTGAAGCTCACCTTTTGGTTTCTAAAGTTACTGTTCTTGTATCACTTAATTAAATATAACTTATCACTATATCACAGATCGTTTGATTCGGGTGCACATAGTTCGTGTAGCGTGACGGCGCGACACAGTCGGCGCGGGGTGCACTGTACAACTAACAATAAGTGTTGCGGAGTGAGGCAGCGGCGCCTGCGCCTACGCACGCGGGTGGGGCGCCGCGAAGCCTTGCGAATTTCCATCGCCGATGTACCTGTGCACTGCACCTACTCGCACTGTGCAGCGTAGCTTGAGATTTCTTTATTGATGCCAAAATGTTAGGGCAACGACATCGATCTATACCTAGACGATGATGGTGATGGTGCTGCGAGATTATGACTGATCTGGTATTCTAGCTACCAATGGACTGGGCATATAAATAAAGTTAAGACTATAGGTAAAACAAATGCCAATGCGACAGGACCTTTCGTTCGCAAGGTCTCAAATTCGTAACAACAGCAACCGAAATTAGGCTAATGCTAAATATGCCTGATACCTAGATATTTGTTCTCGTTGTCTTCAACGTATTTTTTAAAGGCAAACATTGCATAAACTTTTACGGTTAGTTGCGCTCAGTAAATTAGTTTTTTTTTGTTATTTTAAACATAACAACAGGTTGTTTATCACGTACAGGACGCGTACATCTCAGATGGTCGATGATATGTTAGAGAAGCCCGATGCGAGTTGAGGCAGTGCATTCCTAGGAACCAGTTTTAGTGCAACACTCCATAATAATCGCTTAGACAGACAGAGTTAGAAATAGTATTCAGGCATATTAATGCTGTTATTGTTTGCGAGTGCACAATAGCATGAGTCGCCATATGCTATACATGGATAATAAGAATGTACACATTTTTGCATCAGATCGATTTCTTTATCGTTAAAATTACTTCTATCCAGAAATGATCAATTTTAAAATGTAATACTGTAGTCATCCACAATAATGACCAAACAATTTTCCGAATATTGCGAATGTTCTTATTAAAGACCTCAACACGTTTTTATTTTAGGACCCTAGGGCAGTACTAGTATGGGTAGTTTGAATTCTTCTAAGAGCATTCTTCAAACTAAATTACAAGAAGAAAATTCACAACCAAAGTATATTTCGTTACATACGTTATCAAATTGCTAGACATACTAAACAGGTCGGACCGAAAACATAACATTCGTGGAAAGGACGACATGACCTCTAAGTTTTGGACATGCGAGTCGCGATTTTAAAACCTGTTCGTAATATAAATGCGGTGCTCCAGTAGCTCATCATTGTTTTCTAATGAAGTCTGGCTGTTATACCTGTAACTATTTATATTGTAATATTATATTCAAGTATCCTTGCAAGTTTTTGTACCTGTCTGATTAATAAATTGATCATCCTTGCGTATCGGAGCAATGATGACATATTCTTATTACGTAACCTACTAATACCTACTACTGCTAGGCAGTTCAACTGAGCTTGACGGAGTTACATACATCATTGGATTCTTATTTGTTACGTACGAATTATTAAATAAGATAGTAATTTTAATTAAAATTCATAAAAGGCAAAATTATTCAGCTAGAAATGAATCAATCGGACAAATGTTCGTAGCAGAAGATTCTGGAGGTGTTGAAGTTTTGATTGTTACGTCATCGTTCTCTGCAGTATTCAAGCGTGCAGCCAGAGTCGCATTGTCTGCTAACGCTGCTGCTAAGGCTCGTTCTAGTTTTGCTGCTCCAGCTCTCTCGGCTTCTAAAGCTGCTCGCGTCTCAGAGAGAGCCTCAACATCAGGATCAACTGTTTTCTTAGACGATGAACTATTATTTTGTTCAGATAAATGGAGTTGAAGTTCGGTTACAGTTGCTCTAAGTTTGCTTATTTCCGCTACGACAAAAAGAGAAATATATCTAAGTAAATATACCTGTATTTACCTCTTAACTACCTTAGGTACTGTTTCAGCTTACCATTAGCAGCTAGTAGTTCCTTGCTCGTGTGTTGCAGTTCTGCGGATACAAGGCGCCTCTCTCTCGCATGTGCCGCAGCTGCTAAGCGCGCGCGCTCACGAATTTCTGAGCCAGCCGATGCGCACTTTTCTACTCTTCGAAGTTCACTCTCAAGGCGAGAAGATTCTCTATTTTATTGACAACGAATTAATTTACTTTTATAATGCCTTAGGTAGGTACCGAGGCACTAGCTTCACCTAACAAGTAATAGAAGTCTTTATAAGTATCAGAAAATTGATGCTTATTCACCTACCTGCGTGCTTCTTCAGTAGCTCTACAGATGCGTTCCTGCAGGTCTGTGTATTGTCGCTGCAGGGTGCAGTGGGCTGACTGCACCAGTTTCAGTTGCTGTACTTGTCTCTCCAAAGTACCGATCTGGGCTGTCATTTCACTGCATCGGTCTTCCAAAAGCTTTCGCTGCCTTTCCTAATAGACATTGCGTAGGCTGATTTGAGTCGATCAACATAAATATGATGTAATGCCGTACTTTGTTGATCTTATTGCATCATCATTGACATCCTCGGCCTCAACGTAGCGACTCGTCGGACATAGGGAGGGGTAATATCTCTGGTTGTGCTCGTTTGTTTTTAGCTAATCGCCCTAATACCTATTTTTATTACTTAGTGACTACGAGTACCTATTTAGAGCTTTAGTAGTATTCTAGCAAGAACCTTATAAAGAGTAAATCGCCTGTTTATGGCCTGGCCACTGAATACCTTCGACCTATGTCCCCAAACACGGAATATAAAGAACAAAAAAGCAAAAGCATTCGTCAACATAATTTGCTTGATTTGTTTACTCTAAACGAACATTCTGTAGTTATTCTGTAGTTCACAAAGTTTATTAATCAACATAGTATGAGTATATAGTATCAACATAGTAGGTATGAGAATATCTTAAGTAGTAGGTACTTAGTTACGAGTGGGGGGATTTTCTCACGTCACAAAAGAAGAAAGTGTTCGCTGCTGTAGTATCAATGAACTGACAAACTGTTACTTTAATAGATCATTGTGACCCACTATTTGCCCAGTACATAGTTTGAACATCCAAGAGATACCACCTTAGTTGAAACATTTTAGTTTTGCCAAGGTTGATTAAGCATAAATTTTTCGAAGTTTTTTAGAGGTTAGCATACCGTCAGGTCCAGATGTATCTTGAGTCCGGTGAGGTGTTCCTGTGTGGTGGCGAGTGCGGTGGTGGCCTTGGTGACGCCGGCGTTCGCGGCGGCGGCTCCGTGGCGGGCCTCCGCCGCGGCCCGCTCGGCCGCCGCCCGCGCCGCCTCCGCAGCTTCGGCGCGTGTCAACTCCGTGCGCAGCGACCCACGCAAGCGACTCTCGGAAATCTAAATAAGAATTTGAGACATTGGCAGTCTAAGTAAGTTTCATAATTTAGCCCAAAGACGGCCACTGCTGGACATAGGCCTCCCCTGAGTATCATCATCAAATACCTACGTTCAGATAGATAATTACAAACACTAATAACTAAGACATTCGTCCACGGCTAGACCTAGGTCTTGTAAGCCAGTTAATTGTATTTATTCTCACATTCTCTTTAGCATGTATTTATTTATTTATTTTATTATTTATGTACACACAGTAAAATACAAAAAAGATACGACATAATTAAAATATGAGTACAAAGGTACTGCCATTATTGATTGTATTATTATTGCTGTATTGTCATTTTCACACTACATAATTAACCTATGAATAACATTGATAATAATGAATAATAATATTTTTTTACTATGGGTCAACCTACTGGTCCCAAATTATCTAGATACATAAATATACCGTACGGGTCGAAACGAAAAGAAGAATGCTCCTTACGCTGAGAGTCCGAAATTCGCCAATTAGTTCCAAAAATTGTTGCTCCAGCGTTTCAAATTCGGTCGTGACACCCATAGTGGTTTTTATAATTAAAACAAAAAATAAGCAGCAATGCGTTAATACGTTGCAGATTTATTTTAGTTTGACGTTCAAACTTCAAAAGCGCGGGAAAACATACTTCGATGTTTTTTTAGATGACTATGGAATTAGTAGGTACCTACTACAGTACCAGTAAGAGGACGCCAAAGACAAGATACAAAAAAAGGAAAAAAAAAACCATTACATTTTTTTAATAAAATCGGCTCATACAAAACGTTCTTATTTTAAAGTTATTTATGCCTGATTTATCAACACCTACCGAAAATAAACTTGTTTCTTTTATTTCTCTCTATTTTGCGTTTGGCATTAATTTTTATTTAATTATCGACTAGTGTAGTGGTCGCAAGCGCTACTGAGCAAGAGCAAGAGGTCCTGGGTTCGATTCCCAGGTTGGGCAAAGCGTTGTTGGGTTTCCTTTGGGAATTTCTCGGTACCTAGCAGTCTGGATTTGTGCCCAGTACCTATACTATAGGTAGGTACATCCCTGCCCAACCCTTCGGGGAAACAAGGCGTGATGTTATGTATTTTCTATATTTCAAACTTCACTGGCAAAAACGATAAGTGGCAAGATCACCTAGTATTACTTTGAAAGTACACCCGGCATTCTTTTTATGTCTAGGATTACCTTCTTTTTTTTTTGTACAGAACCTACTTCCAATCAACAATAGAAACGAAGGTATATACAAATATTGCATTTTTTTATGTTTTCGTTCCTACTGTGATGGATTATCTGAAGGAAAATTGTGAAAATATTACCATGGCAGTAATAGGATCAATTTATGCGGTTATAATAATTGAAATCTGTCAATTACTATCCTTAGTATTTTATAAGGGCAGACAGGCTCTGAGGGGAATATTAAAGAAGGGGGCGCGATGTTTTCCAACGGGAGCACTTGGTATATAAAAGGCGGTTACTGATTCACCCATTCATTCTGATATTTGCCGAGCTCCATCTGGTAAGTGAAAATTCATTTTTATTTTATTTTATTTATCCATTGATTTACCGTTAATTGAGTTACCCGCTCCTGCTTCGCATGATTTTTTGGACTTGACAAAACATCGAGATTTCTTAGTAAGGTATATTGTAACTTTAATATTAACGTAGGTATTATACACTTAAATGGTGAAAACCTCATCAAAATATGTTTCGTGGTTTAGAAGAACAACGCGGACATACAGAAAAACACGAAAAGCGACTTTAATTTATAATATTTATGTCTCAGACCAACAAAAAAGGACCTTTTTTGTTGGTCTGAGATTTATGTATAGATAAACGCTCTTTTACGTTCATTTCTATATAAGTAGGGAATCATAAAGCTGTTTCTCGGGTAGTCGGATAAAGTTTTTCAGTAGAGTAGTTATTGTAAGTAGCTTCGAAAGTGTTAACGTGTTCTAGCCCGATTTTTATTTCTGGATGTCCGTCCATATTATTGGCTCGAGTTTTTCTGACTAGACTTGAGATAGATGGTAAGATACACTGTAGTTTTTTAGGAAGAATCGACCTTTAGGTATATGACATTGAGGGGTTGAAGTAACGTACCTAATTTTAGTACCTAATTTTATAAGAAGCTACCTAGATAGGTATCCTTAGAGTAGATAGTTCAGATTTATGAATGAACGAATAACGACAGATCGTAACTGTTTACTTTGGATTTTAAGCTAGAATTTTTGTTATTTTCCAGAGTCTGACCTCCTACAAAATGCGATTAGTAACAATTCTGGCGATGGCGATCACAGTGGCGTTGGTGATGCTGATGCGTTGCTGCGAGGGAGCCAACCTTCATCACTTTGCGCTGCCCGAGGAAGATGAGGAGTTCAGGCACCGGCCTTTGTACAGGGACTATAGTTTGATCCGAAGGGCCGTCCGCGCCGACGACGCCTTCGATGACTACGGACACCTGCGGTTCGGTCGGTCTGATGACTGACGCAAGCGCGCCGCTCACAAAAGACACCTGCCCACACTCCAGCACAGAGAACGACAGCCAAAAAAAACGTGTATTTAATTCCTAACTCTATTAGCGGATACTGCTTCCTACTAACAAATAAATTATTAGAGAATGTAGATAGTATATTTTCAGAACTTATGTTATCCTACCTGTAAAATTATTTTTAACTGAAACATACATGATGTATGAAAAAATGTTTAATTTCTATTTCAAATAATTACGATGTAATTTATTAGCTTTACTTATTCTTTTTAATTTCTGACTGGTAAAGTTAATTTTAGATTGTGAAATATTAAGGGCTGGAAATATTATTTCACACTGAAATATATTTACAAAATATTTAATTAAGATTATTTTTTGTAAAACATAACTTGTTTCTGTTGATTTTGTGTGATCTAAATATAAAATAATTGTATGGTCTATCTATGACTAGTTAGTACTTACATCTAAGTAAAAATAAAACACTTGAGATTATTTCCATGAGTATATTATTACCCAATAAATACATTTTACAACAGTTATTATTAAATAAAATGTGTTACAATGTTTAATAGCGTCACGAACTGCGTACGATGACGAACATTAAAGTACCCTCGGTATGCTTTACTTGAAGTTCACTGTTAAGGCATTTCTTCAGTTTCAGCTTAAAATAGATGTTGTCACATCTAATAAATGGAAACGGTTTAAATTCTAACCAAAAAGCCAACAATTTTAATATCTCAGCATTAAATATTAAGGCAATGATTTCTTTTTCTTATAAGTAATAAAAGCTAGTTGTATGCATGAATGATAAAACTCATCAAGATGTATTAAAGCTGCATTCGATTTTCTTTGTACACATGATAGTAGCTTGCTGGTGAAACGTTATTTATTTAGAATTCATGCAAGCCTTGTACTAAGTATATAATACGATTTCATTTCGTTGTACTCGTTACAATGCATTCGATCGTAAGTATAACATTGCTGTTTACTTGTCCTTGTTAATTGACTTTGTTATTGACTCATGGTGGGACCTCATCATAGCATGCACTGGATTTAGTTTTAATAATCTAATATTCATTAGGCACACGTAATATCACTACTCTATATTAAATAATATGAGACTAGTTAGTTCCTTCCCTAAGCTAAGTTATAATTTATATTTATATTATGTATGCAGTTCATCCTAACACACAGTTTATGGTTAATTGTACTTGGTGAAAATGAAGCGTATTGTGGACAACCATCTTCGGAAATAATGTTTATTTAAAATAAAAAGATCACGTTAACCAAGTTCCTTATCCAATTATACATTATATAATGCGACAGAAAAATAAAACATGTATTTTTACATAATGATCGTATGTTATAATGACGACACCATTTCAATTCATTTTTAGTTTTTGTGTTTTACACTTATCAGTTTGTGAGTATTTCATTAACGAAAATATTCTTTAAAACTGTCGTCATTTCACTTAGATGATATCTTTTTTCTGCGAGCTGCCTAGCAGAGCCTGTAAAACAACAAAACAATTTTAGTCACCATCTACGCCAAAATAAGATACGGCAAAAGAGATTCGGCTTACAACACCGGTTTATTAATGTACCTTGTTCACGAAATTAACGATAGCAGTGGCGGGTTGTTCAGGCTCCAGCTCTGCGAACACATGACATTGGTTGTCCGCACCCGAAGACGCACGAGCCACGAATGCGAATATTCGTCTGCCAAAGAAATTGTCGATTGTTATAGTCGAGTAAATTACCTTTTATAGTTGGCTTGGAATCTTATAGGACACGAAAATTGATCAAAGCCTGTCGATAGATTGACTGCCATATCTAAAAATATAACCATGATAACTGAAGGTTGAAGAAACTGACCATACAAGGAGTTACTATGGTCACGGTTCTACTTTACAAAAAGTCGGTCTGTCTCGTATCGAAGGTTAACATAAAACTGAATATAGAATTAGACTTATTGTGCAGAGAGTGGGGTCCGGAAACCTTTTCAATTTCTAGGTCGGATAAAGTGCTATTGAGCTTTTCCATTGGGAATTTTTCAGTAGAGTCTGCATGGTTTTGGTGGAGGTCTGCATGCCTGGTTGATGGTTACCTTTACATGAAAGTTAAATATCACTTTCGAAATATGGGAGCTCTTTGTTGCTTCCCATTCGAAGAATACAGTCGTTAGTCGTTATGTAAGGATTTTAGTTTGATACAAACTTTTCCAGCTGTGTATTGTTGTCGGTGTGCGTGTATCTCCTCTCGTCCGGGTCTAGCCCCGCGTACGACACGCCGGCGGCGGGGTAGTGGCGCCGGAAGAACAACTTGCGGGCCGCGTCCGTCAGCGTGATGCCGCCGCCGAACACCTTGAAGTGGACCACGTGTGCCGCGCCCTGGATGACAGATTAGATGTAATAAGTCGTTTTATACAACTTGACGATCCTGAGATGGGTCAGAATAGGAAAATGTGACACAGAAGTAGAGTTTATTCCAGCGAATCAGAGCAGAGCCTAGCGTGCGTTACATTATGACCGATTAATCGTCGAGAACCGAAAGCTAATCCTTTGCAGAGAACAAAAAAGTATCAGAGAAAATTCAAATGAATAAAAATAAAACAGGCAAATAAAAAAGACCATTGAAAACTGGTCCCACTTCTTATCTAACCAAGTAGTATAAAACCAGCAGC
Organism: Lithophane socia; assembly: GCA_947522985.1. Taxonomy (NCBI): domain Eukaryota; kingdom Metazoa; phylum Arthropoda; class Insecta; order Lepidoptera; family Noctuidae; genus Lithophane; species Lithophane socia. The sequence goes on along the minus strand of OX383256.1, from coordinate 9,813,880 downwards.
ATTTATTTCACTCATCTTCTTTAAGTTCTGATCACTTACCTTCTTAGTTAGTATGTTGGTGACGGCTCTCTTAACAGCAGCTGGTCCGGTCAGCGCCTCAGTGTTTTCAGATCCGAGCAGTAGCACGTGACACGCTGCACCCGTAGCAAGAAGTGCTCGAGCTGCTGCGTTGGCACTGCCACCTGTCCATGGATCTCTGTGAAATACGCGAAATTTTAGTTTTTTTTTAAACCAAGCAATCTGTCCCTCTTTGATTGAATAGTCATCTATTTTTGCACCCACTTTTTATGCACCCACTTCCTCGTTTTTGCACAAGTTAGGTACCAAAATGAAGCGTAGGGCATGCACTAGTGATTGAGATAGAAGTTGTTAAGAGCGTTGTGGAAAAGGGGATTTGGCCGTAACTTACGTGCCGTTGCTACTCCTGTCCTTAAACCTATATTTGGGTCCTAGTCAGGTCCACAAACTTATTGTACTATAGTACTTTAATACTTTTATTCCAGATTCATCGTCTTCACATATGATTAATGTTTTACAAGAGTAACTATGTATTTTTTGCTTGTCTTCCCCATACCAAACTACCTTTTTGGAAGTGGAAACTAAAATTAATTTTATTTTCTTGTAAATTCTTACGTTCAAGAGTGCCTTTTAACACGACCTACGACCTAAGTGCACTCACCTGTCAGGTAATCTGAGCGGCACTGGCAGCGCTAAAGGCGTTACAGTATGCTGGTAGACGAGCGCGGACAGCGAGCTGAACACGGGCTCGTCGGCGCAGCCGCGCAGGCGCACGCCGCGCGCGGTGGGCTCGATGAGGAAGTGGCGCACGCCGCCCGCGCCGCCCGCGCGCACGCCGAGCCCGAACGCGCCCGGGAACGAGTTCGAGTCGCGCACGATGAACGCGCCTTCTTCTAGTTGTAGGAGCGCTGATACCGCTGTAGGAAAATAAACCAGATATTGATGGGCAACCAATCAAGACTTGGTGAAATCAAATGCTTCATCAATTAACCGGCCGTCTGATTGCTTTCATTGCTACATTTGACTAGCTCCAGTCAATACTAGTGTTGTCAACAAGACTCGACAGCACTGTTACTTACCATCGTCTCTGGAAATGTTAGGCTTGTACCAGTAGTGGCTGGTATCCCTCGCGAACCGCACGCGGTCCGGAGCCACATGTTGAGGCTCAGCAGTACCGCTGACGCTCGAACGACGAGACCCACTACTTCCATTATACGTCCGGTATTCTGACTCTGGACTGACTTCACGTTCTTTTCTATAGTTGAAGAAACATTAGTTTAAATTACGAGGAGTGGTATAAAATGTCAAAGGAATGATAAAATGTCCTGTGTCGTATTCAGGTTAAGGTCATATTGTGTCTGATCGATTTATAGTTGGGGTGATGTTTGTACCTGAGATCAAATTTATTTGAAGAAGGAATATGTAGATGTGTAACAGTGTTATATGGATAAATATCAAGCGGTGTGGTATTGTTTTATTCAAGTCATGGCCAAAAAAATGGTTTTAACCCAGTAAAATTCCTACTTATTCTTCGTGTTTGAGGCACGGTCTATCATGGCCATGAATTCATGCAGCAGTTGTTGTGTTACCTCGTGTCCTCCAGGTCAAACATATTGTACCTGGTGACGGAGGGCGAGCGCGGCGGGCGCGCGGACAGCGACGGGGTGGGCGTGGGGGGGTACGGCGTGCGCGGGTGCGTCGGGAACGCTGGCGTGCCTGCGCGGGACTCCGTGCGGGACTCCGCGCGAGACCAGCTCTCTGCACGATCCTGGAATAAAAAATAATAAGAACTACTTTTCTTATTCATTTACATGGACAAACTTAATTCGACACACATTGCAAGAGCTGATAAGTGATAAGAAAACCTAATAAGCCGTAATGTTCCCATTCCCAGTACCGATTTTGATCCTAGCAAAAATAAGATTTTGGTTAAGATACATGACATGAACGAAGACTTACGATGGTATCAGTGTTGGGGGGCTCCGCTAGCGACAGTAATCCAGGCGCGGGAGTAGTGTTCGGTGTACTGGTCGTACTCCACTCGCGCATTGTCATCTTTTCGTACATGAACTTTCTAGATGAGGTTCTGTAAAGATAACAATAACCATTCTTCAAAAAGAAAATTATTGCAAAGCTGCCAAATTCCAAAATCGGAGAAGCATAATAAGCAAAAAAAAACGAATACATTCAGAGATGACATCTGTGAACCGATGTAGTTAGACTTATTTATTAGGTCACTGGTTAATTAGTTAACGTAAAGTTTGAAACATAATAATGAATTATGGGCTTCTATTATACCTGTCTGGAGCCTGCGGACTGGTGTGTTCTGTCCTGAGAGGGGTGCGCGTGTTCACGTGGAGGGGCACGCTGAAGTCTTCATCGTCGTCAGCGAACGCCGTCGTGTCACTCGTGTAGCCATCCACTCTATAATCAAAACCAACGTTAATATGTTTGGAAATAAAAGCTAGTGGTATATAGGCAATAAGCATCTTGTGTTAGTGGGCCATTATGAGACAATAGGTCGGCAACTAAACACCCTGGTTATCTGTCGAGAACACAGGGCTTCATACCAATGATATTTTTTTTATAAGGTTTGGAAATGGAACGATCATCTCACCGATGACTGGCGGAGCGGCGCACATGCCGGGAGGAAGCAGTATCCCACTCGAGCGGTAGTCGAGCGACTCTTTCCCTGGCCTCTTTCCTCTCGCGCAGTTTCTGCTGTTGTCTCTGTAGCCACGTGAGCCCCGAGCTTCCTTCCACACTGCTCTCGGAACGACGAGGCTCTCGAGCTCGGGAACTCTCGTGCCAACCGAGGGTGCTCGCTGATCGCCACGTTCCATTTTCGGCTGGTGTTTTCCGTGTGGTAGCGCTTGCACTTGCAGGCCGCTCCGCCCATTCAACTTCGCCGTTCAACCATCTGCTGACAAGGTTATTTAAGTTGGTTACGGGTGATTGAATTATAGTTTGGTAAGTAAGTATAAAAAAATGTTCAGAAAACTTTACGAAATAGGATGTAGAGCTTTCGCCAATAGATGTCAAGATGGTAAGGTCAAACAAAGATGTGACCTTCTTTTTCATTTCTGTAAGTACACATAATTTGGGATTGACCGAACTTCATTCTGAATAAAATCTAAGTATTTGTAGGTAAGTTTAGCATAAAACAACGGACTCTTTTAAACTTTATATTAGTTTTGAACTAAATCAACGACGAATATTTTTCATGGCCGTGGTCCGGTTGTTATCTTTGTAAGTATTTTTTATATTTGCGTGTAGGACTTGAAGGTCCAAGTGATCTTATTATGGCAATGGGAAACCTTGTATCCGCGTGCTAAGAATCTTTAACTAGTGGGTGTCTGTTGAGTAGGTATGGATAACTAATAATATACTAGTTGAATTTTATTTGAATATTAATCGTCTTCCGTTCAGAATGGAATGTTTTCAATCGGCAAGTATTTTTCATCTAGTCATTAAAACACTGGTGATCCCGGATTGAGATAAGTTTACAGACAGAGCAGATTAACAGTAAAACCACATGTTTTAACAGAAAGTTAACTGTTCTAATGAACAGAGAAGTAAAAGGGCTTAACAAAGCAGTCTTTAATAGAAAGTAAATAGTGTATCGGGCTGCGGTGTGGCGGTGAGGCGTCGCAGTGTCGTGGCCCGGTCGACACCCGCCCGTTTATGGCCACGTTTATCTCGAAATAGTAACTTGTTTGGGTCATGGCGCGACGCAATCACACACCATCGCTCCAAATCAAATCGAGAATTGCGACTCGATATTCGACATCGCTTTCCGACGTGCATCTATCTACGGCGACGGTGACGTGTTTAACTAGTCGATTACATTTATTATCATTACATAAAGCTGACGTGAGCAATTACAAGTTGACGAGAGATTATTAAAAATAATGTGGGTAATCTAATACCAAGTATGGTTAGGTTAGAAAGGACTTTTTGAATGCCGTTTGTAAGCTACAAATTATTGGTTTGTTAGCTCAAGTCAGTTCCAAGAATGGTTATGCCGTGTCAGTAATTTGACTGGGAACTTAAGAAGCCATTCATTGAGCGGGCGCCGCATAAATAATTCGCAGTAGGCAGCCAGGCGAGCTGAGGCTGAGCGCGTTTACTCGTGCTCAGGCGCAGGCAATGTTGCGGAACGAGTGGATAGATACTCGACTCGGTTTCAGCCCACGCCTATCGCCGACTCAATTAATGTGACGAACGCTTCCGTTTCTTAATGTACTGCAAATGGTTCTAGGACTACCTACTGTTAAATGCTATTCGAAACTAATTGAAAAATAAATAAATAATCTCATTATATTATGAGAATTTTAAGAACTAACAAAGACTTATAATATCTATAATAATAATTATGTACAAGGGAAAATTATCGAAGGGCATCAAAAAATTCGTCCGCATCGCTGTCAACAGGAAAAGTGCCCAAAAGGCTGGCAGCATTGCCACGTTGTATGGCAATGCTGATTCTTTGCCCAAAAAATAGGCCAGCCCTCTGGTCACGTGAAGAGTCGACCAAGCGTTTGGCGATGTCTTGAAAAACCAAGTGGGCACTCGGACCCCATGGCCCTAGGGTTTCAACCCCAAACGGCTCGAACAAATACGTCCCGATAAGATTGGAGTATTTGCGCCGTTTGAGGTTTTCTGCACCTGCAGCAGCAGCTCCAGCACAGCCCGCCGTGCTGGGAAGATGGGATGGCGCAAGGGTGTCGACACATGTTGCATCCCACACCAAAGGCCTACCTACCTTCCAAGGCATTATGGTCATTCCGTCTGGTCTCTTCCCATCGTCGCGTGCCAAGCCATTGGGTTCTAGAACAGCTGGCACCCCGGCGGTGGCAAGAGCACGACGGATGATGTCATTGATGCTGGCGTGCCGTGCTATCCGACCTGCGCTTCTACTGCAGGATAGGCCATGGTGACCGAGGCAGTCGACACCTTCACCGCATTGGCAGCGATGCGGAGCCACGCAAGGAGCGCCCAGACGCAGACAGGTAGCGAGCCGGAAGGTGGTGTCACCCAGCATAGTCCCTATGTTGGGTGACGGTAATGCCTGAAGCCAGAGGCCCGATTCCCATTCACCAACAGCCAGCAGGCGGGCACGCTCAGCAGTATTGGTGGACGTATTAATAAGATTATTCCGTACCAACCTGCAGAGCGGCTCATCCCACTGCCTCTGGGAAAATGAGTTCACGGGCCGATCTGTATCCGGGCAAGCCGCTTTCCAGGCGTTCTCCGCATCGGTCAAGCACGGCACTTCATAGTCAACCAGGCAGGGGGCTAAAATTTTCCCGGTCAACTTTTCAGTGCTGTGGACAGACGACAGGAACGCCGGTAAGCTAATACTGGTAATTTTGCGAACGCCGAGGCCCCCAAAACGGATGGGTAGTGTGGCTTGCAGCCACGCTCGGTCGTCCAAGGCCACATTTAGAATGGATGTCAGTGTGCTGCGAACAATTTGGTCAATTTTGTCCAAGAGGTGTGACTGCTTCCATAAGGGGGAAGAGCGTAGAAAATATGTAAAATTTGGGCCAAAACAACAGTATCTAATCAGGGTGAATGCCGAATGTAAATTAATTTTGGAGAGTCTGTCCGAAACATCGTTGAATTTTTTTATTTTTTCTTCGATGAATGGAGAAAAGCTGTCTTCTAAAATTGGGGAACCTAGGAGGTGCAATGAACTTTTTTCTAAAATTTTTATTTGTGGGGCTATTGCATTAAATTTCTCAAGGGTCAATTGTCTGTCGGTCATGTCAGAAAGGTAAATTTCACATTTTGATGGATTAAGTTCCAGGCCAATAGATTTAAATTGCTGTTTGAGGAGATGTAAGTCTTTTAAAACGGTGTCTACATCACCTCCTAGCGTTCCATCGTCTAAATACCATACGTTAAATTTTGAATTTAATTTTTGGATGATTGGATGAATAGCCAAGCTGAAAATGACTGGCCCGAGAGGGTCACCTTGTTGGCATCCTACTGCAGATTCCAAAACATTGTCCTTGTATAATAATTTAGAGGGGTACCTGTAACACTGCCACATAAAACCATAAATTTCGGGTAATTCTTTTTTAACTTCAGCCAACAAAGTGTCCCTGTTGACAGAGTTAAAGGCGTTCTTAACGTCGACCTTGAGGATAACCTCACCTTTGTTGGAGTTCAAAAAGGTTGAAAGGGCATGCACGGCAGCCTCACAGCCCCCTCTCGAGCCAAAGCCGAGTTGCAGGGGCTGAAATTTAGCTGTAAGTGATTCGCTGTAAAGCTTACAGCATATTTTGGCTGCCGTGCGCCTGTAAGTGGACCCAACGGCGATGGGACGAATGCCGCCGTCCCTCTTGCGCAGGGCACATAGGTTGGCCCCGTACAAGACGTCAACGACAGCCTCGTTCACACCGCCGGTGAGCATGAGGTTAATCAGAGCCGCAAGCTCCTTCGCAAGCGACTCACCGGCGTCCGCGGCGCCTGAACTCAAAAGATCCTTTAGATGTTGGGGAGTCAGGCCGTCGAGGCCGCCGGCCGAACCACTCCGGAAGGAGCCCACGGCTGCAATCAACTGGGGGGCCGAAACGTTTAAGAAGGTTGAATTTAGGTCGGGAGGGTCGGGGGGGTCGGGAAAGGTGAGACTATCCGCAGGCGCTGGGTGTTTACTCTCTAGAGCCGCTAACGTTTCTGGAGAGTAAGGCGCCACCACATCGCTGCTGAACAGTATCCTGGCCGCTCCCCTGATGTCACCATCACTTAGTTTCGATTCTACATGTGAACATAAGCTCTTTTGTGATTTGTTGTTGAATGCAGGTAATTTTGGAACTAAACTGTGGGTCGAATTGTTACAATTTTCTTTAATTTGGTTGGTTAAGGTTTTTTTAAATGCCAAATTTTTTTGGACATGTAGAATCCTATATGGGAATGTGAGTAATTGTTCCCAGGCACTTTGTGAGTTCTCCTGGGTCGCAAGACGGAGACATTGCGCCAAATTCAGTGCAACAGACCGTCTCGCGCCCCGGGGAACTCTCTTTAAAACTGGGGTAGAATTTTTTAATTTCGCAAGCGTTTTCCAAAGGGTTTGTTCTAGAGGTGTTGGTGATGGGGATGTGGCTGGGGGGCACAATGGTACACTATGTGATTTGTGGATCTTGCCATAGTGTATACTGAGCCCCCGTTCGCCTTTAAAAAAGCGTGCCTGGGAGCAATGTGGACATCTCACCAGCTGGACATCAATCGATGTGGCAGGTTGACTGGCACAGGTTCCGGCGTCGCTACAGCCGGCATTAAACATGTATATATAAAAACACTCTTATAGTTAAACTTACCTAATAGTATAAAAATAAACTATTTACACACGATATATACGGAAGCAAAAAAAATAACTAAAAACACACTATTTACACAAAATGTTATGTCACTTGGTGACAGCTTTAATGACAGCGCAGCGGTGCAACGCGCGGGCCTAGGGCGCCGCCGCGTAAATAAATTAATATTGTTTATTTCGTTTGAGGTCGAGGTCTTATACGCGCATCCTCAAAAGCTTCACTTTTAACTCATGTTTCAGAGCTACTAAGAAACAAACAAACATCTATTTTGAAGATGCGTTGAATAAAGCAGTCACGTTAGAAATAAGTTCGGTCTGTTTCCCATAGGACATAATGGTGTCATCCTTTTTTGTCATTTTAAACTTTTAATTCTATTAAGTAATAATTGTTCATAATTCATACGTTGTAATTTATTGCTTTAGAACATATTTGTCATCTCACGTGGACTCAGACGTTGATAATTTTGCGCCACAGTTTTAACTTTTACAGCTATCATCGTATAAATAACATTGGTTTCTTTCATTGCTTTTCTATTGATTTTTTTTTCAAATGAACGATTATTATTAAAGATCACATCTTCTATCCTTTTTTTTTTTTTCGAGCGTGTGAAATCATCCAATGACTTCTACCGCTCTGGGCGGAGCGGAAGGGCGTGTCAGACTTTTACTGACTAAAACCCACCCGTGTTCCTTCAGTTGCCTGTTGCCAAGGTCCCGGTATCCCTTTTGGACTAACCCGCAACCCTGGCTGGCACATCTTCTATCCTACCTACCGATCTTTATAAAATTGCAGAGCTGCATACTTCTAGGTTCTAGGGTATCTACACTACCTACTTTGCTACAGTAGTGGCGATACGAGCCTCTACCAGTATGCAAAACGACATAAAATGTAACCGAACACGAAGATTCTCTCAACGTATGCGCAGAGCTTTATTCGCTTACCATAACAAAATCATTCACATTAAGTGCTGTAATTACAATGCATTACGACGATATGATTGACAACACAGATATCGATATCGTGTCACTTAACAAAATGTCGATCATTTTGATGTCAGCCTTACCTTAACACTGATGTGTGCTATTGTTTGCCAGAAACAGGCATGATTTACATAAGGAAATACAATTCAGATATAAAATTAAACCGGTCTCCCTTCAAAACTTGCATTGTACTTAAGGGCGCACCCAATCACAAATTGCTTAGCATGATCCTCTGTTATGCCGAAAATACTGCAGCATTCATTTTGAAATAAATATTTATGTTAAAGTTGAGGATTGATGCTAGGTCTTATGTGAGGAGAAAACACGATTACATAAAATTTCCTCGATAGAAAAAAAATCCAAAGTTACCTCTGCACAGAATTATAAACCGCTGGTATTCAAAAAATACTTCAAATTAGATCATGAAACTTCGCATGATAACTGAACTAACTATAAAGCAGGTCTTATGTGTGTATTTTTTTTTAATTACCATTATTTTCACCGTAAAAAGCAATTACCTAAACTTCCGTCTCGTTCTCACTCAGGTCGCGAGTAGTATGGTGCGAGCGGGATAAAATCTGAGGTAGAGTGCGCCCTTAATTTAATTGTTGCGGAGATGGAAAGCGCATGCCTGTATTTTTGTGGGGCTCGGTCTGCGAGTGTTATCAGTGTAATACTTTCTGAGAACTTCTAAGTCTGCCTCTAAGATTTTTTCGGCGTCCCCCATGCCCCATGCAGTCAAAGTGACCTCTGTGCTGCCGCCGACGGCGACGACGCCGCGCCGTGGCCGTGGAAGTGGCGAAGTTTTGGGCCAACAAAATTTGAAATACTGTCGTGCCAGCGACGCGAAGAAGACTTAATTGAATTTGTTACCGTAGGAGAGCAAGCTCTCGGAAAACGAAACGTTCTAAGAATACATTGGATAATTAATATGTATTTATAATAAGTATTCTAGCAAACATTTAAACAATGTCAGTGTTGATTCAATGAAAGTTGCATAACTAGAGGCGGAGAACCCATACTGTTGAGATAAAGATACCAAGCATAGCTAGCGAGAATATCTGTAGTATAAAGAAGGGCATTATGCTATAGTGCGCCACACACGCACTGTTTATGATAATAACCGTAATTTACTCCTTGTTTCTGTTGTCACGCCGCATCATTATTTATTGTTAACGCGTGTCATGAATATCGTAATTACAATATTTTGTGAAGATGACCATCTTTGAGTATAATCGTAGGTATACTTACCTATTACGCCTACAGTTTGGATTACCTACATGAATATTTTCAAAATTAAATAATATGCTTGGTAGGGAGGAACCTACTAACTGCTCTTGAATTTACTGGGTGTGGTTATTGTCATAAAATAGGTACCTACGATAATCTTGCTCCACATCAAATAATTTCGATCGTATTGAATACAAAATGGTAACATTGCACACAAAAAACATTGGAGCAGTTTATGCAAGTTTTTGTTGTAATCATTGTATATTTACACCACTCCCACACAGCCGGCTCCTACGCTTCAATCTATAATTTAATGTTCAACTACTTGTTTTGTTTGAACTAAAGTGTTTTTAAAATGTTATTTTGTGTCTTGCCAGACGTATCAATTTAAAAGTTTGCAGACGTATTACTTTAGTAGGTACATAAGAATAGAACTAGGACTTTGTTCTTCTAGCAATTTAATATTACTTTACTCATTTGGCTAAGCCCAAGAATTTGCTTTCACGAGCGTGTGCAGTCTTACATAACATCGACAATGTCAATGTTTTCCATGAGTTAATTGAAAGATGCGTAATATTTATAAAACAGTTCGGTATCCATAAAAATACAGAGCACTTTTCCTGTATTATTGAATAGCAGGAAACTTGTAGAACAACTTATGAATAAGTCTTTGTTTTGAAACTGTGAAGATGAGTGCTTTCGTAAATTGTTTGGAACATGTGAACATCGGAAGTTGATAATTGTTGTGTATTGTAATAGGGTTAAATGTTAATTACACTGCACTATTAAATAGTAGGTCTCTACTTACTTAGCGCAAGTATTTTATAGTACAAGAGCTTTCTCCAAGTCGAGTTTAACGACTGGCGCGGGATGGACATTAGGAAAATTAGAACTTACATTACAGTATAATATTTTCCCTGACTAAACAAACACGGTACGGTACGGAAATCATAATTTAAGTTTATGAGTATCATTATAAGAACTACATAGCCGGTATCATATAAATGTTTGCGCTAAATGCCTCAAGAACTGCTTCTAGTGACCCAATTTTGTTGACTAGCTGTTGCCCGCGACTTCGTGTGCGATCCAGGATGAAAAATATGTCCTGTACGGTCATGGTCTACTCATGTGCCAAATTTCATCCCAATCCGTTGGGCAGTTGTATCGTGAAAGTGTAACAAACAAACTCACTTTCGCAGTTAAAATAGTATTTAGGATAATTTTCCGAAATGGGATATCGGGAGATTTCGCCATATTTACACAAAGATTTACTTTTTATTGCAAAAATAATAAAATTTCCAGAAAGAAGGCGTATCTACGAAGTTCTTTCAGTGTTTAATTTATAGCGGTGGTAATTTAGAGATGTCTTTGATGCAGGGCAACCCTCGTTTACTCAATTAATCAGAGCACCATAAATATATTATTATCCTATGCGCGTGTGGTGTAATGGTCGTGATTGGTTATGCTATACTTTATTGGTCTTCTTCATTGACAGTGAAGTGGGTCGAGCGGAACGCGGCTAAATAAATTAAGAGGCGACGCACTCTGATACAGTTCGGTTACAAACAATTTGTTACTGATTGAGTTGACAGATAGACCATGTTCCCACGAATGTTATTAATGTTCGAGACTCAGCCCTAGTTACATGTTTACTGTATCTGGATTTTGAATATAAAAACTAGGTTTTGCTATTAATAATCAGATCGATGTTGTTGTGAATGTAAACAGTGACCACGCTCTGCGGTGTAGGCGGAGGCGACCTCCACGCCTACAGCACAGGAACACATGTTTACATCTGCCACCAGATCCCCTTCTTTTAATTACACTAATACAAGATTTAATGTTTTGCCTTTGACCCCAGTAATAAATACAAACAATAGTTGGAATACGGATGTTTAGTTTAGATCATACAACCCGTTTATTTCAAACTTATATTATATCAACTATTTAAACCTAAATTTTATATTTGAAAGCAGAGGATTTCCTTAAGACCTACAGTTAAAGCGAAGGGAGAACTGGTTTGTACGGTTGTCTTCATTTATGTAGAGTTATACAAATATTTATACGTTTAATTAACCCGTCTTGACATTTGTTTACATACATTTAAATATTTATTTGGAAATCATATTTTTGGAATTAAGGTACTAACCTGCCATTCCTTACGGGAGAAGCGGACGGCGGGGCTGCGGCGGTGGTGGTGGTGGTGACATCTTCGTGCGTCAGTTTCCTGAGCGTGCGCGGCGACAGCGGCGTGCGCGGCGAGGGAAGCTCGGGGGTGACGGTGCGCTCGTCGTCGTCGTCCTCGATGGGGCGGTAGTTGCGGTCGCCACCGAGGGCGCGCCGCACCAGCTCAGGGCTGGCGAGGCGATTGGGCGCGCGAAGCATGCCAGGGCGCAGGCCGGGCGCTCCGTAGGTGAAGGGTGCGGAGTCTGCGCGCGCGTGGTACGGTATGTCGGGCGGTCGGTCGGAGTGCGACTGCGGCGGGTCGGGCAGCGCGCTCACAGTGCGCAGCATATCGCCGAGCAGCGCGTCGAGCTCGTCGGGCGGGCTGGGTGCCGCGCGCCTCCCCGCCGACGAGATGCCCGAGTCCATGGACGCACTGAGCGGCGAGGAGGGCCCGCCGCCCGCGCGCACCACAGTCGCGTAGATGGACCCGTCTAGGGGCCCGAACGTATGCGCCGCCTCGGCCCCGTCGCCTGCCTCACCTCCAGAGCCGGACCCTTCTGCACTGCCGTTGTTCTCACCTGCATCGAATTCAACACCTCAGAACCAACACTAACAGTCGCTTTGTTACACTACGAAATGTTCTCACATAACTTCGATGTGATTAGGTCCGCCGCGGGGCGATGTGTTTAGCGACGGTTTAATTACGAATAGCTTTTAAATTGGATTCGATTCGCTCCAATAAACCGTTGGCGCGGCGGGGCCTCATCGCAACGATGTAGTATCTATCTAGCTAGCACGTGTATAATTTTCTACTGCACTTTGCACGAGGACAGAATTAATTAACATGTAGGTAAGTTACACGACAAGTTCTGTATGAATATCATATTCACAACTTATAATATCGCTAGAGCTAATATCGCAAGTCCCAAGTTAATTAGGAGAGTGCCACCTGGCACAGTAGCGGGTGCAGTTACTGTCGCCCCGACAGAGTCAGCACATCCTAAAAAGGACTAAGTTCGCTTCCCGTTAGTGCAGCAGCGAGATGACACCGTTAAGTGTTGTTTGATGAAGAGCCGGTGCCTCGTCCTACTTATAGATAAGTGCAGATACTCTTATACGGAAATCATAATAAAAACTCTTGTTGCCTGAGCTTGCCATGGAACGGTATACATTAGAAGTAATAAGGTAATGACTTCGCGAGTCATTTATGTTGCTAAAAATAAAACGATTTAGATAAAATGTAGCCTGTAGAAGAGAATTGTAGAGACAGCAATATAAAACTCAGTAATGACCCTCCGTGATAACCCTGTCATATCAAAATATCTTAAAATATTCTAAGATGGTCCTACTCTACTAGCCAGTTGACGGTTCAAGGCGTTATTGGCAATGGAGGAAACGACCTCTACAACATCTACTAACACCTGTTCAATTTACATCGATAGGTAGATTTAAGACGGTTGATACCATTAATGTAAATGATACATTTTAGATACATAATATAAAATGGATAGTTGGAAAAAACTGACCAGTTGTCGTATTGTCTGCTACGCCGCTACACCGAACTTGATTAGGAACAAGAAGATCGAACCAACCCACACAATATTTTGACCAACAAACATTTACGAGATGGTTTGAAGCGTTAAAGTGTCAAAGCGTGTAATACTGAATGCAAAAAAGGAGGAATGACACTATTACTCGCCTAATTTACATAACGAGCGTGTCTTGTTCGCGGAGCTAACGTTTCGTGTCACTTTTGTGATTTTTCCTCTACTGAACTGTAAACTGCGAAATGTCGGGAGCGCCGGCGCCGCGTGTATGTTCGATTTCGAAACTGAACTAAATGTGTGGTTGTCAATAACGCAATTAGTGTAAAGATATCAACGTCAGCGTCTGGTGACCGTCGCAGTCGGCCGCTGTTAAGGAAGATGCGGTTATTTCTGTGTTGTCAACGAAAATAACGCGTCGGGAGCGAGGGCTAGTGTTACGAAATGCGCAGGAAGAGGATGTGCGCCCTAGCGTCGCCTGCGCCGGCCCGCGTCTCACGATATACATCGCACACGTGGAGATACAGAAATCATAATACACACATATGGCACTGTCTCAATCCCTGTTCGTTTGATAAAAGAATACGCAGAGTTGTGATTTTATCGCACACCGGTAAGTATATGTATATCCAAAGGAATTAGGTACGAGTACCGTCCTACTACGATGTAAATTATTGGACTTTACTGCTCATAACGAGATTGATGGAAATGAAAATGCTAAATGTTTAATGAATTCGACCTTTTTAGTCAAAATCATTCAACATTTACCAAAAAAAATCGAAAGTATGTTACTATCATGAAGTGAAGTTCTCACTCCGCGATATTAAAGTTTTGCCACAGCAAAGCCATCGAATACGATACAATGTTTATGTCAGCTACATCTATTAAACTCATCGGAACATCAAACTAACTCATGTCCAACGAGATTTTAGTTCGTTAACAATTGAAAATGAGCGTGACTGACCGCGATGTGGTGGAGCTTCGGAAGAGTCACACCCGCCGGTCGTATATCAGAAATGTGCTGGCAGGGAGAAATATAGTGTTTGCACAGTGGTGTTTTAACAATGTTGCGATAACCGTCGTTACCTATGAAGGTGAGCATGTGTTGGTGAGCGCGCAGACGCAGTGATGTCATCAGGTACAGGCACCACCTTGTTTCTGCGAAACTCTAAGCTCTACCGCATAATAATGCGGCTCGACACTGTCCGTTGGGCTATCTACGTTCGTTATCCGTCGTTAGCTCCGAATTCTAACCAGTTTCGCTCTTTTACCTTTTTTCTAAGTGAGGAATGTGGTTTATTTTGAACAACATTTGCATATTAATGCTCTTATTTTGATCTTAGAATGAATAGCTTCGCGAATTATTGGTGTTGACCTGATCGCGTGATAAGGAGGTATCGTCGATGCCAATAACAAGATTTTAGGAGCACAGACATATCATACACTCAGTAACACTTCACATTTATTGGTTCGTTTAATTCAAGAGAAAGTGCTGTAATTAAGCTTCGTAAAAGCACTATCCACAAATACACGACTGTCGTATGTACGCGGGTCGTATTGACTGTTCATCACAACTGAAAGCTCAGGCGATAAAATAATACTGATAGCTATCGCGGCAGGACATGTGTGCGTAGTGTCAGGGTAAGCAAGCGCGCGGATAAACTCCCATCCGATCGATACGCGCTACTATGTACTTAAGTACAATCTTTAGTGTACACAATGATCTGACGGCCGCAGAGTGGATCGGCTAATGGATGGACAATTTAAACAAACAAATGCTCAATGAATCAGATCTTTAAATGAACCATGCAAAACTCAGACAAAACTGTTGTTAAAAATATACAAGTGCTTTAAACACATCATTCTATAGTTCACAACGAGTTATACCATGTACCGACATTGCAGATTGATTAATTCGACATGCGTTTGACAAGATCGCAACCTATATTTTTCGCACGCCTTGGGATGACGTCAGGGTAAACATAGCCTGGCGTGCGAATATAAAATTCATTAGGTATGGGCTGACATGGCTGACATAAGTACAAGTAGGTACGAATCTTTGACCTCACTACGTGTTGTACTGGACACTCGTAATCATAATAGCGTAACTTTTTGCTCAATTTATGAACATAGTAAGTAGGTAGGTACTATATCAGATTTTTTTTTTTGTATCTCCGATTGATTATAAAGACTTCAACGTTTATTGAGAAACATAATCAAGATAAGACAAACACGCTGCTTAGGTACCGACACAGACAGCGATTATTTATTGCTTGTAGACCCGTATGGGCGATCTCGATTCTCGTATCGAATTAAATTGATGTGTGTCGAATGCTGGCCCTAAGGGCAGCCTGTTGGTCCCGAGAGGTGGACATACATCAGCGATTCTCCACGCCGGTCAATTAGCGGGCAGGCGCCGGACGAAGCGACTCCAATCTCATTTGTCGTTAGCACTAACACCGCCTATTGTTATCTCTCTACACGAGACCTACTATTGTTAATAAGAAAAGCCGGTTCTGTAGGCACTTTCAATTTATTCAAACACACTCTTTGTAAAGATTTTGACATGCACAATCAATCATTGCCTCCCTATAGAATCGGGACACTGATTCAGTGGAATTACGTTCACTAATTTTGAAGTCATAAAACGGCTTCACTACAGTGAAATTAATGTCACACTCACCTCGATTGTGATTTTGTTAGCGAGCCTCGAAATATCCGAAAGAAACGGTTACAACTTTTCTTCAAAGTTTTCTTTGACACATTATTATTTCTGAAACTTGTAACGAATTTAGAGTGTCTTTTTGTTTTTGCGTAGAGTTTACGATTTTTTTGATTGATGATAAAAGTTTGTATCGGTGTTGAACGATAGGGATGCGCGTGCGTGGCAGCTCGCTAGGCGGGCGCGGACGGACTGGGCGGGCGGCACCGGCGGACACACATCACTAAAATAGCCGACTGGCCGACACCTGCGCCGCGCCGCGACCTCTCGCTAACCGGTGTAGTTAGGTCGCTTTGTCAACACACATGACACATTTCAGTTACGGGACTTTCAGTTTCACTACAAAAGTAACCTAGTTATCTAATTGGTAACTTGAGATTTAACTATCTGCTTTTAGCGAAGTTTGTTATAATTTATTTGTGACTTTTAGCTGCTAAATATTAGAAGTTACTCTTTGATCAACCGCAACCACCAACACACCTTGACGAAATCTTACTGAATGGATATCAATGAATGTATCGGTACAGGATGTACGGAACGGCCCCCATTTCGGCCAGTTCCTGTCAAAAGGGCTATTACGCAAGTTAGTTGAAGTAAGTCAGTCACATTGTTGCCCGTAACGGCAGACGGATGTTCTGCTACACTTGGGTTGGCCACATGTGGCTACCCCTCATTCAAATCGTTAGTCAAGCTTTTAATGCTTACGAGAATAGATTAGAACTTGCGGATGTTGAACTAATAAAGCCCATTTAGGCGAATCTTGTAGATTTCCTTATTTCAAGTGAGTGTGAATTGTAAAAGTTACACTGTTGTTTACTTCGTTAAAACAACCAAAAGTAACCAACGTGGATCCACAAACATCTGAACTTTATAAGAGAGCTTGATCTCTGAGCGTCTCGGTGTTTCTTATTCTTAGCGGTCGATGGTCAGACGCCTCAGGAACGACGACCTAAACTAGCTTTTAAAAATATTTGAGACTAACTGCGCCCCGCGGTTTCCCCCGCGTAAGTCTCGTCTCCATGGGAATATTGGGATAAAAAGTATCTTATTTCCTATTCCAGGTCATGGTCAACACATGTGCCAAATTTCTTCTAAATCCGTTCAGCCGTTTTAGCGTGAAAGCGTAACAAACAAACTCACTTTCGCATTTATGATATTAGTTAGGATATTTGACACGATAAAGTGTTATAAGTAGTTATCACGGACTACGGACATACAAAATAAATATCATCTATTGACTACGATCAGTTATCTTTAACTTTTTGTTTAATTCAGAACTAAACAATAAAACAAAGCTTTACTGTAACCTATAAACTTAAGTCGCTTCTAGTTAACTTTGACCGAGGCACTCAGTCAAGGTTGAGCGCATGTTACTGGATCGACTCGAGTTATTAATTTAAGCTTCCCATCCGCGAAATTGCTTCGGGACCACGCCCCTTAGCTCGAGCACGAGCGCAACTTTGTAAATATATACCGAATACCCATGTATAGTTAGTTATTCGATAGGTCAGAAACGATCATAATTACCTTCCAGAATATTTGATAATCTAAGGTATTGTTATTTTTCAGAAAAAAATATGCAACGTTGCAGCTTATTATTAATTTTACTGAAATCTTCGAACGTAGAAAATCAATTACAAAAGTAAGTAGCAAAAATAACTTTAGGTGGACTCCTGTTTTCAAAATATGCAGGACTTGATCTTTTGTTGCTATATCTGGGTTGTAATAATATTTTATAACTGTTTATCGATTTTCAAATGCAGACCCTTTTACTCATTTATTCTTTTTATTTTACCAAGTAGGTAATGATGACGAATGAAACGATGGAAACGATGAATCCTCGTAGAAACCTTTTCCGGTGGGTCTACGAAGGGTCTACGAGAGTCTACGCGCAATTTTGAGTTTCCTAAAAATAATTTTACTTAGTACAGTTTTGCGAAATGCTATTTAGCAACATATTTGAAGTGCATTTTCAACCCCCGACGGAAAAAGAGGGGTGTTATGAGTTTAATGTGTGTATCTGTGTGTCTGTCTGCGCCATCGTAGCTGCCAAACGGCTGAACCGATTTTGATTTTTTTGATTTTGTTTGGTTGGTGACTTGATAGAGAGTGTTCTTAGCTATAAAAAAATAAAAATCGTAGATGCTTTATCTTTGTCGGGGGTTTTTTAAATTTTAAATTTAATTTAACTTGTTACTGTTGACGAATGTTGGATATTCGGATTTTCCTGAACAAAATGTATCGTCAGAAGACATCCATTCGGGAGACCACGGCGGAGTTTTAGATATTACGCTGCCTTTTGCCTCATCAAATGAGTAACGACAAATCGAGCGATCGTAACCAACTTTAAGTGTTTTAAATTACATCAGAAGTTTACGTTTACCCCAATCTCCTGAACAATTAATATATTCTATACTACATAGTATGTACATTGTACTGTATGTAAGCTTACCAACTGTTTTAAGACTTTTAAACCGCCCGTGTGGCAGAATACTGGGCTGGCAAAATATGATAAGTTGCTATTGATACGACAAAGAAGAAGAGGCAAAACATGTTTTTTTGATTCCCTATGATTCCATCCCCCCCTTTTTTATATAGATGTACTATTATTATATTATGTGAAGACTGTTAGCTTATATTTATGTTGCGTATGTTTATGTATCTTGTTTGAAAATCAATATAAAAGAAATACAGTTGTATTTCAACTGTATATTTTTTTACACACTGTATTTTTGTAACAGAATACACCGATATGGGGTAGATGACATTTATTGCACAACGAATATTGCATTTTTTTATCGTTTCGGTCAGAATTCACTACTTATGAACACTTGACTTGACTTTATTTTTGCGTATGAATAATGTTTTCTAGAAACCTAAAGTATTAAGTACAATGTGTGGCCGTTAAAATGGCAAAACTAGAAAATTTTAGAAAATGTTTGACTTTGCAGAGTTTGTCTTTGCCACTCTTATCTATGTGACCGTCTTTTAAAGCTCGACGTATCATGTTAACGGTACTGTACCTATGAGTAATGTATCTGATCGGTGCTTACCAGGATCGTCATCGGTGAGTGTGGACAGCGGTCGCAGATGTTCAAGCGAGTCGGCGCGTGCGAGTGCGTCGGGGGCCGCGCGCAGCGGGGCGGCGGGCGTCGGCGCCGGCGCAGCACCCCCGCCCCCCTCGCCGCGCAGGAACACCAGCTCAACGGCACCATCACTCGGGAATGACGGGTCTGGACAAACGGACAAAGGTATATAACATAATATCACGACTGCATTCCCCCAAGGGATAGGCAAAGGTGTTAACGCCTGCACCCGTAGGTAGCTTAAATCCACCTGCTTTTTTGTTTCATCAAGTTTAGATATCGAATCCATCAGGTCTGCGGAGTTTCGCTAGCTACTTTAATTTGACCCTGTGTCGATCCGAACAAGTGTGTAACACGCCTTACCCACTAAATTATTTGAATTCGAGAACAAATAATATAATTTGCCTTAACTGCATATTATTTAAATTAGCGTTTTCCTTAGTGCTGAATTCATTACTTTGACCTTCGGTCCAAGCAATTTTCCTGATAACAAAATTACGTTGGTGTAATTGCACTCAATTGTAGACAAGTCTTATTGAAATAAATATCTTTGTCTGGTATGTGGTACTTATGTACTCGTTCTTATAAATATGTTTTATATGTACATAACTATCACATAACTCATTTGTTGCTCATACAGATTTAGAAGCGACATACGCATTAGTGTTTTAGGTTTGTTTTATTCTGAGTTCTTATGGATGGTGGCATTTTTATATGAGAGGTAAGTATGCAGTAAAGAGAAAAACATTCAATGCTAGCAGAACCGTAGAAAAAGAAATAATACTTCGTATGGTAGCGAAACGCAGGCTCTGGACGCGTTTAAACTCATGCCATTATTTTATAGTTTTGGACATTTTATACGAAATATCATTTCATTTTCTATGACAGAAGATAGGGTAGAGTTGAAAGAAACATCGTAGGAGAAAAAGATGTGATCAGACAAATGTAACGCCTAACGTTTTTTTTGCGGAATTATACGTTACATGAAGGTTACACCAACAATCCAAGACTCTGGGTCATCTATTTAGCAAGCTGCGCTTTAAGTATACAATCAGATTATGATCAATCTGACCAAATTAATGGTGTAACCTCCATCTTACATTTGTCTGGAAGCCAGAAAGGTGGTGGTTACCGTGCACGGCATGATCGAGCTGCTGTTTGGTGAAGGAGAGCGTGTGGTCGGCGACCGCGCATGTGTGGAACTGACACGCGAACACCAGGCGGCGCTGGCCGGGGCCCGCGGGGCCGCCGGGGCCGCCGGGGCCGCCGGGGCCCGTGGCTGGCCGCGCCTGCGCTGGGCGACGGTACGCGCGCACGACGACGTCGCCACGTAACGCTAGGCGCCCCACTCCAACTGTCCAGCCGCCGCCATTAACCATGTATAGACCTGCGCAACATAACATTAATTTCATTACAAATGTAAAAGTTTCAAAAACTTCTGGTGATACCTACTTAATTTTGGAGAATAATTTCAATAACACTTTTCCAAAATATCGCTGAAATTGAAACTGATAATAGTTGCCGCTTCTGAAACAGAAGGCTCTACAGAAACCAATTCGCTAACTACTTACTGTCTAGTGTCTACCTACTGTTAATGTGTAGCCTGAGACATAAGCAACCGGTTACTCGATGTAGGTTTTGTCATTATGGTTTATGTCAATATTTTAAGATCATTGTTTGATTATCATCGTGTCTCTCAATATTTGCAACGTATGCTAAAAGCGCGATGGGTCGGGTGACCGCGTTCAAATGTATGTAATAAACAAGAGAAAGCGCAAGATATCTTTGTGGACCTAAACGAGCCATTTTTCCACGTCCTGGAGACTTTATTACTGGTTTTAGGACTTTTAGGTACAGACAACAGCACGTTCATAGTAACAATTTGACGTTGATTGTGTTGCAATAGGCTCGGTTTTCATAAGTTATTCAACTTCTGACGTGGGGTTGCCCTTACTAATGTTCTTGTTACTTGCCTGACGTATAAACGCAGACGAAGTTCTCGTATATCTTGAGGAAGGCGATGGTCGGTGTGGCGGGCGAAGCGAGGGAGCCCGCTACGCTCACGTGTGTCAGATGCAGCGGCGCTGCGTTCACTCGGATCTGACCAGCCAGAAGGCCAGCGAATGTGTCGATGTAGCTGTTCACAAGAAGAAAATGTAATGTTAGGCTCTACTTTACTCATTTTTGTAATATAGAAAAATATAAAATAAACTTCGCGATATGACGGTCGCTTTTCAGTTAACTGTCATAAACGCTACTCAATCAACGAATACTACCTACCATATTGTGGTTTTACTTGGTAAAAAAGGAAAATTAAATAGCATATTTGTATGAACATATTCAAGTTGAATCATTTAGGTTTCCCATTTCGGTTGGTAGTTAGAAAAACTACGTGAGTGCCCAGGAAAAACAAAATTATACGAAAGTTTCTTAAAAATCATCGTATTCTATTTAGGTATTTACCGTTTATTGCTTGGTAGTTGGAAGACGGGCACTCTGTCGTCCAAGTATCGCCTCATAGCGTATCGGTCGAGAGCATGCTCAGGCGCACCGCATATCGCCGAGTAGTGCATGTATGCTGCCACCAACACGCCTAGCCGCTCACGGTTACCCCTGGAAAACAAAACAACAATGAAATTAAAAACAAAAGCCGATCGATACACAGGTTGACGGCCGATTATGGTACAGACGTATACGAAAATCAATGGGATCATGTGGAAATATATATATTTTTTAGCAGATCTATCTACAAAGAAGACAAAGAACATTTACAACTATTACTTAAGATGCCGGAAATAAAAGAAACACTATGTTTGTTAATTTATAACAGTCATTTAAATAAGTATAATCTATTTACATAAGTATGTAACAATTTATCTAGGATTCTTAGTATAATCAACACTCGGAAAATGTGTGCTATTTTTTAATCTGTTTTCCTTATAGACCGCCGCCATAATTCGGCAGCCGGATTAATTGATTGATAGCTTCGTGACAATAAGAATTTTAATTTACATAAAATAAGTGGATTTAGCGATCCGTCTTCCTGATAGGAACAGGTTCCCTTTAGTGAACAAAACGGGATAATGTAAGTAAAGTCTTATAATTCAGGGATAAATGTATGCATGCCTTGGGGGTGAGGAAACAACATGGCCTATTAACCGAATCTCTTATTCATATTATAATGGTAAACCAGATAGTTACCATGCGAGTAGTATGGCGACGTTCTTTGGGTGCGCAGCTAGCCAGCTCTCGATGTGCTTGCAAGCGGCGCAGAGGCGCTCGAGCGGTGGGGCCAAATCACCGGCCCAGCCGAGCGAGCGAGCGCGACCGAACACGCCACGAGCTGCCCCGACACCACCTGCGCTGTCACCGCCGCTCACCTCGAATACCTGGAAAAGATGAAAACAAAAAATAATTAATAAATTATTTCTTCGAAATCACTGAAACCTGTCTCACTGAGTGCTTATACTTTCTATGTACTTCCCCTTGCCCAACTACTGCCTCTTGTCATACTCTAATATGATCAGTGAAAACTTGTTATTGGCCTTCCTTCACTTATGTTAACTATCCGTATCCTAGCTGAAGAAATAGTATTATATATATATGAACTGTTTGGCTGTATGTAGCAAGAGAACCCGAGGGAGACCTAAATCGGTGGTCTCTATGGTGAAGACGGCGGCGGCGGCAGCCTATATAAGAGTCCCTAAAGCTTATTTCTAATGAAGATGCAGTAGGTTAAAAAACTCGAAGAGCCGGCAAAAACCTTGGTTGAGTTTTGTTAGGACACGAAGAAACGTTACATCATAATTATATGGACGTATGAAGGAGTAACAAACTGTGTTAGGTACTTTTCTAACTACCATTATCTTAAAACTACTTGACGGCACTTTTTAAAGTAAGAGTAACTACGAGTAGGTACCCTAGGTATACCAAAAGTCTCGCAACTAATATCACTTAGGAGACTTTTAAGGCTGGTCTGTGTCTTATTTGCAGCATTTGAGTTACTAAACGTGTTCCATATAAGGGTGCAGGTCAAATCTACATCAGACTTTGTAGCTCCAAAGTTGTACCAGTGAAATTCGATAGTTGCTACAACCAAAGACTACTAGATAATAGTACCTAAATGTATCTATATTTGCAATTATAGAAACATTATTTGGTTTATTCAATATTATAGTGTCTTCAGACGCCACATAGCATAGCCAATGCACTGCAGATTATTAATTTATGATTTTTCTTACAAAATTAGCACCAATTAAACGCTCGTCTTATAAAATTACATTTCAAATAAAATATTTCTTCAAAGCACCGCTCTTACGACACGGCGACGCGCCCATCATGTGGGCACCACTTCCTCTAATTAAAATATTTAACATAAAAATCTATACGGACATGTCTACGCTAATGACAGTGAAAAACTCATAGAAATTATTTGCTGCGTGATCTATGAGTGCGTTTCATCTCGCTCTTGTTATAAAAAGTCCACAGGGAGGAAAGTATGGAACTGTAGGTACCTACCTATTTATTGCTGAGCGATGTGGATATTTATTTTAATACTACTTATCGTAATCCATGCTCCGACATATTATTAAAAAGAATAAAACTA
Organism: Lithophane socia; assembly: GCA_947522985.1. NCBI lineage: Eukaryota > Metazoa > Arthropoda > Insecta > Lepidoptera > Noctuidae > Lithophane > Lithophane socia. The sequence goes on along the minus strand of OX383256.1, from coordinate 9,790,203 downwards.
CTTCAGACCGACAGACTGGCGGCGGAGCTACGGCTAATGAATCGCAGAATCTCAAAATCGTTGTGATCAAGATTTGACATTAGTTTAGGGCCTACACAAATGTCAAATCACTCTTTTTAGTAAAGATTCAACCAAAATATATGTATGTGTATGTATACCTATCCGCATAGCCCATTCTAAATGATTGTGTTATCTTTAAGTGCGCAATTTTGCAAAATATGCAAAGTATTTCTATTTTTTTTTATCATGGTTTAAGCGTCAATTCACAGTTCATTTAATTTACAGATAATACCATGTCTGTCTCTGCATCACCCTAAGGTTGACTGGTAGAAAATGCCTCAGGCATTAAGTCCGCCTTTGTACAGTAGTTTTTACTTGTGCATAAAGTTTTAATAAATAAATAAATAAATAATAATTTCATCATCTTCATCATTTCAGCCGAAAGACGCCCACTGCTGGACATAGGCCTCTCCCAACACCGCGGCTTTCACCAGGTCATCGGTCACCTTGTGGGTAGGTCTTCCAACGCTACGTCTTCCGGTACGCGGTCGCCACTCCAGACCCTTTCGGTCCCATAGTTATTAGATCAGTGAAAATTTATTTCAAATTAGGTAAATTAAGTAATAAGAATCCTCACCATGAAATGTTCTCCATGTTTATTGGTGAGCATATGCGCGGCCTGAGCCTCCGCCTGCGCGTCTCGCTGGGGTAGATGCAGCGCCAGCATGCGCTCCGCCACATAGCATAGGTCCAGCCTGCTGCCAGGGCCGCCGGGGTAACTTGCCGAACGGGAACCACCCTGGATAATAGAAAATGAAAACGTTAAAACAAATAACCGTGGGAATGATAAAAGAGTTATAAATAACCAGATGTTAGGAAACATGACGTGACATGATAATTTGTTTGTAATCTATTTGAAATTTGTTTGTAATCGCGCACTACTTAATTTTTGAAGATTTTGTATGTAACCTGTTTCACAAATATTTGCCTTTTAATACCGACATGGATAGCCTGCTGACCCTAAAAATGTTCACAGTTATGCAATAAATATATCTTTATCTTTGACATGAAGATGAGTACGACTATAGTTCTCAAAGTAGTAAGTAGAGGAATAGTAGGAAATAGTAGGAAGGTACAACAATATTTCGACTGTGGATATGACAGGAATGGCCTAATGCTAAACCTACTTTCGTAGTAAAAGATCGTATTGTAGACCGTACAGTACACAATTTATAGGTGTGAGCAAGGAAAGGTTGGTACAACAATTTATCCTAACGTGTAATGTATCAAGATCTTGAAGATACACGTGTAAATGTACATCAATTGAGTTCTTCCTACCTTTAGTTCTAGTCTGGAGGGAAGTAAACAAGGACACTAATTGAACTACGGACGTCAGGTGAAGGAAGGACAAGAAGGAATGCTGTTATTTACGTGCATCTGGTCGGATCAACGTTAAGCCAAACATGTCTGAGAAATGGTTACTGTAATGAAGAATGGACATGAAGGTGAATAGAGAAGGCAAAAAATATAATTTAATAAAATATTTTGAATGAAAAAGTTCTTGATTTAAATAAATAATGTCCTTCATGTAGGTATGGCGTCGCATTACTACTACATTGTTCAATAATAAAGTTTATCACCCTTGTGCTTTATTGGAGTCAATGATCGGCCAGAATATTGAATTTCTATCCGATGCGTATAAATAACAGAAATTCAACGCTTCAATTATCACATTGCTATGCGATAATGATAACAAAACAAAATGAATCATTATCTACATCTACACTAATATTATAAACAGAAAAGATTTGCATTTTTGTTTGTAATGAATTAACTCAAAAACTATTAGACCGATTTAAAAAAATCTTTCAGCAATGCTATATTGTCACTGAGTAACAAAGGATATAATTTATCACGCGGGCAAAGCCGGTGGCGGAAGCTAGTGAAATATACAAATATGAATACAATAAGCTTCTATTTTACGTCAGCTTAATAAAAAAACGTTAACATGCAAATTATTGCCGATTCCATTCGATGAACTACCGGTTTGTGCAGTAACATTCACTTCATGCGTAGGTGTACAATCCAATATCTCATTATCAGTCCCAAAAATCACAAGGTCAACCAACACGCAGGAAATTAACTACACAGCAATCACAAGCGTTCACAAGGAGTTATTTTAGGACCCCTCTTGTATCTATGGCTATAACACGTGTTACTCGCCGGGTGTGCAGTGTGAAGGACTCGTAAACATTTGTCGAATCTTCAAAACAAATTCGTGACAACTAATCCCGTCATAATTTCCGCTTTATGAAATAAAACCTGACGTGTGGAAAACTATGTAAAGCACACTGTTGTTACGATAAACTAGAATAGAAAGGTGACAGCGCGGAGAAAAGCCCTGATTTGTCTTGCTTTTAAGTGTTTATGTCAGCCAACATAAGGTCGTAGGCGCGCCATAATTCTGTGAAAGTGTCTCAAGCGCTGCGTAGGCGCAGCCGCGCGGGCGCGGGCGACGCGAAGCTGCGTACTCTGCGAGCTTCGCCTTCAATGCATTTAATCCGATTAGAGTAGTCGATGCGTAAGCCCCGTTTCTATGTGATGTAAATTAAGGCTATTTCAGCACAAGACGTTTATTTGTATCGATGGGCCATTAAAATGCTTATTTAGGTTTAAAGATAATTGCGAAAATTGCTAAGGATTAAGCTTAATTTCCTTTTGCAATGAAATGTAAAATGTGTGTGCCTTTATAGAAGCTATTGCCAACGGAAGGTCTTAACTTTCCTGGACCACAGTTTCTTTAAGATATGTATGCTAACAAAAATGCCATATCTATACTTATGCGTAAATACGCACTTACTACACTTTACAAGTTCTCACATTAAAATCTGGTAAAAGAGCCAAGAACGCGTCGTCATTAAAGTTTCATTGACTTTGTAATCTACATTTCCGAAGAATAATAGACAGTAAAAGAAAAACTTACTAACCATAAAGAAGCAACTCTAATCCATAATTTGATGGTGGCCATCGAAAAAGCATATCTTGCGTCCAAGTGGTTTGGTATCGTGCCAAAAAAATACATGATATGAATATTAAGTTTACATTACGTAAAATAATAACCTCATTTCATATACGCTGAGAAAGAATAAAAGAAAATAGGAAATCTAATATTTCTTTGAGATATAACTAATCAATTAATTGCCTATTTGTACACAAACATGATCGCTATCAATCACTTAATGTTGTTTAACGAAATGGTTAATTAATTTGCTGATCAGAAACAGCTGATAACTAAGGTTAAGGTTACACGTTACACCGATCGCAACTCATCATATTATTCTACAAGTTTTGTAAAACCAATAGTCTTAAAGTCTGTTTTTAAAACAAAACATAATTCGTTTTGAACACGTTTTCGCTGGTAGACTTTCTTTTGATAAAAAATAATGGTGTTTTTTTACCTGTTCTCTCGAAAATGTTGTTGAGGCCGGGGTGGCGGGCGCACTCACGGCTCGACTCTAAAACAAAAGAACAACATAATGTTATTAAAACATCACCACAGATTACTGCCAAGCTGTTATTACTGTGACCATTGCGAAATAAATCTTTGAAAAGCCCCGCGAGGGCGAGCTGTCATTAAAATGAAATCAAAAGTAGTAATTTAATCCTTGTCATTTTTTCTCAATGTCAGCTTCGAGTTGATGGGATTTCGTTTCACAGAAATTATATATTATTATTGTACAGTACGCCGAGGTGGCATTGAGGAATGCATTCCATTTCACTATCTAATGTCGTTGACTAAGACGAGCTTTGTATGGACTACGGTACATGATTTCATTTCGTATGAAGGCATAGTGTATGGTGTAGTTTATGGCTTGGTTTGTGGCTTAGTTGTCGTGACAGTTCGACAGTTCATGAACGTTTCTTTGTCCACTGAAATACTGTTTAAATAGTTTTGTATTATGTGTGTGGTTGAGTTGTACAAGTAAAGATAAAAACACAACTTTTTCTTAAAATTGTTTCCTTTTAGAGCTTTCGACTACGAGCTTTTATAAGGCAAGCAGTTTTAGTTTAATAAGGCAACAAAATAGATAATAATGAAATGACAGCTTTTCTTTTAAGCAATTTAATCGTAGTAGGCTACGTTAATCTGCTACGAAATTCGTAGCAAAAATCGTAGCGGATTTCAAGAAATATCCAAAAATCATTTTATTTTAATCTTCAATTAATATTATTTTGGCAAGATAGTTCCTAGTATTAAAAGATTTCCTGCGACTTTAACCAAATCAGGCCCAGAAATAGCAGCAAAAATATACACGCCACCTACTACGGTTTCCTCGGGAAAATGCTACAGTTTTATTGTTACCGTAAGACGTGGTACGTGTGCTGGTCAAAGTTTACCATCCGTCAGTCCCCGGCGCGGGTATCGCGATCGGATGGACGGATCCCGTCAATAAAGCTGACAAATGAGCCCCTCTGGGCGCGGCTTAAGTGATTACTGCAGCTTATATCGCTTCATATTACAGCTGATTAATAGAGGACTACATTGTTATTATTTAACGTGACTAAGTAACTTTAAAGCTTTAACCCACATTGTTATACTAGCTTGTCTAGGTGCTAGCTGTATATCAATATATTAAAACTTAGTTTTTGTTAAAAACCCAAATGACAAGGACAACTTCATCTAAGAAAAAATGGTACAAAAATTTACTCATTACTAGTTTTTTGCCTCTACTACAAAAACCTCATTACAGTCTCCTACGTGATGTCTGAAATGAAAAATTCGTTGAGCATTTCAAAATATCCAGCAATACTTTAATAATAAATATTTCTGCATTCTCAAAACTGCAGTTTTTATGTCATGATTATTGCGTCAATATCTGATGTTCCGCACAGATACGGTACTGTTCAGTGTTTTATGCGCGTGCGTATATAATAGCCATATTTTATTCGGCTTTAAAACGGATAAAAATAGGTCACGTAGTTTTTTACGAGTGTTCGTGGTATCAGTAGGAGTTAGAACAGACCGCAGTAGGAGCGCGCGTGTGCGCCGCGAGACTTCGCGAGCGTCGCGCGGTCCGCGCAGGCGCACGTTGCAGATAGAACACTGCTCGCCACAGCGCGAATGCTAGCCGGTGCAGCGTGCGCGCAGCATCTGCGCCCCTGCTGCAGCGAGCACGCATCTTCGCCCACTTGCACACACTTCGCCCAGTCCATCAATTCGTTACAGTTTTTCGATGACATTTAATTAGTTCCACTATGTCCACACTCTATTAAAATTACTTCATCTTTTAATAACACTTTCCTGAACATATGAATATCATCACGCCTGTCTTCCCCTGCTAACTTTTTTGTTAATTAAGTAGCTCGTGATAAAACCCTACCGAACATAGTAAATAAGACATTTGAAGCTAAAATAAAAGGAAAAACATGCTTAAAAAGAGAATTCTAAATTAATGGTATGTGTGGACAAAAACAAAGGATGTAGTGAAAGGAGCGTATGGCTTGTAGCACACATGGAGTGGCGGCAGCGGCCGGCGCCCGGGGGCATGCGCCCCGAACCCTGCACTGCGACAACCGGGCACACACCGTGCTAAGTCACTGTACTCTATGTGTTGATTATTTGGGATGACACATGCTAATCAGAATACAATGCTATTACAATCTCGTCTAATTAAAATATCGCTTTATGCCTCTTCGTTAGTTTGAGATAGAGTAAGTACTATTGTTAAATCTATCCTTGTAATCGTAGGAATTAATACGACCAATGTAACGGCAGCAAGTCGGAAGTCGGGAGTGGTTGCACCGTCACGTCACCGCAATAACCCTGACCTTCCTCATAAAGCGCGTGCCACCGCGGGGGTGAACGACCTCGGGGGTGTGCCTCATCTAAATAAAAGACCGTCATATGACGGGAATCAGCGGTCACCGAGACGCCGGGCCGCCGACGACTCTTTACATTGCGCTAGCTTTTTTGCTTTCTATTATAGCCGTGATTACAAACGGTACGCCGATTGAAACGTTTCTTTGAATATTCTGCAAGTAAGAATTTTCTTTCTAACGCGCACATAAAATATAACAGCTGCTTGAAGTTTCTCGACAAAGCAGTCGGATATTTTGTATAATTAATTATCCAGCGCTATTGTCTGCTTTATCATTACTTTGCAAAGCGGTTATCAAGGCAATGTAATTCTTGTATTGTGCTCCTTTATCTTATCTCGGAATGTTCAAACATCTGAATTAACGAGGTATGAAAACTATTTACTGAAATCCTTTAATCCTTTACAATGAAGTGTTTATAAGTTTTAAACTTTTAATTTCTCTTTTTACCATCAACCTGAAGTCACTGTTTAAAAAAAACCTTAAAATAATTCACATAATTATACAATTGTATAATTATCTTAAATTAAACTTTTTCACTGATCAACTTTTCACTGCACTTTTGTCATGATATAAACTTTTAAAATTCCAAAATTGAACTAGGTTGGCGTTTTTTTTTTTGGCACTGTTATAAAATGATCGAGCCAAGTTGCACAAGAAGTCCATACTACATTCTAGAAAGATTTATTTAGTTTGTCGTGTCGAACACGCGTGAGGCGACGTCGGGAGCGAACTGGCGGCGCTCTGCAGCGTCCCGGCGCTCCTCTGGCGGCACTCTGGCGTCAGAGTGTTGCTAGGCAACCGACGCGCTAGAGAACCGTACACTACACCCTTCGCTGTTATCTTATAGAACTTTGGGTGCAGACAGCACACACGCGTTACATGACATTCGGACCTAGAGATTTTAGTACTAAAAGGAGTATGTCTTAGCAGTAAAATCCTGCAATTTCAAGAGTACTGCCATAACTTTTTGTAAAGTTAAGTCGAATTGCATTGATAATGTCAAGTCTGTCTAGACTAGGACGATTCATTATTGTTTCGTTCAAAAAGCTCCAAATAAAAGAAGCGTTTTATTTGTAATCTAATAATCGTAATCTTAAATGGAAATAGAGTCTACTAATTTAATTATTATGATAATTTACAAAACCATGAACCGATACAAAAACTGAAGCTAAAGTCGCGACAATCTAAGAAGTCCGTTTTGACAGCTATAAAAATGCTTTGTGTAGCGATGAAAGAAAAAATTGGTTTCTTATAAACTGATTTTCGAGACATATCGATTGAACATACTTAGAGAGTTGGTAATTGACGACTTATCTACATTGCTTAAAACTGATTTTCAAGGCTTAACGTTTTATTACATGTACGAGAACGAAACGTCAAAACGGACTTCTTAGTTTGTCGCGAGTGTAGTCTATATCGCGATGCATTGCTGCTCTTTTGTTTTTACATTAAAGCTCTCAGCTCACTTATCACTAGATATGACATTAAAGCCATGCTACACGTTAAGTCGCACTTTCCAATGTTTCAATTAAAATGACGCCAAAAACTCCAAATGAAAAGTAAAATCATTTTCTCGCCATATAGTTAAATGCACTACCTATAAGTTTAATGTGATATAATGTCGGATCTTCATTAAAGAAAGAAAGATAATTGGCTTGCAAACGTTAGAGATGAGAGTATAATTTAATTGAATGGTCAATGTACTCAATACCGTAAAATAATTTGCTCAAACTTAAAAGTAAAAGTTTCATCTTTTAATGTTGGTATACAGCGAATGTCTGTGTGACGTGTATCCGTTTTGATGTAAAAGTAGTAGTAATGCGGCTTATGACGCAATGGCTACCGGTTCATTCATGTGTATTTGCGCTGGGCGGCTGGGCGGGCGGGCCGGGGCGGGCGGATCGCTTCCGTAAACAAACGCGCGTGCATCGCGCCGTGCGAGCTCGCACGATAACTTTATAACTAACCCCGATTGAAAGATATCTTCCTATTTCGTATGTATACTCAATTTTTGGGGTTAATAAGTACCTTGTGCATAGATGTTATACTTACGACTAAATTAAATGGAAATACCTATGTACTTATTAAAATATCAAGAGACATTTCTAATGTTATGAAATTGTAAATTACAGGTTTTCGATTGTTGGTTTAATGAGCGAACAACTGACGACTGGCGATCTGGCAAATCGGGTGTACTATACCTCTTTTTTTTTTTTTTTTGTTTGGAAATCATCCAATGCCTTCTCCCGCTGGGCGGAGCGGAAGGGCGTATCAGACTCTTACTGACTAAAACCCACCCGTGTTCCTTCAGTTGCCTGTTGCCAGGGTCCCGGTGTCCCTTTCGGACTATTCCGCAACCCTGGATAGGTACACCTCTGCCTAACCTTTCGGGGATTTATGTTATGTTTTGAACAGACTGGACAGAAGTAATGTTATGTTTTGTTTTTTAATGAGCTTATAATCCTGAAAATGACTAATTACATACCTACTTAGGCAAAAACAACAACAAAATCATGCCCAATTCGCCATGTATAGAAACTTTTAACCGAGCAATAGTAATAACCAAATTATTCTAGAGACCGACTGACAAGGTACGGGTATCTGTAGTATGACGTCATCAGATGTACCCAGCGGCCCTTGTTGTTGCAACTTACCTCGATGTGTCCTGAACTCCTGATCGACAATGCGACATTCTCACGGACATGGCCTGCAGTAAGTTAAGGGGCAACTCGTGAATGCCAATCACGTACTATCATTTCGACGCTGATATTAACTTTGCCGACAACTGAAGTCTGTGTATATAGGTATTTCAGCACCCTAATTGCGTAACAAACTATCAATCACATTCTGTTTCATTTTGACAGTTCAACAACATTCATTGTGTTATTTAAGTTGTTGAGCAGATTTTTTTTCGAACATATGGAGCAAAGGATTAGGAATATCTTTCAAAATGATTCAGATTATGATTGATTGTGTGTTACGCAATAAGGGTGCAGGCCACAATGACAACATTTAACAAAAAATATCATTGAAATTCTCTCCCTCAGAATAGAAAAACTACAAATTAAATTAAATTATTGGAGTATGGAGATGTACACGAAGTAATATATTTAAATGCATTTGATCTTTATCAAAGATTCTGTGACTGGGACATGTACAGCTGGACATAGACCCTACAAAGTCAACAGAATCATAATATTTTTTTTTAATTATTATAAAGCAATAAATTCTTATCATAAATGATACTTCCAGGAAACTGTTTACAAACCCGTTTAATTTCCGAAGGTTAATAAATAGCCATAAGTATTTTCCATATATCTCAAGTAAGTAAGCCAAATTAATTAGAATTTTATCAGATTAATCGATCACATAGTTCTTTGAAACGTTGATTAAATTACAAGCAATTTGTTTACGCGGCTTCGTAAATAGGAAGTATGGACGTCTATGTTAAAGTTGTTTATATACGTACATACTCGTTTAACCAGTTTTCAACTTTAAACGCTTAATTATCTTCTTTTTAACACTTCTGAATTTAACCGATTATTTTGATATCTACATATATGAAGGCGGAATGTTCGTTTAAAGTTAAGGTGACGACGTGCGTGCTAGTTAACCCAATTCCTCCCTCGTTGCATCGCTGCACGGGCTGCACCTTCACGAAAGTAAATATAAATAGTGACTCCATTTAAATTGAGTTTCTGCTGCGTGAAAATACAAGTGCAGTGATCACTAACAAGGCTTTGAAAGTGGTCCACCAAAGTAAATATTACTCTAAAAAGCAACTAATGTAAGCGTAACGTCCACCAACGACTCGGAGCCCAAATATTTACACAGAGACTTAATATTTACATAACATTTCATTTCTATGGAATAAACTTTCTATTTCTACCGTTTGCTTCTTTTACTCGCTGCTGGTAATTACGGAGGCTTGCGACTATGAACAGAGTAATTATACTATTTATGAGAAAAACTTTAACTTCGTACCGTTTTGTTTATGGCTTGGTAATTGGCATTACGTAAATGCTGGCTAGTAACTTAAGGCTCAATTAACAATGGCGTATAGTCTTGTTTAAAAGAAAACTTATTCCCTACGGAGCGGAGAGCTGAAGGCAATGAAGTAGAACTACTAAATAAGCAAAGTGCAGTGTGCAGCGGTCAGAGTAAACAACATTATCTCTCACTGTAAAAGGAACTACAATATTTTGTCGGTATTCCCGTAAGCCAGGAAGATACGTCGCCCCGGGCGCGCTGCTATCGCAATAGCTATCGTGAGAAAGTTTCGCGATCCGCCGCCCAATCACTTATCTAACATTAATCCCGGCCGCGGCCTCTTTGACAGCCACTTACGGCCGAAAGCAATTTGTATTAATTACACCACGCCGACCTATATCGATGGGTATTTATTTTAGTTTCGCTCAATTTCATAAATTGAAATATATGTTGTTATATTTACAATATTAGACGCAGCGTGAGCCACGATGGAGATGATAGTGATGTATGTTATGTTGAGTGGAGAGGTGTGACGGTACTTGACGGTGGAGTTGATCGTACGGCAGCCAGAACAGGTTAATACGTAGTGTTGTGATTGCGGCGAGCGAAGGAGCGGTAGGTACCGTGGTATCGCTCGATCTCCGGGTCTGTGGGTCGGGTCGGGCCGGTCTATTGTTTAAGTGTCGAATTTTATTTATGGCGACGTCGGGGAGGCCCAATGGCCTATGCGCCGACACCTGATGCCGTGATCAGTATCTCCCTGGTCGCCGGGTGGTCCTCTCTCAACTATCTAAACTCATACATAGTATTTTACAACGAGGTGTCATAATTTGTATTACTACTTTATTCGTTTGGCACCACACATTGGTATTCCATTCAATAGGTTACACGCTACAAATTTTTTCATAGATATATATCTCTGGTAATTGCTTGAGATAATCATACGTTATTTTGCACAGGCAAACATTAGATGAATGATTGCGATATAATGAAGGTTGAATATTATTTATGTTTAATATGACATCATAAATCAGTAGGGTATATAAATAAGTATTAACCACATTCCAAACGTCTGATAAAACACCATTCGAGCTGGGTGAGAAAGTTCAGAAATATTTGTTTTTGCAAAAACTACCCTTGGTCACTGTTCTATCCATGAGCATGTTAAAACCTACATGAATCATACTAATTTATCCGCACAATGCAAATGACAGTACGTGTCAAGCCCACGCCAAAACGAATTACGTAACAGTATTCCCGCTGTCTGACGCCTAGAAAACTGTTTAGCATTGTATTGTCAGTCAGAACTGAGATTAGATCACTATATTTGCAATGCTAAATGTTCGATACTCAACTTTACTGGCACAAAAGGTATTAGAATTCCATAAGTCTTCCCGCCTCTTGCTGCTGTCCTCTTGCTGAATATATAAATATAATACGTTATGTAACCAGCATTTCAACACTTTTGTTAAATGCCTTAGAAAGCTACGTTCAGTTAGATACGCTTACACTTTTACCAGAACATCTACAACGCATAGATAGGTAATGGTTACCTACTTGTTATTGTACGCTGTTTGTAAAACTAATTTACGCCGTTGGAGATCATTAACTTCGAAGATCTTAGGTTACGACTTAGGATGCTCTAAAGAGAGAAAATTTATCAATGGATTGGTCACCCCCAATAGCAAAGCGTTTAGAATGCTAATAATCTACCAAAGCACAGTTTAAAAAATTATTCACTGTATACAGCGATGTTATGCACTAAAATCTTAATACGGGGAGACGACATAGTAATGCAAAATTCTGCAAAACTTTAATATAATATTAAGACCTTACCTCTCGGTAAGTCCTGCAGATATATTCTTTTCAAAAGCCCCGAGAATTCAGTAATATCTGTATACACAATCTAAGACTGTTTCTCAGCAGGCTCAATTATTCATTCCTGGCTTCAGCAGCTAAAATACGGCCTCATCTGCGTATCCCTTTCTTTGAACGTATACATTATTCATGGGGACAGCGATGTGATTTTCTTCGCAAGTTAATTCTTCACAAGAAACTTATTCCGACCGAGAATTTCACTAGTTAATACTTATTGTAGAACTGTATTGTTCAGTTTCCTACTCTACCTATGCGCTACTTTTAAAGTTAATTGTGCAAAGCCTTGAATATATTATTATAGGTGCAGAAGTCTTCGAAGTCTGGTCTGGATAGTAAAATGTTTTTAGTATGTTAGTCTAGATAGGTTTATTTGATGATCACTTTCAAACATCTTTAGGGGTATGAGGAACAGGGTGTAAAGTTCACTCATCCCCCATAGAAAAGGGAGGATCCTCCGGCCAGACGGGTGTTGTGTCTGGCGGGCAACTGCCCAATGATTGATATATATATGTTTGGTTTAATATATATGGGTTTTTGTATATATGTTCACTGCACGGTAAACTCTAATTGCGCGATGCAGGATTTATGTGACGTCAGGATTTTTGATGCGTAGTTCGCATGTGGCGATGTAGATACCGCCACATCACTCCCCTCCGGAGACCGGAGGTTGATAGTGGGCTGAGTCTTGTATCTTGCGATGCTGATGCTTGCCAGTGCCAGTTGTGGTTCCAGTGAGTCGGAACCGGGTGCCGCATTGTTCACGGTGGGTCGGAACTGTTTGCGGCGATTGTGGTGATTGATTTGGCGCCTCGGGTGTTGGCTTGATTGTGTGACTCGCCTCACTGAACGCTTGCGGGAGTGATGATGATGACGTCACGCTGGAGAAGTTGCACGAAGGCTGCGTTAACGTTCATATTCGGGGTCACCAATTTAGGGGTATGAGGAACAGGGTGTAAAGTTCACTCATCCACCATAGAAAAGGGAGGATCCTCCCACCAGACGGGTGTTGTGTCTGGCGGGCAACTGCCCAATGATTGATATTGGGTTTTTGTATATATGTTCACTGCACGGTAAACTCTAATTGCGCGATGCAGGATTTATGTGACGTCAGGATTTTTGATGCGTAGTTCGCATGTGGCGATGTAGATACCGCCACACATCTTTGGAAGCCTAATGAATGGATATGTTTTGTTGATATACTAATATAATGCTAAATACTAGCAATTTAACCTATAGAGTATAGATTAACTTATAAATATAACGTTTTTAGAGTTTGGCTTATAAAACTATGCAATTTTAGATTCATCTCATTTTAATGAAGAAGAGATCTCTGTATTTAATTAATAAACCAAGTCCAAAAAACGTACACGGAATAAAAAAATTATAACAAATTCAACCAGTTTCGCAATTTTGTGAGAATACAACACACCTGCTGAATAAGCTAGACAATGAACCAGATACCCAACCTCGTATTCTGTGAAATGTACCTAGGATATAACATGTATTCAGAAAATAACGAACTTCATTTCTCCGGAATATAAGGTACGTTGCTTTGGGACAAACTTGCAGAATTTCTTAGTAAGCGACCGTAAAAAGGTAAGCTTATTGAAATACTGTGTCGGCCGTTTGTACGCCTATGCATATAAAGAGAATACTTTGTTCTTAAAGGAAACCTCGTTTACATATATTTGAGAAGGGTAGGTATGACACCCGGATTTTTCGAGTGTTTTACATAAAGTTCTTTCGGATGTTACCTTTTGTTATCTTAACACCTATCTTCGATAGATAAGATAAACGGATTCTATAATCATTTTAGTATTCTTATCATATAAGTATCTGTGATTGTCTGTGGATAAACCTAAAAGCCAGGAACCATCTACGCGAAGTATCTCTACTTCATATTTAAAGAGAAAAATAGGAGATAAATGTACCAAAGTTCGCATTTACAAATAACTGGTAGAGGAACACGATCATTAACGAGTCGGAAGGTGGCAGCGATTGGTTCATCAATTATTGGGAGCACAATTACCCCATTAGTGGGGACTACCCCGAGGCCAGCACTTACTGCGCAGGAAATTGTCATAAACGACCTTAGGGGACTATTTCTATAGACAGTTCGCGACAGCGCAACCCTTGAACTTTTACTATGACAAATGTTTACTACAAAACATTTAGTTGGAAAGACAAAAAAACGATTCGTTATTTTTTACCTAAAGGGATATATTTATGTAATTTTGTTTGTATTATTCTATGATATTTGATATGAGCTCATTATACCTAATGACTATCAGCCATTATGCAGTGATGTAGCTATTACATTAAAATTGCTAAACTATATTTACAGCTTAAGTATAATATCTAGTGCTTGCGTTAAATAGCATTCACAATAATAACTAGTTCTCACAATAATTGCAAGGTTAGCACATGATTTATAGGATTACTTCAATATAATAGGCTGCAAGGATTGATGGAGCTCTAGCTGCTAAGGCACAAAACACACTCGCGAGATATTCCTGAAATGTGACTCACTGACTGTTGCTAAACATTATTGGTTGTGCCGATATTGTTATAAATATAATACATAGCCAATATTGACGTAATGCTACACAAATATAATGAATTACAACACAGGTTCATTCAAAAGAGCATTATCCTACTGACTCATTACAATTTAGTCAAAGACAAACTTCTATAACAGTGAAATACAATTTGTGCAAGAAACACTAATTTTCGCCAACACAACAATAACAACTACTTACTAACTTGAATACTAAAGAGTAAGTGGAAATAGTTTAGTGCCGAACTGGAGCCGCGTGGGCGCAAGCCGCGTTAGGAAACAAATAACCATGCTCCATGGTGTCCCTAAGCACTCGTAATATTAATGGTGTCTACATCCGGCCCAGTTCTGCCGCCAATGTAGACCCTTTGTTCACAACATTTGTAACTTCACTAACAATTACCAATTCTATAACTTCTAACGATGATGACGAGTTTGTGAAATACTGATGCTTTTCATTGACAAGCTATTGCGAGCGATCGTTACTTCCTTATAGCTTTTAGCTTGAAGTTTGTTATTACTTGCTTTGTGTGGTCAAAGGCATAACATTCCTGTAATGGACACATGAGTATTGGGTGTTACAGAGTACATAAAGGTTTACTGAATGCCCGTCTAACTGAAAATAAAATGTTGGTAAGTTATAACAGTGGAGTTTAGTGACAGCAGGCGGCGGTCTCCGGCCACTAACCCTTATTTTACGAGCGTGCGAGCACAAAGGTACATTAGCGAAACAACAGGAACTCGCGGCTCGTGAGTACGCCTCTAAGCCGCCGGAGCCCTAGGCCAGCAGATTATGATTTATGACCAGTTAATGCAAATCTATAGTTCGAAAGCCGAGGTTCAGTTTCTATGTCGCGTCGTGTACGAGCGTGCTCGCGCGCTGGGCTCGCCGCGCGTGGTTGTGCCGGTGCTGTTTGACGGGTTAATACCAAGTCCGCATACCCGCTTATTCGATTCAATTTTCTACCATAATAAAATGGCCCACACATTCATTCGTCACGGCCGTCTCATGACTGGTTAATTACTAGAATATGATGTCAAAATAGAATAAACACATGTTTACCTGCGAACTTTTGATTGATAGTTAGAATTTTCCTCAATTACTTACCTCTCGAGATAATTGCAGATAAATATGTAGTACATGACACGCGGCTCTCTAGTCGAGACAGATAAGCATTAAATCAACAAACATTAGACAGATAATAAGCATAAATATACTGATAGCCTCGTAATCAAAACCCTATGTAGTTCCGACACCTAATGAATAGATATATCTTCGGAACATTTAAGTTAAAGTCTGATCTCTTATCACCATGATGATTATTATAAACTATCTTTGATAATAATTTGACGCTGAGCATACGAAACAAATGTCAAGAGATAACTTAATTCAAAGAATTACTGGTCGATGAACTCTGGTGCTGTTACTGAAGAATTTTAAGTGTTTCAGTCTTCCTGACCCCTTTCAGATACAGTTAGTAAATCACTTCACGTAAATCTTCTTCCTAGACTATTTTTTTCCTTAGATCTCCCAAAAAACCTTCACTGAAAAATATTGCTGCGCAAGGAAAAGATACACAAAGTGTGATCTGTGTGTTGTTTTTTGTTCGTTACGGTAATATTCGAGCTAATTAGCACGAAACTTTGCCATCCTTAATTTTTGCCGCTGCCACGCTGATGGAGTGTCATGCATAGTTAGTTACGTACTGCTGTAGTTATACAAATGAATGTGCAACTGTTTTCAGTTATTAATTTTATAAAGCATTTGACTACTTGGTATACATGTGAAATAAATTTGAATCGTGCCTCATTCCACGCCCGATAATCTTACAGTTCCATCGTCTATTTCTAATTGCTCTCGCACTTTAAATATTGATGAGCAATAACCAATAACTCCACTTACCGAAATGGTGTCATAGATGCCGTTCTGTTCGGAGCGTAAGGTCACGGTCGCGGTGGCGGAGGTAGCGGGTGGCGGGCCCACAAGC
This sequence comes from Lithophane socia, assembly GCA_947522985.1. Lineage (NCBI taxonomy): Eukaryota > Metazoa > Arthropoda > Insecta > Lepidoptera > Noctuidae > Lithophane > Lithophane socia. The sequence continues at coordinate 9,773,910 of OX383256.1, read as the reverse complement.
GGAGCGGGCAACGAGCGCGACGGCGTTGGCGACAGCGGCAGGGGGTCGCCATTGCGCATCCACGTGTGATGGATCTGCCAGCTCGTGTCCGAAAAACGTGCTCTATCCTGTTAGAAAATGGATGGAATCAGTCAAGTGGTTCATAAAAGTGTCAGGGAAATGGAAATGGAAAATAATTTCAGAATTCTCAGTCACAAACATTGAATGTTCGGCAGATTTTTGCACGTGGCGCTTTGTTTAGTTATCAGGGAAACAGTTTTTCTAAAAACTTTAGAATATGTTTTAGCATTGTAATAATTGCGTAATCATCCAACGAAAGAAGGAAAGGCTTCATTTTCAGTATTTTTTCATTGTTGTGATAATGTATAACAAACCCTCATTTGCACAACAAGTCAGTCGTGACGTGACAACTAGCGCGAATAAGTTAGAGAGAGTGCCTTCACATTACGATGATGTGCAGCACAGACGTTAGTTGGACGTAAGTGAAACGTAGACGCCGCGTAACAGCGAAAACACCGGGTAGTTGCGTAGACTCTGGATGGTAGGTAAGACTCCGCGAAGCAGATAATACGACGCGTAGCAGCGTAGACGCCGCGTAGCAGCGTAGACGCCGCGTAGCAGATAAGACACCGCGTAGCAGATAATACGACGCGTAGCAGCATAGACACCGCGTAGCAGATAAGTCTCCACGTTGCAGCGTAGACGCCGCGTAGCAGATAAGACGACGCATAGCAGCGTAGACGCTGCGTAGCAGCTCGTAGACAACGCCGAATGCGAAGCTTAATTTTTTATCGACTTCTTCATATTGTAAGAGTACAAATAAAAGTTTAAACACGCTAGCACGCGGCCTGGCAGTATTGTCAACCGACTACCAAAGCCATGTCCGCTAACAATAGCTTTCGAATCCGGGTTGAAGACCAAACCATAACAGCTACTGTTGCAATTCTATTCAACCTTTGGTTATGCTTAATTTTGTTTAGACACTACATAATTCAGTTCGTAAAGGCAATTATAAGAAGCAGGCTTCTTGAACCGTTATGAAACTATTTTACAACTAAAGAATCTATTTCTGTTATTACGCAGAATATTAGACAATTTAAATGTTTTGACTTTGGTTTCTGTTTAATTTGGTGGCGAGTTTTGAGAACCAAACTCAAACCCACAAGACTCTAAATTCACATTGAAATAAATGAACAAAAATTTCTTAAGTGTACGTCTGACATAAAATTACAGTGTATGAAAATGCCACAGAATTACAAGCCAAGAAGCTAATCACGCAGAGATTGTTACATTGCGTCAGCCGCTGTGATTAAGTCGTAACTCCGTAAGCAAAGGCCGGTGCATAATAAGATTGGTTTTATTATATTTACTGATTGGTTCCGGAGCAACTATGAGCACTACGTATTCCGGTCACGTCCGAGGTTTCTCAGCTGGACATCTTTGTAATACAAACCGCAGTAGAACAGGATATTGGCTATAACAAACTAAAAAGGCGCCACACGTTCCTAGGTAACCTCATGACACACTACTGAAACTTACAAACGATCCTCTAATTATAACATCTGTCAGGTTTATTTTCTCTTTGACAGTTTTCCTGTTACGTTAGACCTAAACATTGGGTACAAGATAGTCAAACGTACGTATTATGAACACTACACGACACGCTACACGCGTGTTGTGTTAATGCTACGGTTTCAGAGCGATTGATTTATGTACCAAAAGTTCCGAGACCCCATCCAGTTAATTGGGGTGAAATTGAATGATTGGTTGATAACTTCCAACGCGCCTTTCATTCCCCAAGCGAAATTACCCGGAATATTGATCAATTGCTTTAAGGTAGTATTTAAAATCCCTTTTTAAAACTTTTGAAAATTACATTTATCAAGAAACAATATTTTAGGAAGGCGACGTTAAAATTTATGTGTGAGTAATTTTTTACCACGTAAACAGAGTGTTAAATAATAGGTATGTCTGTTACAAGTCGTGTATCGCGCGTTTATGTGCATTTGTAAACTCTACCCGTCGGGAGCTGCGTTCGACATGCGCGATATAAAAATAACCAGCGACTAGATACGCGAATGGCGCTGTTTTGTAAGAGCAACAAACAATGTGTAGGTAATTTATAAGAAGCTGTAAATTGCTAGAATTTCAAAATCTCTGCTCTACATTGTGTGAAAATAGCACATCGGATTAACTAGCAAAGAGATAAGATAGCAAGCATCCCACGTGAGGTGATGCGAGTGTTGTCAGCATGCAGCGCGGCGATACTAGCCCATCGGCCGCTATACTGGCCGATGTTCCCGGGCCGCAGCGTGAGCGCTTGCACTTAACATTTCGTTACTACTTTCAACACGTATCGACTAGATAAGCCAACTAGAGGAATTAATAAAGTTATCCACGCCAGTTAACCTCTCACTCGATACTTAATACAATTAGGTATATTGTTCATCTAACTTAGTTATTCTCATTCTGTAGGTCAATCTTTACTTTTGGTGTAGGTAAAGTGGATGTTGGCTATCTTTTCATATTCCACGTATCTACCGTAACCATCCATAATCGTTATCATTCTACGTATATATCATAATAACATTCTGTAGATATAATTTCATTAATTCATAGATAATAGCGTAAATATCTTATGGAATAAGGAAGTCCAAAGGCGTGAAATAAGATTGGCTATAAGCCAAACTACGAATGTATTATGATTAAAATTAAATTATTTGGATTTAGTATTATTAATAAGGACGGCGCGCGCGCTTGTTGTCGTCGCACGTTATTTACGCTATCCCTCCCGCTACGTCATTTTTGCCACTAGTGATGGGAGCACTTACCATCGATAAAAAAGTATCGACTGCCCTAATGCCAATATGGACAGATTTATAACAAGAAGTCTTTCAAATCCATCTCTTACCGCTAAGCGGCAAATCGAAAGTGATGAAGTCGACCCCAATACATGGAATATACCGAAACGACCGGCGCGCCCTTCAAGACTCAAACCCGAAGTACCTGTCAATACCACCAACAGATTCAGCAACCTATCTACTGAACATGCAGCATCCCAAGATCCTCTGCAATTGCACACCCGTAGTGCATCAATCAAAACAAAAAAAACCGGTAAGATACCTCCTATTTTCATTACTCTGAAACCTGAATGGACTCACGCATACATAAAGACGGTGATTTCCCGCTACACCAAAGGGTTCCACCTGGAGTACAAGGGTAATAATAAAATTTCTGTAAACCCTCACACATCAGAAGGTCATCAAGCACTGAAGGTGGGTCTCTGTTCAGAAAGTATTCCTTATCACACTTTCTCTCGCAAAGATGAAAGGATGCCTAGGGCGGTAGTTTTCGGCCTGCCCGAGTTTGTCGAAGAACACCTTTCGGAAGAACTATCATCGGTTGGGTTTCCAAACGCTAAGATACGCAAAATGAAAGTTGCTGAGGGCAGAGATGCGTCTTGTCCGCCATATCTAGTTCAACTTCAGGCCGGTGCTGACATCTCCAAGTTTAAATCTATAAAATATTTAAGCAATTGTGCTGTTCGCATAGTCAAGTTTCATAATAAAAACACGTATGGAACCCAGTGCTATCGATGTCAAGCATTTGGCCACTCGTCTAAAAACTGCAACCTAACACCGCGGTGCGTCAAGTGCCCTGAAGCCCATCTTACCTCGGAATGCCCAAAGAGTAATCGCACTGAGCCTGCCAAATGCTGCAATTGTGGCAAAGATCACCCGGCTAACTACCGGCATTGCAACGAGCGTCAAAACTATCTACAACTTTTACAAACTCGTCAAGATAAAATAAAAGCGGCACAAGAGCAGCGTTATACCAAAATTTACTCCAAAGTCGACAGTCGCTCCTGGGCTAAAATCGCGTCCACAACCGACAAGGCAGATCATACAGCTCAACCTTTGCACGGTTCTACCCTGGATCATACTACTTCTGAAATGCTGGAAATCCTTAAAACTATAAAATCTATAAAAAACCAATTTAGTGACTGTGATAACATGATGGACAAAGTTATTCTTATACTTACTCATCTTGGTCAATATGTTTAATAATGCAAGTGAGCTTCGTTTTCTATTCTGGAACGCTGACGGGATTCGTTCTAAACTATCCGAATTTTTAAATTTAACTAGCGAACATTGTGTTGACATAATCTCGCTATGTGAAACACGAATAGGCGAACATTGTACGTTAAATACGCCTGGATTCACGTGCTACCGATGTGATAAAAGATCGAATGGTGTTGGTCAGGGAGTCGCAATTCTTGTTAAGAACGATATTCCTCATGCATTAATTCATATTCCTCCTTCGTATAACCTTGAATGTGTAGGAATCCGCTTAACATCACCTGAGAGTAATATAATTGTCGTATCTGCATATAATTCGCCGAACCTTCCGTTAGCTTCTTATGACTTGGATATTTTATTCAATTTAGGGCCGAAAGTATTAATTATGGGAGATCTCAATGCCAAACATGAATACTGGCATTGTTATCAAAACAACAGTCGCGGTATGGTATTGTTTGACCATATGACGCTTCATGATTACCAAGTATTTGGGCCTTCATCTCCTACCTTGGTACATTACAATAACGCATATTCTCCTTCCACACCAGATATTCTTCTCAGCCGTAATGTTACATGCGTGTCTGAACTTCACACTCTGCCAGCTTTATCATCCAATCACTTTCCAGTTTTATTTTCTGTAGGGGGTAATTTCACCCGTCATAGCTTTAAACGATACCGATACTCGGAGGCTAATTGGGCCGAGTACAGGTCCTGCTTGGATAAGAACATTTCATTAGCATCAAAAACTTTCAATTCTAAAATTGACATTGATACTGCAGTTGACCAACTTCAAAATGCCATCATAATGAGTCGCGAAATAAATGTTCCATCAGGTCCATCCTCTGCTAAGCGTTACACCTTGCCGAGACGCATTAAAGTCCTAATTTCTACTAAAAACAGGCTACGACAAACGGCTTCCAAAGAAGTAAACCCCTCAATTAAGTGCGCCTTAAACAAAGATATAAACAACCTTAAAACTAAAATAAAATACTTTATCCAAATCTATAATGACAAAATATGGAACGACAAACTGGCAAAAATTGATAATCCATCTACCGATATCTGGAGGGTTGTCAAATCTCTAACTTCTAAGCCTGCAGTAATTCCACCGTTGAAGTGTAAAAATGGTCAATTAACTACGTCCCCTGCCGAACAGTGCGAAGTGCTTGCCGATACTTTTTATGACAACATGGGTTTGACTACGAACTGGACTAGTGATAGCTTTACTGAGACTGCGGTCAAAGAAACATTAATTAAACTCGAAAACGCCGAAGATTTTATTCAACCTAATCTCGTGCATCCTAGAGAAGTGTCGAAATTAATTAGGAATCTCAAATCTCGTAAGTCTCCGGGCGTCGATGGCATACACAACTGCTTACTAAAGAATCTATCACGTAAATGCATAGTATTCACAACCAAAATTTTCAATGGTTGCCTGAAAATTGGCTACTTTCCCTCTGCTTGGAAAAGAGGCAAAATTATTACCTTTAAGAAACCAGGAAAAGATGAAAGTATACCATCTAGCTATCGACCTATAAGTCTCCTACCGACCTTGGGAAAATTACTGGAAGGAGTAATTTCTTCGCGCTTAGCAAAAGCTACAAACCACCTGCTGTTGCCTGAGCAGTTCGGATTCCGAAAGGCTCATTCTACAACCCAGCAACTGGCCAGGGTCGCTGAGCATATCACGCATCACTTAAATATGGGGGAATCTACGGGCATGATGCTGCTTGACGTAGAAAAAGCTTTTGATGCTGTTTGGCATGCAGGCCTTTTACATAAGCTATTTATAGTATGTGATGTACCGATTGGACTTATAAAAATCATCCAGGCGTATTTGACGGAAAGGTCATTCTGTGTTCATATTGGCGATAGTATTTCTAAACCAAGATCTATTCCTGCAGGGGTGCCACAGGGGTCCTTGCTCGGGCCGCATTTATTCATACTGTTCATAAACGACATGCCCAAGCAGGCTCACACTCATCTTGCTTGTTTCGCTGACGACACAGCATCATTTACTTCAAGTAAAGACATCGATTTGATAGTTGAACGGCTTCAGTTATCATTACAGCTGCTAGTTTCTTATTTTACCCAATGGAAATTAAAATTAAATTCCTCAAAAACCGAAGTCATAATGTTCACACGAAATCGATCCTTCCCTAAAAAACGCATAAAAGTAGCTGATTACTCCCTGCCATGGCGTGTATCGACTAGGTACCTTGGACTGTTGTTGGATAATAGAATGAACTGGACCAAGAATACTGAGTACTTCCGCGTTAAGGGAATAAAAGCTCTAAACTGCCTACATCCAATCCTAAAACGGCGATCTAAAGTCAGCTCGATTACCAAATTAAAAATCTACACAACCCTTGTAAGACCCTGCATTACCTACGCAGCACCTGTCTGGAGTAGCACATGCGAAAGTAATTACACCAAACTTCAAGTAGTCCAAAACAAAGCAATAAAAACCTCATACAATACACCCTTACGGACAAATCTTAAAGCGTTACACAATCAATTAAATTTCCCAACATTAAAGCAATTCATTGCAAAACTCACAAAAAAGTTCTATCTGGCAACTAACCACAAACATCATAACCCACTTATTTCTACTATTGGCCAAACCCGATCTACAAACTTAAAATATATCGACACATATAATCGATACCGTCTCCCACACCATTTACTGCTATACGACTAACTAAGGCGATGCGACTCGATGACCGAACTTTTTCTTTTACGTTCGTTCCGAATGTAGGTAGATTTACAATTAATCATACTCAGTACACGAAGTTCATTTGCATTCTAGATAATTATTATAACTCTGTCCAAGTTAAAATTTAATTTTATCAATGTTAATAGTTACAACTGTATTCAAGTATAATAGTTTAACAAGTGTTATAAAGTGCGTTTGTGTCTAATCATCGCGCTGTAAAGTACAACATTAAGTTAACGTAAGTAATATGATACCTCTGATTCATAACAACTATTAAGTTTTATACATTACATAATTTATGTATACGTAAATGTTTTATATAGGCGCCGTAGTCTGCACAAAACACCCAATCACAATGTTTAATGCTTTTAGAATAAGATCTGAATGTCATTTATCTGTTTTGTTTATGTCTAAATAAAGAAATTTTAAAATCAAATCAATAAGGACGTCTGTTTAGAAAAAAAAAAGTTATTGTACAGCATTTGTGTTACCAAGTATTGGTACACACAAATGTACAAATGTTGACTCGAATTCTTTCTTCGGAGAAATCGTGAGTACCTACGTAGCTTACGTGGGTATTAGAAATGGTTAAAAATTCTAAATGTCGTTGCGCCCACGCCTCTGTACATTGGAGTTCGGTTGCCTTGATTGATTGTGGTAAACAACCAACATTGTTTCTCTGTAAACACACTAGAATTTGTAAACAATAACATTCTTGTCGAATTTAATTAATTCCGCAAAATAATCGAAATAATCTCGACATTTATTGCGTAAAATATTCCTTAAAGATTTTCAGCCTCATAATCAAAATTCCACAGTACGTAGATCCTACTTATTTATTGCGTTCAGCGTTGATTAAATTCTCGAAGAGACGAATTTCCCAAAAATGCGTGCCAATGGATATTATTGGTTTTTTATTAAAATAAAACTGATAAGAAACACAAGCCTACAGTAGAGGCATAGGCCACTGATTCATGAAGTCATTTCTTTATAGTTTGTCTCATAGCTATAGCGGTTCACTATCCAGGGTCACAAATAGAACGCAGGAATTCCAAACTGGAACGAACTAGAGTCGTTAATCAATCAACGCGAATTATTAATTTAGTCATAGATATGTTAGTTTATTTCAAGTGACTAGACTAAAGTGGACTATAATATTTTGTAAGTATTACCACAATAGGACAAGAATTTATTATTATAAGTGTGTAATAGACAATAGTTTGATAATAATTACCACATTTATTTACAGTAATAGTCAACTCATTAAACTTGGTAACAAATCGTATTACGTGTTAATTACCTTCTTGCAGACACAGCTAGTGGTACTAGGCATAAAACATTGACTCGTTGTAGTTATATCTTTAGTTAGTCATTTCTGGTAAACCAAACCAACCATAAACTTTAAGTTACCTTAAAAATGCGCGTTTTATCAAATTTGAAATTCAAATTAGGCTAAATGAGAATAAATTAAAATAACCGAGCCATGTCTGCGGAAAACAGTACCGAACCAACAAAAAGTAAAACAATTTTGTAAAAACTTAGGTAGGTAGTGTACGATGGCCATCTATGTATCTATATAAAATGTATCCTGCACTCTTAAAATAAGCCTGAAAATAAAATGAATTAATGTTTATACAGAGGCAAAACAGGAAGGCGAAATTAAACTGCATAATTTCCTGCCCTCTGTTTCAGCTCCGCTTTTCCGTTCCCTCGCAAAACCATTACATTTAAACAGGAATACAAACTACAAACTCGTTATTAGTGCGATACCAATGCAAGTTGATCACGTAACACACAGAGGCCAAGGACAAATGGCCGCAGCACATTAGCAGCGCGATTGCGCGCGCTGATTGTGACTTACAAACACACCACCTCGCCGCGTTTCTCCACTACTCGCTTCCTTTATCCCGTCATGCCATCTACGGCTTTTAAGTTTAACTACTTCAGGTCAGACAAAACCTCATTAGGGTCTTACAGCTCGTTCCCCGTGTCAATCGTGCACAATAGCTAGTATTCAGTCTATAGCATAATGTTTCTAAGTGCTCATGACTTGTATTTTATTAACGTTGGCATTGACGGGCAGATTTAAACATCTGTATAAATAACTTCCAGTGTACGTAGTATGGTCGTCGTGAGATCATAAATGCCTATTAGGTTGAACATTAGCATTACAAAGATCTGATATAACGCAAAACGAAAAATATTCGTCAGTTTTTGGTATAAAATTCAAGGAAGGTTGCGAAAATAATTTGTTTATTTTTGTTTCCAGTCACTGAATGCGCCTTAGCAGTTCGCAAAAAATTTGATGTTTTCGGTAACTATATAATTAACAAAAATGAAGGTATCATTGTGGAATTCTCGACCGTGACTTAATAGTCTGTGTCTGATGATGATTGATGTGATGTTCACGACTTGATCGAAGATGCTAACGTAAATATTATTAGATAAAAGAGGCCTCTATCTTTTGCTAGGTTCGATAAAATGTGTGTTAGATTTCTATGATTTAGTTTAAAGTATCACGTATGGGCTAGTTTAAAGTAGGGAGCAGAAGCTAGAAGCCAATCATTTCGATTCGCAGAATTGAATCGCGCAAGTTGTGGCTAAACGCGGAGCACTACGTCGCGGCCTCCGTCTGATAAGATAACCTTGCCTTTCAATCTGCCCAGCTAAAGCGTACTTACTTCTAGCACAGAAAAACACGCCAACACGCTTATCAATAACACTCATGTTATTTGAAACCATGTTAATTTAAACAGTACAAGAAACCCGATGTGTTCTCAACAAAACTTCCGGCCTACTATCGTTATCAACAAAGAGCTACGCTATTATAATGAAGGTAAAATGTTTACATTAGTATTAGTGAAGTTTTGTGCCATCTATTAAATTACTGTACAAGGATGCTGCCTGTTAGTAATGATGTCAGCTGTTAGTGTAGTACTAGTATCTATGTACATGTGCGCGAATACTTAGTGATATCTACAAGATGTAGAGTCATGACATGAGACATGGGTCTAATAAGTACCTCGTGTTCAAAGGGATCGTCTGTACGGGGAACCTGTTTCTGTTTATCTGTGCTGAACGACAGCCTCCTCTTGAACAACTTCATCTCAGCGCAGTGGACGCTGTCGTGCTGCTAGTCACTACGCGTGTCAGACGCGTTACTAACTCATTACGAGTCAGCTACGTGACCGTAACTTAGGACCTGTTTTTTTCACGAAACACCAAACGATATTCTAACAAATTCTCTTTGAATATCCAAAGAAAACAGTCATCACTGCAACACTTGGGCAAGTTAGCCGCGATTTTTATACAAAACCGCGTAAACTGCCTATTTTCGCGCCATCTAGCCGCGCGTGGATGGGTGAAGTGGTCGTGGTCGCGTCAGCGGCGCATGTCCGTGGTATGCGGTGCGGCCAGGTCGCGGGCGCGTGGCGCACTGTCCGCGCTCCGCCGCACCGCCGCGCGGGCGCGCCCGCCGCCGTCACCTTCACACCGTGACACACGTGTGAACCCGCCCCCCAATGTTTACACATTTATCTCCATTACCAACCTTTCAGAAATCAAAGATCATAATAGCACCTTGCGTATTCTCCCAAAAACGTCACTTATGCACAGTTAGCCACTCTGGGCAAATAGCACTGTAGATAATGTGTAATCGTAAACTGACCTACAAACTCGTAAGATAATGCAGTGATGATGCCTTCACACCATGTACTACTTATATCAAATTTCCATTTCAACACTATGGAAATGTCTTGCGCATGAAATGGAGGAGCAGCATCCGTTGTTGCCATAAACAATACTAAAATAGGAACGGCTAAGCTTGCTCTGTTTGACAGATGTCAATTACATGAAACGTACTGGTTCCCTGTTCCCCAGGCACTATAATAAATTATATATTTGAGAAGGGTAAAATAATTCATGAAATTTATTATTTAGATATGTTCACAGACATACTCGTAGGTCATCATATTGTATACTAAAAAATATTAAGATAACCTACATACTTGTTGTGGTTGAGGTTGTAGTGAGATGTTTTTGAGAACCTAGCGTTAGAAGCTAACGGTCCGCATGTGTTTAAACAAACTATTTTAATAATTTTGTCATACTATGGTTTATGTAGACACATAAAACATAGTATGACAAACTTATTAAAATATTTTCAAGGAAAATACGCAGTATCTTTACTTAGGTGAACGTGGCGAGCAAAAAGGCAGGTTTGATGTCAAACCTTTTTCTCCGGCTGGAATGGAAAGGTTGTACAAGAGAAACAACACCATTTTACTGATCTGATCATAGAAGCCATGCAAACTGACCTTTTGATTTTAAAGACAGGTTGACCTTATGTAAGTTGCTGTTCAGGTGCTTTCTAAGCACATTATAATATCAAAGCATTTGTAATTTCGTCGCGAAAATCTCAATTCAATGTCCCAGAAACGTTCTAACATTTAGAAACGTTATAGGTATTCCAAGTTCAATAGATACGTTTACAAGCACGGATATCTATGTTTACAAGCTATAATTTAGGAATACTCGTCTAATTGACATTTAGCGATGCTGGAGATATTTCATTATGAACGGCAAATAATAGTTAATTGATTTCAAGAGTTGAGGCCCGGAGCAAGTCGGCAATTTATTTCACTTTACACTTAACTGCTGCAATAACAGCTAAAACGGTTTCAAATTGGGTTCCTCGATGTAAAATTTGTTTAACTTTGAAATATCGAAAGCACTTTGCCCTTGCTCCTCATAATGATGAAAAATTTTCTCTGAACGTCGTTTATTTTGTTAAATGTTTCTTGTCAGAGGAAAGCATCGATATTAAAATAGTCTCGTTGATAAATCAATTATTTTTATTTCCTTTATCACACGAAACTAACATATCTATAGCAAATTATTTTCCTGCTTTGGCTGTACTTATGATAAAAACAAAGTTTCTTCCTTCTGCATATCAAACTACTCTTCACCTTATGTATAATTAAATTATATATGTAAGTATAATTAGCACCACATATTACGTCATTTATTCTTTTATCCGTACATTAGTATGCAAGGTTGTTATCTCATACATAAAATACATATAAATTAGCATAGATCTTGCAAATAAAGTGGTTCGCTATATGGATTTCCTATCGCTCTACGACGTAAGTAGAGACGACGTTTTTCAACCGGAAACAGAATTTATGTACTCGATTTATCCCTAGCTTGAAATGTAACTGTTCTCATGACCTCATGTATACTTAATCTTAAAAAATGAAGCTTTACTGTCCGTTAGTGTTTGTACAAGAACAAACAGGAAGAGGAATGTAGAGCCCGGAATGTAGCGTTAGCGTGAACCTGCCAGTGTTTGATCTGTCGTTAGAGCTTTCTAAATCCTTGCTGGACTTAGCTGGAGTCATGAGAAACTATTTTGTGTTCCATAATTACAGCTACAGTCGGCAAAAGCGTTAGACAACACATAAATAATTATTGTCGTTTTTCCTGACCTTCGTAAACGGAACTATGTATTCCTAGTACTTAATAAATATTAAATTTATTAGCTGGTATTCTTGTTCGTGTAGTAATGACTCAATATTCCACTAACAAAGCAACATATAATAATAACACAAGCCGCTCCACACATCCTCAATACCGAAAATTTGCCAAATGGCGTGAAAATGAAGTCGATGCGGCGTGCGCCACGTTCTGACCCGTCTCGTCGGTCGTGCCACTTTCTTGTTCACGTCCCATAATCATTATGGGAAGTAATATCAGCAATTTCTGCTCCAAAGAGGCCCTTATATCAACCATATCTCGCAGCTCATATCCATTCAGAGCTGAATATGCGAAAGTTAATGATCGAACTCTTTGAAGACGCCTCCCGAAATAATTATAGCGAATTCATTTATACTTCACGTTTCCAGCAATTATCGGTTAAACGTACCATACACGGGTCCGTTTAACGTCACACGCGATATGATTTTTATATTATTACAGTTATAAAATTTCAATAGGGCTGATAAGACATTTTTATGTTAAAGGTGTAGTTAAAAAATGGAATCTGTTTACAGATAAGGAGATGCTCAGTTCATTAAGGAGGTGCGATAAATCAAAAAGTTTCTGTTACAAGGTACTTACAGAGTTTTGTACTTGCGCCAATATCTGCGCGGTATTGGCGGACTCGCTGAGCTCTACGGCTCCGGCCACCTGAAACAAACAAACATTTCTCAGCTACATTAAGTGGGTCAATTGTTCCCGAGGGACAGACTCCGCGCGGACCATCACGAATGTCCGTACCTACTTCATTTGGTTGTACTGTGCCTTGGAATTGGGATAGAACAATTCGGAAAAATATGGCCAATTTTAGAATATTAAATGCTTGTTTCACTTCCGCGAACGTGATTTGGGATTGCAAAAAAAATATCCTGTTTTTGTATAACCGAAAGTTAGTCACGGAAATAAAAACCATGACATTGTATATAGCGAGGTCGAAACTGAGCTTAGGAACAAAATCTGCATTCCATCTGAGGCACGTAGTAGTTTAGTTAAAGCAGTAGAAAGAGCTAGCTGGTTACGCCTGAGGCAGGCAGGGCAGGGCGCATCGACCTTGTGCCACTCCACTACGTATTCGCGACTTGGACTCGGTCTCACCTTGCCAAAACATTACGTGCCACTGCAGTGTAATAAATTAGAACTCGCGGGTTCGATTCCCGCGCTCAGATTTTGTTTTAATAGTTTAACAAGTTATTGTTCCTACTACTTATTTAGTAGCGTACTTTTCTTAAGAAAATATGGGTTTTTTATTACCCTTTTATAAGAATAAAGCTTTTGGTTATAAGGTTAGCCTGCAGGGAAGCTACCAAAAAAATACATGTAAATTGACTTACGTAGCCTACAGGAAATTCTGTTAGCCCTTGTATGGGGCATCCTTTTTTACGAAACAAAAAGCTGTCAACAAGATCCCTTCTTAAAGTGATAAAAAACAAACAACCTTTATTAAAATTGGTTCCGATCCATTTACAATGTTTCCCTTTCCGAATCGAACCCAATTTTGTTACTTAATTTACGCGATAAGGGTTGAGAAACAAAAGCAACTCGGGTGCGAAAAGTCGGGACACCCTCCCTCAAATAAAATACCGTTAAACGGAACGAGATAAGAAAACTTCGCTTCAGAGAACAATAGGTACAAGCCCGAGAAAATGTTGCCTATTTACCAATTACTCAAAAGTAGTAAAATCAAGTGAAAGTGGTAAATAGTTCATAAATGGATGTAAAACTGGGTTAACGTGTATTCGTGTGAAGGTGCATGCGAATCAAGCTGCCCCGAGGGGGCAATTTGAGAGTATTGTCTGGTTTGGCGATATCTGTGCATTGAAGTGCATTGGTCACGGGACTGTGCCGTATCCATAGTGGTGATACCTATAGCGTAAAGTTCCTAGATACACATCACGTGGTACATACACATACTACTATGATTCGATGTGCTGTCTGTTAGTCTAGAATTTAGTGACCATTCATACCCAATGACTGTGTTTCCATGCCTGCCTATCAAATTTTTCAATAGGTGGATAATCACAACAATGTTAACTGCTTCAAAGCGTCGTAATATCGCCCCGGGCCCAGGCATGCCCAGAGCACCCGCCTATCAGCAAGAACATTACGAACACATAACATTATTCGGAGTTTTGAAAACCGTGGAGTGAGGGTTTGAGAGAGGTGTTACTTAATATCTTTAAATGGCCATTTCGTGCTTGGAAATGGCAATAAGCTCCCTACCGTCGTTATTTTCAACATAATTTCAGCTGTTAAACTTAAACCTACGGTTAAATATGCCATCGCAAAGAAGTTATTACGTACTTATCAGCGAAATGCTTAGACTTAAGCCTCTAGCAAACCCAGCTGGGCTACACAGATAGGTACCTATCATGGTGTTTTTTGAAAATTAGGCTGCTGAAACTGTTTTAAACCAATAAAATATAATAATGTAATTGATAACGATAACATACGCAGTAGGTACAATATATAGGAAAATAGCGACGAAGAATACATAATAACCGAGTCGATGCTTATATTATACCTACCCTGCATCTACAATGTAAGAAGAGAAATAATTTCTGTAATTATTTTCCATGAAAACCCATCCACGTTTAAGACTCCCGAGGCTAATGATATAATGATAGATGCCACGGTGAAAACTTCATGTAACACTTAATAATTCATAAAGTAGGAAGAGAAATCCACGCGACCACGCTAAATTACAGGGGTGCCAACTTGACAACACAATCTCCTCGGCTGCATGCCGCCGACGCAATTATAAAACTCATCTTCGAAAGTGTTGACGCATTCTTTGTCCAAAGAGTGAAGAAGTGATAAGTGTGAAGACCTTAAATGAAGCCGACAAAGCCATATCTGCAATAATAACTCCAATATTTTACGTTGTTTTTCATAATTACTCCCATGTTTGTCTGATACGTCGTTTGTTTCATTATTAATGTAATTTGCATGAAATAAATGAATTTGACCCCAATACTTGATCAATGAACAGCATTGTTGAGTCTATTTGTGAGTTTAACTCTCCGTTGTAAGTTTTTCAGTAAATATATTTATTTTTCTTAAGTAGGCCAGACAAATTCGGGTGTGATCTATTTACTGTTCATATAATAAGTCCAACCCATACAAGTTTATGGTTTTATCTTCAGAAAACAATAGAACGATAA
Organism: Lithophane socia; assembly: GCA_947522985.1. NCBI lineage: Eukaryota > Metazoa > Arthropoda > Insecta > Lepidoptera > Noctuidae > Lithophane > Lithophane socia. The sequence continues at coordinate 9,758,419 of OX383256.1, read as the reverse complement.
CTGATCGTAATCTGCGATAGCTAGACTTTTATTACATTTTCATAGGAGTAACGATAACTGTTAATCGATTCTTAGAATGTACAGTTATTTCACATGTTTATCACCGTTACATAACTAGATATTTATTATTTACAGCAACAGCTTTGCTACTAACACAGACATAATTGAATTTAATCTCAGCATTTAAAGTAAACGGCCCACTCTGTTCTCGATATGAACGCTTCCGGACTTCAAAATAGCTTATGACCCTTTCTCTAGCTACGATAAGGTTAATTTCCTCGAGCCAGCGTCTGCCGGCAAGCCCATCGCCATTACTTTCCATTAGCTTAGGAAATTCATCACACATGCGGTAAATAACGAGGAAGGAGGACACAGTTCTTCGTTACTTATACCCGGCCATCGGTCACCTCACTCGAACATTTTTCACTCAAAGAACTAATGAGATTCTCTTACAATGGACGTCTGTATTCGTTACCTGGCATTGTTCTACGTTGTTACGTGTGAAATTAACAAACTTATGTTGTACCGTAACATAGGTAAATAAACTACCCAACCATACGAAGAGATTCGTTATGAAAGTTGGTGCTAACGAAATGTTATAGAAAAGATGTTCAATATCGATTTAATTAGGACACGATTGTTATGAAAGTGTTTATACTAACTAGGCGTATAAGTTAATAAAGGCGAAAGTTATCTGGCTGAACATCTTTGTTCTGACAAACAACATAATAAACTAGAAACGTGCAAGATGCAGTCCTATGCCATATGTTAACCACTTCACGTGCCACATTGCTGTAAAAATAAACCCTAGAAGTACTCCCGTCAGTACTCAAGTCCCGGAGGAGTCGTTCGACCCGGTTTGTGTTGCTTGATCGACTCCAGAACCTCACTTACCTATGTTTATTAGGTCGATCAGGAAATGGCGAAGCTATAAATGCTATAATACAGTTTATTTTCATTTGAAGTTCTCAGATGTTCTGTGGTTACGCATCGGCCATTCAAAATTAACCTATCGACGAATGACGAATCAAAGAGTTGCCATCAATAAGACTGCGGTTTGTAAAGGGAAAGGCATCCTTTGATGTGACTTTATGTAACGTATGTACCTTCCAAGCTCATACCGTTCAGCAAAAACTGCGTGTTTTCCAGATATAAGGTAACAAAAACATTCAGAGATCAAGAACATTTTATGCTTAAAAATAAAGTGTAAAAGATTTTTGAAAATGTATTCCCAAAAACAAAATAACATCAGTCACGCAATCGGTACTAATGGCAGGCTATAATTTTGAGTGTTCACCGGTGGGCAACGTGCGAGGGTGTCCTATTACCGGCTTGTGTCAGTAAAGCCGCAATTTGTAAGCATGCTGTTATTAATTACGAAGCTCGGTTGGCTCGGTGGTCCTGTCTCAGGGGTACGGCCGGCCACTCGCAAGCTCTTCTGACAAACCAATTTCGAAACATGTTTATGAACTCTCTTGTGAATTTACCTGAAAATATTGTTTTTTTGGCTGTAGAAATGTTGGACCTTCATCAACAGGTTTGGCATGAGAATGAAATTAACTAACTTCAGCGTTTGCAATCTAATTCAAATTAATTTCTTTCTTTGCATTACTTATTTACTAGCAGAAATCATGTTTCCATTTAATAAAACTCGTATACCAGTTTCGTAACCGCGCAGTTTACATAATTTTTCATTTTTATGATATGTTTTCAATTGCTTTGCATTTCTGTTGCGACACTTCAAATTACGTTAAAGTCCCCCTTATAAGGTGAGCAGCCACGTTAAGTATAATTTAAGCCACAATTTAAAGGGAAATGCATGACATTAAATAAGTGTTTAAGTTGTTTGCGTGCAGTGACCGACGTGAACGTCTCAATTCGAAGAGATGACATCGGCTGTCTCAGCAAATTAAGGTGTAACTCGTAACGGAATACTGACTGAGCCGAACTTTCTTACGTTCACTTGATACGCGATAAATTGTGAAGGGACTGACCAAAATATTTGGGTGAAAATAAAATACGAAAATTCTCGCTCTGAATGCCACTTTGTCATTCGAGATTCAAGAGTCTCAATACAATGAAGAATATCTGACGTGAACCATGGTCATCGAATTGAACTAATCTTTTTCTTCGGGTCATTACGCCCACAATCTATGCAACTCTACTTACATTATGAAACCCGTAAACTTTAGTCATGGGAATTGTTTTACATTTACGAAATAGTATGTAATTCCATTGTCATTTACGTTGTTACACTATTTACTCGAATTTGTGCCGCTCTGGTGCATCGCCTAATGTTTCATGAACCTCATCAAACTGAGTAAGTACATGTGTAGATTACATGTAATAATCTTCATAGTCTACTTAGAGTGATTACATAACTGTCTTGGAATTATTTTCGCATTAGCAAAGTTAAAGCAAATTATCATGTCATGAATATTTTCCGGAAACATTTATTTTCTTGTCATGCATAATCAGCCTATAATGTTCCTACTGCTGGGACACAGGCCTCCTCTCACACTCATTGAGAGGGAGTGAGCCGTAATCCACCACACAGGCCCAGTGTGGGTTGGTAGATATCACATGTCGTCGAATTCTTGGTTCTAGGACATGCCGCTTTCCTCATGACGTTTTCCTTCACGTAAAGCGCCTGTCAGGGTTCAAACCTACGACCTACAATTCGTAAGTCGCGGCTGTTACCACTGAGCTACCACTGCTCTTGTCATAATTACAGCATGAATCCGATGAGATCTAAATTCTCGTGAAAATAAAATAAGGAAATGGAAATACTTAGGACCTTATTGATTGAACTCGTAAAATCTAGGTTAGTTTAGCTAGGAGTTAGGCGCAGGAAAAGCTCACAGAGTTTATCAAGGTTTTATAAAAATACAACCCGTCAATAAAAGAGAACGTTAAAAATATTATACTTATCCAGCACCATTTCATTTTTACCAGTCTTTACAATGACTGCTAACAAGAAATCGATTATATATTTTTTTTTCATTTTATCTGAATCACGGTTTAAGCCTAATAGCGAGCAAAAAATATGCTCGTCAAAGACGATTAGCAAACGGACACAAACGGCATGCGATTTTTAATTCTAACTATTCGAATTTCGAACGTATAACACAAAGTGACCAGCGTTTCTAGACATGCGGCAAAAACAGGAACTAAACATCTAAATATACTATATAATATTATTGACGTTACTCTTTGCAAGTGGCGCCGTCACGAACGGTCAAGATATATTTGTTACTGGCCACTAATGTACGAGTATAATATGTTCATTTCGCACGGGTTTGATCGGAATTCAAACGGTCAGTGTGATTGACTGGTAGTTCCGGGTCGGCACGGCCCATTGATGTTTTTGTACTACTGTTATAATTACGCCACGAGGTCTAGCATATAAAGCGACGTGGACACTTCAGAGATAAAAGTGATAAGTATCGACAGTAAAATTGATTGAATAGATTTTACTTTCATTATCTATAAGAATAACTCAAATCTAGAGAATGAAATATTCTATGTAGATAGGTATTACACTTACCGACATGTAAGGATTTGGGAAGTAATTTATACACGCTGAAATAATTGTAGAGCTTTCGAGCTCTTAGCAAGAAGTAAATTTAAGGCACAGCGCCTTAAATTTAATTCTTGCTAAGCACTCGAAAGGCAATAGCACATAGCGAAATAGCATTGTCTCAAAGAACTTTTTTGCCAAATCTATACAGTTTGTGACGGCGGGAAAAATATATGATAATCTTGAACATATTTACATATGAATAGGAAAAAATTACACTTAGGTTAGTGTAGCAACAAGAACAAAGATTGAACAAGTATAGTTAATTGATTCAGGCGTGACTTTGCGGAAATCCATTATAAAATACAATAGACGCTGATATATTTAGTAACCTATTCCGCTTGACTATTCTTCAGGTGTCGATTTCTTACAGGGTTTTTATGACTCTTGAAGAATAGTCAAGCGGAATAGGTTACTAAATATATCAGCGTCTATTGTATTTTTTGAACAAGTATCTAAAAATAGGATCATAATAGAAAATCAACAATCAAAACTCAGTAACATACAGTAGGTACCTACCTAGTATTATTATATTAATGATGTTTTGTTTTCTCAACATAAAGCTTTTCATTTATCTGTACACTAACGATTTAGTACTGTTTCCCATTAATCCCAATAGGAACGCGTAACAAACTGTTTGTAAAGTTAATGAGCACGGAGAAAGCAATGCCTTACTTAAACTTAACTTAATGTAATTAAACTTCCTCCTGTTATTACAGATTACACAAAGTGTATACTTAATACGCCTTTCTTATTAACTTAATGTTTTCTAAAACGACTCTTTAGTCTCGACTTCGATGCGTCGAAGAACTTGGAGAAATAGGTACCAACTTAAGTAGTTTACTATAAAAAAACAGGAACAGGAAAACGGTCTTATTATACAATGACTCGACAGTTTTGGTAACCGAAGTAATGGTTCAATGGCTGTAACACAATCTAAGGAAATGCCAAGTTGAATTTGGTCTACATATATACTATCAGATAATCTATATTAAACGCGTTATTATTAATATTAAACGAGTTATATTAAATATTACTTGAGGATTTTGTTTCTGTTCTGATTCTCTAATTGCTGGGCAAAGGCAACAGTCATTTCATTTTGCTGTTTCAGAATGACGTGCCCACTAGTTTAAAGTTCGCTAGTAATTTGAAAGGAAACATCAGTAACGAACAGCTTCATCACACAAAAACTCCAACAATGTCGCTATTTAGTGTGGTTGGTCGTACATAAACACGGCCCCGCAATCATGCAAACAGACTAACACAATCAACGAATACCACAGACGGCCGTAAACTATAGCGGCAGATATAAATAAGTACGCCTGTCTCACCGATCTTACCAACTTATCTTGGAAATATGTCCCGTATCTCTTTCTCCAGACTTTCATCTTTGCTAAAGGAGCTTTTGACTTAAATATGTATCGTACAAGGTATTACTTTTTCAAAAATGCACCTCAGTATTAAATACTCTTCTTGCCTCTCACGACGCGGCTCGCAAAATTCCGCAAACAACCGAAACGACCTTGCATTGTTAGTGTTCCAGACTCTTTTGGCATGAATGATTACATTGACTCGATAAAAGATTGTCCATATGATGTATTACAGTGTGTTTGAACCGAGATGCGACCCGAACGATCCGGAACGGTTGTTATGGTAAATGTTTGTTGCACTGCGGTTGGTTTACGGAGCTAAACAAAGTTACTTTGCATAAACTGAACAAACAAAGCAGATTAGTTTAACAGCTCACACAGTCAGAACTTTCTAGAGATTGATGCCATAAGGAAATGGCTAACAATCTTGCATTGCACCTATTAAAATTGAATTAGAGCCCTTGTAAGATACTTAATGCAGTGAATTACTTAAGAGTCAAGATTAGGCACCTAATATGTTTACAAATTATAATTGTGTTCATTTTAATAGATACGTATGAGTATATTACAATTAAATAAATATCGAATTAACCGCTCAACTGTATATTGGACTTTAAAAGGCCGATAACAATTAAAATTCGAATGTGTCTCGTTAGTGACAGTTTGAGGTCTAACGTGCTAGAGAAAGACGTCTCGCATTTCCATACAACAGCACTACCATACACATCAAGTTTGATGTTAACACATCGAGGGATGATCGCAGACTGGTTATTATGCAATGTATACATTCATTTATTTTCTTCGTGGAAAAATTCATTATGTAGTTTAAAAGCTACTGAGTCAATACAATAACGGTTGAAACTTTATGCCAAACTATAGCAGATTTGAGGAAATTAAAGAAAATTAATCGTTACTTCAATACAACGAATTCCTACACTTTCTTCACAATATTAATGGATATAAAATATTTCTGGTTGCAAGCTGCAAACTGGAGCTAACAACATTAGCATTGCTCCGTGTCGCTCAGACCGGTCCTCGTCGTATTTAATCTTCTCCGGGTAGAAGGCAATGTACCCGGAAACTGGGTGACATTTAAAGTATCGACCGACCTACCGGAAGAGGTATTAGATCCACCACACCCGAATACAGCCGCGTGCCGAACTGCCGACGACCTAATAACTGTGCCGTAAGTAGGCTCGCGAGATTCTCACTCGGATTTGAGGGGGATGATTTCGTCGCCAACTTCAAAAGAAAAATTGTATCTTCTTATCGAATAAAAGCTTTATAAATTCACGTTTTATGAATAAATCGGAATTGATATTTTGAAGTAAGTACCTTTGATAAAACAAACAGTGATTGAATATAGATAATGACATTCTTGAAACTTTTGGCCAATATGATTTACGATAATATGATATAATTATAAACAATTTATAAACAAGGAATCTTCATTATTAAAGGAGTAAATATTTCAACAATTCATTTTTATGAAATAAAAGATTTCAATTTTCCCTCTCGTCAACCCCATTTCCTAAGTTCGATTCGAAGACATATATCCGATATTGAGAATCGGATTGTCAGAGACGCTATTATTGTCAAGTGCCCCTAGCCGGGGTCAGGCTCAAGATGACCTATTGAACAAGGACCTTTTAAAATTAACATACTTTACTTAGGTACCACTTATGTATTGTCACGGATTTTTCCTTTACAGAGTAAAGAAAAGTTAAACGAGATATAAACTTTAAGAGCGTGGGTAGTGCTTAAAGGCTTTATTAGCTGTCAAGAAAGAAGTGTTGAATTTAGATGGGATTATTATATTATTAATGACGGAATCATTACAGGCATCTTTGTATTTTTTTTTAGTATTTGCAGGATGTTGAGATTATTAATAACTTGCCCCAGTTGCAGTGGATGCAACAGCAATGGCAGTCCGGTCTCCGGTACATTCGGCTTTTCTGGTCAATCCTTCCCAATATCTATCCGAATTCATCCACTACTCCATTTAATAGAGCACACAGTTAATGAAAATGAACGATAAATAACAAACGGATCGTTATAATTTTCTTATGATCGCACCAGGAAGCTCGCAGCTTCACCCCTAATGTAGACCTAGTGACTTCGAAACGACTGGAGATGAATATTTCTGTATAATCCTCTACCGAGAACTACAGACCCAATAGTCATTTCCTATATGTAAAAATTAGTTCCTACTTTCCGTAGTTGTTCGTTATCGATCACAAGTAAGTTTGAGGGAAGTTGGAGAAAAGTCGTCGACGAGTCGGAACGCGCGCTGATTTTCCCGGGATCGATTACGTAAAACCGCCGTAACGACATTCCTACGCGGTGTCAATCTACATTCTAGGCAAATAGGAAAAGGTGTTATATGAAACACTCACTACGACTCAGCAAGTACCTACTTACTAGTAAGTACTTGAATATGACATGTGCACGTACTTACTTACCTACTGCACTTTCTTGTATAAAATTAAATAAATAAGTACGTGTCGTATATAAGTACAAGTTACAAGACTTTCGATAAAGTGAGTTAAGACCTCCGGCCGACATGGCCCACGCACAATGGTCCACCTTAGGGACTAAGTGCGGAAACAAAACCCTAAACATAGGTACATAACATAGAACATAAGTGAGTTAAGAAGTGTAGTAAATTTCACGGATGTTATTATTAAAAGGCAATATTTTTTCAATTTGTCTCAAAGAAGTCTCAATGAACTGATACGAGCAGTAAAATAAAGCAAAACGAGAGAAACTTAAAAACACTGCCCAACCTGGAAATTAAACCCAATGTCAGACTTGTGACCCGTAATCTAAAGAGGCAGAAGGAAATAGCAGTTTAGTCAAAACAAGTCAATTACTTGCCAATTGATGAGCACCGATTTGGCAAGCAAGAATTAATCGTTTGAAACTGATGTAGGTACATCCTGTGGGGTCACGAGATTTATATCACGTCAAAGTATATTATAAGTATTAAGTAGACATTGCAGACACCGGTCCCATAAATATTACCCTACCGTCCAAATTAGGAAATAACAACAAAATCTCAGGTTATGGGCGTAGCAAAGAGGCCGTTTAACGAACTCTACCATAAGAAGCCAGTTATTATTCAACCTCTACGGTAAGTAGACACAGGTACAGCTTTATCTGCGTGCCTGATCTTTTGAAACCTATTAATTAATTATTTTGAAATTGTTACTTGAGCCCTATTATTAGTGCAACGGTAAATAGAGAGATAATGTGCGTTTAGCCGGTATTGCACCGTGGAGTCGCCGCCGCCGCCGCGGGCGCGCACCACGGCTGCGCCGGCGCATTCCCGCTGTGTGCAATGTTTATCACAAGCATAATTTTACATTTTGTGCATAATTGTACCGTTTAATACATTGCTGATATTGAGGTATGGAGCTCTAAAGTGGGTGAGACTTAGCGATAGGTGGAAGAAACTCTGATTAGATGCAGAGACGGGCAAACGAGAAGTAAGAAACCTAACCTAGGTAAATAAAGACTCCCTGGCAGCACACCAGCATAGCGCTAGCAAGAAGGCCTTAAGCCAAATGCACGTTGTATTGCATATCAACACACATGATGAATTACATTATTAAGGTCGTTACTCGTTATCAGCGGTTAGCGATAAAAATACTAATCTGATAAATTAATTTAAATTCGATCATTCAAGAAAAGACTGGTTTAAAGGACAAACCTGTTCAGGAGTTGTAAAAGGTACCAGAGATTCTGACATTTTTAGGATAGTGTTTGTTCCTTCGATCTAACCATTCAATGTGTTAGTTAGAGCGTTGAGCTGAAGTCGTCAAGTTGCGCAGGCGGCGCGGCGCGGGCGACTTGGCGGCGAGCCGGTAACGTACGTCTGCCCAGCGCCCGCAAACCTATCATTGTATGCAATCTTTGACCCGCAGACCGCGGCTACAACAAATAATCAATGTTTCTGCTATTGCATTGAAATCGCCATTCGTCAAGAAAATTGCAAATGTGACAACAAAACTATGAAGATATGCGGAAAGAAGAGAAAAATGATGCATATTTATGAACTTACCCGTAGATCAGAACTACCCGACGACGTAGACGTACTACTGGAGTCCAATCTGCTGTCCAATCTTCCGTTGTAACTATACATTTTGAATTTCCAACTAAACTAGCACATAAAAGTTCGTTAAATTCACTGACTGAACTCTTTGCTCACACGGAATCGGACAGTTACAGTCCCGTTCTTAATTTTTATGGACTTGACAATCTTCTGTTTACTACACAGTTAGTTACAATTAACACGATACACACATTGTTCCAAGTGACCGATTAAATCGCCGACTTCATCTTAATAAACACTTGACACCATTAAACCGGCTCTTGCGACGAAGTAGAGCACTTCACGACTACTCCGCGAACATATACACTTCTGGGAAATTAGAATATAATATTTAATCAGCCGGGTTACATAAGGTGATGTATTTACTAATAGGGACGTTAATCAGTCGGCTAACAGAGCTACAGTCGCTCACAACACTTGTGTGTTGAGCAATGGAGCAATGGCTACGTGACTCAAGGAGTTAGTTTATCGATAAAACTGAAACACAACAGTGTTATCGCATACGATCGTCATTCGCGGCAATATCCACTATTTTCGAGTGATAACAAAAAATCGCTTTCACCTTGAACGATTGAATTCGACGATTGCATATTTAATGCTAATGATTGCATGCTTAATGTTTCAGGTTTCAGCAGTCTATTGTCATTTGTACGGATCTTAGAAACACTTCAGTCAAAGTGACTTTGTTTCAAATAGATAACGCTAAATATAGCGCCCTCGTGTTCTTTGAATGATTTCGTGAATTCGGAAGATAAGGTTTATTTCTCTGCGGTAACTGCTCATAAAGATAACATCAAATATATACAATTTTTTGATATAATTATCTTCGTTACAAGGATAAATGTCAGTTAATCTCAGTACTACAAGCTATTTCAAGGTTACTTTTTGAGAAAGCTTTATTTTCATTGCTTCGTAAACATGGATTAAAAGCTTTTCCACCAAAAGTACATTTTCATTATGAAAGCTACGTAAATACAAATCTTTATGATGAAATGTTTACTCTTTTGCTTGCGCACACCTTACAAAGTATACTGTTATACAATATTGATTCAATATTTAAGGAAATATAATCACCCAAGACGCACGCCTAGAGTTCAGCTCTCCTTATTCGGTAGAGAGTTGTTAAAATAGTCCAATATCTCAAGTTTATAACATAGGAACATTTGCACAGATTTCGCGAACTCGCTAGAGCACCGGCCCACTGGTTGGCGTTATTTATAGAGCGACCGAGCTTTGCGACTATAAAAGGATTTTGTTTGAAAATGGGAAGCTGTTTGCATTTGTGCGAATGTGTATCGCGAAACGCAGATTTGGCGTGCGCGTGGGCCAGTCGACGCGCGCGGTGGCACTGGTGGCGTCGCCTGCGCGCGCGCCTCGTGCGTTGCACCTGACTCGCCCGCGCCCGCGGCCGCCGCAGCCACCAGCTTCCACGCCACCTCCACCTACCTATTACCGGAGATAATATCCTGTATGTCGCACCAACACACTGTCATTCACACTGCTTTCTTTGCGATTATCAATAGCTGTCGATCGTAACTTGCAATTGGATTTACACGATCACTCAGGCGCTTAAAGCTCCAGTAGCAAACAAGATTAAATTGATGACGAAAACTGCAGAACCTATGTATTTGGTTACTGTTATTTATTAATGACATTTAAAAAATATAAATATTACTTGAATATGAAAACATATGGAACATATATCTTCATTTGGCCATCTCTACAGTTCCTGCAAGCCTATTTTTACGTAGGTAAGCATCAAACATGACTAATACAAAGGGGTATGTGTATTATGTGTAAGAGATACTCGTATGAGAGTAGTTATGTAGGTAACGATAACAACACTCTTACTAAAGCGTCCGACCTCAAGTTTTCCCAGTAATGTGAGTAAGCAGCGAACATTGTTCATTTGCATGCTGCGCCCGCGCACCCGCGCATTTCACTCACGCGTCGCAACGCAAAAGCTCCGGTCAGACGTGTCCATACTTTATTGTCTTCATTTCAAGTATTTCAACCACTATACGTGCTTACTAATACAAAAAATATGATTACTAATTTAAATCAAGTATTTACGTCAAATCAAAAACGTGTTTATTACCGGAAGGACTCAATCAATTCAAGTGGCCATATCTTTCATCGAATGTCGTTCCACAAACCGCAGTCGATGGACTGCTGGTGATTGTGGAGCATGAAATATTAGCTATAATGCCAAAACAAGTTTGTTTGCACAAGTGTCTCAATGAGCGCTGCCGTGGTGACGTCACGCGTCACGCGTGCGCAGAACGTTGACACCGAGTTAACGGCACCGCACACAATGACACCCTTGTTGTACCCCAACGTATTTCTGAAATATGAACACCTTGTTGTTTGTGTCACAAAAGTCGTTTTATTCAATATAATAAATAATTATTTTGTTTATAAGAACTTAGCATAATAAATAATCACAAAATAAATATACATATAAGGATAATATCTTGAAAGAACAATGAGAGAGCTCTGTGCTTGAAAATCATCCTTATGTAAATGAATAACACTCTGTTTTGAGGTAGAAGATTTTTTATTCAGCAAACCACTGGGAGAGGTCGTTTGTTGATCAAAGAAAGTGAGTACTTATATTTAAATCTTTTATCGAATAACCATTTATCACAGCCGTATTCGCAGCCATTACAGCTACTTTACACCCAGTGGTGCTAAAAATACACTTAATTAACAAACGTATTTAAAAAATACGTTTCTGCCGCTTTCGTGCTCGTGCTGTAGTTTGATTATCTTGAAGAAAACCGAGCCGGGCCCACTGTTTATTAAAATGTTTAAACATTTTAAACAGTGGTGAACGATATTTTTCATTACGATATCACGAATCGGTATTTACCTATTCCATAATAAATTATATGATTTGAACTAAGTATAAATAAAAGGATTAATAATGGCCCGAGCTTTTGTACAATCACAACATTTCTGCAAAGAAATCCCGTGTAAATTAAAGTACTGAAAGCTAAAGCTAAAGTTTATTTTTTATATTACATATTTTTTTTAAATAAAAAAGATATCAACGAGCTAAAAAACGGATGTTTCCAAAATTCCAATGTCTGAACTTACGAATACCTACTTTGAAAAAGCTGCAATCGAGTGTCATGCCCATTAAAATGTATCGCACATGGAATCAGTGTTCCTGTGAGGAGTGGAACCCTCAAACAACAGTCGACATCGACACGGGTGTAAAATGAAACGGTTATGGCTGATCGTGTCTGATAATGATGCACAGTCGCGCCGCGCGCACCAACGAATCGGCGGCGGCGTGTCCTTGTCACTAATATTGCAGTAATTTCCCAAGATTTTCTGGTAATAAATGTATACCCAGAATCGACACTGATGGACATTTTATTATGTTTTTATTTACCTACAACAACACGTAACATTAAATCTTACTTTATGTGGTGCCTATTGTCAAAATACAATTTACTCGGACGGTATGTACCTATCTTCTGTTGTGTCCGAGATTCCGCTCGCGTGTACACTCCTACGTTGTGCAGTAAAATTTACGAGCATTTTACGATTCAATTTACATTTAAAAAGCACAAGTAACGGGTTTTCAAGTGATCTCTGTGTTTCGGTAATAGCAGTACAGAATGTTCGACAATTTATTTTTCTTATTGATATTGCTAATAGCAGGTTATGTTGGATGCTATGTGAATACAGATTTTATTGCTACAGAGATTTATTTTTATAGGTGGCAGTTATAATTTAATATTTTATGGCAACAGTAGAAATGCTTAAACGAGTGCCTATAAAAAACTGGAGCAAGCACAATTCCGGCTACCGAGGAATTTGTATGCAGGTTCCTAGCTAGCCTACCTTCTGTTCATAACATGTTCTCCCAATACGTGCCATGACAGGTCACCAGTTCCAAATAATAAAACATATGGAGAAGAGCCAGCACAGCAAGACGTGGTAAGAATAATCAAAGATACTTTGTTAAATAAGGTTTTACCTTAACCTTAACTTAAACTTGACATAAGTTTTGTAACATCTTAACCTTCACATAATAATATCCTATAAGGATCTACGAAACAAATTTTAAATAAAACCTTAAAGTATAAGGAAACTTCATTCAATTTCAAGGTTTAACTCAACATTGAGGCGGTAGGTATATAAATAACCATTGATACCGGTACACCGGCACGATTCATTAGCATTGCAGATTTGCGATACCACGAGAAAACGCCCGACTTCACAACAACACTGAAAATACATATTGTTCTGTTTTCACAGAGTACCTACGTTCAGAAAGGAGAAGGCTGTTTGTTAGGTTTCATGATACTTTACAGAGGTTTTTTGATCAACTTTTTGATTATAATGGACACAGTAGGAGACAGCATTTGGAGAAAAAAAAAACAATATTCGGATTGATACACTGAAAATGTTAGCATTGTATTGTATGTACTGTTTTATCAAAAGACATTGACATTTTTCTGAAATGATCTGTTGGTTACCTACAAAGGATTTATTATAAATATTTATTTAAGGTTTTCATATGATTGTATATTATACCAGTAAATCTCTCTAATAAAGCTATGATCTACCAATAGCTATCCTCAGAAATGAGCAGTCCCGATCACGAAGCTGTTAAGTGTCTTTTATCTATGTATTTCAAGATAGATAAAGGCACTAAAGTAAATACTAGATTTTGTTTAACAGCTTGCCAAAAGAAAATGTCTCTATAAATTATTATCTTCAACCGAAATATCGTTTTGGTTCACGATTTTTTTTCGCCGAGATGTTTTATTCATTTTTTATATGTCCATGACATGTGTGTGACATAAACTCGTCACATTTTAGGAAAGAATACACAAGGGATCTGCTTTTACCCTTTTAAGTACATAGCCCCACTGAAAAGCTTCTGTCATGTCACAACATAACATATTATATGACTGACGATGACTGACATTTACCAAGATGAATGTGGATGATGGTACAGAGCTTTTACTGAAGGGTTGGCGACGTACAAGTGCGAGTGTTGGCAGACCAACTGCCAAATGTCGATGACCTACAAAATTAGAAAATATCTCTCTCGGCCTTCAAATGAATGCGCTTAAAACCTGGATGAGACTTATTCAGTCCATGGCACACAAGGAGGAGAAGGTTTATGGGTGAAACTAGGCTATCAATGATGATGACGAAAAAGAATACCTACATATCTATCTAAATTCCGACTGACAGTACCAATTATTTTCTTAGTACAGCTCTAACAAAACTATATTTAATCTGAGTTGAATATTGTAATTAAAACTGAAACAAATAACAGTAGTATTGCATGGCAAGTGTGCTAGCGCTCTACGATATCTTACCAAGTTACAGTTAAAGTTTTCACACACGTTTCCTTCAGCGTACTTGAATTTACAGTGCGATTAGCATATAATAGTTACGTAAATACTTTTCTTTTTTACCCGACTGCAGAGAAGCCAAAAAAGGATTGTTATTCAGTAACTTAAGCAAGAAAATGTAATATAAAAATTAAGTACTTTAACATTTACCAATCACCTTGGAACTCGAACGGTAGCTGTACAAATAATTTGTTGACTGTATGGGTCGCGTATGTCACAAAATTATATTACTATTCAAAAATTTCATATTCTGTCTCTACACGAGCGAAGGAAAATTGCAGATATTGCTTTATTATTTAGCGTTATAAATGGATCTACTGACGTCCCAGAGTTGGTGGGCAAGATTGGGCTTCGGGTACCAAATGTATTTCTTCGGAGACCTCGTTTTCTCCATGTGCTTCAATTCAGAGCTATCTACAGACAGAACTCGTACGTGATAAGAGCTTGTCGTACTTTTAATGTGGTGTGTCAGGATGTCGAGTTAGATTTAGATTTATTTACTAGTAGCATTAGGGAAGTGAAGAAAAGTTTGAACAATTGTTTTTTTCAATGTATAGCCATTTTCGTTTTAAAGTATTTTTTTTTTCTTGTCGATTCGAGCGTGAGACAATTAATTTGCGTATCTCTTACGTTGCTGTCTTCGCGTTTACTCACCTTATTTGTTAGTGGAAACTTGTAATTGGCCATAGTTTACACATTGTGCTAGACATTAAAATATTAAGTATTAGCTGTAAGTTTTCCTTAAACTAATAAAATAAAATAAAATAATAATTTTAAAATTATTGCAATTACATTTTTTAATAATATTTATTTACCTAAGAGCACACCTATATTCAAACCTGTTGACCCCGAAGGCAGAGGCGTAACGTTTAATATCAGCTTAATAACCAGGCACCTATCCAGACTCCTGGCTGCTACTGAGAATTCCCTAATTTAAAATCCAAAAACACATTTCCTGACCACGGGACTCGAACTCCACGTCGTATGTGCAACCACTAGAGTTCACTAGACCAATGAGGCAGTGTATTTAAATCATGAAGAGTCAACTTTCCCAGTCTGACGTTGTAGCCTTTAGGTGAGGTTGTCTGTCTCGTGGGAGACAAAGTAAAGATATAATCACAGGTCTCCTATTCACGGAGCATAGATGCCGCGGGGCCTCAGCTTCACCCAGTGTCGGTGGCATACCTTTCCAAAGGTACTTGTATTGTTTATACACAACTAGCGACCCGCCCCTGCTTCGCATGGTTTTTTCGACTTATCAAAACATCGCAAACACACTTAACAATTATTTAACCAATTGCCATCAACCGTGCATAAATCCAGACTCAGGGCTGTTACTGAGAAGTTCTTGTTGGAAAAACCCAATAACACTTTTGCTTTTCTCTAGATAATGGTGAAAACCACATCAAAATACGTTACGTAATTATAGATGCTGCTTTATTATATTATAAGATAGAGAATAGAGACCTTACTTATAAACGCTGCCTAAAGTTACTCGTATAACCTGAAAAAATGTTAGGTTACACTGACTTTTCTTTTCTTTGACAAAACCTTTTTTCAGTGTTTGTTGTAAGACAGGTAAGTACAGTTAGCAACTTAGCATAGCACTGTTTTTACTAGAAATTCTGCGAAGTTATAATCAGTTTTGCTGATCTAAATAACGCTATTTCAGTTTTCAGAAGTCGAAACCGTTTAGTTGTAAGTAAATGTTTGAAGTTATTTTTCAGCATGTTCGTGTTCGTAGTTTGTGTCGTTGAACCAATTGTAAATTAGACCATTTATATTCTGATTAACTTTACTCGTAGTAAAACAGAAAACAAGTCAAATTGTAGGTTCCTACTTTACTTAAAATTAGGATGGTTTTTAATCGACTTCTTCAAAAAGGAGGAGGTTCTCAATTCGTCTGTAGGTTTTTTTTTTGTGTGTAACATACAAACACAAATAACTTTAATTTCGGAAGTCGGTGGCGTAAAAAAATTGCGTACGAAAATTGAAAAGCAAAGACACCGACTTCCGAAATTAAAGTTATTTTTCACTTATTTAGTGAATTTTTTGGAAGTCGGTTGTTTTTTTTTGTAAAAAGTTTTTTGTTGAATATTGATTGTCCCGTTGGTCTAGTGGTCGCAAGCGCTACTGCTAAGCATGAGGTCCTGGGTTCGATTCCATGTCAGGCAAAGTGTTATTGGGTTTTTCCATCTGGAATTTCTCAGTAGCAGCCCGGAGCCTGGATTTGGGCAACAGGCTCGCCCCCTAATACATTGGACTTAAACAAGACTGACGAAATATGAGTGTCCACCTACTGCCTATCCCTTCGGGGAATATAGGCGTGATATTATGTTATATTGTGAAACAACAACATCGTTTAAAAAAGTAAATAGTAGACTATGTAAATAACAGTGTACCGACGTTATAATGCGACAAAGAGAAAAAAACGATTTAAATTCAGACAATTAAACATTGTTTTATTTTCAGCATTCAGCATTATTCACTTAGAATCGACACCGAACAACGACCTGCTAAATGTAATGTAATTAAAGAAACAAATAAATGTGCACATTATCTATCTATCTTCTATACATATAATAAAATCGTAAACGGTCCGTGTCTGTACATTAAAGATTTTTGCAAAAGGAGTACTGGAAGCCGCGAGAAATAAGTAATAGAAAGTAAAAAAATCATTTTTTGACATTTTTGTCTGTTTGTTTGTTCGTTTGTGAGCGCATCACGTAAAAGCTACTCATTGGATTCCAAATTGAATTACTGAACAATAAGAAGCTTTATTGTGAGTAACATTTAGTCTTTATTTCATCAAAATCGACCTGCAGAATCAAATCCCCTATTTCATGTCGAAAGTCAAAAGATACCTATATATATGGATTTAACACTGATGATTCTTTTTTTATCTTTTTTTTTTAATCCACCGGAAAAGTCGGAATTATACCCGGGCGACGCCGGGCACGAACAGCTAGTATTGTAATTAATGTTTAATTTCAGGAGAGACGCCGAGGGTAGGCATATAATAGGTACAAGTTTCGGGACCAAACGACGCTTCAACGGCTACAGAGCCAGATTAAACGGAAAATCGTATCTGCACATTCAAGTAAAAAGGAAACAAAATGTAAGAAAATACGAGGAATACTTATATCTGTTTGTTATTCTTTAGGCGTTTCAATGCAGCCTTGTTCAATGGCGTACCAGTTTCAGACAAGAACAAACAACAAGGGAGTTTTATAACTAAAACAACAAGAATTTAAATGTTGGTTTGCTGTGCATTTCTGCCAAAAGGCATTTCTGCATTCACGAAAGTTAAGGAAGTTTACAGTTGACCGTAAGCCACACTGAAAACTGCAAGCACCAATTTCTTGTGAGTGCCAGACAGGCACAAAATTGTTGATTGAATGATGCTTACCAAGAAAAAGTACCTATTGATCTTTGTAGGTGCCATATTCTTAACAGCCATTGAAAGCACTTAAATAAATTAATGAAGTAAACAGTTTTTTTTTTAATTAGTTCCTTCTAGTTAGTTCCAATTAGTTAATTACTATTAGTCCAGTACGATCTATAAATATTATTTAGTCGAATCTCTCATACTATAGGTCAAGTTTGATACATTAATGCCATCTAATCAGCGATAGTAGGAAGGTAAAATATTTACTTAACCAATTACCTGGTCCTCGTTAGGTACATATTGACAGTTTCCAACATCACGTTATTATAACGGTGTTGGTACATTGTTTGCTGAGCGGCCAATTTCGGCGAGACATGGAACAATGGAAGCGTGACCGGCGTCGACCAGCTGATTGCCATCAAATGCTCATTGCTCGCTAAACATGGACAGGCAGAGAAACAAACCGGACTATTATCTAGCATATGAATAAGTAAGTAAGCTCGGATAAGCCCACGGAATGCCCAGCAACCGACGGGTCACGAACATCAATGATATCACCACGATAATAGCTGCGCTTGCACATAGAGAGATTGCTCGAATTCCGTAAGCAATCATTTAATCATTTAAATGATTGATGAAATAATTGATGACTTTTTCATCAATTGTTTAGATACAAGTTTCAGTTAATAAGCTCATTAATTTTCGAAATAGGCTAATATCACCAAAAATACGCGCAATATACTACCCGAGCGCCACCTTTCGGTAGCACTACAAAATTTCATCTTCGAATGAACATTATCGCTCTGCGCATGCGACTATGCGCAGTGCTCATAATAATGGAACATCCCAACGTTACTAGAGGGCGCCACCATGCATTTTAAACAATAAACTATGAAATAATTGCGTGCTAATTAAAATTACTGCGTAACTTAGTTCTTATTTGGTAGGTAACAAATAAGTGTGTTAAGTTCTGAAGAAAATGAAAAACAAATTGTCTTATACATGTAGGTAAGTAACTACTAAATACTTATAAAGAATATGGCGGGACTCTACTTAGTATGTGAAGTCCCGACGACGCCTGCATACGCGGATTATTATATTCCTAAGAGCCTTGGCACCGATCACACTTATTTCTAGAGATAATTCTAATTGCATACACGTTACGTCCGCCGTTTTCAGCTAAGCAAGTGCATGTCATGTCCATGTCGCTATAGGTACTTAATATGGCAGGTTGGTAGGTACTACATACCTTGCTCTCGCACGCCGCGTGGCAGACATATTTGCACACTGAAACAAACAGAGAGCAATTATCATAATGTTTTATAATATTTTTGTATGCTATACATTTACAAAAAAAAAATACATTAAATTCAAGGTTATTGCATTGTATTGTCTCAATATTTTCTACTCGCAGACGCAGGCTTTTGACGTAACGAAATAATTTGTTTAACAAAGCATTCATTTATTATGTAATTTATTCTTTATCTACGTTCCTATATAAAAACATTGTTAATTTTTCCTGCAACAGCTGTAGCGGCTAACTTTTCAGTCGGATACTTTTTGTTCCTAAATTGGATGGAAATTGGGTAAACTGTAGTTTCCATCGTATGAATTTCATGAAATCCAAACTGTCCATTTTTTACAATTTTGCTGCCATAGAACCTTAGTCTAAAGAACCTATCCTATACTTTCATGAAAAGGTATGCCTTTATAGATGCACGTACAGAAGGTAATGGTCGATTGTGCTTCAAGCGTGAATAGAACAAACATTCCGTATGCAGAAATCGTGTCACAAAAATGGTATGCTGGGAACGTAATCCGTGATATTTGCAGCTATAACAAACACCTAACATTTCACAAATCCTATAGTTCAAACTTCGACAAGCAATTGAATTTTGAGCGTGACATTTTAGCCTCCAATATTGGCTCGAAGCACTGATTCTGTCGTCAACACACAGGTCGTCAATGACCTTTGAATGTCAAGCCTGTCGATTTTTAAAATTGCAAGTCAAGTTTCTGCGAATAGACAAATCGGTCAAGATAAAAACTTTCGAATATTTCAAGTGCAACTGATGAGTCATACTGTACTAGTAAAGTAGATAGATTTTTAGAGATACCTCTGCAGCAGGATCCTGTGTTGAGCACCGGTTGGTGGCACCAATGACATGGTCGTGGCTTCCTGAACGACTTGCTACGAAATGCGTGAGCCTGACCCACTCCCTCTTTCTGTGAACAACATAATTAAATATTAAAATAGCTAGGTAAGAATATTATACTATACAGTATACACGTATTAAAGGTGCCATTACTAAGATGTCTTTGTCCTACCATGTCGTTGTTTAGACAAGGTGATATTTTCCCATAGACTAACAAGAACAAATAGCTTCAGGCGAACAACGAGACTAGAAAACGTTTAACACTAGCGCGTGAAATGACAGACCATTGTTGATAGTGCGAGCTCCCAGGACGCATGCCGGCGGATATTTACGATGGGACCAAGCAGTGCCGGCCAGCCCTTACCTGCCCGGTGCCCAGTGCCCGGGCTCGCCCTTCGTTAGCCCACGGACAATGGATGAGAGGAACGCGAGCCCATTCAACTAAACAGATACGCGACGTATGTTTTTGTTCCTTGTTATCATGAACCCCTATTATTCTCTTACAGTTAACTAACCTCAACTCCTAATATACACGTAGATTGTACTCGATTGTAGATCCCGCTTTCAAAGCTTTCCTACCATTTTATTTATGATTCTAGGCAAGTCAATTCAAACCAAACTCTAGGGATTTTCTCTATTTACCAAACCAACACGGGCCTCTGTCTCTGACAGGACAATGCGTGAGTAAATAATTAGTTCCTATTCAATCTATCTCCAATACGATACTTGTCGTTTGTGTTTGCAATTTGCATTCAATAATACGACTGGGCCGTGATCTTTATCTAAAGCCCTGACATGTTTTACACTCGTTAGCAAATTGTAACTGACAGCTGTAAATCAGATCTGTCTAGGTATACTTGCTACGAGGAAAGGAAATCGGTTATTTTTGTTGAGTCATGCTCGTTCTTATCCTAATAAGTGGGTTAGTAAAAATATCTTTTTTTTCAATTTTTACAAACAAGTTATAACTCATTGGCGAGCAGTTTATGAAGAGTCTTAACTTCGTACTAACGTTATATGGTTTAAATCTCAGGATTTATTAGTAAGATCAACTAAATTCCTTTCAATCAATATGCCCGATTATGTTCGCACGCAATTCACTCCAACAACGTTCTTTGTATGGGGTCAGAGAGTTCTGGAGTCGGTGACGTCATATCCCTGCGTTGCGCAGACGCCGACCGACGCCGCCGCCGACGCTCCAGGCGCCACATTTGCAGCGCACATGATACACGGACGATGTACTTGAAATCGGTGTTTGAAATAAATCACTACTTTGTGTTATCGGCCTGAGCCGCGAGCAGGCCACTCTCGAGAGCTTTTAATGCTCGCTACTATACCGGTAGTGTTTGTAAGCTAGTTTGATTAAGTATGTTCATTGTAATCATTTTATGCAGTTCAATATTAACTGTGTAAAATCTAAACTCTGTATAATACTATTGTATGGCACACAAAAGTTCACATTTGGATTCCACAAAAGCTCGCCTTGAATGAGCTTTTACAAATCTCCGGTAACATCCTACACCGCTACGCACACACGTGCAAATAAAGATACATCCACGCATTCAAAAACGTATCGACAGACACGTGCGGAGCGACTGAAGCACCTGCTTAAAATCGCAGCAACTGCGTCCCAGCCGTCGCGGGCGCACGCACGCTGTTCGGCGCCCGCGCCTCCCGAGCCAAACGGTGCTAAGCAAAACGCATTAAAAAAAACAATTCCCACAAAAGGTGCAGGCAGTAGCTGAACAGATTGACACGAACCTCACAATGCACCTATTACACGCGCCCCATTAACTAACTGCATCAAATTTCATTGAACAGCTGGACATAACATTGTACTTTCAAAGAGAGACCAAACTATCGAGACAAATGATATCTCTATTTTACGATAGCTTTCGAACAGAAACGTATCTCGAATGGAAACTTGCTCTAGTAATAAATAAGATAGAGGTAAGCTCTGCATGGTCTGCAGTAAATAACAAGCAAGTATCGGCAGTTCAGTCGATACGGTGCGGCGTTACATTTCGACTAGATTATGCTAGTAAATGTTGAGTTACGACGTATGGTGTGGTAAAGAGGACCCCGATTCTCGGAAATGTCTCCATCAGAGAGTAATTCGCTATTTCCCCGAGGTAATTGCTGAGGCCCGGTGGCGTGCCGGTGCCATGCTCGGCCCGCGCACGCGGTAGCAAGCACCCTCCACGCCAAACAAAACAAAACAACATTAATAATACACTGCCATTTGTTTTTACAACCAGAGAATCTATAAAAATGCCGCAATGCTGATACATTGAAGTAACGCCATCATGACACTTTTTGTTTCCTGCTCCAAACTTGTAACAACAAACGTTTTTTTGACCTCTCTGGGGTTTGAGTTATTTCTTCCGACGAACTTGTAGCAATCTAAGCCTACGCCTTTTGTATTAAAAAGATAAATAAAAAATGTGGTTGGGGTAGAGATGCTTTATAATCCTCGCAACGATGTTGATGTAGACATCCGATGCTGGTTTTACTTTTTAGAGTAAAATGTCCTACGCCACTCTTGAGATACCGTATTTTGGTACGTTTTGAAGTGTGCCAGTTCAGTGACAAATTATAGTAACACTGAGGACACCTATAGTAAAAAAATACTTTCTAAATAACGACGGGTAGGCACCTAGAAAGCATTAGCAAGTAAGTAAGTAAGTGGGTCCTTTTCACTGAACAGTGACACTCGGTCATGATTATGAATGATGTAGGTTTATGTCTATGAAACAAAAACTATTATTCTTTTTGGATGCCGGCGAACTTTTGACCGCGCGACATGTGATTGAAGCCGCCGAGCTCCGTGGAAGAAAACAAAGGGCTCGGTGTCGGAATGATAAATCAACTGAACGCCCTGCCCTTTGATATTAAACTCCATTGTTTTGTAATGAATTACTACTGCGTGTACGCCGATAACGCCAAAGCTAACTAAATGACTGTATTCTTATATTAAGATTCGAATTCACATAGAAATGAATGTTGCTTGATTAAAGACAGGTTAAACGAGCTTGTTTTGTTACTGTTATCTTTGATACAAATGCGGCATACCTCATTAAGCATTAACTGTTCATTGAAGATTATAAACAAGAATTATTGCATCGATGGAATGCTTAGATTCGGTGATATGAGAGAAACCATGACTATTTGTTTAATTTAGGTAGGCACAATACTTATATTTATTCAAAGTGCTGAAAACATGCGCATTTTAGCTACGTACGGGAACTAAAAGCATGGATTAAAGGAGACTGTTCTTTTATATCAGATAAAAGTTAAGGTAGTGCTGATAACAAAGTTATTGCCGCATAAAATACAACGATGTTCCAATTTCATGGTTATCTGTTTGCTCCGGCGAAACTTTCGTAAGCTGCGCACGTGCTAACACTCTTGTCAAATTAAACCAGCAAACTGGACTATTTATGTGGACATATTTCGGAGGCGAATGAATAAAGCGGAAGCCTCGCAACTTTCCTGAAAATATTCGTCGAATATCAATAATATTTGGGCAGGCAGCCATCTGCCATCTGTTACAACGAGCGGTGCTTTCTCAAGGCTTTGTACGTGACATCCGTTTAATATCAAGGCGTTATAAGCCATACAAAATTGTCTCACGCGGCGACCCGGCAGTGCTCGCCAGTGCCCGACAGTGCCCGAAGGACGGCACTTGGCATCGGCTCCACTGTCACTCACATTAACATACTGTTTCTGGTTACTTACTTATGTACATTAATTCCAAGTTCGTGAACAAAATACTGTATGCGCTTAATCGATTAGAAACTCATTAAATTGTTAAACCGGAAAATGACGTCATTGAGTGTCAATACCGAACGCAAATCGAATGGCTTTAGGAAGTGACAAACCATCGAATATCGATAAATATTGTTTATATGATCTGTTCTGTTAGTTTCGCATTTTAGAGCAAAATATTCAAAATAAACGACTGCAACTCAGAATTTAATCCTTCATAAAACATATTTTAACAGTTAGGAGCAACATCTTAAAGACTTGTAGATGCTTAAGATGACTTATTGATTGATGATTGAAGAACAAGGAGATCGCTAAAAGGATTTTTAATCAGCAAATAAAAATCTTGTTCAAATCTTTACTTCTTGGCCATTATAATAAACCTGGTATAATAAATAATAAATTGTTATTTTATCTGGGTTTTTACAATGATAAAAAATCTGATTCAAGAGGAAAAATGTTGAATAAAATACTTATGTAAGTAGTTATTTCTTAGCCCGACGATATAGAAACAGAATCTACTAACCTACTTAGGTACTGATTTACAGAATCTAGAATATTCATCTCCAAAACAAAACGCAATTAACAACAATAATCTCTTCGACTCTGACAAACAAGTAGGTACCTACTTACCTACTTACTTATCTACAGTTTTAAAGCTAACTTTAATGTCATTATGTCATTAATGTGCAACCTTTATTTTTATAACCTAGTGCATGCCTTATCTTTATTGTATACCTATAGTTATTGGTGCGCGTGTTCTGCGATGCTGATAAAAAAGTAATAAATACCAGCACTACATGTTTCCATACAGCCGAGGTAATTTCATACCTAGTACCTATTAGCCAGTATGTTTCAAGGAGACAGATCGTAGAGGTACGGTAGGTACAGTCGGTTTAAACTCAACTACACGTTTAAAAACAATAGTGAGCCACAGCTCGGTCACTGACTTTAATTAATTACGAGTACACCAATTAAAGTAGGACGGACCCTTTTGAAACATTTGTTCGACGTTACGGATAATATTCCTTTCTATTGAAACAATGCACAATGCTGTGGTACATAAATACCTATGTTTATAAATTAAGGCTCTTACATACTGGGGCGATTCGTCGCGCGACGCGAGCGACGCCGCCGCATTGTTCGCCGTGAAGTTTTCTCAGAAATTGTTTTGTTAAAATTCGCGCGCCAGTATGTAAGAGCCTTTAATGTTCCAAAAATCTTGTTTGATTTCTCATTTGGATCTACAAATAAATCACGACTAGCCAGAAATATCCATTAGTAGGTATTAAGGTTTAGCATTCTAAGTTCATATAAAATGGCATTGTTAATAAATTCAAGTCAAACAATCGCCAATTAATTGGCCTTTATCATAAATAAATCATTGTCAGCAGTACTCCTAATTAGTATAATCCATGCTCAAATCAGACTTAATGATTGTTTACCGTCGTATTTAACCACCACCACTAGAATGTTAACTATACAAATAATGTAGTAGATGTTTCACTATGTAACGCCTAATAACATCTACTCCGTAATTTCGAGCCATCAAACAAGAGCAGAGTGGCGCAGTGGAAGCGTGCTGGGCCCATAACCCAGAGGTCCGTGGATCGAAACCACGCTCTGCTATAAACCACTTTTTGTATTTTTTTTAATTCTTTATGACAAAATATCGTCAACAATAACTATTTTTATTGAATTTTCTCGACTTTATTGTCCTTTTAAAGCAAATAATTAAGTAAAGCAAAAGCTCGCGTGACTAGTATAGATAGCGCCACGCTATTTTAAATTATCGCATGAGGCAGCAGACCAGTTATAAACTAATATTGTCTTCTTCACCCCAGTGAGCGATGATGATGACCGCCACTCCCTTATGTTACGGTTAATATAAGGGACGGACCCTCACCTATCACAGGGGTGGCTAAGTAATGGCTCACGGCGGAGGTTAACTTTGTTACGTAACTTTTCAACATTCTCGAATGACTTGAAATTAAACAATTGTTGTAATCATATTATTGATAAACTATTGAACCCGTTTTATCGATGCACGCGTTCCGTAGCCAATAATACAGTCGTCGATAGCTGCAATATCATGCATGCAATGATTCTGGGTGGCTCAAACAGTATCTTTGTGAATGTTTATTTTGTCATAAATATTAAACGGCCAATTCCGAATAATACTATTTATTTTAACTGTAGTTGATGAAAACTAGGCCATCATTAGGCATCTATAATTCTATACCATCAGTTCATTCATCTCGACAATAAATTATATTCGGTATTTTAAACTTCAGTCATATTTTTAATGCAGTAGAGTTGGGGCATTACGTTATATGAACCTTTTTATAGCTTCATTAATTCTTTCCGCTTTATGATTCTACCGGTTAAATGACTTTTTAATGTCTAAATGTTTCCAAAGATTAATCGACTCTGTAGTATAGAAGTAGTATCTACCTACAAATCTAAATTATTTACAAAAAAAAAACATCGCAAATAGTTTCTACTTGGATAAAAATCTTTTACGTAGGTGACTAGGTTTGAGATAATGCTTTTTCTCATGATTGATTGTCAAACACACTCGACCGCTTCCATATGAAGTGCGACAGAGAAAGTCTAGATCACGCTAATGCTCATGAAAGTGGTTCATATGAAACGTTGCTACAATTCTACTAATACATCGTCTTGTCTTATTGACTCGATGTGAGTTCCGTGGGACTGGGTACGACTTGAACCTAAGAGGGGTCCACAAACGGGCCATTAATGTAATTTGATTATGCAGTAGGAACCAATACGGGTCTGCGGTTACACCGCACGAATGTGCGCTGGACTACACTACCAGACAAGTAGCAACGTTTCGTAAGGCTCATAATTTCTTTATTTATAGCCACGGATAACTCTGCTGTTCACTAATGTATAACAGATACAGATATAAAAATTCTACGATTTCATTTGCTACAAAATTTAGATCGTAACATGTTTGGGAGCAGAAAATTGTTGCAAAAACGATTATGACAAAGTAAATGAAATTATCTAAAAGGTCCGAATTTCGTGAGATTATACTGATCAACGGTTCATTACCCAAAAGGAAATTGATAATTTCTCAGTACTGTACTGGTCGTATTCCGGGAGACCACCCGAGTCGTGGCCAGGCGGTGTATGTAGGAACTACTAGTGATATTTGTGTCTGTGAGATATAGCTCTTATGACGCGGAAATTGCCGCACAGTACGTAGACCACACGCCTCTGACGTCTAAACCTACATTAAAATGGTTTTAGCAACCCTTGACTACCATATCTTTTAAAGGTTAGGTACTGGCTATTAGACTTTTGAAACATATTTTATTTGAGTAAATTAAAGTACAATGTTATCGAATTTTACTTTTTAATTTAGCCAGTTGGAACACTAATTCAATCAATTCTTCAACCACATATATATTTTCGGTCGACCCACGAAAATATTAATCAAAATTCTATTTATCTTCGTTGAAAAGTACTTATCATATATGGAGCTTCAATTAAATTAAATCTTCACTTATACGGGTTAAGTAAAGTTAACTGTTGATCATCATTCGATCATCTGTGACGACTAAGAGGAGAACGCTTCACAGACATAAGATTATAAGCTGTCATAAACAAAATCTGTATTGAAGACCTCCCGCTCAGTTAGTTGTATGTAAATTTATTTCCCAAATAATTCATTGTTTGTCCTGGAAATGAGCGCACAATGTGTGCCAGAGGCTTGCGGCTTTGTTTGTACAGTGTTGAAACTCCGATATGACGTCATATAGGTACAGTAATACAGTTCACACTCAGGCGAACTTGCGCAACGCCATGATTACAGGAAACTTGCATTTCATGTGACTTTATAGCCTCACATGTCTGCGTCGAAGTACTCTAGTACCCGCAAACACAAAAGGAACGTTGATAACATGCATGTTATTAAGCTAACACGGTGCTAACAACATTAGGCGAAAACCTTGCGAGCATGACGCAATGTAACCCAATTAGTTTTCGGTACGAACTTATCATTGTCTTAACAATCTGACCATTTTAAGAGAGGAAAATAACATGGGTCACCTTATTTGTACATTGTCTAAACAACGTGCTTCACCAAAACCAAAATTACACCTATCATCATTAAAGAATGCCTTGTAAGTGTAAACTGTAGCGCAGACCGCGGTTGACTTGAGACATCTAATAAAATATTTACTTCAACGCTTCAAAGTCTTAACGATAATGCTGCTCAGTGACATGTTAATTGCTGGAGGTGTCAGCACGACAACAGTGAAAGGAGTGACGTGACGAGGGGATGACGTCTGACACGACCAGAACTAAACAACGCAACCATTAGAATACCGATACAAACTGTTCATGTAATTGTGCGGTGAAACAATGATTGTGGTTGTGAATAATCAATTACTTTCATTTTATTAAAAACCACATGCAATAAACTGTGTTCGTTAAAAGTTATAACTTAATAAACTTGTATTCATCTCTATTTAATTAGATTTTGAAACCTAATTCATTCGTTACGACATTGATCATGACAATGGTGTCAGTGTGGCCGGATCTAAGCTTCGTTTTCGTTATACAATTGCCTTAAATCATTTATTGAGCTTAACATTTTTGGGCTCGAGAATAAAAGAAATAGAAAGACGTGAAAGTATTTGAGGTGCAGCGATTATTATTTTGGGAATTTTTGTGTAAGACCATCAAGGTATTTACAGCATTTTATTGTTTCCCATATTCGACGGATATTTACCAAAATAACTTTGTTCATATTTTTATGATATCTTTTTCGGTCAATTTGAATTCCGGGGAAATAATCGGACCTCCCACGTCGTACACGGAACGATCTCACCGTCCACAACATCTACTCCACAGTACCAAATGCACCGATGCGGTCATTTGGGATAACTGGCCACCGTTCAGCCGTGAATAACTTACAAATGAACAATAATTAGACTTAGTATCAGAATGTAGATCGCAATTCGTGTTTAAAACAAAATTACAATACAATAGTCGAATCTATCAAAAGCATCAAGCGACCAGCCAATACAATAGCAAATAATTTGTTGAGTTAGTTGTCTAAACGAATTAATTTATTACCCCTCGATACTGTCATGGGGGTAATATCGATAAGCGTATAATAAGCCTTTGTACCGGTTAGAGTAACAGTCAACCCACTTGAAATATCTACCCAGAGACAATTATGTTCTCTAGAAAAATAGTCATGGGTTATATTTGCGGTTTCATTGTGTGGCTTAAAGACCCATAAATCACGTTCCCTGCACTTGAAGTTGGGAGCAGAGTGCACCAGGTGGTCCCAACTATTTTTAAACTCTGTTTATGTACCAATAAGGGAATAAAATTTATTTTATGAGTTCCTTTCATATCGTTTTTGATTCATGGGTAAGAATTTACAATTGCTTTTAGTATCGGGTTCGTTAGGAGCATGTGTCGATGAGTACATGTGCCGATGTGTGGGACTTCTGTAGTAATGTAAGCACTGAATGGTTTCTCCCGAGCGGAGCGCGACACGTGAGCACTGAACACTTCGTCTGCCTGACAGCTGGCGAGCATGCTTCGCGAACCGTGACGTTTTTTGCAGAGACCTTGCTTCTAAACGAGTATTTGAATTTCAGCAACGACATTTGATACAACTACGAAACTCTACACCCACTCTAAATTACGCATGCTATTGTAATCCTTTCACAATGTATTACCTATATTATATTTCCTATATTAGCATTCGTAGCGTGTAAAATAATTTTCTAAGGTGTCTAAAGTGTTTTACGATATACGAAGGAAATTCCTAGCATTCTCGAGTGTCGCGTAATGCGGAGACCTTAAACATTAAAGAGAATTTATTATTAATAGGTGCGTAATAAATCGAAGCCCGGACTTTAAATTCCATAAATTTAATAGAAATACCTACTTATAGCTACGGTTTCATAAGTAAGAGTAGATACTAGAGGTATGTACTACATGTTTTACGAAACACGCCCGAAGCATGCGGCAATTACAGCCGACTGCCGCACTAATTGTGGCTAATGTATTGCGCATTACCAATAATAAGGTTCGGAGCCGTGTGCCGTGTGCCGCTCCTGTGCCGTTCATTAGAGGCATCATTTAGTACCTGTGAACGAGAGGCCGCGTCCCGCGCCCCGCTGAGCGAACTTCCGGTCAAGCGCTTTAGTTGGGCAGTCCCAACGCACTTGCGTAACATCCGCTCGGAATTACGAATATAAACATGAAAACATTTTAAAGCTCGCACTCGCACCATACTGCGTATGAATCGCTCTCATTTCAATTCTTATCCAGGAATAACTTCCACGAAATATTTCAGACGCTCCAAAATGTAGCACTTACTTTCATCCTAATAAGTAAGTTTCATTGAGTGTTCAATTTCTACCGGCGAGATCCGGGAAGTTCTATATAAGTGCATGCACGTAAAATAACGTAAGCTAAGTGTCGTTACTACAATACCTACTTATAATACTGTAAGTGTAATACTTATGAGTCCTCGCTAGGTTTGCACAGATGTGAAACGAATACGGTACTTTGGTAACAATGAAAGGAGAGATCGCAATAGTATGGAAGTCTTTACTTATACTTATTCATTCATTGGCTGTTTGCTTAAAAATAAATTAATTTGTTTCATACGATACGGGCGATGACTAATTCGGGGTTTAAACGCGCGCAGCTAAGCCAGACGACTCCTGAGTGCTCCGAACAATGATGGTACAAAGAGCTTTGTCTGTCACCAGACGAATCTGTGAGAAGTAATCTTGTTCCCATCGGTCTGCGCAGGCGCACTGACGGATCCTCGTCGCGCTCTGCGCAGGAATGTGTCGTAAATCATAGCCTATAGGCACTTATACCCTTAGCGGTGGACTCGCCTTCTGACACCCGCTTGCCGCCTGTCAGTGGCGTTAATTTATAAGCTGATATGTACGGGCTACCATTTAAATAAACAATTATTGTTTCTAGCTACTAATGATAAAGTTACATTACATACTTTACAAATAATTTCTCTTTCTGATGTTTAAAGTATGTAAGGAAGATAAATTGTTTTCATTGTGTTTCCTCTAAGTAATATTTCATGTTATTATAGCGCAAGACTGTTTGTGTTAATCGGTCAACTATCCCCCGGAATGCGTTGAAATTGAGCTATACAGCGGAAAAACTTTGCGTCACTCTAATAAAAAAGATCGCAAAACGTACCGTGACAGCATCGAAGTCAAACAGATTACGGAAGCGTGAACGAGCAATGACCGAGCACGAGCAACAGAGCAACAGTACGACACCGACAGAAATGCTCGCCACGCTTTTTGAACTAAATGCGTCACTAACAATTTTTCATTCTCCAGACAGACAGAGGGCGGCTATTTTTGCGTAGTTGGTTCGTGTACCAAAGAGACCAATAAGTACTTTTAATGTGGTTGGGATATTTGTTACCGATTTAGCAGAATAAATTGTTAAAAGTCAAAGTGAAAGAGATTTTACTTTTACCCGTGAACTATGCTTAAATATTAATTAAATGATTGGTACAAGTAAAGTGATTGAAAAGAATCGTACAGAGGAAATATATATACACACAAAAATAAAAGAACCAAAAATAAAACTATATGATAACAAACTCTCCCAGGGGTTGTAGACGCCCGCTACGAGCGCTACGCCACGTAGCGTAGTAGAACTTGTAGTAGATAATTACAACAGTTTTGCGAAAAAATATTACGTAGAGCTATTCGTAGAAGCGCCTACGAGGCTACGACATTATCCTAGACTCTAATTTTGATGTTTCTAGAATTGTATTTATTTAGGGAATTGCAGGAGTTAAGAAAGAACTATTTTATCTTAGAACTCGTTTCACCCAAAATACACTAGTCTTTTAATTTACCTACTTACTTTGTTTAGGACACTAGAATGAACGTGACTCTTTTCTTTCTCATCTTCCGTGGTAGGGCTATACACACATCATACAATAGGAATTGATAAGTATATAATCGGACTAATAATGTATAGAGTTCAAAGGCACCGCCCGCTGAAAAGCTTTATTGTCCATCGGGATGCGCCAGAGCCGCCCCACATGCTCCTAATTAACTTATAAACGTTAGATAGACGATTGAATACATCGACACAAGCGGTTCGTTTTTGACCCATGCATCCGTCTATCCGTTGCAGCTGCTTACAAAATTACAATTACATAAACGAAATAAGCACGCAATGTGTAATACAATTTACTAAGCTTCTTTATATCAATCCTTACAACCGTTAAAATGCTATCTACATCGCACTCGCACATTGTTATTACATAAATATTTACGTTTAAATTGGTTACAGAGATATTTATTATAAGTAACATTATTATCATACCTCGGTTAACTTTCTCGAGTGTCTTTGCTCAGTGTAGTAAAATATTTTAAGCGTAATTTATTCGAATTGGTCGACAATGAACTTGTCTGGAGATATTTGCTTAGAGACCGGCGACCGGCGGTGACGGCGCTGTCGCCGGCGCCGGGCCGTGGGCGGTGTACCCGCGGTTGCGCAACCTTTGGGAAGCTAGGCCCATCGCGCGAGTTCATGCGACAATGCTATGAACTCGCCTCAACGCATTAGCATTCTACCGTTAACTCTACTACCTGCCAAGGTAACCTAATGAAACGATGTCACAACAATAAAATTATTATAGTATCTATATCGATTCTTTGTAACCTGCGCCGTATGTTAATCACGACGGATAATAAATCGCGCTAGTGTAGACATTGCACGTCGCGTGGACTGACTACAATCATATTAATTTACTTTTATTCGAAATGAGTTCATGTTTGATAGATGATTAATAACAACGTTAATCGTTTCTGGCTTTAGGTACGTTCTACTTGACAGCACTTTAAATTTAATTTAAATGAAATCAGAAATCTCCTATACATCAATAGGTCTTTTACATAAACAGCTGAACCTATTTTTAACCGACTTCTTCAAAAGGAGATTCTTAATTCGTCTGTATGTTTTTTTTATGTGTGTTTGTTTTTTACGCGATTACTCCGCCAATTATTAATCGATTTTGATGATACTTTTTTTGTTTGTTTTTATGCGTAGATTTTGAGTTAGCTTCAAGATGAATAATGTAGACGACGTTTTAAAAAAAATAACTTTAATTTCGGAAGGCGGTGGCAAAAAACGAAAATTGAAAAGCAAAACACCGACTTCCGGAATTAAAGTTATTTTTCACTTTTTTTTTGTCTTTTTTGAAAGTCGGTTGATTTAAGTATAAAGTTTTTTGAAAATAAAATTCTTGCGAAACGTAATGGAGCTATTGTACCTACTATATTATAAGGCTCTAATTAGGTATACATAACGTTGACAGTTACTTTAGTGGGTCAGACAAACAAACGATTCCTATTGTATTCGGAAAGTAGAAGAAAATAAAAACTCATTGAACACTCTCTTTGTATTCTAACAAAGGTTTTCGAACGTATTTGTACGTTCAGCAACGTATTAAAATAAATAAAGGGACTTTTCATTTATCTTGCTAATTTTACGTTGCTAGTAATAGCATACAATGTGATAATTTGAACTTTCTTCGTTTTACTCAAAAGTATTTCGCAAAATGTCTAGGCATGCATCATCTACATTGGCAATTAGGTAGGTCTAGGTAGGTATCTTCTACATGAGTTGATGCCAGTACCTAATTCACAAAATCATTATCTAAGTTACCAACTGGCTATTAATACCTGAGATGTTAGTCAAAATTGAAACTAATTAACGTCAAGTTAAAGCAGAAGAAAATTACGTAAATGAATAAAGTTTCAGGTTTTATTTACATCCATAAAATCCTTAAAAGCTTCGTTACACAGTGAACAACTTCACTAAATTGAACATTAAACATTTCTCTTTCTCCATTTAAAAGAAAGAAAGTCTCAAGCTAATGTTAGTAAATAAAAAGTCACTTATACAAATGAAGCTGAACTAAGTTCTCAACTATAATCGACAGCTATTATAGAAATGGGAAGACGTAAATATAAACAATAGCATTTTTCCTGAGAACTTTTCGAAAATATAGTCGGTTTATTCAAAAGTTCAATCAGCTCAATATTTTTCAGCTTTACGTTGTTTTGCTGTTTTTTTTGTTGAATCATGCTTATTTAATTAGCCGGCATATAAACGTACCTAATTCACATAGTAATTATTGCAAGCCTTGTAGTGACTATAACTATTTATTACGTGTTCGTAATAAACATACCTACCTACCTACTGAACCAATACCTAATTATTCACAATTAGATGCAATTACGTAGATAACATAGATTTTATTATATTTATAATGTAGCATACGTAGTTAGTTATAAGAAAACCTGTTTTCTTCTACTACTTAATAAAAAAAAAACGAAATATCAATAAAGGTATTTTATCTAGTACCTGTAACAGTAAATGCAGCGGTCCACTAACTCTGCAGGCCGGTGCAGGTGCCTGGTATCCCCACAGACAGTTCCAAGGCATTTTACATAGTCATTTTAAAATCAAAAAATGTTCAGTGTCATAATTTCCAAATCATCACATTTCACATTGCACTAATTTTCAGGAGAGATTCTAGAATAATTTCTCTTTTATAGTTTTTTCTTATAAGTCACTAAGGTTTAGAAAAAATGGTAAATAAATCCACGTTAGTGTGAGATAATGCGGTGGCTGCACATACGAGCAGCCGCGGGCACAAGCAACTTGTGACTGAGGCCGGAGGCGCGGACCCAGCTGATTGCACTCCTGAACCTCATCACTAGTTCATTGACAATCAAGGATACTTCTCCTATCTGAGGATATCTTACATCTACAGTAATGTATATATTTCAGACATCTTAATTTCTGTTAATGTACCAATTGCCTATATACGTATTTCTGGAATTGTCGATTCGCCCACAAATAAATTAGCTTCGTGAGAATCGCATCAAGAAAAAATAATATTGTTTAATAGTCGATTCGCCTGTTTCGGGCGAGTAAATTCGTGCGAATCAACCAATAAGCCGTATCTATAATATAAACTAACGTGCGCTAAAAACTACTACCCAGAAGTTGGGAAGTCAAATATATATTTTAACCACGTCGAAATACACAGGTAAGCCAGGTAAGCAATACTGAATACATTACTGTTATTGGGTAAAGTTAACCATTTTGGCACTTCCGTCATTCTGACTTCTTTTAGTAACGCTTCTATTATTGTATTCACGTAGGTAGTATACACTTTTGTATAAAAACTATCTTTGTATTGAATTGACATTGACCAACGTTGCTTTTAAATATTTCTTAAACAGAAACTTTTAAAGCAATTAAGTACCCTCGTAATAATTATGAGGGTAATTGCTCTAATTATTAGGAAGAGACAAGAGCAACATAAAACGACGATTAAAATATGTTTTTATCATCAGAGAAAAGTTAAGTAGGGCCGTCATGCATGGACTCCATCTCTTCATTTTATAGACATGATATTAACACGCATACAGCACTTTAAATCCATTAAAACATTCCCGGGATAACGTCTCCCTGGCTCCTACCATTATCATGCTACGATTGTCCTACTATAACTTTCCAATCGGTTAAACAGGCATCAAGCTGTCACTTATGAATTTCGTAATGAGTTCATTGACTACACTATCTTCAAATTCTTCTAATAAAAATATAGATCGTGCGACTCTAGATGCTATTGCTAAGTAACTCGATATACTTAGAGGTTTTAATTTCACTTCCATGGGAAAGCGGCTTTTTGAGTGTTAGATATCTAATTTGATCCCTATAAAGTTAAGCTCATCGTTACATATCCCTATTTAAAGTGAGTTTTGTAAGTATAAGTTATAAGCAAGTAGTAGAATTCTTTAACATAAGACAAACAAACCTGCAACAACAAATGCAGTGGCGGACTGACCGCTACTGGTTGCTGGCGGTCTCGCGACCACGGACAGCTCCAGGGCATGCTTCTGATCTTGCAAATCGTTTTTGCACTGCTGACCTTACCACATCATTTTAAATACGTAGATCATATTAATTCACCGCCACAATTGGTTTATAAAGGACATACACAGTTGGTCTGTTCATATTTACTTTAGCTACTTGAAATTATTGTAGGACAATGACGTCGATGAAGGCTTTCATTAGCTAACATAGCGTAAACATATTCGCGGTAGAGGTGCTAGGACTACGTAATGCGTGCAACAGGATACGGGAGCGTACGCATGCGTGCGGACGAGCGGACGCGCGCCTCCTGACTACGGCTCAGGGCCCAGTCAGCTCGCCTCTCCAGGATACTATCCCAAACACTCCCGACATTCGGGCACACGCCCCCCGCCGGGACTGCGGGAATGAAATACGAAAGGGCGAGCCGCTGCGGTGCGGTACTATACCGCGAAGAATTTCATGCGTTCCACAGATATTTTGGACTTCGATTGAAGTGGGTATAAATATAGGCAAGTATAAATAAATGCATTGAGCATACTTCAATACTAATTATCAGGTACCTATAGTTGCTAGGTAAGCTTTTGTTGTCAAAACAGCCTTTGCATCGCACACTTATGTCGCTAAACCAAGTTTTAAATAGGTACCAAATTATGGATAACGGTACAGGCACAACAGTACCACAATAGCAGGTATCATACGATCCCCCTCATCCGACAAATTCAGAGCAATTTACATTTTGTGCCATTTCGAGTGACCTCATCAATTAATTTACTTTATCGACGGTGAATGCGTTAATTATACTAAATTAGCATTTACGTAAACCTTTGAGGCCATCATTGCTATAGATAGACGAATCTTTAATCATAACTACTTGTAAATACATTGATAAGGAGCAAGAGATTCACATAAACACAGCCATTATCATTTTGAAGTTATGACCTGTTCCCAGTCTATCAATTGTGATATCTAATCGAAGCACGACACTGATGAGAGGTACTGATGAAGTGATGACACTTAACACACCCGAAAACGAAACCGCAATTGACACAGACTGCAGGTCTAACGTCAGCCCAAAAAAACGCTAACTCATCACTCTACCCCTAATAAACGCCTTCCGTGAAAAATTCATCCCGAAAAACATAAATTAAGGAAAACATAAATTAAACATAAATTAAGGACACCCCGACACATCTATATACAAGCAATTAACACACGGAAGTGTACCTACGTTATTCGTGTAAACTTTTATTTTACCCTTCGTGTAAGTTTTAATTTTACCATATAAACAGAGGTTCAAGAGGTAAGTAGGTATACGGTACCTATAGGCTTTAGACCTTTACCTACCTACATTTTCATAAAAATAAGCCCTAAACATTCCGTATGTCCTGTTAGATTCGTGCCTAATCCTTTTTTGGTTTTATAAAAAAGTTCGTTCGGTACGATTAAGGGGTAGGTATGGGTACCTAATTCGTATCAACCATAACCTAAGAATAAGGTCTCACAGACAATACGTAAATCGAAAGAAAGAATAAAGCCTCTTGTAAACTGAGGCCCTAGACAAAGTGACATTCTATCAGCGTTATCGATGATGGAAAAGGCAAAAATGTATAGGACTGACATAAGCTATCGAAAAGCTTATGTCAATCCTATCCAAGAAACAAACAAACGATTGTCTAGGCTCTCTGGCCCGATATCGCGGGCGCGACAGGCAGCGCAACCCTTGTCGCGCGCACGATATCGCGCCTTATTGTGGGAGCCTTAATAAAACACGACGACCTCATTTATAATTAAAAACTACTTAAAATAATTTCTAAAGGGATCAAGTGGGATCTGTATCTTTTTGGAGTCATTATATCACGTACTTATTACCTACTTAATAATTTCCACTTTTACAGAACTATGGTTTTTTTTTTGGAATGGGCTAGACTGTAAATTAATTAAAGTCAAATTATCTATGTAATTATCTATGATAGGTAGGTCTCCCAAATGTAGTTCTGTTCTCAAGGTACCTACGATTTAGGAATTCTTCACAGGTACGAATTAAGCAAAGAGTCCTTCAAAGTTTGAAATCGAAACCACTGACATAATTAAATCATGTTTTCATTAAAGGATGGTGGGTGGATATACAATTCATGTCTGAGAACCACGAAAACAGCCATAAAATCTTTATCGTCTTAATTTTTTCAGAAATTAATGTTTACATGAATACAGTAGCAAAATCGTATATTTTATTTGTCTTTCTTCTCCTAAGTGAAGCGGGTTATAATCCATGTATTTACGTAATTAACTAACGGGACTGAAATGTAGGTACCTATAATTTGGATCATCACATCATTAGATGTCAGTTTTCATGAACAGAAGATCAGATATTGCTGTAGTACGACGTAGGTGCTGTTACATATGACGCAACCTCACCCTACCTCATGAATAGCGGACTGAGCCAGTTAAGAGTCAAGAGAAGCGTAACTACCTACCACTAAGAAAATACTTAGGTAGGTAGGTACTTTACATAACTAAACAATAATGTAGGTACCTTATAAAAAAATAACAAAAGAAACTTACCCCTGTAAAAGTTAATAGAGACTTATCTCTATTTCGAAACCATTGCACCCATTTCATAATTGCTGTAACACTGAAAATATTACATAGAAATACTAAACCAACAGTTAATAAACCAACAATTAACCACGTAGAAGTATCTAAAAGCAGCTCTATCATGGGCTTTAATTCCATTTGAATTCGATAATAGGAAAAACCGGTAGCGGGTGCGGAAAACTCGTTACAAAATTGTGTTCGTTGTGAATCTCTCGGGAATAATGACTACTTGCCAGCGCGCACACTCTGCGCGGAACAACGCGTTCACTAGTTGTTAATTGCCTGCTACAATTACCTACGTGTGAATTTTCTTCCTGCATTGAATTAAATTAAATTGGTAGGCGGTGCTCATGGACATGGTCAGGATTTTGTGCAGAGACAAAGCAACTCAATAAAAACAATTAAAAACATTATCATCACGTCTGTAGTAGGTAGGTTAGGCAGAGGTGAGTACCTTATGCAACCTCCCTACATTTTGCGAGTGATACAGTCATGTTCATAATTTCTCGGTCACAAACTACGCAACTTGTAAAATCACACCAAAATATTACCTACGCCTGTATTCCCCAAACGAACGTAGACAAACGGTACCTACATACACCCACATTTCACCTCAGTATGTACAGTCATGGGGTTGATTGGATAAGTTGCACGAAAATCACCCTTGCAGCTACGACATACATAAGGGTGCTGTCAATATCAAATTATTACCACTGATTGAAGTAGCAGGCGAGTCTATTGACAACAACCGCCAGATTGTAGTCAATAGACTCCTGGCCCATGGATAAAGGCCCCCTGGATAAAGGCACCTGTGCCACCGCCAGCAATTAACAAGAAGCGAGTAGACTAAAAACGAGTTGGCGAGCAGCGTGCAGCGAGTGCGCGACAGCGCCAAGCGATTATTAATTGCTGGTATGCGTACGTACCAAGCGCGAGTCTCTATGCGGCTGTTCTACCCGCCAAGTGAGTGTCGCTGAGCGAGTAGGTACTCTCTTTGATACCTCATGTCGCTACGACGACAACCGATTACTCCGCGGGTGCAGCGGTGGTTTCACACCACCGCTGCACCCGCGGAGTAATCGGTGCTGTGAACAGACAGTAATCAACTATTAACATAATGTACTTATGTACGAGGCATGCCTTTTAAGTTTTGTCGTTTGAAGAAAAAATCACAACTAGAACCTTATAGTACTTTTTATTGTTTTTCAAAGTATTCACCACGTAGCTTAATACACTTTTCTATTCGCTCAAACCAGATATTATAACATTTATTCCACTCTAAAGTGGGTGTGTTCTGAAAATGGCTGACTTGAAAGCGTCGGCTGCTTTTTCACCGGACTGGAACCTTTGACCACGAAGACTTTTCTTAATTTTAGGAAATGTAAAGAAATCGTTAGGGCTTAGGTCAGGACTGTATGGAGGATGGTCAAGAATTTCTACTTTTTCCTGCTTCAAATACTCAATCGTTTGACGAACGCTGTGTGAGCTTGCGTTGTCGTGGTGCCGGATGATGCGTCGCTTTGAGTTAGAATTTCGAAGTTCGGCGATGACTTGTGGTAAACAAACTGTGGTATACCACTCTGCGTTAACCGTTCTACGATCTTCAAGTGCAATAGTCGCAACATGGCCGGTTTTTCCAACGAACGTGGCCACCATCTTCTTTGAAGTGCTTCGAGAACGAACAACTTTAGTCGGCTTTGGCTCGTCTTGAAAGACTCAGATTGTAGATTGTTGTTTGGAATCAGGATCGTAGGCATAGATCCAAGATTCGTCACCACTGATGATATCGTAGACGTGATTTGACTGTCCTCAGTTGAACCTTTGCAGAGTTTTCTTACACCGTCCATCTGACGCGGGCCGGCTTGTGATCGTCGGAAAGTAGTTGCGGTATCCAACGGCAAAATAGCTTTCTCACACCAAGCGCTTCATGCAAGATCTTCTGAATGGTTGTCCCTGAGATGCCTAATAGAGCCTCTATCTCTCGATACGTCACATGACGATCTTCGAGAATTAGTTGTCTCACAGCAATGATGTTATCTTCAGTGAAGGCGGATTTTGGGCGTCCTTCGCGAGATTTGTCACTAACACTATGTACTCGTATGTCCACGCTGGAATTCTAAATACCAGCGTTCGACAGTCCGCAGACGTGGGGCTTCATCACTGAACACAGATGTTAGCTCTTCAAAACACTGAAGCCGTGTCAGGCCTCTTCTAAAGTTGTAGAAAATTATTGCACGAACATTTTCCTTAGAAAGATTCATTTTCGTACGTAACCTGACAGATTCCAATCGACGCTGTGACTAAACAATAGCATTAATCCTAATACTTTTAACTATTTTGAGATTCCAAATTTAAACACATTCGAATATAGAACAGTTCCAAATTCAAAATTGACGGGAAATATGGAAACTACAGAACTTAAAAGGCATGCCTCGTATATATCTTTTAGGTACTTACACGTCACCATACAATCTTTTGTAAGTTTTTTGAGCGAGAAAATCGTTGATAGCTAGTCGCTTCCTCGGCGATGGAACAGGTGCCAAATTCATACACTGGATTGCTACTGAGATTCCTAATGGAAACACATGGGGAACACCAAATAACACTGCCCAACCTGGGAATCGAACCTAAACGCGCTTACGACTACTAGACCAACGTGAACTTTTGTGTGTGTGTGTGTAAAACAATGTTATTAAAATATGAGTCTGTTTGTAATAAATAGCTGGTATTTGTACCTCATGCCTTCTTCCCAGGGGTTTGGTAGAAACTACAGAACGCCACCTGCTACGATCCTTACTTACCCTCGCTAATGCGTAACCTCGGTCGGTTTCATTTGACAGTTCAACAACATTCATTGCGAATTTTTGGGTGCGGACAATTTTTCGAACATAATATGAAGCAATGGATTAGCAATCTCTTTCAAAATGATTTAGATTGTTATTGATCGTGGTCATAGACGCACGCCCGTTGTGAGTAGGTACTACGCTCCTTTTCTGAATAAAATCACTAACCCTAGGGCGTCTCCTCCCAGCGTTTCTAGTCACATATTGTGTTACAAAAATGTAGTTAGAATAATATACAGGTGTGGATTTTTGAGACGGGGCGGTTACGAGTAGGTACTCGTATGTACCCTCGTACCTTAACCGTTGTAGCAGGAAAATGTTCACAAGAGATTTTGATCCTTAACTTTTTCAGTAGATACTTGAGTCAATCTGCCTAGCCTTTTCCCAACTATGTTGGGGTTGGCTTCCAGTCTAACCGGATGCAGCTGAATACCAGTATTTTACATGGAGCGACTGCCTATCTGACCTCCACAACCCAGTAACTGGGTAATACAATACCCCTTGGTTAGACTGGTTGTCAGACTTTCGTGCTTCTGACGACTCGTAACGACTGTCAAAGATCCACAAATGACAGCCGGGACCAACGTGCTTTCCGAGGCACGGAGGAGTCTCGATATGTGAAAATGGTCACCCATCCACGGACCAACCCTGGCAAGCGTAGCTTAACCTGATGGATCGACCCGAGCGGCTGTTATTACTTAGCCACGAGCTCCTCAGTAGATACTTGAGTAACATTTATAATACACATTTTACTGTGTGTGTTGGTCTCGTCATATTATATTATAACGCGCTTGGGGTATGGAAGTTTGATAAATAAAAACACCACTTATTTAGATATTAATATATTTTCGAATCTAAAATGTACAAAAAAATACAACTTAAAGGTTATGTACTCATAACGCCTGATTTCATCAATGAATAAAATATTACAATTCAAACATTTTGAAGGTATTAGTACGTGACGTGTATGTTATATTAATTGACAGTTACTAAATGGTAAGTGACCCGGAGCAAGCTACTAGGAACAAAAGGAGCTCATTCTCGACTCCTTTTCATTGTTGATTTCTTCCGTTATAATTTTAAATTTCGTCAATAAGTTTGTGCCAAAAATAACAATTTCATTATTATTCCTAATACCAGGGCGGTTGTTTAAAATGCTAAGACAAGACATTGGATGTACTGACATTGCAACTGTACAGGTTTCTTTGTATCTCTTCTAAAATAAACATAACGACCTATAGTTAAATTTCTTATTTAATCAACCATCACTTCATAACAACTTTGGTTGTGTATGCTAATCGTAAAAATATATGTATTTTAGCTATTTACAATATATAAACATACATACAATGCGTAGAAATGCACAGCAACACAAAAGGCCTTAACTAACATCTGAAGAACTAAATAACACAGACTTAACGGCCACTCACAAAAAGGATCATTGTAGAAACAAGGACTAGGTTTCTTACTCGTGTTTTATTTCAAATCTGTTTGACATATTAAATTATTTAAATATTATAGTTGGAATTCATGACTGAAGGAAACCTACCGTTGAGCTTATCCCTACAATATTAATAGAAACACACAGCTCTACCATACAACTAATAAAGCACACATCCCAAAAAATCAATTCTGTGAGCGACCGGATCTATAAAATCACTTTGCAATGTTTTAGAAAAACATAATTAGTTTAGTTATAACTCTATAACAGAATATTAAACCTAAGTAATATTCACAATATAAAAATACCCTTGTACGCAGACGACAGGCCAAGACCAAAGGCATGATTTTATACAAAAAATAAAATCAGCAACGTACGGGAATGCCTTGTTGTGTTAGCGACTGTCATCCTACTATATAATAAATATTTTATCACACAAACTTACCTCTAAGTAGAGGAATTTTTTGAAAACCCTTTGTTTATTATTATATCAGGAAAAAACAACAATAACTATAAAATAAATTGATTCATTATGTAACATAAGATTGAAAACAAATTATTTTAAACTAATTATGTTTTCCCGCAGAATCAAAGACTCCCGTACCCGTCTATGTTTCTCGTTTAACAATAATGCATAGTGATAGTGATTATTAGGCCCCTGCCGCAGAGTAATTTTATGAATGATAAAAAAATATTTCTATTACACATCGATATATCACATTAGTTAATGCAGTCCAATTGTATTTTTTCTGCAAGATTGGATGGAATTTTGGACCCAATTAATTATATTTTAATTTATTAAATTTACTCTGAGACAATGGGTCGTATTTTCTTAAATATAAAATGAAATCGTTATTTCAATCTTCTTAAATAGAATTCCAAATTATATGTAACATTTCAATATATACCAATTTCTCCAGAATTGTAATTATAGAATGTAAAATCTATCATGCTCTTACAATTTATGTTCGATATTATCATTTATTCCGAAAATTTCATAGATTTTAAAACAATATCTGAATCGGGTGTCCCAATTCGGAAATCAAATATATTCTAAAAGTAATTAGAAAAAAAGACTTACAGGTATTATCAGCACACACTAGCGTTTTTTTAAATGATCTTTCGTCAACCTATGTTTTAAACAGTATTGTAGCAGTTTGTACAATTTTGTTATGAACTAGAAGTTCGAATTGATTCTTACATTGAGGTATTCATTCATTACACCAATACAAATATCTTCCTAACACTTGATTATACTAGACGATTTCCATACATGTAATATCCATTCATAAAGCCCATTTTAAAATTTAAATGTTCGGTTATCAAAATATTTGTTTATATATAGGAATACTAATTTTCGTTGATGATTAGACGTGTTGCAATGATGTCGAAACATACAGCATTTTAATAGGTTAATGTTCAATCGAATGTCGGTCCTTTTTTTAGCTACAGAATTTAATTACGTATTCTAAATTTAGTAAAGGAAAAAGTAATTTAGTGGCTTATTGAGCGTTTATAATAGTGAATTGGAACGTAAGTTTCATTTTATAGTCGTTGTGCAAATCTTAATATCGATATCTTCCTTCTAGTGGTAGCAATATCGCGGATAAGAGATACTCATGTTATTGAATAAAACCGCGGATTAAAAACATGACGAAAAAATATTTGAAGCAGGAGTCGCGACTAAAATGTAATATTAAGGTATTCATAATTATATATTTTGAAACGGCCTATACGAGGATTAAAATATGTAATAGTGCTTGATTTTGTACTACACACTAAAAACATGACCAATTCGACTAAACCGGTATGAAAAGGAACTTAAAGACAATTACAAACAGGTCAGTTATGTCATTAATAAGCGACTACAAAATGTAATGGCACACATTTTACACAGATATAGTTTAATGTAGCAAGTATATAGATAAAGGCCAGATTGTCGAATAGTTAGGTGTTAACTGTTGATGAGACTGCCCAAAAACGCATTAATTGTCCATATTAATAAACAGCGTTGTCACAAAAGCTCCAAATTGATTTTTGACTCAAGTTACTGTGTATGTTACTTTGAAAACAGTATAATTATATCTGAAATTGAAAGCGCTTTCTTAATGTGGACCTTAATGCGACAGCCCCAGGCCAAGTTCAAG
This sequence comes from Lithophane socia, assembly GCA_947522985.1. Classification (NCBI taxonomy): domain Eukaryota; kingdom Metazoa; phylum Arthropoda; class Insecta; order Lepidoptera; family Noctuidae; genus Lithophane; species Lithophane socia. The sequence goes on along the minus strand of OX383256.1, from coordinate 9,713,687 downwards.
ATACAACGTAGACCAGACTACTTTTAATTTTGGAAGACTAAAATTCACCAATAATAATTCCACTGTAACTACATAATATTATTATGTAGACGTGAGTCCCGTATGAAGGTAATTTTATTTCAAAGGCATATTGTGTAGGCTAATTCATCATCTCATGATAAGGTATCACTACAAATGTTATGTGGTATACACATCTCACACGAATGCATCAGCTCTAAATTCGATGTAGTTTATTTACAATGATTTTTGATCTAGGTACAGGTAAGCTAAAGTCATATTTTTAATGGAATCTATGTGTTGCAGACTTATGAATTTATTCCATATTTATGCATATTATTACTAAATTCTATTTCAATTTCAATATTATTAATAATCGTATTACTTTTTTTTAAAGGTGGTTTTGAAAAAATATTATTTATCTTTAATTTTCAGGCACCGATGCTTTATTACGGCATGACATTATAATATACATTTAACAGAAAAGTAAACGGTTTAATCATGCAATGGACGTGTTTCAAACGTTATAATATAGTCTTGATTACATAAACTAGTTATGTTACCGTAAATCTGCAAAAAATATAACATTTGTGTACATTTATCCTCGTCGAGATGTTGTAAACTAAGTGACGGCATTATATGCTGTTTCATCTAGCGACCAGTTACGAGTAAATAAATTTTGTTACCATATATTTATGTATTATGAATGTATTAGACACGGCTACTTCCTTGCCTATTTGCTTATATTTCCATGTAACAAGGCCATCACTTGTACTTTGTTGGTTTGAATTTTACTTATTAACACTGACAGGACTCGCCTCTCTGAAACCATCGTGTGGAATGAATTATGTTGCTATGGTCATCAGATTGCGTAAAGCATATCACACTATCTATAGACTGACTGAGCCGAACTTCTCCAATTTTATCAACAACAATGACAAATTAAATTGGTCAGTGGCCTACACTTCACTCTATTTATTTTTATGGTATAAAAATATGTTTTATATAATATTTCATAGTCAGATTACTTGTTTAACTTGATTTGTGGATTATCTATACATATTTTGTACGTTCATTATTTAGTTATAGCACATCACAATTTACTTTTTAGTGTATCTACGTCCTAAATGTTATGGTTGGTATTTTGAAAAATTCAATTGTTAGAAAGTAATTAATATAATATATTATAAGGAAACTTACTTATATTATGATCTAAATCGAGTGAACCCCCTGAACTCTTTTAAGTACTTCATATCGATTAACTTGTTGTCTCTCGCCAATAAATTATAAGGACTACGTTTAATGTGCAAACAGTTATCAATCGGTAAGGTATAACAATTCCTGACCACAAAACAAATTCGGCGGTAGCATGTACCCTAGTATCAAAGATCGATGTGAACACCTTCAATGTTTCTTATTATCCGGATTTGCACTGTTTATAACGTTCAGGCTAAGTCATGGTCCCGTATATAAAATAAGGGAGCAACAATACTGTCAACAACTTTGCTAAACGTTCTACCAGTGGATTATTTTAAAATTTAAGTTACACATATTAGACCGTTCTTAGGATACACACCACACCCAAAGGTCTTAGTCACATTTTATAATTATTATTACACTTTAAAGGTAACGTATATTAATTATTATAAGATAATATTGTGCAATTCTAGTACGCTTAATTGTTAACGTCAAAAGTACATGCCACTTCAAGCAGTATTCACTTTTTAAGTCTAAATATATTTCGAATTATCAGATCCAAAAGAAAATACTACCACAGAAGTATGCTGGTGACGACATACAATCTCTTACGACATTATGCAATTTTTTTAATTTCCAAGTCAGGTAATTTATATTTTTTGTTTTGAACTGCCTGAAATGGCGAAGTAAATACTGCTAATTTTCGTGCATATTTTTTAATTTATAGTTACTAATAATGACATCCAACATTGATGTTATTCAACATTGACCTTTCACCATAGAACTTAGAATTATACACACACAGTTGATAACATTTTATGCACTTAATTATAAACATCATTTTTACGACACTACTAGCTTTATTATCGTAAATAACAAACTACTAAAAGGAAATTGATTTCAAATGTAAACAACGTTTATAATTAAGACTGTGTGGTGTACGATCAAAATGACCTTACGATCATTATGTCGATTTCTTTATCAGCAGCGAATAACGTCGTGTTTATTACACGTTTCTACGTTTATGCATGTATGAATGTTAAGATTTTAAACATTCTAAGCGCACAGACGACAGAAGTTTCTGGTTATTTTATAACGATTGCACTTAACAACTCATCGTTAACCCTATTTGCCACGGTTAAAGTGACGCTTTAAATTGTGTATATTTAGTTTAATTAATTTTAAAAAACATTTAAAAATCCAGTTAGATTCCGAAAGTAATTTGAATTTAAATCCATGTCAAAGCAGAAAACGTATTAAATTTTAAAATAGTAACTATTGATATGAAAAAATGCCATACAAAAAGGTCGGGTATCCCTACCCATATACATGCGAATTTCGTCTGTCGGACCGTCGCAAATAGTCTCTAACGTTAATGATTGCTAGACGTTTTTAGCCAATATCGTGTGTCATGTACAAAGTACATGCATACCATATTTAAGACGTATAAAAATTTAGGTCATCAAATCCAATATAATATGCACAGTGTGCAAAGAATAATAGATACATTAAATTGATAAATATAACAATATATATTATCAATTCATTATAACTCTTTCTTATTTTCTATTTATAACAAATCCGCGCCTTTGTATTAGGGAAACTTCATCGACCAAACAAGGGGGTTTTACTCTAGTATCAGGAACGACATGAGAAATGTTATAATCACAGATCTTCAAACCAAATAATTTGTAACAACAATCAAATTTATATTATTACGTTCAACAAGTCTTTTATTTTTTTTATTTCATAAGCTTTTATATTCTATTAACCGCATTGAGTTGCGATACTAATGCGAGTATTAAGTTGTAAATCTGTAGTCTATAGAATTTATGTTATTACATTTTGTTCAACCACGTGAACCAAGAAACCATTCACTGTGATTATAACATTAAATTTCATTTGTCAATTGTTAAAATAATAGAAAACAGGTATTGGAAAAACATAAAAAAATAATTTGTAATTATTTAATCAATTTCATAAATGGATTGAAATTAAAAGAATATTGTACCATACACGAAACACAAAGAAATATTTTAACAAAATATTTACAATATAAAGCAACAGCTATAATTTAACAACATATTATTTACACGTAAAAATTATATTCTCCATAAGAGAAACCATTTCACTCGACGTCTCGTCATCATATACTATAATACAAATTACTTTGTCATAACAGGTAACATCTGACTTTCATACTATAATACATAACGTTCACAACGCCAAAATATGTATTTTATATTTCTATACAATATTGCACGCGGTATATTTCTATTGTACATTGTGTATGTGTACTGGGCGTACGAGTCAATAAGATATTTTTAAATCACTATTTTTTTTCCATCACAGGAAGCTACGAATTTCGCATCGATTCGTTTTTCGTTAAAAATTAGAGCACAATTAAAGGTACATACATACATATTTATAAAATACCATACCTAAAGTTTCTCAAAGAACTTAGAAGTAAATATATCATCAACGAAACGATTTTATACAACTCGAAAACATCACTAGCACTACTAGACTACATTAAAGATGTCTATAAATACGCGTATGTACTATATTATTCTCACGAGAGTGAGATTTACAGCCGCAGAGGTACCACGTAGACCGTAACTGGGAACGACGACGTTCGTTACGCTGGAATCTAAGGATCGTCGATTAACGTCCACCCGATGAAGCGAGAAATTAATAAATGCAAACTTCAGCGAGACCCGTAGCGCGCGTCCGCGCTCGGGCAGGCGCGGGGCGCGGGCATCACTGCGACAGCAGCTTCTGCAGCAGCGACGCCTTGCTGGCCGCCCCCCCCGCCCCGCCCGCGCCCGCCGCCGCCTCATCACCGCCCGGCGCCGGGCCCGCCGAGCCCGCCTCCGTAGTACTCTGTGCGAAACCAAACGAAGACAATCAATTAACTGTTCTCACTTACATTCACCAAGTGCTCCTAAGTCCTAAACGAAGTGTTCGAGTTCCATAATATGCTTTACTATACTGCGGGGAGACTATTGAGCCGTAGCTTGTAATATTTTATCGTTTACTGAATTTATAATTTTGGTGTATTAGTTGGGAATTGGTTGGGTTTTTCTACCACACCCCTTCATATTTTAATGAGGTTTAAAAACAGTATCTGAAGCACATTTAGTTAGTTGACGACAATTTTAAGCTTTTAACACAAATTTATTAATAAAGTGTTACATTTATTTTTTTATCCTGTCTCTTGCCATCGCGTTACTAGTAGAAGGTCGAACATAAATTTTCAAATCAATAAACGAAACATTATTCATTGATTATATTATTGTAATCCAATTCATTGCACTATCTAACCATTATCTATCTTTAGCAAAAATGCCTATTTGAAAAAACTGCCCATTTGATTTATAACAAATTCAACTATCTAATAAAATCATTTGATTGCAAATTATTGGGCGATTTGAATTGAATACGTACCATCGATACAATAGAAGAAAATGTATTAATTATTATTGTAAGTATAGCATTTAGTAAGTAATTTGATAGCGTTTTTTTACGAAAGCAAAAGAGAAATTTACTTATTTACTATACACGAGGAACGATCAAAATATGTTTTTTTTTTTTTAATACAATCGGCTGTTTATTTGGTTTTCTTAAAAAGTCCAAGTGAGCCACTTTATAAAACTACATTTATACGTAATCTTGAAAGCATCTTGTGCATCAAACTGGAAACACTGCAGCTCATTGAAATCATTTTACAAGATTATTTTTGTATATGATTCTTTGCTATATAAAATTGCATACCGGAATTAGTGTAAATCACCATTCCATTCCAGTGATTTAAATATAATAAACTTGAAAGATTTAGCAAAATCCACAAAGCAACTATGTTTCGCATGATCTTGATCGCTACTCGTACATATTCCATTTCTAATAGTATAAACCGATTCAAGTCTCAAATACCGCCATGCATCGTCTCCTGAATATCTACGAAACTTAATCAACGAAAAATGTTCTAAAACATTTTTATAAGCAGACAATAAGCAAACTATTGCAAAAGTATAATGCTGTTGTTTTATTACTACAACGTCACAAAACCTTCACCACACTTTATAGTCTGCGCATGCGATTTCCTCCCCGATTTTATCATAAGCTTAACCTTTAATTAGTTCAATCCTATAAGCCGGTGAATTTTTAGGTATACGTTTAAAACAAGATTTCTAAGAAAAAATATTTGAGATGATTATTTTTAGAATTCAAGTAGTTTTTACTAGTTAAGAAACATTATTTTACATCACATCACAAAAGCTTATTCAAAATTCAGGAATGTACCAATTTACAGCTACTCCAAACGTCATAAAATCGGCATTAAATAAATTTTAAGCAGTTGATTTGGTTTTTGCATTTATCAGTAAAAATACATAAATAAATATGTTGCCAGTGTGGAAAGCGAACGTTGGTACATTTCTCTAAGCTTCTAGTATCAAGATGATCGAATCGACAACACACGCAGCAGAGCAGACGTAATAATTATAGGTAGGTCTACGGAAAAATGAAAACCTATAAAGTAGTGAAGTGACTAGATGATATTTTGTACTCGCTGAACGCGTCCCAAGCTTACCGGGGTGCTCTGCGATTCCCACGAATTAGTCGACGCCGAGGCCGCTCGGCCCCCCACCACACTGCCGCCACCTACGTACGTACACACGTATACATTGGCAGTGGATATCCCCTACACTGACAATGTTTCAAGAAAACGCGCTATCGAGAGCAACGTTCCTTTATTGTCCCCAAATATTTTGGACATGAAGACCACTTGTGGACAACATTGTCATATACAGCTACAATTAAGTCCAATGTTTTCCCGAATTAATTATGTAAGTACTTAAAATTGTAAACAAACAAGAAATATAAATATTTCCACATTTAAAAAATTAACATTACCATAATTATATGAATAAATCATAACTAAAGATAAAACAAAGGGCTTAGTACAGGCAATGGTTATCCCAAGCATGTTAGATTCATCAAATTAGGTGGATTGAAAAGGAAATGATTAATTTAAATATAAGGACCACAAATTATAACACCACACCTGTATCTAGGGTTGCCAACCCTATTATATAATATATAGTATATAAAACTACTATATTTTCATTTCAATACAAAAAGGGTGAGATGACTGCAATAGAGCCAATATTAATCTCATAAAAGCTGAATTATTTTGTAACCTTAATTCAAAGTGACAAAGTGAAGTGTTATGAGACATTTGTAGAACCCGTTAAAAGGCTCAAAGTAGCAAAAAAAATGCATATTAAAAAAAAAACTTTTTTCGCTGTCTACTATTTTTTTCAGGCAATGACTTTAAAAATACTATATTTGATATAAAAAAAGTTGGCAACCCTACCTGTAACCCCGGCTAGGTCAAGGTGTAAATTGTTTGATTTCAGCGTGTTCAGTGTTTATTTTCTTAAATTATGGTTTTTTAGTTTAAGAAACTGAATGATATTCTTACTAAAGATAATTATTATGTATTCACCTCAGGTATTACCAGTTTCATTATTTATTTTGCAACACATTATTTGATGTTCATCATTAAAAATAATTTTGATTCCAAACACCCGGCGTTGTAGTAAAGATTATTATTAGTAACACTACATATCCCAGTTTAAAACATTGAAAAAAAATAAGTACAATACATATTCAGTTAGTATCCTTTTAAGGTACCAGAACATGTTGCAAACAATAAAAAAAATACCATTAATTTAAAAGTAGCAACCACTCACACATAGACTGAGGGGAAGGATTGTCCGTGAGGGAAAATAATAAACTGCATCATTTCACAATCGCCGATAAAGGACAAGAACTCTTTATCTAAACAGTAATCATACCTACCGAGACTACATCTATAGTCTTATAAGTATCTAGATAATAAGTGTGTACGAACCGGGCGGGGTCATATCGAAGCTCATGAGCGAGTCCATGTCGGGCGGCTGCAGCGGGTGCAGGTCGGGTCGCGCCGAGCGCGCGCCCACCACGGCGCGCAGCTCGTTGCGCACGTACTCCGACGTGCCGCCCGCGCCCGGCCCGCCCGGGCCCCCAGGGCCCCCGGGGCCCCCGGGGCCGCCGGGGCCGCCAGGGCCTACGGGGCCGCCCGCGCCGCTCACGCCTCCACCGTTGCCCGCACCTACAAAATCACTTTTATTCGACTGTGACCTCTTATCCTTGCTATACATCTATTACAGGCGACAGGAGGTGGAACATTTTACGGTTATTCCTACCTTTGTGTGGCCCTACCGCGATGCATTCAGAGATAGTCGAAGGCTCAGATTGAAGGATTTCCCGCAGCGGGGCCATTACTAACTTGTTCCATAGTTATATCAGAGAAGCGAAGGTTGTTGAAGCGCAGAATGCAAGAGATTATTATTAACCATGCAGAGCGATAGGTATCGGAAGAAAGAACTGCCGCTACATCCGAGCAGATTAGACTACTACTCCAAGCCTTACCTCTTTCGACGCCAGTACAATCGTCGAACTTATCAATTTCGCGAAACGCAAATCCCCGCACGCATTTCGGCGATCCCTGAAGTAATCTATAAGGATCTCTTATGTACCGGCCGATTAAGTAGGTCCGTTGCGCTTCGACACGTAAGCCACGTCCAGCGGCGTCGGGCGTGAGATACTCACATGCGTGCTGCAGGTCTCGGGGCGCGTGCGGCGCGTGCGCGAGCGCGTGCGGGCCGCAGCGCGCGTACTCGCCGCAGTAGCCGGCCGCGCCCGCGCCGCTGTCCTCGTAGTAGCCTCCCACTGCCACACACGCCGCGATAAGTGCTACGGGCGACGAGCACGGTGCCGTGACCGACGCCCGACCTACCTAATTCGATGCGGCCGCCCGCCACTACGGCGGTATCGGGGAGTCGAGGGACTCGCCGATGTCAAGTCGAAAGCGCGAATATCGTGTCGATCGAACGCTGCGCATGAGCGTCGCCGACGACGTGATGACCGTACCCGACGGGCTGAGGTCACCCACGCGCATTCCACGGGTAACTAACTCGATATGAGTTTGAGACCGCGACAGATTGTCTCGTCGTAGCTCTAGCTTGACTTGCATTCATAAGATTTTAAAAGATACCGGATAGTGAAGCCTTAAAGACATGCAATTAGGTTTTTGTCTAAGATTTCTGGAAAAATTGTCCAGTTCTGGCAGGACACGCTATTTCTAAAGTTCTACGGGACATGCGTTTCTTTTTTGAAATATCATGCTCTGAATTCAAATAAAATCGATTGGCAAACTTCTAATCTATAATATCTACCTTACAAAATGTAATTTATCATCATTAGTTTTACTGAAAAGCCGTACAAAAAACCCTTGGGTAATGCTATCGATTCATAAAGATTTATTTAATTATATAAATATATCTGATCACCTCATTAAGTAAGATAAGCAAACTACTACAAAACATCAGTAAAATATAACCACAAGACCACCCTCTTAAACTTAATGTTTATCATTATGGAAATGTTACCGTTTCAAAATTTTAATACGCACGTTAGTATCGCCATTTATTGTTAAAAAGTATTTTAAAGTAATTTAACTTCCTCTTCAATACGTTAATAACAATAAAAACTATTAAATTAAGACTGTGTATTTCAAATTTCAACACTATAAAGATGGATGTAATTGACACTATAGGCAAAATTTTAGTTTATCATAGTCATAAACAAGTAAATAAAAAAAATACAAATAATAATTGAAATACACAGTTATCATGTAAATTATCATTGCAAATGTTTTTGTATCTCAATTTCTACACTCGTAAGCACAATAAAAAGTGCGGTTCGGTCATTTAGGCCACGCTTCGATCAAAGGTCACGTGTCTTTAAGAGTTATTAGAGCAAACGATTGTAGAACAGAGAGCCTGAAAGTAACTATCGGACGCGCCCTAGGTCGTCCACAGTATCGGACGTGGGAGCGTTAAGTCACGGCCGTGACTTATTATTTATGGTTTTTTTTTACGTGTTCGCGTAATAAAAATGAGGCGGTTTAGGCCATGCGATGTAAGTCAGTAATGAATGAATTCAAGATTTCTATCATGTAGATGGGCCCGGTTTGGCCCTCGTCGGTCGACCGATAGTTGACTCAGGCAGTCTTGGGGTGCGGCTGTAGTTACCTAGATGCGGGCGCGGAGGGCGCGCGTAGTGCGGTGCGGGCGCGTGAGGCGCGGGCGGCGTGTGCGGCGCGGCGCCGAGCGCGTGTGGCGCGGCGCCGTGCGCGTGCGGCGCGGCGCCGTGCGCGTGCGGCGCGGCGCCGTGCGCGTGCGTGCCGTGCGGATACGCGGAAGAGCCCGCCACCTGCGACACAACGGCATGGGTTGAAAAAGACGCATAAACCTGCGAGTCACATAATACTCCCCATCGGTTATTATACTACCAATGTTTATTATTTTACACGCATGCTACAAACCCTCTATAAAAGTTTCTGAAACAGTTAGCTTATTGCCAACATTAAAACAACCAGTATATATAACAACCATATTAGGTAACCATAATATCATCCAAACGAGTGTTATAATGTTATACTAAATTTTAATACGCGACTCCTTTGATTTTTTGATCCCTTCTTTACTCACATTCTGACTGTTCAAATCGTGATATCTTTATGAATTTCAAAAAATGAAAATGTCAAGCACGCACGTTGCACTACAACAACACCGAAATTTCAACAAAAAAAACTTATAGGTTATTCCAATTCACGTTGTATCCCGCCATTTTTATTCAATATTAGTATTCCAAAGAACCTTTTATAGAAGATTCATATCTTGGGTGTAGATAAAGTCTTGTATGCAAACAGTACATAATTAAGTATTAATTAAAACACTCATGTGATACTATTATCACACTCGGCAACCCACATTCTTGTTTTAAGACCCCTTATTATACAACAGTTGCACAAATAACTATTATGAACAGAATGCGCAACGTCATGGGTCTTTTTAAATCAAATCATTTATTTGCCTGAATTTTGAGTGATTCGACTTACAGTTTTACACACTGTATGTCCAATCACTCTAAATCTCACATTAAGAGCGCACGTCACAATACACATAACATAAGGTTTAAATTATAATTCTTGAGTAGCGCTCGTGAAATGCAACGACTTTAAAATCAACAACATATCCAGTTACTGCATCTGGTACCTACACGACGGGGTGACCAAATCAAAATAGAAATAGAAATTCACAGAATATACTCCTGTGAATTTCTATTTCTATTTTGATTTGGTAGGTATTCTACTGTAAAAACCAGTCAGCTCCATCACGATTGAAATAAAAAGAAAAAAGCTATACACTCACACTTAATTGTCGACTTAGCATCGGATTCTGCTGCGACGTAGTTATTTTATTTGTACCGTAATTTGGACCCATTTGATCTGTAAACAAATAAATGCAACATAAATCACAGTCTTGAAATTACGTACGTTATGGTTACTACGGATTAGCACTTACTGTTTTGGTGATATATAGGATGGTGATAGTCCGTTCTTGTTAAAGCTACATTAGGGGGTGTGGCCGAAACTAGGGCGTTGATGGTGGAGCCTAAATCAGCTTGAGGTTGCTCAGCAGCCTGAGGATAAACATAATTATGTTTTTTACATTAATTAACCAAAACTTCAACTATAAGATGAATGCCAATACTAGCTCTCAATTGTTAACGTCTTATATTTATGTTGATCAGTCGAAATAAATTTTGAACAACCACTTTAAGCTGTCGATGCCGCTACAAGAAAATACGGCAAACGGTTCGTCATAAGTAAAATTTGAACTACGAAAATCGCTTTTACTGCTACGAAGTAAAATAAAGTTAAACTGTTGGACGAAGATATTTCGACAAGCCAGTTTTCAACGCTTTGTGTATTTTCCATTAATTTACCAGTGTTTCTCAGTTTAAGCATTTGTTGGTGAAGAGTATCATCACGAAAAAGAAGAGTATCATCAAGAAAACACCTGTTTGCGTCTAACGGTTAATGTTTTGTATTATTCGATGGTGTAGTATTTCTTAATTTATTATATAGGTATTTTGTATCTATCGTTTTCGTTTCTATTTTAGTGTTTATCAGCGGAAAATTGTAATTGTAAACATCATAAATAAGTTAGCTGTAAGTTAAGTTCTCGAATAAAATAAAAAAGGATCGCATGTCGGTACCTCGGGTGACACCAGCATCTGCTGCGAGCGCTGCATCTGCAGCAGGCGCGCGCGCTGCTGCTCCACGAGCGCACGCGCGCGCGCCGGGTCGGCGTACAGCGCGCCGGCCGCGCCCAGCCCGCACGTCTGCAGCGCGCGCCAGCGCTCGCGCGGCTCGGGCGAGCCCGGCGACACGGGCGACTGCACGGAGTACGCGCTGCCGGGGCCCGTGCTGGCGGGGCCCGCGCTGCCCGGGCCCCCGCTGCTGCCCGGCCCGCCGGGGCTCGGACTCGGGCTTCCGGGACTCTTGCCCACCACCTCGTATTGCATCAAGCTTTGCCTGATCGCGTTTATCATCGCGTTCTTTTCGTTCTTTCCCTGTAAAAAATTTCACACAAATTAAATCAATTTTAGTTAGGTCAGTGTCAAGCTAGATTCGAAGAAGTCGCGCTCTATATTTTGCCAGTGTATGTTGGCCAAGAATTTAATTGGTTTGAATGAGATAGAATTACCTCAATTTCAACAATTCGAAGATCAAACTTAGGTCATTTATGAGTTATGACCAGTCGTAACTGTAGTGCCTCTTACGAAAGTGTGACTAAGATTAAACAAAGAAACATTTTACATAAACATAAAAATAAAGGAAACCAATGCTTTAAAGAAAGTTGCTACTTTCTTTAACGTTTTCGATCGATTGGTTTCCTTTATTTTTCAATCATTTAGATGTATACCTGTCGCTGTCGCACATTGACGTCGGGCTGCGGCCGGTCGCCGTCGGGCATGTTGTCGATGACTTCGTCCAGAATGTCCGAGAGCGTCTGGTCACTCGGCACCTCACTGTCGCCGGCGCCCCCACCTTGTACTCGATTGCTGCCAGTTCTATAACGAGATCAGTAAGTACATGTAGAAAAATAATCCATTGTTTTACATTATTAGAAGAAGAATAGTTTGGTTTCGTTATATAGCTGCTCCAGACAGAAATTTAAGATGTTATATGAGCAACCAGCCGTTTTTCTAGAAGAACGCAAGCGTTTTTTTGTGTGAGAGTGTTTTTTTTAACCCCTTTACAGAAATAAATATAATTTATCATTTGACTTTCGATTAGTGTATTGTATGGCCGATTCTTATGGGATGAATGAGGGTCGTACTTATTGTATGTCACATAATTATTATGTTCCACAGACTTTTTACGGACCGATCTTTTTTGGTCTTTTGCGTTCTCTCTAAACGTTATACGGCTAGTAGAGTTCAATAGATTCATAAGAGTAACATTCTTTTTAATAAATGCATATGAAAGTATATACGGTACTAAAAACAAACAAAAAAATGTCTTCCTGTTTGTTCCAGCTATCTCCGAAACGGCTGGACCGATTTTAGATAGATAGCTGATGTTTTGTTTTAAAAAAAGAGGGTCCACGCGGGCTGCCCCTAGTTATTACGAAAGTAAGTGCGTGGTTGGTACTGACGGCGCCTGCGTGCTGTAGGCGTGCTGCGCGGGCGCGTAGTGCAGCGCGTGCGCCGGCGCCGGGTAGCGCGCGCCGCCCGCCAGCCCGCCGCTCTGCAGCACCATCTGCAGGTGGCTGGCGCCCGCGCTGCCCGCGCCGCCCATGCTGCCCATGCTGCCCATGCCGCCCATGCCGCCCATGCCCTGGCCCTCGCCCGATACTCCGCCGCCGTTCATGCTGTTGGCGCGGCTGTGGACACGAACACTTATTATAGCTATCATTTTGTAGGCAATATTGGTTTGTTTGTTAACATGTAAGCTAAAACTACGAACTTGGACATCTGTGAGTCTCTGACAAAATATAAGAAATAAAGATTTAATTTAATATAAGTATCTCATTTCCGACGGTATCTTCGTGCCATATGGATGAGGTATACTCACTGATTGGCGCCTGTGAGAATGTTAGACAGCGTTGAGTGCAGATGTCGCTGCGGCGGCAGCTGAGGCGGGGGCGGGGGGCGGGGCCTGGCGGTGGGCCCGTAGGCTCGCAAGTTCGGATTGGGTAGCGGCAGCGGCGTGGTGGGCGTGGTCTGCTGCCGCGCCAATAGCGACACCAGAATCTGGTTCTTCTGACACAGCGGGCTCATGCCGGGACTGCTGCTGGTCGCCGGACTCGTGGCCGTAGACGACGCCGTCGACGACGTGGGGAGAGCGCTTGACGTGACCTGAGATAATGACATGGCATGTAAAACAATTCTGAAGATGTAAGCAGACCATAAAAATAAATTATAAAAAATAAATAAAACTTCAGACATACAATGGACGGCCTTACAGGTACAATTTTGAAACCTGGGTACCTGGTACCTACCCAGGTTTCAAAATTGTACTTGTTTTTAACTTCCGCATAGAATTCAGGGTTTTGGGTGTACATATAGTCTAGTTTGATGAATGTTGAACAGTGAAATAAAGAAAATAACTCGTGTACATACCTGCTGGTTTTCAGGCGTAGCTCTTTTAGAGTTACTGGCCACTCCCTTGTTCCCTTCTTCGAACTTGCGTTTCACTCCGGCGATTCTTTCAAGGTAATTTTCGCTGTTGTCCTGCTGTCGCCCGTTGCCGGACGGTCCGTTACTACTGGAGAGTAATTGGGACAGCAGCGCACTAGGTTGGGATACACCTCTATTTCCATCCGCAGAATTTCTTCTGTTTTCCTCCGCATCCTCGTCGGACTTGTCGTTTAATATCTGATACATTTAAGAGGGTTTATAAGTATAGTCACAGAAAACATTAAAAGTGGTCAGAAAGGAGTTGATTCGTCACAAAACTTACCCTCAACAAGACGTCGGAGTTGTTGTGATGCGCCTGCTGCATAGTGTGCGTCGTGTTGGTCGCGTGCGAGACGTGCGAGGCGTGCGACACGTGCGGCGCGTGCTGCGTGTGCGGCGGGCGCGCGTGCGCCTGCGCCGTGTGCAGCGGCGACAGCGCCGCGCTCGGCGTGTGCGGCGTGAGCGGCGTCATTGGAGTGTGCGGAGTGTGAGGTGTATGCGGCGCTGACGTTTCACTACCCGTAGCCTCCTCGTCTTCTTGCTTTAGCAAATCTTTTAGGATTCGATTGTTCGAGTTTACCGCACCGTCGTTCCCCGGCATTGGCTTCTTACTGAGGAGCGAACGCAGTCTGTTGGGCTCCTCTGAGGGCTGATTCGAGGGTGGTCCTTCGCCCGGTGTTGAAGGTGCTCGCGGCGTTAAGGCCTGAGAGGTTCCCTCGGCGGTGCTCTCTTTGCGCTCTTTTGTATCTTCACTGGGCATTTCGCCGAGCAAGGAAGATGCCCAAGGTTCGAGGTCAAAATCGTTAAGGAAAGGACCATCATTGGGACTTATGGGGGACCGATATCGAGGTTCACAATTGGACGACTCCCCGTTTGCGACTGATGTCATGAGTGGACCGCCGACAGGAGGTCGAGGGCCGTCGTTATCGAGGAGATCCATGTCTTCGTCGCCAAGTACGGTGTGCGTGGACATTATAAAATCCGGCTCGCCCGACGACGGTTTCGCTCTAAAAAGACGTGACCGAGCGACCACTCTGAAGCAAGGTCTATCAGGAGCGATGCGCAATCGAAAGGGTTCACTGATCGCCGGCGGCGCGGGAAGACACACCGCCTCTTGTAGGTGCGCGGCTATGCGAATACGATCACTATTCTCAACAAGTTCCAAATAACGAGTACCAACTAGCGGTATAGAAGTGTTTATTAAGTTTTCCACTCCACTTAAATCACAAACTGTAATAAGAAAAAGTAACATTATGGTAAAACTGCCGTATACAAATTGAGTTTTCATTCCAAAGTTATCTTATAGGTAAATCATATGAGATAACATAATGAGTTGTAATGGTGACTTACATAAAATAATGAAGTTGCAATCCAATCTGAAGACGATGTGATCGGAGTGCTTGGCGGTGATGGCGGGCGGGCCGCCGTCGCCGGGGAGTAGTGCGGCCGACGCGTCCTCGCAGCGCCGGATGACGCACATGACGGAGCCGGCCTCCTCCGACGACGAGCCGCGCACGGGCGCCGCGTGGATCACGCACTCTGCGAACCTGCCAGCCAAATATATTAATCTCAGACCTAGCTCGAAGTGCTGATCCCATTAAAGTGTGCCATCAAAAAAGGCTCTTGACGATCCAGATAAAATGGCAAGATTATTACAATAATACCAGTCTATTATTGTCCCACTGCAGGGCAAAGGCCTTCTCATACAAAGAAGGCACGAGCATTGATCACGCCTGCTCAAGACGGGTTGGTGATTTGAGACTCAAAAGAACTTTAAATAAGTCCAGATTTCCTCATGATGTTTTTTCTTCACCGATGTCAGTAATGTCTAAGATAAACTCAGAAAGTACATAATGAATTGAAAAAATCACGATTACAAGATTATATTTAAAAAAAAGTGTTTTCGCAAACGAACATACGCTAATGCGCAATAACTGACGTCCAGTACTTAGGCTTCCATTATTTTGAATTCATGAACGATAACTATTTTCGATATTTCATAATTATTGCTAAGTCCAAAACGAAACTTGCAAAACCCTTTGGTATCGATTTATTATCATAAGACTCTGTCATCAGTATGAAAATAGGTACCTATTCGTCCTACAGATTACAGGATTAAAAAACTGATTAAAGATGCTACTTGTTCTACCAGCGTTATTATAGGTATATAAGTTGGTGGTCTATTCGCAACCCGTACTCAAATCTGCAAGCGGTGTTAAAAATATACACATACAACGTATACATATACTTCTGTTACGTAGCCTACCTACTTCTCAATATCAATTGTGTAGAGTTACTCTCAAACGACGATAAACAGCGTTGTTTAATATTATACGCGCTTATAAAGAAAATACATATTTAAAACGGTACCTACTACACTGCGTAATATTCTAGATTGTTATGCACAGTATTGCCCTTATTTGTGAAATAGATTTCTACAGTGGTTTTGCATTACTCGACTTTAATACGTATTAGTTACAAGTAATCGGCCTCTTATCGTTCGACCGTCACCATCTACTATCACAATGAAATAGCAAAACATGTTCTGATATCAATAGTGTAACTCGATGAGTCGATGTCTTAAGCACCTTGGGATTTTTTATATGATATTATTATTCCGAATTGCGCACTCATAATCTCGTCTGTATGTAAAACTTACCCAGCACTGTCCGTCCCATTGGCGTTTTTGACAAGAAGGCGAGCTTGTATAGCTTGAAATTTGTCGATTTCTCCTGAACCCCAGTTAAAGGTTTGAATATTTCTTAACAATGGCCTTAATTTTGCATGATCTTTGACATGCAAAAGCGAGAATATCGATTTCTTGTACAACTCAGTTCTGTCCTGTAGAGTTAGCTCCTTAATATTTTCGGTTATACACTCTATTTCAGCCTTTGAGTTTATTTCCAATAAAACCCATCCGAGAGTCCCGGTGTAATGCTTGAGAGCCTAGAACATAATATAATAGATTAAATGCTTGAGAGCCTAGAACATAATATAATATGATTAAAATCAAAATACTTCGAACAGTTTCCTATAGTTTTATTAATTTTGAAAATTGCAGTTTATTTAAAAGACAGCAACATATAATAATTCATGGGCATGTGCTTATCTGTACTAAGCACATAAAAAACAACATTCCATTTTGCTTTATCGTATCCTTTGTACACTTTTACTTTTTTATAAATCGTGTATTTGCCAACAAATAAATGCCATGTCACAAACAGGATAAAACTTATTAAAATGAATGAAATGAAAATACCTCTATAAGTGAGGTGAGCTCCGAGTAATGTAATCCAGCGCAGGATGGCTGGGTGGAGCTGACCTCGCCACCTTGCACGGGCGAGAGGCACTGCGCGGCGCGAAGAGGACACTCGTCGGGGCACTCCCGCCTGCGCCGCAGCACCTCCTGGATCTGTTCAGTAGCTAGTAGGACGATGCCGTTTTTGTCAGGCTGTTTTATCTCGGCAAGACAGGTAGCCAAAAGTTCTTCAAGTTGATTTATGGTTTCGTTTTCGAGTTCCCGTCGCTTCTTCTCGTTGTGACACTTATTTCTGAAATTCCAAAAAAACAGCAATTATTGACTGAAGTTTAAAAACAATTGGTTTTTTTTTAAATATACACATCACATCGAACAAAAAATTCTAAAGTACTTGTTGACAAACACAAAATTACTATGAAGCACGTGTTTGACAATACAATAATTTTGATATTCCGTGAGCTTTTGGATAACATACTACTTAATTAAAAGAATGATTTGATGATTGTGTAAATGAGAAATTCATTTAAATTCAACGAATCAGCTATTTCATAAATAAAAGAAAACGTTGAAGAGTTTATTGGATCAAGTATTAAACATTTAGTTACCTAAAATTATTTATTAAAATATAATACATAGGACAAAACAACCATTTAAATACATACATATGATAGGTAGGTACATAGACAATTGGAAATAGATTTAGAGACCTTCAAAAGAAAACACCCCTATAAAATGTTAATTTACTTTTGCTACGTAAATATAATACAATGAAGCGGCTATTCTTCGCCAGTCATTTTAAAATTTATTAGAACGGTTCTAATAAAAGAAAAGACTAGCATGTCTTAATTCGATCTTGAAGTACCTTTTTCTAAAGTGACCACCAATAGCCAGATAAATTAACCCTGACTCAGTTCCCTCAGTCCATGCGTTTGCGTTAATTTTAACAACTTGCATTTCAATCCATCGTTCTCAGTGCCCTAAATCGTATTAAGATAAACATGTTCTTTTTTAAGAACTATTTAATTTAAATCATAACATTTTTCCAAACGACCTTCAGGTCGTTTGGAAAAATGTTATGATTTAAATTATCCAACCACGTTCAAGGAATAACGCATTATTTTGAAAACCATCGCTTCTGTCTGGTCAAATATAATTGTATTTAATTAATAATACTATTTATTTCAATCAACTTTGGATAATACAATTAAAACTAATTAAAAAAATTATCAATCAAATTACAGAATTATGTCTGTCTGTCATTTCATCACTTGATAACGAATGAACGAATTTATATGAAAAATTTGTTGTTGTAAAATATCTAGGAGCATTTTATTTCGATTGATCCACTAAATCCTTCTCCTTTAAATATAGCTTAATAATTGTATGCAGTCCCATGCAAAGCAGAGGTTATGATTGATTTGATGATGGAAAACTGTATTTTACCAACTCCGGTAGGTAGCAGTGTTGATAACAATGATTCTTAGATAGCTGGTTGATAAAAGGTGTTCAGTGCAGGTGGTGATAGGTGATACATATCAGATAGATGAAGAAAATACATATTTTGAATGGTGTTAGTATGTTTTTTAACGGACTCCGACAGCAAAGACAAGGTCATGTTTTTTCCGAATTTAATGCTGAAGGAGGTGTGGTGGTCTAATCCTTCTTAGAATGTTATTGATCTGTTTGTCTGACCGTCCGTCTGTTTTTAATAAATATTGTTATAAAGGTATTTCCGAATTTAATGCTGAAGGAGGTGTGGTGGTCTAATCCTTCTTAGAATGTTATTGATCTGTTTGTCTGACCGTCCGTCTGTTTTTAATAAATATTGTTATAAAGGTATTTCCGAATTTAATGCTGAAGGAGGTGTGGTGGTCTAATCCTTCTTAGAATGTTATTGATCTGTTTGTCTGACCGTCCGTCTGTTTTTAATAAATATTGTTATAAAGGTATTTCCGAATTTAATGCTGAAGGAGGTGTGGTGGTCTAATCCTTCTTAGAATGTTATTGATCTGTTTGTCTGACCGTCCGTCTGTTTTTAATAAATATTGTTATAAAGGTATTTCCGAATTTAATGCTGAAGGAGGTGTGGTGGTCTAATCCTTCTTAGAATGTTATTGATCTGTTTGTCTGACCGTCCGTCTGTTTTTAATAAATATTGTTATAAAGGTATTTCCGAATTTAATGCTGAAGGAGGTGTGGTGGTCTAATCCTTCTTAGAATGTTATTGATCTGTTTGTCTGACCGTCCGTCTGTTTTTAATAAATATTGTTATAAAGGTACTAGCCTAGTCTTAAAACAAAGGTAGGTACATTTTATCTTGATTAGTCATGTAGTTCCTGAGATATTATAGCTTGTCCTCCCTATCTCTATCATGTGTAGTCACGATGATTGATTGCTTACCGCAAAACGATAGGTATTGTTTTATTTTTAATGATCGTGGGTGAGTAAGTTCTGTTGATTATAATAATTGGTAAACAGAAAAGGATAGGTAGACGCAGTGTGTAACTGCTTGATGAGGAAATAGATGGCTTCAGATCATGTTGCGTCTTGTGACGCGATAGGTGAATAGTTAAGGGTTTTGGAGAATAATTATGTATGGTTGTTTTTTTTTTGTTTTCAGACTTTTACGCAGATGGAGCTGCAGGCGCAGCTGTAAATTTATAAAACTGTTCGATATTGAGTGGTTACTTTTTTAAATTACTTTATTTATTTAAAAACTTACTGTCAGTTTACTGCTTTAATGGTAGCTAGTGCTGCTAACTACCTGAACCGCTCTAACTCAGCTATCAGCTTATCAGCTGCTATCCTTCGTGCAGTGACAAGGTTTTTTTTTTTTTTTATTAATTTACTGAATTAAACCATATCATTTGATTGGCCAACTCGGACCTAAAATGACATGTATTTAATAGAACCCCAAATAATTCATATTTTGACTTCCTAAAAACATTAATAAATATGCCTCTTTTTGTGAGCCTGAAATATCTCCCATTTTGGTGTCCTAAAATGCTAAATAGCCAAGTAACTGCAACCAACTTGATGTAACCTATATTTCTCTCAAAATAAAAATGTTTACTAAAAGTTAGTAAAAAAGATTGCCTCCAATAATAAAATAGTTATCAAAGATCAACCTAAACGCATGTGTTTCTTGTGCATCAATTATTCGCTGAAATCATAAACAATGGACCTCTATTATTATGGAGGGTAAATATAAACGCAAGGAATGTTAGGTATGATGTCAGCTATCAGTCTTTTGAAGTGCAATATTTTTACAATGCGATATTCAAGAAAGTACCAACTTAATGTTATGTTTGTTTATACACTTCTAGGTATGTAATACTACTATTATGTCCCGCTACTGCAGTAAGACCCCTCTTCAGTTGGGCTAAAAACCCGCACCTCGACCCATCCGCTCTCTCTACCTTTAAGATTGCTTGTCCATCTGACAGAAGGGATGTTCCGCACTAAGTTTGTTGATTTGAGGTGACCACGCAAGGACTTATCTGCTCCAACGGCCATCGGTGCACCAACAGACATGGCCAGCGCACTAGAACTCCAGCCTGCTGTATCTGAGCTACGTGACCCCAGTCTTTTCCGGATAATCTGGTTGCGGATAAAATGTTTAAAAAAAGAATGCTTTTTATATAGCCAATAGATCTTTAAACTTTTCTTATCCGTACTTAAATAAATCAAATTATAATTATATACAATTGATTATAATTAAATATAATTAATTATATAAAAATATGATTAATTCAATCATATTATAGTAAGGCGCTAAGGTAGGACTAGCAAATACAACTTTCTTACAGAACCGACAGCTTTATCTCTTCTTGTAGCATCATAAAAAACGACGCCGACTAAAATATTAATAACATCAATCAGCAAAAAAAATAGATACTTAAATAAAAACAATAATCTTTGAAAGATGGCATCCCGGAGAAGGACATAGGCTACTTTTTATCGACATACCACGCGGGCGGAAGCTAGTGTAACATAATTTAAATCCTCCAAGAGTTTTCTAAACTCAGCTTAAACGTTTTGTCCATGAATATCTGAATGTACAACAATCTGATTAGCAATCCTGATAACTATTGCAGCATAAATGCAATAAGTCTAGCAAGACAGGGAATAGATTTATTATTTTAATGGTTTTTACCTTTAGATTGATGTCTATAACTAATAATGACTTTTTATTATTTACTTTAGACTTAAGGGATGAGAAATGCCTGTACCCAACTTATAAATAATCCTGTACTACATTGTTAAATGATTATTGGATACAAATTACTTACCAAATAAAGTAATTACGAGTAGGTATATAATATGCCTTTATTCTTTCAACTTTTCACATACACCACACACACACAACATATGACGGTAACTTGGGTTAGTTTTTTGCAGACACTTCGATAATAATAACAAAACTCTATAAACACTTTGTGAAACAAAACAAAACAAAAATAGAACTAATTCATGCATGATGGAGTTATAAGATAGCAAGTATTACTAGAATAATAATTTCTATTCAATAAGTAATAGCAGGTAAACATAATTTACAACAATAACTAATAATAATATAGGTTTTGTTTACTTTTATATTCAAGATAATGTAACAAAAATAATCTTTAGCATATTGAAAATAATACAAAGCGCTGCCAGAAGATTTTATTATTATATACTTATATTTTTATTTACTGCAAAAATACCCATTTACTTTGCATATTGGCAATACATAATATTTATGTATGCATGCATTTAATTGGTTAATCAAAGTGAGTTCATTAAGTATATTTTTATAGAATGATATACTTAACTGCATATTTTTTAATAATTCATTTGTAAACATATCAAAATGTAATTTAACCGTTTTTTTTCGAGAAATGCACCCGGCTCGATTAAGTTAAAAAATAGTTAAAAGATTTTGCATGGGTGAGAATTATAAAATTAAAAAAAAATGCAAAATGAATCATTACAATTTATTGTTATTATGATTATACGAGTCGTCTGCCATCATTCCGAACGTTCGTCTTTCCTTGTCAACTTAACTGGACCATGCAGATAAAAAGAATAGGTACTCCTATCATGAGATAGGTCTTAAAATATTGCAGGTTTCATATGCATTTTTATTTAAAATCATAATTTAATACTCAGATATATAATGGAATGTCCTCCTTCATTTACACTATTTAATTATTCCTTCCTTGGTCCTTATTATATAAGTAGCGATAATTGAAAATATTGGATTTTACATTATAAATTAGCCTTCCTTGGCAGTCGGGTAAAAATATAAAGTTATTCTTATCAGGGACCATAAACCCTAAGTTTTAAGTCCTTCAAATGGTTATCCGTTCATTCGATTACCCCTATGGAGCATGTTTCATCTTGTATGGCTTAACCTTATGAAGCGCAAACCCAATTATAACGATAACACTTTGACTGGGTTAGCTTTATTATTACGGTAACCGATTATACGCCCAACTCTTTAAAAAATATTTGACGGGATTTACTAACCCGTTCATTAAATAAGGGTTACCCTTTATATAACTCTGTGGTGTCACGGTGTAAACGGATCACAGTGTCATAAGGGTTTTTGGAAAACCCTATCGAAAACTTTTTACTGCTAACCAAAATGCTCCCCGATTGTGAACATAATTCATATGGTACACTTTTATTCCAAATTTTTTATTCATGGGTATTAGGTATTACTTATGTTTCCTTTGACATGCTGACCTACTGATTGCCTATCGTTAATAATTTTAACTATAGATAAATATTGCCGATAACGATAGATGTGGGTTGATGTTTTAGGATCTACGGTTCTCATGCAATCCTAAACGATAGCATGAAAAAATAATATTGCACATTTTTTTTTTACGTTCAGTGGCTTGTAAAAATGTTTCGACGAGTTTTGGGAATATAGTATAAATGTAGCATCAGGGGGTCCACCGAAACGAAAATTTTGAACGTGGTCTACGAGAAAAAAAGTTGGGAGCCTCTGACTTAGACCATGCCCATTATGGCGGCTCATATGGAGCATTCTCTTATAGCCATTGAAATGCATTTGCAAGGAAACTATGCATTTTTTAAGTAACAAAACAATAAAAAACATGATGTTGCAGATACTTTTATGTAAGTACTTAGTCTACCACAATATACCTACTTCCGTTGAGCCTGAAGGTGTTCTTTGAACACGAAAAAATGCAAGCATGACGTTAAGGAAAATAAAACTTTTTCATTTAATACTGTAAATTTCAAAAACCCAGACATTTCCACCAATGTATACACATTTCAAGCGTATTATACGTACATTTGAGATTGTGGCTTATTGTCTGACTTTTTTCTTATCTTCTTAACCGGCGCTGTCACGCTCATCTTGCCTTGCATCCCCCTCCATGTGTCTCCCAGTTGGAGGTCACAGGATTCAATTCTACAGAAGCAGCAAACAAAATAAACTATTATTAAAGTATGATGATTTGAAACAATTACAAAAAAAATGTGTTACGGATGAATGGTGATTTTATAAAGACATTCGATAAAAATAATGTTCTAATGTACATACCTACGTATGTAATCTAAAATAGTGTAACAGTGGTGGTGGAAATCTACTTAAGTAAATTCTACTTCTAAAACAAAATAATAACAAAGGAAGCATTCTTTACTAAACAGACGATCCCCCAATCAATTTATAATTAGGTATTATAAAGTAAGTAAGAGTATGCAAGAGTATGACTCATATTTGCTACTAAGCGAGTAGTGTATTGTATTTATTCAGGTTTTTATATAGGTATTTATATATTATCAAAACTTAACCAGGTGAGGATGTACACTATCGTAATGGACTGACTATCAAGGAATAGTTATGTTCACATTGACGCGGCTCATATCAAATGCCAAGTACAGAGTAAGCTGAACCTTAATGCAAAAGAGGGACAGAGATACCAGTTGAACGACGCCTACCGAGGAGCCCCACTACGCAACCTCACTGCGACGGCCGCGCAACCTTGAAATAATAATGTTCGGAATAACAACAACGCGCCACAAGCGTGACCAGAAATAGTATAATAATTCTCGAAAATGTTTGAAGCCTCTATCTAGTTCCTAGTACATACTCAACTCATATCCTGTCTGTATTTGAGATTGGCACACAATTTAGACGATATTCAGCGATGATACAGACCCAGGTGTATCATACCTCCACTATTTACACTAACATTTGAAAATATTGATTCAATTAATTGAACAATACCTGGATTGTATTGTCCCTATGGCATTAGCATAACTCAATATTTATTTTATGTTTTTGTTAAGTTGACACTTAAATTCGAATAGGTGAAAGTTGGTAAGTATTGTCAGCGCTCCGCAGTCGAAGGTTTCGCTTTTTCAATCGTTCGTTACTCAACAGGTATTCGTCATCGAGACAACTACTTGACTACCAACATAAGCAACTTTATTATAAGCTCTCGTCTGATTTTATTACATCTAGTAAGGTCGCGTTGCTTAGACTACACTAGTTCTGACATAATGTGAGTATCTAAGTAGGTAGGTAGGTAAGGTACTACGAAAACAAATTGCTGTTTATGGATCAGAAGCGAATATGAATCTATTAAAATATTGTGCCAGCATGGTTTTTTGTTAACGCTCTTTTGAATGTTCATTAAAAGTAGTAAGTTGAAAAATGACCTTAGATTTATGTTGGCTATAAAATGATGTAGTTACAGGTCTGAAAACCTATTGAGCTCTATGGATTTCGTTCACACATACAGACAGCTTCAATAGCCGGTTTATTATAGTTTTTCACCTTTTCGTTTTCTCAGGACTCAACTCCGGACGAGTTAAGTTGGCAAAATTAAATGTAATTTTCGTAACTGTGTTCCGTAGAGCCCATTTCCGATTCCTTCATTAAAAAAATCATTTTCATACACTGCCAGAACATGAAAATGAAACTAAGTACAGTGAGTCGTATCTAAATCTATCAAAAGGTGTGTTTACTGCGAGTGAAGCCATGAGTAGAAAAACATTGGAGTTATAAGATCGCAAGAATGCTTGCTAGTTATTTAGTGATATAATCGAACAGTCAAGCGTTATTCTGCACCAACTTGATTAAGAATTAATTTGCTACACGTATGATACAAAAATATGAAATCTAAGCTGTTCTATCGCAGATTTCATACTTAACTGAAAGTGTTCTTAAATATTAGCAATAATAATTTTCAGGGGGACTGCCCTAACAAAGGTAATCTCCTATCATAAAGAAACAAATTATTCATTGTGAACTCTGAAATAAATAGATTCAAGCAAGTAACCATAACTTAGAAACAAAAATGGAAGTACGTTAAAACCAGACACCGAAATAAATAAACCTGGGTGCTTTGCAGGTCCTTAACTATAGCTCATTAATATTTTTACTTTTCTGTAAAGCACTAATAACATCAGTCTTCGTGTTAGTGACATATAAAGTATTGTGAAGTGACGAAAGCGAAGAAGCCGAAGCAAAGTCAAGTGCTAAAACTATTGCTAGTAAACTACTATCAGGGTGTAACACAGCTACATCTACATCTTCTACAGAAATAAAGCAGAATTATATACTCAAAATTATATAAATCGTTATTTAGGAAAGCAGCTAGATAAACGGAATTTAATTATTAAGTAGTAAGTACCTCTTTCTCTTTCATTATCGTCATTCATAGGTACCCACTTCATACAAATGTTATGTAATGTACTCGGCGCATAAAGAAATTAATCATACATCTCGACCGCGTTTTTGTATTATTTTATTAGGTAATTCCGTAAATAGGTGTTACTAAAACTTACCGACAATTCGAAATACTATGTATAGGCAAAGCGCTACACAAAGAATGATTAGGCCGAGGACCCCTGGATCGGGGTTCAAATCAGGGACAAGTAACCCCAACAATTGTGTAGATGATAAAAGTAAAAGTATGTACATTCAAGTATTGAAACACTGCTATTTTGGATGTTACACCTATTTGTCTATCACTTAGAGCGTCACGCAAAAATTACTAGGCCGATTTTGAGGACTTTCACTTTTTGAAAGTAGAGGGTGTAGTACCTACCTACGATGAATACATGGTTACGTCAACCGGGGATGCTTCTGTAAAATACACACGTAATTTTGTAAGCGTAATGTGACCAGGATTTGAATATACAATACTGATCTATATATATTTATTTACAAAGTTAGTGTTTTGTAGTATAACCGCCTTACTTATAAACGTTGTATAGCGCCTGTATAGTTACACAACGCTTTGTCTTCTTTTTTCAAAAGTCAAATTACTTTTGAAAGAAGAAGACAAAACGTTGTGTAACTATACAGGCGCTATACAACGTTTATTAGTAAGGCGGTTAGTGTTTATATACGAAGTTAGTGTTTTGTAGTTGATTTGCTGCAACTGCTTCTGAAATCGGGCAAGTCTGTTTCCAGTCTAAATAAATGCAAATGTATGTCAATAGAGCTAGAACTTAAGCGGAAAGGAAATTACTTTGATCTTTCAAGGAAGTCTGCATTTTCAAAACCTTGAATAAAAAACAAGTTATTCCTACAAGCACTACACACTTGTTAACAGTTTCACAGAAGTTCATATAATCCTCAAATGTCATGATTTCATGCAATAGTCATTCAATAGGATTATGTGAACTTAGAGAGTTGTATTGCTGATTCTAATGTTCATAATTCTGTAAATCCATATTTGATACGGTCGCAAATCATATTTTAATCAACATACGACCTGATACTGACCTGTAAATTGCAAAAAACGTAAGAAAATGATTTTTTGAATTTCGCGGGTTACCGTGGAACTACCGCCATAATGGTATAACACAACCAATAGTTAATCGTTAGTTGAATTACCGCTACAAACCACCTTGACTTGGAAATATTTTTCATGATGGTCCGAATCATTGGTGCTGTTAGGTTAAATGAATTTGGGCAACCCTGGGTACAGCAAAGTAGCCAAAAAAGCTGCTAGCAGAGCGACTGTGTCGCGCGACAGAAAATAGGTACCCAAAACAGATGCAGTTGTGGGCAATTGTTACACTGAAGATATTGCTCAGGAACAAGAATACGACAAAGAAAACCTCAGGCCGTTTTCTTACTAAAATTTTGACGTGAACCTACTCTTAGCACGAGAATTTAGGGTTAACCGACACGGAATACTAGTAAAGGGTTACCCGTATTGCGTATTATTTGAAAAACAATTACTAGACCTGAGAAAGCAGAACAATAAAAAATCCTTTTTGTTTATCTAGTTTCATAAAGCTAAAATTTTTATTTCCGTTCATTTCATATCGGGGTGTTATAGGATGGACTTTCCTCTTATTGGTGCATTAAGAAAAAAAAGTTGTTATACTTAGTGAGTGACTGTGCGCAGGTGTGTTGCGTTGAAAGACTATCATATTGTGGAGATAATATCCATGGGGAACCACACATACCAACAATACTCATAAGTATGTATAACAATTTTCAAGCTATCTATATTTTAGAAGTCATTCTTTGGAAAGTTTATACAATCGGCAACCACGGGCTGAGTTTCCGGTGGATTGGTAATGGTATATAACCAACCACTGACTTGCATGCGCGCACAAAAAAACCCTAATGCAGGAGTCTCTATATTTTTTATCATCGACGGATTTTTTTTCTCACTCTAATGATGAAGCAAGTAGGTATATAAATGAAGGAGAAAAATGTACATTGTCAAGTTTAGTTTTCCAAACATGGTAGAATCACCGTCTCTATAATACATGAGTCATGGATTCCTCTCTTGTATTGATAGATAATTATGCAATTATGAAGCATGCAAACTGCACTGCACAAAAATGTTAATTCGTGATCACGATTTCAATCATTCTTTCATTCCTTTAATTTCCTTTTAACCGATTTCCAAAAAGGAGTAGGTTCTAGATTCGTCTGTATGTCCATCGATCATCATCATCTGCCTAGCCTTTTCTCAACTATGTTGGGGTCGGCTTCCAGTCTAACCGGATGCAGCCGTTATGTATGTCCATCGATATATTCGTCATTTTGTGGACCGATTTTGAAAATTCTCATTCTTTTGGTGGAGGAAGGTTCCGCGGTGGTCCCAAATATGAATTTTATTACCTGTGCTTGGGTAGTTTTTGAGCTAGCTTCGCTAATTACTTTTTTTTCGCACTTAGTCTATGATTTTATAATAACTTCCTGTCACTCTTATTAATATAGCAAGTAGTGGTATTCGAATTTGTGTGGGGTAGGTAGGTAGCTAGGTACCACAACTAAAAAGTGAAAACTAAAAGCTTTTTATAAATAAAAACCACCGATAACAAAAAAAACCACTACAAAGTGAACAGAACCACATCCTTTTTAGAAGTAGGTTAAAAAAAACTTTAATTTTGGAAATCCATGGCTAAAAACTAAAATTCTAAACTAAAGACACCAACTTCCAAAATTAAAGTATTTTTTTTTATCACTTTGTAGTTGTTCTTTTTGGAAATCGGTTGTTTTTTTTTATTGTACTTGATATATTTTTTTATTCTCTTTAAGTAGGTGTTTGTGTGTTCATAAATGGCTGAATAAATAAATAATTTTAATAAAAAAACTTACCTATTCTAAATAGGGACAAATTAAGGGTATTTTATTTATTATATTCGTTTATTTTTCGTAGGTTTTATGCGAAATAAAATATTTTGATTTTAAATTAAGTGTGAGCCACACTTCTAGCAGCTTGTGTAAAAATAATAATTTCATAAGTTATATAATGACACGATAACGAAATTTCACTTCGTTGGTTTAACAGAAATATTTTAAGTTTCTTATTACGTAACATTAATTTTACCGATTTTTACCTATTTTTACCAGCCCCTTTTATTCATTTTCAACATAAGATCAAGCTTAAATGGATTAGCATTATATTGTTGGTTTAATATTTTCTTATCATTCGTAATTACTAATTTTATCTTCATTATGTGACCCGCAATCATTCTGGGTCTCGGTATTGTATGTCATTGGTCCGGTGTTGTGACTTGACTGATTACAATACCTATCATTTTGAATCATAGGGTACGTGAAACAAACATTTCAGCATGAAATCAACAAAACTGAAAACTTAAGTTCTTGTGTGTACGTCTCCAATATTGCTACGCCGTATTTAAATACATAGATAGGTAGGTACCGTTATGGTAAGTGGAAAATGTACGATAAACAAAACTGTAAGGCTAAAAAGATCTGTTTACACAACAGTGTATCATGAATTCAATATTGATAATGTCTAGATCCATGTTATTATAATCGTTGTGTATAATGTCTGTAAAAGGTATTGTTTTATTGTTTTACAAATTACCTCGGCAAGGTGTTAACAGCAACATCAACGTCGAAGAAGATGTCGACTAGCTCATCCACATCCGAATCCGGTGTAAGCGAGGGTGGCAATGTGGCCGGAGGAGATGCGGCCACATTGATTGAGTGGACCCCGCAGTTGAAAAGCACAGGTTCTGTTTGTACCATAGGCAGCATGGCTAAGACACACTCAAGCGTTCACTGCCACTTTTTGAGAAACGTATGTATCCCAGGATCAATTTTAAACAACACAATACGTATCCGCATCCAAACATACACTGCATTGCGCCACGACCGCCGCGACGCTATTTTTTAATATATGAAGGTTTCTAAATCCACACTCTTAATTCCACTGCAAAACCAATTAACCGAAAACTGCTGAAGTTTGTATTACGTCTCGTTAAATTTTAATATTTGCCGTCTTTAACATGCAATAACTTTATTACGTAGTGATAGTGCAATTTCCTATCGATATCCGTGCGAAACGTTCGCTACAAAACGACGATGAAAGTCAACTGAAAGGCGAGACGTAGATATACACACATCCTTTTCGTTCGCCGCTTTACAAATTATCAACACGACGGGCGGCGCGGCGCGACACGACGCAGAACGTCGACGGCGACGACGGTGACGACGATGGCTAAGAGCAAGAGCGTGAGAAGGTGGACTGACGAACTAAACAACAGTATCGCTAGTCGCTAGACTCGCTAGTCACACCAACGTCACTCCTAACTAAGCGAAGTCTCCGCGATCTCGCTCACCGACACGACTAGGTTGAACTTGCCGAATGAAACCGAGTATATACGATTTAGTACGACGTATAAATACATAACAAAAAATTGTTTGCTATTTCATTAGCCATCTATTTGTTGCGAAACACGACCGAAATATAATAAACAATCAACGTCAAGGTATAGGCAAATTTTTTAATAACTTACTTGTGTGGCATATGGGGCAAAGCGGTACATATTATAAAAATAAATTGTAATAATGACTATTATCTGCTACAACGATTAACTATTCAACATAATATTCTACGATGATTTTTTAAACGAAATATGTTTGTTTTTTTTAATTCATGGTAGGTAAAGGGTTTACCTGTTGTTTCGAATTGAATTAAAGGGGGAAATGAATCTTTGAAGTATTTAAAGTAAATAATCATCCATCACATTTTTTTCTGGTTCTTTAAATCATTTTAATTAATTCGTTGTGAAGCAGGCATTTAATTGAGATTATTTTATAAAGCCTAATGAAATAAATGACTAAATCGCGCGACATACAGCGATATCTACGTTGTAAGCCGTGACGTAGGC
This sequence comes from Lithophane socia, assembly GCA_947522985.1. Taxonomy (NCBI): domain Eukaryota; kingdom Metazoa; phylum Arthropoda; class Insecta; order Lepidoptera; family Noctuidae; genus Lithophane; species Lithophane socia. Next base: position 9,682,951 of record OX383256.1, on the reverse strand, counting down.
ACTCGTACCTACATGAAAGTGAAATGGAACAGTATTTGTGTCAAGTGCACAATTTAGATAACAAGGTCATCCATTGCATAACTCAATAGCAAGATTTTTATTTCACTCTACGATAGGCCAACTAAAACTGGAAACTTCTTAACAATTTTAGAAGCATAAGTGACCCATAATTATGTTAAAAAGATTAGTAATTATTTCACTTTTATTAGTAAGTACCTAGTCTCAGAATAAGTCCCTTTCGCAATCTTAAAACAAGTAAAGTATTAAACCATCATAATCTAACTAGATAATAAAGATTGAGGATATTAATTAAAGAGCATGTTTGCCATTTAAAAAATCACAAATTTTCGCCTTAACAATGAATATATTATGATTAAAATTCATTGAAATACAAATTATAGGTAAAAGAGTAAAGGGGCAGTAGAGGAAGAGCGCGGCGCGTGCAGATATCGGTGCAGGCGGCCCCGCGGATCTATGTCAGTGGGTCACGGCAATGACGTGGCACACGGCCGCCGCGACTCGCGCCGCGCACTTCATTCTAATTCCGCTTCACCGGTATCTTCGTGTTGACTAGAGGGCTATTTATTTATTTACATATGTGTTAGTGCGTTAATCTGACGCATTGATTCAATTCATATTTAAGATCTATATTCGAGATACAGTCGGAATCCTGCACTTCCAATAAAAAATTGTGTACCAAATACCAGGAGGTCTACTTACTGTTGACATTGACCGACTGAAATGATTCACGTGAGAATGAGAAATACGAGTTGATTAATTCGCAATTCGGGTTAGAGGTGGGATTTTCCTATTTACAAATTGCTAGTAGCCACACAATCAATAATAATTGTTAAAATGTAAAGCCTGTTACCGATTTAAACGAATATAAAGGCCTTAATATAATAGTAGAGTAGCAATTGATTAATTACCTAATCAATTACCTACTGAAGCCTTTCGATAGTATTTATTGGGTTTAATTTCCCCCAAATTCCCCTATTTTGGGTTTGTAGGGTTAACCACTGTAAAATAATTTAGGCAGAAAATGCTAGGGGTAATTGGAAATGGTAATTATACAGGGGTTGGTATTGCAGCTACTGTTTCCAATAACTGCTTGAATTTACTGTGACCCTGGTTAACTGTACATTTTAATAATATTATCTTAGTGTTGATCTTTAGTAAATTGAAAATTTGTGATGATTTAAAGATCATTATCTTTTTTACCCGACAGCAGCGAAGCTGAAAAAGGAGGGCTATGTGTTTGACCTGTATGTATGTCCGTCCCTGTGCCCTCTCGTAACTAACGGCTGAACCGATTTTGGTGAATGATATGTTGTTAGATTCGTTTTTATTGAGCGAGTGTCCAGTGTATATTAAAATTATAAAACATCAAAAAGGCGGTTTTTTTGGCAACAAAAGACAGTTTATAAAAAGAAACCTATGGGGTATCAAAATAAAGGATTTCAAAAGTTGATTTAAAAAAATATGCAAATTATTTTTTTTAAAGTAATTTGGAATGATAAATTATTAAAAAAAAATAACTAAAAGGTTTTTTTTAGTTAATATTAATTAATATCTACTACTTATATTAATACTAGCTGCGCCCCGCGGTTTCACCCGCGTAAGTCTCGATACCGTGGAAATATCGGGATAAAAAGTATCCTATGTTTAATCCAGGTTATAAACTGTTTGCCAAATTTCATCCAAATCCATTCAGCCGTTTTTGCGTGATTGAGTAACAAACATCCAAACACACAAACTTTCAAATTTATAATATTAGTAGGATTAATTAATAAAAAAACATAAAAAACGCAGTACAAAAATTTTACAGCACGCAGTTTTTTCTTCCTTCTGACAAGTTACTTCTTTTACAATTACGAGGTTTTCACTCTAAGGCGTCGAAATGGTACTTTTCGAAAGCATCTACACGAGTTACTATATAAATTACCGAAATCGCTAGTGTGCCTATAATATTTGAAGAGTTCCCTCGATTTTTCCAGGATCCCATCATTAGATCCTGACCTGATGACAATGGGAACATCTCGAAAGTATACCCTTTCAAACAAAAAAGATATACCTATATATAAATATCCGAATTGACAACCTCCTCCTTTTAGAAGTCGGTTAAAAATAAACTGTTATCATTAACACAACGCCAACTATTGCCTAATAGTGTTAAACATAAATGTATCTAAGATAAAAAAATAAATAAAACTAGTCACTAAAATGTATAAAATATAAATAAACGACTGTCCTGCTAAAAAACGAACAGGGCAGCCGTTTTTAAATTATGTGTTTAAAGTTCAATTTATACGCAGCCGGGTATTAGATTTTTTTTTTTTTTTTGCAAATTTTTTTTAGTCACACAAACAATATTTAACTGGGATTTTTATTGCAGCTTCGACAAACCAATAATGTGGATTTATTTTTAGTCTTAAAATTGAATTGGATATTGAATTAGATAAAAAAATATATATAATACATCAGAATATCATCCATTCATTAATTGTTATTCATCATCATTATCATCTGCCTAGCCTTTTCCCAACTATGTTGGGGTCGGCTTCCAGTCTAACCGGATGCAGCTGAATATCAGTATTTTACATGGAGCGACTGCCTATCATTCATTAATTGTTATTATTGTGGAATAATTTTAGCTTTTAATTTCTATCCAAACCACACTTTTTTTTCAGCAATTAGTGCATTATGAAAATCTAGATGGATTTCTATAATCCAATACAAGCAAAAAATGTACCGGATCCAGACTTCACATATATTTAGAGACGACAGCCTAGCCCTTTAGATTTAGCTAGCTACTATTTACTAGCCCTTTAGATTTATAGGCATTTCTACCAGTCATACTTTGGGTGATACAGAGACAAACAATGATTTATCATGGTTAGGCTTTAGCTATAAAGCTACAATACTTATTTGATGACTTGGAACCGTTTATGACAGATTAGTCAGAAGAGACAACACAATACACAGGAAAGTGTGAAGGCTATGGCTAATGGGACAGTATAGGGTGGCAAAAGGCTTCACACCCTGTCATGCATACATGTCAGATCTTTCTCTGAGTGTGCTATAAAACAAATAATACTCATAATTAAATAAATAATCTGTAAATTTTTTAACATATTTGTTGGAACTTAGGTATAGGGTAAAGAAAAAAAAATACAGTGTAGGTATTAAATTAGGAGTCTCTAAACCTTATAATTTTTATCTTAATCTGAATACTACCAACACTAAACACCCCCTGTATTTAGTGTTGGTAGTATTCAGCTTGATCTAGACACAACTTTCCCCATCAGACTCAGATATTCTTACAGTCTGTTAACTTTAAATGAAACTCAAGCAATATTATGTTTACAAGAAATGATGAGCTTCAACCTCGGGGGAGCGAAGATAATCTCATCAAATGAAACAACTAATGAGAATATAAATGGCGTAATATATTGGTTGGGGACCGGGTGGACTGTAGTCTCGCGGCCCACAGACTCCACCATATACTTATATCGAACTTAAATAATTATTATTTACCCACTATTTAGTCTTTTACTATTAAGTATAAGGATTTTTATTTCAAAATCATAGACCTAATAAAAATTATTATTTACATTAGAAGCATTTTCTGTATTTTTTATAACCTGTGGACTGACCCGGGGAGCCAATCCTAGGGCGGCAGCTTGGCTGGTAGCGTTAGGAAACCGGCCAAGTAAAGTAATACTAATACTCCGCTGTGCAGTGCGTAATCTTTTATTCCATCTTAGTCAGAACTAATTTTCATAATGTTGTGTAATGATAAAACTGCGAAGACCGATGACGTTTTTATCGGCATCTACCTTCGTTTTATCCGAAGTATTTCGTAATTGCTGGATCAAGTTATGAATTAACTAATGATTCAAAATCTTGGAAATAGATTAAGAAAGTTAGATTGAACGCAATTTATTACAGCATCTTTTTTGGAATGGTTGTTTAGTACAAGTTCTTAAAAATATCGGTATTATAATAACATGATTTTATAGAAATGGCGTTTAGGAAGAAATCTATAAATATATGTAATTCCTAGTTTCCTTTTCGTTCATTGCTTATCTGGTCACTTGGTCTGTTACAGGCTCTTAGTGTAAACTTGTAGTATAAAGACTGAGGTGTCCGCAAAGAATCCCCGCAAATGCGTTGCGTCACGTGGGCGGGCAGATCGATTGGGTGCGCGGGAATGTTGGCGCTTGCGCGAACCCCATCTTATTTATCGACCGCCAACTTTTAACTGAACGCTTTTGGGGCAGGTTAGGCCTATGCTCTGGGGTCAAGGTCACGTGCCACACCACTGAAATATTACCTATAGTATCCAAAACTAGGTACAATTATTTTCATTAAATAAATTAAATCCTGTATTAAATGCGCACAAATGACGCTACCTAATTGCAGTGAGAAAGCGGGTTGATCAATGCCTTCTCCATATGAGGAGAGGCATGTTCAGTGAACCACTTGTTTTGCAGGTCGTTTCATTATTTACAGCGAAACTGTTTACATGATGACTGAAACTGAGGAGTCCCTCGATGACGAACATGGAAGGTCCCTCGCTTGTAGATTCACTTCGTTTACCCGAAGAGTTAAGACCTAGTCGGGCCACGTAGAATCATTTTTAGGGTTCCGTACCCAAAGGGTAAAACGGGACCCTATTACTAAGGCTCCGCTGTCCGTTTTTATAGATAGATCTCGATCTCGTGGGAATATATAGGGATAAAACATATCCTATGTCCTATTCCAGGTCATGATCTACCCGATGGCACAGCGCCGGCGTCAACGGTTCGCATATTGCATTTTTATACTCGTCATAACTTCGAAATTAAATGTCCGATTCGAATGAATCAAAAAGTATTTTACTGATACATAAATACCCTTGATGTTATTTATTTGAATAAGAATTAATGTTATGTTAATAAAACTCCTTCGCAAATAATGCATTAATTTCGAACAAATTTGATTACCATAAAAAAGGTTATAGTGAGTCAATCTTAAAAGATAGACATATGCTGTCGCGGACTTTGTTTTAGAACTTTGAAAGAAGAACAATTCCATCAAACATGATATTTACGTAACATAAACCGTTTACGCAGCGCACGCAACGAAAGCTCTCAAAAAGGAATATTTTTTCCCGTTTTTGCAACATATTTCATTTATGCTCCGCTCCTATTCACTGTAGCGTGATGTTATATAGCCTATAGCCTTCCTCGATAAATGGACTATCCAACACAAGAAGAATTTTTCAATTCCAACCAGTAGTTCCTGAGATTAGCGCGTTCAAACAAACAAACAAACTCTTCAGCTTTATAATATTAAGTATAGATGATACGGAACCCTTCTTGCGCGAGTCCGACTCGCACTTGGGCGGTTTTTGAAGTTCAACGTAACGCCCGCGCCGCCGGTACATTTTAAATCAGCCTACTCGTGCATGAGCGCGCTGAGGTAGAGTATAGTTTCAAAAATCAAGTTGACGACGAAAGGGAATGACAGTTTAGAGTTCACCTCTTATGAGGGGCAGTAGTGTTCAGATGCTTTTTTTGATTGACAGTCATTCAAATTTTTTATTTGTGGTAGTTACTAACGATTTCTTATAATATTTAAAAAATGTAAAATATGTACCTAATTATTGTACAGTATTTGAATGAGAAATTTCTACCAGATATATATCCAAAACCCGACATTTGAAACGCTTCGACAACAATTTTTCAAGTAACTATGAAATATAACTGCTACATTAGTTAATCGCAGGGATCGTTTCGGTTAGTCGTAAGGGTTTAAAAAAAAAAAAAAAATCCTTACCTTACCTACGATGTGTTACACTGTGAACGGCTTATCTTATATGAATCGATTTCCACTTCCAACCCAATCCTACATTCTGAACTGGTTAGAAACCGCTTCAAACCAAACAGTTGTTGTTTATGGGTGCCTAACCTATGTATATGTATATCCCATGAACAAGTAAATCCCTTTAAAAACCTCACGTTAAACGGCGTGGTTAAACCTTTCCCTCAAACTTGTTTTACTTTTCAATGGGTTAGCCGTTCAATCGATTACCACATTAAGGCTAATTATGGCTAACCCATTCAAAGTGTTGGATTATGGCGATGGGCCCACTCCCTGTCACAGAGAGTAGGCCTATGTGATCCAAGCAGTGGGAACGTTATAAGCTGATTATGCTTATTCAAAGTGTTATGGTTATATTGGGTTTTGGTTTCATGAGGTTTGACAGGGTTAAGCCATACAACATGATATATGCTCCGTATAAGGGTAGGCGAATGAACGCGTAACCTTTTGAACGACTTAACTCTTAGCAGGGTTGTACGGTCCCTGATTAACCGGTACATAACCAGAAAAATGATCAAATAAAAAGTTATAAATAATATACGATGCCGGAAAAGACTTCGGCCAGTTTCTTCATCAAAAGTAAAAACAGCCAAAGTAACGTCAAAAAGAAACAAATTCAACCGTTTCTTTGACTTTTTGACGTTACTACGGCTATTACTTTTGATGAAGAAACTGGCCGTAACTTCCGAATACTGATACTAATCGAATCCCAATTTTTACTGCGTATACACCCATCACCACTGTCCTCAAAACGGTGAAGGAAAACATCGAGAGGATTACGGCCCCCCACATGTATATACAGTATGTTAACTAACGAAGGGCGGTCCCGTTAACCTGCAATAGCATAGAGTCCATAAATATAATTATGCAATTTTTTATTTTTTTTTAAGTAATCTGTGAAATATTCACAAAAAAAAAAACAATTGATACGTAAAAGAAACACTGTATTTAAACGTGGAAAGACTAGTATGACAGTGTCCATGTACAGAGTGTTTCTTTTACGTACCTATCAATTTAATATTTTTTGTGAATATTTTACTATAAGAAAGTAAAAAACTTTTATTTTTAATGGTAATATTTTTTTAGCATGTATAGACGCTATACTATTGCAGGTTAACGAGACGCCCTTCCTTAGATAACATACTGTACATACATGTGGGGGGCCGTAATCCACCACGCGGGCCTAGTGCGGGTTGGTAGATGTCACAGGTCTTCGAATTTTTGGTTCTAGGACATGCGGGTTTTTATTTACCATGTATTTTTATTTACATATAGGTAAATAGGTTGTTATTTACATGGTAAATAGGTTTTACTGAACAATCTGAAGGTGTTCGTGTCAGTTCCGAGCTTATATATAAAATGTCTAGTAAATAGAAAGTTTAATCTTCTTTTTAATCTTCAATTTGTATTTTAAACATGTTACAAACAAAGCAGGACCAATGCCAAGATCAGGAAAAACCGACGAAGCGTTGCCAGTACCTACATGTTGCGTTACGTTTATTGTGTAAGTTACGTCGCCAAGTTACGAAGTATAAGCGATGTTATCGTAATGTCCAAGACTATTTTTTTTTTATATTTTCACTGCACGAAGTGACTCATTTGGTTCACACAGGAATGAAAAAAAAAACTATGTATACAGGGTGTAAGGATAAACACCGTTGTCACTGAAACTGGGTAGTTGACTTAAATATAAAAATAAAGGACAGAGTAACAACAAAAAAAAAAACATTATTTTCATTAAAAGATTTTAAAAAGTTTCTATCCGACACCGTCCGCAAATTCATGGGTATGCGTCCCAGCAGGCCTAACATGACACACGCGACAACTACTCACGCGAGAGTGAGTAATTTTTGTCTATTTCGTCACTTTTCTCATTTTCTGACAGCGCTGCCATACAAAATACTCGACTCGTTCTGTCAAACTTGATGTTTTCTCTACAAACCCTAACATGACACCCAAGTTATCTCGACTTTTGACAATTAAACACGAGATAATCTCCGATTCTTCTGTCATTTTTACTCGTCGTCGATTTTTACGACGAGATGAGTAGACAAAATTATTAAACAAAAAAAAAGCATAATAACATGGCAGTTTCTTAAATTGTACTTATTTTAATCATACTTTTATTTTGCAATATAATATGTAATATACATGTAATAATGAAAAACTTAGTTTTAAACTACTATCTATATTGGAACGAAAGTTCCTTTCGGCAGCCGAGAGAGAAACTGTGACGGAGGGGAGCACTATTAAGTAGATGAGCATCACTTTCAGTAATATCCAGTCACTTTGCCAATTATGGTGATTAGTACAGTCTAGGGATTATGGTTGTATGGCAGTATCATACCTTCGCAACATAATAGGATGGTAATTAACTACGTTTAGTATTTTGTGGTTATAATAGCGAAATCAACTACAGCTGCATATTTAACTGAACATCAGTCCTTTTGACAAGTGTGGCTGTGGTGATTAACAAAATTTGCAATAACACGGGTTTTATGGTGATTGTTACAATATCACCCTTCGCTTTATCAAATTGCGATCATCGGCCCCTTTGTCATTTGTGGTGATAATTAATCACCACAAATGACAAAGGGGCTGATGGGGGTGGTGAGTATACAGGCTGAAATTTAATTCATTGGCATTATTATCCACGTATTCTAACCGTATCGTATTCTATACTTTTCAATTTAGGACAATTACAATACTTATCAAAGAAGAAATTATATAATATACTTATATTGTGCCACTAATTTTCATTTCCGTCATTTTGTATTTTAATTTCGGCATACCTAAGAAAAATATTTAAACAAAAGAGGTGGACGTAAAATTAATATAGTACATACTAATTCCATGCGTAAAATCGAACGAATGAAACCGAACCTTAAGCTGATGTTGCTATCATAAAAATGATTTGTTTTTAATAATTTGCTACATCGGTATCTCGTCACGAGATAGAGAAGTGTCAAAGTGCCTTTTTCGATTATACTCGTGCACGGTCATGTTAGGGATTAGAATGACGTCATAATCGATGACAAATTTCGACAAAACGAGAAAAAGAGCGTTCTCGCGCTTGTCATGTTAGCCCTGCAGGTCGTCGCCCGTCCTACCTACCTACACAACACAACACATAAATACACAACGTCAGGGGTCGCGCTCGCGGCCGGTCAGGTCACGTTCCGCGCCCCCCACCCGTGTTGAGACGTAAGTTTGTTGTCCTACCGCGTATGGTGTAATACTCTAGAGGTAGAAAGTAGATTTTCTTTAAAAAAAAAGTTTAATTTTCCATTAATTTTACGTTCTATAAATGAAACCAAACCAATTGCTTTCCAGGATAACGGTGTTTACCCTAACAGCCTGTATATAAAACTTAAAAAATCTAGCTTGACGATAAAATCTTACGTAGCAACGAGAAAAAATCGCAAGGTCCAAGAATGAATCTACGAACTGGTGCTACGGCATTGTCCCACAAAGCTAGGACTGCGATCCGGTCTGCGAGACTGATGATGAATTAAACCGGTGCAATTAAGATAAATGACCTGAATAACAAAAATTTTAACCTGAATATTAAACTACTCAAGCAAAAATACCAAAATTTATATGGGACCACCTCTGAAGCATGACCTACCAAAGTACCAACCTACTAAACAAAAAAAGAATTATCAAAATCAATTCATAATTGGCAGAGTAATCGCGTAACAAACAAGCAAAAAAAAAACAGTCGAATTGAAAACCTCCTTTTTGAAGCCGGTTAAAAAATAGGTAGGGCTGGAAGTTGTTCGTCTGGACTCCTAAATATAACTTATTTAAAAATACACATTCGCTATGGTATAGTTTTCCTATACAAGAAGAAAATTGCGCGTTGACCGCAGCAACGAACGCGACGCGCAGCGGCGACGGCGGCGGTGGCGGCGGGGTGGGCGCAGGCTTCCTTCGCCCGGGATTGATCGTACCCGTACCTACTCCGCGTGTGAAGTCTCCAGTGTCGTCATGGTGACCGTCTGCCTCTATCGCCGTCGTAGCGTCGCCATGAGAACTGTGCCGATTCAATAGCTCAATTTTTTACATGAAAATATGCTATTAACCGTTTGATAGAAGGCACGTTCGTTATGCAAAGATTTATCTCAGCTGACTTTAAAAATTCATAACGTTGATTACTTACTTCAAAATAGTTTTCTTAGGTAGAATCGACTACGAAATTATTAAAAATATATAATACAGAAGGTATCTGTGATATCAATTTATGTCTTCAGTTCTTCATAGTTATGCAGTTGGTTCTAACAACTGAAAAACTGGTTCACTCATTCCCGGGTCCTGTGTTGTCCGGGCTCGCACTGGTTGATTGGGAGGATTTCTGACGTAAAACAACACAGAGCCCGGCGACCCGCGGGTAATTGCGTAACACACTTACAGTAGCCAATGGCTTTTATTTGGACAGTTCAACACCATTATCAATTCCTTCAATTTCCAAGTTAAATATCCTTTAAAAACATTCAGATTGTGATTGAAAGTGTGTTACGCAATTAGGGTGCTGGTGTCCGGAAAGCCGTAACTCGAAACTGCGTCAATATAGCTTTAATAAAAAAATAAACAATACCTACTGCCTCCTTCCAAAATCGGGCGGCCAACAAATGCAAATTCAACACAATGATTTGTTATCAAAATACAAATAATTGTGTGCCCCTAGTGTTAATCCAGTGCTGAATAAAAGAGTCACATTTTTTTTTTTTCGCTTTCGTTTACCATTTGTCTTGATACACATCATCAGCATTTGGTATTGCTGCAAAATATTCTTCATATTCAGCAAATACGTACATATTGGGTCCCCCACCTATGAAATTGGCGTTTTTTTGTACTAATAGAGAACCTCGTCACTTCTATGATTTAAAATATTCATCAATTGCTTGGTATTATATCGAATAATGGCCATCATAGACAACTACCAATAGTAAAAAAACCTTATTACGTTTTCTAAACATAAAAAATACCTTAAAAATGACTCTTCTTTTTGTTAGCAGAAAGGACCACAATTTTTTTTTAACTTAGCCAAAACTTATTTTTGTCGCTTAATCTAAGTGGCATACGTTATCTTAGTTTTTAAATTAGTGTATAAAAGTTTTAAAACATTATATTCATGGTTGTCATATAAATTAAGAAAATGTTAGTATGAAAAATGCAACTTCTTTCAATTCCCCATACAAAACGCTGATTTCATAGGTGGGGACTTAATATTTATTACATATAACGACGCCACAGTTACGTCTTCGCCGTGTCAATGTAAAAAAGTTACAATAAAATTACAATTGAAAAGTGATAAGAGAATCAGAAGAATTCTTCATGTTTGCAAGAAATGAACTGTGAAAGAAAACTAGAAGCGACTTGCAGGCGTAGCATGGCGCTTTTCTATACAAAGTGACAGTTCGTTTCTTCATTTTTGACATCGTCCGTAGAAATCTTTCTACAATCTGTCATTTTGTCTTTCATTTCTAACGATCTTTGTCTAGGTCTTTTTGTACGTAGACTATTTCGGAAGAAAGTTTTCTATCCTTACTGTCAAAATCACAATTATGTAAAAGAGTGAATTTCGTAAAAAGTGCAGTTGACTCTTTCTACTTTGCTGCCGTCTCGTACTGTCTACGAGAAAATTATTTTTTGTCTACTCTTCCGTCGACAAAACGGTGCTCATGCTACGCCTGTTGATTGAAGAATGTTGGCGCTAGTCATTATGTACATTTACTGATCAAAAGATTGAAAGTATAAAGCTAGATACAGGCAGTGAAGAACCGGTCGTTGTGGCGACTCTTATGGGAAACCTATGCCCAGCAATGGACGTCTGGTGGCCGAGTTGCTAACGAAGATGGGTGAAATTTTAACATGATATTGCACATCTGCCAACTTCTAAACTACTAACTTCTATACGTATTTATGACTAATTGAAAAAATGTTCATGTAACTAAACTAATAAGAGCAGATTTCACCAATGAAACGAGATCAGCACATCTAACAAGCGTTCAAGAACTGTCAGTGTCAATATTCCACAGAAAATAATGACACTGAAAGTTAAACGTAGTATATAATGCTGATCGCGTTCAGTTTCATTGGTGAAATCCGCCTTAAGTCATGCTCATGGTTTTCGTAAATAGTATACATCATTTCAATTTAGAGTGAGTAGCGGATAAGGTAGCAAAAACAGAAAGATACTGCCCAAACATAACTGACAATAAGAAACTACTTTCAAAGATTTTTTATAGGTAAGTAACTAAATCAAAGGAATTGTCACGTGCGTGATTAATACTTTCGGAGAGCTGAGGCCTTAGTGCGAGTTTATTTTAACTATCTTCACTTTACGCATCGACCGCGTTCGGGGCTCCGATTGGCCCTTCACTGGCCTTCACTGGTGAAGGGCCAATCGGAGCACCGAACGCGGTCGATGCGTAAACTGAAGATAGTTAAAAGAAACTCGCACTAAGGCCTCAGTGGTGGCCTATAGTGGTAACGGGGACTTACGAGTTTTAGGTCGTGGGTTAGAACCCAGACAGGCGATTTACTTTGTGTAAATAATTCGTCACCACTGCTCTCAACACGGTGGAGAAAAACATCGTGGGAAAACAGGCATGATGTTCTTGAAACAAAAATTCGAAAACATGTGGCATCTATCAACCCGCACTGGGCCCCGCGTGGTAGATTGCAGCACACTCCCACTCGAAGAGTGGAGGTCTGTGTCCCAGCAGTGGGAACACTATAGGCTGATCATGCTAATCCTTCCAAATTATGATCTATTCTTATCACACAAAAATTTTATATCGGTTTGTTTGTACTTATTGAAGAGGTAAAGTATTTTATGTGTTTTCGGAGCTAAATTGGCAAGAAGAAACATTTCGGAATAAATATTCGGCTGTCTGTCTTTCTGACACATAGTTTAAGCAGTGAAGCAGAAAAGGTTGGATTGAGATTCTGTGTCGGGTCGAATCGATTTGGAAAGAAAGGTTATCGTGCGATAAAAAGTTTTCAAAATTGTGTTAGTCTCATAGAAATCTTTCTTATATCTATGGTAAGTCCCTACATTTTCAATAAAACGTGGTATATCTACGCGTAAAATTGTGGAGCCATGCACACTACATTTGTACCCTCGCACTCGTATTGGACGAGCCCTGTTGCCCAGACCACAGAAGGATCCGTTTTACACTAGCTACCAACACAAGGACCGAGGCGAACCCGCGGCGCACCAATTATCCCTGGTACGCACGGCTACACATCAAGCTATACATTTCCAGTTTATGCTGATCTCGCATTGTATAGGATTTCCATACAATGCGAGGTCAGCTTATACTGGAATGTATAGCTTGATGTGTAGCCGTGTGTACAAACGCCTCTTAGCCTCCCTATTAGCTAGGCACCTATCAAAGAAAGAAAGAATAACGTTTATTTAGACAGCTCGTGAAACACAAAATACAAATCCTAACTAATATTATAAATGCGAAAGTGAGTTTCGCTTTCACGCTAAAACAGCAGAACGGATTTGGATGACCATGACCGGGAATAGGACATAGGATACTTTTTATCCCGGTATTCCCTCGGGATCGAGATTTACGCGGGTGAAACCGCGGGGCGCAGCTAGTAACAAAATAAAAAGTGAAAAATAATGATTAACAACAGTAATGTGTGCCTCTCGGCTACGCCAAAAAAGGTTCATTCACAAGTTCGATCAATCCTACGAGACCAAGCACAATTGGAATACACCGTAACAAAACGATCAGAATACCTAACCGAGGCATACTATGCATGCTGTAAGCTAAGAGCGCCACAAACCAAGAGCGAGCAAAACCCCCGGTGGAACGCTGAACTGAGTAATCTCATAGATACACTACGTAAGCAATTCAACAGAGCTAAAAACACTAGACTCCCGGACGACTGGGAGCTATACAAAGAGACCCAATACACCTACAAAAATCAAATCAGAACTGCCAGTAGACAAGCCCACAGGACTGGGTGGCAATCTTCCCAGCCCAACTGCAGTGGGGGGTAGTTCATCTGACACCATGCCTGGTGGAGATCTATTGAGCCTGCATAGCACTCAGACTTCTCGCATCCCTTGAATCATTTTCATACCCAAACTTGGCAAAACAGATTATTCACAACCCAAGGCATATAGGCCTATAAGCCTTACATCCTTTCTATTGAAAACCCTCGAGACTCTGTGATTGACGCATCCGAGACGGACCTCTCCGGGTAAAACCACTTCATAAACAGAATCTACACTGCACAGCGTGGTTTCCAAGATTTAATGCGCAGTGGACCAAAAATACTCAGCTCTGGCCATTTTCATTGACATCTAGGTCGCCCCGACAAAACAATGTTAAAAAGTATCAACATGGCCCTCGACAGACACAGCATAGACTCGACCCTGAGTGGCCGGATCACCAACATGCTCAAACTGAGAGCTGTACAAGTCACAGTGAATAACTGTAAAAGAACCATCGTGGCGAAGAACTGCCCGCAACGGGGCGTCTTTTCACCGCTTCTATGAAACTGGTAGTAGACAGCATTAAAACACTCAATGACAAAGGATACTTCACCGTAGGCTACGCCGATGACATACCCATACTGATAAACGGCTCCCACGAAAACACTCTATGCAACCTCATGCGCCAAACCTTGAAAATTGTAGAGGGATGGTACTGGGTGCAATAAACACGCAACTTTCAGTGAACCCTACAAAAAACCGAACTGATTCCCTTCATAAAAAAGAGAATATTGACGACACTACAACTACCACGATTCTTTGGAACAACCCTAAGCCTACTGAAACCAATACCTGAACATCTTTTTGGACAAACAGCTGAATTGGACAAAACATACAAACTACATCACTACAAAAGCTAGCATAGCCAGTGGCAGTGCAAGCGACTGCTTGGGCGGAACTGGGGGATTAGTACCAAGGTCACTAACTGACTATAATACAGCAGTCATCCGACCCAAACCCTATTTGAGGACATAGGTGCAGATAGTGGGTAGTAAGTTTTCTGTTTAATTTGTATAGGGAACCACCACTGTTTGACGAATAACCATCATCATTTAACCAAAAATAAACACAAAAAAGTTTAGCTATGTATGATTTAAGGATCTGGGCTTCTTTACAACTTTGTATGAAATAATAATGTGATGTGAGTAATGTGAATGTGGATGAAGATGAGCATTCATTCATAATTTCCTTGCAACAGAATGAAACTAGCGCACTCAGTGAATTTCAATAAAGAAGGAATGTATGTAGTGATGGACAAAGAGTCGCATGATAATTATACATTTCTAGAGAAAAATGATATTACCTTGCATCTTCAATAGCCAGTACTGGCATATATGGTTCATTGAAGTGTTTGGCGCTGGTCAGCGCCGAGTTCTGACGCTCCGTGGCGATGTAATGTCAATGCTTACTCAAGAAAACGAGTCACCTGTAACAAAAAAAACGGTGGTTATTGGTCAATGCTATAAAAGAAAAATTTAATTCATATTTTGAATAAAGGTAGCACGAGCTATAATTTATGAGCTTGCTCAACAAGTTTCGCTTTTTAATTCGCTTTGATCCATGTTATCAAGAAATATGTGGAGATTCTCCACATATTTTTAGGAAAACCCCAAGGCTTCTCCACTAGAGAAGTCCTGGGTTTTCTTTTAAGCAAGTGGTGTATTAACGTCATACAAATATCCATTTCATTTATTATGAATAGCCAGAAGATCGAAAGTCTGACAACCTTAGAAATGCGCGTTGCCTAGTAATGGGTTGTGGAGGTCAGATGGCAGTCGCTCTATGTAAAATTCTCGTATTCAGCTGCATCAGGTTAGACTGAAAGCCGACCCTAACCTACTTGGGAATAGGCTAACCGGCTGATAAAGTACTATTGAATATTTTTGCATCAGAATGAACGCATGCAATGCGTCAAAATGGGCTAAAGTATGTATCTAAAACTTGTGATAGTTGATTTCAAAAACGTCTCCATAATTTCTTTTCCTGTAGGTATAACGAACGTGGCTGAACTGTCAAAATTAAAGGAAAAACCCAGCCAATAGATCAGCACGAGCGTAACACGTAATGCTCGTAGTCAAACCACACGCAGGAATCGCGTTACATTACACGATAAATTACATTACACGCGTTTGTACACGCCTATGTATGTGTGTTACGCAATTACCCAACAGTTCACTACAAGTAATGTTAGATGTTAAAATGCTACAGTTCGATTCAAACTTAGTAACTATTCATATAATCAGTACGATAGCAGAGCCGTTAGTCCCCACTCCATCAGGTTAGCGATTTTAAACGAATTCGAAAGTGCCAAATGTCATGATTTCATGAAATAGTCATTCAATACACTTTCATGAGCTTAGAGAGTTGTATTGCTGATTTTAATGTTTATAATTCAGTAAATCCATATTTGTTACGAGCGCTAATAATATTTAGATCAACATACAACCTGATACTGACCTGCAAATTGCAAAAAACGTAAGAAAATTTGAATTTCGCGGGCCACCCTAGCGCATCCCCCTTAAACGGTTTGCCGAATAAAAGAATTACGACATGGCTTTTTTTGAAGTAAAACTTCTTTAGGCGCATTTGCAATTTTTGGTAAGGAATAAACTTGTGGATTCACGTCACCGACATGCTCGCGCCATTGTGCTGTATAGGCCTATAGCAGCGCATCTAGGCAGCACGACGAATGAGCGGAGAGACGCCATGAGCGTTGACCGATGAGCGGAATATACTGCCCCCGTCTCGCCGCGCACATATCTAAGGCGCGGTACAGCGGTCTCGGTCAAACTATAGCAGTAAGTTTGAAGGTCGCGAGTGCGTGCTCCTGAGAATGATATTGAAAACTAAGTGTTTTTGTGTGTAATCGACAGTAAGTGGATAAATATTCATTTATAAGTATTTATTATATCGTTGTAGATAATATTTGCACGAAATAATATTCGCGAAGCATTCAGTAACATTCGTAATTATTCGCCGAGAGAGTTTGACTTAATGGGCTTGTGCAGCCCATCGTGTTTTGAGTAATAATTAAACTATAGGGAAATGTTTATAATTATTGCTCGGATTGCCAATAGATGTGAAAACCAGATTAATGTTAATAATTTCAATCAACTCAGCCTATCGCAGTCCACTGCTGGACACTTCTGTTAGGTCTTGAAATTAAACTAGGATTGACTTTATATTAAATATATTGTATGCAAATGAACAACACGGTTTTCTCCCGCGCACTCCCGAATATAAGTGTCGTGTATCGACCACTTCGTGCCGATCGCTAGTGCTGCCCGCCCTCATACGCATAGGGTTGGGACAACCATCGGATTATCGTTATCAGTTAGTCTTCCAGGCTACGCCACAATACCCTGTCCTCCACCTTCCGCATCCAGTCTGTCCCAGCCAACTTTTTAAGGTCGTCGGTCCATCTAGCTGGGGGGCGTCCCACACTACGCTTTCCGATACGAGGTCTCCCTCTAGGACTCGCCTGCTCCGCCGGTCATCAGGCCTTCGACAAACATGGCCAGCCCACAGCCACTTCAGCTTGCTTACTCTGCAGGCTATGTCGGTAACTCCGGTTCTTTCCGGATAATTTCATTCCTGTTATCCTTCAAAGAAACTCCGAGCATAGCCTGCTCCATAGCACGCTGAGCGACCTTGAATTTGTGGACTAGTCCGACTGTCAGTGTCCACGTTTCGGCACCGTATATAGGGCAGGACGCACTGGTTTAAGACCTTAGTCTTCAAACATTGCGGGCTCGGCGACGAGAAGAATTGACGATGTTTTCCAAACGCTTCTCCCCAACCTAATTGGATCCTTCTGGTCGGCTTCTTTCTCAAAGTTGTGCCTACCTAGATGGATGACTTGCCCAAGGTAGATGTACTCCTTCACAACTTCGAGAAGCCACCCTTATATGTGGATTGGTCTCGGCAAGACATGCGAATTGTACATGACTTTCGTCTTATCCAAATTCATGCCGAGACCAACACGCCGAGAGGCTCCATTTAGGCTGTGCAGCAATTAGTCTAACTGTTCCAGCGCCTCTGCCATTAGGACGATGTCATTGGCGAAAAACGAAGGTGTGACATGTACTCGCCGTTTACGTTAATACCCTGTCCAGTTCAGTCCAGCACCTTAAAGACGCATTGGTGAACAGTTTCGGGGATATCACATCCCCTGTCTCACCCCCCAGAGCAGTTGGATGGGGCTGGTTTTCTTATCCTGGATCTGGACAGTTATCATTGCAGCGTCATACACCTCAACACTTCGATGTAGCGCCAGTCAATACGACATCGTTGCAAAGAGGCCAGAACTACCCATATTTCGATGGAGTCAAAGGCTCGTAGTCCACAAATGCCATACACAGCGGCTGCTTGTACTCTTCGGTCTTCTGCACAATCTGCCGAACATTATGGATGTGGTGTAAGGAACTGAAGCCATTTTATCGCAAACCGGCATGTTCTGGTGGCTGGAACTCGTCGTCGTGGAACAAGAACGAGAACACCTTGTATACGTGGCTCAGAAGTGAGATGGGTCTATAGTTCTGAAGCAAGGATTTGTCACCTATTTTGAACAGAACCAATAAAAAAGGAGTGTGTTTACCTTAGTCAAAATAATATGTGGCTTGGACGTTTCGCTACCGTCACATAGGCCAAAGGTGAAAAATTTATTTACTGTTCATTACTTTTCTGTTATACCTATAATAGTGATATTCATTCATTTAGTTAATTATTTCTCATGTTGAGCCAAGCTTCTAACTGTACACGACGACCCACTAATAAATCGACGATGTTCGGCCCGAAAACGGATATTTTGACTAAGGAGTTTGTGAAGTTAGGGCTTGTAGAGTTAGAAGCTTATCTCTACATGAGATCTGATCACTTCTTGACAGTGCGAGCCATATGGTCTCGTCTTGGCAACATTTTACATGAACATGTTTTTTTGGATTTCATTTCTTTTTGTAAGTTGACAATTTTTTTTTCTTTCTTTTTTGGGGTGTATTTCTTTTTAAGGCTCCCACAAACAGGCGCGATATCGCGGGCTCGACAAGGGTTGCACTGCCTGTCGCGCCCGCGAAGTCGCGTCAGTTTGCACGAGGCTTTATTCGTATAATAATGTAGTAATATTCTGAAACCTGACGAAAGCCCCATAAATACACTTTTATCTCCTAATTTTGGGGTTGAGGAGTGATTTTTTTTTAAAACCTAAATCACGTTTTTTTTTTTAATTTGTAAAATGAAGTCTGTGTATGTGCATTCTAAAACAAGCATACTATTTGCTTAAAAGGATTCTCCCCATTGTAATTAGAATAAGTTATTTAAGTTGAAGCAATAAACTATATAATTTTTTTTTTTTTTGTATGTGTAGGTACTTGTGTATAATTTTCAGATTTCTAGCATAAAATTAAGATTGTATGGGAAAACCCATACAAACTTCCATCCCCTAATTTAAAGGGTAGGGGGTGATTTACTAAAAAATCCTGAAATATGTATTTTATTATTTATAACAAGAAGTCCCTATATCAATTTTCAGACCTCTAGCATCAAAATTTGCGAAAATTTTCATACAAAGTTTCATTCCCTAGTTTATGGGGTTGGGGGGGAAAAAGTTCCAAGTGTTAGATTTTTTTTGTTGTTTGTGTACTAATACTAACTTACATACCAAATTTCATCTTACTAGGACAAGTACCCTAAGAATTTTGATGATCATCAGTGAGTGAGTGAATGAATAAGTCTGACGAAATCGGGGTTTTTTAGATATCAATAAAATCTAAAGTATAACAGCTATGCAATTGAAACTTTATTTGTTTAATAAGTCCATTATTGACATCATATCCTGGGAATTTTGTTTATCTGGTATAATCCAAACCCAAATTATGAGGGTTCAAAAAACGACGAAGCGCTTCGAGAAAAGGTAGTTAGTGCCATGCCCGTGCTCTTCGCTTGGCTTGTCTTGGCGGGGGCACTAACATGCCCCCAGATACCATGAACGGATTAGTAACCCCAATCAAAAAACTTCTACCTCAAAGTTTTTTGAGTTTTTACACCTATTCGATCGCGTAGATGTAAACTTAAATTTTTACTGACACTGAAGCAGCTCCATCAAGTGACAATAGTGGGAACATTTCATTTAAACCGAAACATTCCATACAAATTGTCGTAACACTAGACACTACGGCCTAGGCTAGGCCCTCAGGTCGCAGCTTCATCGCGAGTGCATGTGCATGTATCGCCTACGAGGCTACGAGCGTAGCGTCGTAGCTTGTGAACCGCACGTGATTTTTGAGGGTTGTTGTTTAAAAAACCGGCAAAGTGCGAGTCAGACTCGTGCACCGAGGCGAGGGTTTAAGTAGAATTTTTACTGTTAGGGATCGCTTATTGTTAGGTTGTAAAGAGGCTTAATAAAAAAAAATGCAGTCTGCTTTGCAAACTTCAGAATTAAGAGGGAGGAATGGTTTTTTACAGGGATTTTTCATCATAAAGTCAAGCAGTATGTGTGTGGCACAAATAAGAATAATTTTTATTAGCTCTTTGCCTAACTTCTTCAGCATAGATCCAGTATGTAATTTTTACTCCAACAACAAGTCGAAATGGAGGTTCGAAGTCGGTTGGGTTTTGGTTTAAAGATACGAAAGAATCTTAACACAATTATGTATAATATGATTACCTCGAAATCTAAAAGATTCTTTTGGTTTTTATAGAAAATCATGATTTTTTTAGTTTCTTCTTTGAATTTGTTCATCTAAGACAATACATCATCTTCATTGTATTTTTCTTAAAAACATATCTATTTATATTCACTCAATACCATTTTGCGCAGACATGCTTCTCTGAAATACAGCACTGGTCATCTAATAGAAGATCAAAAATATGTTTGTTCTGTAGATGTTATAGAAATAAAGTGGCAAGACATTTTCGAAGTTTCGAGTATTAGGTAGTCGAACTTATAATGCAAAAATAATGTAACATTTATTGTATATATTCAAATGTAAGAGGAAAGCGAATCAATGTTTTTCTCTTCTTGTTCTCACACACTATTGTCTACATTTCTTTCTCATTTCTCCTTTCGCAGGTCTGCTGGAAGAAATTTCTTAAGAAATAAGCAGTACCTTTGTACTCATATTATAATTATGTCGTATCTCTATGTATTTTACTGTGTGTACATAAATAATAATAAATAAATGGTCAGACAGGCAGTCGCTCCATGTAAAATACTGGTATTCAGCTGCATCCGGTTACACTGGAAGCTGACCCCAAAATAGTTGGGAAAAAGCTAGGCAGATGATGATGAATAATAAACACAAATAACAACTCAAACATACACGACGTCATACACTTACACACTCAAATTCACACTGGAGAGAGGCTATACATACATTTTTTGTTTGTTTTATTAATTTTCTTTTTTTTTGTACTCAAATGATAGCTACTAACCCAATCCAACTCCATAGTAGTTTGTATAAATTGGAAAACTTTATTAATATAGAGAGAGCCCTGGGATCCATAACACAAGTTTAATCTTAGCTTGGGTGCCAAAGATAGTAATCAATGATTTACGCAATTTTACAAAACAATATTGCCCTAGTACTAACCTATATCCTTTGTGTAGTTATAAATTTGGAAATAAAGTTTATTCTATGCTATTATTGTGCAATAATTCCAATAATTTCAAAAACATTTTGTATTTGCTACTATTTTGCATTTTTATGTTCACTATAAGTAACCATTCTAATGATCATATTTATAACAGAAATCATATTATACTTACATGCCAATGATTAAATGAAAATTAAAAGACTGTGAAAAAGAATAAGCTTAAAACAAGGCATCAAAAAATTCAATACATCATGTCAACGGGAAAAGTGCCCAAAAGTTTGGTGTCATTGCCATTGCCAAAAAAATGTGGCTTTTCTTCCTATATATATTATTTTGTAATTAAAAATTAAACAATAGAAGAAACAAAAACCAAGTGCAACAAGCAATAGCCTTCATTAAGTAGATCATCTCACTGCTCGGCTGGCTATCACAGCAAATATCTAGTTTCTAGTAAATTTATTTAATTTTTATCATTAAATGATTATGGCAATAACATGTGAGCTAACGAATAATCTATAGACACAAAAGAATTGTGAAATATCAATAGCGCTAACTGTTAATATGGTTACTTTATCAATTTAAATTAAGAAATTGATGTGATAAATATCATATACCTACGTCAACATTATCTTTAAAAGTTATAATTTCTTACTAACATTCTCTACAAGAACTGGACAGAATGTTGCTTCTGTCATTGAAACTGGCGATTGTTATGGGAACAAAAAATAACCTAGCAAATGTTTTAATCGAGGCTAAAAGGAGACCTTGAAACAGCTGAGGTGAAGAAACAATGTTAAAAAAATTGTTTTAGACATCAAAATCGCCAAAAATGTGACTAAAAGGTCCCCTTTTTGCAATTAAACAATCAGTAACTACTTACATACAATGACGTCATTGCATTGACAGTCAATACACCACAGTAAACAACATAAACTTAAACTATCATAACTAATCTTATAAGAATGATGCGAAAAGTAATGAAAGCGTTGCACTGTATATGTTTACTTACAGATCTTTGAAAATAAAAATAAATCCTCCAACTTTATCAGGGCTAACCGCGATTCGTAGTTGACAGCGAAACTGCGAATCCTAAATAACATGGCGGCATCTCGTCGCAGCCGGTGTATGTACGTTTTCACTCATTTCAGACGTATTACACTTGATAATATTATTCACAGCATCAAACACTTTTTGAGTTAAAAACACGCCTCAGTGTAGAAACAAAATATGTAAGTTTATATCACACACTAAAAGCAAAATGACGTAACATTCTCAACCTTCACGGTCGCACAGTAGGTATAAATGGTAGTAAAAGAAATTATGTTATTCTAAACATTAATAATTGGCATGGTTATTTTAACACTGCTCCTATAAAAGTCACTATTTACAAACGACTCATTCCAATGCAGAGTTCCTGTGTGTTTGGAAAATAAAAATCAAACGCGATAGATTATTATGCCTATGAACAAACGTGACACGCAGTCAAGCAAGCTCGCTGTTAGCTCTTTATTTTTTTATGTCAGTGATACCCACTAACAAAAATAAAGAATCTACCAGTAAGCTAAAAAACAATATTTTATAGTTTTTTCTGTTTACAAAATATTGTTTGATTGAAAAGCCAAATTTTAGATTTTCAATTTTAGTCATCTAAAATTTGGCTTCTCAATACTATGCCCTAGAATAATGTGTTGTCGAAGGTGGTGGCTCCCAATCTATTACTCTATGGTGGTGACAATGGCAGCCTGGCAGATATTTTGAGTTTTGACAGTAATTTGTACCACAAACTACATTTGTCAGAAATCTTCAACGATTTGAATACAGAGCAAGTTTTTACTGTGCGTGTGCACTGGCGAAACATTCACAACAAAACATGTTGTTTTTATTTTCTGTCAATGTTCCATACAATTTTTGACAGGAACTCAACATGTTTTGTTGTAAATGTTTCGCCAGTGCAAACGCACAGTTAGGGATACCCGTAACGCTCGTAGGGATAGAGTAGGATTAGTAGGTTGATTTTGGTTAGCGTTATTTCAAACTGGAGTACCTAATACGTAATTCAGTGATTTGTTATAGAATTACTATAGTTACTATTGAGTATGGAGTAATACCCCGGCCTGTAACGGTCCCACTGCAGGGCAAAGGCCTCTTCTCATGGAGAAGGCACGAAGATGAATCTCCACACTTAGGTACTCAAAGGAGATTGGTTTCCAACAGTTGAACTAGCTCTCCACCAGATTCAACTTCTAAAACCACCAATATACCAGAAACAAAAATTGGCCCTACTCTAATTAAAATCGCTAAAACTACACAAATTTTTAGATTTTACGAAAGAAAACAGTAAAAAAATGTCTTTAATGGTATTAGGTACGTAATAAAATATTTAAAATCAGTAAATCAACATACAATATTATTAGTAGATACCTAAATCAAGTTCGACAACAAAATAAAATAAAACTTATTTAATAACAACAACTAAGTATCTATTAAAAAAAAAAAACTAAAATTCGTCTTTTTCAGATGATTTTTTTTCTGCACCATCATCGTCGGTTTCACGTCGATTCTTATTCCTATTTGTTTTATACATAATTACTTAATTACGCATGAATAATACGACACATTGAGCAGTATGAGACCGACTTGACCGAGTTCATCTGTTCACTCAGTTGTTGTTTTGTATTGTACTACACGTACTACTGAAAATATTCTACAGGGAAGGGGAATCCCTGCGTAATAGTATAATGGGCGGGATGTAATGAGTTTGAGGCAGGATGGTTCGTTTGACGTCATCATTTCACGTCATTCTGACGGATCAGTGTTGCCTACACAGTAAAAGTAAATACTCCTGGAAATAAATGAAGTAAAAATAATATATTTCGTAACGTTTTAGTGGCATAATGGTTGAGTAATAGCATTTTCAGTAATTGAAACTGAATTCTACTAAACCACCAGCAACTAAAAGCAATATTTTGCCACTAAAAGGGTCGAAACCACCAATTTGAGTGGAAAATCCACTGAGGTAACACGATTCATCAAATGGCGGACCGCGGTCCGGATTCAGTACCGGCGATCTATTTTGTGCGGACCATTAGGTAAACAATATTTCTGGAAGAATGTTGTCAGGCCCTACCGATACCGAGCTACTAAGTTTGAGTTTACCTATTCCTGACATGACATCCTGAGGAGTGAATTTAAATATATTACATAATTTAGGTATTGCTAATACTAGTATCACAAAGGGAAACCTTTTCAGCAACAAGTAGCGGAACATCGGGAAGATGAACGTTCACAAAGAAATCAACAAATGCGTCAATATAAAAATGTACTCTGTGGCGTCAGCCGCATGAACATTTCACCGTTGTACTTGGTAACACTCTGCTCAAAAGCACCTTTTGAGCCGAGAACTTTAAACTAGAACTATGTTGTAAGAAATTACGCGGATAGGCTCTTTAAATTATTTTCGATTATTTTGATATATTCATTAAGATAGATTTCAATTATTGTTATAAATTTCAAAATTGTTTGAATTATTTAATATGTTTCTTTTATTTTTTTTATAAAGAGTTTGTAATTTTATACTTTTTGCTGTGCCCTACAGGGTCCGTAATTGTACTTTTACCTTTAAGCCATTGTAATACCTTATCTACATTATGGAATGCAAATAAAATATGAATATGAATATGAATAATATGAATATGAATATGATATACGATGACCCGTGTTTTAGGCTAGCTCTCAAAGCTCATAAAACACAGTAGGTACCTATGCTACTTGAGCTTTTAAAAGTCTATTGTCCAGCTATCCGACTAATTTGTTTCATTGACAGTTCAACAACATTTTTACGTTGTTGAGCAGATTTTTTTTTCGAACTTATGATGCAATGGATTAGTAATTTGTTTCAAACCGATTCAGATTGTAATTGATCGTGTACAACGCAATTAGGGATTATATCTTTGATGAACCACAGTGGATCCACTGTTGTTCTACCTACCTACTTATACTTTTACCTCGTTTCTTTGGTACACAAGCACTAGCATCAAAGATGGAATAAATCTACTCATAAAAAAACTACTCTTTAGCTAAAGATACAGAGATCTTGCACTATAAATACAGTAGCAGCAATAATACGCCTCGCGTTTGTCTATATTTTTTTATTAAAAGAAATTAAGTCTGACATCATAGGCCAAAACAAATGGTTAAGTAGGGTGCTAATAATACGGATTGGAAGGATTAATTAGTTAATCAACGTCAACAGTATTACGGGCACTTGCATACAAAAGTCTTACACTATCGCAATATCCAACACCTCGTCGAGATCCCGTTACTAAAACGTAAGCATCGCCAGCTCGCAAAAGACGCTTTATTTTGCAATAATCTAGTGCAGCACGAACGCGTGATTCTACTTCTGCCGTCCAATTACCTTTTGCAACTTCAAAATAATGTATAGATCGAACTCCTCGCCAAAAGCGTAACTGACGTGCTGTATGGCATGCTCTAGTTACCGCCACTATAGGACAATGTGGTTTTGCTTGAGCAATTAGTTTAGCTGTTCGGCCAGAGTTAGTTAAGCATATAATTACGACCGCAAAAGCTCGCATGGCAAGTTCAACTGCATTTATACTAATGGCTTTAGTTGGTTCTTCGAAAGGACTTTGCATTAATTCAGTATTTCCATAAATGTAGGGCTGCCAAATAATTCGTTCCGCTTGTCTACAAATAACAGCTGCTGCAGCGAGACAATTTTCAGCCATTTTCACAGAGTCGTATGAAGGTGAAAATTTCTTTAAGGGAGAATCATAATGTAGTTCTAAAGATATAACATCCGCGCCATCAATTACTATATTTGCAATATCTGTTACGCAAAGAGTGGGAATCTGCTCATTTATTACTGCTTTAAATATGCATGGCTTCCCAGCTCCATTGCACTTCGCTAATATAATTTTCTGGGCAATGAATATTTTCTCTACAGGCAGATCAGTACTTAAAACGCACCGATCAACATAGACACCATCTGCTGCAGCTAATAATTCATCAACATTATCGAGACCCAATACTGTGTCAATACAAGCAATGATCAAAATTTGTTTCCCTTTTTCCGATAAAAGGTCTCTTACGCAATTAATATCTTGTATATATTGAGCATTGGGAACCAGTACAGCATCTACGTCAGATCCGATAGCCCAAGCAATTTGATCTTCCATAGTTTCGAACGGTTCGTGTGTTGAGTCACTACAAGGTATAGATTCAGCACTTCCATGTTTTGCCGGGCGGTCGATATCTTGAGGTGTATGAGTGATACGGACGGTCATTTTGGGACCAATAGTTCCGCCAATAGCGATTGAGCAATCTACACAGTCATCACCGACTTCAGTGATTACAAGTTTAATCTTACCAGGACTCAGGCTATCGATATATATTACATCCTTAGGATGCAGATCTGTCAAATGATCATAATCAATAAATAAACAATCAGGGGTTCCACACTCACGCCAATTTGCATCAGTTGTTAAACGCATTGTGTTGTATTGGATAATATCCATGATTGACTTGGGGCCGCCTCTCAGGTCCCCCGTTACAATCGCAGGGCTTCTTACATCGACTATTATGGCCAGTGGATATACATATTCTAATTCAGCGCTATAATTATAAACAGCTTGTCTTATACTTTGAATCAATTGTGCGCAAGCATCAGGTTCCAAGTCTCGCATATCAAGCCGGGCTACCGTCATTCCCGATGCTATTAATCTTTGAATGGTAGCTGGCTCTCGATTTTTTGTACTAATATCGCACATGAGTCCCATTTGCAATTCTTCGCATGGAGATTGATGAATGTCTATATTGCAATAATGTTTAAATAAAGATGGTTGTGGTGCACCCATTTTTTTTTTACCGTTTCGGCTGATTGTTGATTCCAAAGGAATATGCCATGGTAATGCCATAATCTAGCGTTTGTAAAATTGGATAAAATTAATAAAATATGTTATTTACTGGAAAGATTTAAATCGTGTAGGTATAATATGCTGATTAATATTGATATAAAAATTAAACAATATTCTCTGACATATTATAAAATTGCAAAATATTTGACAAGACCGAGTGACCGGAAACGACCTGTGGAAACGACATTGAAAGTTGTTCGGTTGTAGGTTGTAGTTACACTATTATTCTGTGTTTGCAGGCACTGTTGTTGGTTGACCTAATCACGTGGAGAGTCACTTGAGATGGTTGCATTGATGATTTTAGGGATTATCATTATTCTGTAAATACATACACTGCTAGAAAGATCATATGGCACTTGAATGAAGTTGTAAAAAGTCATTTGAAATTCATTATAGAAACAAGATCCAAGAAGGTGGCGTTAGTTACGGTTTTAGCTACGTGCCAAACTAACTTTGTAGCGCTATAGCGGTGATGACAGACGACCAGCGAAGGCGGGCTAAGAGCAATATTTCAAACCTGTTGGATCGCTGACGAACTTACTCGGCGGTTTTAAAGTTCGGCTACTTAGCATGCGTACACGGGCGAGTAAGCTCGCCGAGCCATAGGTACAGATCGATTCAAACTTAATGGCGGCTCGGAAGTTAGCTTTTAGCTGCGCAGTACCCCACCCCTCACCCCCGCTGTCACATGAAATTGTTACTGCGCAGCGACTCGCCTCATGTTCCGAGCCGCCATTAAGTTTGAATCGAACTGTACGCGGACTTGCTCGCACGTCTATCACCCCTTTTACCACTCAGTTTTTTCTTGCATTCCATTCTATATCAATCTGCCTAGCCTTTTCTCAACTTTGTTAAGGTCGGCTTCCTGTCTAACCGGACGCAGTTGAATACCTATCAGTATTTTACATGGAGAGACCAGGGGACCTAAAACGGCCACATTAGCAATTCGTTTCCTGAATTCCCAGCTGTCATTAGCAATTCTTTTATTTTGACAAAAATGGTGACACATAATAGCTGAATCGTATCTACTTATTCAATTCATATTCGAAACATGTTTGGTGTAAATATTGCTGTTTGAAAATGACTTAATTATTAATAAAATGACCGTAATTTAAATAGGTAATAAATTTTATTAACAACTTAAATAAAGCAATTCATAATTTGTGGACCATTTTACGATTGTCGCCATTGTAGCGGCACGTTGTATAGTACATACTAATTCCATGGTTACGAGTTGTTGACGAGTTTACTGTTTATAATAGTAATCTGTGGCTGTTGGTTGACTTGACACTGTTGACTGTTTGATTTGTTGTCTAAACTTTAGTTGCTATAGTAGTAATAGTGATACCTCTTACCCACTCTTACCTCTTTGATTTCGTGAAAGCACAGAGCATTAAATAACGCTGTGAAATAACGTGAAAGCACGTGAAAGCTAAAAGAAGTAGAAGTACTCTGTGGTTGCTGCTGTGGGTTCATGTGGGTTGCTGGTTGCTGTATTCCACTCATTACAACTCAAACTCATTCCGGTTTCGGTCGTTATCTTGTATTCCTTGCTATTTTTGTATGTTAAACGGTTGTATTCTCTGATTTCTCTGCCGTCTACTGGCACTCAGATCGGCCAGAACACTATCATCTGAGTACTGAGTGCCCTCTGGCTTCAGGCTAGATTAAAGGGAGAGTTTTTGTACAAGAAAAAAAGAAGAAAAACAAAAAGTAAAGATTAAGGATTTTGAGCTCTGCCTGAGCTTAATCAAAATCACCGTCGGAAAATGGTGTTATTAGTTTAACTGATTATTAACAATCAGACAAACAATACCACCTATAATAATAAGTTGAAAAAAAATGTGGTTTTAGCAAAGTTTGTGACTATTCACATTCAGCAGTCATCTACATAAAAACAGTGCTTAATTCAAAAAGTTTTTGTGCCATGGAATTAGAAATTTCAATTAAAGAAGTCAGTAATGGTATCAAAGACAGACGAGTCACAGAACGGAAGAAAAATGCAGAAAATTTAAAAGAATTCCTGACGAGAAATGCAGTGCCTTCACTTTTATCTGAAAATACCTTAAAAAAGAGGGGATATACCTGGAATAATCTATTTGACGACATAAATGAATATATTCTGAAGGTAACTATAACAGCAATGTAACTTTACAATAATATTATGGCCATTATAATCTACTACCTAAAGGCAACCAAGAACATCTATGGATTGTTCATTGGATTTGATTAGTTTTCTCTGGAAGTTCTTATTAGCTGGACTTGGCATCATAATATTTAGGCTTACCCCCAATTCTGCCCTAGCACAGGCAATCTCTCAGACATCAGATGGAGGTTTAATCAATAGTATAAAGTCGCAACTCTTAAACTACACTCTAATAAAAAGTGTTTGTGCATTCCACAGGAAATAGAAAAGTTTGACACTTCTAAAACTTATGAAAAGACCACTAGGCCACTTTGTAGTAGTTTATTACACCTATGTGTGGCTGGCTCCAATAAAGGTAATTTAATTTGCATTTATCCATACTAATATTATAAATTCGAAAGTAACTCTGTCTGGCTGTCTTTCTGTCTGTCTGTATGTTACCTTTTCTCGTCTTAACTACTGAACGGATTTCGATAAAATTTGGCAAGGATATAGATGGCATCCCGGGGAAGGACATAGGCTACTTTTGATCGACATTCCACGCGGGCGAAGCCGCGGGCGGAAGCTAGTACTTCATAATTATTTATCTCCTACAAAACATGCACTGCATAGACCTCCACGAGAATACCACTTAAACGCCTCGTGTAGTAAGCGTCAAATTTTATGGCTGCTCTGAAGTGTGCTTATTGCTGAGCTGTTACGTACCGCTCAACCCACTGACACATGTATTTGTTAATGGGCAAAACAACGCCTCATGTTCTGAGCCATAAACTCTCAATTGGGCTGTACCATGAGGTGCTTTATGGTATAAGGTTGCCAGCCAAGCTCACTTTAGACTCATTGAACATCCTTTCATTATGCAATGTTTCACACCGTATAATGGTATACCATATTAGCTTGGTTGTCCTGTCAATCTCATCATTTATGATTCAATCATGCAGGAAAACAAAGCACTGTTCTTCCCTCTTTTGGTATTTTTTACCATGTTGACTATTGACTATCCACAACCCTAAGGGGGTATCTTATGAATACACAATGATAAGAGTATGAATTATGTTAAAACTAGCTGCGCCCCGCGGTTTCACCTGCGTAAGTCTCGATCCCGTGGGACAATCGGGATAAAAGTATCCTATATCCTATTCCAGGTCATGGTCTACCCCTGTGCCAAATTTCATCCAAATCCCTCCAGTTTTAGCGTGAAAGCGTCACAAACAAACAAACTCACTTTCGCATTTATAATATTAGTTAGGATTAGGATATCATACACATTATTATACCTGCACTACCTACCTTGCCCAATTAGCATCAGGGTTGTTTAGCCACATTTCCATAGGATTTGTCTTAATATAGTTTAACTGAGTATTTTCTATTCCACTTATATACATTAAAATGTTATATTTTCAGGCAAAGCTTATATTAAATCTGACAAAATAACAGAGATGTGTTTATATATATTAAAAGATAACCGCATGGTGAAAGCTATTGGTGACAGTTATTTGAATTTACTGTTGAAACATTTTCTGCCCTATGAGCACTATTTGGGGCTCATAAAACCATGCACATGGAAAGGTAAGTAGATAGTTCTGTTTGATGTATGGTTAATTGTTCTTTTATTAATAAATTGATGTTTTGTTGGTAATGTTCCAGAGTTGCTGGATGTCTGTATTGCTGCATGTTTTTCTAGTGATTACAAAATAGACAACTACACAAAGCTTAGGCTTGTGCTGCTTGTAATGAAAAGTGGAAAGGACAATTGTCAGTTTGTGGGCCCACTTATGGAATCACTATCGTCATTGGAACAATTTTTTTCTAACATTTCAAATGACAAAAAAGTACATGATGTAGTTATAGAAATAATTATTTTGTTGCTAGAAACGGTATGTAAATGATTTACGTTGAATTATATTTGTTGTAATTTGCCCAGTAAATAATCACAGAATTATTTTTAGCTATCTTGCGAGTTTCGGTTAACAATGTGTCATTTTACCGAAAATTTTATGCCCACATTATTAAAATTTTATGACCAAAATAAGGATCAAAAGAAGAAGGTTGGTATTTAACATATTATATCACTACTAGCGACCCGCTCCTGCTTGGCACGGCTTTTACGACTTGACAAAACATCGAGATTTCTTAGTTATTGTGTAACTTTAATAATAATGAATAAACACATAAACCTTCCGGAATAAATTCTCTAAACGATGGTGATAACCTCATCAACATCTGTTGCGTGGTTTTCAAGAACAACGCGGACAAACAGATAAACATGAAAAGTGACTTAAATTTAATGTAGGTATAGATTAGTTATACAAGTAGGTAGGTACAAAATATTGTTTATATTGCAATACGAGGAAACAAAAAGTTCTTACAATTATTTAAATAAGTATCATCTACTTTTTTATACTGCCTGTCATGTATCTGCCTTCTGGGCCCTGTTTAGTGCCCTAAACTTTTAAGATAGGTACAGTCAACCAGAGACAAGAAACCTACCAGGCAGCTAACCACAAAACTTTTTATAAAGCATACTGTGCATGTAGGTAGTCTTAACTCTTATGTCTAGAAACTTATTACTTAGGTATAGTTGTTATGCATGTAACTATAGTAAACTAGCAGCCCTATCTGCTTCAACTGTGATGGCGACATGTGAACATGTGACAACATTGAGATTCTTGAAGGCCTGCGCGGACGATGGACTTTTGTCCGCGCAGAACAAAAACCCCCGAAAATTTTCCAAAAATGTTCGGGGTACTTTTAGGCCCTCCTTTGCGTTATTCGATGCACTTGTAAGCGATCTTTTTTAGCGGCCAAAATATTAGGTAGGTAGGTACCTATTATTGTTACAAACTTACATGAGCAGTTGGAATGTATGGGTGAACATGTTTTTCAACTAAAATGTTAAGTTTCTTCTTGGGATAAATTCATCCCAACTACGAAACCCTTCATTCTGTGTGGTCCAACAGGCACTGGTCCGTTTTTTTTTCTTTAGATATAAATACAGAACTTGTAAAAACTTATCTTTTCATTTACAGAATTCATTGTTTTACTTTTTAAATCTGACTGTGGCTCTTCATCACCCTCTGGGAAGACTACGAAATGAAGAAGGGAGTCTCGCAAATAACTGGGAGCTTTGGAACAAATACCTGAACAGCATTATGGAAATAATATGTACGGAAGTGAGCTATTTGCAAAAGAACCGAAAGCAAAATGATAAACTTTTTCAACAATGCTCACATTTTCATAACTTAGCTGCATCAGTGCATTACCAGGTAAGGAAATATACATTCCTTCTTACACAATAACACTTTAAAAGGTGTCAAAGTATACAAATACAGTCCCAATTTCATCATACTCCTAGCATTATCTTTCCCACATTGTTATCACATCATCCTTCAGTCACAATGTTAAAGTTATTTCAAAACATTGCCTTAATAGGTACTCGCTTTTATCTATAACAAAGAACAGTTCGATTCAGATTTCAACACTATCAACACCGCAAATTGTTGTCCATGCATAATCAAAGCAAAGAATGTATACCTAGTTAAATACATTTTGTCTAGATGAAATCGACCATGTACTTATTATTTGTCAAAAACTAACGAAAAATACATTTTAATCTATTATCACACAAGGCAAGGTTACATACAGAAGCTGGTTTCGAAATATGTAATTGCAATAAGCTTTATTAAAGTAGTTACTTGAATACAAAGAAGTAGCTCGGGGCTAAGTAATAACAGCCGCACGGGTCGATCCATCGGGTTAAGCTACGCTTGTCGGGGTTGGTCTGTGGATGGGTGACCATCTTTACATACCGAGACTCCTCCGTGCCTCGGAAAGCACGTTAAGCAGTTGGTCCCGGCTGTCATTCGTGGATCTTTGACAGTCGTTACGAGTCGTCAGAAACCCGCAAGTCCGACAACCAGTCTTACCAGGGGGTATCGTATTGCCCAGTTACTGGGTTGTGGAGGTCAGATAGGCAGTCGCTCCATGTAAAATACTGGTATTCAGCTGCATCCGGTTATACTGGAAGCCGACCCCAATATAGTTGGGAAAAGGCTAGGCAGATTGACTTGAATACAAAGAAACGAAATCTGAGCTTTCTCTTCTCTTCATGTAACGACATAGGACACCCACTTGGTATAAACATTTGTGGGTATCTGAATTAAAAACATGACTGGTTTTTTATTACTAAACAGTTGTACAGTTTTGTTTTTACTATGTCTATAATTACTCACAACATTATAGAAAAAGAGGAAGGTCTCTAGTGTGTGCTGATCCACGTGTTATGTTCGTGAACGGGCGCTGTCACTTGAGACTGGTCATCTCTCATCTGCCAGGGCTTATTTTAAATCTTATATTTTGAATTGTTTTTGATTATTTTTCATTTGACATTGTTCTCACATATAGAAGCACCAAGAATACTGTACCCAGAATTTTGTAATATCTATATCCATTTTTAAAAGAGTGTCCTTGGAGTTTCTTGCCCGTTCTTCTCCATAGAGATCTACGATTTGGAATGGGCAACTAGCTTCAACTTTTTGACTAACTGACCGATTCTTTGACAATTCAAAAGTGCCTGTAATGGTTTAATTGAAATAAATGCTTTGAGTTTGAGTTTGTGGCTTACCTCCCTATATAAACTGTATTATACATTGATAGTATATCAATGGCATAGGTATGATTTAGGTTGGGGCACTATCATTATAATGATCGTTCAAAGCAATAACATTAGTTATGCATTCATAAAGTATATCCTTTTAATGAGTATAAGTTTAAGCGTGTTTAAGTATAAGTTTAAGTTTATGGTGTTAAAGCCAACGCGCTAGTTGAAATTAAAGTTGGAAATAAAGCAAGTCCCACTAGTTCGATTTCCCCCCTAGGGGAAAGAACTGTGCCTCTACTTTCCGCACAGTTCTCTAGGGCTCGTCCTAGAGTGGTCACCCTCCCACCGATATAAGAAATGAATTCCCGTAAACTAAACTGCCTTGTCCTGGCTATAAATTTATTTTCGACTTTATTTTAAGAAGCGCAATGTTGATATTTGTTTGACATGGAATCGGTACCGGTACTGCGCTTTACTACACCTCGGTAGTTTTGCGCCGACCCTTATAATGTAACTGTAAGAATACAGGGGTGATGTTATATAATTATTTTACTAACATTTTTTCTATGTAATTACAGATATTTAAACTGTCCGAAAGAAGCGACACTGGTGCAGAGAATGTATCAAAAAGATTAAGATTGAGCATCAACAAGAACAACACATTTGGTGACATTGTCAACGATTTGCAGCAAAATCATGTACCATGGTAGGACTATCATATATTTGTTTGTTTCTACTAAACTTAATAATGTATGTAATGTTTGGTTTCAAATATTATTGCAAATTCCACGTCATATTAACTTTCTTAGTTTGTCACACTGCTCTGATGAAACATCTACGGAAACATTCAATCACTTTCAGCATGATTTTCTTGATATTAATCCACCAAAATGCGATTTTAGGTTGGGAATTGTACACATTTATGTTGGAAAGTATGCTACCAGCATATCTGCCGACGATTACCTATCATTGCTGAATAGTCTTCAAATTCTACTTACAAATAACAGTAGCAATATAGAATGGAACGTTTTTGAGCAGCTGGTTTGTTTGGTACTGGAAAATTCTCGGAATTTAATGAGCAAAAATGACGAATTTAAAAATACATCAGTTTCATTGTGGAATTCATGTGTTAGGTAAGATCATGGTGAAATTACTATAATTTGAATAATAAGAAAAGGCTATGGAGGAAGTTAACAAAATAATTGAACTATTGGTTTCAGAAATTGCACATCTTTAAATGCGTCACATAAAGCAGTACATACAATCCTGCAAAAGTTATTAAAATCCGATATATTGGATTACCCACATGCACTACAGCTCATAAAACTGTACCTCGAGAATGTTATGCCAGTCACCAACAATAGTATTCAAACTTTAAGCGATATCTTTCATAAATTCTACAGCAAATGTACCTTGGAAGACTTCAGAATTAAATGCATATCATGGCTTACGTCAAATGATACTGGATCTTTATATGTGACTGAAGTATCCGAATTATTATTTAGATTAATCGCTAATGAAAATATTGCTTTCAATCCTATTAGTGCTCCTGTATCTGAATTCAAACAGTTGCATAATATATTATACAACTCGACAGAAAAGTGTATTTTATTCAGTGAATTTGAAATACACAATTCAATTAAGTCACTAGAACAAGATACTGTTTACGAACATGTTGGAACTGTTTCTGACGTTGAAGGTCCAGTGCAAGAATACTTCAAAATTAATTTAGTTACTAGTCATTCAAAAGGATTCCAAAATGATGCAGATTTATTAGAGTGTATTAAGTTGATTAACGTTGTTTTGTCATACCTTGAAAAACTCATAAAATATCGTATACAATCTCAAGAAGAAATTGAGAACATGCAGATATGTATTTTACTGACGACGATTTTGGCACGCATGTATACAGAATTGACTCGTTTGTTAGCGAGCAAAACTGAAATACCAGTTAAAATTCGAGCTCTTCAACTAGTTAGAGCAATTTTGGAGACTGAATTCCATTCATTCTTCTCGCATATGTCTCGGGCGAGTATAGACGCTGATTTTTTTCATGCTATTAATAATATATTGAACACTGAAGTTCAATCTGAAGATTTCGAAGTAATCATCGAAGGAGACGAAGACGACACGAGTATTGATACTTTAAAGCACAATTGTTTCTTGGTACTTGCTGCATATTGTAGGAAACCAGCAGAGTACCGGGAAGAAATACTGAAATTAATATTAGATGATGCTATCTATAACTTTACATCTGATACTCAGTGTGTTTTTCAGTGCATAGAGCTACTGATAGATTCAAATGTTCAGGATCCTCCTCTAGGTAATAATCATTACTTATTTTAATTAAATTGATGTCTTAACCAAGCTGTATATCTAAAAGAAACGTCTATTTGCAGGTTTAATTTTCACACTGTTGCAGTGCATCTGCCAGAAACTATATAGAAATTCCAAAGTGTCTTTTGAAATACTAAAAATACTTTTAAAAATAATGGATCCTCTATGTATGAATGATGGTGATATGAAGCAGAATTGTTTTATAATGATCAAGAGTTATTTACTACTCTGTGAGGACATGTGTTATCCACCGCAAGTAGCATCTCTGATTTATGAATGCGTCACTAAGATTATCATAATAAATCGGAACCAAAACATGAATATTGTAGAAGCCTTTGATGATGCATTTATGAAGAAAGTGAAGGGCAATGTTCATAGCATTCGTCTTCATTGCTGTTATTTGATGAAGCTGATTAACGATTTCTCTGAAGACGACATTGATACATTTGCGATGAAGTTGCTGGACGTCTTTTTGATTGATGTAAGTCCTATTTTCGGTATTTAAAATATATTGGCAAAAATTTCTAGCTCTCTGGAACATGGACTATGCGGTGAGAGGAGATAAGTCCAATAATATCAATATCTCCTGATTTTTTATTCAAAGGGATCAGTCGTTTGGTAATGATGTTAAATTGTGACATTCTGGATAGTACAGCCCTTTCTATCAACAAGGGTTGGATCAGTCGAGGTTATCACATCGGATGCGAATTATACTGTTTATTGTTTTAGGTGTCAAACAGTAAAGAATCGATACTAAAGGACGAATCTGCCAACAGGACGTTTACAGTCCTACATGCCTTTGTTGCACTGGCGCAAACGAAAAAATCTTCTATACTTAGCGTCATACTACAAGTAATTCATTTGCAGAAACTGAAATCATTAGATCACCGCATAGTTGTGAAAGTTTTGAACCTGATTATCAATTCTGTGGGCATTAAAGACCTCGAGACATATTTGAATAACAATATTTTGTCAATATTACATTTTTGGTTTACTAAAAATAACGAAGTGGTAGATTTACCGCTCCACTTACTCGGTTTTGACACCGTAGACAGTTTTATAG
Organism: Lithophane socia; assembly: GCA_947522985.1. Lineage (NCBI taxonomy): Eukaryota > Metazoa > Arthropoda > Insecta > Lepidoptera > Noctuidae > Lithophane > Lithophane socia. The sequence continues at coordinate 9,645,388 of OX383256.1, read as the reverse complement.
AAAAACACATGAAGTGGTTCATTGCGGGAGAAATATTGTGGCGACAGGAAGGAAATGTGCGTAAGAGCGACCTCTTGAAGCAAGTGGCAAAGAAACACAAGAAATCGATTGAAAATATACTCGAGGTATGTTGTCAAAGTTGAGAGGTAATAAGTAATAACTTGAGTCATTCAATCAATTCTAAATTGAACTATTCAAGGATTCCTTCCTAGCCGTAGTAGCTTTACTTGTTTATATAATCAGCCTATAATGTTCCCACTGCTGGGACACAGGCCTCCTCTCTGTGAGAGGGAGTGGGCCGTAATCCGCCACGCGGGCCTTCTGCGGGTTGGTAGATGTCATAATATGTCTTCGAATTTTTGGTTCTAGGACATGCCGGTATCCTCACGATGTTTTCATTCACCGTTTTGAGAGTGGCTTTACTTGTTTGGCACATTTTAATTGTTATTTTTACATTCCAGACTTGTTTTTCTAATATCATGGCCTTATGTTTGCCTTATATTGTCAGCACCAAGTACAATATTGTCTATTATGAACCCTCTAAACGAAACGAATTTAAGAAGTCAATGAAAAATGCAACTAGATTGTTTGAACTGACTACTGAAATGTTAGCAAATGAAAGTTGGAGTAATCTGTTTGTGGAGAATGTTGGGGAGCTGCTGTTACTGACGGCTACCCATATGAGCGACCGAGAAGATGCGGAGAAACTGTTCCAAGTTAAATTGCCGCAACGTAATCAAGAGTTTTATTATCCAAAGGAGATTTTATGCGCTATTCTAGATTATTTTAAAGTGAGTTTAATAGACTTTACCTTCTTTTTTTTGCCAGTTGACATGATGGATGCCACAGTAACACGTATTAGAAGTATCGGAGTCATAATACTTACATCATATTGTACTGATCTTCTTCATCTTTTCTCAGGACCTCACGGATGGAAGCGTCCTTCAGTATCTTTGTATAAACCAAACAGTCACGGTATTCAAAATTTTGTTTGAACTGTGGAAAGCTGTTACTCAAGAAAAGATATTTGAACTGAAATTACTGGCTCTCCATGCATATGTTACCTTTATAAGGAATATACCTTTAGGCCACCCTTCTGACGCATTCATGTGTAATTTTGCTTGTAACAGTTTTACTCAAGTTATCAAAACCTGTTGCGACAAAACGGAATTGAGAGCATACATTGAGGGTTTGAAACTAGTCCTGGATCATTTATTACCGGAAACGGCGATGCTTATGCGAAAGTCACTGCTAGAATTATTGCCTGTCCTAATTATCAAGAAAGAGGAGAGATTCGAACAAGTGTGTACTGGGTTTTTAAATGATTTAGTTGAGAATATGAAGGACTACTTGAGGGAAAGCGAAGATGTTGTCGACTTTCTTAGCTCTATGACGTATAGCGGTGATAGCATGCGCTGCTGCAACTTAAGTGTGTTTAAAGAAAAATTAAAAACTCATAAAATAAGTTTGAATCGTCCGAGGTATGTACAGCCATCTCATCTATATTAATGAAAATAAAAAGTTAAATAATGCTTGTTAATTATTTGTATAAAATTATTACTTTCCAGCCATGAGACGTTGTTAAACATTCGTCAGTTTTTAAATAGTAATAAAGATCACATTCGCAATTTGTACTGCGATTTGGATTCTAAAACATTTTCTGAGGACTGCGAGACAAGTATCATACATCAGACCGTGCAGGCGCTTTGTAATATTCTAAAATCAACGTATGATGATAAAGTAGGTAACTTTTACTTTGAAATATTTTGGTACTACCACATAATAGTATCGAAGATTAACTCCGCAAAATCTTTTAAATTAAAAGCGACTCTACGACACTATTATATTCACCTAGAAATTGACTTTCTATCGCTTACCTCATATCTTCTGACTATGTTACACTCACTGAATTGGCCTGACAAGACGAGCCTGCCGCGTACTTGTAGTTGTAGCTTCATACATAAAATGCGGAGTGCGCCTTCTGTTGTATTCTGTGGTACTACAGACTGTAACTGAATAAGTAATCATCATTACATTGAATTATTTTTATCTTTAGACCATAGTCGAAGCATGCAACTGTTTGTCGGAGATCAGCTCTTACGATTTAAAGACACTGGTCACAGTGCCGCCTGCTGATACACAAAATGTAAGGACCATCAACCCGACACGTTACTTCATGCAAGTTGTTGGAAAATCTCTACTGGATGTGTTTTTCGATGAAAATCCCAATGTCACAGACGAAATTGCTGAAACTATGAACGATCTGCTAAAGTTCCTTGATGTGAATGATATTCCAGGTATGCGGCTATTATTACGATTAAAAATAACATATTCTATAAAAAAGGAGATCACTCATTTTGGGCTAAATTATGAAAGTGCCGGCCAAACTAAAAAAAATATATATTTCGTTAGAACATGTTATTTTCTTCACTTTTCACTATTGGACCAAACCTGTAGGGCAATTCCCTGCGCTGTTATACGATTTTGAACCCTGCGCTGTTATACGATTTTGAAAAATACTGTTTTCAGTATATTTTGTAGTTAAAATAATGAATACTAATCTAATTAAAGTAATAGCTTGTAGTAATAAAAAATGAAGGGGAAAACGTACTCTTTCGGAATATAGCTTTTTTTTTGTTTGGCCGGCACTTTCACCTCTTTATCCTAAAACTTTATGGACAGTGAATGATCTCCTTTCGTATATCTTAAAAAATAAATTCCAGATTTGGAGGTAGTTGACAAAGAAATATTAAAACCTTTTTCTTGTTCGACGTCGATGAACACTGATACCCTTACTGATAGTATGACGTTTGAAGAGTACTGCACAAGGTGCTCTGAAGGAATATTTCTAAATGCGTTACTCACAAAAGATAATGCGGATTGGCTGAAAGAAGTCACGTGTACTCTTTTGACCTTTGTTCATTCATCAACTAATTATGTGACTAATTTGAGAAAAGTTTGTTCGTTGAAGGTAAGTTGACTTGTATAGTTTTTATCATCATAATCAGCTTTTTTATTAGGTTGAATTTATCTGCCTAAGGGCCGGCGCACATTTGGCAAGGAGTAGTGCAGCACATTCGTCACTGCCAAACAAATATCTACCTTGTAACAATTGAAATAAAGTTGATAATAAATCAGCTCGAGAGCGCGCCATAAGCGGCAAGAGGCGCCCGTCTCAGGTTATCTATTCTTAACTTTATTTTTAGGCACGCAACGTCGATATTTGTTTAACAGTGACAACCGCGTCGCGCTGCACCTTACCAGGTATTCGCCGGCCGTTAGGACCCTGTAACCTTAAATCGGTTTTAAGAATACCGTCATAATGTTCAAATTGGAATGATTCACACTTCTTTGTAAAATCACTACTCTACCAAAAAGCCACTGTTCTGTATACGGCATGCAGCAGTGATGGCTTATTGGTAGAGAAATTCTATCTTAAATGCGCTTCTGACTTTTCCAGTCTCGAATTTGCCGCAAAATATTACCGGCTCTTGTTGGACTCATACTACAAAGTCTAACAGAAAGGCACGTCAGAGCCGTCAGTCAACATATAAACAAATTCTTTAATAACGTTTGGGAACAAAGTTTCGACGACAAATTGGAGAACAGTGGAGACAGTAACTTTAATTCTAGAACTGGTGGAACTGTTACCCATGGCTACAAGCAGATCATTCAATATATGCTTAATATTGTAGATTTTGTTCGCATACAAAGAAACTATTATAAGATGAGGCAAGTATTAACTATTTTAAGCTTTTTTTTTGTAAACCTTTGATATTAAGTTACATACTTCCACATACGTAAACTCACATGTTTTTCTCATAGGATGGGTATAAACTACAGAACGCCACCTGTTACGATCCTTACATTACTCTTTTTGCTTCGTTTTAGTTCATACATCTGAGGCTATAGACAAAATCCCTTTTCTGTAAGCGTTAACGCCAACGGAAAGATCAAATTGTATGGAGTTGACATTAGCTTTGGAGATGTCACGTGACTGCTGCTGTCAACTCCATACAATTTGATCTTTCCGTTGGCGTTAACGCTTACAGAAAAGGGATTTTGTCTAGGCCCCCTGGTCATACACGCACGTTGGTAAAAAAATAAAATACTTAATTAAGAAAAACCCGGGAAATTAAGTTAGTCTTTATAAACGTTCAATGTAAGTATCTCATTTTTAGGCCTGGTAATGCGATGAAGACATTGAATTATCTAGAGCTTGAATACGACAAGGTGGCATGGGCGGCGGCTGCGGTCGACCAGAACTGGGCAGCCGTGTACTATGGGGAGTTATGGGCAATTTCCCAGAATGGCGGCGTCTCGCCAAATTCACCAGAAGCCACCTCGAGCTTACCTGGTGGGGAGAATCTACAACGAATTTTTAGAACGGTAAATTTTTAACCCACTTTTTAATACTGCGCATTTTAGAGAGAAATGTATGGCCTACATATAATTGTTCCTGGTCTGTTTTCATTCATATAAGTGTTCCTGCGCGTGAGATTTGTTAACGCACCCAGGCCGCAGAAACCTATAAAAATTTTCATAATTAACTTGTAATCCGTCGAATGTCTTATAATGGCGACGTCGGTTCATAAGGATAAGTGCAATTTCCCATTGTTTTGTATATCATTTATTGTGATTTGTAGTAGCAATATTGGCATCTTTGCTCTAGTCAGTGTATGCTACATTATAACGTTATGTTTTGACCGAACGACAAAAGAGCGTTCGATTGTTTATTTCTCACCTGGAAAAGTGCTAGTACATTTTGATAGTATCTAGGACTGAGCAGGTGAGCACGTGGATTATATTGGACTGAGAATTTCCGGTATAGTTTGTACGGTTCCGATACGAGAGAAGAAGAATAAAAATAATAATCCTTTTCTTCATCAGTGCTACGTGTCGATCGGAGAAATAGACGCTATCGAAGGCTGTGGCACCGAGCATTTAACTATGGAGAATGAAAAGCGTAAACATTTGATCAATACTGGCCAGTTCACGGACGCGCTGCTCTTGCACGACATAGCACTCTCCTGCGGTGGGCAAACTGACCAGGATCTCCACTACGGCGTGGTCAGGTCTCTGCACAAGTCTGGCATGCATCACCTCGCACTCCGCTATATTAAGTCACTGCCGGAGGACGACCAACTGAATGACTACAAATATGAGTGTTTGGCGTTCTTGGGTGAGTGTTTGATACACTTTTAATGTTATAATTAGATCAAAAAGAACCACGATGATGTTAACAATCATTTAAACCAATAATTTTCTTTCACCTTGATCAAGCTTTTTTACATTATTTCAGGTGACTGGGGCGATTTCGTGGACACACGACAACTTGAAGAAAAGCAAAAGCTTACCAATTGCAACCAAAATTCAGTAGTCAAAGCATTCCAATATTCTTGCTTAAAAAATTGTTTAAACATCCAAACTACGCCAGAGTATGAAAATAAACTGTTGGTACCTTTGAATAAAGCAAAGCTAGCAGTATCAAGATTATGTCAGAATCTAAATATGGAAAACTGTCAGAATATTTACAAAGTTTTAGAGAAACTTCATATATTTAATGACATAGAAGATTATTTCTCAGTGAGAACAAACCGTTCTCAAATGTCGGAGCTGCTTCAGAGATGGGACATAAAAAACTTACCACAGTTCATTGACTTCAAGCATATTGAGGCGTTGTCATCTCAGCGGGTGCTCATACTTGAGCATGCCGCGAAATCTCATAACAATATGTTGAACGAAATTGTATCTTTGCAGATACAATATGCTAGTGAGTTTATATTTTATACTAATTTCCGCACGCGGCTTCGCCCGCGTGGTATGTCGATAAAAAGTAGCCTATGTCCTTCCCCGGGATGCCATCTATCTTCTTGACAAACATCGAAATCCGTTCAGTGGTTTAGGCGTGAAAAGGTAACGTACAGACAGACAGTTACTTTCGAATTTATAATATTAGTATGGATTAGTTTGCCAAACAATCAATTCAATAATTGATGTAGGTATCTGTCTCTCCTAAGTTCCAAGTTGCCACAACACCCAGTTCGCTTCCTCTTTACGTTTCGAACCGATTCGCGGTCTTCACTCAAGCACTCTGCACTGCACCAGCTGCCATCGGTTCTTCGACAGACATGGCCACAAATTGATTATTTCGAGTTTCATTTTCATTATATTTTCTAAGACGTTACAGTTTTAATGTTATTATTTTCAGAAATGGCCCTAAATAATCGCAGAGTCCAAATGGCACAGCGCTTGTTAGCTGTGGCCAAGAAATCTCAGCTGTCGGAAGATATAACTCTGGTGGAGAGCGAGATAGCATGGGCTAAAGGACACAAAGAAATAGCGCTGTCTCTGTTACGTAACATTGTTACCAATCACACGCTGGACGCGAAACTTGCAGCGATATCTTTACGGTAAATATAGTTTATCATTTATCGATTTGAAGAAACTACGAATATTTATAACAAGAGAGGTTAGGTGGTTTTTTCAGCGATTCGGTAAAGTCTTACGTTTATACGTTACCTCCTTGCTTTTCCGCTAGTGCCACAATGCAGTTTGTGTTACTACAAAAAGCCATCGTTTGTAACCACTCTGTTGTGAACTCATACTCCGTCGACGCACATCAGGGACTGATAGCGACATCTAGAGGCAGCAAACGGTACCATACGCTACGTCATACCTATCGCGCGACTGTTTTCGGTTTTAATTTAAAATATTGTTCCCACACCCCTTTCCTGAATGTTGTAGATCAAGATGGTGAATACAGAATTTGTACATTTATTAATGTTTTTTTGTCTTTAGACGGTATGCACTTTGGATGGCAGACTCGAAACGCGACAATCCCCGTGAAATAATACACAAATATTTACAAAAAAGTCTTGATGTACTGGGAACTGAGAACATGGATGTTAGACTGAAAGTCTACCACGACATAGCGAAGTTTGCCGATGCAGAGTATAAGCAGGTATGACGACAACAGTCCACAGCCCAGAGAGAGGTGGTTGTACCTGGACACGTACCGCGAGGGCTGGTACGAGGTGGCGCGGGAAAAGAGTTTCTGGAAGAACTTGGGGGAGGCCTTTTCCTAGTAGTGGGCAAGTATAGGCTAACCAATATATAAAAACCGGCCAAGTTCGAGTCGGACTCGCGCACGAAGGGTTCCGTACCATTATATATAAAAACGGCAAAAAAAAATCACGTTTGTTGTATGGGAGCCCCCTTTAAATATTTATGTTATTCCTTTTTTTAGTATTTGTTGTTATAGCGGCAACAGAAATACATCATCTGTGAAAATTTCAACTGTCTTAACTATCACGGTTCATGAGATACAGCCTGGTGACAGACGGATAGACAGACAGACAGACGGATGGACAGCGGAATCTTAGTAATAGGGTTCCGTTTTACCCTTTAGGTACGGCACCCTAAAAAAGTAGGATTTTAGACTTATTGTAATAAAATATTGTGTTTTTAGGTGGTGACTTACATGAATTCATCAGTATACGAAAACAGAGTAAAATGCTTAGAAAATATGAAAGGCACAGCCTCGTCTCTAGGCAACAAATCTACAAAGTTATTGACAAAGTAAGTTCAATTAAAAGTATTTACAACCTTTTCTGTCATGCATGCATGTTAATAAAATATTAATGTATTATTTAATCCATTTCAGAGAGGAGAGACGGGCCCTATCTACAAATAGAAAATTCAAGGAGCTTGATGAAGCTGAAATAGCGTACTCACAAGTAGAGAAAAATAACTTTTTACATTTAGCTATGAGGTATGGTACCGATTAGTTGATTCTGTTGTACAAATGCATTTCATGAACGCGCGACAATCATTCCAATTTATACCTTATTGCAATGAAATAACGAGTCACATGATGCTCGCCCATGAATTGCCTTATCTAGAATTATTTAAACACTTCAATTATTAATGTGTTTTTTCGCAGATATTATTTACTGTCATTAAAACAGTGCGACGAGAACAACTTATCAGTATTCCGGGTGATATCGCTGTGGCTAGCTAACCAAGACTTTGAGTTCCAAGATGGCGACGAGTCGTTTGAAGAACTGCTCAATATGATACCTTCTTGGAAGTTCGTAACAGTGTTGCCGCAGCTGGCACCGCGACTAACCAATGAAGATACGACGTTCATCAGAAACTTGAAGAAAATTATAAGTAATTTTTTAACACATTTATTTTTGCCGTATTTACGTTTAGTTTCACAGCTTTACCTGGAAATTTGCTCTATAGTTGTAGATAAAACAATATCAGGAGCAAATAGTAGCATCGCTAGAAAAAAATATTCAGTTAACATAGTTGTAATATTTATTAATTTCCCATAAAGAACGGTGTGCGATCGACCATCCCCATCACACGCTGCCGATCCTGTTCGGGCTGATGAATTCGGACAAAGACAACGTGATCTTGAACGCGAGCGGTCGGAGCGGAGCGAGCGCTCGTGGGCGCGACCAACAGCCGCGCATCGTCGCTGCGCAAGCGCTCGTGAGTGAGTTGCGCGGACACAACGACGAACTCACGGTTATTATTACGCAAATGGAAAAGATGTGTGACGGTAGGTCTAGTTTAAGATCGTTATTCTCGGTGTCAACAAAGTGTACGAAACCTGAAACTAGTTTGCACAGAGAAACATTACAGAAATTTAAATGTAATTTTTTATGTGTGAACGTAAATAAAATAAAAATGATTAAAAAAAAACATTACTGCTCTCATAGCAAGTTTATTACATTCGTTTTAATAATCGATTTAATTCAAAGCTTAATTCACAGGTTGGACCTAATTTACTTACACTCGGTATATAAAATCGCGTTACTTTCAAAACAAATATCAAAATGAGAAAATATTTTTCAGCCATCATTAGTTTCGCTAACTACGAGCCGCCTGTCGCGACAAGGAATATTAAAAAGCAGAAGATACCCGATGCAGAGAACATCCACAAGATTCGAAATCTAAGGGCAGTCCCTGTGCCAACAGTTACCTTGCCGATCAAGAAAGATTGCAAATATGCGTACTTACACAGTAAGGAATCATTTTAATACTTATCTGAACTAACACAAAATACATTTCACAAACGGGTGTCAATCATATCATTGCAATTTGTACCTTATAACAATGAAATAAGAGTCTTATGACGCGCGCTCGTATTACAAGGACCAACTTCTAGTTACACAAAAATATTTTTTTTTTTTTTTAGCTTTACAGTCTTTTGACTCTCACTTTGAACTTGTTGGAGGTGTAAACTGTCCAAAGAAGATAAATTGCAGGGATTCTTCTGGGAAAGTCAACGTATTGTTAATAAAGGTAAATATTTTAAACTTTAAATTGATTTTTGGCACATTTAAAAATAATAATAAATCCTTATGAAAATGTTGTTTTTTTTCTAGGGAGGGGATGATTTGAAACAAGATGCTGTTATGCAGCAAGTATTCAATATTGTGAACACTTTGCTGGAGAATAATCCTGTGACCAATAAGAATAAACTACTCATTAGAACTTACAAGGTAAATAAACATGGACCACATGCAAGCCCTGTACAGATTTTGGAATTAAGGTGTTCGAGAAAAGTTATATCAAAGTGTATAAACTAATTAATTTGCATAGTTTCCACTGATCAGACAACTAAACTCCATTTTAGGGACCCTTGGATAGTGACGGGTTTCATTTACGTTACAGGTTGTCCCAATGTCTCGGCTGTCGGGAGTCTTGGAATGGTGCGATGGCACTATACCTATGGGCTTGTATCTCGTCGGACAAGACAACACCGGTGCCCATGGCCGCTATCGTCCTCAGGTAAAATACGGGATGTAAAAAGACTCGGCTTCATTAAGCGTCTTTTTACACCCTATTAAACTCTCGTACACTATCCTAAGAATGGATTGCGAGATTTTTTTAATAGTCATTGTGCGATTAAGAGCTATTTTCATGCCTATGTTTGAAACAATAGGGAATATGCATGTATTGTTTTTATACTTTTATTCGATAGTTTACATCGTCAAAGAATAGCAAAAAAAAATTTTAAGTACTTAAAAAAATTTTAAAAATATCCAGCCGATCCGGGCTATTCAAACGCCCTCCATTTGGCGCGCTTGGTGACGTCACATTCTATGAAAACAAACAAGCAACTGTCAAAAATGTTTGACATTGACTTGACACTTGTTGATTGACTTGACATTGACATTTTGATTGTTGTGCTAGATTGTTACGTCATCATCTCTTAGCTTTTCAAGTATTTGAATAACTCGCAGTTTTTTGGCACTTTAAAAAAAAAAAAATCTCGCTCAAAAAGAAATTTTATTCAAAATTATTGATGGAGGCATAATTCTGAAGTAATATAGTTTATAAAAAAAAATACTTGACCCTTATTTGAATCACATGCATATTCCCTAATTGTGTTATAAAAGAAATTGTTGATGCAACTCAAGAATATTACATCGTTTACAGGATATTTCATGTATCGCAGCTCGTAAGAAAATGATTGAATGCAGCAATGATGGCCATGAGGCAAAGTTGAATGTCTTCAACAAAATACTGAAAGATTTTAAACCCGTGTTCCACTATTTCTTTACTGAACATTACCTTGATCCGGTTACGTGGTATGAGAGAAGACTGGCATACACGAAGAGGTAAGTATTTAATTATACAGAGTGGCGATGAGGTTATCAAAATAAACAGTACAGCCACAGATATTATAATACTACGTACAGATACCCAATCCCATACAAAGAAATGACACCACCCTAAGTCTGGCTATTGAGCTGGCTATTTTTCGTTCTCCATTTTTTTAACAGATGGCAGCATCAGCGACTCACTAATTGCCAGAGACTGTAGTTTTTTTAACGCCATCTAGGAGTCTTGCCTAAATACTACGCAAGACTCCTAGATGTTTTTCTTCCTTTTTTACGTTTTTTCTTCCTAGGTGTTCAATTTTTATATTTCTACGTAAAGTACTAATTTAAAAAAAAAATTGTTTGATTTTACTTAGTGAAACGACATAAACGCAAGTTTAAATTGACCCTGTCATCACTTGAGTAAAACTCCATCTATTGCAAAGAGCTCTCAACAAAATGATTAGCAGATGGCTACTTTATCATTCTATTGGGTTCGAATTGAAGTAAACGGCTTAAGTTTTTTGTTGAAAATCCGAGATTTATGAGTGTAAATACATACATCAGCATTAGACAAAGATGTTTTGATTTTTACTAATATTACCTCAGCCAAAACTTGTCGTATAACGCTTTTTAGTGATTGTTAATTTCATAAATTGTTACTTATGCTGCCATCTATGATTTTTTTCAAGACTAATTATAACTTGTTCGAGTTGAGACCCCATGGTACAGCGAACAAAATAAACAATTATACAAATTAAAAAAAATGCATTTATCAAACAAAATAAATACACCCATGATAATACAGAACAGTAAATTCAAACAAAAATTACTTGCTTATGTAGGCTGTACATATTATTATGCTCTCTTGGACTAATGGAGCTTCACTTATTTTCAACTTTATTTCAACTGTCAAAAGGTTGATTTGATCCAGTGAAAACCACGCCGTGATGCGCTTCGGCCCTAATGTCTGAAATACCGAGCAGAAAAGCAAAGTATATTATCATTAAGTATGTAACTAAATGTGTTTTAGTTTATTCCTGTATTTTGTCTTCCTATTCAGTGTTGCTACCTCTTCCATGGTTGGCTACATACTGGGACTGGGCGATAGACACGTATACAACATTTTAATTGACAAGAGGACGGCTGAAGTTGTTCACATAGATTTAGGTAAAAAAGCACATATTTTAAAATGGATTGCGTGATCATATACATCTTACTTGTTCACTAAATATTATAATCATCCTACAGGTATTGCTTTTGAGCAAGGCAAGACATTGCCCACTCCAGAAACTGTGCCGTTCCGTTTGACGAGAGACATTATTGCTGGCTTTGGGTCCAGTGGCACCGAAGGAATATTTAGAGGGTAAATATTTAACACTCCATAAAAGCCGACTAAGTTATCTGCAAATAGAAGCTGTTCATTCATGTTTTATTAGTACGCACGATAAGACATTGAGTTAGTCATTTCCTGTATTTGTTGACCTCTCATGGTACAGTAAATCCATCTGAAGGTTGTTTTTTAAGATCGCTTTTAGCAATGACACCACCCATTGAGTCACTGTATGTAAAATGTCTACATTTATGTATTCTGTCTATATATCTATCTGCGGAAAGCCTTAGGCTTCATGCTCACGACGCCGCAGCCGCAATGGCGCCGGACCGCAAGATGAAAAGAAATTCATAATATCTCAGAATTAGTCTAAAATCTTCGCGGTGCGATATTCATGGGCTATATTCATTCGTATATACAAACATGCGTTTCACCGCAGACGCGCTGGCGATGGCGCCGCGTAGATTTTAGAGATATTAAGTTTTTTTTTTCATCTTGCGGTCCGGCGTCTGTGCGGCTCCGGCGTCATGTACATTGTATGAAGCCTTACAATGCGAGGTCAGGTCAGCTTGTACTGGAAATATATAGCTTAATGTTTCGTCATGTGTTCAGTCTTACCTAAAAGTGTATCATAAAATTGCAGGTGCTGCGAAAAGACAATGCAGCTTCTCCGTGACAACCAAGAGACATTGTTGACGATATTAGAAGTTTTACTGTGCGATCCTCTGTACTCATGGTCAGTGAAAACTGCGCAACAGAATGCTGCTACTTCAAGCAGGAACACCAGTGCAGTCTGTAAGTAATCGTGTGACCTTAATATTATGTAATACTAGCGTTTGCCCGTACAGTTGCCGATTGTTCAGGATGTTATTTTCCGTCAGAATCTACAATTTTTTTCCTTTGTTTCCCCAGTTGATACCGGTACTCCCAGTGGCCTTGCCAAGCGTGCGCTGCTGGTAGTGACAAGCAAGCTAAGCGGAACAGAAGATGGCGTGGCCGGTGGCGTGGCAGTGGCCGGCCAAGTCGCGCGATTGTTGCACATCGCCACCGACCCCTTATATTTGTGCCGCCTCTTTAACGGCTGGCAACCCTATTTGTAATTTATGTTTAAGATTATAAAAACTCATTATAACTGTGATTCAATTTTAATGTGAACATTTTTTTAACTGTGATTCGATTATAATATTTGCATGTTACTTACCATAATTTTAACAAATGAGTACCAAATAAATCAGATTTTTTAATTTTTGTTTTGCTAGTTTCATTTTGGGTCTCTGATGTTTGCGGTAAAGTCCGAAAGGGATACCGGGGCCCTTGGTAACAGGTGATTGAAGGAACATGGGTGCCAGTTAAAGTCTGACACGGCCTTCCGCTCCGCCTAGAGCGGGAGAAGTCATGTAAAGTGGGTGATAAACGTGCGTACTTAAAGTACGTGGTCTGTAAGTTCGCGACCTTACTCGGCTCGCCGTCGGTGACACACGTGAAGCTTGCTCAGAATTTCATTTTTAAATTGTCAAATTGGCTCGCGGCGGTGAAAGACGGGCGAGTAAGCTCGCCGAGCCATATCTATGCGTACTTGCTCGCACGTCTATCACCCGTCTAATGATTACCAACCCTCAAAAAAAAGGGGTCGCTTAGTGTTAGTGAAAACGTGTATTATATCTAAAAATAAGGAATTTCTCATTTGTGATGTGCGTTTACAACGGACTAGTCAACTTTGTTCCCCAATCATGGGCAGTTTACAAATCATAAGAACCCACAGACTCTATCGGCCGATTTCACTTGATGTACCTATGCAAGTGCGTGTACACACGGCTACACATCAAGCTATACATTTCCAGTATAAGCTGACCTCGCATTGTACGGAAATCCTAGAAAATGTAAGATCAGCATAAATTGTAAATGTATAGCTTGATGTGTAGCCGTGTGTACACATTATAACGATTCGATATTGGCCGATAAAAGTATAACTGGCTACACGATTATCTTCAAACTGAACTGTTGGCGAACTATCGGCCCACTCCACGCCCGTACACTTGCCGATTGTATAGCCGGCCGACCCGGCCGATACCTAGTTCAAGTGCCGGCTGGGCATGAATATCGTATATTTCATGATGGCGCTGCCTAGTTCTACACCATCGCTGCTTGAATCGTTCGTAAGTTTGAAAAAAAACCCATCCTTTAAAAAGAAAAAGAGTACTCTGAAACTCTGGTGCTTATTTAGCTGTAAGATAAGAATGATGACAACCATAAGTCGGCCGACATAGTATGCGCACTCACAGTCACCACACCACCATCACCAACAGGCGTAGTAAGGCGTTCAGTAAGTTGTAAGTTGGCCCAGTCTGCGCGCTAGTAGCAAATAAAATGCAGCGGCCTAATGCTGTATATTCACAACTTTTTACCGACTTCAAAAAAGGAGGAGGACGTTCGGATGATTGTTTTTTTTTATTTTATGTATGTTCACCGATTACTCCGCCGTTTGTGAACCGATTTAAAAAAATCTTTTTTAGTTCGAAAGGGTATACTCCCGAGATGGTCCCATATAAATTTTATTAAGTTTTCTTGCGTAGTTTTTGAGCTAGCTTCAATATTACGTATTTTTCCCCACAGTCTATGTAGACGATATAATTATTAGACTCCTTCACTGTTATTTACATAGCAGGTAGTAACTTGTGTGGGGTAGGTACCACCACTAAAAAGTGAAAAATAAAAACTTTAATTTCGGAAGTCGGTGTCTTTGTTTTTTAATTTTCGTTTTTTGCCACCGACTTCCGAAATTAAAGTTATTTTTCACCTTTTTATTGTTTTTTTTGAAGTCGGTTGTTTTTTTTTTGTAAAAAGTTTTTATTATTTGTTTCGAACTGAAGCCAGATTGATCGTCTATTGTTTTCATAAGGTTGATGCGCTAGGGTGGCCCGCGAAATTCAAATTTTCTTACGTTTTTTGCAATTTGCAGGTCAGCATCAGGTTGTATGTTGATCTAAATATTATTAGCGCTCGTAACAAATATGGATTCACAGTATTATAAACATTAGAATCAGCAATACAACTCTCTAAGTTCATGTAAGTGCATTGAATGACGATTTCATGAAGTTTTCCTGCAAATTGCAAAAAACCGTATGTTTGAATTTCGCGGGCCAACCTAGCGCATCCCCCTTAAGCTTGTTAAATTTTCTACAATGGCAGCATCGGTTTCTGTTCTTGTCAAATCCAGTTTCTATGGTAACGACGCTTATCAACAAATTGTGATTACGTTTTATTTTTGTTGATTATGCTTTTATTAATGTAAATGATACGTCTGTTGCCTTATTTATTGTTATCTCATGGCAGAATTGCACATATTAGGGCAACTGCAGAGTGCTTCAAACTTTAAAGATAAATCTTCCCTATTTTGTCGATATTCATTTCAAGCCGGTATGTTGTATTACGTAATTTTATTAGGTACTTAATTAGGTACTTTTACTTTTGTATTTGGTTTGGAGATGTATAGCAGTGCGTTTTTAGTGTGATAAAATTACTAAAATAATTACCTTTTATTTCATTTTCAGGCCCAAACTGGACAGTTGTCTCAGGTTGCCCTGAGGGGCAGACAGTCTCAGGTAAATTAGATTACGAAAGGACTGCTGTCTGGGCACACCCTCTTGATATTCACTACGTAACTAAAGGTGTCCAAGGTATGTATAAAAAAAATGTTTTTTATTTTTTAACAAAAACAAAATATTTTTGACTTAATTTTTATTGGAACAATTCAGGTTGGCCGAAATTATTAGTACAAGTGAGCTGCCTCGATTCTATAGGGCGCTCTTGGATAGTAGGATATGGTTGCTGTAACTTACCTGCAGTGCCAGGGCCTCACATCATCCATGTGAACTGCTGGGTACCATCCACAACTTCAATAACAGATAGAATCCGACAATATTTCCTTGGTGGATCTCATCAACTTATTCAAAGTGATATAGTTAATTTAGGATTAAACCGGTAAGATTGTTCTGTAGGTAATATGCTTTTGCATCAGAGATCAAACCTTTCAAATGCAAATAAATTTTATTTACAGATTTAAGTTAAGGACCCAATCAAAAGGGCAAATTCAGCTGCAAGTGAACTTATTGCTTAGGAATTTTAGTCAGTTTGGTGTAGAGTATAAGTGAAAACATGAAAGTCATTACTTATTTAGCTTTTACTGTTCTGTCAATACTCATTCAATTTTGTGTTATGGATTACATTCAAGAGAAAATTCAGACTGAAGATACCGTGAATTTTGATGTTACTACAAAGAAAGAAATCCTAAGTGATTTGCTGAAGAATATAAGCAGTAAACCTCATGCTCTTTACTACAGGACACATGTTATGAGTAGATCACTGAAAGACACGTCTCCATCAAAGATATATAATAACTCTTCCATAACAGAAGTTACTTTAGGAACAACAGATGGAACCACCACTATATTTGATGTTCTGTATGATGAAAATACTTCTGATACAGAAGCAACTCCCACAACAACTGAAATGTATTTCACAAGCACTGAATTTGATAATCTTACAGAAATAACATTCTTTGAAACGAAAAACAATTCATCTAGTGTTCCTAGTGCTACACCAAAAATTAATTTTAATCTGCATTGTGATTGCAACTTATTGGTAAGGACCTAGAATATTATTTCGAATTCCTTTACAATTTGGGCCTAGACATTTCTTTACCAGTATGTTATTTCTTTTCCAGTACAAAGTATGTGATATAAATTGCTGTTGTGATCAGGATTGTTCTGATTATGAACACAAAATATTCGAATGCCAAGAAACTAGTAAGGCTGAGAACAAAGCAATTGATGGGTGTATTAGCCACTTACTGGATGAGCAGAGATATGGAGGCAGTATGCTTGATAATCTGTTTTGTGTTGTTAAAACTAATTTACCCAGTAAGCGTAGTATTAAAAAGGTATGAGTATATAAATCATGAATATTCCAAAAACATGTCTAATATTATTATCTTCAGCTAAATGCAATGTACTTTTTTTTCAGTTTGATCAGCCTCCAGTAGGTACATATTATAAGTGGCGAAGTGTTTATCAGAAGCAAAATTCATATGAATTTAAAAATACCTTGTATAAACAAGCTGACCCTATTTGGCTATTAAAAAACGGAATAATTTATTATTTAGGTTGGTATTTTTTTGTGAAAACTATTTTTTATGCTTCTTGGTCTGATTAAGAAAACTGTCATGCCGATGAACAAGTCTTTCATTTTAAATTAATATAGTTGATTAAAAAAAATTAATTTTATTTCAGATTTTCCAGCTCCTATGACAAACAATTACTGTACCGATCGAGTACCAATAGCATTTCTTAAAGAAGAGAAAATCACATGTAATGCAAAGTTCAAAGAGCTGGAAATGTTTAATATTTTAAAAACTTCTGAAGAAGCTATGGTTATAAGCGCTACAAATAATACTTTTAACAGTACTGCTTTGGTACCTATTTTTTTTGCATTGATTACTTTTATGTAGCCCTTTATGATTTCTAAATTGAATGTTATTATTTACAGAATTGCTCAAGTCTCCACTGTATCTATTGGAATATTCTAGCTTGTGAAAACGGGCTTTGTTTCAATTACAACAAGACTTATAATGAAGCATCATGCACAGAGGATGTTTGTACTAACATAGCATTGAAAATTGATTACGCCTTCTATTATTACGATATGAAAATTATAAACGCGACGATAAAATTACATCTACAAAATATATCACTTAAATTGCCCTATATGAAGCAAGAAGTCAGTGTATTTTTTTTTCTGGCAAATAAATCTATAGACCATGTTATAGAATTAAGTGGGAATCCGGGATATGTTAACGGCCTGCCGGTTATAGTATCTTATGTTAAGAGCAATCACACAAACGACTTTTTCAATATCACTTCAGAAACAAGGAGGCGCATGTTATTTCCCGAAAACAGAAATGGACTGTGTGTTTCATCGAATACATCAAATAATATTGTAAAATTTGGAATGAACAAAAGAACTAAATGCCTTTATGTTTACCCACACACAACAGTATCGAAGAAAAACATGTGCAACAATATACAAAATGATATTATTGGACTATTATGGCTAAACAATAATGTATCCATTTCTCCATTTGGGAATCCACATGATATTGCTGATGATAATTGGATAAACTTGCCTATGGACATAAATAAACTAGAACCAATTTATGGAGAATATAATGAAAACATTTTGAAACTTTACTGTTATCATCTAATAAATAGACTTTCTGTTACTTTCATGTTCGCTAATGTCGACGAAAAGTCATTTACAGGGCAGAACAAAATTCTGTCAGCTAAGTATGAAGTAACTACTAGAAATTTTAGTTTTAACATTGAAGATATTTCATTCGTCATCACTATTGATGTTAATTTCGTGGATTTGTCAAAGCCAAGTATAATTGAATATGCTGGAAGTCCACATATTAATATTCATTTACCCAAAGATTTCTTTTTCCCCTTCCCCCCGAATGGCTGTTTCAGTATGTCTAGCACGTGTATTGTAACAATATATTGCTTTGTCATATTATTTCTTTGCAAATAAAATAACTCTTGAATAATAACTAATAATTTTTATTTTGAAATAATTTAAATACTTTTGTTACTTCTATCACTTCTAACTTGGCATCCCGTTCAAGGACTTAACGATCTTGAGTTTGTGGTGGCCTGAAAATAAAACCCATTTTAGGTTCAATAAGCCCACGTCAACCCAATGAGCTCGTAAGATTTAGCGAAATTCAAGAGGCAAAAGAGAATTTAATAAAACATTCTGTTATAAAGGAAGTTTTTAATATAGCCGCATCAAGGAAACGAGGTAAACTATCATAGTACATGACGTTAAGGTACTAGAGCTATATTGGTATTTACAATATTTTTACATAATTAATCTTCAAAGAATCTTTTTAGTCTAATAAAATATATTGAAAAGCAAAGAAGACAGTAAATATAAACTGAAGCTGCTTTTACACAAATCGATCGGAGCAATGTTGAGATGTCGCTACAAACCTATGCGACGTAAGTGTAGACTTTGCGGTCGTCAGGCGTGCGAGCGAGATATTCTCGTTCAATAAGCCCTTCGATGCGTTTCTTGATAACCACTGGCGACGGTAGGAAACGTGCGCGCAGTTGCTCCGTCACTTCGGCGACCAAAAGCGTATGCTGCGGAGAAATACGTTACATTCAAATATACCTTGCATATTCTGATAGATTTAGATATCAAATAGTATAGATAGATAGATATCAACGACACGGTTTCGTTATCATGCATGATTTTTTATGAATGATACAGCAATATTTTGACATACCGCCATCTTCTTCCTGGCTTTCATGATACGCACGATGGCTGCTTCGATTTCATGTTTACGATCTTCATCAACTTTGTTACGTGTTTCGCGTCGCTCCGGTTCAGACTCGCCTTTAGCTGCAACGGTCTGGATCTTAACTCTGAAATACAGGAATAACAAACTTTTAAAAATCTGTATCATAAAAATGGTGCTACTCTTACCTTCTTAATTACAAATGGTATCGGTACATACCTATGTAACTTAGATGTAAAGGCGTCGTTGACGTAAAATTGATGAGACGGCTCTATCTCTTTTGTCTTCGGCTGTTTGATAAGCACCCTCTGGGTGGGCTTTCCCATCGCTAACGACTGTAGGGCCCGGACAAGATCCTTCTCCGGAATATCAGTCTCGTTGAGTATTTCCTGTTAGAATAAGAGTGTGGTAAAGAAAAGTTCGATACGAAAGTGAAAAAACGTGGACGCGCATGCGCAGTGGTTTTTTTTTGTCTGTGAAGTTTGATGCGTTAATTTCTTTGGAAGTTGAAGATTTCTTAGAGGAAGCGATGTCGAACGCCACAATAAAACGTCGATCCTTACTAATATTATAAATGCGAAAGTAACTCTGTCTGTCGCGCTTCCACGCCAAAACTACTGAACCGATTTAAATGGAATTTGGTACACAGGTAGTCTAAAGCTTGAGAAAGGACATAGGCTACTTTTTATCGACATATCACGCGGGCGAAGCCGCGGGCGGAAGCTAGTTGCAAATATTTTTTTAAATCCGTTATAAATGAGAAAATGCAATCTGCCGCTAATTTCACAGAAACAAAGACCCCTGGCGCGTGGTGTAAATAACTAATGAAAACTTGGTTTATTCGTGGAAAAAACAAAACACGTGCGTACGAAAAAGATAAGTTAACTCGAATAAAAAATAAACATCGATAAATATAAACATCATACCTCATAGGTGAGTCGCTCGCGTTTGTTGAAGAGCAGCAGGACGCACATCTGGAAGGTGGACACTTGTATGATGTGGCGGCGCGGCGCGGCCGGCGCGGGCGGCGAGCGCGGCGGGGACGACGCGGCCGCGCGGAACGTGGCGTTCAGGTCCGCGCTGCCCAGCTGCGGCTGCAGCGACAGCTGCCGGCCCGAGTGCTTCGCTAGGTAGAAGCTGACACAGACGAGCCCAGTGTTCACATTTACTCACTACACTATACGCCAAGATTGCAGTCGCGGTCATGTGCGAGTAGGACGGTGAATATTTATTACGGAATTTATGGCATCTAAACTAGACTATAGGGTTGTGCCACGAAAGTTAGCGTTTAGTACGCCTTTCGTTTATTATTCCGGCTCAAAATAATTTCTGTGAGTACGTCAGATAAGTCTAGATCTGTTAAATTTGGCTTACCTTCTGAAGACTTCGAATGCACTTCGCGGCGCTGTAGGTATGTTGCATTTGGGCGTCGCACTTTGTGTGGGCCAGAAGCCGGTGGTTAGCACGCGCACTGAGAGATCTACGCCGTGAAGGTTGATCTGAAATTACAATACTTTTTTAGAAAAGTATTGAAAAAAAGCAATATCTATTATAAAGTACTTTCGAGTGACGCTGCAACTTGGTCACTTCGTCAGCTCGATTTATACTATAGAAAGACGGCAGCAATAGCTATGTAAAGGTAAAAAAACAACAAACATTCACCCCAGATGACAGCACATGTTCCTTGAATTCTTCCATTATGGTGTTCGAGACGGTCATGTCTTTGAACATTCCTTCCAGCTTTGATGTGAACTGACAACCGCATTCAGTCTGAAATTATTTACATTTATTATGATTGATTAGGAACTTTCATAGTACGAAAAATTAGATATCCAGCAAAAAAAGTAAGTAAAAAGGCAACTATTGAGTGTTCATTGTACAGGAAAATGTTACGGTGCAAGATACGCTCAAATGCGCGAGGTGAAAAACCCGGTGGTCCTTTTGTCTTAGACCTCATTAATGTTTAAGGGAAATTCAAACTTTCTTATTTCTTTCAGTGTCAGGTTGTATGTTGATTAAAATATGATTCGCGGCCGTAAAAATTATGTATTCCAGAATTATAACCTTTAACTTCATCAAAATAACTCGTCTAAGTTAAAATTGGCTTAAAATGTCATGATTTCAAGTAATAGTCATTCAATAGTACACTGTTTGAACTAGAGAAGAGTAATTGTGCTGATGATTTTAACGATTATAATTCTTTAAATACATCTGTTATAAACTCCCAAAACAAGATGTCCATTATAATTAATGCTTACACAAAACTACTGACAACTGACAATACAGTGTAACTAAAAATAAAACTACTGAACGTAATCCTGCTTAAAGTCTTAATTCTCTGCAAAATTCTTTACCTAAACCGGTTTTAGAAATCTTAACATAATTTGGAAACAATAGATTTTTTATACTGAAATTCCAAGACTTTAAGCAGACTTTTCACAATAGAAAAAGAACTACCAGGGGTATATGAGACATAGGACACTTACGAAAAATGTCCATCTATAATTGGTAAAGAATTTTGCAGAAATATGTGGACAGGATGGGGAGGTCGGATGGATTGTTCATTTAGTCACTTAATGAATTCTCTATTTGCGAGACATCTCCGATTATACAATGAAAGTCTCGCGGTTCAACATCCTTAAGTAAACCTTCTTTCTGGGAAAGGTTAGAAACCAAAATTTATGAACAAGTGTTTAATTTTTCGACAGTTAATAAAAATAAAGAATTTTATGATGTGATTATGTATGATGGGAAACTAACCTTCAGTTTAGAGATCATATTCTTCTCACTGTCGTCAGAGACGGATTTGTTGAGCAACAATCGTTTAGCTAAGTGCTGTTTGTAGTAGCGCTCGAACACATCCTTCTCTTGTAAGAATCTGAACAGTACCATAGTTTTGTCCAATACCGCCTCGATTTCTTGTTCACTCATCTGAGAAAAATAAAGTTTTTAGGACCAAAACAGCTAATAGCTGAATAAGGTGAAGAAATACTTACGCCTTTTTCACCTTTCTTCAGTTTTCCGTCAATGAACAGCGATAAAAACTCTGGGGATTTGCTGTTCAAGTTGAGGAAATATTCGAAGTCTGATGCAATCATGTGTTTGAAAATCTTGTCGTTGTTGAACGAGTTTTGAAGGAAATGGTCAAATCTGTCCTTCAAGTCGAGCAGATTCTGTAACAAGGATTTACAACCTGATTAAATCAGTTTTTACTTACGATTGGATACTGCAAGAAATAATGCATCTTCTAGAAAATTCGCTTCGGGAAGTATGATACGCTTAGTTTCACTTCTATACAAAGTATTTTTTCTTTTTCTATGGTCTGTTTTAGGTAATAAGTAATTGCAGACATTGTTTACGTATAGAGCACATACACAATCAAAACTTAGTATATAAATATAACACTAGACTGGTAGAAAGAAGACGTAATCTATCACCCGATATGATTCCCAATAGGTCACGGCGACCTACAGCCTTCTCCTTGTGAGAGGCATAAATCGTAGTCTAACCACACGGACCCAAAAGAGGTGTATAGACAGTAGTCATATGTCATGACTGAAGTTGGATTCTAGAGATGTAGTTCATTTATTTATTTAATATCTATGTACACATAATAGAAAAAAAACTTGAAATATAGACAAGCACAAAGATACTGCTAATTTAATTTGAAATTTCTTCTTCCAGCAGACCTGCGACGGGAGAGTTGAATGAGAAATGTAGACACAGTTTGTAAAAAGACAATACAGAAAAACTAACATTATACTTTGTCTCGCTGCATCCTCAAGATTACATAATTCACCAGATGCATCCAACACTATTTTTACAGAAACATTAAAAAATTCCATAAATCAGTGTGTCTGTGTCACACTGATTTATGGAATCGGCCTGATCCTCGGACCTCGAATCCTCTGAGTTTGATTTGCGATCAAGGAGCACAATTGTTTAGCAAGTTTCAAACCATAGTAGGTTGGCAATATTATGTAGTCAGAATAATATATAAGGTGCAAGTAAAAATTGACGTGGATGCAGGGACTAATGTAATTATGGTCAAACTGCACTTAGGTAAGTTTGTTTAACCTTTAATTAGAGTATAGTACCTTAAAATTTAGTAACATAGAAAAAAGGATGAAAATGAAGATGTAACATACCTGCACAAAGGTGATAGCATTGGTGTTGTGATGCGTGTCGGTGACGAGCGCGCGGCCCTGCTCGCGCAGGTGCGCGGACACGGCGTCGGCCACAGTGCGCAGGCCCTCGCCCACGCGCGACAGCAGCTTGTACACACACGCCAGCTCCAGCGTGCGCGTGTGCATCAGCATGTGCACCACGCCGGAGTTCTCCATCTGGATATTAAGAACAAGGTTAGCACTAAATAATTTCAAAGTGCCTGGTTTGGCGATTAACAGGTAAGAATAAAAAGCACAAATTGTTTCATATTATTATGAATAAATAAATAAAATATATTTATTCCAAAATTAAAATGGTGTATGGGTATTATAATGTAGATTAGTACTGTTTATTTTCTTTATTGTGCCAGAAGACAGTGTCATTGGCAAAATAGTCGCCTATTGCCTTCATGACACATGGGTTCGATACACAGGTCTGGTAAAGTGTTACTAAAATTAATTTCTAATTTCTCATTAGCAGTCCAGAGCCTGAGTATGTGCCTGGTTGGCAATAGGATCATCGCTCCCTTTTACATGGGGGCTTATAACGTAACAGGTGAAGTGTACAACTATGCCTATCCCTTTACAACTATGTTTTGTTATGTCATGTGCTACCTCAACAATGGTCTTCATATGTCGCTCTATGAGCTCGTGCTCCAGTACACTGACGACGCGCGGCTCGGTGCTCTCGTCGAGGTAGTGGCGCGCCCGCTCCGCTTCCTCGGCGATGCGCGCCTCCACACGATTGATGTATACTGCCGCGCTATTCTCCGCCAGGAACTTCTGAGATTCCATCTAAACAAATATACTATGAAATTAGTACAACCATACTTTGATACCTGCACTGTTATTGATGTGTTATGAAGGGATTAGACATTTGTTTCAAACCAATTCCAATTCTGACCGAACGTGCATTACACAATTATGGTGCTGGTCTTTGTAGCTGTAAAAAGGTATGTTGTGTGCATTTGATCAAAGGCATTGTCATTGTTTAGTTTTGGGTGATAGATCAATAGATTACACTATCAAGTCAAACAGCTGTGGAATCCACCTGACAACTAAACACATAATCATCAATGATTATGGCAGTATGCCCACGGACATTATTCCTCTGATTGCCAATTTTGTTTGGCCGGTGAATGTGTGTAACATACCCTATAAAACTCTGAAGACTGGTGCAGGAATGGCTTCTCAAAGTCTTCCTCGTAGACGGCGCGTGAGTTGATGCCCAGCACCATTAGCATCTGGCAAGCATTGCGTATCGCCAGCCGGTCCACTACCTCGCCGCGACGCTCGCGGGCTACTAGTTCCAGCAGCGTTTGACGAAGGTGGTCACGGATGCACCCATAGCGAACAACCTTAGGATACAATTATGATGCTATTTTATTCACATAATACAATTATGATCATTATATTTTTATGGTTATCCTCTCTGTAGGACTAAGTGTATGTATGTACATAATTCTTTTGCTTATATTTGGAGTTACTAGCTGAACCAGAGGCATAAAAAAATACAGCCATATAAGATGCTTTGCATTATAACTTGCTTATCCATTGTAATTTGTTTTTAAAAGATTCCACCAGCTTCAGAATAAATCAAGACACTAATTCACTTTCATGGCAGCCATAAGAGCAGGCCAAGTATATAAAACATTCATTACAGACAAATGCTCCCAGTGAGGGAGCACCTGAAATCTGAAGATAAAATAACATGTTTATTTACTAACCTGATCTCTAAAAATAATAAGTCCCAGATTGTAGACATTGTCCACTTCATTTTGTTGTACATATACTCTGTCCATGTACATAAGTATGTCTCGAATCATGACCATACTAGTTTGATGGTCCGTCCAAGCATTGTTGAGGGTCTGGAGGAATCCATTGTGTAATGAGTGCAGAACATCTTCCCTCACCTGGAAAAATAGCCAAAGGATTGTGAATATGTACTTATTACAACATCTGCACTAATAAATACTTGTAAATATTTGTACCTTTGTTTCAAGATGCTGAGTGACCACTTCCTTCAATCCAGTGTAAAGTCTTTCACCATGTTTGTGGAGGACCATGGTGTAAGCATTGCGATAAAGTTCTTCAAATGAAAGTCCTGAATTGTTCTTCTTTTGAATCTCTTGTATCGCATTCTTTAGTAAACTCCATATGCTCTCCACATACTTCTCATCCATAGTCATCTGTAATGTTACACAGTATATTGCCTTTTATTCATTCAAAGCAATACAAATACAATTAAATCAGTTTTTCAAATCGCATTGGTATTTATTTGAAACAATACAGACCCAAGTGTCTGGATACATTTGGTAATATGGTTCAGAATAGTTCCACACTTGAAATTTTCTCGTCATCTTGAAAATTAATAACTACGGGTGTTAAACCAACATTGTTCAAAATTAAAATAGAAGTTCAAAAACATAGAGTATGTAAAATAGGAAAAAATACGAATGTTTATCTTTTGATTGATTTTCACAACTGTCATCAAAAATATAAATTATGACATATTGAATACAAAAATTTTGTTCTAAAGGAAAATAATTTGGTTTCTATTTTTAAATCAAAGTGACATTTAAGTTATATCATCAAGTGTTACCATTCTACCATTTTCTTAAGTGAACCTCTTTTCTATAACAACAAAAAGTATGTGATTCAGTTGTTGGAAAGAGAAAATTCTCAACAAAACTGTAGACACAAATCACATGTGTTGCTTCCCCAATTTCAAATGGAGATGGTTTGTTAATTTAAATAATGAATCAAACGTTATCTAGTTTATTCACAAGTATTTCACAATCGCAATGTTAGTAGTCCATACTGTAGTAGTTGTTCCATGGAACATAATTTTAAGCTAAATTAAGATCAACCATAATGAAATACTATTTTGTAACTAAATACTTACCGTATTTAGTTACAGTACATTCACAATAACAATATGCAACATTTACATTGAGTCATAAACATCTTCATTACTTTTAGTGTGATAAGATTTTTATTGGATGCATGCTGTATGAGTAACATGTTAAAACTATTATTAGGCACATTGATAATAAGGAATGGGTTAAATGAGAATTATTACTAATTACCAATACTGCATAGCTCAAGGACAATAAATAGCCCTTGATGCAAATAAATTAAAGATCATTGAGAAAAATAAATTTAACGAAAACAAATTGCAGTTATTTTGGTGACTAGCAATAATGGTAGAGGTTTTGAGTCACTTAGCAATGAATATTACATTTCGAGAATGATATTGAAGACACGTTAATCAAAATGATTGACGGAGCGATACTTACTGGGAAAGCTCGGATCCTCATCTTGCCAGGTTTATCCTTAGGTAACGTACTCTTCATCATTGCGGCTACGATATTTTGTACCAACGAAACACTACACAATTAAAGAAGATTTGATCTCTATTCATTTGTTATCGCGATAACACATCGTTACTCTCATTTACACCTGCAAAGAGAGTTTTAGTAAACACAACGAATAAAAAAAGTAATTTGGCCTCTAACAAATTCGCTGTTCACTGTTTCGCCACGATGTTTTTGTTTAATTATTACAAAGATTTGTTATCAATTCAGTAACTAATATTTACAATAAACAATACAATTTAGGATTTTGTTCTAATATGTGTCAATAATTAAAAATAATAAATTCTGAGACTCAGTCATATTTGTGAATAGTATAATGACATTGACAGTTAAAATAACTTTCGTCTCTTTCGCTCTCGTACGAATCTTCGTATACAATAGCGCCACCTCACGTTTTGTGTGTGACGTTCTTTTTTGATTTCCTTTTCTCTGCAATGGCTATTATTCCGATTTGTACAAACACATTAGGCAAGGATGTAATAACTTACAAGTAATGAGATTATCCACTGCTAGCTTGGTCACAAGTATTTCACTATCGCAATATAAATAGTACATGTATTTTTCTGCTTTAGCATGCCTATTATTTCTTCAATTGTTTCAGCTTTCTGGCGAGACCATAAACAAACCTGTTTTTATTTTTAAAAACTTTTCGATTTGATTGTTTGAACACTTATCTTTTTGGTCTTGGTGAGTGAAGATTTGTTGTCTATGCTTTTAAAATCAAATAGTGAAAACGTAGATTAGCTTTAGGGTAAAAAGTTTGATATTCTTAAGTGGGTGATAGACGTGCGTACTTATAGTACACGGTTTTTAAGTTCGCGACCTTACTCGGCTCGCCGTCGGTGACACACCGTGAAGCTTGCTCTAAATTTCATTGTTGGATCGCCGACAAACTTACTCAGCGGTTTTAAAATCCGCGTAACATCATGACACACGGGCGAGTAAGCTCGCCGAGCCATATGTATTATGTACGCGTACTTGCTTGCACGTTTATCACCCCTTTTAGTCATTAGTACTTTCTGTATGCTCCATGCTCCACCACGCTGATACCTATCGGTAAAGCATATCTGTCTAAAAATTGATCGCTTTTTCCATGCACTCAATGTGTGAGATGTTGATGGTTAAAAAAACGGAGTTTAGTTTGTATGAGTAAATTGTTCGTTAAAGAATGGTGTAATCGCAACCCATCTAGGAGGGAGCACCAACCACGTAGTACTTTATTAGTAATTATTCATTAACCAGTAATGAATCTACTATTAGAATCGATATCCGAGATTAGAATAATGGTAATTAGAATATAATTAAGTAAAGGAATACTTCCAAAGAGTTGTGTTTTACTGGTTTACCTTTACCACAATCTCAGACCAAAAAAAAACCAAGACAGAGCGCTGCTGCAGTGATGAGGCCGGTTTCGAATTTATATTTTTTATAGCAACATTACATCAAGTTCAATAAGTGTTCGGGGAAAACCCCTGCTATAATGTAGCTGCCTGCGTGACAAAGATTTTTTTTCATAAATTAAGGTAAGTATATATTCTTTGCAAATGTGATTTTTTGTAGTTTGTTAGTAATAAATACTGTTGATTTTTTGTATAGAAATGAGTTTATTTTTATTAAATAATTATAAGGGGATTTTGTGGGAAATCAGGAGTTTGTTCTGCCCAAATTCGGGGATTTTCACCAATGATTTTGGGGAATCTGGAAAATAGGCATTGGCAACTCTGGGTGTAGTTTGATTGTAGATGTGTGCCTTGAGCGTATCTGCACAGCTCAGAGCAGAGTTTCAGTATAGTATTATGTACTCTGTGGAGCAGAGTCGGAGGTGTAGTTTTGGCATGCTTCACTATTGTTCGCAGCTCTCTGTCTTGGTTTTTTATTTGGTCTCAGACCACAGTATACATTCTAGACTGTGCCTATACGTAGCATGCTTCTGTAAAACTTAGCTTCACTTAAGATAGATGGCATTGCCTGTCGCTGTTTTGCAATAAAATTGTACATAGGTAATGTAGGTAGGTACCTATATTGTCAATGACTCTATTTCCGAAATGACGCGCCCCACTACCGCATTTTACGTAAAATACGGTAGTGGGACCACAGAATTTAGTCTTGTGGTGGGACTAGTGAGGAGTCTGAGGAGCGTCACTTTCAGAGTCGAAAAGCTATACCTACATTTAGGTGCTATGTAATTTTATGAACAGGTTTTCTTTAAATATTTTCCTGCATTCAAGTTTGTCATATACAAAAATAACCATGATCTGTTTTTGCCTCGTCTATGTAGGGTACCGTCAGCAAAGAAATTCGATTAGAACTGTTGCATTTATAATTTAGATAATATATCAGCCTATAATGTTCCCACTGATGGGACACAGGCCTCCTCTCTGTGAGAGGGAGTGGGCCATAATCCACCACGCGGGCCCAGTGCTTGTTGGTGGATCTAGATACTAGACTGATAGGCATAGGTAAAATTATTCGAAACACTGCTTTTTATTAGCATTCTATTTAATATAAACTAGCACGATGCCCGCGGCTTCGCCCGCGTGGATGTCGGTTATTTTATTATATACTAAACCTTCCTCGAGAACCACTCTATCCATTGGCGAACAGGACGACAGACAGACGCGGCGGAGGAGTTTATTTTATAATATGTAAGGATTGAACTGACTGCTCTATGGAGATTGGACCGAAATGGTCTTTCGAGGGAAGAAACACACAGGTTGAGGGCACCTGTCCAGTCAGTACACGTATTTGTCAGTAATCGTGCAGCTCAACTCAGAACTTAAAAGCTCAACGATTCGACGGACAATACCAAAGAGGTCATTTGGGACTGGTTTTGTTAATGCTGACGTGGGACGTGCGGCCTTCTGTAGCTAAGCCTCTTAGACCTACCTACTATTTCCGGTTGTCGTCATCTTGCTGACGGTGAATGCTTGGTAGCTACAGCACCGATACAATCAAGTACCTACCACAGCGGTAAACACTGCTTGCTCTGCGATATTACTACTGGTTAGGTATAGTCCTTATGTATTTGAGACAGAGAATTTTAATTTCGGGGTCGGTCGGGTAAGCATACAGTGTGATTCTATAAAAAAATATAAAAAAGAAGGAAAAAATTCCATACAAAAATAAAAATTTAGATATTTAAAAAAAAAATTGCCTTCGATAAAATTAAATTCCCTCATTTCGATAAGAGCACATTATAAAGAATCACACTGTATAATAATTTACTTCTTAATGAAAAAAAAACCAAATGCATTAAGTTTACGCTACCTCACGTTAGGCAGGTGAAAACGAATGTGTTGATAAAGGGTGAAGAATTGAATCCCGAAGATAAAACAGTATTCTTGGGCTTAACTTTGGATGCTAAGCTTCAGTGGGGCCCACATATAGATAAATTGTCAAAAAAACTAAGCTCCGCAGCATATGCTGTTAGAAAAATTCGTAATTTAACTGACATAGAGACAGCCCGTTTAGTGTACTTTAGTTATTTTCATAGTGTAATGTCGTACGGTATTCTGTTGTGGGGAAATGCGCCTGACATTCAGACTATCTTTGTTTTGCAGAAAAGAGCTGTTCGATCAATTTATAAACTAAGTCCGAGACACTCTCTCAGAGAGAAATTTAAGGAGATAAATGTAATGACTGTGCCTTCACAGTATATTTTTGAAAATCTTTTATACGCACATAAAAATATAAAATTGTTTAAAAAATACAGTGATATCCATAATATAAATACTAGGAACA
The DNA here is from genome assembly GCA_947522985.1 of Lithophane socia. Lineage (NCBI taxonomy): Eukaryota > Metazoa > Arthropoda > Insecta > Lepidoptera > Noctuidae > Lithophane > Lithophane socia. The sequence goes on along the minus strand of OX383256.1, from coordinate 9,614,792 downwards.
AACACAAATTTGTTGTACCTACAACAAGGCTCAAGAAAATAGGTGGCTCGTTCAGATGTCAATGTATACGCTTTTACAATAAGCTTCCAAGCCACGTACAAGATCTAAGCCTTAATAAATTCAAAACATTCATTAAACGTAAGTTGTGCCAAAAAGCGTTTTATACCATTAAAGATTACATTGAGGACAAAAAGGCTTGGGATTGAGCTGCTCCAATTTATACATTTATTTTTTTATTTTTGGTTTTAAATTACTTACTTACGAGTTTTGTTATTTTTGGTAACTTTTTATTTTATTTTATTATATACCTACACAGTGACATGAATATTTACTTTGTGAAGTATAATATTATTATTATTTTAATTATTGTGAATTTGAGGACTATGTGGATCATATTTTTTATTTATCTGGCAGTTTGAGTACTATAGGCGGCCTACCCAAATGTCCTTTCTTTGGTATTGTTCGTCGAGTCGTTGAGCTCCTTAAGTTCTGAGTTGAGCTACACGATTACTGACAAATGCGTGCACTGACTGGACAGGTCCACTCAAATCTGTATGGTTCTTTCCTCAAAAGACCATTTCAGACACAAATCTACATGGTCCTCAAATGATCTGACCAAGATTATTTCCGGATTTTTATATTTATATTTACATTGACATGAATATTTACTTTGTAAAGTATTTTATTATTTTTAATTATTGTGAATGTGAAGATTATGTGGATCTTTCTTTTCTTTTTTATTATTTATTTTTTCTTAATTTTAATTAATCATAGTCTGGCAGTTTGAGTCATTTATGCGGCCTAACCAAATGTCCTTTCTTTGGTATTGTTCGTCAAATCGTTGAGCTCCTTAAATTCGGAGTTGAGCTGCACAATTACTGACAAATGCGTGCACTGACTGGACAGGTCCACTCAATCTGTGTGGTTCTTTCCTCAAAAGACCATTTCAGACACCAATCTACATGGTCTTCACATAATCTGACCAAGATTATGTCTGGACTTTAAAAGAGACTGTGACCTTTGAGTTTGTTTCGGCCTTTCTTCTCAGAGTAGTCAGATAGGAAACGCCGACCTCATCTAGTTTTAAAAATGTGATTGACGTGTAAAAGTGTTTGTACAAACCTACTTACAGAAATAAAATCATTTATCATTTATCACGCCTGTGCTCCCCGATGGATAAGGCAGAGTTCTTGAGGCACGGCTAAATACATATCAAGCTATAGATTTCCAGTACGTATTAAGCTGATCTCTCATTGTACGAAAATCCTATATAATGCGAGATCAGCTTATACTGACCAGCTATATATCTAATTGATTGATCGATTATGACTAATTTGTTTCATTTTGACAGTTCAACAACATTAATTGTGTTATTTACGTTGTTGAGAAAGTTTTTTTTTCGAAGAAGCAATGAGACTTTGTTTCAAACCGATTCCGAATCTTATTGATCGTGTATTACGCAATTAGGGTGCTGGGAATCGAACCCCAGACTACATAATGGCTTGAGCGCCACTGACCTGAGCGTCACGCTCAGTACCTAGTCGTGGAAAATGGTGCTTTTCAGAATAATACACAATTGAAATTTCGAAATAATTATTTTATTTTTTCCAGCCTACTAACATCAATTATAAATAAATTATATTCATTTGCTGTGGTTAAAGGTAGGCAATAAATAATTTAGACAATATGGCTGTACATGTCTAATAATTTAAATGTTTACATCTTTGGACTATTATAATTAATACTTACATTAATTATTTTTGTGGCACAGATAAAGGGGTTGTCCATTTATCACGTGACGTTTTTTAGCAACTTTTTGACCACCCCTCCCCCCTGTTGATACGTGGTGAGGTTTTCAAAATCACGTGTGGGTACCTACCTATTTGTTGGTACAAAGAAACTTAAAAAATATCCGAATATTTTATCTTTAAATACAGTAATGATCATTGACATTCACGGCGGGTTAAGGTCACGCGCTGCTTTTAGGTGTAGAAATTGCGTAAAAATAAATACTCGTGATAACTCACTTCACCCTCCCCTCCCCTTGTGATATTTCTTGATTTTTACAGAAGCCCTTTCGAGTCTCACGTGATTAATGGATGACCCCTAATGCCGAGATCCGACGATTCGCGATTTTGCGGACGGACACGCACGGCAGACGACCACAGACGTACACCTTCCCACGGTGCGTCGTGCGGACTCGTCTGTGTCCGTCCGCAATATGGCGCACCGTCGGTTCACGGCATAAGACACCGGCTTTCAACATAATGTAGTTAATTATAACGGAATTAATTAGGTATTATGAATAGTTAATGTGACGATAGTAGATAATAATTATACCTACCTAGGTACATAAATCTTCGCTAACAATAATGTAGGTACCAAGTAACAATAAATTAAGGGGGATGCGCTAGGGTGGCCCGCGAAATTCAAATTTTCTTACGGTTTCTGCAATTTGCAGGTCAGTATCAGCAGGTTGTATATTGATCTAAATATTATTAGCGTTCGTAAAAAATATGGATTTACAGAATTATAAACACATACAAGTGTATTGAATGACTATTTCATGAAATTATGACATTTGGCACTTTCATGAACTTAGAGAGTTGTATTGCTGATTCTAATGTTTATAATTCTGTAAATCCATATTTGTTACGAGCGCTAATAATATTTAGATCAACAAACAACCTGACACTGACCTGCAAATTGCAAAAAACGTAAGAATTTGAATTTCGCGGGCTACCCTAGCGCATCAACCTTAAAGACCTTTGAAAAAATCGTCGGCAGTAGGTAACCTACTTAACTAATAAAACATTACAAACTTTGATCGAAGGTCAAAAAAAAAACGAAAAAGTAATAACGACAAACACAATCTCTCCTAAACACATCAAAGTATTGTACCTACCTACTACCTATTGGCTATTACCTATTTAAATTATCTTCATTGTTTACTGTGCAATACCTAGACCTACTACTAGCCTAGCTACCTACTACTACTAGGCTGGGCGCAAATAGCATCACTTATAAAATCAGCCGTTTCAGGAACGCTTAAACTTTGGTTTCCAAAGCTGTTTACGGCCGGCCATACACAGTAACGGCTGTCCAAATACCTATAGAGCGTTTTTAAATGCTGGTGAAGATGACAGATTTTCATGACGGCCGTTATATGACGGAACCGCTCTTTTAGGATAGCTTACTATATATATACCTATGTTCTTATTTTAAGTCGGTCAATGTAAGGAAAGACGAAAAATTAAATAACCTTATTGTTAGCTAGGTAATCACTCTAATCACCTATTTCTGAATAATACTGGCCGTTTAAAATATTTTTTGCACCTCCAGCCTCTGTCTATGGTGCGTTTCATCAAATAGTTCCTTTGCCGTAATGTTGGCTCCAAACTCAGTTCAAAAACTCAGTTCAGTTTAAGCTCAAAGTTAAATTTTTAAAACGCATTTAAATTTAATTTTATTTAAATTTATTACGCATTTAAATTTAAATTATATTTAACGCAGTTAAATTTTTAAATATTAGCTAACGCCATAGCGGCGTAGCGTATTCGTATTGGTCCTACAACAATGTAGCAAATATTACGCCATAGGAACTAATTTGATGAAACGCACTCTAAAGCAAACATTTTCACCTAAATTATAACTAATCACCTGCCAACATTACGTCGCAACTTGCTACTAAAACTATATTGGTAAGCTAGTAAGGAGGTCTACTCGTTGTATGCGGGATGTGCGTGCAGAACCCATCGGAACAGCAACAAAGTCAGACACGCTAATACAAAGAAGGACACCATTACTCGAAGGTTTTTTTCTGATCTCTGATCTCTTTCGCTGGCTCGTAGTCGCTCCACTAAACCGTTCTGAAAAAAAAGTTTTTAGATTATTATCTGTGGAAATAATTTATGGAGGGATGGTTCTTCCAAGTGCTAAGGGATAAGGGCAGGGCGAAGAAGAACTATATATTTTCCTTATTCTTCAAATTGAATTGATTATGGGAGTTGATGTTGACTCACGCCTATCAAACGGCTTATTCCGATCGGATCCCACAATCGGATCCCACATTGTGGGATCCGATTGTGGGTTAGGAACGTGGAAAAAAATAATATTTTGTTCCGATCGGATCCCACATTGTGGGATTCGTTAGGAACGTGGAAAAAATTTGTTGAATGAGGATTATACTTAATATCCGAACGAAATGATCTTCCTTTTAGGGTTAGTATCTCGGTGCACTTCTTCTTTTTATAATTCGAACATCGCCACATTTGCCACGTATCTGGTTTCTTTAGTTTGTCTTTATTTTGTGTATTGATGCCCAGCACGTAAAAGAACTAGACCACCATTTCTGTGTATAAATTTTACTTCTTTATATGAGGACCCTGATGGATTTTGATCAGATATATCTATACCCTAGAATGATCTAAAATAATAAATTAGGTAATACGACTTCTCTGTCACTGGTGTGACTCCTATTTTTAACCCCCGACGGAAAAAGAGGGGTGTTATAAGTTTAACGTGTGTATCTGTGTATCTGTGTGTCTGTCTGCGCCATCGTAGCTGCCAAACGGCTGAACCGATTTTGATTTTTTTGGTTTTGTTTGAAAGGTGACTTAATCGAGAGTGTTCTTAGCTATGATTCAAGAAAATCGGTTCAGCCGTTTGAAAATTATCAGCTCTTTTCTAGTTGATGAATGGATGTTAGCATCTTCCACAGGTCTAATCGATTGGAAATTTATAATTCTCTTATTTCAATGATATGAAAAGAATATATGTAGTAACCTTGAACTGATGCTGCAGCATCACCTGGAATTTGCAGGATTCCCAACTCCCTCACGAACTTACAGCAGAGGTATCGTGTTTGGACTCATTGGAAAGGTCTCAACAAATAGGTTACAGATAGATGGTGATCAAAGTCTGATGATGGAGTAGGAAAGATAAATGAGAGTAAATTAGTAGGTAACAAGCATCACTGTGGCAAAAAACGTACAGCTACGCAGATTTCGGCGAGCTGCGTGTTGATCGTTGCGTTTCTACTAGTAATATAATATAAAATTTTAAAAGCTGGAAATAAAAATTAAATTAAAAATTTTAAAAACCCCCGACAAAAACAAAGCGTCTAAAAAGTAAAAAAATAATATCATAAAAGTTGTAGGTAATATTTTGATCCAAGCGTCGTCGTGTCGGGGGACGGTTAATGAAAATAGGAAGTTAACAACAGCTATCCTTTCTACAACAGCATAATTACATTCATTATGCCTATGTGTGTGTTGGCGTTTGCATTAGCCGTCCCCCGACACGACGACGCGGAGATGTGTTTTTATTTTAATTTAATATAAAAATTAATATTAAATTAAAATAAAAACACATCTCCGAATATCGAAATATTATAAACGCGAAAGTTTGGATGGGAAGAAGGATGTTTGTTACTCTTTCACGTAAAAACGACTGAATGGAAAACAGTTTATAACCTGGATTAACACATAGGATACTTTTTGTCCCGATATTCCCATGGGATCGAGACTTACGCGGGTGAAACCGCGGGAAGCAGTTAGTAATATAATAAAACAGTAGATTCCGGTGTGATGTACCTACTTACCTATAGATACTTATCTCATCATTGAAAATTAATTATTCATAATTTCAGCCGAAATATATTTACTGGAGGACATGGGTTACCAATGACCCGTAGGTATACCTAATTTATTTTTTACTCATTTATGGCAGAACAATGTGATTACAATAAAGCTCATTACCGTCGCAAATGGCCCGTGAAACAGATAAAATCAGTACCATAAAGGGCTTAGGACCCCGATACCTACAGCAAATAATCCGTAAAGCTATTTTATTTTACTCACAATAGTTCATTTAGCTACATCTTGTAGAAAGCTTTTGTAAGAAAATCTAACGAAACTAAGTACCTAGCGAGGCAGAGAAAAAATCAAGTAATAAAAACTAAAACCCAACTACGACTTAAAAGGTATAAACAAGACACCACAGACAGACAAATTAAAAATCCGGAGTCACACGTGTTAGGGCATAAATCGAACAGATTACGTGTGACTCCGGATTTTTAATTTGTCTGTCTGTGGTGTCTTGTTTATACCTTTTAAGTCGTAGTTGGGTTTTAGTTTTTATTACTTGTTTTTTTTTTTAATTCTTTTGGGGTATAATATAGATATATATATTTTTGAAATGTGCTCATTAAGCCCTTTCATTTGATACCCAACATGGTACAATTAAACCATATTTTTTTTTAAGTTCCTCACTTTTTGTCCTCTAGAGGGCGCCATTTTTAATTTAATGTGACTTCACATAGCCTATAACCAGCGGACAATCACGACGCTTCTAACGATACCTCATTTGTCAAATTGTGATAAGTGGTTTGGAAGATAGGAGGGAACAGATGAACATACATACATACATACATACATACATACATACCGGTCAAAATCATAACCCTCCTTTTTTCTTCGCCGTAGTCGGGTAAAAATAAGGTAACAACAAAGTAATTTATAATTTCCAATACAAGGGTGTTCGAAAAAAGTGCCAAATTGACAATGCTATCAAAAGTTTCTGACTTATGTTGAGGCCTCATTGTCGCATTAAGGCGAACTACTCTTCGCGCGCTTTCTCTCGCGCACCGCTCGACGTCTCGCTATACAACAGAGAGCACGCGAAGTCTAGTTGTAAGAGCGTGTGCGTGTGTGCGTGCGCGTTGTCGCAACAATGTAGTCGTAGCATTAAGTGCCAAAAGAAGATATTTCTTTATTTTTATAATTATGACGGCCGCGGCGCTTAGCCCACGGCCCGTGTCGTCGTGTCAAGTTACCGCCTCTAGAGGCGGCCTATAGTGGCTGTCTTTATCTGCGACGGCACTCAAATTCCAATTATCTAAGTAGAACGCTCTGGAACTATCGATCAATCATTTTTTGGTCTATAGGAAAATGAGAAATATAGGTGTACAAAGAGCGCGTGGATAAAATCGGAACTAACGTCGCCATCTCTCAAAAGGAAGAAACGGAACCATTATATTAGGATCACTTTGTCCATCCGTCTGTATGGCTGTTTGTCAATAATACCCTTTTTCTCAGGAACGCGTGCAGGTATCAAGTTGAAATTCAATTCAATTGAAATTCAATTCAATTCAATATCAAATTGGAGAATTTAATGTTAATTTCAACCTCTTTTGTTGTTCAACTTCTTTTATTGTTTGTTCCCAACTACGGAACCCTTCATTGTGCGTGGTCTGAGACGTATTTAGCCGGTTTTTCATTACATTTCCCTAACTATTAGGTAGGCAAACTATGCTCCACCTCCTATACTGGCCTCTGCGCGCATAGGGCACAGTGCCCTAAACCATGCAGTCAAAGTGCCCTCTGCGCTGTCAACGATAGCGAAGTTTTGGGCTAACAAAATATGAATAACTGTCGTGCCAGCGACACAAAGAATACTAAACAATTTCACAAAATGTCAAGGTCATTAGAGCGCCAAAAGATCCTTGAAAAGGCCATGGCCAATTCTCGTACTTAAAACGTTCAAATTCAAGTCGAATCTGTCAAACTTGTCAAAAATATAGGGAAATTGATTGTATTTTTGACAGATTGCGAATGAGATGCGATTGCGAACGTTCTAAAATCTTACGGGAATTGCCCCCCTGTTAGTGAAGATGTAAGCGTACCCAACCACCGTGCGACGCGATCCAGGAGCCAGGGTCTTCGTGTAGCAGGTCGGCGATGGCAGCGGCAGGTGCGGACACCAGCTCGAGCGCGGGCTCGCCATCCGCCGCCTCTGCTGCTTCTCTCGCTAGCGCCCCACACACGCAATATACAGCTGCAATCTAAAACCAATAAATAATTTTATTTTAACATGTACTTAAATACTTACAGAAAATAAAAGCATAAGTGGATGAGAAAAGTCTCTTTATCAGATGGGGTGTGCATCACGATGACGTTCCGTTATTTTTCTTATCCCAGATATTTACAAATATTAGATTGAGATTATACTATCAATCTAATTAAACTATCTAGGTATATAAAACTATCAATCTAAATTATCCCTTAAAAAAAGGGATAATTTTACCTACCTACTATCAATCTAATATTACTCCATTTATTCTTAGTAATTACTAAATAACTCTGGCATTAGTCATAGTAAGAAGAAATGGAGTCTATTCCTAGGCAAGGCCACACGGCAAACTATCATGGCTATCTGGAATACATCTCATTTTATATCTACGTTTGTTTATTTAGCTAGATTGCAATAATAGCGAACGCCTGGGGCAATTATTGCCTGACTGGAATGCCCCGTTTTACTTGGCATCGGGGGCTTCAGCCTTATTTATTCTGTGCTTCAGCTTCAGCGAATTAAAAACAGCTGAGCTACAGAAAATACTAGATATAAAATTGATACAAGAATACCTATTACATGTTTTTTTTTCATTTTCTGCCTACATTTCAATAAGCACTAAGTATTGATGTTGGGCACTTTTCCATTATATTCAGAGCTTTTGAAAACTTTTTGCATTAACATTATTCTAACCGAAAGGCGCTCAGTAACACTTTAGCTTAGTAAGTAATCTTTAAGTGATGCCTGCGTAGGAACATGGGCTTATGGGTAATACCTAAATATGTATGGCGGGTTTGTCCTTACGGCAACAAAATTATAGGGAAATAAACTTATTTAGACTTAGGTATTTGAAGTTATAAATGCTTCAAAATATCACCTCTATTCTGTCTTACATACCTAATTAATTATTATTGTTCTGAATATTAATTGGTGCATAGAACTTTTTCTCGTTGAAATTGTGTTTCGGCACGCCTACTGTGAAAGAAAGAAGACAGCTGACAAAGAACAACAGACGACTGCATATGAAGACTTCCTATGCATTCGTCAGTATTAAGGCTCCCACAAACACGCGCGATATCGCGAGCGTGACAAGGGTAGCACTGCCTGCCGCGCCCGCGATATCGCGCCAGTTTGTTCGAGCCTTTATAGTGTTTTTTAGTGTATGTGTTTAATCATTAAATTATAGTTAAGACACTCACATTCGATTTTGGTAACATTAGTTAAATCACTTTAGAACTAAGATATCTGGAGAGTAGTCCTACAGAGTTATTTGAAGGTTGAACAAAGCTTTTAGATTCTGTTTGAACCTTGGCTTGAACTGAAGTGATTCGAAGAGATTCTGCCGTTAAAGTGTTGAAAGTTTCGACGTAACTAGAAGTTCAAGAATCGGACTAGATTTCAATTCTGCCGCGCTATTGGTAACCGCAGTAAGTACATTTTTGTGTCCAAATTGACTTAAACATAGATTCGGAATCAGCGCAATGAGCTGTACAATTTGATCTGACTGCCATTTTAATATCTTAACGGGAACCTTTAATTTCAATAAAGATAACGGCAATATGTCAATTTTATGATAAATGTATTCTTACAGCTGTAAGTAGGTAAGTTAAACTCGTACTAGATATAAAATTATTTTTGAAATAGAAATAGTGAAATAATACTTTACATAAGCTACACATTTAAAAAATCAGAATTTATATAAGTTAATAAAACAAGTCAGAAAAGGTAAAAATGTGATGAAAAACTTGGAGCGTCAATTACTCGAAACCATGCAAAACGTACTTACTGCACTTGTCGCTAGCGCGGCGGAATGGTTAACTGTCTTGAAACTTTACTAATAATATCTCATAATAGCCGGCATTTATGTTTACCAACTAACAACTAGAGAAACTAGGCAGGACGCTGTGGTTCTACAGAGGCGTTATCGTTAATTACACTTTCAAAGTTAATGACCGCAAGAGGGTCACGATGTCATTTTATGCTCAGTAATTTTCTGTTACCTCATTATCATCATTCTCCTGCCCATAACCCAATTTATTTGTGGTCGCCGTGGTCGGCGCAACATGCCTTTTTCTTTCATACTGCTCTATTAGTCGTAATTTCGGTAGTCAGTGTAGTCACTCCCTTTCTAGTCATATAATCTTATGGTCTTCCGCTCCTCGTATAGCCATCCTCATTCATACCTACTCTCCGGAAAACATTTTCTTCATTCCTCCGCATCATATACAGGGTGTTAGGGTAAACACCGTTATCCTTGCAACCAGTGGTTTGGTTTCATTTATAGAACGTAAAATCAATGGAAAATTACAACTTTTTTTTTCTTTTTTTTAATTCTACATTTTACCACAAGAGACGCAAGTTCGTTGTCTAGGGATGTGACCTGACCGGCCGCGAGCGCGACCCCTCCCTCAGTCAGTCAGCTGTTTCGCTAGAGAGCACGGTGTCGGATAGAAACTTTTTAAAATCTTTTAATGAAAATGACGTTTTTTTTGTTGTGTTCGGTCATTTATTTTTATATTTAGGTCAACTACCCATGGTTTTAATGACAAGAGTGTTTACCCTTACAGCCTGTATACCATGACAACCGATTTCTACACAACTTTTCCGTCACCGGTGTCACTTTCAGACTTTCTCATGTATACTTACTCATTTCTTATTCTATTCGCGTAAAACCACACATCAGGGGTTAACATTCTCATTTCAGCTGCATGCGATTGCTTTTCATTCATCCCTTTTGTGGCCCAAAATTCTGATCCATACAAGACATCAGGTCTAATCATTGTTTTATAAATATTCCCCTTATGTTTATGGGGAATGCGGGAGTCGCAGATTGTTCCCGTGACCTGACGCCATTTCATCCATCCAGTGTTAATTCTATGATAACAGTCCGATATTTTCTGTTACCTTAGACCACGTAATATTTTCTCTAGTGATGCGCCTCGCTAGCGCCAGAGCCAGCTCCGCTAGTGCTGTATCTGAGCGCAGCATGGCGGAGGGGGCGCGCGTCGCCTGCCGCGCTACCTGGCGGAAGGCGTCGGGCCGCTTCCTCTCCAGCGCCGCGCACAGCGCACGGAGCCCCGCCAGTACTCCTGACTCCGAGTTACTCACAGCCTCTTCTCCACATTCAGTCTCCACCATTCGTTGTAAACGTTTCATTACTATTTGCTGCAAACAACAACAACTGTTAAGAGATGAGTATGAAAAGTAACAACCATTTAATTTGAAAGACTGTAATTTGATTGTTGTATTACCTTTTTCGCACATAACGTGGATCTCCTAATTTGAGTCTTAATATATTGTAGGCACAGGGCGCGGCCTTGTCGTACTATTTGTGGCTTGACTTGTGTGGGGCTGGCGAGGCACCAGCCGATAGTTGCCGAGAGCCGCCGGGACACTGCCGCGGCGGCCGCGCTTGACACCATTGTGCTGAAGCGTCGCTTCGTTCTGTCCAACGTGGATAGTGACCGCGTTGGAGAAGCGCGTAGATCTACAGAAATGATAAAAAAGATAGCTACAGATAAATATGTTCCTTCGTTAAAGTAAAAAAAGTCAACGACACATGCGAAACGCTAAGACAGTTTTATGTTTCCAGCGCTGGTATAGCCCAATTATGTAGTCGTACCTATCCTTCGTGCATCACGCTCTCCGAGTTTCTTTGGTTTGCCACAGATTTTAATTAAATTTTACAGAAGGATGAGCCACGTTTACTTTCAACGAAAATTATACCTAACCTAAGATAGTTGAAAGTGTTGCAACTAAAATATCCAAACCCCAACTTATTATGGTTAAACAATCATGTGTTAAATCTCCTTGAAATTATTTCAAAGTCTAAAGTGAAGAGATTACACACTGAAAGACTGAAAATGCTGAAATTATGTTTCGGTGAAATAATGAAATTCTTATTACTTACTAAGTAGGTATAGAGGGTTTCTTCACACTTCAACGGAGGAATACTTTCTTGAGGACGTACCCTACCTCAGATTTTATCTCGCTCGCACTCGTGGCCTGAGTGAAAGCGAGACGGAGTGGGGTGCTGGCGGCTCTCAAGCCTCGAATAGCTTAGGCAATTGCTTTTTACGGTGAAAATAATGGTAATAAAAAAAAAAAACTTAAGACCTGCTTTTAGTTAGTTCAGTTATTATGCAAAGTTTCATGATCTAATTTGACATATTTTTTTATTAGGTAGGTACCAGCGGTTTATAGTTCAGTTTAGATACCTCTAAACTGAACTTTGTTTTTTTTTCCATCAAGAAATAGGTACCAGCGGTTTATAGTTCAGTTAAGATACCTCTAAACTGAACTTTGGTTTTTTTTTCCATCTAGAAAATTTTATGTTATCGTTTTTTCGCCAAATATAGGACCTAGCATCAATCCTACCTACACTTTCAACATATATTTAAAAATCAATGCTGCAGTTTTCGGCATAACGGAGGATCATGCTTAGTAATTTGAGGTAGGGTAGGGCCCTTAACGATTGGTATCTATTTCCTTTGTTCGCTAAAGGGCAAATTCTCAAAACGGCAAATTCTCGTATGGGCAAATTCTTGAAATTCTTTGAAATTATAACTTTTACTTAGTTTTTACTTTTCGCGCTAAATTGGAAAAGTCATTTCGTAGATTTTGTGTTTTCATTTATTGGAATATATTATTGGAAAGGTACGTACCTATTTTCCGACATTAAGTATATTTATTTATGTAGAAATCAATCAAACAACATATTTTCTTAATTGGCAATGGATGTGGATTAAAAAGCTAACGGGTACGTGAAGAGAATCTGTAATGACCTATACATGGCTCAATGAGGGCGAGAGAGGAAGGGAGTTCTTCATTAGGATAGGATAACGTGACTAATACATTAATAAATAGGGTCCTAAGTATTATTAGATTACTGTCTATAAACTCAGCTATGATATTATCATAATCGTGTGAACCCGTTAGTACTTAAACCTTTGGAGCCTTTACAGAACTTCTCATCCAACGTCCTATGACCCGGCGTCGGTCCATAAGAATATTATGCGGCATTTATCATTGTTCATAAATTGCATTTATTATTGACAACTTATGGTTTAGTGCCTTTGAAAATTACAATGTAAGTATCCAATATTTTAACGTTACCTATCTTTTGTCCGATTCTAAATTATCCAACCAAAAAGTAATCAAACGAGAAACGGGCGTTCGATAATTTAAATTTTGTCCGACCAGTAGGTAGTGACCTGAACAGCTCTGAGGATCTGACGTTTGCTTCATTTACCTCCATTATACCTCATTAAAATAATCAAAAATCATACTTGGTAAGCTAATCAGTCCATCAGTAACACCGGGCATCGCGCTGAGTGGTGTGCTCAGCTTCCGCCGCATGCGCAGCGCCGGCACGAATTCATCATCTTCTTCGCCATCGGGTGGAGTGACTTGTATAGCGATGTTGCTTGCCTCTTGACCTCTTGCCCCACCCAGTTGCCATCTCGACTCGGTTAGTGGCCCTATCTGGAAAAAGAACAGTCAACAACGTTGAAAAATGGAAAGAGGGACACCACCTGACAGAGCAGAAAGGAAGAAAAAAAAAATTGCTTCGAACCAACGTGAGACAAGAGGCCTAGACAAAGTGACATTCTGTCAGCGTCAGCGATAAAGATGATGGAAAAGTCGAATAAAAAATATATGGGACTGACATAAGCTGCCACTGTAAGCTACCGAAAAGCTTTTGTCAATCCTATTGAAAGTCGCAATACAAAACACGTTTGATCTTGCCTACTCACTAGGCAAGATCAAACGTGTTTTGTATTGCCGACACATCGGCTCGTCACAATTTCGGGCCGAGTACTAGTGGTCGCGCCGAAATACTCGAAACTTCGGCGGCCGTTGACGGCTCTCGGGTGACGGACGTGAGGAAGACACGCGGCCATATTAAATGTATGTATCGCTACTACGGCGCCGTCATCTCGGTCTCGGTGACGACTGCGGTGGACAAACGCACTTAGGGCAGGCGGAAACTAAAGTTAATACTTTTTCTATTCATAATTAATTATTGTTCCGGATTTGTTTATATGCGTTGTTTTCGCCCAGTAAACTATGGAAGATATATTCCCAATTGGAAAGATTTATTAGATACAAAAATAAACTGATATACAACAGATACATAGTAAGACGCGAACATAATATAGTATACAATAAATCATTGCACAATTTTAAATCGAGCTTTATAACAGTAGTTTGTTTGTACCTAAGATGTCGGGAAAGGAAAGCAAAGCCTAGGAAAGTGCTGGCAAAGTCAAAGAAAGCCCCTACGGTATAGTGGTGTTTCGCTGTGCTGTGTTCGACATCGTAGATACCGTAAATCCTACTAATATTATAAATGTGAAAGTTTGTGTGTTTGGATGTTTGTTACTCAATCAGGCAAAAACGGCTGACTGGATTTGGATGAAATTTGGCAAACAGATAGCTTGTAACCTGGATTAACACATAGGATACTTTTTATCTCGATATTCCCACGGGATCGAGACTTACGCGGGTGAAACCGCGGGGCGCAGCTAGTATTTTATACTTTTAATATTACGTTTTTGACAACAATTGGCTATAACGACATCCTGCCATCTGCAGATATCAGACATTTTCCTACGGGAGCCTACGTTTTTATACACTACTACTACGTAGATATTTTCTAGGTATGACCAAGTTTTTATATTTTATTTAGGTACTCATAAATAAGCAAATTTTTGTTCAGGCCTCTAAATATTCTAGACAGCGTTTATAAACAAAGAAAAAGTGTTGATAGCTTTAGTCTAGACAAAAATAAATATTTAAACTATTAACGGCTGAGCAATTAAAAAACGGATTGTACTGGTAACTGGATACGTGACTTTTTGAAATTAGATCATTATAATTTTATTAACGGTTGCTAATAAAAGTCATGGGATTTGCCTCACCTCATAACTCCATAAAATCAAACTAGGGTGAGAATCAGCACTTTTCGAACGTCAACATTACATAAGACAGTTCCCCAAAACGCCCGTCCTTCACCACTTCCTAGCGCTTTAAAATGAAAATGAAATGAAAAATTTGTATTATGGCTGTGTCTATAAAAACTCAAATTAACACGGTGCCAGATGGACTTTTATGTACCTTTGAAATTACTCGTAAAGCTTCATTCATAATAAGTTTTTCCGGCTCTAATATTATACACTGATTTACTAAACAGTGATTTTCTTCCTACTTCCATTTACCATTGTTTTCAAAGACAACGTACTCAATTTTCTTTTCATCCCTTGAGCTTAATAAGGTCGGGTAATAGCTTTTTGCTAACCTAACCGAGTGCGTGGCGAGTGGCACTGGCGCGATATTGTTAATCCTTGTTTAAACGGAGCTTAAACAAGGATTATTATATTATAGCCCGGCGTTTACTGTGTTACTGTGTGTAACAGTGATACTTTTATTTAACAGTTTGAGTGAAGGGTGGAACAACAAGCCTACAACATGTACTAGGCAGGTTTAAGAGATTTTTAGTGTCGGATATTCGATGAAACTATTGAGCTGTGAACTTTATTATGGGTCGAACTGAAAATATTGAGCTGTGAACTGTAATATGGGTCGAACTGAAACTATTGAGCTGTGAACTGTTATATGGGTCGAACTGAAATTATTGAGCTGTGTACTTTAATATGAGTCGAACTGAAAGTATTGAGCTGTGATCTTTAATATGGGTCGAACTGAAACTATTGAGCTGTGAACTGTAATATGGGTCGACTGAAAGTATTGAGCTGTGAACTTTAATATGGGTCGAATTGAAACTATTGAGCTGTGAACTGTAATATGGGTCGAATTGAAAGTATTGAGCTGTGAACTTTAATATGGGTCGAACTGAAACTATTGAGCTGTGAACTGTTATATGGGTCGAACTGAAATTATTGAGCTGTGTACTTTAATATGAGTCGAACTGAAAGTATTGAGCTGTGAACTTTAATATGAGTCGAACTGAAACTATTGAGCTGTGAACTGTAATATGGGTCGACTGAAAGTATTGAGCTGTGAACTTTAATATGGGTCGAATTGAAAGTATTGAGCTGTGAACTGTAATATGGGTCGACTGAAAGTATTGAGCTGTGAACTTTAATATAGGTCGAATTGAAACTATTGAGCTGTGAACTGTAATATGGGTCGAATTGAAAGTATTGAGCTGTGAACTTTAATATGGCTCGAACTGAAATTTAGTTCCACCTTTCTCCGTGTTTCTGGCTTTAAAACTTGTCTGTTCAGAAGTTGTAGGTAAGAATTTGTTAACGACTGTGATTTAGAAGTTTTGTAGAAATATTGTTAGTTTAATCATGTTTAATGGGTGTTATAATGCCAAGAAACTGGTTCTGTGTCTCTATTTGTTTTTCAGGTAAGATTTTTAAGAAGATTCCAACATCGAAATAAGAGCAGTTATTTATACGAATATTTACACTGATAATGTAGATATCTTGAGCACCTAACTATTGACACTCATCATCATTTGTATTGAACTTTATTTTAATCGATAGCGCGTCAATATGTCTTCATTGATTAAGAACAATCAAAGAACTGATTGAAATCATTCATGCCAATATGTTATGGCGCAGATGGAAACAAAACATTAATTTCACGTGGACGCTAAAACAAATTCTATTCTACGAGGTTTAGCCCGCGTGGATATCGAACAATATCCCACGGGAAGGTATTACCGGGATTAAAAGTATCCTCTGTGATAATACAATTTATAAACTATCTGTGTGCCAAATTTCATCAAAATCAGTTCAGCCGTTTTTGTGCCAATTCGGAACATACATACATAACCTACATGCAGGAAAACAGACAATCATCAGCATCAGCAGGCGTAGCATGAGCACCGTTTTGTCGACGGAAGAGTAGACAAAAATGACGTTTCCTGTAGACAGTAGACAGTACGAGACGGCAGCAAAGTAGAAAGAGTCAACTGCACTTTTTACGAAATTCACTCTTTTACATAATTCGACTCAGAATTCTTTGTTTTGTCATAGGATTTATCGGTTGTCACTGCGATTTTGACAGTAAGGATAGAAAACTTTCTTCCGAAATAGTCTACGTATAAAAAGACGTAGACAAAAATCGTTAGAAATGAAAGACAAAATGACAGATTGTAGAAAGATTTCTACAGTGGATGTCTAAAATGAAGAAACGAACTGTCACTTTGTATAGAAAAAGCTATGTCTATTCTTCGTAGAGATAGAAAGCTCCATGCTACGCCTGCAGACTTCCTCGTGTGTTAAGTCAATAATATACTTGATTTTCTTTTATCTTTCTTTCATTTTATTATTATAAATGAATAGCCCTAGAAAAGCAAGTTGAAAAGAAAGCATATCGTCTCGTCTGTAGTTACATATTTTAATTTACGACTGTTGTTTGTGAAACTAGATTAAATAAACAACTGGACTATAGAAGCGCGTAGAAGTTGCTGCTGGCAGACGCTCAAAATTTATTTGTTTGTTTTTCATATGTCTCCAGTGGACTTACCTGCCATTTACCGGCCTACTTGGATGTTCATATGAATGAAAAAAATCATGGATGGCACAAAAATCACTCTTTTATTGTATATTTCCGGATCGGATATTAGAATACGATATTTCTATTGTAATTTTTCATAGAATCCTGTTTATGAATGTTTGTGAACCTTATTTAAAGGGGTACCAATAGTTTGATAGTTACAGGTATTACTAGTCCCAACATTGTAATAAAAAATATACAGACGAATTGACAACCTCCTCCTTTTTGAAGAAGTCGGTTAGAACGGATCTAGGTTCAAAAATTTCAACGCATGTTTTTATATCTACTGTTATTTCTAATTTGTACCAAGGTTGGGTTTCCATAAGTTTGCGATAGTAAATGGTGTTTATTTTTTTCTTGTTTATTTTAGAACTCGTAACAATATAGGTATGCTAATGACACACCACAATACGGTACATGTTGCAGGTACGTTAAGCCTCAGAATTGCTTAAACAAGGGTCTCAAGATTTATTACTATGAGCCGTATTCTGAACAACATCTATTATTCAGAGCCGACATACCTACGTCAAACTCGTTTAATTTCGAAAAAAGAAGTTTTATCTTGTTAATCAGTGCAACTTCTGTATGACGTCAAAAGAATAATTTCGTTTCGTCCAAAGTTATTCACTGCGAACACTCTGTTAATAGCAGCAATGAAATGCAAATAAGTGTAACATAAAACCCGGCTGAGGAACTCCGAGATACTGCGGCATGTTTGGGTTCTGTATAATTTTACTTTTGCCTAAAATAAACAGCATTATTTACAAATTCGAATGGCACTAGCCTCCACACTATGGATTCCCAGTATCGATGTCGTGGTGTCGCCTTCGTCTTACAACATTATAAGATAGTAGGTTTCTTGATCGGTAAGATTTCTGAGGCGACAATAATAATCGGATGTTTTCAGAGCAATAAATTCTTCTAAACATAATGTAATATGAAAAAAAAGTAGTAGTAAGGGGCCGGGGCACTTCACTTGTTAGAGCATACAATATTCAGTCATTCTGATACAACAGTAAGGGACAATAGGAAGAATCAGCTCATCATTTCATCTTTTGTCCGGTGACACTTAATTTTTTGTCGCTTGCTTTTGACATTCATAAAGCCTTCAAAAGCGTCCAACATTTATGTCAATTTGTCAGACATGTCAACGACCTTATCGGGTTCATTTTGGGTCACATGGAAATGTATTTTATGTGCTATTGAATTATAAAATTGTTTGTCGCGACTGCTTAGAGGCTGTTTGTAGTTGTGTACAATTAAGACTGCGAAATGTCTGACTAATTAGAACTAAATGAAAGCCTTTGCTCCGAGACGAGTGACGCGTCGAATTGTCAAAGATTACTCGACGTTTTACTTGTAGTTGTTGCTAAGTAGTCGAATAATTTGGTCTTTAAAGTCTTTATGTTAGGTTTTGATCATTTAGCAAGACGTCTTAGGGAATTCGAGTTGTAGCACCATGTAATTGGTAAGAATACAAGTGAATTTAGCACTGTCACAGAACATTCTTTGTACGCGAGTTTCTTGTATAATTTAATATTACTACGGTTGTCATTATGTATACAAATTAACGCCAGATGACTAAGACAGACTTTGGGAATGTTGAAAATTTCGTTATTATGAGTACCTACTTTAACATATCTCAGAGCTTGAAAGTTATTTTCATAATATTCTGTAAACTGAAACTTTTGTTGAAAATCTGAAGTAAACAAAACACCTAAAGACCTAAACAAAGAAGACCTAAACAAGACCTAAACAAGACCTAACAAGACCTAAACATAAGACCTAAACATTTTACTTAAGAAATTATTTAATAAAGTTATAACGAAAATTAAATCAATGTAAGGTCTTGCTAAATGATCTTTACATTCACATTGTAGGTACAGTTGACTTTAATTAATTGAACTCCGGCTGGCAGCTGGTAGGAGAGTTCTAATGAAAAAACAACAAGTGGTTTTTGAGAGGATACCTTGACCTCAACGTACTTGTATTATGGACGCCTGTCAACGGAACGTTTTTTTCATACAAGTCTTCACATTTTGTTATTGTTGTTTCAATGAAACTCCGCTATAAAATAAAATTGAGATTAATTAAGTGTATACTTAATTAAGTGTTTATTGCCACTCTTTTTTTTTTTTTTGTGTGTGAAATCATCAAATGACTGCTCCCGCTCTGGGCGGAGCGGAAGGGCGTGTCAGACTCTTACTGACTAAAATCCATCCGTGTTCCTTCAGTTGCCTGTTGCCAGGGTCCCGGTATCCCTTTCGGACTATTCCGCAACCCTGGCAGGCATCGGTCCTAACGGACCCCGTCAGGTGTGCTGACATCTCTTTGAGGCGCGCGTGGAACACGACGCGCTATCGACCCGGGCCTGGTCCTTATCGGACGGCGAGCTACCCATTGCTCGCCGTCCGCAAGCCCGCGCCTATGGTGGCCGGGAATCCGCCTGGGATTCCCGGTATATTGCCACCTGCTACGATCCTACCTACGCTCTAAGCATACAAAAGTGTGTAAATAAAACCAAAACGGAATGAACTCATAGATGGGTAGACAACAACTAGGTACCTACCTACATGCGATGCGATCATGTGTGAAATGCCAATAAAGCGGGGTTCATATCGATTTCAATGTCAATTATGTATGCGATCGGTCTCTTGTTTGGCTTATCTGATGCTGATAATATAACATTACAATGTAGAGCCTTTCATTAACTACTTAAGAGTCACCGAGTCACCAAAAACATCCACATTTATTGTACAAAAAAGGCAGATTATTATAAATAATCGCATGTTGTTATTTTGCTCAATCACGCAAAAATTAATAAACGGATTTGGATGAAATTTTGCACACAGATAGATAATTTTTGGATTTAGATACCTACACAATGCTGTTCATCTGATAACGTGAAGTGGTTCCCCTAGGTCGTATAAAATAAAACCTAGGGCTAATAAAAACATAGGTTTTAAAACTTAGACCAAAACTATCGATTTACAATGCCAGCCAGGAACTGATGGTGTAAGTACAGCCGGGGACGACCGTGACGGCAGCGCCGTCGGTAATGCTAATACAACTACTCAATGCTACGCTGGTATCTGATGGCAACGGAATACCAAATTAGATCACTTGAGGAAACATTAACAGATATTCAAATAAATTGTGAAAAAGAAATGGTAGGCTTAAACGAATTTCTAGAACTTACAAAGGCTAGTTCTTATTGTGAAACTTTGAGTAATGGGAGAAAGTTGAGCGTAAACACGGTAGTTAGAATGTAGGAGACAATATCCTTGAAAAGCTCTATTGGTGAAAAACACCAAACCTATAAGAATAAATATAACGCGACCTTGACTAGTTTGTTTATTGGATTAGTTACGATTGATGGTCGAATAAGTGGTCTCTTTGTTATTCTACGGCTACACTTCGCGTTATCGCGAACTTTTCTTCGTGCGCTCTCTGTTGCTCAGCGAGTAATCGAGGGGTGTGCGAGAGAGAGCGCACGAAGAAAAGTTCGCGATAACGCGAAGTGTAGCCGTAGCATTAACGATAGAACCCCCGCCGCGTCGTTTATTAATAGCCTTTAAGTTATGGCGTCACCGAAATCGACATGAACAATAATGTACCTACATACTCAAAAAGATGCCAAATAAGTAAGCTTTCTACAAATAAAGCTGTCCATTGGCCGAGTGCTGAAAACAGCTCAAAATTCAAAATGTTAATGAATTAAATAATGATGTCAAAAATAGACACGTTCACATTCTTTTCAAATTCCCTTTTTGATGAACATCGTTATTTGAAACTAGGAATTTAGATAATGTAGGCGTTCCAATTATATCGAATTCCCTTAATAAAGTTAAAGGGCCAATTAATTATTAAAATGAGCATTTCTAAGGCGTAGCTTAGGTACGTAATTAATTAAACTGTTTATGAGATGTTCTGTGGAGCTTTCCTCAAATGTCAAGAATTGTTTGATTGAGAAAAGAGAAACAAAATCTAGGTGTCGTTTTAATGTTTTTCGTTTATACATATATACTTATATAAACGAAAAACATTAAAACGACACCTAGGTTTCGTGGCAACATCCAATGGATCGTATAAGCAGCTTTTATCTTCCTGCGTCAGTTATTTTAGGGTAAAGGGGATTTATCACGTCTTAGGTAGGGGTAGGTACTTTGTACACGTGTCGCCTTTTTAGGAATTTTATAAAAAAGAGATCCTTTTTAGGATTCCGTACCTCAAAAAGAAAAAACGGATCCCTTATAGGATCACTTCGTTGTCCGTCCGTCTGTCAGGACCCTTTTTCTCAAGAACGCGTGGAGGTATCAAATTGAAATTAATATTAAATACGTAGGCGTACAGGCGCTTGGGTCTCTAAAAAAATCAACGTATTAAGTCAACGCAATAAAAAAAATACGGCGACATATTTTGATATTCGCAAATAAATCTAAACCTATCGGCACCCGTTGACCTAGAATCATGAAAATTGGCAAGAAGTAAGGTTTCAGCACAAGTAAAGTAAAAAGGCTAAAAATACCTAGTTAATTTGTAGTTTTATCACTTTTTTACCCGACTACACTAAGCAAAAAGGAGGGTTATGATTTTGTTAACACAGTTTATTTAAAGGCTCCGGCAGAGGCGCGACGCGACTCTAAAGAACAATTCCTACGAAAATTCATGTAAATTGTTCTACCAGAATCGCGTCGCACTGTCGCGTCGGTATTCGGTACGTTCAAACTTCATTAACCTTATTTTGGGTATTATTTAAATGACCGGCAGTATCGCGATAGTGTACCGACAGTTGCGGTTAGTTTAATTTGATATAACCCTGCGTACACTCGGGGAACTGCTTCCACAGACCTTTCATGGACCCAATGTTGTTTTCTTTACTTTACTATGCCCGTTTCAGCCATTTGTTTGCTTTATGTTATTGCTTTTTAAGGGTCCGCGGCACACCAGAGATAAGGCCAGAATTTTATATATTATCGCGTAGAAATTAGTAATTTAAATGTTCATACAGGTAATAAACTTTAAACAAATATTTGCGTTCAGTATAAAATTATGTTTATCGTTTGGCCTGTAAATCCTGTAATGGATATGACGAATTCGAGGGATGGAAACAGCACTTCAACGTTTGAGTGTAAAGCGTTATCCTTCAATCGTTTGGGAAACATGTAAGTACTTCACTACATAATTTTAAAACAAAGTCGTCCGCCGCGTCTGTCTGTCTGTCTGTCTGTCTGTACTCAAAACCTACTGCACCGATTTTCATGCTGTTTTTACCAATAGATAGAGTGGTTCGCGAAGAAGGTTTTAGTATTTAATAACCGACATTCATGCGGGCGAAGCCGCGGGCATCAGCTAGTATATAATATAATGTGCGATAATGTTCTACTGTCTACCAAAAATACTTTATTTACACGATGTTTCTGTTTATCGAAAGAGCCTGGCTTATAATGGAAATATATGTTCACACAAGAGAACATAATATCTTTACATTATGCCAACTGCAATAAGAGCACCTCTTCCATTGCAACACTATTCCATATGAATGTTTTTTTTTGGTAGACGAGGCCTGCAAAATTTCATTCTAACACTTTTTTGCCTATTATACAGTGGATCCGTTTAGTGTTGTGTAATTTTAACCCTTTAAACCAATTTAATGTTACCAAATAACGGTACAATACAGAGTAATCCAGCATATACTCGTTAATCTCTTCATACAGCAGGATTTGGGCGAGTGTCGAAACTTTCCAGCGCCCTGTTTGCACTACAGGCCACTTATCATTTGTGTTGGTAAGCGTTTATCAACGATAGCCGCTGATAGCACGCTATGGTATGTTATGAATAGGTATGATGTTAAAGCTAATGGCCCGTGAAATTGCACTCGAATTTGCGTTTCCCGACCTTTCTAGACGAACCTTATGAACAGAAAATATGCTAGGTAAATGTGATACATCCATACTAATATTATAAATTCGAAAGTAACTCTGGCTGTCTGTACGTTAACATTTCCCGCCTAAACCACTGAACGGATTTTGCCAAGGAGATAGATGGCATCCCGGGGAAGGACACAGGCTACTTTTTATCGACACACCACGCGGGCGAAGCCGCGGGCGGAAGCTAGTACTTACATAAACTCATAATGGGGGTAGCCAGAAATTATAGAACGCCACCTGCGTTCCTTAAATACCTACTACTTTTGCTTCGTTTGTTTGATCAAATAAGCTTCGTATAGGTTTTCGTTAAATATAATGCAACAGTTATGGTTTTGGTAACTTGAAGGTAGATTAAATTAAGATGAGTAGGTACTAGACGAATTTTGGGTACCTATAGCATAATTTCAGAAGAAACCGTTTACTAATCCATGCAACTTCAGCAGGGATAACATTGGGCTGAATGAGTGCCGAGCAGAGAATATAGGAAGTGTCCTTAACCAACAGCCAGACGGGTGGATGACCTATAAAGGACCTCTCATATACAACATCAGCTGTTCCCTATATTTTGTCGATTTAAGTGAACACAAATGTATGGAAGAGCAGATTTTTTTTCGCGATTTCAAGGTTGGTCCCATAAAAAAAGTTGCTCAAAATGATGATTACAATGACCCCTTTTCGGGTTTAGCATAAGCAAAAAATAATGTTGTATAACTACCAGGGAAGCATGGCATAAAAGGGAAAAAGACAAAAGAGAGGGTAAAGGGGGGCATGATGTCTTTAGAACAATTTATCGGAACCCTCAAGGGAAGGTATTGTCATCTACAGTGAAAACCGAAAGAAAACACCCTTAAATATTTAAAGAATATTTATTTATTCATAAGGTTTTAAGGTTGCTCACACGGTGGCTCGATATTGCTCGTATGTCACGGCTGATTTACTCACATATATTTTATCGGATATTGCCGGCCTATCTTATCAGCTGCTTTAATGTGCTACGGTACAATTGGTGAATAATTTTCGAAATAGTTACACCATCACGCTAGATTTTCCCGAAGGGTAGGCAGAGGTGTCCTAGAGTGTATCCACTTTTTAACCGACTTCTTCAAAATGGAAGAGGTTCTCAATTCGTCTGTGTTTTTTTATCACGTTGTATTCCCCGATGGGTTAGGTAGAGGTGTACCTATAATACGCCCAAATTGCGCCAGTTATGTTTAAGTTCCATGTAATATGGGGCGAACTTATTGTCATTAAACAGGCGCAATTCCAGACTCCGGGTTGCTACTGAGAAATTCCAATAACACTTTGCCCGACCGAATTTAACCTAGGACCTACAAAAAAACTTCTACATCTTGAAAGGAACGATCATCCTTTAATTTATCTTCATGGCCGTGTGTTGTTCAGTCACGAAACTACTTTATGTGATTACATTCCAACAAAACCCTTTCCCGTTTCCAAATAGTCAGAATTTTATAAATAGCGCCATATTTATTTCCTCAAATGCTTTGAGTACTTGAAAACAATCATCTTCCACTTGTGATAATTAAATCTTAGTAGCGAACAGTTCAGCTAGTGATTACACACAGGAACTACTCGATCTAATTTCATATAAAGTTCGGAGTACATGTAGTAAAAGTTGGCAACTGCTCCGAAAAGAAATTCAATACAGCGAGGAGCTGACATGGCGCTGTAAGTAGGTACCGAGGGACGTACGAGCACGAGCAGGTAATCGAGAGAGCACCGGGCGAGCACGATATAACTACGGACGCAGAAGATATTGGCACAGAAGGTCCACTACATATACCGTTGGGAAATGATATACGTGGGGCAACGAGCAAATAGGGTTTCATAGAGAGGAAAAGATTTAAAAAAAAAGGTTATTTTTTGTTTTCTAAATCTCGCGATTTCGTAATAAGTACTTAATTATTATTCTTTATGTAACCCATTAACGAAACGCCTGACAAAACGAGCCGGCGGAGACTACCTATCCTGAAATTCTTGTTAGAACCAATCTCAATTTTACAATTTAAATTAATTTGACTAATTTCTGTGAACTTTCTGTATCTTCTTATGCTGTGGTAGCCCGCAGCACCGGTTTAGAGTTTAGAGACCTACACTGGCCATCGGAGTTAATTTGAAAGACCAAACTTTGAAATCGAAACGAGTTGGATTGCGTTTGGCGGTATAATTTCTTTGATTTTATCTCTACCTCATCTGACAGAAAGGAAATGTATGTGCTAGATAATGGGTCAAGCAATTTGTAGTCAATTGGAGGAAATGAGTTATTATTGTGGACGTTCTAGCAACCTATTTCTGTCTAACTGCAGTGGCGAAACTTGACATCATAAATCGGTATCAATATTGGAAGCGTATGAAAGAAACTTGTAAAATTGTTAGATAGGGCCCATACATTTTCTCTGCAACAATTTTATTATCGTGACAAAATTAGGAGCTCGAGGCTAAATAATAATAGCCACACGTTAATTCTACAGGTTAAACTACGTTTGCCGGAGTTGGTCTGTGAATGGGTGACCAACTTAATACCTCCGTGCCACGGAAAGCACGTTAAGCCGTTGGTCCCGGCTGTCATTCGTGGAATTTTGACAGTCGTTACCAGTCGTCAGAAGCCCGAAAGTCTGACAACCAGCCTTACAAAGGGGTATCGTATTACCCAGTTACTGGGTTGTAGAGGTCAGATAGGCAGTCGCTCCATGTAAAATACTGGTATTCAGTTGCATCCGGTAAGCTGGGAAAAGGCTAAACGGATTGATTGACTTTTTTGTCATGTAATTTTATGACAAATAAGTTTGTTGCATGTCTTGGTCAGTTATAGTAAAATATAGAGCCCTGGGCCTATTGATTAATATCTTTAATAGGAAGACGGAAAGATTAATTTCCGCTAATAAAATGTGAATTTACAGCACAAACCATAGAAATATGTACGTAGAAGGTCGTGGTTTTGTTGTGTGTTTGTAATTTGTAACACACTAACGTAATTAAAAACACCTGTTAATTGACTGTCATAATTAGCTAACACGCGATTATCTGGTTTGTAAACAGTTTACATCGAGGTTATTGAGCAACAAATCGTTTTCCGATACGGAATTCGATTTCCTCGACGAAATTATATATTTTATTAGGCATCGTTATTAAATTACTAATATTATGAATGCGAAAATGGCTATTTGTCTGTTACCATTGCACGCCGTAACGGTGATTTGGATGAAAAGCACACGGATAGACCAACCCTGGCTTGTGACGTGGGTACTGGTTTTTAAACCCCTGAAGGAAAAAGAGTGGTGTTACTTATAAGTATCTGAGTGTCTATCTGCGGCATCGTAGCTCCCAAACGGCAGAATCGATTTAGATTGTTAATTGTTATGTTTGGTTTGAAAGGTGACTTGATCGAGAGTGTTCTTAGCTATGATTCAAGAAAATCTGTTCAGTCGTTTGTAGATTATCAGCTCTTTTATTGTTGATAATTGGATGTGAGCATCTTCAGGTCTGATCGTGTCGAAATTTGGCATTCTGTTACTTACTTCAATGATGTAAAGACATAAATGCCAAACAGACGAGGGTTACCTAGCAGTAACAAATGTATGCTATTGTAGAATTAGCCGTCTCCCGACGCGAAGACGCGGACGTTTGGATCAAAATATTACCTACCTTTGACTTTTTAAACCTAAAAGGCCAATACATATATTGTTTTTTACTTTTTAGCTGTTTTTTTTTGGGTCGGGGTGGCTTTTTAAATTTTTATTTAACTTCTCTCGGTAGTATTAAAATCCCGAGCTCCACGCGGTTGAAGTCGCAGGCAAAAGCTAGTAATAAGTAACTTTTGGAATGCGGCGGTAAAGAACAGTTAATGGGCCAAGGGCTTTGCCCCGTTATAATGCCAGTCAGGTATTTATGCGTTTCTGATAAGAGAACCACTCGACTAACTAATGAAGGAGACATGAGTTTTATCTGTTTATGACTAACATTGGAACTTCTATCAGGAAAATAATATGAACAAATGAGCCATAACCGGATGACGCATCCAGTTCATTTGTTATTTGGTTTAGTCTATTGAAAAGTGGCATTGAATCGCGTTGTATAGCACTCAGGTGATATACTTACATAGTTGTGAGTTTTGTATGACTGACCGCGAATGGTGCACTGCGGTATGGACCAGATGTTGTAAACTTGAGATGAAATCTGCATATTTTCATTGTTTGTCGACCCGCTTCATTATAGCGTAACTTGCATGTAATAGGTGCTTATTTGAACAGTTCCATTATTATTGCTTGCGTTTTTGTTTAAAGTAAGTAGCTGAGTACAAATTATTTTAATAAGTTTCTTATTGATTTAAAACAAAAAGTAAACTACAAAAACATGTTTAATTATTCTTTAGCATGACGGCAGGCTTTTTTCAAAGGCACCAAAGAATTAATTTCCTGTACGTGAGAAGCAAAACTTCAAAGAGTAAACAGAAAAGAATAAAGTGAGCCATTGTCAATGGGAATAAGAAAGAGTGCGCATACACATGTAATAGAGCAGTCACGTAGTCTTTGTTAGTTCTTGCATAAATCATATGCTTAGTGCGGAACAATGCGCGCTAATAATGTCACCATCTACATAACAAAACAGGGGTTGTAAACTATGTTACACAAATGGAAATGTTGCGAACGCATGCCCATTTATATATGTACCATAGATGTTATCTAAACATACATGTTTTCATACAACAATAGCTCTTAAAACTACTTTATATGCAATTGCTTATTATGTTTCTATATTCTAAAGGAAAACTTTGAATTGATGTCGACCCGGTTTTTGTGGCGGCTCTAAAGAAAATTAGGTTGGTGTAAAACCCTGCTGATTCTGTATTTCAATTATAATCGTCCAATTGTTCCAAAATAACAGAACATTGTTTTCATTTCACCTCGATTGCGGCAGGTATTTCATTTAACTTTTAAATGTTTGAATTGTCTGCTAGTTTTGATATTACTTACCTAGGTAAATTGTGTTAGAGGAAATATTTGAGGATTTTTATCCTTTTGGATGGACTGATTTACAAAGGGTTAAAGATAAAAAAATACATTAGCAGTAATGTAATAATAATTAGAAATATTGTATCAAATCAGGGCGTGTACCTGTGTACTACTGCTGTCATTTCATATACGAAATGAATCGTCAATAGGTGCGTTTTGAACATGTTGTAATAAAAAAATATGTAAATGTTTTATATCTGGCTTTTTAAACCTAGATATATTTCGTTTCAAATGATCCCAACCCAAGGTCAATTGAAACATTTTCTGAATATGGTAAAATAGCGTCTACCTATGTTACGGGCGTATTAGTTATATTATTTAGCCAGATACTCTAGTTACAATTAAAACCAAACAGGGTATAAAATGAAAGGCACTCGAAACAATTTTCTCAAAAAACGTTTCAATTGACCCCAGTTAAACCCACACTAAAGACACTCAAGAGCAGGAAGGCAATATTTGTTGAAAGATCGCATTGAGCTGTTTATTTTCCACCGGGCTTAAAAGAAAACTTTAAACGAAGAACTTTTAATTACACCTAAAGAATTAATGTTATGCGAAATAATATTACATTTACCAGCTATCTTGTCGTATTTTCACGGCTCAAAGATATTGATGGGCACTCGACAACCACATCTGTCGTAAGAGTACGGAGCACCATTTTCTTAAGGTTGTGCTGTCATATTTTTCGTGGCCATTTTACCTTGCTTACAAAGTCACCTCACGTGAGTCACAAATCATGTCGGGGTATATTAAGGGTCATAGTATATGGTTTTTTCCTGAATTAGCTACATGAGTTTGTGTTATAAAAGTCTTTTTTTAAATATTTTTGGGTGGGGAAACAGGCTGGCGACCCTTCTCATGGTAAATAGTCACGAGCCGTCTATAATACCAGTTTATTATTGTCCCACTGCAGGGCAAAGGCCTCTTCATTTACAGAGAAGGCACGAGCATTGATCTTCACCCTTGCTAAAGTTTGGCCATTTCAGACTTTTACGTATTAACTACAAGCTGGGGCAAACGTAATGTCATAATGTGAATTGGCTGCCATTTTGTTGAAATGGATACAAAAGTTAGGCTCTGTTTTCACGGAAATTTTATCTAAAGGTGTACAATTTATAAGTCGAAAAAATGGTAGGTGTCGATCAAAATAAATGACCACCTTCTTTGTTGATGCACATTTGTGCTCGTTCTTGTCTCGTTGTGTCAATGTTGGCTTTTAAGACTTCCAAGGTTTGTGGTTTGTTGTGGAAAATGCAAGATTTCAAAAAGAGTCTGCAGTTGCAATCATATCTGGCCGAACAGTTCAAATCGCCAAAATGTAAGATCGCCAAAGCCCGGAAATTGGTGTTTCTAAATCTCTTTCGTTGCCTGAGCTGTGTGAGTGTGTGTATCGCTCCATTGCATTGTCAACTAATTCTCTATCTGTCTACAACATTTTAGGTATCAAATCACGATGAGATTATGATGCCATTTGCAAACATTATGCCACATTCACATTATGACATTACTTTTAGTCCGTTTCTTCACGATGTTTTTCATACAATGTCAGTAATGTCAAAGATAGACTCAGAAAGTACTTATGAATTGAAAAAGTCACATTAGTATTTACCCGGATCTGAACTCACAACCTTGTGCATGAGAGGCGAGGCATCACCACTGGACCATCATGATAAAACGAGCGTCCTATGGAAATCCGAAATACCAATTGCAGGTGCGTCGCCATTTTGAAATTCCAGAGACAAAGTCAGCAACATCTGATGTCTGCCTGCAATTCGGTGCAATTACAGACAGTCATGAAATGTTTCTGCCTTGTCTCAAACCACAACCATATCCTACAAATCGAAACACAGCTACGTTGCTCTGCGGCGAAAATGAGTTCAGTTGTAATTACTTTCCCAGCTCTACCATGCTACTGGATAAATAACGCCTAACGTGTAGCCGGATTTATATTACTGTGTTGAGTCGTGTCGTGACGTCTTCTGACGCAGTGTTAGCCAATCAAAACTCATTGTGATTTGACGTAGTCCTGAACAGAATCCCTAGATAAAGTGACATTCTATCAGCGATAACGATGATGGAAAAGGCAAAAAATTATGAATGACTTACGGACTGACATAAAAATCCTGTTGAAAGTCTTTGTAGAAATACGAAACGCTTTGGAAGTGATTGTCACTTGTCTAGGCCCTCAAGATTCGTTTAATTGGTAAATCCCACGTCACTTACACAACACGACACAGTAACGTGTCGGTTGAATCAGATGCTGCTTTGGTTATTCAGTTAGTTTTGGCTAGTTTACTTTGTATATATATTTAATTTATAAATATTTTTTTGTTAATCACAAGTCCGGAATTATTTGCGTGATTGCCGTTGAGTTTTTGCATATTGCTAGCACGATTCACAAATGTTTTCTAACAAAAATAGAAAAAAAAGCGGCTAAGTAAAATTAATTATTATCGGAATCAATTTCTTCATTATTAATGGAACAGTTTATATAAAAGAAAGAAGATCTAAGAGTAAAGTTCGGTTCTTGTCAGTTTTCATTGGATAAGTAAAGGAGTCTGCCCACTACACAGTATCAATAATATCCATGATCGTGTTAGGAACGTGACAGGCAAAAATATATTCTTTGAATTGAAAAGTATAAGAGCCCACTAGACCGTTCCGTCACCACCATCACCGTTGCGTGTCATGCACGGAGCGTCAACAATTGTGGGCGAGAATATTTTGCCGGTGCCAATACGCTCCGTGCATGACACGCGACGTTGCAAAACCGTTGACGGTGAGTATACGGGTTATAACCGCGTATGATGACCGTTCTAAACCCGTTATAAACAGGTTAATTAACAATATTCTCCAGTATTCTCCCTCGACTTTTCTTTTTTTAAAACGGTGTGATCCCAGTAGCTTCGTCATCGTCTTGTTTTCTTTTTCTTCCTCGTCTAAAACAATGGCTATAATTGCCAATTCTCTAATGGATAATTTTCTAATAGCCATCGTATAATTTCCTCAACAAAAACATTCACTCCCTCTTCCTAACGCGTCTGCTTCACGCGAAACCATAGCAGGTGAACTACTACAACCGAGAGAACGGAAACCGTACGGATAAGACACGCAAACGATAAGCGAATGCTATGTTCATTATAACCGTCATGCACGGGTATGATACGCTGTTGATACTTTCTAGCGGGCATAGTAGTCCGTCTCATGTTTCTTTCCGTTCATAGCACGGTCAGGTCGGTCGGTTCATAACATGGTACGGTGTAGTGGGCAGAGAGCTTTCCTTTTATTTTACTAGTTCCAAACTTGTTTCGGTGTTTCCAAACAGACTAATGGACGTTATAAATCTATGATTAGGTACTTTTATCCCATAGAAACAATTTGGGGTAATATGGTAACAATTTGGGGTACACAGACAGTTTTTAACCTGGATTAACACATAAGATTAACTGTTATAGGTACTTTTTATCCTGG
This sequence comes from Lithophane socia, assembly GCA_947522985.1. NCBI lineage: Eukaryota > Metazoa > Arthropoda > Insecta > Lepidoptera > Noctuidae > Lithophane > Lithophane socia. The sequence continues at coordinate 9,582,976 of OX383256.1, read as the reverse complement.
TAGTACGTTCCCATTGGGTAATTTCCGACATACACGCGGGCCAAGCCGCGGGAAATAGCTAGTATTATATAAATACCTGATTTTTATTTCTGTACTCTCGAATGATCCGAAGTTCGTCATCACTGTCACTAGATTCGTCAAACTCGTGGTACTTGTGTTGGTACATGATTATAAGAGATAAATAAGCACTCGATAACTTTAATATAATGTCCGGATATCTGACACTAATTTTAATGATGTTCAACACTCGACAATTATTGACACACTGCGGTCCCAAATGAACCGATTTATTTCACCGTTCCACGTTGTCTTTACATTATTAACTAATTAGATTTAAATGATCATTAATCAAATGGCTACTAATATATTTTTAATGCTTCATTAGTGTTTTAACGCTAAATTCCCATTTTACATGTAGCTTGCACGCACGTGTGACTTTGACCTATGTGGGTGGGCAGGAACACTCACGAGCGTAAATATATTACTATGGATAGCTCAGCGACAATATCTGATTTCAAAATTAATTCATTAATATCTGTCATCAAGATGACGGCAAATATAAATATCTGATGTATATAGACGTGGCAGCACAAATATGACATCGAAGGAACACGAAAACTATCTAACGACACAATATATGCTATATTATATTATTATAGCGTCGCTTCTCTCGTCGGATATGTAGTATTTAGTTTTCGATGAATTATGAAATAAATGACATACTTTATTTATTTAATACTAGCACACAAATACAACTACTTATAATATCTACTTAATAATTATTATTATGTACAAGGGAGAATGATCAAAGGGCATTATGAAATCAGATATTAATGCGAGCTGTCACTAGTTATATATATATATATAGGCTCGTCGTAAACCATGCAATCTAATAACGCTTAACGCATGCAAGATGCAAGCCAATATTCCAATAATGCAAGTATATCTTGCGTAACTTGCAGTTTGTGTGAATGCGCCTTTTTTGCTAAGTTTCTACGAGTAAAGGAACCACAAGAGCCAATAAAAATGAGTGCTTGGTCTGTTTACCTTTGCGATGGTGAATAGGGAAATACCTACCATTGTAATTGGATCTTGAATGTTAAAATAAATTTCAATTTTAGTAGTACAGTAGAGACTAACTCGTTGGTCTTTGGCTTGGTTGGTCGCAAGCGCTACTGCTGAGCATGGGGTTCGATTCCCAAGTCGAGCATAGGAATATCAGGAATTTCTCAGTAGCAGCCCGGAGTCTGGATTTGTCCCCGATTGATGGCAAAAGTCTCGTCTCTATTACAGGGGACTTAAACATAACTTGCGAAATGTAGGTGTACAGTCACGAGCACTAATATGTATACACTTAGCAACTTTTAAAAGTGATTTTCTCCTACTGTATTGATTGTAACTTTATGATATAATGAACATAGTATTTTGGAACCTCTATTATTATGAAATAGGTATCATCTCAAAGTTACAATCGTAATTCCACGAGAAAATCGTTATTGCATTATGCTGAGTGTATACATATTTTTGCTCGTGACTGTACTATAGGTGCAGCTGCACCTCTGCCTAACCTTTGTGGGATTACATTGATTTTATGTTATGGAGTATCGCAAGCTTAGTAGGATATAACATGTAAAGGGATTTTTCGATTTGCCAGGCCTCGGGCAGAAATAAAAATGATATGATAGCGTAGGAAGATGGCAATTTTGTGATTACATTGAAGGTAGGTCTTCCGATAATGTTACCGTGGCGTATGCGAGCTAGATTTAGGATTCCGTACTCAAAGGGTGCCAACGAGACCACATATTAGGCTGCGCTGCCTATCCGTCCGTTTGTCACAGGGCTGATCTTTCGAACCGTAATAGGTAGACACTTGAAATGTCATAGAGTGTGTACTACTGTGGCCGCTATAACAACAAATAATAAAAAAATATAATAGAGTAAAAAATTAAAGGGGTTCCACATACAAGAAACGTGTTTTTTTTTAACTTAAGTATTTATAAAGAAATGTAGTGTTAAGGCCAACGCAGACCGGGACGGGATGGCAACGGATTTTGCCGTCAGTCAGCGCACACTAGCCGCTTAGATACCGCGGCATCCAAGCGCCTTGACACGGCGCGCGCGCCCCTCGTTATGTCACAACCAGCGCCGGCGTTCTCGGCATGCCGTTGCCTACCGCAGTACGCCACGGCATCCCGCCACGGCGCGTCTTTCAATGCCGTGCAATGAAATCCCTTTCGATGCCATGGCATCATTTTAAAGCATAGCAATTTCTGTCGTATTTCTATATCGATACGTTTGAATGTCCATTGGTAAAAATTTAAATCCCTTGCCATGCCGTCCTGGTTTGCGTAGGCCTTTACATATTGTACGTTGGTACGGAGGAATCCTTCGCGTGAGAGTCTGACTCGCACTTGGCAGCTATTTTTTGCCAATTTATCACTGAGCCTCATACCTACACTTTTATGAAAGCTAGAGTTCTCAAAATAATTCCAATTTATTTTTATCACGTAGGTATTCACTTATCTGATAATGAAAGATGTATTACCTACTTTTGTGGATATGTAGCCTACATAATATAAATACTGAACAGTCGCTATAAATTAAACAATAAAAACATATTATAACTATTCCCTTACGCTGATGTACAATTATTATGTTTTGCGCCTTCGGGGACCGGTTTTCCCATCTTAATACTATAATTTGTCTAAATTCAAGATGTATAGCTAGAGGTGACATCAGTGGCGTATTATTTTATATTGAATTTGTGTTCTTTTGTGGACCTTTCGTTCGTATTATTTCACAATCAATAATCAATATTTTGTCCAGTTACTGGGTAATGGAGTTCAGATAGGCAGTCGCTCCATGTAAAATACTGGTATTCGGCTGTCACTGAAAACCAGCGCTGGGGCTCTGTCTTGCATATGGTTGCAGCATAATGGCGTGAATGTGACACACATTTTCCCCCAATTTGTTATTTTTCGTGTATTTGTCCTTTTTTAGCGTCATGTTTGCCGCAAATAAACGTATTTTTTTTCTTTCTTTTCTTTCTTTCATCCGGTTAGACTGGAAGCCGTCTCAAACATGAATAGTTGGGAAAAGGCGAAGATTTTGAATCAATATTTTGCTTGCATATATTGAAGAATTGTAGATGCGCTCTTTTTACCGGACTACGGCGGAGTTGAATAATTATTATGAATCTCACTGACTATGTATTTACCTATGACGTGAGTTTTGACATTATAATCTCTGCCCGAGAACATCTACTGTATTTGCATAATGACTTATTATTATTTCTTGATATTCAGGTAAGTACGTACATCTTGACTATGTCTTTATAAGTACTTACTTATGTAAGTACTTATAGACATCTTGGAAAACGATTGTGTTAATAATGTGGGTTCGCTGTGTACCCTCGTAATTGATGACCTGAGTCCATGTAATGGATTGTCAAGTATGATTATGATTACATGTATTTTTCTAAGTTAACAATAACATTGCTGTTCTAGAGTTATCTAATGGACGTCTTTCGTATTTTATAAATTGCATTTTGCTATTTATTTTAAAATGTATCTTTAACTGAACATCAATTTCATTGTATGTAGGTAAAACGTTGTTATCGTTATAGGTAGGTATATAACACGGAGAGGAAGGCGATGAGGCAGTAGCGGACTAAGCCTGTCTGGGGCCCGGGGCGGAAAAATGCTCCCCCTCCGCCCAGAAATGAACGTCGAAATATTTAGCACCCCACCCCGGATAGGTAAGGTTTTCTTTTGACTTTACGTACAGAAATAGGAGCTACTTTGTCGACTTCCGCAGGGAAGTCTGAGAAAAAAAGAGAATGTAGATTGCAAGAGCGACCGTAGCACCGTACGTTTATGTTTAAGTAGCATGCGTAGGGGCTTCCAACTGCAAACTGCTTACTTACTAACTCTTGTTTGAGATTTGATTAAAAAGTATTTTGGAGTTTTGGGGCCCCACAGGGCCGGGACGCGCGACGAACCGCACCTGCCGGCGCTCCCTTAGTCCGACAGTGCAATGAGGCTCAGCCTACGTTATAGAACTTCATTCTAAAAAGAAATTAAGTACACAAAATATATATTGTGTAAAGTTTGTGTACTGTGTGTATTAACCCTAACTTGGCAACTGCACCAGACACATGAAGTTTGATATGAATTTCAGCATGTAAGCCAGGCCTAGGGAACGGGCATTTTTTGTTATGAGCAATTGAGCATTCTATGTTTGAGTTTTACTAAGTTAAGGGATGTTTTTTGGTACTTTTAAACAGCTTAACAACATAAAGGAGTGGCTCATTTTCATGCTGATGCCAAAAAATAAAAATGAATAAATATTTACAGGACAGATCCTACAACAGTAAGTACCTACCTACCTATGTAATAAAACGATTAGCCAGGCTCTGAAAAGAGTGAGTGCCCAGTGCCCACCCAGCTGCGAATGTAAGCTGTGTATTTATGTTTGTTTAAAAGCAATCATAATTAAATTCAGCATGAAAATACAAATAAAATGTGATTCACATTTTTGTCTTTGAAAGGTATCTATAGATACAAGACTTACACGCAATTATTTTTTCTACAGACCATCTTCGCCCTTGTCCCATGTTACTTGGGGTCGGGGTTGGCGTCGGCATGACATATTTTTTGGTACCTACAGAATTTTTACAATAGAAAGTTGGATAGAAAAATACACGTGTCAAGCTAAGATTTAAATCGCTAGATTTGCCCTCACCGTACTTAATAGTCACGCGAAAAGTGTCCATACTGAGAAGAGTGCGCTCTCACATGATTATCCATGACAATCAAGTGAGGTCACTGCGTCATTCTGTGTCAGAGGTGTCAAAACGAAGCAGAAACGCGATTATCATTTGTCGCGGTAGGAAACGATTAAATTTGAGTGTCGTTTAGATTCACATTCATTTTAATACAAAAAATTCAGAAGGATAATGTTGGGGTCAATTGAAGCATGATCTACCTGTTCAATAGCGCACGGAGTCGGAGTACCTAAGCGTTAAAAAGAAAGAAAAACAAAAAACCAGGGGTTGAATGTGGACAAATCCCAACAACGCATATTTTATCATCATTGTTTTTTTTTAAACATTCCCGCCCCTTTTTTGTATTTGTAGATGCATTAAATAAATAATATATGCCTATGTCACTCCCAAAATTAAGACGAATCTAACGACACCTCATATGCTAAATCCATAAAGGCTCCAGAGCGTGCCAAAGAAATAGACATACATACAAACATACATACATAAACAATACCCCTCCTTAAACATTACACCTCCGAAAAACATTACCCCTCCTTCTGGGGCAGTCGAGTAAAACCAATGTTTATTACAATATTTTCTACACTGAGTCCTGTGTCTGAGGATTGTATTGTAAATAAGGGATAGAGTTGTTCATCAGTTGATTAAGACTTGAAGACGTTTTTTAATAGGAAAAGCCAATTACTCTAGGCGTTTGGAAAAAGTTATCTTTCTTAATTTCGACTTTTCTCTAAGATAACAAACAGTGTAATCCTAACTCGCTATACGATCTTTTTGCGAATTTGTTACTTACAATTATCTATTGTTTGGGTTGCTGCTCAACGCGAGATGGGTAAATAATTATAATGGAAGTTTTTGCTAAATTCCTTGACCTTTCAAACAGAATAGCAGACAAAAACGTTTATGTACAATTTAATCTATTACATTGTAACTATGTTTATGTTGTTTGTACACTAATATTGTAAAGAGAAAAGATTTGTTTGTTTGTATTTTTGTTTTTAATGAAATAAGGCATAAACTACTGGGCTAAAAATCTGCCTAGCCTTTTCCCAACTATGTTGTCCAGTATTTTACATGGAGCGACTGCCTACCTGACCTCCACAACCCAGTAACTGGGTAATACCCCCTTGGTAAGACTGGTTGTCAGACTTTCGGGCTACTGACAACCCGTAACGACTGTCAAAGTTCCACAAATGACAGCCGGAACCAACGGCTTAACGTGCTTTCCGAGGCACGGAGGAGTCTCGAATTCTCGATATTATGTAAAGGTGGACCCATCCACGGACCAACCCCGGCAAGCGTAGCTTAACCTGATGGATCGACCCGTGCGGCTGTTATTACTTAGCCCCGAGCTGGACTGATTTTAAAAATTCTTTCACCAGTTGTGTATGCTATTATATTATTATCACTGAGTAACAAAGGCTAGGATAATTTATAAAGAAATCACGTGGGCAAAGCCGCTGGCGGAAGTTAGTTTTATTTTAGATAAATAATTAGGTACTAGTTGATCTAGTTTATCCAAAATTAATTAAAAAAATAACTTAGAATATGTAATAGGAACTTGATAGAGTGGTCCAATTATGTTTTAAATTCTTTACTTTTGAGAAATACCTACGGACTAAATACTTGCATATTTTTTCAAAGTAATACAGCTTTTTTTCGTATTTAATCTTCACAAAAAATGTTACAGGACCATAGCTGTAACAAATTAAAATATTATCTAAGTACTTACAGTATCAATTAAGTAATCCTTACTAATCTTCTTAATGAGAAAGTGAGTTTGTTTGTTACGCTTTTACGTTAAAACGACTGAACGGATTTGGAGGAAAGGTAGCCCATGACCATAGGTAGCCCATGACCAGCTGGCGTAGCATGAGCACCGTTTTGTCGACGGAAGAGTAGACAAAAATGACGTTTCCTGTAGACAGTAGACTGTACGAGACGGCAGCAAAATAGAAAGAGTCAACTGCACTTTTTACGAAATTCACTCTTTTACATAATTCGAGAGACGAGAAGAAATGAAAGACTTGACAGATTGTAGAAAGATTTCTACGGTGGATGTAAAAAATGAAGAAACGAACTGTCACTTTGTATAGAAAAAGCTATGTCTATTCTTCGTAGAGATAGAAAACGCCATGCTACGCCTGCTGGAGAAGGACATAGGCTATTCATCTTGGATGGCATACGAAATCGCGGGTAAGAGCTAAAATAAAATAATATTGTGTGTTATGATTATGACTTATGACTCTCATCTGTCGTCAAGCATGTTACAAAATAGCACTTCATTATCGTCATCAGGGTATAGCAGCACCAGCACCCAATTGCGTAACACACTTTCAATCACAATCTAAATGATTTTGAAGGTTATTGCTAATCCATTGTTTCTTATGTTCGAAAAATTTGTCTGCTCAACAACATAAATAACGCAATGAATGTTATTGAGCTGTCTAAATGAAAGGCATTGCTGCTGTCCGTATATTACGTAATAGGGAATATGCATGTATTTTTTTAATAATTTTATTCGATAGTTTACATCGTCAAAAAATAGTAAAAAAAAATTCGACGGCAAAAAAGCAATTTAAAGTACTTTAAATATTTTTTAAAAATATTCAACCGATCCGGGCTATTTAAACGCCCTCCATTTGGCGCGCTTGGTGTGGTGACGTCACAGACCATGAAAACAAACAAGCAACTGTCAAGTCAACGTCAAACACTCCTTTTTGTAGGAGCCTTTGACATTGACTTGACACTTGTTGATTGACTTGACATTGACATTTCGATTATTATCCCGGATTCTTAAGTCACATCCGCTCTTAGCTTTTCAAGTATTTGAATTACCCACAGTTATTTGGGACTTTAAAAAAATTAATTTCTCGCTCAAAAAGAAATTTTATTCAAAAATATTGCTGGAGGCATAATTCTGAAGTAATATAGTTTATAAAAAAAAATATTTGACCCATATTTTAATCACATGCATATTCCCTATTATCTATCCCGCAGTTCACAGCTGGAGAAAGACTAATTTTATTAGCAATCGATTGCGTTTTCGATGGAAGAGGTTCAATCACATTCCTCTCGATTCTACGTCCGTCGATACGGACTTTTTCTAGGATTTACAATTTGATTTAAATTTTGAACGACGTCTTACAACTATTCAAGAAAAGTTATTCTTCTTGGCTTTGGACTTGTATCCCGTTCACCAAAGTTATTAGGTATTGCGTTTGTGAGGAAATAGGTGCGATCTTTACTTTTTGAATAGTAAAAAATGTAAAGCTGTCATACATTGAAACAGCGAATCAATTTTCGCACCTACCCCCTAAGACCTAGGCCAAATATATTTTGATATTGAGATAGCTCATGAACTCATGAACTAAAGACTAAAGAGGTGCCAGGAAAATGAATAAAAAATATATAAATCCGCGAAATTTCGCGGGTATTCCGGTGCTTTCATATTTTAACTACATAACTATTCAAATCGTAAGGACTCACCCGTCATGCACGATAAGTACCAACTCCACGAAGTCGGTACTAATTGACTACGAAATATTCTACTAAACCTCGAATTTAACAACTTTTTGATGAAGAAACAATAGCTCTTTGCTTTTTTTTTATGTAACTTCGCTACCAACTTTAATATGCTAAATAGTGTTTAGTTTGTTTCCCTAATAGCAGTAGAGGCATTTTTAAAATTATCGACATTCAAAACACACAGTGCTCTTTGTTCTTCGTTTAATGTGATAATTGTTTACGTGTGCGCAGGAGTTGGTGATCGTTAACGGAAGCTGACGCGCTGTATCTGTGCGCACACAGCGATAACTCTGTGTAAACGGAACTGCTATCTAACGATGACACCAATATTACATTTTACTTTACTCTCTTTGTGTGTTTATCCCGAAAACCTAATATTTGTTTTCAGTAATTGTTTCAGCACTGGCTTCTATGTCAAACCATTTTTATTTATGAGAGAACTTTATTTTCATAAACGCCGGGTACAATATTATTGAAAAGTTTTGTAGACGATCGAACTTGGACTTGCTCGAGGAATAATTTAATTACGTAGAATTTCTTAAGGCGCGGCGTGACGAATGGCCCAGGGGTGACCACGGTTAACGCTGTTTCAATTATTCTCAGAGTTATAAATCTTTTATCATTCCGTTGTGGATTAGTTGAAATCAGATTTAAATGTTCTGCGTTTAACTTGAGAGCTACTAGAGATCCCGGCTCAGGAAGCTCAGGACTAAATCGATTTTATTTTATCACTTATTTTATAGGTAATTTAGCTCAGGACTAAATTGATTTCTAGTTAGAATAAATTATCTATTTTCCGGTCACATGTTTAAAATGGTTCCGATCTTCAGTTTAGGACGAAATCATGCTCCTAAGAGCATGTTTTCGAAAGTCCTAAACTGAAGATCGGCGCGGTCCGAACTTTGAACGGGCCAATACTTGCGTACGAGTATCTGTTCAAATTTAAATCGAACTTTGAAGATAATGGTGATTACGGTGACAACAAGTACATACATTTTAAAATGTAGTACAATACAATACAACATAATAAATGTTTTTAATAGGCATATCATTTTATCGGACAATTTATTACGCTCCGTCAACAGTTCTTAATGAATTAACGACCCGGCTTAATGATGTGATATTAATATATAAGTATTCTTCTTATATTTTCCTATCGTCTCTCAATTTCCACGAAAAAGCATGTTTCTCATTGTTTTATTACGAAACGGGATCTAATTAGATGGGAATTTATTAATTACGTCTCATTTGTAATGAATATTTATAATATAATACTTACCTACATTGCGACAGTACCTATGTAAATTCGAGATGAAGACTCTGATATTAGGCATTCCTTAATACTTATGAAAATTATTATTTACTAGCTTTTGCCCGCGGCTACGCGTGGAGGTCGAAAATTATTCCACCGGGATAAAAAGTATCCTATGTCCTAATCCAGTTCATGGTCTGCCCATTTGCCAAATTTCATCCAAATCCGTTCAGCCGTTTTAGCGTGAAAACGTAACAAACAAACTCACTTTCGCGGATAATAAAACTTGATATGATACCTAAAACATATGAACAAAATACCACATTTGCAAGACTCATAACATACATTTAAATAAGGCTAACGATATTTGGTGACAAACGTAATTTTACGTACGTTATTTGGTACTATTACCTACTACTAACCCAATAGTCTGTAGTTATATTATGAGGAAGATGAATCGCCTGTCTGCCGACTAACTTTATGAGGTTGGAGCTTATTATTTGTCTACGTAGACAAACTTTAGAGTGAAATTCAGGATATTTCATAGTTTGTGTTTTCTTCTTGACCGAGTGTCGTGCACATTTTCCCGGGCAGAGAAAATCTTCCCTCACCCTTCCTTAATTTAAAAGACAAATTAAATGAGCGCCACCTTAAATGAACCGATTCATTTACTCTTCTAACCTACTGTTCTCTTGACTTTATTTTAACTTTATATAGCTGCGTAGCTTTTTCGTTGCGGAAAAGCCCGAAGGTTATTTTAGGTCGATTTTCATGGAATATCATTGAAAATATTTTTAACTCGCCCTTGAATGGCAAATAAATAGGATGATAACGAAGAAGGCCGTCCCTATTTCCTGGATGGAACCTCTGCTGAACCCAGCCAATGATCTGGTTTCCTATTTCAAGGCCTCATTGTCCGGCCTTCAAGAACCACTTCTCAAATATCAATTTTCATATGACGGCATTGTTGGACCGCCCATTCCACACTTAGGTACAAATTACAAGCATGTAATGGCACGTGATTTGCATTAAGTACCTATTATTTTCTGAATAGTATCTTAAATAGAATTTTATTACTATTTAAATATAATTAGGGCTATTAAAACTTGCAAACTATAAACAGAGAAAATAGCCCGTTTGCACAGTTTGCATTTACAAACGATTGTATAATTTTATGATTAACTTACGCATAAAGCAAGATGTTCGTTAAAAAAAATGATCGTACATCTTGCATTTTCTTCGCAGCTCATTGAGTACCTACTGAATAGTAAGCAGACATTTTGATTTGTGAACATTTCGTGAAAGAGGATTTACGGAAGGCACCTCATTTGACCGGGAAGTTCTATCGGTGGTGGCATGCGATTTAACCAAATAGGCTTGTTTATACAACATTATTTTTTGTTTATGCTAACCCCGAAAAACATTGAAATCTTGAAAAAAAATATCTGCTGTTCCATACATTTGTGTTCATACTTAAATCGACAAAATGTATGGAACAGCAGAATTTTTTTCGCGATTACGTGGTTGGGTCCATAGAAAAAGTTGTTCAAAATGATGATCTACCTACAATGACCCCTTTTCGGGTTTAGCATAAACAAAAAATAATGTTGTATACCTACTTACAAAATAATCTGATATTTCCATCGAGATATAAGTACTAACGTACGTTAGTACTTATATCTCGATGGATATTTCATTTAATTTCTGTTAGCTTGCAGTACTAAATCAATAAAAACTGTTTATATTCCACACAGAGTTTCACTGTTTCAGTAACTTTGTTGAACGTCAGATGGTATGTAATTGAATTAACTTGATTTAAATATTCATCAAAATGGAAACCAATTTCAATTCAGATTTCAGAGTAAGTGTTATTTTACGAGAGATTCTTTATCTAACTTCTACTGATTCCCCATTTGCGCTATTAAAAATATTATTGAACACTCTAATTTAATGATTGCGCCTCTTTTTGTGAACCTCAACTAATTCTTGTTTGGTGTCCAGCATTAGAAGGGCAAAAATATTTTTAATAATATGCGTTTATAAATGGAAGTACTCTTCTAGAATAAATTCCTCTTTATTATGTACACCATACGAATTACAGATATAAATGTAGAAGTTTTACATAGGGTGACACAATGGATTGTCGTATCGCTAAAAGCGATCTTTTAAAGAAAACCTTGGATGGATTTTAAGAGAGGAGAGACAATACTGCAGGTAGTGTGTGGTGTAACATTGAAGTTCATTTCAGAATACGCTATAATATGTATATAACATATAGTTCATAGCACAATAATATCCACTTTCCAATAATATATAGTATAGCAAAATGTGAACGTGTTCTAAATAATTGTATGGCGAGCGATATTGTTGTGCTGTGAACTATAATTATGCTATTAAATTATGTCGTAGTCTGAAATGAGCTTTACATCTATACATAATTTAAATTAAAGTCGCATTTTGTGTCTGTCCGCGTTATTCTTCTAAACCACGTAATTTTGATGAGGTTTTCACCATTGTTTAGAGAATTTTGTCTGGACGGTTTATGTGTAGGTATAATACGTTATACAGTATGCAAGGGTAAACACCGTTGTCACTCTAACCATGGGTAGTTGATATAAAAATAAATGACCCAGTAACAACAAAAAAAAAACCTTATTTTCATAAAAAGATTTTAAAAACTAAATATCCGTCACTGTCCCGATACTCATGGATACGCGTTCGAGAGTGCTGCGAAACAGCTGACGGCCGGTCATGTAACGTCCCGCATACCCCGCCCACCCCCGCCAACCGCCGGCCGCGGCCGGTCGTTGCCCTTGCATGTAGGGTGAAATATTTTTTGGAAAAATGAAAAAAAAAAAAAAAAAAAGTTGTATTTTTCCATTGATTTTACGTTCTATAAATGAAACCAAACCACTGGTTTCAAGGATAACGGTGTTTACACTAATACAATATAACTATGAAATCTCGATGTTTTGTCAAGTCGTAAAAACTGTGCGAAGCAGGAGCGTGTCGCTAGTATACAGGTAATAAATACATACATAAAGCATATACGTTTATAGTTATCTTTCTATAATATATAAGTATATATATACTTACAATTATAATTATGAAACAAGAGTAAATAACTATAAATAATTATGTAATAATATAAGTTTTAACTGTTTTAAGTAAATTTTTCTTTACTGAAACAAGACTGTTAATTACTTACTACTAGTAGCGTTTTACTAATCTTTTTCTAAGATAACGTTAGTTACTACTCAAATTAAATGAGTTTTAGTTCTTATAATTATATTTGGTCCTAATAATTATGTAAAACTAGCTGCTGCCCGCAGCTTCGCCCGCGTGGATTCTAATTCTTTTTCTAAAACAAAAGTAGCCTAAGTTATCCCTTATACTTATCATCACATTAGCTGACTGTGAAAGTCCCGTCAAAATCGGTCCAGCCGTTTTGGTGATTAGCCGGAACAAAATATTTTTAAAATGTTTTTTTTTTTATAAAGTAACGTACTTATACTTTTATATAAGCATTTAGAGAAAAGCTATTATTTCGTCATTACAAACAGATGTAAGTACTTAAATTTTATTTATTTGTATAGATTCATTAATTTCTAGGACGAAATCTCAAAGGTCTCAGTGTGACTTCTCAGTTCCACGACATTTAATTACAGTCGCCAAGGAATGTCTTAAGAGATTTAGTTTTCCTTTCAACTTATAGACGGCGACAAAGTAGTAATTTTTGTAGGTTAGGTAGGTACATTTGAACAAGCTATTTGGTATACAGGCAAATTGCAACTACTTTAAAAAAATTGTGAATGTTTTCAGTAGTCAAAAATCCTTTTACGTCACTCTCAATCGCTCGCGTCACTCTCCATCAATCGCAATTACACGCACGATCAAAACGAATTTTGGCAGTGTAGCGGAAAATTAATATATTTTGCCTGTAGTTATACCAAAAAGCTTGTTCGACTGTACCTACCGAACTTTTAATTTTAGTCTTTATAGTATATGAACGACGATGGTATTTATAATGGGGGTCAAAGGGTCAAGGAACTTTTTGACCCCCATCGCGTCAAGTAAGGTAAAAAAGGATACAAAACAACAAAATAATGAAAAACATGAAATCATAGTAATGCAGTTTTGTACTTTTATTTTATTTTATTTTTATAGGGAAAACAAACAGTAGTATAAGTACTAAAAATATACAAAGTTTCTTAAACATATGACTTAACAAATATACTACCCACTACATTTTCCACAGATTACTACTTACACTAACACAAACTGATGAAGGAACGTTAATTGCGGCCAGGGTCTGTTGAAACATAGAAGCTACTGTTGATCCTTCAAAATTTTGATTACGTTAGCTTACTAAAACACTTACTACTTAACTAAGATTACTTAAATAACTTACTACTTACTTAAATAAGATTGGACTTAGTTGCAGTTACAAATTCATTTCCATTTTAGTATTGATGCTAATAACATCGCATTTAGGTAGAAAATATTTCTATTGAAGGACAAGTAAGGTGTTTTGAGCAACAGTAACATTTTGTTGAACAAAAATCCTACGTTCCCGAAAATCTCAATTACAGGAAATGCCTCACAGCATACAAGTTATTCTGCCAGCCTTTTGGGCACTTTTCCTGTTGGCAGCGATGTGGACGAATTTTTTGATGCCCTATGATTCTTTCCCCTCTATTTTTTATATACTTGTACATTATTATTTTAAGATTTTATTGTTAGCTTTAAAATTGTATGTGCATAAGTAATTGTGTATGTTTGAAGGCAAAAAGGATTCCGAGTTTCTTTTGAAATAAACAAAACTTATTAGAATTTATGTACCTACCTACCAGGTATCTTTATTAGATTTTTACGCTCCGCGGTGGTAACCGTATAGGGTAAAAATCATAATTAAATCACTTTCAAAAAAGGCTGTGAAGAACAATAACGAAAAGTTTCACGATATCCGAGCTTTACGCTTAAAATCCGTTTTTAAAAGTTAGCGTACAAAAGTTGTTCATCCCCAGTCGAGCTGGATCCTGGCTTTTTTTAAAGAAGGTACTTAATTTTAATTATCTTCCTTTGCCATAATGTTCTATAAATTACGTTAATTAACTGTGGTGCTTGCAATGCTACCTCAAAGCAAAGTAAAGTGCTACATCGACGGTACGGCAGAAGAGTGTGGATGAGGAGTTGCGGCGCAAAGTTTGTTCTACCTCCTATTCTGCCCTCTGTGCCCCAAATAATGCATCCCTAGTGGCCTCCGCCGATGCCGTGGAAGTTTTCACTGAAATAGGTACTTACTGATTTTCCGATTGAACTCAGCAGCTCTTATTGATGCTAGGATGCGGTAGGTAGTGATGAGGATTGTCAAACCGTAGCCCATATAACTATCTATGGTTTGGCAACACTCACTTTTCATTAGGAACGCCATATTCAGCAGAGCGGGCTCATGAAAGACAGGTTCTAATAAAATATCTTGTAACGTGTGTTTAGGCACATGTTCCACTGCCGGCGATTAACGAGAAGCGAGGTGAGGTAGCAACTAAAAACGAGTTGACGAGCAACGAGCAGCGAGTGAGCGACGGCGACGAGCGATTACTCATTAGTATGCGTTTGTACCAAGCGTGAGTCAGCGAGTGTTCTGTCCGCCAAGGAGTACTCTTTTTGATACCTCTTGTCGCTGCGACAAACGAGAACTCGCCGGCGATGTGAACAGTCAGCAATATGACTATTATGTATCTCGTTTTCTCACACG
Organism: Lithophane socia; assembly: GCA_947522985.1. Taxonomy (NCBI): domain Eukaryota; kingdom Metazoa; phylum Arthropoda; class Insecta; order Lepidoptera; family Noctuidae; genus Lithophane; species Lithophane socia. The sequence goes on along the minus strand of OX383256.1, from coordinate 9,567,655 downwards.
TGACCTACAATCTTTTGTACGTCAGTAAGTCGCTTCCTCGTCGGCGCAGCGGTGGGGCAGGTGCCTAAGAAGAGATTAGCTTTTACGGGGACTTGCAGGTATTATGCTACATAAAATACCTAGGTATCTTAGATTAAACGAACCCATTGAACGGAACCACTGTTTGGCTTCTTATATACGTTGTTAATCTTCTTGCATAAAGGCTCTTTCTGAGCGGAACAGGGTACTTTAGCTAATCCCATTCAATAAACTCGATTCCAAAGACGAATTACTATAGGACGTTCAATATTTTACGAAGAGATATTTCAAAGAGAACACAATTGAATCGTGGACAATATCTAGGTATTATTTTTATAGGAAAATTGGTTTGTAAACAAAGGAAACTTTGTGAGTGCACATTAGAATGATTCTTGAAAATAAAAGCAAGGAATTGTAGGTAGGTACTGTAGATAATATTATGTACTACTGCCCATAACAGACATCCGCAAACATTTTTTAATCCTTTTGTAAACAATGATTACTAGGGATGGACCGAAATTCGTTTCACATTCGGTTTAACCGGGCTTCGGCATTCGGCAAAAAATCCGTTCAAGTGCCGAGCATTCAAAATAAGGAATTATTAAAATAACTCATCTGTTTAGACTAAACGAATAAAACTAAACCATTAAAATAACTCATAAACATTTATTTATTGTTTGTTAGTCGTTACTTATTTTTAACAATTAAATGACATCTAAACATTGAAATAATTATAGCAAAAAATTACTATTATAATTTATAAGTGTTAAATGAAATCTAATATCCCTGGCTCATTAAAATTTACCAAGGGTAGATTAAAGTGCAAGTACTGGCTGGCAGGGGTCTGTTACGTTTTTGTTCGTATACATTTCCTACTCAAAATAACCGAAGTTTCGCCGAACTTCGTTAAGAATATAATTAAACAAAAGAACAAAATTAACAGTTTACTAATAATTTATTTTACCTTGATTACTTTCTGCTTTGTGAGATCGAATAATATTTGCATACCTACCGTATGTGTAGCGTATGAGCGACTGACATTTTAGATACAAAGATATACAAGAAACAAGTCCAAAAAATTTCTTCTCTTCATTCAGAAGTTCTAATTGTGGTTTTAGTTAAGTAACTCTTTGATAAGAGAATTTAACTGTGTATAACTACTGACAAAGCAATCCCCGAGATACAACTTACGGTGTGACATCTCAAATAGTTGTTGAATAACATTCGCACTACATAGTTATCATTTCGAGTTCTCAAGCTCGTTATAACAAATTTCAGTTCAATTGGATGCCAGGAAGTGCTTGAATTATAACACCCCTCTTTTCCGTCGGGGGTTAAAAATGGATGACAATTGTTTGTAACTGGAAACACATACGAACCAAGCAAGCTTGTAAGCTTGTAATAAGTCGAATTCGGAATCTTATAAAATTTACAAGAACCATTGCATTTCCGTATGGTTATGCTAATCTTTACAGACGGGATATATATCTGCTTTTTCCCCCTGAAATTCCTTCTTGATACCGTGGAAAGCGGAGGGTATAACTGTCAAGACTTGGGTATAAAGACTAAAGGATGGCATTTTCGTAAAAAACGTTTTCTCCCATCACGGTAGCAAATGAGCATTAGGTACAGTTACCGTTCTCGCCAGGGGACTCAAAATTCCATAAACTTTGAATTGAGTTCACATTACGAGTGTTAGAAACAATTAAGTAAACAACAATGGAGAACGATGTAGTAATTAATTTAGCACATAAAGTTGTAACTATACCTTTTAGTAGGATTTGTAATACAACAACTTAAGGTCGGTTCACACCTATCAGTGAAGCCACCGTTCTGACACAGTACCGGCACAGTGCAAAATATTCTTTCATACATTCTCTATGAACGAATATTTTGCACTGTGCCGGTACTGTGTCTACTCCATTCATCCACTACTCCATTGTTGTTGTCTCTATGAACGCTGAGACACTGACACTGACAAGTGGGGTCAGTGTCTCAGTGTTAGTGCCGACACCGGATGAGAATGTATAAAAGAATATTTTGCACTGTGCCTGAACTGTGTCGGAACGGAACGGTGGCTTCAGTGATATGTGTGAATCAAGCTTTATTAGTAGATACCCATTTTCGCTGAAAACAATAACCAAGTTGTTAGTAAAGCTAAATTCTATTTCATTAATTACACGACTTTCCATTGTTCCAGGTCGGCGACTGCGCAAATTGTAATTATTACGGCGGCAGCTATTTTATTATTTGGCGTCCTAATTTTCCTTCATTATTGTCTGAAAATATTTTCATAATAAAGTTTGTGGTATGTCCCGCCTATTTATATTCATATCCTTTTCATTACGTTCTAGTTGGTTTTTATTAAATTCTTAATTAATATAGGTTCAGCTATAGATAATGTCTCACAAAATTAAATAAAATTGGGTCAAATAGAGATCTTTTTTTGGTAAATGTTTGGTTTTTTTTTTCATCGGATTCATCTATCAGAAGTTATTGAAATTCTTTTACAAGGAAATTTTTAATTTTGAAATGGAAAGGTCATTTGTTTAGGCACAATGACCATACTTATTCAAAATTCTAGACCTTAAGCTGTCGGGAACTTTCAGGTCTTCACAATGTTAGGTTTATTGTTAGTAAAACGGTCCAAGGGAGGTACTACTTACTTCTTTAATATGATTAGTTACGATTTCGCTCTTTGCTTTTATAATTGGCACAAATATAGTTTATAACCAGGATTAACACATAGGTAATCCCGGTTACCGGGATAAAAGCATCCTATACCGGGACCCGGAAGTACGTTCCCATGGGATAATTTGTGACCTCCACACGGGCGATGCCGCGGGCCATAGCTGGTACAGTAAAAAATAAGCTTGGTTCTTCTGTGTAGTTGAGGAAAGATGAGATAGCTTTCTCATTTTGTGTTCATGTTGATACGTAATCTGGTTCTTTATGATCTTGGCAAACTCTACAAGACGAATAGCCTAACTAAAACAAACAACCATCCATACATTCGAGATTATCAAAACGCGATAGTTTTTTTTGCCCACTAAGCATTTATATGCGAAAAAAAAAACAGCTTTTCCCTACATTAATTTTTGTTCGCATAGCTCGTCAAAATGTAGGGAAAAGCTGTTTTTTTTTGGCGTTTTCAGGGTTGGTCCCATAAATCCCATATGAAAATTATTCACAATGATGTGTACAATGACCCCTTAACAGATTTCGTGTGTGAATAAATACACCTTATATAATTTAAGGATTATCAGATAAAGCATTAATTACTGTCACTCTGAGAAAATAATGTTTGTTCGCGAGCCCGTAATTAATATTGTTCAACGAGTTTTAATAGTATTTGTTTGCCTTTTTGTAGCTCTCCGAAATACAAATATATATTTTCAACTTACTCAGTCAATAAATCTGGTACATACACATGGTATGGTATATGCGCTATTTTGGAAATATATAGCCAATATATATAATAATAACTAGGCCAAAGCCAAAATATGTCTTCAAAAAACAAAGTATTAGCATAAAGGGTCTAGACGGTTGGAAATAAAACTCATGTGAGTCATAGTGCGACACCAAAAACCTTGATTTTTTGTGTTAAATACATTTGAATAGGTACTGTTCAATGTTCAGATAGATCACAAGCTCACAACTTAAAAAACGGCTCTTACCATAAGTCTTGTGTGTAAGAAGACAAGGTCGAAACTAATCAGGAATTTTACTGTTAAAATAACTTCGATACTACCGGATTACAGTAGATAATCAATAGTACCAACCTAGTAAATATATTTACCGTATTAATACTAAGTGGTCTTGAATGGGCCTGTCAGATGTCTGAACTAATTTCGGTGTCAGAATTTAATGAATTTATCACGATTTGTCAATTTATTTGTAAGTAGTTATTTTTAATACTAGTGCAGAAAAACTTATTAGGCTGGTATTGATGTATTCAGCTTGTGAACAAATCCTGACGTAACCACAATTAGTTTAGTTTTAAATGACATGCATGACACTTAGGTAATGCGATTGCTCGATTGTCGTTGTAATGTAATGAGGTCGGTTAAAAGGCAGGAGGCATCAGTAATGATTTACCGCTGTTCTAATTCTCTGTTGTGGTTACAATTACAATCTGAACCTAAACTGACTGAAGTAAGGCTATTCACAAGTAAACACGAGGCATTAAATTACAAATGAAAGTTCTATTCACATATATATTATCAGGGTTGTGCCCGGGAAGTGGACGGACCGTGCTCCATCACAGGCTCAAAATAATATCGGTTCGGTTCGCAAATGGATTGTCGAATCCGCTGTTTTAAATAACCGTGCGTTTGCACTGAGGAAACATTCAAGACAAAACATGTTGAAATCCCTAGTTCCTGTCAAAAATTATATGGAACATTGACAGAAAATAGAGATTTCAACGTTTTGTCTTGAATGTTTCGCCAGTGCAAACGCACGGTAACCCTTACTGTTTTACAAAACAGCTCAACACTCGTCCATGTTTGGGACGCCGACCGAGCTTCGCGGCCCTGATATGTGTCAAGGACCAAGATAGTAGGAAAAGTGCTGTGTGACAATAACTATTTACTGTTTTCAAAATGACTCGCACACCCATTGGTGGAATAAGAATAGGGTTGATTTTTTTACCAGTGTACAAAGTAATCTTTGAACTTATGAGGTTTGGGCCGGCTTTTTGTGACCTTTTGGTTAGACCCTTTTGTGAGGACATTTTAAATAACCGACTCATGGCAAAAGGGGGACGTAAAATGTGCACTCTGGATAGCGTTAGCATTGTTCGTAGTGCACATTTACATAAAAATGGAGAGCTCTAAGAGAAACTATAGTACCTAGGCATTGTTTGTAAAATAAGGCTACAATTAACCTAGGAAACCGTACTTAATTAACTTGCACGCTTGTATCTTTTCACGCGAGAGTTGGACGCAACTTCTGTGTTCCAGATAAACAGACGCTTCTAAATAAGCGTTTGCATTATCGCTATCGCTTATGACTGTAGTGTGTCTTTGTTTCGCTTGAACGTTTAACTGGGTTGATCTCATGATAAGAAATATGCCTTGTAAATAAATCAACCTATTATGTTCATCTGATAACATTGCCAGTTCTGGATGCAATGGCATTGTGTACAAAAAGCATAAGTGAGATCATACGACTATATTAACTCAGCCATGCCTTTATTTGTCATAATCTAGATAAAATTAAGTAAAACAATGCTAGCTACAAATACATACTTACTTAATAAAGCAGTTGCAATTTTTGTTTATAAAAGGTCTTAATGTGTTTCGTGCAGTGCCTAGTGCGTCAAACTTACCTACCTGCCTATATGTATTTTTTGTTTGTATTCATGACGATGTTGCTAAATTCGACACAAAATTATGTCTAAAGAAATATAAACTTCGTACTTACAAACGCTTGACTAACTCACTTAGTGAGCGCCTGATTGTCGTTGTCTCAGACCAAATAAAAAATCAAGACAGAGCGCTGTCAACAGTGATGTAAGGCCGGTTTAATAAACATGTGTGCACTTAGTGAGGTGTAGTTTGATTGTAAATGTGTGCGTGTGAGCGTGCATGAACGGAGGTGTAGTTTTAGCATTGCTTTACTGTATTGTTCGCAGCGCGCTAACTTGTTTTTTTATTTTGTCCGAGGTCGTTGTATGAATATTTGTCGAGACTTTTAAATAAATTGGGAGTCTTGTTATTGTTACTGTATACGCATTATAATAGTAGCATAAATACATACTCAAAAAGTTAGTCGCATTCATATTCCAGAGATGCACCCGTATCTTGTCTCCAATACATAATGCATGTACATAATAGAGAATAGATGGTTATTTGATATCCTACCTTGAGTCAATTGTAATCACAGTTTCTTGTGATATATGGACCGGCTTCCTTCGGCTCGTACCTACGTCGTCAGTTGATTGTTGCCTCGTTATGACACGAGTGGGTTATTGCTGCACTTAGTAACTGTTGGTCAGTGGACCCACTTTTTAAGGAAAGACACAGTGAAAACATGTACAAAACTGGTATGAGATGATAAGAGATGCAGCGCGCGTGGAAGTGGTCGTGTGGGATGCGCGTAGGCACGAGCGTCGCGCGCGGCCCGCGTTTATCAACTAAACACATTAAAAATGCCGGCTGGTACACAACCTGTGAAAACTTTTCTCATCGTGTATCTTGCTGCTGCATTGTTGATTCGACAGGCTCCGACCATCTCGACAATGTTTCCTATTCGATTCTATTTAACTATAATCGATTTCCCGTGTTTAACATTATCTCAAGGTTGGGTCTTTTTCGATCGATGTTTGATTGTAGTGATATTGCCTACTACGTACGTTCACTGTGCCGAATCGTTTTACGTTGCGCTACGCTAACTCACGCGCAGGTAGCAGATACCTGTTTTTAATTTTTTTAGTTTTTTTTTAGGTAGGTATAGCTTTAGGTAGGTATCTAATTCTGCATCTGCGCAACAAAACGGCCATGTTTAAAATATTAATTAACAATATATCAGTTGGTGTTTCGTTGCATTCGCTGCTTATCAAGCCGTCTGAGTGTTTTGAATGAATGAAAGATTTAAATTTAATATTTTAATTATCAATATTGCAGTTAACACATCAGTTGGTAGGGCTGCCTTTTCAGATCATCCACTACAATAATGTGAGATTTACAATTTAATAATTAGGTATAGGTAGGTACCTACATACATAATTATAAAATAAAATAAAAACTATAATAACATAACGCCTGTTTCCCGTAGTTAGAGATGTATAGAGAACCTTAACCAGTTATGTTTTAAGTACCATGATACAGGGGGAAAATTTAATTACCATCAACTGGAAACAAATCCAGACTCCGGAATGCTACTGAGAAATTCCTAATGAAAAAAGAAAACCAATAACACTACCCTGACCGACATATCGACAGTAAAAAACCTCGTGATCGAAATATCTAAACTGATTAGGGTAGTGATGTCGAGGAATCCTCAATCAAAAAAGGATTCACCCACAGTACAGTGAACTGAATAAATATTTGATTTATAAAATACATAAGGGAGAGGAAAAATACTGGGATTTGCAATATTACAGATTATTTTCCCTATTATGATCCCTATATAGATTTTGAAGGATATTTTAAGAGGACGAACGACAATTTACTTCTTCGGAATGCCAATCAGACAAAACCTAGGGCATACTAATTAGTATGCTGGTGTAATATAGATAAGACAAATAGCTTGTACTCCAACGATGGGCAAAGAAACAAGTGTGCTGCGCATGTTGTTTTGAATGAATGAAAGATTATTTATTTGTTAAACTCGGGTACTTACATACATTTGTTCTTCAGTTACTGAAGACCAAAAGTATGTAAGTACCTGAGCTGAGAGAGAAATCAATTGACTCTATGTTTTGCCAGCCGCATACAAATTTTATAGTTACCGTAGGTACAATCAAATAAAATTTGAATTCAGAAATATAATTTATTATTATAAATTTTATTTTTGTTCCTGTTTTGTAATGGCTTTAAACATTAAGGGCCTTACCACAAAAACTTAGACACTTGTTCAACGCGTGTTTAATGCCAGTTTTATGTCGAACTTCGTACAGAAATGTCGTGTTTAGGAGGTGTTTAGGCTAAACAACTGATAAACACGGTTTTGTGGTAAATACGGCCTCTAGTTGGCATTTAGGTTCATCATTATCCTAAATATTACCTTCAAGATCGAGAATAATGATTGTCAGAGAACAGGCTGTTTCTCTAAATGTAGACGTTCCAGAAATCCAACATGTAGAGCCAGACGTTCGTTAGGCATTGGCTAATTGTCTTTAGTAATTGGAACGTTAAGCCACTGCTCAATCAACGTAGTTTCAGTAATAAGGGTGAACTAGTAACGATTTTGACGCGTCAAGCGTCAAAATCGTTACTTAGTTCACCCTTATAGAAAAACGAAAGTATAGATGACCCCATCGACGTTAACATAATGAACGACCTTTCTGGAATATTGCCTTCTCAATGATACTTATACAGTAATGTATACGGCTGCCCATTTTCCGAATTTAATCCCGCACTCACTTTTCATGGAATCATATTGCTGTGGGTGGATTATTATTAATAACTAGCTTTTGCCCGCGGCTGCGCCAGGGTGGAGGTCGGAAATTATCCCACGGGAACGTACCATCGAGATAAAAATTATTCTTTGTCCTAACCCAGGTCATTGTCTACCCACGTGCCAAATAAGTTCAGCCGTTTTAGCGTGTAAGCGTAACAAACAAACTCACTTTCGCATTTATAACTCCTGCTTCGCAAGGTTTTTACGATTTGACAAAACATCGAGATTTCTTAGTTATACCTATGTAACTTTAATATTAACGTATACACATAAACCTTCCGGAATAAATTCTCTAAACGATGGTGAAAACCTCATCAAACTCTGTTGCGTGGTTTAGAAGAACAACGCGGTCATAGAGACAAACAGGAAAAGCGACTTTAATTTATAATATGTATAGATATATATATATATATATACTTAAGGATTAGGATTATTAATAATGAGAGGAAGCGACGCAGATGTATTCAAACATGATGGCGGTTTATGTTAAGGATCGTAATTAGAGTTACCAAAATACATAAACGTAAGAATTATATAAGTAATTAATTAATGACGAAACAGATTAGGATGAGTGCTTGCAAACATTTTGTCTTTGCACGAAGAATTTTAAAGAACGTTCGTACAATTTGTATGAAAACTTATATTATCGTGTCTGGGAATCTTAGACTAGCGCGCCTACTCGCGCGACGCGACTCCGGTAATTGTTCTACCGTAAAGTTTTGTCAGAAATTGTTTTGTTAAAATCGCGTCGCGCTGTCGCGTCGCGCCTGTTTGTGGGAAGCCTTTATTCTATGTAGTTAAAGGCAAACATTGTATTGTACCAATTGTACTTACCTACAGTCTTGCGTCTTTTCAAATTATTCTTTTTAGTTAAAAGTCAACAAGAAATAAGAGTTAAGTTTTGTTATAACAAAATATGCAGTTCATTTGTTTCCTCAACAATGAGTTTTTTTTTTTGTGGTGAAGAGAAGGGATCCTCCTATCCTCCTAAGGGATACAGTGGCTTATAAAATTCTGTTGATCTTTATAAAAAAAGCTATGGATACGTGCGTATTCAGCGTACATAGGTAGGTACATAAATAAACCAGTCCGTCTTGTCCGCATTGTCACGGTTATTTAAGTATTATAACTAGACTGATTTCGTCATTGAATGAGATGGCATAAAATCGATAAGTTTATGGTTTGATATTTTATGATTGTGCGTAGGTACTGTAGCCAGCATGTCAGTGGTAACAACCCCAGTATAAGCTGGCCTCTTATGCTGTGTTTCTATAAACAAAAACGGATCCTTTTCCTTACCAATGGTAGCATTTTTTATTGCCTAACTGGGCATATAAATAGATTCGTAAGCTAATTTTACCTGTGACAGCTACTTCTATAAGGAAGGGTCTACTATAGAAAGCTATGAGGTATTTGCTTCATTATTGGTATATAGGAGTCTTAATTTTAACCAATTGCGATCCATAAATTATAGGAATTGGCCACTATTCTATTGAAACTCCGTACTCCCAAAAACAGGCGCAATATCGCGCCTGTTTGCACGAGCTTTAGGCCAGCTCAAGGTCACGTGGGGTCAACTGTACCATTGTGGATATGAGTCCTATAAAAGTAGTTAGGTATAAATTAATGAAATGAGATTATCCGAGAGAGAAGGCTTAGTGCGAAGTTTTATATCGATCGCATTTGAGCTGGCTTTCAGTTCAAATAAGTTTCACACTGTATAGAGAGTGTGTAATTGTGTATACCCCAAAAATTGGACCCCAAAATTAAATGAATGAACAATATGTCTGTACTACTGCGAAAAATATTATGTCGTATAAATTCACTAAGCGAATGCGCCATGGACTATGCTGGACGTTTCTCATCTTTGAGCCTAATATCTACTCAAACGGAAAATTTATGACGATATCGGAGGTCAGATACGAGGGCCTACCGTATGCGAATTTCATCGCTGAATGAGTAGAGTGCATGCCACGAAGCCTCCTATACTAGCGGACATAAATTATGTTTTCCGATGTCTGCCCTGCCAAAGGGACCTTTGACATGGGATATATACGGCTGACTGCGTTTCTCACCAAAACAATATAGAGTCTGACCAACGAAAGCTGTCCACGAATTATTATCTGTTGAATATTTTACTTCACTTCTAAGTAACATTATTACATGTCTAATTATTATATAAATAATGAAATACTGATGTAAGTATCGCATAATATGTCTTGAATAATAAATAGTATCGACTCCGTTTAAGCAGGGTATACCAAGCTCTTGATTTTTAAAATTTCCGCCTTTTTTCTTGTACAGCTTTCGTTGGTCACACTCTACAGTATGCAAGGGTAAACACCGTTGTCACTCAAACCATGGGTAGTTGACTTAAATATAAAAATAAATGACCCAGTAACAACAAAAAAAAACCTAATTTTCATTAAAAGATTTTAAAAAGTAAATGTCCGTCACTGTCCCGATACTCATGGATACGCGTTCGAAAGAGCTGTGAAACAGCTGACGGCCGGTCATGTAACGTCCTTCGCGCCCCGCCCGCCCCCGCCAACCGCCGGCCGAGGCCGGTCGTTGCCCTTGCGTGTAGGGTGAAATATTCTTGTGGAAAAATGTAGAATTTCTTAAAAAAAAAAAGTTGTATTTTTCCATTGATTTTACGTTCTATAAATGAAACCAAACCACTGGTTTCAAGGATAACGGTGTTTACACTAACATCCTGTATAGGTCCAATAACAACCGCGTCAAACCAGAAAAAAAATGGTAGAATTTAGGGGATGGAAGCTGAGGGTAGGTAACGTTTATTATTATTGACTAGCTGCGCCCCGCGGTTTCCCCGCTTATGTCTCGATCACTCGTGTCACCCGTTTCATTTACCTAATCTCGAGACAAAGTATGTATCACCTCATGTACCTAATCATATTCAGGCAAATAAATGATTTGATTTGAAAAAAAGCCCAAACGGATTTTCAACCTAATTATTCGTAGGGATCGGCAAACTGTAACATTTTATTGAGTTATTTATTTGTGATTCACACACAAATGAGTAAACAATTAATCGTTCGCGTAATAACAGGATAGTTTGTTGCACATAGTAGATTGTATTTACATGTTATGTTTAAAATGAAAATTTTTTCTTTGGTTTGTCAGTTAGTCATCAATGACGTGTGTATTTTGCGAGAATTTTGGGCCAAACGTAATTTATATACTTATATATTTTTGTGTTTTTTTTTCCCGTCAATACGCTAAGAATAAGAAATGAAAACTTACATGCTACCTTTAAATATTCCTAGAAATCCGAATAGGTTACAAGTTTTTTTTACTTTAACCACCATTAGGTATATAGAACCTCGCCCTCCCGCTCCGCCCAGAGCGGAGAAGCCATTTGATGAATACCCAGACTTGAATGTCCTTGATTTTCACTTACTGTGCCTTTTTGATGCAACCGTTCTGAAGTATTGTGGCTTTATATACTCGTAATACCTTTATAAAATATTAATAACTAGCAATTTGCCCGCGACTTCGCCCGCTTGGATGTCAGTTATTAATGTTATTATATACTAAAACCTTACTCGAGAAACACTATCCATTGGTGAAAACAGCATGAAAATCGGTGCAGGACTTTGTTTTATGATATGTAAGGATAACAGCCATCACAGGTCGATCGAAGGTTAAGCTACTTTTGCCGAGGTCGGTTCACGGATGGGTGACCATCCATTACATATCGAGAAACCTGCGTGCCTCAGAAAGCACGGTATCGTGTTACCCAGTAACTATGTTGTGGAGGTCAGAGAGGCAGTCGCTCCATGTAAAATAATGGAATTCAGATGCATACTGGAATCTGACTCCAACATAGTTGGAAACGGCTAGGCAGACTGATTATTCAGTAATATTGTAAAATACTCACAGTTACTTTATCGTGTAAAAAGGATACATACACAATGAAAATGGTCCATTTTCCGGTTGAACCTACTAATTTACCTTCATTCACAGAATGACATGGATTTGTAGTTTTCGAGTTCCCCTCGTAACTTATATTTCTAAACATAACATCGGAAACAGAACATACATTGGTCATCCAATGGAGTTGAGGATATTGTGGACATTTTCCTCAACTTAGGTGGAGTGGGGCATACCACACAAGTACCTGTACAAATTACGTATAATTTAACATTAATATTAACGTAATATATATATATATATAATAATAAATAATATATTCGTAATATGTATATATTCTGATTCACGTAAGTTTAATCTTTACTAGCTGCAAATAAATAATTTCCAACGTAATAAATGAGCCGCTTTTTGTGATCCTAAGCTAACTTAACCCATTTGGTCGGGATGCCCTAGGCTAGTTCCTACGACCAACTTACAGAAAAGGCCATAAAGTTAAAAATAGGTTTATTTATTGCTCCTATCAGAATACCAGCGCTGCGGTATTTATTTTTTAAATATTGCAGCATTATGCTGAGATAGGAGCCTTTTTGGCCTTTTAAATTGCTGTTTTTAATTTAATTACCTCCTTACTTTTTATTACTGTTTGTATTTCCTGCGCGTGTCCAAACTAAAATATTTTTCTATCATTCTTTTTAAAAAAAAAAAAAAAATATTTGACGATCAAAAAGTTTTTAGAGGTTAATTTAATGCAAAATTATTTTTTTCCCTAAAAGGTGTTATCTCTTAGTCTCGTAGGCGAAGCCACCAAAGTATTATAATCCTACATCTCTAAACGGTAGTGAAAGTTGAAAGACTAATGCTCGGTTCCTAAAAACAGAAACGAATCGTTTTGCGTACCAATAGTAGATATTTTATTGGTAAACTGGGCATTTTATTTATTTATTCAAAATAAAAATATATATACATTTTTTTGTTTTTTAGCTTCGAATATTAGCATAGAATAGCTTTCTATAGCTAATTTTAGCTATGATAGCTACTTCAATATGGTCTACTATGCAAAGCTACATATTGAGGTACCTATTTGCTTCAATATTGGTAAAGATACAAGTCTTCATTTTAACTAATAGCGGTCCGTAAATTATAGGAATCGGCCATTAGTAGTCTCCGTATACATACATAAACTTTCGCCTTCTTTCCATGGGGGTAGGCAGAACTACACCACCTGCTACGATACTTACGAGTACATACCTACTCCTTTCGGCCTCGTTTACGTTCATACATCAGGGGGCCAAGTCTACTAATTTACAAACGTGTCAGTGGTCTCACAATGATCAGTTTTTGACAGATATGCCTTACAAAATCTGTTAAAAACTGATCATTGTGAGACCACTGACACGTTTGTAAATTAGTAGACTTGGCCCCCTGGTTATACACGCTCGCCGTTTGTACGCACGAGTACTACGTAAGTACCTGACCTTTCTAAAGAAAATCCTAGCCTTTTCCCAACTTATTGGGTTCGGCTTCCAGTCAAACCGGATGCACCTGAATATCAGTATTTAACATGGTGCGACTGCCTATCTGACCTCCACAACCCAGTTACTGGGTAACACGATAGAGTCTGGCAAACGAAAGTTGATCCTGAAAATACGCGCGAAATTTAAAAAAACAAGACTCTTTATCCCTGTACATAGTGCGATATGACGTGTTGATACTTGAATTTTTATTTTATTTAAATTAAATTTTCAATTATGAACACGTGTTCTTGCACTATGTGCAAGGATAAACAGTCTTGTTTTTTTTAAATTTCGCGCGTGTTTTCAGGTTCAACTTTCGTTTGCCAGACTCTACCCCTGAGTAAGACGGGTTGTCAGACTATCGGGCAACCAGAACCAATAAGGTTACTATATCCCGGTCCCGGTCTTGTATACTTACTTAATTAGGTTTTGAGGTATCATTTACCCCATCTATTCTTTTTTTAAACTTTGCTAGTACTCGTACGCCCACATTTCGCCAGTAATGTTTAAGTCCCATGTAATAAAGGCCGGAGGGGGGCGGGGGGTTCTTTATAATAATCCCACAATAAACCAAAATGAAATGTGTTTATTCCCACAAAACAAGTTATTTAATCAATAGCCTACGGGTGAAAAGGTTTAAGTAATATTATATTTTATCCTTATTAAATAAGTATAGTGCGTCATAGGCTCAGTGTTTACGAACTAAGTAATGATTATTATTTGTGTAAATATATAGCTTGGATATGTTTGAAATTTTGTTATTAAGATGGTAAGGTTGACTTGCTAATGAAACTATAGGAACTATTCGATTATCTGAAATCTTCAAGAGCTGGTAACCCAAACCCTTTTATCTGTCCTCTTATCTATATAGAGTCGCTTTTCGTCTGTCTGTGTGACCGTGTTGTTCATCCAAACTCCGCAACGATTTTGGATGCGGTTTAATGTGTTAGTACATACCTAAATATTTAATTTAGATACCAACATGTAATGAAGCCGGGGCGGGTCGCTAGTATATTACAAAAGACCTAGGGCTTTTTCGTAATTATTTATATTGCACAAACAAAACAACAAATAACCCTCCTTTTTTGGCTTCGCCGTAGTCGGGTAATAAAGAACCTATATTTCCATTATTATTTAATTCTGTAAGCTGACTGTTTAGTCTAACTAAAGAGTTGTGGAAAAAAAGTGTTGATTCGCCCATTTCGCCCCACAAAGTTGTGCAACTTTTAGTTATTTAATAATAAAAGCTTTGGGGAACTTGGAACTTTGGGAGATCGGGCATCACCCGTTTTTTAAACGCCTATCCGACCAATCTATCGTTCGAGAGATAAAGCACCCTAAAAGGTGTTCTTTAACTCAACACGTAACGTATGGCCTCTTTAAGGATAGCAATCAGACAACCCTCTGTATATGGAGGTAACATCCAAAAGCTTTTAACTGTATCTGCGTCCACATAGGGAATACACAAGTAGCTCGTAAAGCTACAAGATATAAACAAGTGCGACAAAATCAAACAAGAATGGAATTAATTAGATTACCTAACTGTCCCTTATTGACATTTCTTGTAAAAGATGTGCGAATGGATTTATTTCCGTATTTCTTTCGTAATTAACGTAACACAGAGCCTGCTAATTAGTCGTCTGGGACAGGCCCCAAGGAATTATCATATCTCATGCTAAGCTTACCGTCCAATCTCATAATTATCTATCATCTGACGTGTAGCGGTCTTTCTCTTGGCTTCGCTTTGCTGGGACCTGAAAAGTATTTATTAGAGAATACGTACTATCGCGGTCTAAAGTGTTTATCAATTTTCTAATTAGATTCTTTACCACACTGTGTGCAGTAAAGTCCAAAATACTATATCTTAATTAACAAAGAAAATAAAAATAGGTTTGAATTTTGAATCGTAGACCTTATGACATAGATAAACATTCTCAGACCGCGACCGTACATACCTCGTTTCATTCATAGATAAATTATTGTGGAATAGGTTTCATGAGCTGTTGACTGCCTCTTGACATTCCAGATTGTTTGCATCTTGGTAACAGTAATATTATTTAATTAATTGAAAATCCAGGCAATAACAGGAAAGCAATGGACAAAGGAAGCAGCAGACAGAGAGAACTGGAATAACCTAGAGGAGGCCTATACCCGAGAAGGGGTTCCTATCCCTAAGATATAGATAAATATATGAAAAGAATACTTATAATAAGTTATTTACAAGAAAAACAAACAGAAAAAGCTTTTAATTTTATTTTTGCAAATATGTGTAGATCATACATCAATAGGGGCTAGCTAGTACAGTACAAAGATCAGCCATATTTAGACATTCAGCATGCAAATATTTACGTCAACTAATTATTATTGTATAGTATCATTTACATCAAATTATTATCATATGTTATTTACATCAAATTATTATCTATCATTAGATCAATTATTATTAAATTATATCACTTGACTACTTACATAACTTGTAAATCTAGGTGATGAGTACTTATGAAGTGAAATGTAAATACTGTGTGGACTGTGGATAGGAAATTAAAAGGCTTTTTTATTTATTTTAATTGAAATTCCGCTGTTTATTATATATGTGGATATAATAGAAGAGAAGAGAATATTTTTATGTATAGTTTAATGACGCGCCCCGTTCGTCATTTACGAGTGGACAAGCCCTACACCAAAATTGGATGGATGTAAATTACCACGAATCAATTACTGTGCAATAGTATTAATTAAACGCACTCTGTGCCTTGTACTTCGGAATGGTGGGTACCGATTCCATTGATTCGAGTAGATATACGAGTGACTGGATTTATAGGAGGTAACTTGCAACCTATCGGTGTACATGCCCTGCCATCAGTCAGTTGAACCCCGAATAGCATCGATGCGAGTCTATTTAGCAAACATAGCAAACTCGTTAAACTAAAATAGAACGATGGAGTATTTATTACTCGCTTTACTTTCGATCCTGTGGGAATATCGGGATAAAAAATATCCTATGCCCTAATCCAGGTCATGGTCTACCCATGTACTTAACAATTTTTATTCAAATCTGTTCAGTCGTTTTAAGAGTGAAAGCGTTACAAAGAAACTCACTTTTGCATTAACCGCCTTACTAATAAACGTTGTATAGCGCCTGTATAGTTAGAGTCCGTTTCACGAAAGAAGTCTCGCAGACGCGGCGCTGCAGACATGCGACGGAATCATAAATCTTTATTTATTTATTCATCTCAACGTCATATATTACAGACGCTGGTTAATAAAATGCACAATATTAAAAAGAGGAAGTGAGGTAGCAGGGCTTTCGTAACAATGTTGCTACCTTGTATAATAATAACTAGTTCCACTTATTGCCGCGGGACTTCTTTCGTGTGACGGAGTCTACACAATGCTTAGTCTTATTCTTTCAAAAGTCAAATTACTTTTGAAAGAAGAAGACAAAGCGTTGTGTAACTATACAGGCGCTATACAACGTTTATTAGTAAGGCGGTTATAATATTACTTACGATAGCGCTAGATGTGCCCTGTGGTTTCATCCACTTTCAAACAGTGTATCTTTCTACCAGAAAATTTCTTCGAATTCGTAATTCCATTAGTCTTCCAGAGATTAGTTTTCACAAAGAAACTTCATTATGATATATATTTATTTTATCATTGTTCCTCTCAAACAGAGCATCTATCTGCCATCTTATTTCATCACCACCCTTGGCTGACTGGTAGAGAATGACAAAGGCATTATGTCCGCCTTTGTACCTTTTATTGCGTGAAGTTTAAATAAATAAACTTGAAATAAACCACTTTAATATTATATTTACTATCTAAATAGACAAGACAAAAGCAGCACAATACGGCACGATTATCATAGAATATTTAATAGTCTTTGGCTGTAAATGTTCCAACCATCTATGAATCGGTATTAAAATCCGCTAGGCTCATACATAACGAAAATTGCGCCGATACCAAAGAGGTTTTTTTCCACTTGTGATACCTAAAGTTTTTATTAACTTGTGATATTTTAATAATTTTTTACTTCAATTTGTGATCAAGTGATTGTAAAGCTTCGAATACATGAAAATTGATCAAATTACTTTGAAAACCTAATTTTTAGGGTTCCGTTTTCAGGTACGGAACATGTATTCGAAGCTTATACTTAGTATCACTTCGAAATTAATATCAAAAACATAGAATTACGGTCTTTTGGAGCTCTGACCAATTTTTGTTTTTTGTTTACGGCAAGACCAAAGAAACGATTGATGGTCTGTGTGAAAGATGATATGGGTAGAACGGGGCTAACTACCGAGATGACGGCTAATAGAGAGAAGTATGGAAGAAAAATCATCTGCCTAGCCTTTTCCCAACTATGTTGGGGTCGGCTTCCAGTCTAACCGGATGCAGCTTAATACCAGTATTTTACATGGAGCGACTGCCTATCTGACCTCCACAACCCAGTAACTGGGTAATACGATACCCCTTGGTTAGACTGGTTGTCAGACTTTCGTGCTTCTGACGACTCGTAACGACTGAAAAATACATGTTGATATCCTTATGATTGGAAAATAGCTTACCTAGCTGTACAACGGTCATGTGTCTAACCTTATCCTAACTAATATTATAAATGAGAAAGTGAGTTTGTTTCTTTGTTACTCTTTCACGCTAAAACGGCTGAACGGATTTGAATTTGGTACAGGGGTAGACCATGACCTGGAATAGGACATAGGATACTTTTTACCCCGATAATCCCACGGGATCGAGACTTACGCAGGTGAAATCTCGACTTGAAATATTGATTTGAATGTCAGCTGAAACAGATTTATTAAATTAAGAAATAATCAGTTCCTCTGTAGGTACTCTGCATTTCATTGTGATCATTTTAAATAAATTCTTTGGGATTAGATAAACAAAACGATACCTATACCGAACAGAAGACATTGCGTAATTAAGTTTCAAGATGATTCAGATAAGATGAATCGTAGTGATATCACAAGAGGCTGCGGAATTAAATTTTCTTCGGAGAAGAAATGCTCGACCAGCAGGCTTATTGGTGGTTCGCACGAATTTGCTCGCCCGAAATGGGCGAATCGACAATTTTTTTTAAATTTTTTTTTAAGGTTATTCGCATGAGGTTTATTTTTTTTGTGCGCGAATCCTAAATACTTATCAATTAACTTTGTGCGAATCGCCTCAAGAAAAATTAATATTTAAATGTGTCGATTCACCCATTTCGGGTGAGTAAATTCGTGCGAATCATCAATATGACCAGCAGGCCCTAGGTTTATTGAAAACTCTGCTGAAATTGTGACGGAAACTTAACTGTCTTTAATTAATGGATCTTATTCCTTTAGGCGTAAATTAATATTTAATTGTACGTAGTGTAGGTAGGTACTAAGTAGGTAAGTAATAAAAACCGTGGCCGTTTTTAGGGTTCTGTAGTCAACAACGGAGAACCTGATTCTCAAGTACAATGTTAAGTTTGTTGGATACCTAAATTCATTCCAACTACGGAACCCTTCATTGTGCGTGGTTCGACATGCACTTGGCCGGTTGTTTTTTTCTTGTTTGGGAAAATTGAGAAGGCTCCTGCGGGACGAGGGACCTTGTGACATGCCTCGAGTCACACATTTTATCACAGTTTAGTTATATAAAATGTGTGAGTCGAAGCATGTCACACTAGGCCGAGGGCATTTTTCCCTCTTCTTTTTCTGGGCATTTTGGAAGTTTCTTGCACACTGAATATGTTTTTGGGATACGATACTTAACACGTGATAAACTTAAGATCTAAGTACTTATATCTACCATATTAATAAAAACGGAATCAAGCACGCACGGGTAAAGATCAATCTTTGATAACAACTTTATATTAATACATACGGGTATGAGTATACATGTCCAAACTTCAATCTAACGAGTTTGTTTTAGAATGATGTATGGCTCCTGTCATATTTAACAACTTTGTTTCAAAACATTTCATTGGATCCGTCGATCAAAAAATTTGTTGAAGCCTGTTCGAAATATCTGAGCAAAATATTATTTGTCGGTTCGGTGCTCAATAGTAACTCAATGTTATAAAACAAACACGACGACGACCCGAAAATACAGAATATTGAATCACTCATCTTTTATCCTTTCAGCTTATCTATGCTTTGGCGGATAGCTACTCTAATTTATCTAATCGTAAAGGTAATATTTCATACATGAGAGATCTGATCCAGACTACCTAGAAGTGGTAGGTATTGAAGCCACATGCCTCGTATAAAGCCGAACACCTGTATAATCCTAACCAACCAATAAACTACTATCAAACGCGATGTTGATAGACAATCTCTGAAGACGCCATTGAAGCGTGCGTCAGAGGAAGCCATCTTATATCGAATTTCAGACTATTTCGTGCAGTTAATGGAAATTATCTTTCCTAGAAAATATTTTCATCTCAACAGACATATTTTTTTCTTTGACGTTATTTCATTGCTATAGACAACTCAAGGAGAATTTAGGGAACTGAATGCTACGTCAAGTTTCGATGGAATCGACTGATATGAGCTGCTACAATATTAAAAAGGATGCGCACCTATGGTCATACTGACTGAGCACAATTTCATGATCGAGGCGGTTCCTGAGAATATTAATATGGAGAAATACAACTAGAAACACAAGAAGTGGGAGTCAGCCTTCACTGTTCCGATACAACTTGATAATTTAATGCAATGTTGAAATGAAAAACCCCTTTGAAATTGAAATGATAATATCTATCCCAAAAGGCTTGCAGCTCTCGTTACCCGGAAATTTAAAAAATCTGACTGCCAAGTTATCAGCGCGGACCTTAAGTAGGCTTATATTTTGGTAAGTTTTCAGCTTCGATTAAACTTATTTCCTACGAAACGATATGAGAAATATTCTTCGTGGCCTGAATTGGGAAGTGAGTTGCGAAGGCTTCATTACATCTTGATTCTTAACGAGTGCAAAAAGTTTAGCTACGATAGATTATGATTATAATTTATAGAAACATTACGCCTATTGGTATTCCCTAGAATTGTGCACCCACATTTCGTCAGTTATGCTACGGCTACACTTCGCGTTATCGCGAACTTTTCTTCGTGCGCTCTCTATCGCACACCCCTCGATTACTCACTGAGCAACAGAGAGCGCACGAAGAAAAGTTCGCGATAACGCGAAGTGTAGCCGTAGCATAAGGTAAGTTTAAGTATTATGTACCTAATAGGAGGCGAGCCTATTGCCATTCCCCGAGCACAAATCCAGACTACGGGGCTGCTAAAAATTTGGCAAAACTCGAAACCAGTTTTCGCGCTGACACAAGAGATTGATATACAACCCGCGCCGAAGTTCAGAAATTCAAGTACCTTGCCTTGAATTCATCCAGATAATGTATAATAAATAGTGCTAGTGATTTCCAAAAGCGAGTCGCGTGCGCGTGCTTTCTCGGAGACGTCACAGAAACATCGCGTGACAACGTATGGTAAATTACTTTAGTTTTCAGTTCTTGCGATTCTTCGAACGCATGCTTGTAAAGTCAGGTGACCCGTAGTTAATGTCAGGCTTATTAAATATTCTGAGTCCGTCGATGCGTGTGCGCTACCTCGTAGGAAACTGTTAGAAGTCTAAAGCCAAAGTGTTTGTTTATTGAACCAAGTAATTTACCTACTCCCACGGCTCTAAGTTAGCTAATTCTAATATAAATTAGAAATTCAATATAAGCTTAGGTTCTGACTAAGACAGACCTGCTATCGGTATGTTTGCACACACTAAGAAAGTAAACAGTTCACATAGACAGGCAGGCCACATAATACCAGGGTGTAATTTAAGTATGCGGTGGTTAGAAATAGCCGCGTAAATGTTTGAAGAAAGACCTGAGTTTGTTTTAAAAGGTGTATGTATTCATACACGAAATATTTTATTTTGACGAGTTATGGGAACATAAATGTAGGGAATAGCTGTTTTTTTTTCGTGATTTCGGGGTTGGTCCCATATGTTGTTCATAATGATGAGTACAATGACCCGTAAGACATTTCCTGTATGAAAAGATACACCTTAAACTTATATCATTTTATTTTATTGTATTTTTTTTATGGATCATGTGGTCTGCAATGACTATTATTGTTACTAGATTTGTTTCTGGGCTTAGTCGGGTAGAAATTGTGGCACGGGCCTTTTTTTGAAAAAGCGGTAGAAAATCCTCATGGATGTCCTCCGCCCTGCAGCGGGCGGAGGTGTCTGTCAGACTCTTACTGACTAAAAACCACCTCGGTGTTCTTTTCCCACACTTGCACCGGGAATCATGGGAACTAGTGCGCCTTCCACTCTAGGGCGCCTTCCACGATGGCACGGACCTAAGCCAAGTATGTCTTAAACCCACTGATGAACACTTGGCTTAATAATTGATAAAGCGTGCTTATTCTGATATTATTATTGGTATTAACCGCTGTACTATATTTATTATGAAATCTCATCGCCACTCTTTATGTAGGTCTTCTTATAAATTCGCATACTTGCAAATATAACGAAAAATAAAAACACAATACTTCTGAGCGTTTATTTTTAATCATCTCTCTGAATAATCTGCCAGTGGCAACACAGATCTCGTTTTACCAATTATCGTCCCTGTAATAACTCTGAATTCTTTATTTCTAGGCGTAATAACACCTTTTACACCCGGAATGATTAAATGATGTGTTGTGCCACCGCTCCCGAGTGCAAATGTTTTAACCCCACAAAGAACGAACGGAGGCACGCTCTCCAATTTTTTTAATTATCGGCTATCTCTATGGGCGTTTATGAAATTAACTTTATTGGAAAAGTATTTATAACGTGTTATATATTAGGTCCCCACCTATGAAATTGGTGTTTTGTATGGGGAATTTTAAAGAAGTTGCATTTTTCATACTAACGTTTTCTTAATTTATACAACATGTAACAGAATAAGCGCATGACCTGAAAGTAGTTTGCTCAGAATCGGCTTCTGAATCGATTTCCATCATCATTTATATGTGTTAATTTTTCATGAAAAAAATCTTTTCTTTAACTGAAATTAGAACCACCGCGTCTTACCAAGGTAATAAGATATTTTATTTAAGGAAATTTAAGCCTTATCTCAAAGGAATAAAGCCTATTCAAATGCATAAACAAATTTGTAATACGCTCATAGCTATCCTATGTTTCATGTTTAGTCAGGAAGTCTATTTTGTAAAAAAAAACTAGGTGTCGTTTAATTAAATTAAATTACAGATATTATTTTAGTCTTATAATTTAATATTCTAATTGGGGTGTATGAGCTCTTGCGTTTATTCCGTTACAGGTTGTATAACAACCATGAACACTACTGTTTTAAAACTTTTATGCACTATTGTTTAAAAACTAAGATAACGTATGCCACTTAGATTACGCGACAAAAATAAGTTTTGCCTAAGTTAAAAAAAAAATAGTTGTCATTTCTGCTAACAAAATGAGGAGTCATTTTTAAGGTATTTTTTATGTTAAAATAACTATAAGTAATGAGGTTTTTTTTACTATTGGTAGTTGTCTATGATGGTCATTATTCGATATAATACCATACAATTGATGAATATTTTAAATCATAGAAATGACGAGGTTCTCTATTAGTGAGAAAAAAACGCCAATTTTATAGGTGGGGACCCAATACTTACTTATGTACCTAGTATAACACGCCGTAGCTTTTCATAGGTTGGGGTTATTACGTGTTGCATGATTTTTCTTTCCGCTATGTTTGGTCCGTTTCCTAATCTTGAGGCACCATCATCATCTGCCTAGCCCTTTCCCAGCTATTTTAGGGTTGGCTTCCTGTCTGACCGGATGCAGCTGAATACCAGTATTTTAAATGGAGTGACTGCCTTTTTTTTTTTTTTTTTTTTTTTCCGGGGTGGAAAATCCTCATGGATGTCCTCCGCCCTGGGGCGGGCGGAGGGGTCTGTCAGACTCTTACTGACTAAAAACCACCCCGGTGTTCCGACTCACACCTACGCCGGGGGTCGCGGGAACGTAAAAATCTTCCGCAACCCCCGACTGGTGCCGGCCCGCCATCGCGGGCCTCCTCGGGTCAGGGGGGGGAGTGAGGTATTTGACTCCCCCCGTGACGTCTAAGAGGGGCGCGCGTGGAACACTACGCGCCGCCACCTCGGGTCCTGATGTATGGGGGGCGACGGACGTCCCCGAGTCCGTCGCCCCTGGACCCATTTAGGGGGGCTGGAAGAGGGCGTTATCCGCCCTCCGCCGACGCCCGGTGCGCCTGCTGCGGGCCGGGTGAGTGGACGAGATCTCCCTCTCCCTTTCCGCAGCCTCCTTCTGCGAGACGACTGTCTCGCAGTAGGAAACCACCGCGTCCCAGGACTCCTCGCTGTCGACCATCGACTCAACGACGGCCGGCAGCGAGAGGTCACTGCCTACTTCTGAGATGAGGGCACGGCGCGTCTCCTCCCAAGCGGCACACTCTGCCAGCGTATGCCGCGCCGTGTCCTCCCGGCAGTCGACGCAGTGGTGACACCGAGCGTCCGGCTCCCTGTTTATGCGACACAGGTACTTCCCGAAGCAACCATGCCCCGAGAGCACCTGCGTCACCCGAAACGACAGGGAGCCGTGCCTCCTCCCGAGCCAGCGCTCGAGCACCGGCCGGACCGCCTCGATGATGTCGAGGCCGGCGGTAGGGCGTGAAAGCCTTTCCCGCCATTCCGCCACCAGGACCTCGCGAAGCTGAGACCGATGCAGCTCTATGTGTCGCTGCATCGGTTGCTCACCCCGCGCCCTCGCTTCCTCGCGCCAACGATACGATGACGCGAGTACTTTCGCCTCGAGGTCCCAGGGCGGGGATCCGGCCAGTGCACAAGCCGCCTCGTAGGAGATCGTGCGATACCCCCTGATGACTCTGACGGCCATCGATCTCTGCGGCTTGCGCAGGACTGCGATACTACCGGCCGTCAGGTCAGCCGCCCAGATCGGGGCCCCGTAAAGGGCCATCGATCGCACGATCCCCACGTAGAGCCGCCTACAAGCGGCGCTCGGGCCCCCCAGATTGGGAAGCAGCGTTGACAGCGCTCCAGCAGCGCCCAGCAACTTGGGCGCCAGCCGTCGGAAGTGGGGCCCGAAGTCCCACCGGCTGTCGAGCACCAATCCCAGGTACTTCATGGTGGACTCGACAGCGATCCGAGCCCCCCCGACCACGATGTGAGAGCCGGGTGGCGGCGCCCGCCGGGGGCCATGAAACACCATGGCCTCCGACTTGCTGAGGGCCACCTCCAGGCCTAGGCGACGTATGCGGCTCACCACCTGTGAGACCGCAGCCGTCGCCAACAACGCTGCCTCCCTGTGCGAGCTCCCCCGGGCAGTGACCAGCGTGTCATCCGCATAACACGTCAGGTCGACCCCCGGACTGAGCTCGCCCCTCAGCACCCAGTCGTACCCGATGTTCCACAGGAGCGGGCCTACAACCGAGCCCTGTGGAACACCGCACGACATGCGGCGCTGGTTTCCGCCATCACGTCCCATGTAGGTGACACACCTCTCCGAAAGATAAGCCCCAACGATGTGGCGGAGGTAGGGAGGCACCCCATGGTACCGCAGTGCCTCCCGAATACAACTCCAGGGCAGGGTGTTGAAGGCGTTGGAGATGTCCAAGGACACCGCCAACATCACCCCGCCCCGAGACACCGCTTCCTCCGCCAGGACTCTAACCCGCGACACAGCGTGGATTGTGGAGCGCCCATGCCGAAACCCGAACTGGCTGTCGTCCAGGTCCGGCCCCTCTCTGCACAAGTGGCCGACGAGGCGGGCTGCGATTATCCGCTCAAACAGCTTGCCCACCTCGTCTAGCAGCACTATGGGCCGGTACGCGGACGGCGAGTCCGCAGGGCGCCCCGCCTTCCTGAGCAGGACCAGACGACCAGATTTCCACAAAGTGGGAAACTGGCCCTGCTCAAGGCACGCTGTGTAGAGTCCTCTCAGTTGGGGCTCAAGCTCCTTCAGAGCGAGGGCTAACACGCAGCCGTGGATCCCGTCGGGCCCCGGAGCCACGTTCTTGGCCCGGAGCCGCATCACGGCCGCCCTCAACTCTGCCTGTGTCACCTCTGGGACGCTGATGGCGTTCTCCTCCTCTGTAGACTCTGCGGCTGTGGGTAAAGCCATCGGCGGCGGAGTATGCTCCGCTCTTGCCGGGAAGAGGGCTGCAACCACCTCTTCCAGCAGCTCGGGTTGAAGACTCTCCGTAAGTGGGGGCGCCGCGGCTCGAAGTTTCCCTCGGACCGCGCGATAAGGGCGCCCCCACGGATCCCCGTCTAGAGTCTCCAACATCTCCTCCCTGGCTCGCGTCCTCGACGCGCCGATGGCCAGCCACAGAGTCTCCTTAGCCGCGCGGTACACCTCATACAGCGCGGCCTCTTCGTCAGGGACCCGACGACGTCTCCTCCGATATCGGGTGTACTGGCGTCTAACTGCCACGCACGCGACGCGCAGCTGTGCGATTTCGGCAGTCCACCAATACACCTGGCGCCTTGCGGACTGTGCGTGGACCCGGGGCATGGACGCGTCGCAAATTTGCGTCATCGCCCCGCGGAACCACAGCGCCTCCTGCTCGACGTCGACGGGTCCGTTCGTTGCCGACTCCCGGCTCCAGGCCTGGACAATAGCAGCCTCCTCGAGAAGCTCCCTGTCGATGCGCTTACGTGCCCAGCGCGGACCGTCCGTTCGCGGGGCCGGTGGACCGCGGCCGCCGGCGGTCTGGGCGGAGACGTCGAAGCGGATGTACCTGTGATCCGACAACGTCTCCACCTCCACGGCGACACGCCAGTCACGGACACGGCTCGCGACAGCGGGGCTAGCGAACGAGACGTCCACAATAGAACCGCCCCGCTGCCGAACGCACGTGTGGACCGAGCCCCGATTTAGGACGGTCAGGCCAGTCGTGACCGCCCACTCCTCCAGCGCCTCGCCCTTAGCATCGGTCACAGGGGATCCCCACGCCGCAGACTTGGCGTTGAGATCCCCCAGCAACAGCACCGGGCGAGGGTGGAGTCGGCCCACAACGGCACCCAACTCGACAAGGAACCTCTCGAAGTCGGCGAGACTCTTGTTGGGCGAAAAATACGCCCCAACCGTGCCAATGCCGTCCGCGAGGGCGGCTACCCAGCCGTGACCTCGGGACGGGTTGACGAGAGCCCCGCCAATGATGGCCACCAAACCGTCCAAGTCTCCCACCCAGTTATCCCTGGGGGGGACAAAATACGGTTCGGCGACCACAGCCACGTGAATCGACCACTCTGCCATGCTCTGGAGCAAAAGATCCTGAGCTCTAGCAGAGCCCTGGAGGAAATGGTAGAGCGCCGTTATGCGCAATCCATTCCCTCCGCACCATTCCTAGGCCGGGAGTCGGCCGAAGGGCAGCCAGGCTGCGGAGGGGGTAAAGAGCCCCCCGCAGCCTTGGCAGCCCCTCTCTTTTTTTTTTTCTTGCTGGTGGCGGGCGCGCCACAGGCCTTTCCACCCGCTCTGTGCCCGGCGGGCCTCCCTGCAGCTGTACAGAGGCTGCAGTTTGGCGCCGCGGAGCACTGGGCCGCCTTGTGGCCGGCCTGGCCGCAGCGATAGCACTGCTCGCTGCGGTCAGTTTCGGCGGTGCACCGTGCCCTGACATGCCCAATGTCCAGGCACCGGTAGCACCGCATGGCCCTGGGCTGCAGCAGCTTGACCCTCGCTGCAACCCAGCCCACCAACAAACGCCCACTGTCAGCGACTTTATTCGCCGCCGCCACCGGGCACCGCACCCAAATCGTGCCGAGCCCGGAAGCGTCGGCGCGTATCTCGCCCGTCCGGATATCTTCGGGCGGACATCCTCCAACTTTGGCGATGGCCGCCACGACCTCAGCCGGGGTCGTCGAGTCGTCCAGGCCTTCGACACGCAACTCCACGGTCTTCATTGGCCTGGACACCCGGACGTCCTCCGGGTTGAGGACCTCCCTCAGCTTGGCGGCCAGGATGTCCGCCTTTTCGCCGCTAGAGGCACCCGACACCTCGAGTAGCCGCGCTCCCGTAATCGCTGGCCTCATTTTGAAGCCAGACGGTGTGCCGAGGTCGGGGAACGCGACATTCGCTTTCGCCGTTGTGAGGACCGCCTTGTAAGTGACGCCCCTTTCGACGGCTCCGGGCTGCAGCGTTATAACCACAGCCGCGGAGCGTGGGGCTCTGACCTTAGGCGGTCCCTTTACCTTCTTCGGTGCCGGTGCTCTAGCGGGCGTCGGAGGCGCCGTCTTCTTCCCATGACGGCGGCCTCTTTTGACGACCGTCGCCCAGGCCTCTGTGGTAGGCCCGGGCGCGGCCGCCGGCGGTGCAGCCGGTGGCGCTGCCGGTGGCGCAGCAGCCCGGGTGGCGGATACGGACGTACCCTCCGCGGGCTTGTTGGGCCCCCTCCCGGACCGGCTCGGTACGGCCGCCGCGCCCGCCGCTGGCTGCTGAGGAAGGAGGTTCCTCCGCTTGTCCGCAGCGAGCGGCGGGCGGAGGTTTCGAGCCGGGAGGAGCCTCGCCTCTATCGCCTCCAGTCGGGCACCCACCATCTCTCCACACTGCATCATGCAGATGCGCGCGATTTTTTCGATGTCTGCATCCGCAAGTGCAGGCATCGAAGATGGTACCGGCGATGGTCTCGACGACAGTGGCACCACAGTCGAGGAGGCGGCCGCGGGAGCTGCCCTCTGGTTGGCAAACTGCCGCTTGAGGTCCTCCAACTCGGATCGGAGACGGCCATTCTCCTCCCATAGCTTCGCCGTCTCCTCCGTGCTAGTGCGGTTAAGGAGGACCTCAACCGCCTCCCTTATGCCGTCTGCCGCCTCTTTAAGAGCACGCGTGAATGTGCCCTTCAGATTGCCCGACTTGGTGGCAACCCTCAAGACAACATCCACGCCGTCCAACACTTGGCGGCTAAGCGCCACCGCCGATACGCTCCCGCCGTCAGCCATGCGAGCAGAGCGCCGCTCTCGGGCCTGTCGGGCCAACTCGCTGACTTCGTCAGCCGCGACAGTCTTTTGCTGCGACCTCTTTGCAGCATTGGCCTCCGCTCTATTGGCTTCCAGCAGGGACACAGTAGAGCCCCCGCCAAGGTCCGCCACCGTGGGCTCGAGGGCCACTTGCTTGGACCCCGAGTCATTCTCTGCGCTGGGCACTGGCGTGTCAGGGCGCTTAAGAAAGCGCCCCAGAGAGTCGCGCGACCCCGCTCCACCAGCAGCGCGACCACGTCCTCTCCTGCCCTTTGACACCTTAGCGGGTACGTTCTCTTCGCTGGAAGAGAACCCCGCGTGCTCTTCATCATCCTTGCGAGCGTGCCTCTTCCAGAACTTGGACGCACGCTCAGCCCCCTCCCCTTTCGTCCGCGAGCGCTTTGAGCTTACACTCGCCACGCTCGCCACACTCATCCTATCAGATGTGGTGTCAGAATCTGACACCACACCCACACCCATCTGCTCGACCAAAACGATCGGCACCTTTGTTTGTTTTGTATTTTTAATTTTATCCATTTGAATCCCACGAGTAGATATAGGTCAGAATGTCCGCCTGGCAGAGCCTAGATACCAGGTAAGCCTACATACTGCAGAGTGCGGCAGGTACTCTACAGGGGAAGCGCTAGCGACTGGTCCCCCACCAGCCACTCATCCTCTCGCCGCGCTTCAAAGCTTAGGATTAGGTGGTTTTTTATCTTAGAGGTAGCCTTCCTCTGGGCCAGGCAATTAAGCCAAGCCCCCGGCGGCGGCATTAGACATGCCTCCGTTCGCTGTCCGGCCAACCCGACTCAGCGAACCCGCCGAAAGTTCTCTCGTTGAAGACAACTCCTCAACGAGAGAAACACGCGCCGCCTTGGTGCGCCTGCACCGCAGCGGCATGGTCACGTCAACTGTCGATCGACTATCGTCGATCGATCAGGAGCGACCCCGTCCCGGTATCTCTCTTAGTCTGGTCTCTCACTTGGGCCTTTCCGGCATGAGTAACTCTACCGGCAGAGCCCCAAGATCATTGAGACGCGCAAGCCCCACCACGACGACAACGTGGAGACACCCTCGGTGGGGGTGGAGTGACTGCCTATTTCAACTCCACAACCCGACCCAACTTGATAATGCTATACCCCTTGGTAAGACTGTTTGTGGGATGGGCTTCTGACTTCCCGTAACGACTGTCAAAGATTTACGAATTACAGCCGGGATCTACGGCTATGTGCTTTCCGAGGCACGGAAAGGTCTCGATATCACCCATCCACAAACCGAACGTGGCAAGCGTGGCTTAACCATCGATCGACACCTGTGGTTGTTATTATTATTAATTGTTATTATTTAGCCACCAGCCCCTCAATCTTGAGGCACCACATTTTCTTATTATGAGTAGGTATCGTCGTTAGTCATAAGCTCAGATGAGTCATAATGTCCCTTGATCTTCCGCTTATAACCATATAAGAAGGTATTGGACACTTAATTGATACATTTTATAGGTTATACCTTTGATAAATCACACGTTTTTAAAGCTTTTATGCTTTTTCCCAATACATCCGTCCCTGACACACATTTGACATACATCAAAGATATTTTCCATCGCATGTTGAAAGATTAAAGTTCGAAAATCGAGCAACAGTATTATTTTATTTCGTAAAAAAAAACTGTTAGTCCGTCCAGCTTACTTAATTGGTCACGTTCTCTCTCTCTCGGGGTCCGTCGTTTTAATCCGACGTATAAATAAGTACCATTGGGCGACCACGTCACGTCCACATCACCCCACACACTTTTCAGTTAGGTATAAATATATAAAAAATCACAAGTAAAATTCGCCAATTAAAATCTATCCTAATATTATAAAGCTGAAGAGTTTGTTTGTTTGTTTGTTTGAACGCGCTAATCTCAGGAACTACTGGTTGGAATTGAAAAATTATTTTTGTGTTGGATAGTCCATTTATCGAGGAAGGCTATAGGCTATATAGCATCACGCTACGACCAATAGGAGCGGAGCATAAATGAAATATGTTGAAAAACGGGAAAAATTATTCCTTTTTGAGAGCTTTTGTTGCGTGCGCTGCGTAAACGGTTTATGTTACGTAAATATCATGTATGATGGAATTGTTCCTCTTTAAAGGTTCTAAAAAAAAGTCCGCGACAGCATATGTCTATCTTTTAAGATTGACTCACTGGAACCCTTTTTTATGGTAATCAAATTTGTTCGAAATTAATGCATTATTTGCGAAGGAGTTTTATCAACATAATATTAATTCTTATTCAAATAAATAGTTTTAACATCAAGGGTATTTATTTAGCAGTAAAATACTTTTTAATTCATTCGAATCGGACATTTAATTTCGAAGTTATCACGAGTATTACGCGAACCGTTCGACGCTGGCGCCGGCGCCGCGACGTTCCCTACTCTAGAGAGGAGAGGATGGGCACACGGGTAGATCATGACCTGGAATAGGACATAGGATACGTTTTATCCCTATATTCCCACGGGATCGATACCTACGCGGGTGAAACCGCGGGGCACAGCTAGTTATTTATAAAAACGTTATTTACCTGCCTATTTTTAGGGTTCCGTACGTATGAATAACAATACGGAACTCTTATAGGATCACTCGTGTGTCTGTCTGTCCGTCTGTCACAGACAGCCGATTTGTTCCGAATCTACTGGACGGATTAAGTTGAAATCCTGCAAGAAATCGGTGGTCTGAAAATGGTATATCTCTCAATATTGTGCGTACGTGCATTTGCAGTTGGAATATATGGGAGAACGTGCTTTTCAACTACAATGTTAAGTTTGTTCTTGGGATAAATTCATCTCAACTACGGAATCCTTCATTGTGAGTGGTGCGACGCGCACTTGGCCGGTTTTTGTTTCCATTTTATCACATTACGTGCTCATGTCATCTCTCGTCGCGTGTACCAGTACGCAACAGTCTCGAGTAGTGCAGTTACGCAAGGACGCGGAAGGTTTATCTATTGGGCGGCCGTAGGTAATTATTTCAAGGTCACTGCCGAAACATAATACTGTTACTTTGTTATACTGTGTTAGTATCGTATTTAGATAGTAAACCTAATCTGACAACAGTTGGACATAAATATCTGGTCTCCCGACAACAAAGTAATTGACATTATGTGCGAGAGATTCCATCGTGGAAAAATGAACGTTGCTTTTGTAAATGTTTCGAGCTACACGTTTTATGTGTAAATCGAAAATTTCAAACTATTTCTCCGCACAGCTGAGCAATGTAAAGGGTTTTCATGCGGAAATGTATTGTGTGAAGACTTGATGTTAAAAAATTTAAAATATATTACAGGCCTTTTTTGGACCGACCGTTACCACGAGTAGCCAACACGCCAGCTGCATCTATTATCACATTTATGGAAATCTCTGATCGACGCTTATGAATTGTAAATAAAAAAGTAGGCGGTGGTATATGGTACAACAGCCGGTACCTACCTAATGTCACGGCTTGTGGTACATCGACGCAGATATTTTTTAGGGACCTCGACGCCCAAACTGTAACCTTGATTTCAGCACAGACATGATTCTAGACGTATCTCGAAGACAATTTAGTTGGTTATTTGAAAAAAATTAGGTGTTCATACATTTTGACCGTGTAGGTATTGCACTTTTTTATGAAACAGCAGATATTTTTTGGATATCCGACGAAATAATTTCAACGCTAGGCCTAGAATCATGTGTTGAATTCATGGGTACAGTTTTCCCTTCGATGTCCCTGCCACCCTGTATATATTCTGTATATGTTTTTATCTTGTCTTTTTGTTTATTTTAATAACGTAATACCTACTTATGTTTTTGTAACGGAATTACTAAAATAGAATTGCTGAGTGTCGGGTGCTGGTGACGGCATTAAATAGGATTCCTTGCTTTTCCTTTTATTTATAAGATTGGAAACGGGATTTCCAATAACGTTTTAACGAAGTTCTTTAGGCAGTTCGCATCTTATTTCAAGACAATTTACTGATAACTGAGTTTAGTATTTCTGAGTAATTGAGACCATTTATTCTATCTATTTATATAGCTGTTCGTTGAGTTGCTAAATGTACTGGTCTATAATGGAAAAAAATGTGAATACGTCATGGTACAAAATATAAGTAGGTAAGTACCATTATCTCTGTCATAAAAGAGCAGATTGGAATTATTTGGTCGACGCGAGTATAATAGAACATGATATTGAGTGAGACTGCAGTCTCAAGAGGCCCAAGTTGCTCGATGAAGTCAAAGTGCACATTCTCGACTCGGCCCAGCTTGGTTGTATGCAAACACTTGCGCGCACTGAGTAGTTCCCGCTAACTTTTTTCATTTCATTTTATATGTAGTTGAATCCGCTATACTTCCTAACTTAAAACCTCTTTATGTCGTGTCTGAAATAGAAACTAGGGATGAAAATATTCTAGTGGGTAACTGGGTGGGTATCTACTTCTGGAGTAGTTAGGTTACAGTAGTTTCCTTAACTAATAAATGGAAATGTATCTAGAGGAAGTAACCATAAGACATCCATATTAATATATTATAAATTCGAAAGTAACTCTGTCTGTCTGTCTGTCGGTCTGTATGTTACCTTTTCACACCTAAACCACTGAACGGATTGCGATAAAATTTGGCAAGGAGATAGATGACATTCCGGGGAAGGACATAGGCTACTTTTATAGACATACCACGCGGGTGAAGCCGCGGGCGGACGCTAGTAAGAGATAAATATTATTTCTAGGCAAAAATACAAAGGTAATATTTACTCCATTTTCTCTTAAGGCAAAAGTATTGTGTTAAAGGTGTTGAAACAATAGCACAGATTGTTAAGATTTTGAAGTACCTACCAATGTAGGTAGGTATATATGTGTTTTTTTTTAAATAATGATTGAATACTAATCCAATTCGATCAAAGCTCAGCGAATACATTTTTATGTTATTTTTTCTGAAATCTTGGCAAGGATTTTTCCTGCTTTTACGGCACGTGGAAACCACATGAAAAGGAGTTAATATATCCATAATACTTAACCAAGAAAGTACTTATATTATAATGATTATAAGACGTCATTCGTCTCCTTTTAACCATGGTTGTCGGATGCCAGTTTGTTACCTAGGTTATATTATTTATTTTTCTTTTAGTTTATTTTCATTTCAATGTTTAGTACCAACATTTCAATGGCCTTCACATTATAATCTTTATATAATAAAAATTATAGTCGCTTTTCGTGTTTGTCTGTATGGTCGCGTTTTTCTTCTAAACCACGCAACAGATTTTGATGAGGTTTTCACCATCATTGAGAGAATTTATTCCGGAAGGTTTATGTCTATAATAAATACGTTAATATTAAAGTTACCTAACTAAGAAATCTTAATGGTTTTGTCAAGTCGTAAAACCGTGCGGTGCAGGAGCGGCTCGCTAGTAAATTAATAACAACTAACTAATGGAGACTAGTACCTACAGAAGTCGGAAAATGAATGTTGATGATATGGAATGGATGTAAATTGGGATAAGGGCAGGAGAATGATGATATTGATTTTCATTCTTCCTGACTGTAATAGAATCTTTTGTTGTTTGACTGATTTTGATTTCTTTCTATTGGTAACCATTTCAGGGGAAAACGACACATGTGTGGCTCTTTTGATGTGCGCCAAGAAACTGTCTTTGATTTCACCAACTTGAAACGACGACTGAAGGTTTAAGGTGGCGTGCGCGGCTTTTGATGTTTTTTCATTATAAAAAGAGGTTCAATTTCCTAAGTAATAAAATAATAGGAAAGCACGACATTCTAAACATATAGCCTACATAGCTATGATATGTTTAGAAGATTCGAGAAAACTTCTGATCTACGGATCAGCGTCGATGACTGATTGCTGATACTTAAGTAGGTAACATGTGGGTGCATGTGTAGGTACAAAGAATACTCGGAAACTTATTTACCGAATTCCTACTTAGCTTTCTCCCGTGCTCTCGCGAACAGATACTTTAATTACAACAAATACCAACTCAGAACTGTATGGGGAACTAATGAGGAAAGTTTTGAGTAAATGTGTATGGCTATATTAGAGTAGGGGAAGACCAAAGAAACGATGGATGGACTGTGTGAAAGATGATATGGCTAGAAACGGGGTGACTACCGAGATGACGACTTATATGGAAGAAGATATTGCGCTGTCCCCAAATAAATTGGGATGAGGGCGCGAGAATCTCATGGTAAGGTCTCATGAAAATCTATCCCCCCATTTTTTTTTAAACATGAACCACCGCCTTCCTCCACCAATTACAGCAGTATTATTTTAATCTTACTTCGTGAGAGAAAGAGATGGAGCTATACGTCCTGTGGAGCTTCATCTCTTTCCTACACTGAAGTAATATTAAAATAATACTGCTGTAAGCGGTGCGGTGGTGGTAGGCCCCCAGCACCCCAATTGCTTAACTCACTCACAGTCACAATCCTTCATTTTGAAATGTGTCATTTGTAGATCTTTGCAGTCGTTACGGGTCGTCAAAAGACCGAAAGTCTGACAATCAGTCTTACCAAGTGGTATCGTAATACCAATCCAGTTACTGGGTTGTCAACTTCAGACAGGCAGTTGCTTCATGTAAAAATACTGGTATTGAGCTGCATCCGGTTAGACTGGAAGCCAACCCCAACATAGTTGGGAAAAGGCTAGGCAGATGATGATGATGACATAGGTAATCAATTGCTTCATATGTTTAAAATAAAAAAGTCATCTGCTGACAAAATTAAATGGATTGTGATTGTGAGTGTGTTACGCAATTAGGCTGCTGAACAACAACTCTAATTACTGTTACGACTCCTAATCTTACGTCAAACCCTAATCATACATAACCCCTTACTTTGTACTAATAGGTAAACCGTAAACTTGAAGTAATGCTACCTCTTTACTTAACTACACATCGAATCGAAATATTACTTTACTTCTAAGGTTAGGTACTCAATTCTGTTTTCCAATTTCACATGTTTTCTAAGTATTATGAAGAACTAGCTGACCCGACAGTCGTTGTCCTGTCTTAATTTTCTAATCTACCGCGCAATTTTCTAAATTTTTTTTTTTCATAAGAACCTTCTGGCAGTAACAAACACAACAGCAGGCGTAGCATGGCGCTTTCTATGTCTACGAAGAATAGACATAGCTTTTTCTGTACAAAGTGACAGTTCGTTTCTTCATTTTTGACATCCACCGTGGAAAAAGAAAAAATGACAGATTGTAGAATCTGTCATTTTGTCTTTCATTTCTAACGATCTTTGTCTAGGTCTTTTTGTAGGTAGACTATTTCGGAAGAAAGTTTTCTATCCTTACTGTCAAAATCACACTGACAACCGATAAATCCTATGAAAAAACAAAGAATTCTGAGTCGAATTACGTAAAAGAGTGAATTTCGTGAAAAGTGCAGTTGACTCTTTCTACTTTGCTGCCGTCTCGTACTGTCTACTGTCTACAGGAAGCGTCATTTTTGTCTACTCTTTTGTCGACAAAGCGGTGCTCATGCTACGCCTGCAGAAAAAGAATTAGCGAAATCGGTCTAGCCGTTCACGCGTGATGGCGTCACCAAGGGAAATAGGGATTTATTTTTATAAATATAGATCAGTAGATACAATGGTTACGGATATCTGTGGTTACGGTAATAGATTCTCGCAACAAAACCATAATATATATTTGTGGCTCCCAACATACAGACAAGGGTCGTGACAGGCGTTAATATCTATACTGATGCATGATGTTCTCTAAGAAGGTAATAACATTGATATTATTCATAATAACACAACATAACATCACGCATAACTCCCCAAAGGCTTAGGCAGAAGTGTACCTAATAGTACACCGACATTACGGCAGTTATGTTTGAGTCCCATGTAACAGGCGAGTCTATTGTCATCACCCGGGCACGAAACCAGACTTCGGCTGTTTCTAAGAAATTCTTGACGGAAAAACCCAATACTTAACCCTTCTCCCGACCCGGGAACCGAATTCAGGACTCTCAGCAGTTGCGCTTGCGTCCACTAGACCAACGAGGCAGTTAAAGATATCATTAAGAAAAAATAAGATACTACCTTTTAGTATTTTTTTTAGGATGTAGGTAGTTACCGCCCACTGGGAAAAATAAAAATCCTAAATCCCAGCAACAGTGAGAAATGATTACAGACTGATTATTAAATTCAGTAAGTAAGTATTTAGGTACTTTTGAAGAGTAAGTGTAAGTTTAATTAAATTAGTATAAATACTAATTTTATCCCAAATGCTAATATAAATAGAATAAAAATAAAAAAATAAAAAAACGCCGGGTGACTTATTGATGTTGTTTAGGTTGAAGATGGGGAAGGATCCCTTATTCAATTTATGAACACGTTAGGATAATTACGTGGAGCGGAATGAAAGGTGCTGTAATCCTCAAAGCTTTTATCAAATTCATTCGCTTAAACGACAGAGATGCCGGTTTGTGGGTACTTCATACGTGTTGTAGCACCGGTAGTTACCTCCTATAATTATGTACTTCGTTTTATAAAAGAACTTTTAGGCTTTTGGCCCCACTGTATCAAATGAGTAAAACTGAAGATTCTTGTTATGTACGAGTATGTCAGAGCAGGTCAGGGGTGTGATTCTGTAAGACCTCATTCTAAACTTCGAATCTGAATCTGCTGTGAGTTTTTTGATTGGCATTCTAAAAACTCGGTTGATACACTAGCGCTACCCTTGCGAGCGTGTCAGCGAGTTGAACTAAATTGACCGTGAGATTTTGATAGATAAAGTATAATATGACGTAAGACGTGGCATTCAGTAAGGTAATTCCCCCCGTCACTCTCACTTCGCACTCGAACCCGAACACATTTTGAACCTTATGCGAAGTGAGAGTGAATAGCGATGTGAGATGCGAGTTGTTGTTTGAATTTTACAGAATCGACGTACGGAGCTCAGGTATTGCAACTATAGTACGTATGTATTGTAGAACGATGGTTAATCATTTCAATTGTTGGATTTGATATCATACAATCTTCGTGTCTCAACCGTTCCAGAATGCGGGTCTAAGGGCCCGTACACACGTACCACAACCACACTACATCGCAGCGATAAAATGTGGGCATGCAGTGGTTACGTGTGATTAGTGTCGCTGCACTTTTTGCAGTTGCGTTGTGGTTGCGACACCGCTAGTAGTAACGATGTGGGTACGTTGCGGCTTGTGTTTGCAGACACGCAGATCGTTGTGGCTGCGACGTCGTCTCGCCCACACTGTTGGTTTTGACGGCCAAAATAATGTGGTGTGAATGGATAATTCATTTTCAAAAAATTAAGGCCCGTGTCACGTGGTGTCGATGTGGTGTGGTAAGTGGTACTTGTGAATTGAATTAAAATCGCATTGAAGTTGAATCGCAACCAAGTCTCTAACCATGGCCGTATTTAAAAAAGTTATAAGTGAACCGCAGTTACTTACTTTCTTTTCCGGGCGTAGAATTTGTGATTTGAATTTTTTATCTATTTATACAGAGTTTAGGTCAAGTACCTACCTAACCCGATCTGTAAATACATTTAACCCGTCGTATGCTAATTACAGACACAATTAAAAATCCATTGTGTCTCTACGAGATCTACATTCCGGCATACCACCGGTTAAGAGGAATAATCTTATTTAAATATCTCAAAAAATTGTAAAAATACAAGTAGACCTATTCCTTTAACTTTCCAAATTACTTTTTTAAATATTCAACTTACCTTCGTATCTACTTGAAACTAACTTAAGCTGTTTAATGGCCCTTGAGCATAATAAACGAGTTCAATATACTTCGAAACCAATCTAAACTATTCATTAGGTTCTG
The DNA here is from genome assembly GCA_947522985.1 of Lithophane socia. Classification (NCBI taxonomy): domain Eukaryota; kingdom Metazoa; phylum Arthropoda; class Insecta; order Lepidoptera; family Noctuidae; genus Lithophane; species Lithophane socia. Next base: position 9,529,281 of record OX383256.1, on the reverse strand, counting down.
TTCCAAGAGAACAGTTTTCTAGTTCAAACTTAGTTCTTTCTTATTAGTATTGTGAAGATTTATTCTTAAGTATGTAAACTAGACTGTTTGCATACCTAATTCTTGTAATCATAAAGGGTTTATGGTGAGATGGGTGGTTAAAAGTTATCGTCAACTATGTCACTGACGTGGAAATTACAAACACGTGTAACAACGAGGAAATATATTTCAGAAATGCTCATGTGGAAAATTTACTTTTAGGCAAATAAAATTACTCAATAAAGATTAACTAATGGTTAATAATCCGCACAAATTGAAGACAGATCGAGCCTAAATTGTTTTAAGGAAAATCCTAGTAAATGCGATGTCATCAATTTGATCGTAAAGAAGAATATCCACGACTAAGCCCTTTACCGATTTAGTTTGGGTCGGCTTTCAGTCTGGCTAAATAAGCGGCTCAAACGGGTTGTGTCTGATCCCTGAGTAAGTGAGGTAATCCTAGCAGTCAAGTGTCAGATATGACGTCTGTCATTAATTTCAGATGATTAATTAGTGCTCAAGGTGTCGGTGGACCCATTTTGTATGCCAAATGGGTCGTTTGATTTTTGATAAGCATCCGACTAATGTAATTATCTCAGGATAATGGGGTAGAAAGTGCAACATCTCCCTTTACCATAAAGTAATAGCAACAGTAATCACCAATAAATCTATAATCATGGCACATTGATCGTTAACTGTATCGTTCAATACACCCCAAGTTCGTCTGAACTATAATACAACATGTACCTAACAAAAATCCTGTCCGATCCAAAAGGGGACGCCTAGTTACTGCAATAACATTACTGCACAGTAATTATTTTTTTAATAAGAAAATTATTACTATTTAAAAATCACGTTTTTAGTGCCTAAATTATCCCAGTTTCATTATAAATTAGCAAATTTTCTACAGAGGTCATGATGAGTTGTACACCCGCTAGACGACCGCCGCCCGGGCCCCATGTATTAAATAACATTAAAAATTAAAAAAATTAAAAAAAAATTAAAAGTAAAGGTAAAATTCCCCATTGAAAAAAAATGCGGTGAATTTTTTTTTTCATTTTTCCAATAATAAACCACATAGATTGATTCTCAGTATGATTCTTAACAACACCCTCACGGATCGGACAGGGTTTTTTTTTACACGCTGTAGGTATAATCGTTTATATTGTCATTACATCGGACCTAAAGATAACTCAGTACTATAGGTACCCTGCCAGGGTTGCGGAATAGTCCGAAAGGGATACCGGGACCCTGGCTACAGGCAACTGAAGGAACACGGGTGGGTTTTAGTCAGTAAGAGTCTGACACGCCCTTCCACTCCGCCCAGAGCGGGAGCAGTCATTTGATGATTTCCCACCCAAAAAAAAAAAAAAGTAAGTACTATAGGTACACCTCTGCCCAACCCTTGGCGGAAACAAGGCGTGATGTAATGTGTGTTTATGGCCTAATATAAAGACGATGAGTATATAGAAACGATTACATACACCAAAAATCAATGGTCTGTCACTAAATATTGAAAATGGCCCAGCTATAGCGGCTCACCCCAATTCCCCAGTTACAAAATATAATCGTTCAAGAACAGGGACTCAGTAGCGTCGTGTCGAACAGGTTGCCTCCTGACATCGTTACAAACTCAGCCGTATTAAACTTAAGCGGAGTTTATATCGCTCCTTATATTAAGTTTTCTGACGCGGCTTCAAGTAAAATGTCTTTAAGTAGGTAATACGTGGAAAGACGTGAGGTTATGTTCGATCGATGGAATTGTTAATTAGTTCTGAGTAGTTGTTAAACACTATTTTTCCGATGGCATTGCATTGGGAGAAGGAAGACGAACCAAACTCGTACTCCGCACTCAGAACTACATCTAGGTACCTACATAATAATAAAAAAAATCACCCTATGAATAAGGCCCTTTACGGACTCAACGTTTAGGTAGCTTATTGGGCTGCCTATTAATATTTACGCAAAGCGTCGTACCGAATAAATGTACCAAAATAATTTAAAGACCGAGCACGAAATCGACGAAATCGACGAACCGATTTGAAAATTCGAGTTCTTGGTTTTGCAAGTGGCTGGAAGGGATTTTTCAAATAAATTAAGTAGGTACCGATTCGCAACAAGTTTTCCAAAAAATTACGCAAGTCTGACGTTTGATACATCGACGTTTCTTGTAAGAAACATTTAAAAAATATCATCATTCAACGGGCACGTGTTTGGACCACTTTAAAAAAAATAACGATGAAAAAATCTATCGAATGCCAAGGAAATTTTGAAATGAAAAGATCGTACAACCTAAAAGTACAAAGTTTTTATTAAAAATAACAAAAAAACGTTTAGTTTTTATATTCTGAAACCATTTCGACGTCACAAACAGTGCACCTTTTTTTTTTGTTGGTGGGAAGTCATCCAATCACTTCTCCCGCTCTGGGTGGAGCGGAAGGGCGTGTCGTGTCTTTTACTGAGTAAAACCCACCCGTGTTCCTTCAGTTGCCTGTTGCCAAGGTCCCGTTATCCCTTTCGGACTAACCCGCAACTCTGGCAGGCATCGGTCCTAGCTGACCCCGCCAATTGTGCTGACATCTCTTTGAGGCGCGCGTGGAACACGACGCGCCATCGACCCGGGCCTGGTCCTAATCGGATGGCGAGCTAACCATTGCTCGCCGTCCGCAAGCCCACGCCTATGGTGGCCGGGAATCCGCCTGGGATTCCCGACGCCCAGGGCATCTCCAACGGCGGCGGTTAGGGGCGTGAGGGCGCAAACTTTGCCTCTCCCTCACGCGTTCCGCCTCCTCCTTCGCGAGCATTACTGCTTCGCAGAAGGAGGTGACTGCTTCCCATGCCCTCTCGCTCCGTACCATGGCCTGGACCAGAGCCGGACGCGAGAGGTCACCGCCGCCAATCGCCTCCAAGAGGACACGGCGGGGCTCCGCCCAAGCAGGGCAGACCTCCACCGTATGCTCCACCGTGTCCTCCGGGCGATCCACACAGTGGTGACACCCGGGCGATTCCTCCCGGCTTATCCGAAACAGGAACCTCCCGAAGCAACCGTGTCCGGTGAGGACCTGCATCAGGCGGAAGGTGAGGACGCCGTGGCGCCTCTCTAACCACTCCTCAAAGAGGGGACTTATCGCCGCAATTGTGGCGTGCCCAGCACTGGGTTGCGACAATCGCACTCTCCATGCCGCCATGAGATCCTGCCGGAGCTCTGTCCGCTGAGCCGCGATTTCTCGCGGCAGCGGAGTTACGCCCCGGCGCTTCATCTCCTCGCGCCACTCCCATATGTGCGCGAGGACTTTCGCCTCCAGATCCCATGGCGGTAATCCGGCAAGGAGGCTCGCCGCCTCGTGGGAGACCGTGCGGTATCCCCGGGCCAGCCGAATGGCCATGACCCTTTGGGACGCGTTCAACCGGCGGGCTGGCCGCAGCCTAAGGGAACGCGCCCACACCGGTGCCCCGTAAAGGGCCATGGACCGCACGACCCCCGCGTAGAGCCTCCGGCAGGAGGCGTTTGGACCCCCCAGATTGGGACAAACAGTGCACCTGGCTTTAAATTGGTTTTTACCAGGCCCTAACCAGTCCTTAAAAAACTCTAGTTTTTCCCAATCAGGACGATACTTCTGTGCCCTGTGTTTAGCCCTCTCTGCTACAGAAAGCTCTCCTCTTTTAGCTAATTTTTTTTGGAGTACCTGGCGCATGTCGCTCGTCTTCACTTTTGTCACACATTCTTGCTTGACCAAAAATAACAAACACAAAAAAGCACTCGAGACAGTATACAGATTCAAAGAGGATAATATAAACTACGCACAGATCGCGCGAGACTGACAAGTCGCAACTATTACCGAAATAAAAAAATAATAAGTTTCGTAAAAATGCAAACAAATACAGCCTTTAAATCTACAAGGTGTCTTCATTCAAGTAAAAGATCTACGTACGCGTTAGGTTGTTGGAGAATTCCTCGAAATTAGAAATGTTGCCAGGTATATAAAAATCGTACATTTTCCGTACGATTTCGGTCTAGCGATCGTACATGAGTAAAAATGTCAAAAAATCGTAGGCGTACGATTAAAATCGTACATCTGGCAGCCCTGAATAAGTGTCTAAATTTTTGTGGTTAATGTATTAATTTTTTCAAGCTTTCTCCCAATCAGATAAGAAATTGACAAAAGATGGTTATTTTCGTGCACGGAGCCGAACGGTTATACAAAATCCGATATAAAAATGAATCAAAAATCAAATAATATTTAAAAAAGTTTGGAATAGATATTCGTTCCAATAAATAGGATATTAAGATGCGGTTTCTTCAGAACAATATCTTTTATTCATGATTTATTTACACGGTGTTTTCGAGGAAACTCATTATTATTATTATACATTGATTTTATTCGTGTTTCGAGAGGCTTGCTGCTGAACAGCATACGGTATATGGCACGTAATTTATAATCCGTATTTATGATTCCGGCTGCGCTGTCCGTTCACGTCCGCAAGTGTGGTCTTGCTGGATCTTTGTTTACCTACGTGCATAATGCTTAAAAATGTAGTACCACATCGTACAGTGTTTTCTCCCTGACGTGAATAATCTCAGCCAGTGATCGCCAGATAGAACTGGGGTAGAAACCGAAGACAATCGGCGTGGATGCGCTTCTATCAATCAAATATATTTTGTGCTTCCAACTACCGGACCTCATCGGGAATTCCGGGCCGGAATTTCTGATGATGTAGAAGGCCGGCAACGTAACGTGCACATAATAGATAGGAACGCACAAATCGAAAAACTCGATGGCTTCTCGCTTCCAATGGAATTTGCTTGTAATGGAGTAGTGAAATATAAGTGTGCTACTGAATATTGGAGTACTAACGAATCGTATAGGTATACCCAGCCAGCAAGTTCCCATTGCTGGGACACAGGCGTCCTCTCTGAGAGAGAGTGGTCAGTAATCCACCACGGGAGCCAGTGCTGGTAGGTGGATGTCACATGACATATCTTCGAATTTTCAGTTCAAGGAACGATGTCACCTCACGATGTTTTCTTAAAAAAGGAGTAAAAAAAATACTAATTTAAAAATAACAAGTTTATAGGTAAGTGCCGTTTCATGCCAACGTAAAATATATTGATTTGTATGCACAAGCGTGATTACATCGCAACGTAGTACTGACCTACGTTGTGTGCGTCATTTTAATTTAACAGGAGGCCTAAAACGACTCCACTAGCAATTCCTCTAAAAGCAATTCATTTCTTGAATTCCCAGCTGTGTGTGAAACAAAAGCAATTCATAATTTATTTCTGGACCATTTTACGAATCTCCATAGAAAACTGTCAAATAGATGAATTATTTCTTAATACGAATTGCACGCAGATCATAAATTATGAATTGTCGGTTTGTGACATTTTACGATACTTCATAAAATATTATTTTCCTATTATGATTCTGCCAAAGTGGCCGTTTTAAGCCCCCTGGACGTGTTAATTTAACACGATAAGAAAGAGAAGGGAGTGAATAATAGCGTGACGGTTGACAGGGGAGAATGGAAAGATAAAACATGTTGCGCCGACTCCAAGTCACATGGGACAAGGGAAGGAAGATGATGATGATATTTTAATTTTATCACAACCATTTATCTTCTCAATAACCAGTTAAAGGTAGGCATGTAGTTAATTTTCCTTTGTTTCTGTTTATTTCTTAACATTTCTTATGTTCTAAATGAAGCCTTGGAAAAGAATTTCGTTTGATGATTATAATAATATGCTCTGCATACTGTATTACATTGTAAGCATAATTTTACAAAAATTGGAACAGCTATTCTTTTTCAGAAGTTAGTTTTCTTGCTGAAATATTATACAACGTACGGACACATTATTCTGAAGTTTCTTTATTTTCATGATTTATTTTGTAAGCTACCTACTAGTTTTCTGAAGTCTGAAAGCAAACGCTTGTCGTTTTTTCATTTGGTTTTTAGGGCTCGTATATGTCGTCTTCTCATATTTTCGCAAATCCACCTAAAGCTGGGTACTGACCGGCGTTACGGGGCGTAATGTAACGTGTTATACAGCGAGCGTCTGTCAGTCAGTACGGGGAAACAAGGCGCTCGTAACGTACTGACTGCACGAATGCTCGCTTTGTAAAATGTTACATTACACCCCGTAACATCGGTCAGTACCCAGCTTAATGTGTATACCTACGAGAAAAAATATCTCTACATATTATAAAATAAAGTCCCCCGCCGCGCCTAACTGAATGTGATACCGAATGGATTTTCATACGGTTTTCACCAACGAATTGAATGATTCATGAGGAAGGGTTAGGTGTATAATTCATTAAGGTTTTGTATACATTGGCTGAAATATTAAGATGATTGTTGAAGATGTCGGAAAAAATCATGCTGACTTAACTTCACTGGCGTGCGCCGCGTAAACCAATAGAGTTATATAAAAACCATGTATCATATTGTTTACCTGGATACTTTTAATTCCGGTAGTACGTTCCTGTGGGATATTTTCCAAAATCCAAGCGGGCAAAGCCGCGGGAGAATCCTCGTCTACTACTAAGATCAACATATACCAGTGGAATGCTCAGAGTCTGAAATTAATTGATTTAGAACTATAACTGAGTCAAGAAGCTATTCTAAGCGAAACGTGGTTGGATGCCACAAAAATATAAGTAATAGATTATTCAGAATTTCAATGAAATATACATACATAACAACTGTAGGTAACTAATTTATTAACATGTTTTTAACTTAACTATGTAGTAGGTAGTTACTATTTGCAAAAATTCCTTGAATTACAAATTATTATACCCGCCGGACTCCCACGCCCGACCCGCTCCCGCCCCGCACCCGCTCAGTGTGTGTTTTGGGCTTAAAGGATATTTTTTTCTTAAAGTAAAAATAACTCTGTTGATCAGATTTCCTAAATGAATATTTAAAAATGTATTAACGGATTCTGACATGTAGTATTTTCTTTGAACCCTTTGAAAATTTATCTTTTATTTATTACAATTTAAGACTTCAAAAGCGCCCGTATATTTGTATAAAACGTTTTCACAAAAATATACCGAGATTTACTTGCGGACTAGTCTTGTTTCCATATTTATTAAGCGGTGGAAACACAAATTAAATTCAAGTAGAATGAAATTTATTAATTTATTCTTTCCATTTAAAATACACTTAAGATTATGGTTGAAACACTTTATCGTGTCTCAATGATGTAAATAGGCATGCACCTACCTATTAACACAAGGGCTGTATATGTACTTGAGTAGTATGCCTACACGTCTATTTGATACGAAGAGAATCTTAACGGATACATCAGATTACTTTAAACATTATTTGTATTACTAGTAAGTATCGATCCTGGCAAAGAAATGTCGACTCTTGTTAGGTGCTCAGTTAAGAAAATGGGTGATTTTTTATTAATAACAACTTTACAGGCCTTTATCCAAGGCGATGTTATAAATCACAATGTCTACACAATATTACAAAACCTGTAAGTAAAATTACAAAGAAAAAAAAAAAATTACAAGTATAATAATTTTATTAAAATAGTGCTTTTAGCCATTAAATGACATTGACAGAGCGTCGTAAGTTAGTTTTTGTGAAATTGTTTAATGAAATTGTATTGGAAAAGCAAGATGTGCGGCGTTAATTCCGATGTTGAACATGCGCCAAAAGATCCTTGTACAACCTTAGATGTGGTAGATTATAGCAATTTTATTTCTATTCATTCATTATTAAATCATCCATGGAGGGTCCATCTATAAGCAGCTAAATTTTACTTTGACCGAGTGTCGTAGCTGTGCTTCCGCGTAGCTGCTACGGCGTAGTACAGTTACGCTTCGGCGTAGCCGTTACGCTAACGAGCTAAATAATCGATTTTACCTTGAAATTATTGATTTACGTATTATTGCTTTATATATCTTTCATCTATATCACTCTCTCAACTCATTTACATATTTCATGTCAGACGATTTACTCCCACTTGTTCTATATGCTATGTTCTGTGTTGTTGTTTTTATGTACTAATAAACTTAAACAACACTCTCTTTTATTTATGCATGAAATATTGTTGCTAAAAACGTTGAGAGCCTTCTTTCTAGACTTCAACTAAATGTTTCTTACTAAAACTAATTTAAAATATTATTGAAACCATTGTACCCTAATAATTATATTTGGGTAACTCTAAACTAGTTCAAACACTTATTAAGGTTTATGAAAATTTTCGAAAGTACGTGCTTAAAAATAAGAAAAATAGTGCTGAGGCATAATACCAGAATACTCTATGAAAATAATTTTGATATAGTCCACACTAGCAAGTGTTTTTTACTGTCTACTGCGTAGTATAAATAGACCGAAGCATGGCCTAATTAGCCATCTGTGTTTAAGCAGCATTGAGCTGAGGTACATAATTATACTGTCAACAGGCTGACTAGAGACTTCATTCGAAATCATAGTAGCGAAACACAGTAGTTCAATTGTACTAACTCGCGTCATGTTTCGCTACTCCAATCGGATTCGCGTAGCGGAACATGGCGCGATTCTGTACAATTGAACTACTGAGGTTTCGCTACTATGATTTCGCGGCGGAGGTGTGCTACCGGCGTTACTAAGTTCTTTGTTAGTCGATCGATGCGTTATATCTTGCAAATGATTTATGCTTCATGTAAAGTCAGATATTTATGCTTTATGTACAGGCGTGATGTTATGTGTAAAGTCAGAGAAATTAATTGTTGACCAAATTGACTACCAACTAATAGTAATTATAACATGGCAAATTAACGTAGGGTGTAAAGCTTAAGAATTAATTTCGCCGACCGTACCGACTGCTTAAGTTCATAAAGGTCTCTGCAGTCATTTATATTTCTATAACTATCTGCAATATTCTAACCTTTTGGATAGTCTTATTTACAATTTGCGGTAAAGTGTCAGAAGAATACAAACATAATGCAATATTGCTCATCCCCCATAGCAAATAGCTTGATAATATATAGCCTACTGACCAGACTATCTATAGAAATATCTATGCCAAATTTTATCAGAATCTATCTGGTAGTGGTTGCCTGATGCAGTAACAACAAAATAAAAATAGTTTCTAACGAACCTGATAACTTTGTAAATATAATAAACTTATTTTCCAAAACTCGTAGTCCAGCGAAAGTGGTTTGTTTTAACGAGTGTAATCACCCCTGAGAGTTTTCCCAGCCTCTGTGTAGTGCTGTGTTAATATTCCAACTTAGCATCTAAGTCGAAGCATCTCTTTCGCTTTTAGGCCGGAGTACTTTTTGCATGAGTAAACAAAACCCTAAAGAAGTTTTCATAAGAGAGTGCAGATAATGTCTGTTCTATGAAAAGTGGAAAAGTTCTAGGCGTAAGACGTGAGTTTGAGTAATGATACCAATATAAAATCAAAACTGCTGTTCGGTATGATACCATATGAAGAGTCATTGGCGGAAAATTTCCAAGGTTTTCGACCCCTTCGACCCGACTCATATAACATGCACGACATATGACGATTCGCATTGAACTATATTGAACCTAGTTCGATACTTACGAGAGTTTCTTTTTTAGTTCGTTTATTTCCGGTTTATGGCCTCTGTTTCGAAGAATTTTCTATTTATTATTTAGTAATAATAATAACTTTATTTTACTTTGAACATAATTATAATAGATACCTAAGAACATCACTTAGGTTGGAAAAATAATAGTTTTCCAAATAAAACCGACTATTTGATGACAATGCGGAAAATCTTGCAGAGGTCGAAAAAAAATGCTAATAAGATTACTTAGGCCAGCTTTGTAAAAATTGTATTTATGCAAACCAATGCGTGGAGAATGAGGGCCGAATATAAATGAACTGGAAAAAGTGTTCTCATTGAACTAGTCTTGTTTTGAGATGAGAACTTGTGTCCTGAGGTGCAAGCTATATTGTAGCCTAATCTGTCCCTCCCGGCTAGGTTTATTGATGACGTTGATTATCTCCGACGGAGAATGATAGCCCTTGTCTTAAGGTGTAGCATAGGTACTCTAAATTGGACAATATCCAAGTCTTCGGGGAGAAAAATGGGCTGTAGTGAAAAGCTTCGGCAGTTTCGAAGCTCGTTTTATAAGTCTTTGTATCCCGTTAATTTTTTTTTGTGGAAAACATAATTTTTTTTTTTGAAGTTTGTGAATCATCAAATGACTTGGAGGGCGTGTCAAGCTCTTACTGACTAAAACCTACCCGTGTTCCTCCTTCAGTTGCCTGTTGCCAAGGGCCCCGGTATCCCTTTCGGACTTTCCCGCAAGTGGAGTACTAACGATTCATAAAATTACATACCTACCTGCTTATTTTGTAGTTTCAGACCTTGATCTCCGGACAGGCATTAAATCAATAGGTAAGAGACGGAGTCATGTAATATGTGATAGACTTGGAAGTTACAGATTTTTTTTCTTTAAGTGCCTACAAGTGATTGAAGTTTGCAAATAAATATCAAATCATTTTCTCTAGTAGTGGCTCCACCATGTTTGCACTAACTTTTCCTTCCAAGCTGCAGTTAAACCGGCGCTCACTTATCAAAAACTGGGTAGGGGAAACATTTGTTTCAATTACGTTCCGAGTGCTGTTTATTGAAAAAGTTATAGATGTAATGTGAGTTTGGGAAAAAAAGTAAGGGATTGCCCAAAAGTTGGGCACGTCTTCACTCGTAGTTGTGCAAGTATGTGAAACTTTCTGAAGGTGGCTTCTTTCTGAGTTCACATGAGTAAACTTACTTATGAATGTTTTATAAAACTTTTTCGTAATTCTAAAAACAGAAATGAACCCGTTATGATACACATTCTTTTTTTGGCTACGCAACTTTTAATTCTGTTTCGTGTGTATTGCGTAGACAGCGGCGATTTTTTTAGGCCAAATCCAACAATCCTGCTTAACACCTACTAGAGATACGAAACTCTCAGGTTAAATCAAGATAAAAATGCTGATAAAAACTCGAGAAAACAATTTAATTTTGCTCACCTCGATTCTTGATAAAATGCTTTTTACTCGTATTGTAGGTAGTCATCATTTTGACATTCCCTACGCGACATTGTCCAGAATCGCAATTTTTCAGGAGAGCACTTACACAAAAAACCTGCGAGGATATTTTCCTAGTTTTTCTCACAAAAAGATTAACAATATTTTTATGGTTTTAGAAGTCAATATTCTTGGAATCAGTGAAGCACTTTCGTGGTATTGCTAAGAGTACATTAAGGTGCACAAACAAGGGTTCCGTAGTTGGGATGAATTTATCCCAAGAACATACTTAACATTGTAGTTGAAAAACATGTTTTCCCATACATTCCAGCTGCAAATGAAAGTTGGTCGATTATTACTCGTTAACTTGTAGAGCCTACTTAGCTGTGATAGTATTCCGTTTAATTTCACTTTATAAACTACTTAATAACCATTAACGTTAACGTTAAATAACCATTTTGCTGGCAGGGGGGACGACGACACTTGACTAGAACTAACAAAAATTAGCAGTTTAAAGCTTAATATTTCGCAAACGGATCCCTGAATTCAAATTCGATTTCACACACTCACAATGTTTTTGAACGACCTTTCCAACGATACCCCACACCATGGGATAGACGAGAAAAAAAACCATCCCCACTTTACGTGTAGGCAGGTAAACAAAAAAATACATTTTTTTTTCACTTTGTCGGCGTGATTTATATATCTTGTATATCCATACCAAATTACAGCTTTCTAATACCAACGGTCTCTGAGCTAAGCCGCGGACAGACGGATAGACAGACAGTCGGACATGGCGAACCTATAAGGGTTCCTACGAGGGTTGACTACGGAACCCTAAAAAAGGCCGCATACGGCGCAAACCTAACGTAAATAAAAAAGAAAAAAAAACGTCTTTATCTATATTTAATTCTTTCGCTATGAAATTAAAACGACAGTCGATATTTACTTAAAACTAATAGGTCACAGGTTTGGGCAGCAAAGGCACTAAAATGCCGTCTCTAATTCTTTAAATGACGAAAAAACTTTTGTCCTTACAAACAAGATCTCGAAAGTAAAGTAAAAAATTACAATCGTAAGAAAGGCACGTTGGCACTCAAGAGCCCATTTATGTCACAGTTTGGTCACTGGGTCAGAAACGACCAACAGTCAAATGCCAGAGATCGTAAAGTATAATGGTCCAGTGAATAGACTACGGTGAACCGATTGATTGATGTTAAACCCGAAAAACACTGAACTTTTCAATTTAAATCTAGCCTTCGATTCAAATATTTTAACTGAAACTCGGATTTAGAGAGCAAGAAACATTGCGCTTCCTTCGCTAATAAATTCAATTTTGTTAAAAGATAAACCGAAACTTTTGTTGGAGTTTCACTTAAAACAGCTTTAACAATGGTAAGCTGTACAACGCTTGTGAATTAGATAACACTGAGCCGGTTGTATTCTTTTTGTTGAAACACGATCGTATCGGGCCGCAGGGATTCGCTATATAAGTAAGTTTCGATAGCCCGCAGCTTCAGAGGTTAAAATTTAGTCTGTGACCCCATAACCTGCGCGAATGAATGTGAATAGTTGTAAAAAGTTTGGCGGAGCTTGCAGGGTTAAGTTCAATGCCTCAAATTCAGTGCTTTTAAATGAAGTTCGCTATTTTAACGTAGGCTTACCAAGATATTATGGGCACTTAGTACTTCTATGCATCCATACTATATTACTATGGTATAATATTATAAATTCGAAAGTAACTGCCTGTCTTTCTGTCTGTATGTTACCTTTTCACGCCTAAACCACTGAACGGATTTCGACAAAAGGCAAGGAGATAGATGGCATCCTGGGGAAGGACATAGGCTACTTTTTATCGACATACCACGCGAGCGAAGCCGCGGGCGAAGGCTAGTTTTATTAATTGCATTTTCTCGGGAGAACAGTCACGCATTATGTCTGGGAAGTCGGATCTACGTACGTGTGCGATGCGGCCAGATTTACAACGATTACTTACATCTCGAGCAGGTATATTATATTGTCATTGTTCTTGCAAATTATGTACCTACCTACATTTGAAATTGAAATTCGCCTCGTATTTCTGACCATCGATCGTCGTGTCGTGCGTTAAGGCTCTTACATACTGGCGCGATTAGTCGCGCGACGCGAATTTTAACAAATCAATTTCTGAGAACACTTCACGGCGAATAATGCGGCAGCGTCGTGTCGCGCGACGAATCGCGCCAGTATGTAAGAGCCTTTATGTATTAGATAAGTAATTGTTGGCTTCCTTATTGGCATAAATGCTAAATGCAGATACATAATATCTGCCTAAGCACATATCTAATATAAAATATGGATTAGATATCTATGAATAATTAGTGTTCTTGTTTAAATTTCAGCACGCCTTATTAGCCTTCCGCTCAACTGTCTCATTATTGGCCTATAAAAGGCAATAACAATTAAAATTCTATTGTGTCTCGTTAGTGACAGTTGGAAGTTTATGCAGATTCCAAAACTATTGTTTTACATCCACAAAACTACAATGCAGACCCCTAAAAAATGCAATAAATCAATTCATTATTTTTATTATTGAGGCATGAGTTTCATACAATACAATAATAAAATTAAGCGGTCATGCATGCTGAAACTGTTCCATTCCCGCCACGTCTGTATAATACTTATGTAAATTAATACGACCCATTGTTTCCAAATACCTTATTTGTTGAATTTACACAGTTTTCGCTTTGAGCTGGCACCGAGTGCAGAAATCTCTCATAAATCTTCACTATCTGTGGATCCCACAACAACAGTTCCTTTATGTTCCTATAGATAACTCTACGTGTAAGTAATAATAAACATAACAACGAGTTACGTGAAAAAGTTAACGAGTCTCGTTAACGAGACTGCAGCGAAAATACTGTTTATTCACTTTGAAAAGCTTGTCCGATAAACCGATTATAACAATGTTTGGCACAAAGGCTTTTTCATAGTTACACTTAATTGAAGTAGAGATTAACTATTACGAGTAGCACGGGACTGGCTTTTACGGAAAAAATAAAATAACAAGCCCCTAACAAGGCGTTTCATTAAAACCTACCTAATATTCTGTGCTGGTTTAAATTGGTATGCTGACGGAGTTTTGGAGTTCCGAAATTCAAATTTTCTTATTTTGTTTTGCAACTTGCAGGTCAGCAAAGCAGCGGTTGAACAAAATATGATACGCGCCCGACTGAATTATAAAATCATCAACACAACTCTATTTATAATTACCCATTGAATTACTATTTGATGAAATCGCATGACATTTGATTCTAATTATTATAGTTCTGTAAATACATTTGCTATTGTCGCGAATCGTAGTTTGATCAAAATACAACAAGTCACTGATCTGATTAATTGCAAAAAACTTATTTGAATTTTTCGGATTACCCTGGAGCTTCCCCCTTGAGAGCGTTTACGCTGAAAGTGGGCAATATTTCGCTGTTTTTATCAATTTGGCAATATTACTGTATGGAAATATGCAATATGGCTAGACAAGAAATGCAATAAATAATTTCGTAACACCGAATATTTAGTTTTAGTTGTAAAAAAAGGATTTGGAAACTTTCCAAATGCCTTTATTACACTTAAAACCGGTTACAACTTAAATTCAGTGTTATAATTGCAATTCATAATCAATATTGTAGACAGTTGTCTAGCCATATTTTATATTTCCATACAGTAATATTGCCAAATTAATCAAAACTGGTAAATATTTGACAGTTATTTGCGACGTTGCCAACTTTCAGCGTAAACGCTCTTAATACCTTTTAGTATTTAAAACATTCGTCCAACCAATGATGTCAGTGTAAAGTGTGAACTTAAATAAATAGCCCTTTCTCGCCCAAACTCATGGTATGTTTAGTATATTCCAGCGAAGTACTTTGTTTTAGATAACAAACAATAAATATAAACAGATTTGCTTGTTTTGTTGTACCTTCGTGGTATCTCGCTTTGATTATGTAAGAACGAGCAGGGTTCTGAAGCGTAAACATCAAACAATATCTTTGTTTTTTCTTGAAGGTTCTTTGAGTAATTCATCAACTCGTCCTACATGCCTACGGCCCATTTAGGACGACTGCACATTTATTTAGATTTTCAGCAAGTCGTAATACATGGGCCGCAGGCATGTAGGACGAGTTGACAAATTACGCGGTTCTTTCAGTTACAAATCGATTCAAACTTAATGGCGGCTCGGAAGTTAGCTTTTAGCTGCGCAGTACCCCACCCCTCACCCCCGCTGTCACATGAAATTGTTACTGCGCAGCGACTCGCCTCATGTTCCGAGCCGCCATTAAGTTTGAATCGAACTGTACTCAGAATTGCTCTTGAATCACCAATTTCAAGTGACCAAATAATTATCCTACCGAAGAATAATGCAGTGAGTGAAGTCTGAAAGTCTGGGAACAAGCCTTACCAAGAGGTATCGTGTGACTCAGTAACTGGGTTGTGGAAGTCAGATAGGCAGTCCCTCGATACTGGTATTCAGCTGCATCCGATTAGACTGGAAGTCAACCCATGATGAGATATACAAATGACAGCCGAGACCAACGGTTTAACGTGTTTTCCGAGACACGAAGGGGTCTCGATATGTAATGAATAGTCACCCGTCCGCGGACCGACCTCGACAAGGGTAGCTTAACCTTCGATCGACCCTCGCAACTGTTATTATTTAGCCACAATCCCACCGTCAAGATTTTTATATCAATGTGTAAATATTGGTGGTTTCAATTGAAGATATCATATTCCTCCGAAATGATTCAATTCAATCAATAATTAAATTGGATTTGAATTTTGAATAAGTATTCAATATTGGTTGTCTAGGTATTGTTTTGAAGTGGTATCATTCACAATTTAACTCGAAATTCAACAAATGTTTTATGAAACCAATATTTCATATTATTTGATACTGTACATCAGATATTAACAATTTAATTAATTAATAATTAAAATGCCACGTCGCTAATTTGTAACCGTAGCACAAATTCAGCATAGTTGGTGTTATTCATGAGACTGTAATTACCTTTAACCACAGTATAATAAGGTAACAGTAGTTAATTGATTCAGGCGTGACTTTGCGGAAATCCATTATAAAATACAATAGACGCTGATATATTTAGTAACCTATTCCGCTTGACTATTCTTCAAGAGTCATAAACGACGTCGACAAGTCGACGTGTTACCGAGCGCCAGCGCTCTCTGCGTCCAGCGCTCGGTGTGGTAACACGTCGCGTTCTGGTTTGCAATTGGTCAATCGTCATCCTGAAGATGCCTCGTTGAGAGGTGAAACACGTGTCGATTTCTTACAGGGTTTTTATGACTCTTGAAGAATAGTCAAGCGGAATAGGTTACTTAATATATCAGCGTCTATTGTAAGGTAACAGTATTATGTCTCGGCAGTGACCTTGAAATAATTACCTACAACCGCTCGGTAGATAAACCTTCCGCGCCCGTGCTTAACTGTCACGCACTCTAGACTGTTGCGTACTGATATACACCGAGATTTCCAAGTATGTAGTTTCGGCCATTTTCTATAAAGACATAATACTGTCTGTTATTTATTCATACTGTGCTTTAACGTATACACAATTACACACGTAACTGGGCGGATTTTTTTTTAAGTGTACCTTAAGTTTTCACGATGTCCCATAAGTTTAGTTTTTTTTTTACTTCATTGCAATACACGACCTAATATTTTTTAACGTCTCTTGATTGGTTATATGTTTGGTAGCATTACTGTATTTTTATTTTTTATTTTTTCTCGCTTACTTATTTATAAATTTTCAGTGCAATTAAATGACTAATAAGCAGGTTTTTGCCATGCATAACAGTTTAGTTATCAGTATGTAGATTGATGTAGTTACATTATTAGATATATATATTTCTGAAAACATTATAAATAATATATTTCTGAATACCTAGGGACAACAATTTATTAAAATAACAAATTGATTTTAAATTATTTTTTAAATCATAGTCTGGAAATTTGACCGGGTGGAACTTTCCCGTGAGTAACGCGAGTTTTAGTGGTTTTAAGAAAATATTACTAAATTATAAATATTTTCTTTCGTTAGCTTCGTTACAAAGCCGTCTGATTCACTGCCACCATCTAGAAAACAAATTTTCTGTCATCGTGCACAGCCACTACATCGAGGACGCGTACAGTGTGCGCACAAAATATATCCAGTGACTAGCAGCACCTTTTAAGTTACCTATTGAAATTTTTTTTACATGTTTCATACTTAATTTACGAACTGTTAGTTAATAGTTGCATAAATTGTTGCATTATTTCGTTGATATAACGGCAAACCATGGAAATAAAAATGCAAACATATTTTTTGTCGGAGTTTCGTTACATTTCACTGACTAATTCTATAAAAAATGTTACTCAGTGGAGAAAATTGTTACACAGTGGATCGCTAAAGTTGTATGAATAGCGTTCCACTATCTAACAATTTTCTCCACTGAGTTTTTCCACTAACTAATTTCAACGTTCCAATGAGTAATGTCCCTCTTAGAATAATTCAAAATTTAGGGTTTAATAAAACTTTTGTGTTCAGTGTTTGATATTTTAATATTGTTATGAAGACAAAATATTTGTTTTACTTTAAAATGATATAACAAAATAGTAATAAATGACGATTTGAATAGGTATAAAGAAAAACACGCTACTGATTAATCAACAAGTTAGTCAGAGGATAGAAACATACAATTATTTTATTATAAAATGCATCTGTCCGAACTAATTTTTTATTATTTTCATTAATAATACCTACCTGATACTAATAAAAGTATGATTTTTATTATACCCTTTTTATTTAACTTATGAATAAGATAATAAATCGTTATTTAGTGGAACCCAAAATCCTTTGACTGAATTTTAATCACATATTATGATTAATTTGTAGCAGCTATTCAAATATTCTATACATTTTCTTAAAGTTCAATTAATAGACAATAAGAACTCAACTACACATATTGAAAACAAAACAAAAAAAATTAGTACCTTCATTATAACTTAAGTATACTTTTTGAAAAATCCGCCCACCTACCTATAGTTTATTACCTACTTATTATAATGTTGTATCTCTGTGGTAGTTTCTAAGCAGATCTAGGCATAGAAATCTCACTGGTAACTTAAACAAAGAGCGTGGGCGCGAGGACGGAAATGAACGCTCAAGCGGACAAAGAAATAAATAACTAAAACAGCTGACTTCATAATTCACATCACCCTACCTTATAATATAAATTTAAAAACTTTTTACAAAAACTTTTTGTTTTGTTGGTTGTGGTAGGTACCTACCCCACACAAATTCGAATACCACTACCTGCACTGTAAATAACAGTGACGGAGCAAATAATTATGTCGTCTACGTAGACTAAGTGGGAAAAATACGTAATTATTGAAGCTAACTCAAAAACTACTCGAGTAAAGTTAATAAAATTTATATGGGACCGCCTCTGAAGCATGAACTACCAAACAAAAAAGAATCATCAAAATCGATTCATAATTGGTGGAGTAAACGCGTAATACAAACAAAAAAAAAACATCCAGACGAATTGAGAACCTCCTCCTTTTTGAAGAGGTCGGTTAAAAATTGCTTTTGATAAGTATCGAACATAGTAGCATGGCATAGTCTCTCGATCATAACAAGTTATTGTTAAAACCATGTAATCTTAACACTTGGGCGAGCTTATATTATGTGATGTTAAGCCAAACTTATATACTTATACAACTTATATACATAAGGTTGTAAACAAAAAGTTAGGAGAGTGTACTAAAGCAGCAGTGTGAAGGCGGCTCCTAAATTTTGTGGTCGAGTTTAAAAGAAAATGGTTCTTCAGAGTCCAGTGTTCTGTCACACTTAGAATTGCGTGGTCTTGACTCTGTAATTAGTTCATGAGGGACAGGACTGAGGCGGTTGTGGAGCATGTATTGAGCTGTCAGTTTTGCTTGTAGTCTTGCGGCCAGGTAGCCACCTGGCCGCAAACTTACTAAAGCAGTCACTTTGGCAGAATCATGATAGGAAAATAATAAGAATCATCGTAAAATGTCACAAACTGACAATTCATAATATGATCATTGTGCGATTCATATTACGAAATAATTCATGTGTTTGACAGTTTTCTATGATATCTAGATTCGTTAAATTGTCCACACCTTATGAATTGCTTTTGTGTCAAATTAGAGGAATGGCTAATGACAGCTGGAAATTCAGGAAATGAATTGATTTTAGAGGAATCGCTAATGTGGCCGTTTTAGGCCCCCTGACTTGTGATTCCTCTTAAGATGCAGGAACTAGCCATACAATATCTTTTAAGTAGGAGAAACAAATCCGGTCCCTTTCTCTAATAAACTGTTATTTAGTTCCTAAACATATTTGTCTTTTTTAGACCTACTTCAATTGTTAAAATGTTTAAACATCTCTCCATCAGAAAATATAAGCACTGGGCACCAGTACTTGAAACAGTCCACTTGTGCAGTCAATGGCACGTCCCTGCAATATGATCTTGACAGGCTGTCGTAGACGTTTTTGTAGGGCAAATGTTATCACAATAATGCGGTTGACTGTCCCGCATTGAAACGTGCACACTAAAGTCAGACAAGTTTCTACTACTTTAATAGGTATCTTATAAGAAGTAAAAAAGTGATTTTTGCCAGCAGTTGGGCCATAAGTCTACCTAGATGTTTTACTGTAAAATCTTATCGCCAGATCGTAACGAGAGGAATAAAAAGGTTGTTCCTAAAAGAACTTTGTGGAAGACGTTCAGGCCGAATGAGCATTTCTCAGGAAGTCACGACCGCTGGCGAACGTGACCAGAAATATCACAGTAACTTAGGCAAAGATTACAGGAACGAGACGGTAATGTGAAAGCAAATTATGTGTATGTAGGTACAACGGAAGGATTGAACGGGGCGAAATTATCTATGAAAATTATCTTCCTTGGAAGAATTTTTTCAGAGTTCTGATATTTTACTTTTATACTCATTTTATCATGTATTGTTTGTTTGTAGAGTCGGTAGCATCAAATGTCTCAGTCTGGCCAGGGTGTCAGAAGCCTAGATATGAAGAATATACATTTTATAGAAAAACTTTTTCCAAAAAAAACAACCGACTTCAGTCAAGTTATTTTTCACTTTTTTAGTGTTTTTTTTTTTAAGTCGGTTGTTTTTTTTGGAAAAAGTTTTTATTTTTCAGTTTTTAGTGGTGGTACCTACCCCATACAAGTTACTACCTGCTATGTAAATAACAGTGAAGGAGTCTAATAATGATATCGTCTACATAGACTGTGGGAAAAATACGTAATATTGAAGCTAGCGCAAGAACTACGCAAGCAAACTTAATAAAATTTATATGGGACCATCTCGGGAGTATACCCTTTCGAACTAAAAAATAATTTTTAAAATCGGTTCACAAACGGCGGAGTAATCGGTGAACATACATAAAAAAAAAAAAAAAAAAAAAAAAACAATCATCCGAACATAGTACCTCCTCCTTTTTTGAAGTCGGTAAAAAGGAAGATTTATCTTTATTCAAGCCTAGATAATATGAGCTGCTGTGATTTCGGGATAAGTAAGTAAGTAACTACTTTATCTGTTCCATCGTATTCAGTTAGCAAGGTGATAACAGGACAGACTGCACCAGATGCTTCAGACAAACATTATCACCACTGAAGCTATTCAAACAATAATTAATTACAGGGAAATATTGAAATATTCACATCTATTATTATAGACAAACCGGGAGCAAATTAGACACGCCTCCTTGGTTTGCATACATTAATTAATTAATAGGTAAGTAGGTACATATTAAGCTAGGATGGAAAATACATTATTATCATCAAAGTTTGTGGTAATTTACAGAGTATGGGATTTGTAAGAACCTTTTTTGTTATACATTTGATAAGCTCAAGTTTCACAACTCGCCAAGGTGCACCATCGCTAGATGGTGCAGTCAATTATGATGGACGCTTGCCTAGAAGTAACCTATTCTCTGAAGGATTTAACTTTGAAAACTCTCAGGCAATCCCACGGTACAGGTATCTTGAAATGCAGACTCCAACGGGGAGTGCCACTCCTTAACCTTAACCCCTGTACGTATAAAAAACGTATCTATTTCCGTAACGTTTACGAAATCGACACTCAAGTTGCGGATCACACTCGGAATGAAAATCGCTTTTATTTTGACTGCAGGTACAACAAAATCCATTCGTCTTCTTTAAAACAAGGCAATGGAAATGTCCATTGTACTAAAAGTTCATATAACTCATTTATTCCAAACCCCGACTGAAAGTGAAACTACTATTGTAGGTAAATATCACCCCGTGAATACTATTGTAGGTATCACCCCGTCCTTTACACTAACAAAACATAAACAGTGTTATTTATAAACACTACTTAAATTTTAATCAATTGCTAAGCAATTGCAGTGTTATTTATAAACACTACTTAAATTTTAATCAATTGCTAAGCAATTGATTAGCGAAATCTTTATTTATAAACGCTATTTAGCGCTAAGAGGTCGCTAAGCAAATGATTGATGCTGTCAAAATTAAACACCACCGGTCCACTGTTAAGAGGATGCTAAGTGGCAAGATGGCGGATTTTATTTGAATCAGCTGATTGATCCCATAGGTATATTGTGTGCTTCGAGGTAATTTTGATCGTAATAACGAGTTGTGCCTTAGTGAATATGGATTTCGACAATCTTTTACGGGATTTCAGAACGACATAGAAAGATTTCGTAATTTTGATGAAGATTACATAATTTTGAAACGCCGCGCCGCCCGGCGGGAACTACACCTACAAATCTCATTTAAATCCACTATGAGGATGATTACCTAATAAATAATACTCTTCATTCGAATTACACAATCATGATGAAAGGATTTCTGGAAACTTCAGTTAGGAGAAAGCTCAGTAGGTGTTTAGGAGATTTGAAGAGAATCGAGTTCGTGAGGAACAAGCAACATATACTCACCTACGGCGAAGTGAGGAAGCTCATCGGATGTTATTATCCAATGTGTTATCCCATGTGCCCTCATCTTATTGAGCCAGCTCTAAGGCCCAGAACTAAAGAAAAGCTATGTTGTGGCAGTCACACAAATAACAAGAGACATTTTATAGAAAATAATTTATTTTTTATACATAATAAAACAATTTTTTTGTTATAAGTTAATTATTATTGATTTCCAAAACTCTTCCTCCAAAGACATGGGTGCCATTCTTTTCTCATGCCACTCGTATTCCTCATCTTTTTCACGTAGCATGGTCTCCTCCCTCATCTTTACGAGGTTGAATAGTATTTGTGCTAGGTGCTAGGGGCTTTCATAGCAGCAGTCAAACTTGTAACTGTAAATAAGTAGGTACATGAACTGTTAATAAAAGATACTGAAACCCTGAAAAGCAATAAGAAGTCATATAAAACAGACACAAGTATCTGCATACATTTCCAAAATAGTAATATTCGTTTTAACAGGCTTGTAGCATGAAAATACATAGCTACTGCTTTCACATTCATTTGGTCAGATTACATTGGTTTACATAAGTAAGTAGATATATTCAGAGATAAATACCTTTTCCAGATAACTCCAATATTTATTGACGCTTATTATTTTCATTGATATACCATCGCAAACACAATTATATAAACTTATTATACGATTTTATTCAAATTCTTATTTTCGTAATTTTCCGATGAAATTGTTGACTTTTGTCTGTCAAAGTCACGACAGATACAAAAAGGGTGGTTTTGACAACTTTTCTCTTAAAATTCTGTTTTATAGTCGACTATTTTGATTATTATCTGTGCCGAACGCATATTGTTACCTCTATTTCGTTTCGCAACTAATCATTTGCTAAGTAGTGTTTATAAATAAAGAAAAGATAATCATTGATTAAGAGCTAATCATATGCTTAGCTAAACAGTCGCTAATGAGTGATTAGCGAGTTTTTTTATAAATAACACTGTTAATTAGCGAAATCTTTATTTATAAACGCTATTTAGCGCTAAGAGGTCGCTAAGCAAATGATTAGTAGCTGTCAAAATTAAACACCACCGGTCCACTGTTAAGAGGATGCTAAGTGGCAAGATGGCGGATTTTATTTGAATCAGCTGATTGATCCCATAGGTAGGTATATTGTGTGCTTCGAGGTAATTTTGATCGTAATAACGAGTTGTGCCTTAGTGAATATGGATTTCAACAATCTTTTACGGGATTTCAGAACGACATAGAAAGATTTCGTAATTTTGATGAAGATTACATAATTTTGAAACGCCGCGCCGCCCCGGCGGGAACTACACCTACAAATCTCATTTAAATCCACTATGAGGATGATTACCTAATAAATAATATTCTTCATTCGAATTACACAATCATGATGAAAGGATTTCTGGAAACTTCAGTTAGGAGAAAGCTCAGTAGGTGTTTAGGAGATTTGAAGAGAATCGAGTTCGTGAGGAACAAGGAATATATACTCACCTACGGCGAAGTGAGGAAGCTCATCGGAAGTTATTATCCAATGTGTTATCCCATGTGCCCCTCATCTTATTGAGCCAGCTCTAAGGCCCAGAACTAAAGAAAAGCTATGTTGTGGCAGTCACACAAATAACAAGAGACATTTTATAGAAAATAATTTATTTTGATACATAATAAAACAATTTTTTTGTTATAAATTAATTATTATTGATTTCCAAAACTCTTCCTCCAAAGACATGGGTGCCATTCTTTTCTCATGCCACTCGTATTCCTCATCTTTTTCACGTAGCATGGTCTCCTCCCTCATCTTTACGAGGTTGAATAGTATTTGTGCTAGGTGCTAGGGGCTTTCATAGCAGCAGTCAAACTTGTACCTGTAAATAAGTAGGTACATGAACTGTTAATAAAAGATAGGTACTGAAACCCTGAAAAGCAATAGGAAGTCATATAAAACAGACACAAGTATCTGCATACATTTCCAAAATAGTAATATTCGTTTTACCAGGCTTGTAGCATGAAAATACATAGCTACTGCTTTCACATTCATTTGGTCAGATTACATTGGTTTACATAAGTAAGTAGATATATTCAGAGATAAATACCTTTTCCAGATAACTCCAATTTATTGACGCTTATTATTTTCATTGATATACCATGGCAAACACAATTATATAAACTTATTATACGATTTTATTCAAATTCTTATTTTCGTAATTTTCCGATGAAATTGTTGACTAGCGAGTTTAGCTTAGCGAGTTTTTTATAAATAACACTGTATCAGTGTTATTTATAAACACTACTTAAATTTTAATCAATTGCTAAGCAATTGATTAGCGAAATCTTTATTTATAAACGCTATTTAGCGCTAAGAGGTCGCTAAGCAAATGATTAGTAGCTGTCAAAATTAAACACCACCGGTCCACTGTTAAGAGGATGCTAAGTGGCAAGATGGCGGATTTTATTTGAATCAGCTGATTGATCCCATCTTCGAGGTAATTTTGATCGTAATAACGAGATGTGCCTTAGTGAATATGGATTTCGAAAATCTTTTACGGGATTTCAGAACGACATAGAAAGATTTCGTGATTTTGATGAAGATTACATAATTTTGAAACGCCGCGCCGCCCGGCGGGAACTACACCTACTAATCTCATTTAAATCCACTATGAGGATGATTACCTAATAAATAATATTCTTCATTCGAATTACACAATCATGATGAAAGGATTTCTGGAAACTTCAGTTAGGAGAAAGCTCAGTAGGTGTTTAGGAGATTTGAAGAGAATCGAGTTCGTGAGGAACAAGGAACATATACTCACCTACGGCGAAGTGAGGAAGCTCATTGGAAGTTATTATCCAATGTGTTATCCCATGTGCCCCTCATCTTATTGAGCCAGCTCTAAGGCCCAGAACTAAAGAAAAGCTATGTTGTGGCAGTCACACAAATAACAAGAGACATTTTATAGAAAATAATTTATTTTGATACATAATAAAACAATTTTTTTGTTATAAATTAATTATTATTGATTTCCAAAACTCTTCCTCCAAAGACATGGGTGCCATCCTTTTCTCATGCCACTCGTATTCCTCATCTTTTTCACGTAGCATGGTCTCCTCCCTCATCTTTACGAGGTTGAATAGTATTTGTGCTAGGTGCTAGGGGCTTTCATAGCAGCAGTCAAACTTGTACCTGTAAATAAGTAGGTACATGAACTGTTAATAAAAGATACTGAAACCCTGAAAAGCAATAGGAAGTCATATAAAACAGACACAAGTATCTGCATACATTTCCAAAATAGTAATATTCGTTTTAACAGGCTTGTAGCATGAAAATACATAGCTACTGCTTTCACATTCATTTGGTCAGATTACATTGGTTTACATAAGTAAGTAGATATATTCAGAGATAAATACCTTTTCCAGATAACTCCAATTTATTGACGCTTATTATTTACATTGATATACCATCGCAAACACAATTATATAAACTTATTATACGATTTTATTCAAATTCTTATTTTCGTAATTTCCCGATGAAATTGTTGACTTTTGTCTGTCAAAGTCACGACAGATACAAAAAGGGTGGTTTTGACAACATTTTTCTTAAAATTCTGTTTTATAGTCGACTATTTTGATTATTATCTGTGCCGAACGCATATTGTTACCTCTATTTCGTTTCGCAACTAATCATTTGCTAAGTAGTGTTTATAAATAAAGAATAGGTGGCGTGTGGCGGTCACACAAATAACAAGAGACATTTTATGGAAAATAATTTATTTTGATACATAATAAAGCTATTATTTTGTTCTACATTAATTATTATTGATTTCCAAAACTCTTCCTCCAAAGACATGGGTACCATTCTTTTCTCATGCCACTCGTATTCCTCATCTTTTTCACGTAGCATGGTCTCCTCCCTCATCTTTACGAGGTTGAATAGTATTTGTGCTAGGTGCTAGTGGCTTTCATAGCAGCAGTCAAACTTGTACCTGTAAATAAGTAGGTACATGAACTGTTAATAAAAGATACTGAAACCCTGGTGCAAAAGCAATAGGAAGTCATATAAAACAGACACAAGTATCTGCATACATTTCCAAAATAGTATATTCGTTTTCTCTCCATTTGTTATTATTTTTGTCTTGGAAGCGTTTAACGTTAGACCGACTTTCTTGCTTTCTCTCGCCAATTCGCTTACCATTGATTCCAATTCAATTGCTGTTTCAGCAAATACAACAATATCATCCGCGAAACGGAGATGACTTAGAAATTCACCGTCTATCCTAATGCCCTTGCTGTCCCACTCTAGGTATCTAAAAACTGACTCGAGAACCGCCGAAAATAATTTTGGTGATAACGGATCTCCCTGTCGGACACCTTTTTGTATGGGGAACTCTATGCCTTCTCTTTCTAGCCGCACTTTAGCCCAGCATTTAGAGTACACGCTTTTGATTAAATTTATATACTTTGGGTCCATACCTTGATACCTAAAAAGCGCTGTCCAAATCGCATCGTAGCTTAAGGAGTCGAAAGCTTTCTGGTAGTCGATGAAGCACATATAGATAGTTTTTCCATACTCGTTAGCTTTTTCTATGACTTGTGTCACAACTTGTATGTGGTCCATCGTTGAATACTTTTTACGAAAGCCAGCTTGTTCACGTGGTTGATTCTCATCCAGGACTTTGGTAACTCTGTTCAAAATAACCTTTGAAAAAACTTTATATAAGTTGGTCATAAGGCTGATTGGCCTATAATTTCCCAGTTCGCTCCGGTCTCCCTTTTTATGAAGCAGTGTAATTGTGGATTTCGACCATTGCTCTGGTGTTTTGCCAGCACTTAGAATGTTATTGAAAAGTAATTGAAGGGGTTTAAGCAATGGGATGCAAAGGGACTTCAGAACTTCATTTGCAATGTTGTCGCCACCTGGGGTTTTGTCATTTTTCTGTGTTATAATGGCGTATTCGATTTCAGTTTGGAGAAATTTTTCCGTTTCGGGTAAGTCTGTGGCTTCGGAGAAATTGTGCGCGTTAACGTTTCTTCGGATAGTATGATCGTTGATGTTATTTTGTTGATCGTTACTGTAAAGTTCCTTGTAAAAACGTGTTGCTTCCTGAATTATGTCCGGACGTCGTGATAGTATGTTCCCACGTTTGTTCTTCAGGTTGGAGAGAACCACAACGTCATAATAGAGAACACAAAAATAGAGTACGTTACTGACTATGTCTATCTAGGGCAGTTGGTGTCGTTCGAAAACTGCACTGGAAAAGAAACGCAAAGAAGAATAGCTTTAGCTTGGAAAAAATACTGGGGGCTGAAAGAGATAATGAAGAACAAGGATATTAGCTTAAACATAAAAAAGAAAGTATACGAAACAGCTGTACTACCGTGCCTTACGTACGGATGTCAAACGTGGTCGTTGAGGAAAGAAGACGAAGAGAAGATTGCCATATGCCAGAGGAAAATGGAAAGAAGTATGCTATATATAAAGAAATCAGACAAAGTGAAAAATGAAATAATAAGGAGGAAAACAAAATTAACGGACGTAAAGGAAAGAATTAGATTACTGAAGTGGAATTGGGCAGGGCATTTGTGTAGACTGGAAAGTACTAGATGGACAAAGAGGGTAACAGAATGGATCCCATTTGAAGGTAAAAGACAGCAAGGGAGACAAAGAAAGAGATGGCGAGACATCTTTACTCAACGTTGTGGACCGGACTGGATGCAAAAGGCGCGCGATAGAAATGTGTGGAGCATTTTAGGGGAGGCCTACGCCGTAGAGGCGACTACTACGAATAGCGATGGCAAATGCTAGTAAAAGAATGGAAAAGAAAGAAGAAAATTTATAGGACAAGCTAACGATTTCTTTTAGAAGTATTTAAAATATTTAAACCTGTGTTTGATTGTAAGTAGTGGAATAAAGGGCATTTTTATTTTTATTTTTATTTATTTTATTTTATTTATATTCGTTTTATCAGGCTTGTAGCATGAAAATACATAGCTACTGCTTTCACATTCATTTGGTCAGATTACATTGGTTTACATAAGTAAGTAGATATAAATTCAGAGATAAATACCTTTTCCAGATAACTCCAATTTATTGACGCTTATTATTTTCATTGATATACCATCGCAAACACAATTATATAAACTTATTATACGATTTTATTCAAATTCTAATTTTCGTAATTTTCCGATGAAATTGTTGACTTTTGTCTGTCTAAGTCACGACAGATAAAAAAAGGGTGGTTTTGACAACTTTTTTCTTAAAATTCTGTTTTATAGTCGACTATTTTGATTATTATCTGTACCAAACGCATATTGTTACCTCTATTTCGTTTCGCAACTAATCATTTGCTAAGTAGTGTTTATAAATAAAGAAAAGATAATCATTGATTAAGAGCTAATCATTTGCTTAGCTAAACAGTCGCTAATTAGTGATTAGCGAGTTTTTTATAAATAACACTGTGTGTGTTTAATTTTGACAGCTACTAATCATTTGCTTAGCGACCTCTTAGCGCTAAATAGCGTTTATAAATAAAGATTTCGCTAATCAATTGCTTAGCAATTGATTAAAATTTAAGTAGTGTTTATAAATAACACTGTATGTGTTTTGGTATTTAGTACTCATTAATAATTATGTGGCGGTATCTACATCGCTACATGCGCACTACGCATCAAAGACCTGACGTCACACAAAAATCTTGACGTCACAAAAATCCTGCATCGCGCAATTAGAGTTTACCGTGCGATGTACATATATATACAGAAACCAACAACAATCGTTGGGCAGTTGCCCGCCAGACACAACACCCGTCTGGTCGGAGGATCCTCCCTTTTCTATGGGGGATGAGTGAACTTTGCACCCTGTTCCTCATACCCCTAAAATTAAGGGTTATTACATTTAGGGTGTTATTTAATTGATGTTGTAAAACAACTTCTTATAATACCTACCTATTACAGTTATTTGACGAGACAGAAAGATAAGGGTGGAGTAAGTTATTGCCACTTAAGTGTCATGTTAGTACCTACATTTCCCACGATAAGAAACTTTGTTATCTATGCATCACGCTAATTAAACTTTGACATGTAATTAATGTTTTAATTGTGTTGTGTGGTACTGTTTTCAGTGTTCATATTGCGTGAATAATAAAAATTGTGGACCGCAAATGAAATCTATGTTTCCCGTCCATTAAATCATGTCCAAAATTTTAATATAAACTGTGGTCGAAGTATATATTATTATTAGGCACGCGAATATCATAAAAACCTTTATTTATTACGAAAAACATAGTTCTTGAACACGAATAAAAGTTTAGACTCACCTATTATGAGCTTATGAGTCTAATTTAAGAGAGAAAATTAGATTGGGTATTTCACAGTCTGTAGGTTAACAAGCCCAAACATGCAGGCGTCTGCCTTACCGACAAATAGTTATCAAAACTGATTATATCGCTAGTATGTTCAAGAAAGTAAAGCAGTTTACTGAAGTTTCCTTACCGTAAATTACAAAACGTAGTAGGTATGAGGAAACCAGGTAAGTACGGACAAATCGTCGCTTTTGAAACTGGTAATGAGTTCCAGAATTCCGGAATGCCAATACCAATTAGCACTTTGTCCCCATTCATGTTGCTAGTGGCATTTCAATCAGTAAGTTCCAAATTAAGCATACGCATCGAACCTGATAATGTTATTGTTTGTCATACGTAGGTAAGAAACTACGCCCTAATTCGGAGGAATGATGATGATGAATTACATATTTTTATGTTACGATGGCATATTTTTTTTTGTTGCCCGCTGTATCTGAAAAAGCACTGTGGGTAGATAGGTATACTGGCTAACCCCAATATGCGCAACGAAAAGTTTCACCTGACATGTAATAACTTACTGCACCTTGAACCGCTGCCTGCTTGTAAATAATTGTGGAGACGCTAGAATATGGGTATACGCTACTGAGTCACCTGAAACTTATTGAGTCAAGAGCCATTTATAAAAATAGTAACTGCTCCCCGCGGTTTCACCCGCGTAATATCGGGATAAAAAGTATCCTATGTCCTATTCCAGGTCATGACCATGTGCTAAATTTCATCTACATTCGTTCAGCCGTTTTAGCGTGAAAGAGTAACAAACAATTATACAAACAAACTCAGTTTTGCATTTACATAATATTAGTTAGGATTAGGATGTGCTGTCGCGGTTAGTTATTTTCGTGCTTAACTACTCAGATATTATTTTTTGAGCTACGATTAAATATATCACACGAAAGATACGGTAAACCCTTTTTTGCATTTAAGGAAGTAATATGGTTGATCCTGTTACTTCTACGGTAAGCAGCTCAAAAATATGGCGCCACATAAGTGTCTCACGTACCTATATGGTAATTTATCAGGTATCTAAATCTAGCCTAACTCCAGGGGCGCTTAAGCGGCACTGAGGTACAACTATCTCGGGCACTTTAGTCGAGTAATAGACTTTTTATGGCGAAAATATTCTTTGGCATACATTAACTCTTAAGAATTTTCTTTTGAATTGAGAAAAATACTCGAAAATGACGACGATCCAGCTTTACTGGTTCATAGGACAGGGTACTTTAATAAAATTGTGTTTTTTTAAACAAAAATATAGCTTTCGTGAAATATACCTTTAAAGTAATTTGTATTGAAAATCTTTTATTTAAGAATAATAAAACCCCTTGACGCATCCTAAAGATAAGTCAGCTTTAATAAAATATACTTTGTGGATATTTTTACGTGTCGTCAACACAAGTAGGCAGGCTAAGTAGCAAGATTACTTCAAAATCACCGCAAAGTTTGCGAGGTAAACGCTCGGTAAAGTTTGTACGCTCGTTCTAACTGAGAAGTCACTCGATATCCAGCTTTACAGGAATTACTTTGGCGAGGAATTAATTCACGATTAATCGGAAATTTCCGAATTCTTTTAAAACAGTATTAAATGGTTCGATCTAGCGATAAATTACATCTCGGACACCCCCTTTTTCTAGTACTAGTTGTATTTTAGGTTTAAACAAGTCAAACTAATACTGCCTTTTCCTCGCTAAGCAATAAATAAACAGGATATTTTCATCGAAACGTTTAAATGGAAGGTTTTTGTCAAGCTAAACAAGAACTGTTTTCCGGGCGTTACACCTGAGTAATACTGCACTTACTGTGTCTCATTGTGCCCATCTGTCGTTGGGCCCTGTCCCCTGTGTCCCTTCAATCAATCAATCAACTCGTCCAACAGCAATCCACCGCTAGACGTCACCTCAAGCCTTCAAGCTTTTTGTCAAACTTTCTCAGTTAGTTAGTTTTTATAATGAATACGAGGCTTTTGGCTTATAACTTAGAATATAATGTTATTCTTTTTTTTTGTAATGTGCGTTTAGTTTGTGCAGAATAAACCATTTTTCTTTCATGCAAAGGTCGAGCGTACAACTGAAAAAGGTACTGAAAAATGTGTAGATTTTTTATTGTAATAATTTTTTTTTATAAATGTAAATTTTCATCGTTACTTTAGTCGTCTTTTTTTCAATGATTTTTCAAAAGTTATGGTACTGAGTCTGCGAAATTTAAAAAGGTTTTTCATGTAGGTAGGTATGTATCACAAAAGTTTTTAAGAATTATTTCGCAGGAGTAGATCGTCTCTTGGTTAAACTTGAAAGGAGGTAACAATTTAAGCCCAAATGAACAACGTCATGTGTAGATCCCTTAAACCATATGGTTGAAATAAAGTGCCTGTGTCTCCACCTAACGTGAATATTGCTATTCTTTCGACTATTATTTATTTTCCAGAATTAAATTGTGTTTTATTTTATTACGGTATATTTCTTACGTCTGTTCAATGAAACCCGTCTGATAATTTATTAGGTTTCTTTCTCCAATAATGTATGTTAATGTTGGGTACGTAATTTTAAAATTTCCTCGTTGCTCTAGCAGTCGCAAAGTCTAACCAGCTGAGAATGAGGTCTTTGGTTCGTTTCGCGGGTTGAGAAAAGGTTTACTGTATTTTTTTTTATATCAGGAATTTCATAGTGCCCGGTTGATGTCAATAGGCTCGCCCCCTATTACCTATTTACTTGGAACTGACGGCGAAATATGGGAGTACTATAGATTATACGCCCCTGCTTAACCTTCCGGGAAATACAGGCGTGATGTTGTGAAATTGAAAACTGGCAGAATTTTTGCACTGGAGACATTATTTTATTTAAGCAAGCAATGGTGTTTAAACACTCAATTCTATTCTAAGATAAAGGACAATTACTAAGATTAATAATTATACCAGCTGATGGCATTTTGTGCAAACAATAAACAAAGTTCTCACCTCCGAGAACCGTTTAACAGCATGAACGTTATAATTTCAGTATCATAGATCAGACGGTTTTGCATGATGAGATAGGTAATTCAAACACTTACCTACATTATTAAATTATATCAATTGCACATCAAACGATTGCAAAAACAAATTTAAATTAATGAATGCGAGCAAACACATCCGTTAATTTACTTACGTACTTGTTCACATAATTAAAATCATAAATTAAATACATAATTATTAAAATTTCGCGGAAATTATATTAGGTAACTAGCTGATACCCGCGGCTTCGGCTGCGTGAATGTCGGTTATTATTATACTAAAACCTTCCTCAAGAACCACTCTATCCACTGGTGAAAACACCATGAGAATCGATGCAGTAGTTTTTGAGTTTATCGGGAACAGGACGATACACAGACGCGTCGTAGTACTTCGATAATTAATATTAGGTACCGAGAAAGTGCCAACTTTGTTTTATAAGATCTCTGAGCAGAACTTCAAAGATCTATCTCTTCCTATTATAATTTAAAAATAATAAAAGGTATTATTTTATAATTTGTATTATGTACAATTTTAAAAGGTATAGTTTTTTAGACGAAGAATTTGATTCTAAAATCTACATATTACCATTTCTTTGAGTATAAACGTTGAGTATGTATGTACTACAAATGTGTACAAACCATTATCCTACCTATGGTCCTGTATACCAATACCTATTTGTATACAGGACTATGTAGGTTGGTATTAAACCTATACATTTTGACCAATTATTTATTTCAATATTTATGTACACACAGAGGAGGCTAAGTAATAACAGCCGCACAGGTCGATCCATCAGGTTAAGCTACGCTTGCCGGGGTTGGTCCGTAGATGGATGACCATATTTACATACTGAGACTCCTTCGTGTCTCGGAAAGCACGTTAAGCCGTAGGTCCCGGCTGTCATTCGTGGAGCTTTGTCAATCGGGTCGGGTTACGGGTCGTCAGAAGCCCGAAATGACAACCAGTCTTACCAAGGGGTATCGTAATAACCTAGTTACTGAGTATTGGAGTTCATCAGAGAGGCAGTCGCTCCATGTAAAATACTGGTATTCAGCTGCATCCGGTTAGACTTGAAGCCGACCCCAATATAGTTGGGAAAAGGCTAGGCAGATTTTATTTGTTTACACACAGTAAAATAGATAGAGATACGATATTTTACTTTTGAGTACTAAATAAATGTACGTAGAATAAAATTAGTTATAATTCCTATACCGAAAGGTCCGCTTCTGTTGAAATTCCTATCAAAAACATTCGTATAAAATGAATTTCGAGGGAGGTATTCAATTACATACCAGCTAAATTGTTTCAAATAAAATTCTATACATTGGTACCAATTAAACATTATCGAAGGCCCTTTCGTCTAACTTTTATTACGTTCTTCGGTAAAATATTTGGTACACACGGCTACACATCAAGCTATACATTTCCAGTTTATGCTGATCTCGCATTGTATAGGATTTCCGTACAATGCGAGGTCAGCTTATACTGGAAAAGTATAGCTTGATGTGTAGCCGTGTGTACCTACCTCATAATAACTGAGAAAATAAAACGAAATTAAACCTTCTGAACCAAAAATTAATCGAGATATTAAAACAAAATCCTCCATAAAAACCTAATTTCTTATTAAGTTTAATCAAAAACATGATCTTGTTTATGTTCTAGCTCGATCAACATGCCCTAATTGTGTGAGGCAAACAAAAAACGGTAAAACCATAATTATGCAGACCTTTGTTATTCTAATATAATTCAACCGTCAAAGAACGTCTAACGTTATTCCAGCTTTGTACCAATTTAGTATTTTATATGGGTCGCAATTCTGTAGTAAGTATATTCTACATATAAATTGGTGAATTACACAGAACAATATGGGTACAAAGTATACCATCAAACAATTCTATACATCTATAATCTTATAATAATCAGCCTATAATGTACCCATTGCTGCTTCCTTCACCGTTTTGAGAGCAGTGGTGATGAAAATATTTTATAGGAAGTAAAGCGCCTACCAGGGTTCGAACCTACGATCTACCTACCTTGTAAGTCACAGTCGTTATCTGGGCCACAACTGCTCTCCATTTAGTTAAGAAATCTCAATGTTTTAAAGGAGTAAAAAGGGTAAAAACCGTACGAAGCAGGGGCGGGTCGCTAGTAATATAATAAACTGCTTTAGGTATTGAACTAACTTGCACACTCGTGTATACTTGGTGGCTGACTAATCTCGCAGTTCCGGAACTTTGTTCCGAATAAAACAAATTATTTAAAAAACAAAAAACCCGCCTGCAAAAACGCATAACTTAAAAAAGAAAAACAAGCATTATAATCTATAGAATTTTGGTATTACAGGCGGGGAACAAACAAAAGTTACACCATATTTCAGGTTAAGTATTGGTTTGTTCCCCGCCTGTAATACCAAAATTCTATAGATTATAATGCTTGTTTTTCTTTTTTAAGTTATGCGTTTTTGCAGGCGGGTTTTTTGTTTTTTAAATAATTTGTTTTTTTTCAAGCTTTTTAGTTTTATTAATTTATATGTTTGGAATTAACTCATTACTAGCTTTTATTTGATACCAATATTGTATTTTTTTTTTTTAAAAACCTTCCCCTCCCTTTTTTTTGTTTCCAGATGGAATAAAAAAAAAAAATATAGCCTATGTCACTCCCACAATTAAGACGAACCTAACGACACCTCGTATGTTAAAATCCATCAAGCCGTTTAGGCTACAGAGCGTGCCAAAGAAATAGACATACATACATACATACAAACATACATACATACTCTCGAAAAACATTACCCTCCTTCTGGGGCAGCCGGGTAATAACTGAAACAAATGACATTCAGGAAAATTGGTATACTTCGCTGATAGTGCATTAGGGTACCGTTTTGTGGACTGCCCCCCCCCCCCCCCCCCTCAGTCTCGCCGCGCACATAGCTAAGTCGCGGCACAGAGGTATCGGTCACACTATAGTAGGTACCTACTTAGGTATTTGTACAACCACCATTTACATAATTTGTTGAAAGCAGATATTTCTAGAAATGAAAAGAGTGAAAACCTTTCTAATAGCTCTGTCTTGTTTTTTTATTTGGTCTGAGGATTTAGCACAATATTATTAAAATGTATGTAGATCTTATTCAGAATCTAGTACAAAGTACAAACAATACCATTTATCAACAAAAGAAAAAATGTGTTAAAAACTTTTTTCAAAAAACATGACAATGAACAAAGGAGGTTACTCTTTTTGGGTTTTGCCGCAATCTGGTAAAAGATAGAATGTAATTTAATAGCGTTGGCTCAGACTATGCGTAAATACCTACGCTTTTATCTGGTAGTTTTAGAACCTAGATAAAACTGTCTAACTTATACCATAGCATCTAGATAAACATTAACATAATATCTCAGATGTAATAAAGTTTAGAATTCAATTCTGTCTGCCTTCCATAATTTTCCTTCTCAGTTAGTTTTAATCATGATCTGGCAGATTGTATGCGGCTTACCCAAATATCCTTTCTTTGGTATTGTCTGTCGAATCGCTGAGCTCCTTCATTCTGAGCTGAACTACAATATTATAACGACAAATCCTTGCACTGACTGGACAGGCTCACTTAAATCTGTGCGGTTCTTTCCTCAAAAGACCATTTCACGACACTATTGTCTTCATGGTCCTCTCATGATTCGACCAACAGTATGTCTGGACTTTTAAAGAGACTGTGACCTCTGAGTTTGTTTCGGCCTTTTTTTTCTCAGAGTAGCCGGAAAGGAAACGCCCACCTCTATGATTGACGTGTAAAAGGGTTTGTACAAACCTCCTTACAGAAATAAAAACATTTATCACATGTGAAACTGATACACACACAGCACACGCTGAAAGCTTGCCATTTCATAGCCATTCCTCAAGATAGTTCTGAAGGATAGAAAAGTGCGACAGAGATAGACAAGTACGACACCGTTTGATTACTTTTACAAAACCATTTATATTGGAACTAAATAAGGGACAATATCAATAAATGGATAATGGTGATTTAAATGTTTAAATGCAAGTAAACGGCACGGCGTTTAGTAAAAATTATCTTGAACTTGGCATGACACGCTACCGTGTGTCTAGATGTCTGGCTAGTCCTACTGTGTATTGTTTTAAAAGATTAATTGATTACTATGTTGCTGTGCAGTTGCAGTGGTGGCTTAGTGGCAATGGCCGCGACATGGTCGTGGGTTCGAACCCAAGCAGCTCTCGTAAGTTAGTCGTTATGTTTCTTGCCAAACAGGCATTTTACTTTGTGTAAATTATTTCATCACCACTGCTCTCATAACGGTGAAGGAAACATCGTGGGGAAACCGGCATGTCCTAGAACCAAAAAATCGAAGGCATGTGACATCTACAAATCCGCACTAGGCCCGCGTGGTAGACTACGGCCCATTGCCTCTCACCAAGAGGAGGCCTGTGTCCCAGCAGTGGGAACATTATAGGCTGATTATGTTTATGTACCAGCATAATATCCTTATGTTGCTGTGGCCTAGTAACAGTACGTATTCTTATAGCCCCACCTTAACCATAGGTCCGAATCACAGCGCAATGACTCAGTTCTTCAAAATTATCATCTTCTTCATCTTCTTGGTAAGCGTAACACGTTTTCTTCTTCCGCAGCCCTTCAAAATATGTCATAGCCATCGAGATATAAGTACTAACGTACTAGAGAAGACACCGTAAATTCCTACTTTGTCTCGTTCAACTGCGGCGATCGCGCCGCAGTTTGTCGAAGAAAACGCGTAAGTGCCGTGATTTACATGGCGCTTAAGACCTTTTTGCCGAGAATAAATACACTTCCGCAGCAAATCTAGCACTGTGGTAAATTAGGTACGGTTTAGACGAATTGTTATTATTTTAGCGCTGCAGCGAACTAAAGATTCAATACGAAGAATAGGACAATTCAGTTATTTGACGTAGCTTCTCTAGTACGTTAGTACTTATATCTCGATGGTCATAGCATTTAAGAAAATAAATAAATATTTAGGTGGTAGTTTTTTCTCAAAAAATAAACGAACACGAGGAATTAGTTATAAGATTTATAATTATATTTTTTGACGAAATTATACATCAATAATACATAATTATTTCATATTTTACAGTGAAAAATATATTTTCTTTAATAGTTTAACAATCAGAAATACATTCTTAATATTAAAATAGGTAGGTCGAAATTATTGTATCAAATCTAATGTGCCATCAGGGAAATTAATTGTTAAGCAAATTGGCACCCTTCGTCAATTTGCCGTGTTAAAGCAATTTTATACAACTGTCAAAGAATGACAGCTGTGATTTTAACAATTCATTATAACTTGTCCGGTGACGCGAATGGTAACACTGTTCTGTCAGACACCATTTTGAACTCTAT
Organism: Lithophane socia; assembly: GCA_947522985.1. Taxonomy (NCBI): domain Eukaryota; kingdom Metazoa; phylum Arthropoda; class Insecta; order Lepidoptera; family Noctuidae; genus Lithophane; species Lithophane socia. The sequence continues at coordinate 9,491,542 of OX383256.1, read as the reverse complement.
TAGTATTGAAACTAAGCTTGACATGGACAAGGTGAACGGTCTGTAGTCAATTTGCTTCCCTGACTTTACAATGGAAGTGGAAAAACAGCTCTTTGTTCTTAAGATAGTAGATTTTAAACACAAATGAATCAAACTATGTTAGGGAAGGTTCAGACTTGTGCAATATCCAGTGATTATTGTGAATTTTCATCGTCACTGAAGTGTATAATTACAACCTCTGCTTGCATTACAATAATAATGAATGCTGCACATGTCCGTCATAATAGAATAATTTAATATGAACTTCGGGTTAAAAGGTGAAAATAATAACAACCGGTAGAGTAGACTGGGGTCAGTTGCATCACGTTTGGAACAAAAGTAATAAATAACTGTCGGGGTTACGTAGGGTCTGTAGGGACAGGCTCGGATATCGGGTATTTCAACGCATTTATAAGTGTTACGCTTGTGAATACAGATACTTACCCCAAAGCATGGTTGAGTGGAGTCCATTATGTACAATAAATTATAGGATTAAGAACAAATGCAGGCACTTTTGCCCTTGTCTTTGTAAAAGACAAAAAACGGTTGACTTTCGATAAAAATAATGATCTCCTGTTCCAGTTTTTTGTACAATGGGGCAGATTTTTACACAGACGGCACTCGTCCAATTACTTTTTATTTATTTATTTATTTATTTAGGATCTCCAACAAAGGCTGTACACAGATCATGTGAAATAGACTGCACTTAAAAAGTATCACGTAGGTGAACTCCTTCACTTACAGGAGACCACAGCATGCATAATTGAATTTACATCTAAGCTAACAAATTTATAATATCATTGAAATATATTGAAAAAGTTTAAGAGAATGAAATTAAGAAAACATTAAAGATATTAAATAAATGAAATTGAAAAATAGGTAACATTCACAATAAGATATCATTTTTTTTTTTTTTTTTTAGAAATCGCTAGAAGTTCTTGTATGTCAAAATTGTTTATAATAGAATATACATTACATGCTAACAAATTGTTTTATGTACTTTTTAAGTTAGTTCGCGTTAGATTAGGTACAGTCTTGCCTGGGAGCAAATGACGCCAAATTCAAAGTAGAGCACGTTCACTTAGGAGCCTATTCGTTTCTGCCTATCGCTTCTAACTATAGCAGTAAAAGCTCAAGTTGTGGCCATTTGAGGACAAATAAAGTCATTTTATAGCACAGAGCTCGGTTTCGTAACGATCTCGCTACGAGCGTCCACATCCAAATGTTCCAACTGTCCCCTGTTTCCTCCTTAACTACTAGTAATATGTACATTTATATGAATTTTATTATTACATCAAGACAACGAGAATAACGTGGAAATGAGTTTATACACGGCGCCTTTTAGTGACCAGAATAGTACTCAGGTGCAATGATACCTACTACGATGTTAAAAGTAACAACTTTGGACATCGTTTGTTCAACAAATTACAAAAAAAAAAACATTGTTTTTCTGGGAAGATTATTACGGTCGGCAAAATATTATGCTTACATGTTTTTTTTAAAATGACATATTTATAATATGTCAAAAGTATTCTGAAATAACAAAGCAACCTTTTGGAATGTCATTTTGACCTTTTATTTTATTTTAAATAAGTAGGATGTTTTTTTTTCCAAATGTTTATACCTACGGTATTTTTTTTCATTTTTACACGGAACTTCGCATGCCGAAAGGTAAAATATGGCGATATAAAGATTGTTACAAACTATTGTTACATGAATGTAAAACATCTAACCACACCTAAGCAAGTTTTTAGATGTTCGATAACTTAGGCACCGATATTTTGGGCACGCCACAATTGCGGCGATAAGTCCCCTCTTTGAGGAGTGGCTAGAGAGGCGCCACGGCGTCCTCACCTTCCGCCTGACGCAGGTCCTCACCGGACACGGTTGCTTCGGGAGGTTCCTGTTTCGTATAAGGCGGGAGGAAACGCCCGGGTGTCACCACTGTGTGGATCGCCCGGAGGACACGGTGGAGCATACGGTGGAGGTCTGCCCCGCTTGGGCGGAGCCCCGCCGTGTCCTCTTGGAGGCGATTGGCGGCGTTGACCTCTCGCGTCCGGCTCTGGTCCAGGCCATGGTACGGAGCGAGAGGGCATGGGAAGCAGTCACCTCCTTCTGCGAAGCAGTAATGCTCGCGAAGGAGGAGGCGGAACGCGTGAGGGAGAGGCAAAGTTTGCGCCCTCACGCCCCTAACCGCCGCCGCCGCTGGAGACGCCCTGGGCGTCGGGAATCCCAGGCGGATTCCCGGCCACCATAGGCGCGGGCTTGCGGACGGCGAGCAATGGGTAGCTCGCCGTCCGATCAGGACCAGGCCCGGGTCGATGGCGCGTCGTGTTCCACGCGCGCCTCAAAGAGATGTCAGCACAATTGGCGGGGTCCGCTAGGACCGATGCCTGCCAGGGTTGCGGGTTAGTCCGAAAGGGATACCGGGACCTTGGCAACAGGCAACTGAAGGAACACGGGTGGGTTTTAGTCAGTAGAAGTCTGACACGCCCTTCCGCTCCACCCAGAGCGGGAGAAGTCATTGGATGATTTCCCACCCTCAAAAAAAAAAAAAAAAAGGCACCGATATTTGCAAGTAAATGGTTTTGCATTTGAAAGTTTTCACACACATTATCATCACGTCTGTATTCTCTACCACCACCACCACCACCACTAAAAGGCCACTAAAAGGGAACGTTGTATTGTATAACGAATATGAAATTTATTAGACCATATTATTTTGTAACTTCTATATAATATCTATATAATTTTGTAAATAACTAGTATTTGGTGTAATAAACTGGGAAATAAACAATTATATCGAATTAAACATAAATCTATGTTGCCAAAAGTAAATAAAGGCATTTCTAGCTATTATTTCCTTATGCTTTAAAGTAATTTATAGTTATTTGGCCATCGATTGCTATATTTCGGCTATTAGGCGGAACTATTATGAATTATATTTAGCTCGACTGTATTAGAATCTAATTTACGTATCAAAATGTTTAGATATGTTCACTATTTACAAGATTAAAGTTTATCAATAAAACTGTCTGCTTAAACTTTAATTATTTTAACACGTCATGATATTCAATTTTCAGTTGCCATTTTTATTACATTTATTACGTAATTCGTATATTTGAAATTGTTATTATAATATTGTCAGTTATCACTCCCCAAGACTCCCAACCTAGTTGATCTATATATCGTCGCCTGCCGCTGCTACTAGCGATAACAGGGTAAGCGATATTTCGGTATTGAACATAAATATTACATTTCAAATTCTGGCCAAGGCCAGGATGTCGGCTCTACGTGGCTTCATCTCGAATCTTTGTAATCCGAATTTAATCGATTTTTATTGTATGTAGTAAGACTAGTATATACTGTTTCGTAGTATAAATGGCGACGTACCCACTGATGAATATTCCCTTTTTATGTAAATTTGATGAATTTTAATAGCATATTTACAATTTTTACATTCACTTATTTCTAACAAGTTAATTTAAAAACATTATCTATCTAACAACAAATAACGTAATAAATTTTCATCAAGTGGGATTAACTAAAGGATAACAGAAAGATATGTTACGTTTGGTCTTAACTCGTTAAGTCCTAGTTAATCCATCTAAATAACAAACTTATTCTTACTCTTTAAGCTCGCGAGATCACTTCGTTCACAATCACTCACTCACTCAGCATCAAAGTGCTAATCAGCGATATTTACTAAGAAGTCTTCAAAGTTTAAATTAAGTAGTCGAAAGCTTGCTTCACACACGTCTCTCAGTCGTATAAATCACGTCTAGATACGGTGGAGACAGTGTAGAAGCCGCTGCTGTCCGTCACTTCGTCGGTGCTCTCCGTCAATCAGGAAATATCAATGTTTTCCACCTTGTACAGGAAGCGCCGCCGACGCATGTCTCATGACTCCCCGTTGGGCGCGATGGTCACCGTGCTGCAGTTGGCGCGGGTGGAGCGCGTCGAACTCCTGCGCAGACCGACGCCCCCGACGGGGTTTAAAAGAATCAAGTTTTCACTTTTCCTTTTCCCGTGACAGTTGCAGAATATTAACTCTTTCATACCTTTCCTAAAATTCTTAGATAGAAAAGCGTACAAGAGTGGATTTATACCGGAGTTGAAGTATGTGATGAGGAAAGTGAGGGGAGTGAGTAGAGTGCTGAAGTCGCTGGGGCCCTCGTAGCCGCTGGACCAGTACTGCCACATCTTGCGCGCGTGGAAGGGCAGGTTGCAGATGGCGAAGGTGAGTACGACGACGATGAGCATGCGCACGACGCCGCGGCGCGCGCGCAGCACGTTGCGCGACAGGTGGCTGAGGTGGTGGCAGTTGCGCGTCGCCTTCGATGTGGTCGTCTTGCCAGTCTGACTGCTGCTGCTCTTCGTCACTGCTTTCTGTATTGAAGAAATATTTATTTAGCTATGTATATTGGTAGTACGTTTTATATTTTTTATCCTTCAAAACTTACAACTATTTCCCACGACCAATAATATCTAGGTACATATTATTGGTCGTGGGAAATAGTTGTAAGTTTTGAAAGCAGCAGTAATACCTACGTATTACTGCTGCTTTCAAAGTGCCAAAGTATAGGTTTTTACATTAACTCCTAAGCCATGTTAGAGAACTGAGCCTCAATAAATTTAAATCATTTATAATAAACAGAAACTGTCAAAAAGGTTTCTATAAAGTTAAAGATTACTTGGATGACAAAATGGCTTGGGATTAATTAAGCTACTAAGTTTTTTGAATTAATATTGTAATTACAATTACTATGTGGGTATTTCTTTTTCTCAATTAGTTTTAATGATAATCTGGCAGTACTTTATGCGGCCCACCCAAATTTCCTTTTTCTTTGGTATTATTTGTCGAGTCCTTGAACTCCTTAAATTGTGAGTTGAGCTACACGATTACCTACTGACAAATGTGTGCACTGACTGGACAGGTCCACTCAATCTTGTGTGGTTCTTTCCTCAAAGGACCATTTCAGAAACCAATCTTCATGGTCTTCACATAATCTGACCAAGATTATGTCTGGACTTTAAAAGAGACTGTGATCTCCGAGTTTGTTTCGGCCTTTCTTCTCAGAGTAGCCAGATAGGAAAGCCGACCTCATCTAATTATTAAAATATGATTGACGTGTAAAAGTTTTTATACAAACCTACATATAGAAATAAAATCATTTATCGTTGAACAATTGTTTACATTACGTAAATATAATTCGTGTCTAAAAACAAAAATCTTAAAATTCATATTCATAACATAACCCATGGCAACAATTGTTGTTAAAGTACTTTTCAATTTACGTCATAATCCACTAAAGGAATGATGGCGTATGGCGTATGTACGACTCAAAGCCTACTTATTACATTTTCCCTGTAATGCGAGATAATTTAATATCAAAGATTATGTATATACTGGGGAAAATTATAAATTAATATTGGTTTAATATTCCACTTGATGATAAAGCAATATTTTGTAAAAAATATATTGACTTTCAGGTATCCGTTGCCAACCAAATCATATTCGAATTTATACAAAGTAAACGTATGCGTTAGATCTACCTAAGAGCTAGAGGACCTAGTGAAATCATTTAATGAACTTGGTGGTAGTTGCTGTACCTAAATGCCTGGCTGTAAACAATGGTAATAAATAGGTACCTACCTACACAATTTTTTTTTCGGGGTGAAATCTTCAAAAGCCGCCCTGTCTTTAGGATACTATAATCACATGGAAGTTACCTACACCTACGCCTATAATGGGCACCAAATGAAAAGCTTGGGTAAACTATAATAAGTTATTGAACACGATCCCCGGATCGTGTTCAATAACTATTCAATAACAAAGATATCTATAGACAAGCAGTAGGTATCCCGATACCTACTGCTTGTCTATAGATATCTTTGGTGAAATAAACATGTCGTCTGACAGTTTTTGTATGGAAAAACTTTCAAAATTTATTCGCAGGATAAGACTTATACTCGGTATAAAAGTTTAGTAAAATAAAATTATACTTGTAAATGACACGTCGTGTATAACGAAAAGTGTTATCTAACTCATAATTCATTTTTACCGACACCAAAATAAATATGTTGTCGTACTTTTTTGTAATAAACTTCATGAAAGATTGCTTGCATCTCTGCGACAGCTGTCATTAAAATGAAACAAAGACTCAAATTAATCGAATGAATTCAAATAGAATCAAATCAAATGCACATTTAAATGATTGCGATCATCATGATTTGGATTGATTTTGAATTCAATTGAATTGGACTGAAATGAATTCTAGGAATGTCAGTTTGACATATGTCGCAGAGATCAAGCTATCTTTTATGTAGTATAGTTAAATATTTATGGAAGCTCTAACCACCGTCAACATATATCTCAGTTTGTTTGTTTGAGGCTCCGGCTTCCAGTAGCGTCTTTTCATTGACTGAGACGAAAATGTTTGCCGAGTAAAAAGTTTACGAGGTGCCAGGGGAACTTCGCTCTTGGATCACTACTTTACCTTTTCTTGAGATAGTGGGAAAATAACTTATGTACTGGGATAATGTATGTCCATGTTGGTACATGAATGACTTGTAGCAGCTAAGTACGGAAGAGAGAAACTTTACAATAGGCACTAGTATACCTATGCCGTATTAATAAAGGGAAGAAGAAAGGATATGCGTTATGATTATATATTTTTTATTTCTCTTTGTTCCTCTCAATCAGAGCACCTGCCATCTAATCTCTTCACCACCCTTAGTTGACTGGTAGAGAATGCCTAAGGCATTAAGTCCGCCTTTGTACCTTTTTTTTGAGTGCGAAAAGTTTAAATAAATAAAAGAATCGTGATATAGACCCTTCGCGACAACCCAATGATCAGATGACGTCTAAATAATTAATGAAAATTACTCAAGAGTCTTATACTACATTCATTGCCCCAGTTGGAAGTATATATCCACAATGGCGGGCCGTCTATCGACTTCGCGAGAGAGCCCATTCACTTGCTAAACGCCTCTGCACCGTGGACCGCCGCAAGCCGCGTCAGTCGTCAGTCGTGTTCATATCCGCAACCAGACGATTACACAAACGTTTCAGTTGCTTGTAACAGTACACAAACTTTATACCTCCCGGCAAGTAATCTCGGAACTTGATCCGTTAGATCCGAACTGACAAAGGAGTTTCGGATCAAAAGCATTTTCTCAAGTAAACAGAAGTAGAAAGTTAAGAAGCTTTCCTTTCGGTAGTTTTGGTTTGTATTCGATTGCTCGCATACTTACAGTGTCAATTATGCCTTTAAGCGCACTCATGAATATTTTTAACCGTATCGTGTGGACATTTACAATGAAAACACGAATTAATTACAAAGATTTATGCAAAAAAGGCAGAGGGCACACCTGTGTCAAACCGAATACTGTTTACCATCAAGCCGGAGAATTATTTGACTTTCAGTATGTACTTTATTTTTGGCTTTTAATGGAATCCTTAAATGAAAGTACAGGTAGCCCAAATTGTTTCTTACTAACATTTGTGATAAAGGTAACTTTTAACAGGGTTTTGTTTAGAATTTTTGTGCTTACCTAGGCATGAATAATTTCATAGTTGGGCGAACAATGAAGGGAAACGAATTATTCAGTCTAAGGTACTTACTTGTTTAGTGTCTGAATAACGGCTTGAATAGAAAACCTGTACTAGACCTGAATAATTTCACAGTTGAGCGGCTAATGGTGACGGAAAAATAAATACCTATCAACTTGTTAATTAAAGTACAGCTACCTACTAGTTATCGTTTGTTCCACAAGTATTTGATAAAAAACTCGGTTCAAGTTAAACTCATATGCAATCGCTCACTAAAGAGATCTAGTAACACATTCATCTGTATTTAGACGGTTTCTACTTATACATACATATCTCACCAGTCACCACTTTTTCCAACAATTGTTGTTTGAATAACAGGTGATTTAAAATTGAAATGATCAAATCAAAGTAATCGATTCCAATTTCAAATTACAAATTGGCAACGTACCATTGTACTTTTTCTGACCTATTTATTCACATTTTCATCAGATAATTTTGGGCAAAACGAAACATTAGAATATGTTGATTGACCTTTTCATCATTACTACCGACTAGGGGTCGGTTCGGGTCGAAAGGTGCCGTTGCCGACTTCTCAGGGCGTGGGAACTGCGTCGCACAGCATTGAACCCGCTCCAGATGCTGCAGCGCATGAGAACTCTGCCACAGACCCACTGCTATGCGAGTGTACAGGACCTGGGACAAAAAAAAACAATTTTTAGGTATTTGTTTTATTTTATTTTAAATAGGTAGGTTAGGCATAGTCGACCAAAAGCTCTAGAATATAGAAAATATTTGCTGTTCATACAAAAATGAAGAAAAATAGAATGCCAATCAAAAACAGATGTTGTTTTTCAATTTTCACTATTTCAGATATATAGAAAAAAATGTAAAAGTTGTTCATTAGGCACCGTCAACTGGAAGGATGCCAACTTACATCCTGTAGTTAAATAAATAGATGTAATACTCGTATAACCTGGTACAGATGCGCATAGGTAGTTAGAGTTACTAAAGCGCTGACGCGATTTGTGATGCGCGAACCATATACTAATTGTGATTGCTCTCAGCTTCCTATTTCTAGCATAGAGAAAAGTGAACACCTTAGATTAGGGTTGCCAACTTTTTACAGAATCTACCTAATGATGTCTGTTGGTCTGGTTAGATGGGGCAGAAGGAATTTAATACAGGTGTGTGTACGCCTAAATGATGAAATGTATTGAAAGTTATTAGTATTTATTTATAGAATAAGACAATACGGTACAGTTATTTGAATCTTTATTGTTTTGTGAACAATAACGACCATTTGTATTGAATCGTACTATTTAAAGACCCTACCTTTTTATGTAATATATTGGTTCAAGTTGAACTTTGAACTAAATTAAACTGTATCAGCCCAGCAGGCGTAGCATGAGCACCGTTTTGTCGACGGAAGAGTAGACAAAAATGACGTGTCCTGTAAACAGTCGACAATACGAGACGGCAGCAAAATAGAAAGAGTCAACAGCACTTTTTACGAAATTCACTCTTTTACATAATTCGACTCAGAATTCTTTGTTTTATCATAGGATTTATCGGTTGTCAGTGTGATTTTGACAGTAAAGATAGAAAACTTTCTTCCGAAATAGTCTTCATATAAAAAGACCTAGACAAAGATCGTTAGAAATGAAAGACAAAATGACAGATTGTAGAAAGATTTCTACGGTGGATGTCAAAAATGAAGAAACGAACTGTCACTTTGTATAGAAAAAGCTATGTCTATTCTTCGTAGAGATAGAAAGCGCTATGCTACGCCTATAAAAGCAGTATGCTCGCTACAGACACGGGACTTTTAACATAACTGGTGAAATAAAGGTTCCCCGCAGATAGGCGCGCACGTCTATGCGACGCGATTCTGGTAGAACAATTTCCATGAAGTTTCACGGGTCGCGCCTGTCTGTGAGAGCCTTCCAGGTTGTTCTATACACCGCTGCCTCCCCCTTCGCGGAATACCAGCTTAATGCAATTATGTCCGGTTTTATTATTCGAGACGTTATGTCTACTGTTAATTTCAGAGTAGGTACTATGCAAACATTACCTACGGAAAATAACAAAAAAATGTGTCTCTTAAAATAAAGTTACTGTCATGAATACAAAATTATTAATGTTTACGCAAATTGTAAGGCTTTGCGCTTCCACTGTTTCTGTGAAATTTCAACCTTATAGCATTTTAGGATGAAATTTTTTACTTCTACTACTGAAATCAGAAGTTTTTAAAGGAGACGTGGTCATGTGGTCGTTGGCGTTCAATCCTTAAGAAAGCACAAATATTTTATAACGATAATGTATCTATATCTACCACTTCCATGACTCGTTTTTACGGCGAACCCTAAAAATAAAAATCTTCGGAAAACAAAATTAAATTAGTAATCTTATGACGTTTTAAAATATAGATTTTCTGCCTGACCGTAAAAATCACCGTAAACGGGAGAAAAATATCTGGTATTATTATTCGGGTTGGGTTGACCCGGGCCGGGTTGTCACTGACCCAACACATCAATGCTCCCTTGCAACAGAAATAGAATAATATCGAAAATCATAAAATACCCGCTTATTAAATTCTCTTCCTTCTTTATTATACGTTTGATGAAATCCTCTATTCCGCTAATGATCGTATTATGGTACTCACCTCGAGAGGTGATAAATGTAAGGGCATGATTAATAGTATTTTTATAACAAGTAATGATATAGAGGTACCTATTGATCGCCGCCGATACTCTTCAAAGTACAGTTAGCTCAAAAAGATACATACATCGACAAGAATTCATTTGATGATCTTCTATTTGTTTTCCATAATAATGTATCAATGCGTACATGCGTAGGTACAATGAAGTACCCAAATGCGTAATATGTTTCGGGGCTACACATTGATACTATATTATAGAGCAAAGATAGTAGACAATTTAATTAATTTTGGTCAATGTAAACACCTTTTTGAGACTAACCTAACATTTAAAACGGTTGTTAAAGACTGAATAAAAAGAAAGCTTTACCCATGTCAATCGTAATAAATGGTGACAAAGAATTCTCAACGATTTTACTTGGTTTCTGATTTTTTTTTTCTGTTTCAGTAGACAGCATAGTTTTAATTAAACTTATAGGTACAGTAGTACATACTCACAAGCAAAGTTGAGAATAAGAATTGGAATTTCTCAGTAGGCAGCAGCCCGGAGTCCGGTTTATGCCCGGTTGATGGCAATATGCCCACCCCCTGTTACTTGGGATCTCTGCCTAACCCTTCGGGGAATGCAGGCGTGATGTTATGTGGTTATGTACTAAAAACTTTTAGATGTAAAATGAACTGACCGTTTTGAACGTCATGGTTACAAAAGATAGCAAAGAAAATAAAGAAAATATTTGACCCAGAACTTAGCAATTCAAAACAATCCACTTTTCACCTTCCTAGTATTATTGCTCAGTTTACAGCTACCGCTTGATTTTTTTGTTAATTGTTTTGTTGATTAATTTATAGTTAATAGACTGCCGTAATGTCCCATTGTAGGGCACAGGCCTCCCTACTCTCTTTCCACTTATCTTCATTTAAAACTGCTAAGGACCAGTTCTTGTTGAAGGAGTCCAGCTCATCGCGCCATCGATCCATTGGGTCGTGAGTTTGACCCATGGGTCGTCTGACATGCGCTAGATGTGTCCAGCTTAATTCAATTTTAAATTGGCACCTTTCCACGAGACATCAGTTATATTTGTGATGGAACAGGATGGTCGTATTCCTAACCCATTGCGTAACACACGATTAATCACAATCTGAATAATTTTGCAGGATATTGCTAATCCATTGCTTGACGTGGTTTGGTCAACAACGTAAATAACGCAATGAATGGTGTTGAACTGTCAAAATGAAACAGATTGTTATTGATCGTGTGTTACGCAATTAGTCGGTTAACTTAATTACCAGCATACTCCGTTCCATAATCCTCTGGCAAACCTCGAGGGTGGACCTTTGCTGATCTGTCAAACTGTCAAAGACCATTTTTGAGAACCTGTGAGGAAAATATGCATACGTCAATGTGAATGTTATTGTGAATGTGAGGACTATGTGGATCATTTTTATTTTTTGCTCCTCTTTCCCTGTTTTAATGATGGTCTGGCAGTTTTGAGTACTTTCTGCGGCCTACCCAAATGTCCTTTTTTTGGTATTGTTCGTCGAGTCGTTGAGCTCCTTCAGCTCTGAGTTGAGCTCCTCGGTTACTGACAAATGCTTGCACTGACTGGACAGGTCCACTCAAATCTGTGTGGTTCTTTCCTCAAAAGACCATTTCAGACATTAATCTACATGGTCCTCATATGGCTTGACCAAGATTATGTCTGGACCTTAAAAGAGACTGCGACCTCTGAGTTTGTTTCGGCCTTTCTTCTCAGAGTAGTCAGATAGGAAACGCCGACCTCATCTAGCTTATTTTATTTTTTTAATAATATGACGTGTAAAAGTGATTGCGATATCCTATTTACAGAATAAACAATTTCATTTCATTTCATTTCATTTCAATGAGTCTTCTCTTAAGGGACACAGGAAGATCACCCTTCATTACATCTTTCATAGCCCAATAGCCAGGCATTTTCGGTGCGTCCAGCAACTTTTTTTTTTTTCTTTGTCCCTTGGGGCGAATTTCACCAAACTTTTATACCGAGTATAAGTCTTATCCTGCGAATAAATTTTTAATTTTTGACAGATTTTCCATACGAAAACTGTCAGACGACAATTTTATTCGACGGATAAAAGATATCTGAGTTTGATGAAATCAGCCCTTAGTCGGGTAAAAATAAAGTCCGTCCGCCGCGTCTGTCTGTCTGAACACGATAAACTCAAAAACTTCTGAACAGATTTTCATACGCTTTTCACCAATGGACGGATGAATTCAGGAGGAAGTTTATAGGCTATTTAACATGCTACGACCCTTACGTTTTGCGTGAATGTGACGCATATTTTCCCCCAATTTGTTATTTTTCGTGTATTTGTCCTTTTTAGCGTCATGTTTGCCGCAAATAAACGTATTTTATTTATTTATTTATTTAACCACAATTGCTTGCAATTGCTAACAGTAAATACCAAAGCGTGCAGCAAGCCAACAACATAACATTTAACTAAAAAACTTCATGCAAACATTTAACATACACTTATGGCTACACATAAATAAGTCAACGTCCGGCTCCTGAGCGTTCAGCGAATTGATAGGTAGCGTGCAAATTTTCGCTGGTCCCTTTCTATCATGAGCTTATATTTTTGCTCATGTGGATCCCATACCAGCGCATTGTATTCAAGTTTGCTGCGTACTAACGAATAATAAAGAGTCAGTATGGCATTCCTGTCTTTAAACCTACTTGCCTGCCTCATAACAAAACCGAGAGATTGGAAGGACTTGCTACAGATATTATATTAGAGATTTTTTTTCTTTCTTTCTTTTTTTTCCTTAGGAGTCGAGCAAAAAACAAAAGGTCGGCGCGGGCAGGCGATGCGTCGCGGTGGGTCAGGGACCGAGTTTTGTACAAATGTGGCTGTTATTTAAGTATATTGTGTATCTTACGACTTCTACGCAAACGAAGTCGCGGGCAGAAGCTAGTAAAAAAAAAAAAAAAACTCGACATAATTAAGTTTATCTTTTTTATATTTTAATTCAAGCTGACATTGTTATTTGTTCGCAATAGTACTTTGACGCGCCACAATTAACTTCAATTAGAGATACTTTTGCCAAGAACGAAGAATAAAGAGAATTGAGATGATTACCTAATTCAAAATGAAGGTAATTTCCTACAGCGAAACCCTTTTAAAACAAAATAATCAGAGAAAACATTCCAGGAACGTATTGTTGTATTAATGGTTAGTTTTATTTTATTACTAGCTGCGCCCCGCGATTTCACCCGCGTAAGTCTCGATCCCGTGGGAATATCGGGATAAAAAGTATCCTATGTGTTAATCCAGGTTATAAGCTATCTGTTTGCCAAATTTCATCCAAATCCATTCAGCCGTTTTTGCCTGATTGAGTAACAAACATCCAAACACACAAACTTTCACATTTATAATATTAGTAGGATTTTTATATTATGCCTGGCTTTTTAGCAAACCTCTGGACACCTAATTCATTGAAGATGAATGCTTTAATTAGTGATACTTTTGGAAATTAAGAATTCTGAGAAATGAGCCGATTGCCCAATTCAAAATGTGGGTAATTAATTTCCTGCAATTTAATTAAACTCTTGCAAAACAAAAAATCTTGTCAAATAAACGGTTACTTTTATTTTGTTATTTTTATAGTATGCCTGGCTTTTTGGCAAACCTTGGTCTCGTACAAAGACCGAATCTGGACGCTAATTCATTGGAAAGTTATTAATTTTGAAGTTATTAAATTGTTTTATTTTAGCCAATTAAATTAGTTGATTCTGCTTCAAACTAATTATTGTGAATTACCAATTCTAAGAATTGTTCGGTCGAGAGACTGGAGCGTCTGCGAGGAGCCGTAATTACCTTCTTGCTAATAACTTGATAATACTTGATTAAAGAATATTAGTTTTCATTTTAAAATAATAATCTATTCAAAATACCATTGTCCTCAAAGTTAAAAAAAAAAAGTAAGTATCACATTTATTATTATTATTTATTATATTTATTTCAGCGTTTGCAATAATTATGTTAAACAAACTAGTTGTGTTTTGTTAAATGCACTCGGCACCTTCTCTATTTCAGCAATGCTTTAGAGAATAATGAATCAAAGTGATGCAGACATCGAGATATAAGTACTAACGTACTAGAGAAGACACCGTAAATTCCTACTTTGTCTCGTTCAACTGCGGCGATCGCGCCGCAGTTTGTCGAAGAAAACGCGTAAGTGCCGTGATTTACATGGCGCTTAAGACCTTTTTGCCGAGAATAAATACACTTCCGCAGCAAATCTAGCACTGTGGTAAATTAGGTACGGTTTAGACGAATTGTTATTATTTTAGCGCTGCAGCGAACTAAAGATTCAATACGAAGAATAGGACAATTCAGTTATTTGACGTAGCTTCTCTAGTACGTTAGTACTTATATCTCGATGGATGCAGATGTTTTGTTTCCGTGCCAGCTAGGCAAATCATCTAATTAACTCATTGTTTCTTCTTATTTCGGTACCATTAAGCAGCAAAGCAAAGGGAGAATAATAAATGTTGTCTAGTTGATTTTTCTCTTGTCTTCTATTATAATGGTTATTTCAATGACTTTCATTAGGTACCTATTCTGTTTTTTCTGCACCGGTGGTTTAATTTTGAGAGCTTTTATTCAACTGCGGGGGAATTGCGTAACTCACAGTATCAATGAGTTTCATTTTGACGATTCAACACAATATTCATTATGTTATTTATTTTGTTGAGCAGACACATTTTTAAAAGTTAATTATATGAAGAATGGATAAGCAATATCCTTCAAAATCATTCGGATTGTGATTGATAGTGTGTTACGCAATTTGGACGCAGATTATTGTAAAAACATTTCCTATTATAACGTACGACGATGCCGCCGTGGAAGTGGTGAAGTTTTTGGCCATGCAAGAAAATTTAATACATTGTCGAGTGTCGTGCCAGCGACACCATGAGGAAGAAAAACATAAATTACTACCAAAAATGTTCTAAATAAAATAGTAGACGACAAGTAGACGATTTTTTTTTAATAAAATCTTCCAAAATATTACATCTAAAAGAAAAACCAAAATGTCTCAGAAACGTTCCTATAATAAATCTGAAATTAAAACTGAAATAATTTATGAGTAGATAAGGAAGCCGTTCATTTATATTCATGTATCTTTTAAAATTATTAAGTCGCGTGGTTGACGTGAAATTTCTCGGGCGAGTCCAGTTGAGACTTTTAAATTAAGTTGGGCACTGAGTATCTTAACCACAGTATAATAAAGTAACAGTATTGTGTCGTCAGTGACCTTGAAATAATGATGTACAGCCGCTCGGTAGATAAATCTTCCGCGTCCGTGCGTAACTGCCGCGCACTCGATACTGTAAATACTCTGAGATTTCGAAGCGCGTCATTTCGGCCGTTTTCAATGAAGATAAAATAATACTGTCAATCATTTATACTGTGGCTTAACTTAACAAAAACGCCTGTGAGAAACAGTGTCATCTTGCACTTTTTCTACGATTATAGTAGTTAATCCTACCATAAGATTTAGTTCAGAGAGTGTAGACATCTCTTAGTAGCTGATGCATTAAAGCTCTTACATACTGGCGCGATTCGCTGCGCGACGTACCTTTACATTGTAACAACCCAGCAATACTGTTCTGTTAGTACAGGCAGGTAATTTATTTGTTAAGCAAATTGATACACCTCGATAATTAGCCGTGTTATAGCCATTTCATACAACTGTGAAAGAATGATAAATTGTGATTTGAGTATACGGGCAATTTAAGTTGGTAGTCAAATTATGCTTTACATGCAATTAAGTCTTCTCAGTAAAACCAAGCACCTGGTATTTTTCATATATTATCATCTGCCGAGCATTTTCCTCACTATATTTTGGGGTCGGCTTCCAGCCTAACCGGCAGCTGAATACCAGAATTTTATAAATAATAAATCAAAATGAAGTAAACCACATCAAAACTCGTTGCGAAGTTTAGAAGAACAACGCAATCACACAAACAGACATGAATACCTGTAATAATAATATGACACATATTATGTATTTGTGTATGATTAAGATGTACGGTCTTATGACCGCGATGCTGATTGTATGGTGCACCTGCAAGTCGTAGCTGGCATTCTACATTTGTGTAGAATGCAAGTCTTAGTGTTATCTCTGAGCCGAGCCTGCAATTCATCGTATTCGATTAATTATATATTTCGTAGAACTAAGTACTGCACTTATGAACGCGACTGTACTAAATGTTTATGTAACTGTGTAGGTACTTACTAATTTGTTCGTAGCAAAAACATCCAATTAACAAGTAGTAATAATTAAAAGCTTTTCAACCCTGTTGACTGCACTTTAGGGTTCATGGAAGACAACTTTATTTAATCGAGTTAAACAATTAATACTCGACTCTTGTACCCCTTTTCAATTAAGTATTACTAATTAAGTCCGTATAAATAATTAAGCTACCCTGCTGCCTCTTTCGCGTTAAGGCTGCTTTTCCATCAGATATGTGCTATGCAGCTATGCTGCTAGGGTGTGAAAGCTAAGCTAAAAAACTATGTGGCCGTTTCCACTAATGCTAAGCTGTGTAGCGGAGCGAGTAAGATAGCAGTACCTTGCAGTGGCGCATTTTTATTGCTATAAAAATGCGCCACTGCAAGGTAGCTGAGCGAGGAAGGTATGGAGCTCGAGCTATGCGATGTATCGACAGTAGGAAAGGCACGGGGAGCGGCTGATGCGGCGCGGTGAGGTGAACCATTCCCGCATCCTTCCATATAAAAAAACATGGCTTAGTTGAACCTGTTTCCATCAGTGCTATGCTATGTGAACCAATGAATATGATTGGTGGATATCAAACGCACATCTCTGGTGGAAAAGCAGCCTTAGACAGTTAAGGGTTTTCCTCCTATAATATCCGCATGCACCTACATGCGCGTTGGTTAGAAAAAATTGTCAAAAGTGAGTTTTGATATACGGGAGATACCAAGTTTTGTTTAGAGTTTGATTTCGAGAATATAATATCGTATTTATATTATGGTTAATTTGAAGCTGTTATTGGTGTTATTCATACCTCACAGAAACTCGCGATTTTCTTTGTGTATTTACCAAATAAAACATGTACCAACAGCAAGGAAAAATGTACTGTAATAGTATAGTATACATAGTATAGCAAAACAGGATATGTTGGGCTGACCCCAAATAAATTGGAATAAGGGCTGGAGAATGATGATGGACAATATAATATAGCTAGTTTGGCAGGCAATCTAACAACGTTACATTGATGGGATAACCCACATTGGCGTAAAATATTTGTTCCCTAGACAGGTGACCCCATGTCTTGCGTTGTTTAACAAAAATAAAAAGCGCTTTATCGGTGTGTATTTTACGTCCGCGAAATGATGACATAGGGCCACTCAAAAATGAATATTTTTAATCTTTAGCTTTGCGATTCTACAGACAGTTTTGTATGATACAGGTACATAACATCATTATTTGTTTAAAACAAGAGGGTATTGTTGTTGTTTTTTTTGATAATGCGTGGCAACGTGACAAACCAGTAGGTGGTCGACCCGATGGAAAGTAGTTTCGAATTTCGATGGAAAGTAGTACTATCGACATTGTTCGAATTTTCGAAAATAGACGCCTCCCGTGCGCCGGAGACAAAATCCCATCCAAAATCATTCATCATAATTCTAAATGTTAAGGAGAACTTGATTGATGCCTCAATTTCCAATAGCTAAAGGCTTGTAGGTTTGACGCGCCCTCGTGTTAAACGTCAAAGTCCTGAGGCCATTTTGTATGCAAAACGACAGATTATGACTGGCAACACTCTGGCAATTAGAGCTTGTATTAAAGCCGCAGATGTTAATTAATCCGAGCCCATTTATTTCAGCTTTTATGTTCGTGGAAGCGACAATCTTGCTTAAAATATGACTGAGAGTACGGACAAAATAATGCGAGAAATCCTATATCATACGTAATTTATATACGATTCTAACTCGTTGTAAACTTTCAATTATAAATGGAGCCCTAAAAACGTGCGTAACGCGTTGTGTTGTGGAACTTGTACCTGGAACAGCCACAAACCTAAAACACTAATGGACACCAAACCCACGCATTCCCATGCAGAAACGCAAAACACATTTTGTCATTCAACTTGCATAACTATCTACGAGTCCATTTGCATGACTACAGTAACAAGCAAGGCTACAAAAGACACATCTTCGGAAAGGTGTTCCGGTTACTTTATAGCAAAGTTGAACATTTCGCAGATTACAAATGCATTGGTTAATTTTATTTTTACTGAAACGATTTTGAAAGTGGTCAGTATTTAAAATGTAAGTGAAAGTAAGAAAATTTTAATTTTAGCCTACTAATAAGAAAATCCCAAATAAATTAGGATAAGGGCAGGAGAACGATGATGAAGGTTAGAAAGTGAAAAAAAAAAGGTTTAAATAAATGGATTACCGAGATTTTGGCAGGTAATCTTCCGATGAATAAATTGTAAGGATTAAAATAAACTACTGATCATTTGTAATATCAATAAAATACGTAGATAAATTGCCTACCACACAAAAAACTTGTAGTTTTTTCTCAAACCTTCAGGACAAAGTAATAAAAATAGTCACGAAAACCCAACTACGACAAAAGTCAACTAAAAAGGTATAATAAACAAGAAATCACTCCGGAGATCAAATTCGGAGTCACACGTGTTAAAATCAAACAAATTACCTGTGACTAGCCTTTAAACAGCGAATGATCAAGATGCTTCCAACGATACCTCATATTTTGTCAAACTTTGATGAGTAGTTTAGAAGATAGGACACATGAACATACATAAATACATACCGGTCAAAATCATAATCCTCCTTTTTGCTTCGCCGTACTCGGGTAATGAAAAAGTATTCATTCTGAATGAACGGAGTTAATGCCGTTAAATAACAGCTATAAAATACCCTTTGATATTTCAATGTGTTTCTGGGTAATAATTATGTTCAAAATATATTATTTCTCTTTAATGTTTACTAAAACAACGAATAAAAGCTCACTTCTAAGGCTTCAATTCTAAGTAAAGAAGGCGGTAAATGTCAATAGACTCGTGGCATAACAACATAAAGGGTTGCTGTACCGACTTGGCATTTTGACTTGAATTAGATAATTTCTCCGCCTTCCTATAAAATCCTTGTTTGATGTGAAGCCTACACGTAATGGAGAAAAATGATTATGAAGGCAAAGGGTATTTATGAAGTAATCGCTGAGCTTATCACATTATTATTACCTACATGATCTTGATACAATGGGATCACATTGCATTATCGTGATTAAACCATTACAAAAACATTTTCTGTTTACTGTAATTATCATATTTGCGCCTTAACACAGATTCGAACGGTGTGGCCTCGCTTTACACAAATGTGTGTACCTACCTGCGAATGGTTTTTAATCAAGATAGCAAAAGCTCGGAGGATTAAATATTCGTGTTTAGTTCGGTAAACAAATGCCAGGTAACTTCAATAGGTAATTGAGCTTAAATAGGATTTGGGTACTATATAAATGGAACAACTGTTAAGCATTTCAATATTTCCAAATCCTTATGATAGTGACTGTGTAAATACAACTATTACGTTATTAAAATGAGCGAACAAGATACTAAACGTAATGTTTTGGCGCTGAAAAAAGTGAAAGAAAAACTGAAAGGCGGCGCGTGAGCTTCAGTCTTATGCCCGGGTTAGACGAGGCTTGTTTTTGAAGCTAAGACAGCAACATAGTTCTAGTAAGCAAGCTAGTCACTCTGGCCTCGTGTATATGTCCTGTCCTCATTTTAAAGCTTGTTAGCTAATTAGAAAAACTGTAAGCTAGTGTAATAGTTTAATAGGGTGAGGTTCTATTAATTGAGCTAGTAACTGATTCTAGTATCTTGGCTTGTGTATGGCCTCGCGTAGACGGCGAAGCTAATATCCAATCGAATCATTTTGCTCTACGAACTAAGTTACTATAATGCTATTAGCTTATAATTGCCTAGCTCTAGTACGTGTCAAGCCAGGACAGCCGGCCTGGATATTACTTGCTTGCTTATCCTAGCTTCAAAAACAAGCCTTGTGTAACCCGGGCTTTATATCACAACACCCACAAACCTGTGGAAACCGGTTAATACAGCAGGTACGGACGGATACTGATGCAAATGCAAAGCTCATGTTGTACCGCTGTATATATTCACTTGTGCTGTTGCCATATCGATCTAGGTACCAACAAAAGTGCACATTATGTACGGCCTCCTTCGCATGAGTACAGCCGACCGGTGGTAACACTTTGACTTTTAATGTAGAACGTACTTTCAATAGAGTATGTAAAGACTGAATGAATGAATTTGAAATGAATTTTCAACTCTGCAGCATTGAGAATCCAACAGAGTCCATCCCAGCGCGTTAAGAAAAAACTGTTGGATTTCAACTCTCGGCACTAAGCAATGCGTTGAAAATCAAATGCGCGATAAAAAGTCGCTCATGGGTACGCGGGCTAAGAGGCCAGCTTATTCTGGTTTTGTTAGCACTGACGTGTGGCCTGTTGTACCCTTCAAGCAGGCAGGAGACATCTTAACAGAGAGCGTCCGAAGATGACATAGCTGAGTCAGCACAGAGATGATTGATGATGTCATATAGAAGGTCTTTTGATAGGAACTTGGTAATTGTTACTAATAGGGAAGCGTTAAGGATACTCATCATCTTTGAAAATTCAAACTTTACGCCACTCTGGTAGTAAAGTTAGTTTAATCTTAACTTAGCCAAATGTTAATGAAGACGGAGTCAAAGGTAATGAGTAAGTTACACAAGTTGGTCTGTTCCGCACAGATTCAAATCGACACGGAGGCTTGTCATAATTTAATTCCGGGATTTTCCAAGTGACTTACACCAAAGTAAATTACATTATTAGGTGTATTGGGGTAGCCATAACGTGGCACCGTAGAACTTTAAACCCCTAATAACTCGTTGACTTTGTTCATACAAACACAAACGGTAGAATTTACTTATCATCACGGCTGTATTCACAGAACAGAAAAATTTATCTGTTCTGTGGCTGTATTCATCGAAAAGCTAGACAGCAGTGTACGAGAATAAACACACGAAATAAATACGAGTCGATTTGAGAACCTCCTCCTTTTCTTTCGTCGATTAAAAAAAAGAGTCTTTTTCTACTACATTTATTAAATTTTTAATTTTATTATTGATCGCCTTAACATGTATTATTTCAGGATTTCTCGCAATAACAGTTACAGAGTAAAATTTTTACAAAATACGTCAATTTTCTCCTTTATCACGGAATCTCCGCCTTAATGAAGAAAATTTGAGTAGGCCCAACAACGAGATAAATAACGAGGAAGAAAATGATTCGTCTAAATGCCATAACTTATTATAACATGATTTCCCAAGTTTCTTTAGTGAAGCCTCTAAAGTCAAATCACCTATTAATAAATGTCATGAGACGTAAATAGAGCTATTTACTACTAATAGGTTACCTACTTAGTCTAGAGTTAGTAAACAACACTAAAAGCATAGGTCTTGTTGACATTTTAAATAAAGTTTCACATTTTGTAATCAAAGCTACTGTAGGGTTGATATTTTATTTATAATAGGTAATGGGACCCAATAAGTGGTTCTTTTACACTCACAAAGGAGATCCTTCATTTTGGGCTAAATAATGAAAGTGCCGGCCAAATAATAAAAAAAAAGATTTATTCCGTTAGAACATGTTATTTTCTTCACTTTTCACTATTAGACCAAACCTGTAGGGCAATTCCCTGCGCTGTTATACGATTTTGAAAAATACTGTTTCAGTATGTTTTAGTTAAAATAATTAATAGTAATCTAATTAAAGTAATAACTTGTACCTAGTAATACAAAATGAAGAGAAAAACGTAGTCTATCGTAATATAGATTTTTTTTTGGTCGGCTGGGACCACAGGCTGGGACTTTCACATTTAGCCCAAAAATTTATGGACGGTGAATGATCTCCTTTATAAAAACAACACATCATAAAATACCTAAATTCTAGACGACATCGCGGCAGACCAAGACGAAGATGGACGGACGAACTTGACTCCTACGGAAAGGACTGGCCCGCAATTGCAGAGGACAGACATGAGTGGAATAGTGAAAGGGAGGCCTTCGCCCAACATACCGGCTAAATCGAGAGATAGCCAGTTCTCAGCAAAGTGTTTGAAAAGTTGATGCTTAATCAAATGTTACGTCACTTTAATAAAAATTCCATCTTTCATGAACAACAGTACGGTTTCACCAAAGGGCGTTGTACCACTGACTTGTGTCTCCCTAATAAAGAACATTTTTAACGCCTGGGAAGAAGCACAAGATGCCATTGGAATCTTTTGCGACCTCTCGAAGGCGTTCGATTGCGTCGACCATGAGACACTTCTGCTGAAACTAGAGCACTATGGGATTAGGAATACAGCTCTTGATTTACTAAGATCATATCTGAAAGGTAGAAAAGTTAAAGTTCAAGTAAACGGCGTAAACTCATTGGGGTCTGAAATGGCAATGGGCGTTCTTCAAGGTTCAATATTGGGTCCATTCCTCTTTTTAGTTTACATTAATGATTTACCCCAACTACTACTAAATCAACCGAAGATGGTGTTATTTGCAGATGACACATCATTGATTTTTAAAATAAACCGACGGTCACAAAATCTTGACGACGTGAATAGCGCTATTCTTCAGGTCCAAGATTGGTTTACGGTAAATAACTTGGTACTAAAAAAAAAAAACAAATGCATTCGATTAAAATTACCTAATGTTAGAAGTAGCGAATGTGACATCATATTGAATGGAGAAAAACTGGAATTTATTAATCAAACAGTTTTCCTGGGAATCACGCTAGACGATAAATTACAATGGGGACCCCATATAACATCTCTTGCGAGCTGTCAGAGCCATTTATAATCTATGTCGCCGCGAATCTCTCAGGGAACTATTTAAAAAGATTAATATTATGACGGTATCTTGCCAATTCATTTATGAGAATATTATGTATGTAAGAAAAAATCTAAATCTTTTTAATAAATTAAGTGATAGACGTAATTTTAACACTAGAAATAAAGATAAAATAGATCAACTACTTTTCAGATTAGCTAAAGTACAAACATCTTTTATGGGGTACTGCGTTAAATGCTATAACAAAATACCTAGTGATATATTGCAATTAAATGAAAGAAAATTTAAAACTCATATTAAAAGTACACTTTGTAAACAAGCATAATTACAAATTAGAGGATTATATCCAAGTTATGAATGCTTGGAAACATGCTGGTCTTGCTCCATAGGACAAATTCGAAGCTGGACAAAATCAAACTGGTTGCTAATCTAGTTGTAAAATTTATTATTTGTATAACATCGATTTTTTTACATTTTATGATAATTAAACTCACACACTGTCCTATTAGTATTACTTGCAAGTTTGTAGGAATATTGTGATATCGTATACTTTAATGTTTGTAAATATGTGAGCACCATGTATCTATCACATACTTAATTTATTTATTTGTCATTACTCCATTTTTAATTTTTAATTCTTTTTACCTATTGTAATTGTATTCTCGGTGCATCGTCTTCAAATGTAATTATATAATTGATGTATACCAAATATTGTAAAACATTTTTTTTAAAGAGTAACGGTGGAGTTTCTTGCCCGAGAAGAATGGGCAAGAAACTCCACCGTTACTCTTTAAAAAAAATGTTTTTTCCATACGAAAACTACCTTTTGGAAGGGGCAACTAGAATCAGTTCTATTTCTATGTATTTGACGTTCAAAAGTGCCTTTAATGTGCCTTTGACTTTGACTTTGAAAGATAAATAGATTGTGAGTGTTCGTTGCCCGTTATGAAGATCTGAAATACCAGAGGCATTGCAGATAGGTACCTACACTATTCCAGAGACAAAGCTTAAATAGCTCATGGGCCCATAATTCCTATACATAGCCCATAAACTACTTGTGGTGGAAATACTTTCCCTCCCGTGACGACATCGGTTTCGGTTTAAAAAAATTATTCTCTTAGAGAACAGAAACAGTTCACTTATAAATATGAGATAAAAATAAAGCATGCTGCTAGTTATAAGGTAACATAATGACTCCGTGGGTCGATAAAAGGAAAACAGAAATATTTAACACTAGGCTTCTAAAGATTCTAAAATCATTCCAAGGGTTATTTTAGTTATTTATCATATAGGCAGGAAGTTTGAAACTAAGAGTTAGGTACAGTGTTTCTCAACATAAACTTTTAACTTTTTTTTAAATATATTTAACTTTTTTGCATTAACTATGTTATCTGGCAACTTATTGTACAGGACCGCTCCTTCATATAAAATGTTTTTCTTTCCGTAATTGGTTCTGGGTGGTCTGAGTTCGAGTTTATTGCGATTTCTGGTATAATATCCGTGATTTCTTTTTTTGAAAGTCAATTGAGAGTGGGTTTCCTTTGTTATTATTTTCCTAACTAAAGTACATGTTTTATATATATATAGTTGTTGTATGTTGTACAGTTTGTTGTCGTTATATAATTGTTTAGTTGATGTTAGTTAGTGGTAATTGAATAGGGTTTTAATTAATTTGTTTTGTATCACTTGTATCTGGTTTATGTAGGTTTTTCCAGCGCAGCCCCATATTTCCACCAAGTATTCCACGAGTGCATTATAAATTATGTTTCTAATCTTGTGTGGAATACAACCAGAAAGTCTACGTAGTGACCCTGTTAGGGAAGACATTTTTGTACTATGTTTTTATGTGATTTGACCAGGTTAGTCTTGGATCTAGGGTTAGGCCTAAATATTTTTCATCCGTTGATTTTTGTAAGGGTTCGTTATCTATAGTTAGTTTAATGTCACTCAGTATTTTTTTATTTTTAGCTGCAAATATCATGTAAGATGTTTTTTTCGGATTAATGGTTAGCAGGTTATACTTAAACCATTCGCTAAGTGATGATAGGTCATTTTGCGCTTCTCTGACAACCTCTTCAACGTCACTTCCAAAGTAAAAGAGACAGGTGTCGTCAGCTGCATACAGAGTGGTGTCGCCAGTAACGTTGATGTTTTTTATATTATTTACATAAACAAGGAAAAGCAGAGGCCCTAAAATCGATCCCTGTGGTATTCCGCAGTTTAATCTAGCTGGTCTACTCTCAAAACTGTTTATTTTAATTATTTGAAATCTGTTAGTGAGATATGATTCTAAGACTCTGTAGGCAGATCCAGTCCGATGTTGTAAAGTTTTTTGAGCAAGAGGGAGGTCATTCACAGCTGAACACTAGTATTTCACATGGGTGTTCTGAATCTGTTTATTATTTTACCACAGAATAGTCAACCGCTTTAATTAGGTACTCAGTTGAATACCAAAGTCCTTTAGCGACTAAAATGTTGACCAGAGAGCACTCGGCAATTTAGACTTATAATAATTATTAGGAGTTTAAATTATAATTTAATATAGGTACGCAGACGAGTTCCAGTTGTTAGTCCTTTAGCGACTAGAATGTTGACCTATATAATTTGTGGGCGATCACCGATCAAAAACTTTGCAAAACTAATTAGCGTTAATTTGCGTTAAGCTTTCAAAATACTAAATTGTTAATGAAGCGGAGTTCTGTGCATTAGCATGAGTGTGTCTGAAAGAGTACATCGAAATATAAGCAAGCAATTATAAATTATTTAGCGAAGTACCTAATTAAACCAGTACACGGGGAGACGAAGTTTTAATACCTAAATCATGCCGGTTTATTTACTTACTGAGAGATTTTAAAAGAATAATAAATCTATGTAGTTAGAAGGTCAATAAAATTTATAGTCAGGGGAATATCTATGTAGTACCGGATTCTCAGACCCGGTAGTATTGTGTGCAAAATGATATGGCCAAAAATCACTTTCAGTCTTCATCTCAGTATCCCTCGATACTGAGATGAAGACTGAAAGTGATTTTTGTTAGAAAAGGGCAAACTGCGCCGACTACAAATATCATGGCTGAGGGCTGAGGATGTCATATCTATGTATATTTTGTATTGTTACTTCACTCTGGTAAAAGCTCGTGGCTAACCAATAACAGCCGCACGGGTCGATCCGTCAGGTTAAGCTACGCTTGCCAGGGTTGGTCCGTCGTGGGTGACCATCTTTACATATCCAGACTCCTGTAATTTATGAATCTGCTAAGTTAAAATTAATACACGAAAGGAATAAATTCAACTACTCCATTCCAGAAAAGAATCATAAACTCTGAAATCTGAAAGCAATATAAAATATGGTCCAATCTCATTTATTTTTTCATTAGTATTGATTCGCTCACTTTATGGAATTTACCCATTGACCTAGAATTTTTAAATTCTTACGAAGTTTTACAGCTCAAATGGGGCAAAACATCTTAAATATATGAATATTAACTTAAATACGAATTAGGTAAATGATCTAAAAAATAAACTGGTAAGTAATGCCTACGAAGATTTATCGTGTTAAGAAACAAATTAATGTTAGTCACGTCAATTATTTGTAGACTAATTTCCGGCGAGAATCTGGATCCTATTTAATATTAAACCTGGCGACAAACCTCCTCCTCACATATGATAAACGACTTACGGCCTTTTTCTTCATCAAAAGTTACAGTCAAAGTAACGTCAAAAAGTCAAACAAACGGTTTTTTTTTTCTTTGTGACGTTACTTTGGCTGTAACAATACAATAGAACGCGATATATACTCGTAATAAAATAAACAAAGAAAGAAAAGTAAAGAAAGAAAGAAAAATAAAGAAAGAAAAGTAAAGAAAGAAAGAAAAAATAAATAAAGAAAGAAAAATAAAGAAAGAAAGAAAAATATTTTATTTGTGACACGCACAGGAAAAACAGGAACAACCACAAAAGGAACAAAAAGCCAAAGCCAAAGGAACAATTTAACATTAGCAATGTTAGATTGTTCCTTTGGCTTTGGCATCGGAATTTGTATAACTCTGCAATAGGATTATCTGTTCCGTTTCGTTCGTGGGAGAAGCGTAATCTGTGTATAATAATATATCGACTTCGTCTACGTGAAATTTCGATTCCCGACCCACCACGTTCGCATCGCATAGCCTGCCCGCGTGGTTAATTCGTTACCGCCTAGCGTTCTTTCTGAATTTTTCCATTTTGCTTGGCCTGTTATAATTGAAGCTGGCAAGAATTGGACTGGGGTCGTAGCGTGATCGCTACGACCCCAGCCCAGCCCAGCAGAGGAAGGTTAACATCAGTTAACCGTGATGATAACCTTCCTCAAGAATTGTAGCCCAATTCTTGAGGAAGGTTATCACGGTTGCAAAAAAAACACATCCGATTGGTACTACCAGAGATAAGTGCGTTCAAACAAACAAACTCTTCAGCTTTATTATAAGTAAATAGATAGAGGTATTTTTTTTATACTGCCTCGTTGGTGTATTTATGCGCTACTGCTGAGCATGAGGTTCTTGGTTGGATTTCCAGGTCAGACAAAGTATTATTGGGTTTCTCCGTTAAGAATTTCTCAGTGCAGCACGGAGTCTGACTTTGTGCCCGGTTGGTGACAATAGGCCTGCCCCCTATTACATGGGACTTAAACATAACTGCGGAAATGTGGTTGTACTATAATAACACCTGGGCCAAAATGTATTTTCAACGAAATAAATGTATACATATAAAGTCGAACTATATTTCAGCAGAAAAGCAAAAGGGAAGCTGTCTATTATATTAAAAGCGATACTATCATTTAACGGCTTAAACACAATTACAAGGGTTTCCGTCAGTGTAGTGCACTGATGCCTAACAATGAATAAATTTTAGTTTGTGCGAATTGTAATATCTCTAAAAACTACCTAAATATTCCGATTGCTATTGGACCTCTAAGTTACGCTGGAAAATTCAATATTCTTTTATTCTATATACAATTTGTGGGTTCTGACCTTTTTTAGACCCAGTAGTCTTTTTATTAGTCGTATCGGATTGAACATTATTTTATTGTATATACAACAATGGTTAGACCTGCTGTCTTGTATGAATCAGAATGTAGGGCCACAAAAGGGATGAATGAAAGGCAATTGCATGCAGCTGAGAGAATGCTAAGGAGACTGTGTGGTGTTCATCGTTGTGTGAAATCCTTATCCATACTAATTTTGTAAATTCGATAGTAACTCTGTCCGTCTGTCGGTCAGTGGGTCTGTCTGTCTGTCTGTCTGTCGCGCTTTCACGCCAAAACTACTGAATCGATTTATATGAAATTTGGTACAAGATAGTCTAGAGCCTGAGAAAGGACATAGGCTACTTTATATCGACATACCACGCGGGCGAACTCGCGCGGCTATCTTTTTGACGCAAAAACATTATACCTAGTAGGTAACTTAGGTACCTACCTTCAAACAACTGTCAAAATGTTAAAGTGAGCAGATTTTTTTACATTTATGACGTAGAATTTGATTATGTTTTTCTTTCATTAAAATCAGCATATTTAGACATAAAAGCTGAGACTCATGAAAGAGCTTTTAATTAAGAGTGATGGACGGACTTAAGTGTGTACGAGTTCTTGACGCTAATTACCTTAATAAGCACAGACGCTCTGCAATAAATAGAAGTAGTTGAGTACCGTGTGTGAGATTTTTATGCAGTTATTCATTCATATGTTTTCGTGTCGGAACGAGGTAAGCCATGCATATGTCGCTGTAAAACGCCATCTGAAAATGCTAGCGCTGTCTGATATTTTAAAAGAACTGCAAACATGCTAAAGATAAAAAAATAACATTACGTTTACAAATCCGATACGAAACACTGCACACCGTTAAAAAAACACCCCGAAAGTGACATAAAGTGTCAACCGGTAAGAGCTTTATTTTATTTGTTCGAACAGAAATACTTTGTTAAAAATGTAACAAAACAGACTAAATTTAAAAAAAAAATGTTTTCTTTTATCTTTTTAATAACAAAACGTCCGCTGAAAAGTTTGCCTGTCCGTGATTTACATGTTTTTCACATAAAAAATCTAAAACGTACCTACCTATGTGGAAAAACCGGAATTGAAAAAACGGAATTGACTTTCAGTGTACCGATGTTAACATGTTTGCTCGTCGGCCTAAAAAGGATGGTTTGCAATCTTGTTTGTCTTTAAGCCATCGAGTGCAGAGTGCTCCTGTGTTTATCATCAATTTTAAATTTAAATTATTTCTAGATTTACATCACGGGGTTGGGTTTCGATACGTACCCCCTCGTTAGAATATATGTGAGGTTATTTGGAGGGTCTCCTCACAACCCTTCACAATTTTATTTTCGTATGTTTTATTTTTAGTAAAAGTACTTTTTTTTTCAAAATTTAAGTACTTATTTAAGCATGCAAAGCGAGCGTAGAAAGCCAGGTTAGGTCCCTCCACATTTTATTTATCATCATCTTCATCATCATCTTCCCAGCTAAGCCACTAGGGCTTAGCTGGGAAGATGAAGAGGCGCAACAAACTCCCCAGCAACATCTCTCACGCACAGACACTAGACAAACTGTTCTATCTACGGTAGACGGAACTTTTTTGACTCTGTTATGCTCACTGTGTTATAGTGGCGTAGATATACTATCACGTGAAGAAAATTTATGTGAAGCTATCCGCGGGTAAACAAACTTAAGAGGTGTGTTAAAAAGATCAAAGTTCTAACACATATTAATCAATCGGTGACGTATGAACGAAATATTTAAGTACCGAGATTGCAGCTGTACGGTAGGTTTTTTTACGGCAGTGGTAAAAAAACCAGTATATTCGAAAAATTTGTCTGCTCAAAAACGTAAATAACGCAATGAATATTGCTGAATTGTCAAAATGAAAGCCATCGCTACTGTAAGTGTGTTACACAATGACCGCGCTAGTCTCTTCCACGTTCCACCTCAAGGTAGAGGTGTTACCGTTAACGTGCGGCTTACTGTACCTACCAATATACCTATCCCTCTTCAACCGTTGTTAAGGAATGAAATTACAATCTCGGCAGGCTCGGCCGTCCTACTATGGATTTTAGTCTTAAATTAAGAATGAGATCCTTCATGTACAATAACTAACCCTGGGAGCTCAAGAACGCGGCGACGGATGAATTCTCCATACAAACGTAATACCTAAATAATTTGCAATTTGAGCATATTTCCACCATCATGTGTTGTTATTCGGATTGAGACAGTATTTATCTAGGTTCTTACATCTTTTTTTCCAAAAAACTAAAATGAAGTTGTAGCGAATTGAGTTTTCATTCATAATTTTTGGTATTACGGAACACATCCAAATTTATCATAAATTTTCAATAGCTAGTAGTGCTATCGCGTCAAGCAAATGTCATGTCAATGAAAATGTGTGCGTGGTCGAACAGTTCACGGTATCATCGATGCTCCGCCGGCCCCTTAAGACAAATAAAATTAAATCTACGACTAAACCCGTATAATAGACTTTTATTATTGCAAGTACTTAAAGAACACAGAAAGATATATTTTTTTATTTATATGTTTTTTAATATAATACTGAATAATAGTTAAGTAAGGTGCTTGTCAACCCACGTGTGTCTCAATCTCAAGAGAAGTGTAATAATATAAAGCTAATAATAAATTATTTCAACTATTCGTTTAAGCTTGATTTCTCGTGTTACGAGAACAGGTTGTTCAAAAGCCGAATATCATAATAATTCTAGAAAATGAATGCCTTTGAGCGGCTAGACTAACGCTTGACTTTGACAGCTTGCAATCAAAACGATACAATACGGGGACGATGCCGAGGTCGAGCAGGTATTGGGTTATATTTCTAGGTATTTTTAAATAGCAGCTCGGTGACTAATATGTACTCTGAGTCGAATTAAAGTACATGCCCCTTTTACACGAGACTTGAACGAAAATAAAATGGCGGACTATGTGAATTCAAGTGTGATATTACATTTCGTTCAAGAGTTTATCATCCGGTCATCCTATCTATTATTATATTTTAGCTAACCTGAATTGCGATCACTAATTCGTATGTCAAGCATCGTCATTATCGCCATATTTATGACATTTTATTACGGCCATTATGAGGATCATAGATGTTGACATTTTTAACGTGATGTGATAAAATGATACACAACAGGTCAATGGCCAGCTATTATTAATATGTAGGGGGTACAACATAAATATTCGGCTCAGCATTTTTCGACACAGCCGGGCGACAAAATCGAATAGGATAGTGTACTTACAATGTACTATACTCCATTTGAAATAAGATTAGACATTTAAACAAACCTTTTTACAGTCCGTTCAACCGATTTTGACTTATATTCCGTACGCATAAGGATGGCATTAAAAGCAAAAAAAGTTACACAATACCAACTATTTACTGCAGCTGCCATTTGTCATGCCACCAACGCAATAGTAGTCAAAATCGGTTGGACGGACTGTAAAAAAGTTTATTTAAATGTCTAATCTTATTTCAAATGGAGTTTAGTTTCTCCCGACTTCATTCGCGTGATAAAATATCAGATAGTTAATTGATTCAGGTGTGACATTGCGGATATCCATTATAAAATACAATAGTATATTTTATAAAATTATATCCTATGACATTCGGCAATACTGTAGCTTTGGTGAAAGATTTTTTAGTATCGAATCATTAGTTCCGAAAATTACGCCCTACATACAAGCTCACACATTTTACCTCTATATAACATAAGTATAGATTAGTACCTATAGATATAGACTATATTTTCGGGAAAGAGCCGCTCGTTTTAGCTCGAATTGTTCCGAGCCGACCCGAACACGATTAAGCGAGGGTATAGATGCCGAACGAAGTTTGCCGATGGGCACGAGCCGAATGAAAGCCGAATAATTGCAGTAATCGCTTCGGGTTTGTTAGCTTTGTTGTTCAACAAATACTGCGGTATCGAATGTATTTTATATATATTTTAATTTTATATGTATTTTATATACCCGAACATATTTTATGTGTGTAGCATCCCTAACAAATACATAGGGAATCTAGAACCTGCAGAGAGGTGAGAACACAGTTGCGACGCGCAGAAAGTAACTAGAACGGGGTACTTTTGCACTGTGGTCCATATCCTGAATAAAACATTACCTACGTGGTGTTGCGTTGGCTAGTATAACGAGTACCTACAGTATTCATTCTTACACGAGAACGACTTGACTTGAAACAAAACTAAAAGCTAGTTTTGTTTCAAGTCAAGTCGTTCTCGTAGAGTCAGTAGAGTCGAATACTTATTTAAACATTTTCCTGAAGTTTAGAGCACTCGTAGTCAAAACAAATACGGGTCGAATGTCTAACGAACATATTTTAGTCTTCTTTCGTATGGTTAGTGACTAACTTGGTGTCAGAGTTTTAGAGCCGCCCAAGAGCCAGGGCATTAAAAAAAAAAATGATTTTGTTATTCGACGAGAGTTAGCTGCCTACATCATTTTAATGTGGACGTGGTCAAGACTGTTTTTAGCTCCTGAATAAACTACATTAGTTTTTGTTTATGCTAAACCCGAAAAGGGTTCATTGTACTCATCATTTTGAACAACTTTTTCTATGGGACCAACTTTGAAATCGCGAAAAAAAAATCAGTTGTTTCATCTATTTTGTCGATTTAAGTGAACACAAATGTATGGAACAGCTGATTTTTTTTCGCGATTTGTGTTGGGCGGCGGGCGAGGCTCCCGCTCCCGTCCCGCCCTCGCGTTCTGTGTGTTAACGTCGATATAATTCCTTGAATGCCCGCCGTACTCCTGCGCCCGTCCCGCTCCCGACATGCACCCGCCTTGTGTCTTTTGAGCTTACGATAGTCCCGTGTCTTGATGTCTATCAAACTTACAACCAAATGAGTTTTAATTTTTCCTAAGTAGGCTTATTTTTAATTTCTTCAAAATGAAAGGCTAACAAAGCTGAGCGTGAGGTGCAGCTTGCGCCGCCCCGGGCCATGGCCCTTTAAATACGCCACTGTGCATTCACTCTAATAATAAAATGTAGATTGTAGGTAGTCAAACTTATTTAATACCCATCTATTGTTCTCAACCTAATAAAACCCATTTTATAAATAAGTAAGGCTACTGGGAAAACTAGAAAACTTTGTAAATATGATAACGTTTGTAAATATAACGAATAGGTAGGTTAATAAGCAAGTTTGAGTACCTATTAAAAATGGTTGTACCTTACATTATCATTTTATAAAATGTCGATAAAAGGAAATGGATTCCCATATTGTTCGATTTTTTGACAAATCAATTTATGTTTAGAAGTTCCGTCCCCAACGTATATACATATATTTATGTGATTTTGTTTGCTATATTTAATTAATTTATCTGTAACGGGATCGCATAGTTGAATCTTTTCCTTGCCTCCCGATTTAGCGCTTTACGCACACGGATACGCGCGTACAGACACGCGCGGTTTGGAGATACTTGGAACCCGCACAGCCTGTCCATATGCACGCGTTTTTCACCCGACTGCCCCAGAAGGAGGGTAATGTTTTTTACGCGTGTGTTACGCGCGTTTCCCCATACTGTGAGTGCCTGTGCGGACGCGCGTTTGCCTTGTTTGAACAAGCACATATCTGTAACTGACATTACCGCATGTTGACAGACACTAACTTAACACCCGTGGGTGTAACAACAATAAAACTTCTATTGTGTCTCGTTCAGTGTCCTTCAACGTATTAATTAGAAATACAAACTAAAATAAAGCTTGTTATAGAGCCACTTAAAAGTTTTAACGTTCACGTGGTAACTATGATACTTATAGCTCTTTTGTTCTACTTTTATCGATCCATTCTCAGCTCATTTCTGTTAGATCCCAACCCGCATAGGTACTTGCTAGAGTACTCGCGTTATGAGTCGTCGGGACATAAATGTCAGTAGCAATAAGAATGTGCAACGTCTTGCGTCATATCGATAGTTTGGTACCTGCTCCATAAGCTTCGTAACTGCGAGCGAGACAGACTAATAACAATGATTTATATAACAACTAAATAATCCCTTTATAAGTTAGGCATAGCCATAGATAGACTCATTAAGGCTCGTGCAAGCTACCGTGTCTTGTCGCGCGGCGCGACTTTAACAAAACAAATTCTGAGAAAACTTAACGGTAGAACAATTACCGGTATCGCACGAGCCTTTATACAAATAATAATCCTATCTACGAATACTTATTCAGTGTTCTGATATTTTTGTTTGTTAGCGGCATAACAAAAGAAAAAGAAGCGATTACAAGGTAGATACTTTTATTTCTGTTCGGGAATGTTTGGTAGTAGATAATAATTTTATTTATTTTATTTTTCTTTATTGGGACATAAAACAGTTACACGTTACAATTTTAGTAGATAACAAACTAGGGTAGTAGAGGTAAACATGTAACCCACACCAATGTCCGCGGAGTAAACTATTGTGGAGAAATTAAACAAAACAAAAGACGCATCTACTGGAGGCGAAATAGGTTAGGAAGAATTCATAAATTATTGTGCAAGCAATTGAACAGCCATTCTTTTAAATTTTGTTTGGGATAGTGAAAATATATCAAGATCGAAAAAGTGTGTGTTATATATTTCCAAGAGACGACGGAGGGGCGCCCTTGCGCCAGCGTTGGTTCTGCACTGTACAGTGTGTGCCGGGGCAAGCGCGCCTCTCGCATAATGGTATGTGAAACGGTAAAAATAATATCCATGGAATGCCTTGTTACTTACAATGTTATTACAACATTATTTTTAGCATAGGTAGTGCAAACCTAAAAAAAATTCGATCAAAATTGATAATACAATCGAATACCGAAGTCGTTTTCTAAAAATATTCTTTTATAAAAATATTTTTGGGGTTGGCTTTTCTCTATATTAAAAATAAAAATGCATAGTCTGAGATCTGTATTCTAGGACAAACCTCATTTATGAATCTCGATCTAAAAGTAGATTTAAGTCGACCTAACTATCAAGTCTGTCAGTTTTAAAACGAAATTCATGGCTGAACATCATTCTTGAATCCGGGACTAAGAGCTTTGGGTACGTAGGTACACGTGTCTGTTTGCATGTACCTACCTACTCCCTTCCTTTGTGTTCATCAGGGTTTGGTGGTAGAACGTGGTTTGCTTTAATTTCAAGCTCCGACCGCATCAAATATCAAACAACGTACTTAATTAATTTGCTGAATGTTATATACCTACTTGGTAAGATGAACAGCATGCGCAGATTTGGTCTCGGTGGTGGGCCTTTTTACCCGACTGGCCCAGAAGGAGGGTAATGTTTTTCGAGAGTATGTATGTTTGTATGTACTTATGTATGTTTATTATTATAGGTAAGCTATAACTTTTAAAAAAAAAAGGGAAGGGAAGGTTTTTTTTAAAATAAATTACAACAATATTGGTTTCAAATAAAATCTAGTAATGATATATTATTCATAAAAGTACAAAGCTTGAAATAAAACAAATTAAATTAGTTAAAAAACAAAGAACCCGACAAAATACAATAGACGCTGATAATATATATTTAGTAACCTATTCCGCTTGACTATTCTTCAAGAGTCATAAAAACCCTGTAACCGAGCGCTGGACGCAGCGCTCGGTGTGGTAACACGTCGCGTTCTGGTTTGCAATTGGTCAATCGTCATCCTGAAGATGCCTCGTTGAGAGGTGAAACACGTGTCGATTTCTTACAGGGTTTTTATGACTCTTGAAGAATAGTCAAGCGGAATAGGTTTCTAAATATATCAGCGTCTATTGTATTTTATAATGGATTTCCGCAAAGTCACGCCTGAATCAATTAACTAAAGAACCCGACTGCAAAAACCTTTAACCGAAAAGAGAAAAACAAGCATTGAACTTTGTTTTTTGTAAGGTATTGCAACCTACACCGTATATCCGGTTATTGGTTTGTGTGCCTACAACACCTTATAGGTTTTTGCAGTCGATCCTCGTACCTAATATACAACCTGTAACGGAATAAACGCAAGAGCTCATACACCCCAATTAGAATATTAAATTATAAGACTAAAATAATATCTGTAATTTAATTTAATTAAACGACACCTAGTTTTTTTTTACAAAATAGACTTCCTGACTAAACATGAAACATAGGATAGCTATGAGCGTATTACAAATTTGTTTATGCATTTGAATAGGCTTTATTCCTTTGAGATAAGGCTTAAATTTCCTTAAATAAAATATCTTATTACCTTGGTAAGACGCGGTGGTTCTAATTTCAGTTAAAGAAAAGATTTTTTTCATGAAAAATTAACACATATAAATAATGATGGAAATCGATTCAGAAGCCGATTCTGAGCAAACTACTTTCAGGTCTTGCGCTTATTCTGTTACATGTTGTATAAGTGACCTCCGTCGTTATTAATATTAGGTACTTGTTTCTTGTAAGTAACCAGACTCTCGGAACTCCGAAATATGTTGAGAAAGTAGTTACAAAACGAACAAGACTGATTTGATGGATATGGAACCTGACGTAAGAAATGTTAGTAATTCTATTCGGTGAAACGTCCGAGCTACACGTATCATAGGCAGCTTGTGTGCAAATGGAACCTCTCTCAGGTCTCCACGAATTGGTTGTGTACATAGAATCGCCGCTGAAAGAGGGTAGGCGGCGACTGCCCACCGCCACCGCCGACATTGGCACGACCGTACGTCCAATTCATTCAAACCAAGAAATAATTTAATATTTTTCGCCGAATTTAACAAACATTCCGTATTTTGGGAAGTTTCCACAAGAAAGATAACAAAAACAAACTGCCTCATTTCTATAAAGCCTTGATAGATACTTATTTCTTTAATTTTTTTTTTTTTTGTATAAATTAATAGAAATAAAATTCAGTTCTAAAAATTAACAATACCAATTCATATTGTTTACAACGTAGAAAAGTTTCACAATTTCACAATAATAAAATAATAAAGTAGGTACCTACAAGAGAAAATAACAGAAAATTTCATAACGCAGAGATCTAAGTAAACTCTTCAAAAGGACTATTCAAATTCGAAGTCAGAACAGAACGTTCTCACTTGCCGAATGTCATTATTTTGAACAATAGCTGAATAGAACGCGGGCAGAGATATCCGACGAAGAACAAATGCCACTATCGGCAGTTTATATTACATATTGCGGATGCACGGATGAATAGAGGAATACATTTATTTTTAATTTTCCAATACGTAGCTTGTGGTTTCTAGTCGAGAATAGTCCAGCT
Source organism: Lithophane socia (assembly GCA_947522985.1). Taxonomy (NCBI): domain Eukaryota; kingdom Metazoa; phylum Arthropoda; class Insecta; order Lepidoptera; family Noctuidae; genus Lithophane; species Lithophane socia. The sequence goes on along the minus strand of OX383256.1, from coordinate 9,454,118 downwards.
TTGTGGTTAGAGCAACATTGATGAATAATTATATAATTTAATTATTTTACATTGATAATATCGTGGACCGAATCCCGTGCCCGTTGACGTTGCAGTTGCAGGGTTAATAAAACAAATTAATGATCGAAGTCAACGATATTTATTGCTGCACCAGTATGTTGGTTTTAGTCAGTAAGAGTCTGACACGCCCTTCCGCTCCGCCCAGAGCGGGAGAAGTCATTTGAACATTTCCCAACCAAAAAAAAAAAAAGGCATCAGCGGATTTAATAGACGCCAGTGCGACATGAGACCGGCTACCGCGGCGGTGCGCGGTGCCGTGTGCCAATCGCCTAATAGTTTTGTAAAATGATCTAATATTTTTACTAGGATAACCATAACCAAACAAGCTCTTTGGAGTGTAATGTAATAACTATTGATCTGGCCGGCGGGCATCACATCACATGTTAACTTATAAAAGCACCCTTTCCAAAACTTGTTTGTAAAACTTTTGCGGTTGATGATATACAAATATTATACTTGCGATAGATACCCTTAGAGACATACCATGTCCTAAGTCTCTACCTGTTTTTGTTTAGATAACCTTAGATACCAACGTACCATGTCCTAAGTCTCACCGTTTTTATCCTACTAAACAACACACCTACAAACTACCTTCATGTTCCCGATAAAATATCGACTAGCTCGACATTTCGTTATAATCCTATCATCGACGCCCTCTTTCTTTCTTTTTTTCCGATTAACGAACTAGGTGAACGGAAAAGTAGTAGCCAGGTTTATATTTCTGCTATAAAGATTGTCACTTTCATTTCCAAAGTATTTTCACTTTGTGAACTTTAAGGATTCCCGAATTACGTCGCGTGCCGCTGTAAAATTTTAAGTCCGCCATTCGAGCCAAAGGCGGCGTTTTTATTATATTAGCACAGAACTCGTCTGATGGGCGAAGTTACCATTACATTAGTGTTCAATGTTATTTTGGTCGTTTGTACAATACATGGATTGTATGTGCTTACGGATAATATGAAGGAGGAAATAGGCTGATACTTTCTACGACTCTATTCACCTGACTACGACGACGTTGGGAGGGTAATGTTTGTTGGTGATATCGTTGCGACAATAACTCGCAAACTTGTTGAAATAGGTTTTTGTTAGATACTGTATTATTTGAGGTAGTCATTAATATTTTGACCTATAGGCTAGACCTAGCAGCAATGAGCCTTAAATACAACTACAACCACGACACCCACATTAATTTCGGTAACACAAAGTTGTGTCTTATCTTTATGTATGTCTGAAGTTGTCCTTTACTCTAGACTATTTTTTTTTGTAATACAGCAAAATTAAAAATCAATCACCAGACTCAAATTCCAATCAAAACACACAGAAATAAAGTATGCAGATGATGAAACTTTACCAGTTTTATAACAAATAGAAAATATTTCTATTTTATGACAGCAAGCATGATGCAAGCCTGTATCATTCGAGCACGTACAGTTTGTTAGTCGAAGAGGAAATGCTCACAGACAGAGTACCTACAAACAAACAGCCCACACGATTAATAAAAAATCTGCTTTACGGACACCCCGTTTTCTGTATTAAAATATTCACCAACTCATGTAGACACGAACTCCCGATTCAACGGTGGCATCTACTACTAATACCGCAACGAATTCATCACCAACCTTCAGTTATAAAGTTTATTTCGTATTTTTAACCGACTTCGAAAAGGAGGAGATTCTCTAGACGACATTTTTTTTTTTTTGCTCCATTACTCCGCCAATTATGAATTGATTTTGATGATTCTTTTTTGTTTGGTAGGACATGCTTCAGAGGTGGTCCCATAATTTTATTAACTTTGCTTGCGTAGTTTTTGAGTTAGCTTCCCTAATACTTATTTTTCCCACATAATGTTATAAGTTCCCGCCAGTGTTATTTACTTAGCAGGTAGTGGTATTCGAATTTGTGTGGGTTATCTAGGTACCACAACACAACAAAAAAAGAAAAGACACTTCCCAAATTCAAGTTATTTTTCATTTTTTGTGTTTTTTTTTAAAGTCCGTTGTTCTTTTTTAAAATGTTATTGTTTCTATAGCTACGGAAATTATCTTACCCGAAAGTTGCTCAAATACTTACGTATTTTAAACTTCATGAATTATGAAAGCTTCAAAACTTATTTGATAAATGAAACTTACACGAGCAAAGTGACATTTTAAATATTCAAAAAATCGTAAATGTAAATTCTAAAAGAGTTATTTGCCCCGTGGCGTACATTTTACCTGGACACTGGACATTGCTGAAGCCGCGTTCGAAAAAGGTTATCTTGCTCGCCTTATTTTAATAGCAGTTTTGACTTTGAATGTAGAAACTAATATCAGCGAATTTTGCTACTTTTCATAAAAGATGAAACGCTGAGTGCAAGTTGCTGTATCGGGCCGATTTCACTTGATAAGCTCTTTGTCCAGCTGTCTAGTATCCAATATCTGTCGCAATTTGCGTCTATCGGTCACAACCAGTGACGTCAGCACTAAAAAGGAATTACATGAAATGTACAGACGCCAGCACATCAAGCTACCCGAAACTGTCAAACTTTCCCTATTAACCTTGAACCTAATGCTTTAGCGATAAGGTTTAAAATCTACTGAAGAAATTTGAAAGATTGTAGTAGCTTGATGTGCTGGCGACTGTACATAACGAGAACTGAAGCTCTTATCGATTCAAAGATTCGCTATCCCAGCGAATCTTTGAATCGATACGAGCTTCAGTCATTGGTAACACGCATCTTCTTTTCCGCACTTCACTTTACATCAATTTTTTTCTAAAACTATATTTTGTAATTAATCTCAATTTAATTAAATCATTTTGTAGGCATAAAATAGGGATTATTTATTATAAAGTTGTGTTTAATCAACTGATTAAACAAAACTTGATAATCCCTATTTTATTACAGATTGTACCGAAAATTAAACTTTTCTACTAAGTTCACGGAACATGGAGCTAGAGCAGAAGAAGAATAAAAAATACCTACTTTTTAATAATAATAGACTTAGCTGTATCCCAGTTACCGATCCTTATAAGGTCAACAAAGGAATCTTTATGATGTCATAACGTTAAAAAATATACAAGTTACTTTCGTAAAAATAAGGTCGTTAAAATTGAAGTTGTAAAGCTGTTTCATTCGCGCATTTGATCATTATTGGTATAGGAATTGAGTATATAATTCACTAACCGTCATGACACATAAAGGAGTGACGTAGAGAAGCCCGAAGTTCACCATGTCGAACAGTTCTGAGTTGTACTTCCTCCGATGGGAGATGCATATTGTTTCCATGTGGCCGTCGCCGAGGTCGTTGGTGATGGTCTCCACCCAGATGAACTTGGGAGCGCTGTAGGCTGCGCTCGTGATCCACACGCCGAGTATCACCAACTGTTCACCAACAGAACTTGGGTAAGCAGCATCCTGATTGTGTAACACGTTTGGAATGACAATACCTTTTCATTTTTGAACTAACCGTGTACATTGCGTTGTTTTTGGTGTCGAGCTGGCGAAATTTTCAAAGATACGAAGAAATGGATTTCGTTGTATTCTTAAAATGAAAGGGATTATCATTCCGAGTATATTCCACTTCCACAATCTGGCGGCACATATTTTTGAAACTATTCCTATTTCTACCCTGTTAACAATAGGGATGTCAAACGACACTAACTTTGTTGCACAGCTGGGCAGCCTCATAAAAAATCAATCCCTTCATTTATTAGAACGTTTTAATTGAAACTAAATCTAATTTAATAAATCGGCACTACGCCTGCATAGGGTCAATTAGTTTTAATAAACAGTTTATTATTTATTCTGAAGCTAGCTCCAGAAGTGGAATCTACATATTTCTAGTTTGCTCTCAAACTGAGTCTAGTCAATCTGGCGAACTTGCTAATTATATTATTTACGCGACTGCGACGCCAAAGCTCTATTTGGATTATACTTGTACGGATGGTTGGACTAGCCGGACGGCGAAAAATGCTGTGCTGCTCACAAAATTGCTTTAGCAGTTATCTGCAAAGGCTGCAATATTCGAAACTAGAATAATGTCTACCTACCAACTGAGATATCGGTAGTAAACTCTTACTGTTAGATAGATACGGATACACGTTTAGAACATTCTTTATTTTGAAGAGTTCTGAACGTTAACTGATTTTACAACATTTATCTTTGAAATAAGTTGAGATAACTGTATTGTATCAGTTAAATGATTATGGCTCCCTGTACTATATATTTTAATATCACGACGTTACGGCGAACAGTGGCATGAAAACGACGGCATTTGTCGACCTGAATAATGCTCTAGCAATATATAAGGTTCTGGGTAAACACCGGCCTATCCGGGCATCCGGGGGAATTGAGGAAGTCAATTCAAATGAAATCGATCCCCCGCGACGCGTTCGCTGTCCGCCGCTAGCGACTCTGTGACACACTGAATCTTACCCGAAGTCGCGTCGAGGTGAGGATCTGTTTGCAAGTGATGGGGTGTATAATAGCGAAGTATCTCTCCGTGCATATCACCACGAGAATGAATATCGAAGCCGTGTAGCTCAGCGAATGTACGAACTGGTACATTTTGCACAGGAAGTCACCAAACACCCAGCTGAAAATATAAATAAATGTTCACAAATTGCTGAATTTTCGACGTTGCGTTAGTTCGATTATCGCAAGCCGTTATTGTTTTGCGAAATTCAAGTAAAACTTCATGAGATGCCAGGGGCAAATACCAATATCTTCTTGTATTCAATTTTCAGTGTATGTTCTTCAATTTCGTCAACGGTGCTAAATGGGATTATATTATTATACACGATCTACCTATTACTGGAAGCTGTTGAAAACATTTTGACCGAAAGGAGAATAATAAATAGGTAGGTAATATGTTTATTCAACCGAATGGGTTATACAGTAGGCGTTTCAATACTATTTCTATAATTTCTACGCACGTGGAGGTTTATGTTAGTATTTTTCTATTCAGAGATTAGCTCCTTCAGAACCTATCAGTCGATCCAACCCACTTCGTCAGTTCCACTTTAAATCATTTTCTTTTAATTTGGTATGTAATTTAATCGAGCCTCTAATAGTTCCCATTTTGCGCTCCTTAAAATATAACTGAACACTCTAATATAATAAATTAATATAATGATTACGGCTCTTTTTGTGAACCTCAATTCTTATTTTGGGGTCTTAAAAATACTAAATGGCCAACTACCCGCAAACAGCTTGGATGTAGCGCTCGCCGGCCGCTACCGCGGCACCGGCAGCTTTCATTAATTTTAAAAAGATTCCACCATTAGAAGACCAATAAGTTTTTAGAGGATCAGTTAAATGTTTCTCAATAAATTTTAGTTCTCTCTTCATTAAAATAAAATAAAATCCTCAAGTGTAGGTATTTTTTCTTACAGACCTCAAATATGTAGCTCACCTTTTATTTTCCTCAAGTGCTTAAAGCTGAGAGAAAAAAGCAGTGCAATCAACACACATTACTGTATACTTGCGCAAGTCTAAATTTGCGCAAGTCGTGTATTGCTGCCATTAGGTTGGTAGCGCCAACTTTTTTCTATATATCCGTGTGCCATATTGACAGCCTCAGTTAGCCACTATTTGTTTTCATTTCAATAAAAATGATTTATTATTTTAGTTTCAATCATTTTTACTCGTAATTCTAGCACACACGGTCAGCAGTCATCAATCATCCTACGCTCGGTCATTCGTTAGGATTGCCAGACACGCATTCTCACAATACATAATCCTTTAATATTTCGGGACCCAGATGAAGGACGGTCCAATCTCTCAACATGACTAGTGACTAGATTTGTGACTATGTTATTCGTAGCGCAAAATAACACGGAGTTCCACTTAAGGGGTACTAGAGATCCGGATATGTATGGTGGATTCAAGTTTAAGTGCCCACAGTGACAGGTTTGATCCTTAATTTTCATTGGTTTAAAAAGAACTTCTTTAATTTAAGCCTAGTAGGTAGCAAACAGTTTTAATTCTGGGTCATCAGTTTAAAATCCTTTAGTACCACATAGTTACATCTAATAAACAAGCTAAGTTCCTGCTGCAAAGCTCATTCCTTCTCTGAAAAGAGGTGTCTGTAATGCAGTAGGTGCTGTTGAACAAACATGGCACACTTATAATAATTATCGTATCCAGCCTGTCCTATTGTTTGCACTAGCCTATCCTACTGAAGCATCCAGCTATCCAGCCAGTCCTACTGAAAGTGCCAAACTCGTAGCCAATCACTGGCCGATATCATACCCAACAGTAGGTACTATATATAATAGGTATGAGGAACAGGGTCTAATTTTTACTCATCCTCTATAGAAAAGGGAGGATCCTCCGACCAGACGGGTCTTGTTGGGCAACGGCCCAATGATTGATGTCGGGAAGTTATGTATGTATATGCTGATCGCGCGGAAAACCCTGCTTGCGCGATGCAGGATTTTGAGTGACGTCAGTGTAATGCGTAGTTCGCATGTGGCGATGTAGATGCCGCCACATTACCATTTAGGCCTGTTTTGTTAAATATACATAGGTACTTACAGCGATAATGATCGTGTCACAATCAGCATTTCGACACCCACTCCCTCCCCGCGTGCTCTCTGACAGTCACGCACTTGCGTATTACGTCAAAATCTCTTATTGCCTCCACTTTATCACCAATATTAGGAGTGTCAAGGAAGAATTCTGTACATTTCGAAAGATCCGGAAGCAGGACCCTTCAGAATGAATCTTTTGTCATCGGTATGTAGGTAGGTACCTACCTACCCGACCCTACATACCCACCCTACTTGTAGGTTTTCCATTTATCATTCAAGTTAAGTAAGTAGGTATCTATTATCCCGCTGAATGAATTGTCTTCAAAGAAAATGATTCTCTAATTGAAAGGACATAATCCATCTTATCTTCATGCCAGACTAATTAGGCTTTAACGTTAGCTCACATTGATATATCATCAACCTCTGTTATTTTTGAAATTAGAAAGAAGTCTAATTAAAAGTTTTTTTGTGGTTACAAACTTTTCGAGTTAACTGAAAAGAGCAGCGGTTACAGCGTTCGAATTATGAAAAAATGTAAAGTCAACGCTATCAACGAAATGTAAACAAAACGTTCATTTGGGATTAATTATACGGACACGCGTTCGACATTAGACCTTGTTTACTTGTGAACGTGGAACATGAGACGCAAATGTAATACCTATGTGACTGTGCAGGTCAAGCAAATGTATGCATAATTGCATAATAATACCTATACAATACAATATACGCAGGAAAGACGGTAAGTATATATATAGTTTGTTCCAAAAGTATCTGATGAAAATGTAAATAATGGATCAAAAAACGTACCTGTAAAAGCCAAATTAGATCAGTGCCACTTAAAAAATGAGTGGTTTGGTTTGACTATTTGAGTTTTGAGTACTTAATCCCGAACCGCTAATTTTAAATCACCATAATATAGATTTATGTTTTTCATTTTGACAATTAAGATTCATTTTTTAACATTCGTTTTCGTCAATGATTTTACAATTACAATTAAATAATGTTATTCAAACAACAATTGTTGGAAAAAGCGGTGAGATACAAAATTGAAACTTTCTCAATACAGATGAATGCATTACTTATTTCCATTTCCTTTAGTGAGTGATTGCGTTAGAAACAGGTTTTGCTTACACTTTCATCAGGTATTTCTGGGACAGACCATAGCATTCATTATCGAAACGACTTGTAATGTTGTCACATCTCCCACAAAATTGGGTTATACATATATGTCTTGCCATTTACCTACGACTATGAGCCCGTCTATCTTATGTACACATCGCTCGAGAGATATAAATTACACACCATTTACCACAATACCTTTCCGCGCTACCATTATTTTTACATTTGACCGCGTCGGGCCCTCCACCACACACTAATTCATTCAACATGGTGTTTTAAATACACGGTGTGTTTACGGGCGTTGTTTACCTGATGCTTCGATTCACTCACCTCGGTATAAGATATATAGTCAGGTTTTGGAAGACACAAAACACGCCAACACATAAATCAGCCACGGCCAGATTCGCCAAAAAGAAGTTGGTTATGGAGCGCAGACGCCGCGATAACGTAACCACGAGGATAACAAGCAAGTTACCTGGAACAAACATATTATTTTATAGATAAATTATTATAGGAAGCTTTTGTATTGGTCGCTACTCAATTTAACAAGGCCGTATTCATGTTCTTTCGTAAATAACGGACATACTACAACAATAGAAAATAAAAATAATTTCCCTACTTCTAGGAATCAAGGAAATACATCAAAGTTATCTATTACTTAGCTACATATATCGAAAAAAGTAGGAACTTTTTTCGATATACCAACGAGCTTGTACCAACATCAGAGTCAGACGACTGACTCTGATGTTGGTACAAGCTTTAATTGTTATTTTATCATAAAAAACCTGTTTCGGGAAATTAATAAAGTAGAGAAATAATTTGGGAAATATTCTTTATCAAAAATGTCTTTGAAATTAATATCCTGATCCATTAAAAACTAATTGAACTTCTAATGATGGACACTTTTCTAAATTAATCAACTTCGACAATATTTTAGAGCTTCTAATAATTGAGCCTCTCTTTAACTTTCTGGACTTTTCTCACAGTTGGTAGCAGTAACTAAGCTTGGGTACCCCGACTAAAGGGGTTAGGTTCGAACTGTGACCAGCCGCGAGCGAGCCGAGCGAGCGAAGCGAACGGTGCCGCGGCAGCGACTGTCGAGCGCTACATCTAAGTTGGTTGCAGTTTGGCTAATTTGTATTTTTAGGACACAATAAGAGTCGCAATTATTAGGTTAAGTTAGGTTAGAGTATATTAAAGTGTTCAATAATATTTGTTGGAAAGTAAAAATATTTGAAGTTCGTTTAAATACATGAGGCAATACGTTGTCTATCTGTCACATTCAATACCATTATATTAACTGTAAATTCAGGCATAACCAAGCTTTTAATTCTGAAAGCTTTCATATTAATTAAGACTGTGGGAATAATAAATAGTTGTGATTTTACGATTCTGTGAATATAATGGTACAGTCGAGTTCATTAATATATTGGCCCTTTCAGGCTTCAAAAATACATGAACATAACACCTTTAAGCATCATTAAATTGTGGTCAAGATTTAGATTCATTAATATGTGACTGCTTTTTTTCAGTAACATGTATACAGCCAAAGGCACATTATTATGTGAACCACTTTAAGATCATATTTCTGAACAATGTAGGATTCACACACACATATCGGAGCAAGTTAATATAATTCAAATTCAACCTTACTACGTCATAAAGATGATTTTACTAGCAATCTTAAAATTGCATGGTCAAGGAGTTTGCAAAATTATTTATCACTGGCTAGATTAACTTCAAATGACGTTATGTTTCTCTAATAAAATTATGACTGACGCACATGTCATTCAACGATTTCATAAAATCCGACGATTTACTACACAATATTAATTTGATGGGTGATCAGATCACATATTATTGCCTAATGCACAGCATATATGATTGAACCGTTCACATAAGGACATATTTTTGATCTATAGGTTCTATAGAATTTATTGAGCTTTCCAACGCTCACAATATTTTGAATCCTTGACAGTGCCAATATATTAATGAACTCAACTGTACCTACTATATATTTTGCCTGCGGCACGCCCGCGTATAGATTATCCCACAGGAACGTACTGTCGGGGTAAAGTAAATTAGGTATCCTGCCTAACCCATGTCACGGTGTGGTCAAATCCATTCAGCCGTAAGGCGTGAAAAGGTAACAGACAGACAGAGTTACTTTCGCATTTATATTATTAGTATGGATTTAAATGAGATTGTTTACCTCATGCAAGGCCCTTTCATGACCATCAAAGCTTTCTCATAGACTGCTTCAAAACTAAAAATCGAGGGATATTAGTTTAATTATCACCACCTTGGGAGATTGGATTGGTGCCCGTGACCAAATCCGATAAAAACATTTAGTTACGACACCCTTAGAAAGAGAGTGGGCGTCCATATTCAGGTCAGGCCACAACAATGTGCGCAGCCGTTCTAATGAAACAATTTAGGAGCACGTTGAACGAATGTGTACAGGCTAACAATGCATTAGTCGATAGTGCACAACTGAGAACATAATAGTCTTTTACTTGCATCTGACAGAGCGTCAATTGAATAATGGGAATTTCAAATTGATTTGCCTGTTTCTGGAAACAAATTGCGGTAACTGATGTAACTTCGATGTAAATTAACATATTGTAGTGATGAAAATATTGGTTTAATTTTCAATGTGGTTGATTTACATGTTGTTGTTTATTTAGTATATATAACAGGCTCATTAAAAACAGCGAATTAAATGAATTGGAAGCAACGATTTCACGGAATAATTTCAATTCCAATAATAAAATATCTGTCAAATGTTTCAATAGTTAGTCATAACTATTTTCAGGTCCATTAACTCGAACATACGTAATATAAATGTATTATAAGTAAAACAAGCTATTATTATTTTTACCACTAACATAAAAAAACGTTTTTTTTTTATTCATTAATGATAATGACGTGTTGTGCCAATAAGGCCATGTAGGGTGCACATGTACCCGATACGTCAGGTGAGTGCAACAAATATATTACTTAATTAAAATTTTGTAGATATTACATTTGTTACTAAGATAGCTTATAAATAGTGTGTTTTACTAAAATCATATGGAGCAAGGTCTGAAATAAAGTACTTTTTATTAAAGTAGGTAATGGAGCTTAGGTAATTATGTTCTTGTCTAATTATACACATTATAATAAATGACAGACTTTTAACTAATTATCGAACCTCCTACCAGTACTACCTACATCGTATTAAAATCTACCTATTCATTTTTATGAAAGTAACTAAGAAACAGACAGTAAATTATTATGTGAATGATGGTAAATGCTTCATTCATATTTAAATAAACTTACCGCTGTTTCACAGGTTATCGCTTGGTTTATGAAATTGTTGTTACTTGTTATTTCAAAAAGAAGAGCTTCACGCACTTACGAAACTACCGACTACTTAGTTTTTTTTTGTAACCATAATGGCCTATTTAAATGGACAAGCCTTTTGAGAACCTTATAAAACAAAAACTAATACGTATTTTTTTAATCAACTAGGACTCTTCAGAATACATACTTTTATTACTTTTATATTCATAGAATCAACTTTAACTGGAAAAAATCAAGACTCAATATTGTAAAAAAATTAGTAGGCCACTATGGTTCTCATGGCCTCAATAGGGAATATGCATGTATTTTTTTAATATTTTTATTCGATAGTTTACATCGTCAAATAATAGTAAAAAAAAATTCGACGGCAAAAAAGCAATTTAAAGTAGTTAAAAAAATGTTTAAAAATATCCAACCGATTCGGGCTATTTAAACGCCCTCCATTTGGCGCGCTTGGTGTGGTGACGTCACAGTTCGTGAAAACAGACAAGCAACTGTCAAGTTAACGTCAAACACTCCTTTTTGTATGAGCGTTTGACATTGACTTGACACTTGTTGATTGACTTGACATTGACATTTTGATTGTTATCCCGGATTGTTACGTCACATCCGCTCTTAGCCTTTTCAAGTATTTGAATTACCCACAGTTTTTTGGGACTTTTTAAAAATTAATTTCTCGCTCAAAAAGAAATTTTATTCAAAAATCTTGATGGAGGCATCATTCTGAAGTAACATAATTTATAGAAAAAAATATTTGACCCATATTTGAATCACATGCATATTCCCTATTGTGTCAGTTACTCCAATGTTGATATTTGATTTCAGTACCTAATCAGTTTTGGGCAGATTTCAAATAGTTAATAATTTACTTTAGAACAAGTAACTAAATGAATGAAAATACCGACCACGTGCGAGTCGGATTCGCCTACAAAACGGTCCGTACAACCGTAGGTAAAATATTTAGCAATAAACGCCGAAAAAACACGTTTCTTATATGGAGAACGCCTTCATTTTTTAAATTTATTATATTTTTTATTATTTGTTGCTATAGCGGCAATAGAAATAAAATATCTTTGAAAACAACTGTCTTTCTATTACGGTTCATGAGATAAAAGCCCGCTGACGGACAGACGAACGGACGGACAGCGGAGGTTTAGTAATAGGGTTCCGTTTGGCACCCTTCGGGCACAGAACCCTAAAAATTAATCTCGAGTGTTCAGTGAATAGAGCCATATTAATACACATACAGTCCTACAAATTGTCAGCCATATTACATTATTTATATTAATCCCTCCGCGCTAATCTAGCCAAAGTCGCAAAAGTAAAAACTTATCCGTTCGCTAAAGTTTTATGGACGGTGGAAGTGTAAAAGGCCACTTAATAGTTGTTTGTGCCAATGGTCTGTCTAAGTGGCTGCCCGGGCACTATTACAGCTCAACACTGCGATAGTTCACGATCACAGTTAGCCCGGGCAGCTCAACCCGCAGCGTCTGCATATAAATCAGGTAAGCTGCCTGTGAACTAAAGGCACCATCCGGCCGGATTTGTCTAGATATTTTATGTCTTGCTTTATGTTTTGCCGTCCAGACTTTATCAAGATCTTTTATTTGTCTGAATTTCAGGGGAAAATAATCGTAAAATTAATAAAGTTAGGTAAATGAAAATTGAAAATCTATAATTTCCAATATTTTTGCAGAGCTTGGCTTTTTGTCAGGACTTTCTTTTCGTTTGAAATGGTTTCCCTACCTAGAAGAGCTGTCATCAAAGGTTAGCAATTCTAAAACATTCCTACCTATATTATCTGCAGGTAGGTAGGTATACATTCTAATTCTAACTACAAAAAATATAAATAAAAATATCTACATTAAACTAATAAAAATATCTACAATTTTGTTAACAGATTCAGAGAATTCGATTGTATTTTATTTTTATGTTTATTGTTTGTTACCTCAAAACTCCGTCATTTATAAACCGATTTGGAAAATTATTTTTTTATTTGATGGGATCTATGTACTTCCAGATTGATCCCATATATTTTTTGTCAAGTTTAGAAGAGCGGTTTTTGAGTTAGCTTCAATACCTACTTATTTTTTTCTACTTAGTGTATGTTGAGGATGTTAAAATAATTCCTATCACTCTTATTTACATTGTAAGTATGGCTGCGAATACACATACGAATTTATGTGGCGTACGTACCACAACTAAAAAGTGGAAAATAAAAACATTTTACAAAATACATAGATAGATACCTACATACAACATAATATTATGTTTGTATATTTCCATTAATTCAATAATAATGGTACAAAATTTAAAACAAGTTTTTTTATGAAATGTATGACTCGCCCGGGGCGCCTAGATGGTTTCAATGCCGGCCCTGGCCAAGAGGCCCTGATACGGGCGTTGCGTTACAAAAAAATATGGCCAAAACATAAAAGTTTAACCCTCAAGAAGCCTTCATAACTTGATCAACCCCGAAAACAAACAAAAATAGAAAAGAGAAGAATAGTGAGAGAGAAATTACAACTATATATATAATAACAGCTTTCATCCATTTAACTGCGATGACCAACGTGTTATTTAATACAAAATTACTCAATTTATTACGCAACATGTAGAATTTACGCGCACGTTATTGAAACTTAACTTTAATTCCCACGTCAGTCAATGTTATACTAATCTCCAGAATTATAAGTAGTACAAAACGAGAAAAAACCATTTTGGACAGACAATAGCTGTTGAGGAAAAATTATACATCATCTTATGAGATACGAGCCTGAAATGTTATAAGTAGACGCTACGCCCAATTTTCGTTCTCTTTCGGCTCATTTTTCCAGGTAAAATGCTACATTTTGGAGTGAGTTATATGAACACGCTTCCACTAAGCGTCAGTATAAAAGCAAACGTTCTCGGCAAGTAGCGTTTAATTCAAGAACTCAGTAAACATTTTGAAGAATTAGTTTATCACAATACGATATTTGTAAACCAATTCAAGCTTTGCTGCTTCTAAATTAATCTCGTTGATCTTGTAGGTAAAAGGTAAACATATCATAACTGGTATAAAACCTCTGGATATCAATAAAGTTTAGATAAAAATCATTCAGAATAATATATTTATGTACCTACAAATAATTCTAATATGTGGATGTTACTATAGTTACATCTCTGCCTAACCCTGTTATGTTACAATTCAAACACATAATATATTCCTCATAATATGTCTGCCTCGGGTGTATTATGCTTCTTAGGTAAGTACCTACATCAAACAAATTTGTCGGCACAGATGTCTCATTTTGATCGTTACAAAGCAATTACTTGTCATAATCCTAACCCGGAGTAAGTAATTCCTGATATTTGAGAATGTTCGAGATAATCCCTACTGAGAGTATATTCATTCGACATGTTAATGATGCCAATGTATAAGGACTTAATTGATGAGTGTTTACGTCATTTGTACTGATATGGGTAGCCATGTGAGTTATGAAGCCTGCACTGCTAATGTGTGTGTACTGTACTGAACACACCTAAAGGCTCCCGCGGACAGGCGCCACGCGACTCTCGTAGATCAATTTCCATAAAGTTTTAATTGTTCTACTAAGGTCAACGTCGCGTCGCGCCTGTCTGCTCAGCCTTAACTCAAACATTCTGCATTGAAATACTGATCCAATTAATGAGTGAGTGTTCGAATTTTGGAACCCTTTTAGTGTTTACCAACTAAAGGCCAGCCTGTAAATACATCAGCTTTATTTAAAAAAAACTGCTGCATAAACACCACTTAGAAGTAACGGCAAAAATACCAAATCCTTAAGCTTTTAAAAAGTCATCAATTACCAACAGCCGCAAAATGAGAAAATTTCTTGCTCCTTCAACTTGACGAAATTCTGAGGAGGCACGAAATCACCGGAAATATATAAGGCCGGCCAACTTTTAATTTGGAAGAACGATCCTTAGTTATGCGCTATACGTGGATTTTTCGGAATAATCTAATTCAAGATTTCATGTGAACGGAACAAGACAAGAAACTTTTAATTAGATTATTGGTTCACGTTGATATTGAAGACGGTTGTAACGAACGATGTAAATTAAAATCAATTATCAATATTACAAAATGTTGAAAAGTACGTCGTGTTGCTTCGAGAAAAGGGTGTTGTAATTTTATGGTGTTTGTTCGACTTGACGGAAACATGGCACGATAGAACCTTTGTACTTATTAATAATGTCAGTAAGTTTCCTTCTTCATTTTTTCCGTGCAACAAGTGTTTACATTTTTATTAAGTTTTCTTGTCGCAAATACCTAGTCCGACTATTTTATCACAGCAAAACTATGACTATTTTATCTATGAAACCTGCAGCGTTTTTCCCTTCATGTAAGTACCTACTGACTGTCATTTTGTTTTTCTCGTCACTATTAGGACAATCTAGTTTTCTGCCTGCCTGGATTTCGGCCCTAAGTTACTTCTTACGATACATGACTTGATCTAGTCCCAAGATGTACTCAACTACAAGATTCACAAACGTACTCGTTAAAAAGCAGGTATGAATAAACAATCTTACCAAAGAAACAGCAACAGAACACGATCGTATACAGCGTAATGAATATGGCTCTAACATCCGTTCTATCGAATATGTACTCGTCATCACTGAGCGAGTATATTGTCTGGTTCACTCCCGACACGTTGACAGCCAGCTCGTCGACCGCCTCCGTCTTGTTAAAAGACCCCCATACATTGTTCTGCTTAAAATCTTTGGTTACGAATAACTTGTACATATTTTCTGTTGGCGTGTCGATCAGGGCTCATTCTTCATTGAATCGCGGTTTTCGTCAGCCATCTTCTGAAACAAGAACGAATATTAACAACTTTTTAAATGCCGCTTTGCTCTTAGACGATAAAAGAAAAGAAAATATACAATTTTAAAAATACAGCACGTGTTTTCATAACAAACATTAGAAATCGAGCTAGAACCGTTATCGTAAATAAACAACCGTATCCTAGTATTTACAATAATTCTACCACATGGAGGTTATTTTTGTTGTGAATTTTTCAACACATTTTTCTTGGAGATGTTTCTTTAAAACTTTATATCTACTAAGAAAGAACACATAAATAAAAACCTTTTAAAGCTGTTCAGGCCTTATATGAATAGAATAAAATACTCTTTATTATGTTCACCATACGAATTACAGATATAAATGTACTAGCTGCACCCCGCTGTTTCACCCGCGTAAGTCTCGATCCCGTGGGAATATCGGGATAAAAAGTATCCTGTGTGTAATCCAGGTTATAAACTATCTGTGTGCCAAATTTCATTCAAATCCGTTCAGTAGTTTTTGCGTGAAAGAGTAACAAACATCCATCCATCTACCCATCCATATCCATACTTACAAGCTTTCGCGTTTATAATATTAGTAGGATAGAAATAAAGAAAAAGAGAAGAAAGAAAGAAACATTATTAAGAAATAATGGTTTTGTCGCTTCATCATCAAATAGGTACAATAAATTGGAATCTTGTTGCGTCAGTTTCTTTCTGGCATTTGTTCGCGAAACAACCCAGCTGCCAGTATTACGATTGCACGGGCACAACAGCTGATAGGATTACATTGGAAACTGTATGTTTCTGGATTGAGAGAACTTATGATACAAGAGTTAGTTCCATTGTACGACGGTACTTCTGAAACTTTGGCCCTACGATGTCAAAACTTCCGCAACCAACATAGAAGGGACAAATTGTACCTAAAAGTGCCCTATGTATCAGATCAGATGTCATAAAAGATTGAGATAAATCGTTTTCATATCAGACCCAACTCATAACGAATGTGTTAAGGTTTTGTGACAATCATTATTTGTACCATTCTATTCTTGCTATTGTTGTATTTTCTTTTATGTTTTCCAAATCTTTCAGCATACCTACCTAACCCACACAAAAGAAAAAAGGTATAAAATTACCTTTTTTCTTTTGTGTGGGTTAGGTAGGTTACTAATGAATTTTCATTTTCTTGTTTCTATAGCAACCACTGGTAGTAAAGAAAGTTAAATACAATTTAGGATTCTTAAGAATTTTACCCAAAACGAAAACAGAGCCGGTTGCTTATTTATGCGAAGTAATAAATAACAAGCTTACAGAAAGAAACACTTCATTACAAACGTCTGGGCTTCATCAGATTCTGTTTTGCATACTTAACATCCACCTCGTTTTAATATTTCCTTTCGCAAATAAAATACAACTTTCCGGTGTTCGTAAGGTAATGAAATAACTTCAACGTGTTTATGTTTATCAAACAGTTCGTTGGGAACAACGACCCTTCGCAAATAAATATTAGCACATATGAAATCGGCGTGTATGGGGAATTTTAAAGAAGTTGCATTTTCAATACTAACATTTTCTTAATTTATATAACAACCAGGAACACTAATGTTTTAAACACTAATGTTTAAAAACTAAGATAACGTATGCCACTTTGATTTAGCGAAAAAACAAGGTTTGGCTAAACAAAATGAGGAGTCATTTTTAAGATATTTTCCATGTTAAAAAACTATAAGTAATAAGATTTTTTTTTACTATTGGTAGTTGTCTATGATGGTCATTATTCGATATAATACCAAGCAATTGATGAATATTTTAAATCTTAGACGTGAAGTGAGGTTTTGTGAGAAAAAATCGCCAATTTCATGGGTATTATAATCCCAATATTTAAGACCATTGTATGTAACAGAGAAGTTCCACAGAAAGATACTCTGTACCTTGTTTTTTTTTGAGTTTGGAAAATCATCCAATGATTTCTCCCGCTCTGGGCGGAGCGGAAGGGCGTGTCAGACTTTTACTGACTAAAACCCACCCGTGTTCCTTCAGTTGCCTGTTGCCAAGGTCCCGGTATCCCTTTCGGACTTTCCCGTTTCCCGTTCATCCCGTCAAAGATAGGCAAACCCGCAACATGACGTTAAGATTCGACATGAAAAATTACCCTTCCATTGCCGTACTAGGGCACGAAAATGGCATTATCAATAAAAGTGCTCGGCGAAAATAGCCAGTTTTTATACGGCGTGTCTTTTTATTACTCTTTAGGGATTCCTCAGGCTCTCCTATTAAAGTTTTTTGTCTATGACAATCTCGACACTAATCTGGGTTTTACGATCGAGAGGATGTTTATATCAATTGGATGATCCGTACTCACTTACATCCCTCAAAGAAATCTTTTTATAGGAACACCTGTGTCTGAATATATTTTAAGAGGTGAGATGAATTGGCTGTTAAAACCCGTGTCTGGGATTTACAAATTAGTGAATCCTATCCTAACTTACGAGTATATTATAAATGCGAAAGTGACTTTGTTTATTTGTTTGTTACGCTTTCACGCTTAAACGGCCGAATGAATTTGGATGAAAATTGGCACATTGGTAGACCATGACCTGGAGAAGGATACTACTTTTCATACTGGATCGCAGACGAACTCGCGAGCGAAAGCTAGTTCAGTATAATCTAGGTATTCAAGGTGCTTTCAACACAAGTGCATTATATTATTAGCACTCTATTTAATAGAAGATTTACCTAGATGTAGCAAAGTTTAGATCTGCACAAATCTAGCCAAGACTTATTAAAGACTAAAGGCAACAGGCAAGCGGTCGTCATAATCCGCTTCACGCTTCATTGTGGCACTTGATAGCATTAGTTGAAGAAAATACGATGTCTGAAATAAAACGAAAAGTTTGGGAAAACTTAAGAAAAGCAATCTTATATGAGACTTTATTCCGTGTCTATCAACGGAGTCTAAGGTGTTAGACTGAAGCTTGATGGATTTATTTATGACCCTGCCCAATGTTAACTTATTGGGTACATTTAAGTATAAATAACGGATGGGCGCGTATGGAGGAGCCTGTGGCTAAGTAATATCAGCCGCATGGGTTGGTCCATCAGGTTAAGCTACGTTTGCCGGGGTTGGTCGGTGAATGGGTGACAGTCTACATACCGAGACTCCTCCGTGGCTCAGCCGGCTCCTCGCTGCTTGTGGCGTCCTGGCTGTCATTCGTGGATCTTTGACGGTCGTTACGGGTAGTCAAAAGTACAAAAGTCTGATAACCAGTCTTACCAAGGGGTTTCGTGTCAGTAACTGGGTTATGGAGGTCAGATAGCCAGTCACTCCATGTAAAATACTGATAATCTGCAGCATCCAGTTATGTTGGAAACTGACCTCAACATAGTTGGGAAATGCTAGGCTGATTTTAATACCACCAAATGCTTACAAGCCATCGATTAGTTACGGTTATACGGGCCATAAAAAATGCCGCCGTGAAACAAAAATTCCCAAATAGTTCCTGGAATTCGTCTACTTGTTGAATAAATGTTTTGAATATTTCACGCTGCTTGTTGCCAATCCAAAAACAATGTACGGGACGCACAAAACAAACTGACATTCCAAAATGTATTCTCCACCGCTAACACCGTTACGTGTTACACAAATGCCTGTGCCCATTTTATAGTTTAATAGCTTTTTCTGTTATTGTATAAAACGTTTATTATAAACAGATTACCGTGGTAGTTAAAAATAGCGATTCCCTGAATCAAGGTCACAAGCATACGAAGTATAGAAGATGTTTTTACCAATTCCCTGCGACTCTTTAGATGATGACAGATGTTAGATATTCAAAAGTTCGTAAATAATTATAGGCGCCATTGAAAGCATAAAACGTTCTTTAGTCAGATATTTTGCGATCAGTAAATCGTTCTAATAAGAACGTATAAAAAAGCTGCCAAATCGGAGCTCGTGGGTCGAATGGATCGTAGTCGACACGTTACGGTTCCGCACCAATAAGAAACATCACTTTGGTTTACAAGGTGAATTATTGAAGTTCTCAGATGTTGTTTATAGTAGTAAGGCAAAGACTGGCTTTGTGCTTTTAACTGAACCGCTACTCTCGGTTCGGTGACGCTGAATCGGGTATACCTACTGGACTCCAGTCGTCATCAGCTGTCATCATACACGATTTCCTTACAAGAATTACGTTTTATTAATAAGTATTGAAATTCACATAAATATTTTAACATGTTATATAGTTTTCATGTCATATAATATGCCGTTAAGCACTTGTTAAAAAGAGGGTGTCCTCTTTTCAACGACTTACGAATATTTGATATCTTTGTTTGTAAACGGTACATACATTCTCTAGCCCTTATACCAATATATTTGTGGTCGGCGCAAAATGTCTTTTTCTTCCGTTATTTTCTATTAGTTGTCATCTCGGTAGTCACTCCCTTTCTAGCCATGTCATCTTTCACACAGTCCATCCATCGTTTCTTTGGTTTACTTATTTGTAAACGGTAGCAATAGAAACACTTGCACACGGACGAAATATATTCAAATATTATTTTATATTCCGCGGTTGACAGGTCATAAACTGCTAGGAGATATGTAGATACCTGCCTAAGGACCTGTGAATAAGCAGACGAACCCTCCTCGTATCAACCTTCCAGCATTACATAGTACAGAACCCTAGTAAAATGTAGGGGAAATAACTTTACAACGTCGTGAAACACTGGCTAGCTACCAAGAATCCAATCTAAGAATCAAATGCTGTACTGCATTTTATAGTACGACACAACTTAGATGTAGCATAAATTTGAAAATTTGCATCCATTCATTTCAATTTTACGAATGTATTTAGTTATACAATAACTATACAAGTCATATGTTTTACGTAAAGATCATTTTCACCTAAAGCAGTAATGAAATTTGGTAATTATTAAGGCGCCTTCAGTTAGGATTGTGATCGGATTTTCGAATGTTGCCGATGCTTCATCTAAGTTGTGTCGTACTGTACCAAGCTTTTGATTTCTTTTGAGGTTTTCGCTGCCACTTGAAGGCATTGTAATGATACGTACTTATGTCTCTCTGGGGAACCGTATCCTACTTGAGAAGTTTATTTCAATACCAGCTTCAGGGCAGCTTTCCACCAAAGGAGAGATGAGAGGGATATTTCGTATAGAACCAATAGGTACCAATATTGTATGTATTGTTTCGAAGCTTTACGGAAAGTTGTGCAAAATAATGCAAACCTAATAGGCTATTTGAGACATCTCCTTTTTTCCGCTTTGGTGAAAAACGGCCCTTACAATGCTTCAATTTCACACACATTCCACGGACATACTCTCTTCTGCCTCTTCTGCCTAGCCTTTTCCCAACTATGTTGGGGTCGGCTTCCACGGACATACCACAAATATTAAGTTAAAGGAACAGTAACAATTCCTACATATTTTGTTTTTCGAACTTTATTTAATAATATTAAAAGTAGAAAAATAAAAACATGTAGGTAGGTACCTAGGAATTTTTATTCATTCCGCATTCACGTATCTATTCGTTCCAAAAATAATGTAAATCACTTTCAACTATGAGTCGTATTTTATCTTTTATTACCAAAAACATTTTCGTTTTTCATTTTCACACTTAGTTGTAAAAACAAGAAAAGCTATTTTTTTGCAAGCTATACAATGATATAATATCATTGAAGCTATAACTACAAAAGTGTTGCATTGTATAATTTTGTCCGGACTGTATAGGGGAACAATTTCAGTAACAAATTTCTTGATAATATTCGAGCCAAAACAAAGATATTTTCAAACCGTCTGAAAGTAGTATAAAATTCAATCATATACCTATCGGACTGCAGACCTCATCGGCATTCAATGTATGTTCCTACGCAAACAGCTGTACACCTACCGTACCTACGTATGCCAAGGAAATCTTAGTTCTATGTTGGTTTAGGAGCTTAAAACGCAATTTAGTAAAATTTTTGCTTACCGCTGTCTTCATTATGGGTTCATTATTTTGAGGTCGGAACGGACCATGTTCGGACATTACCCTTTCAGAACCATTTCAAATAAGTTATTATAGAGTTACTAGTCTAGACTTACAACAAATATTACCTATTTTAAATATTAAGTTAGTACTTACTAAGTAAATCTGTAATTATTATTGTTAATACCACGAAGGGGTCAAGCTGTATGTTTGTAAAAGCTCTGGAAATACCGACCCGTTTTCAAAAAATATTCAAGAAAGCTACGTTATTTCCGAGTAACTTATAATACTTTTTACACTAGAAGATGCCCGGTTCCCGCGGGTATTTCCATGCGTATAAAACACGTCACATCTGCAATTTTCTTCGTTTTTAAATATTCTTCCGTATCATCGTATAACTTCTCGTTCTTGGCTCTTAAGGCGCCATCTGTGCTGCCAGTAAGCGTCCTGTCTTGATCATTTACACTTTTCCTTTTACTTTGGACATTTGTTATATGTAATCCTCCACTTTTCTCTCTTATTTGTCACCATGGATAGAGGTTTTTTCGCAGACATGGTCATTTGGACAATAGAATGTATAGTATATTTATTATCTTTGTTAAAATTCGGAAAAAAAAAATTGTAATGGTTTCATATCTGAAGCCCTTCATTAAAAAGAAAGTCAAGACAGATAATGTAATTAAGTGCATACCTACCTATGTTATTTGTTTGAAAAGTTTATTCTACAGCGATGCTTTTCATACAATTCCGCGGATAAAAAGAGAAGTGCTGAAAATAGCGGCAACATGGCGACATCATTAAGCTGCCGTACCTACAGAAACTAGTAACTAACACAGAGTTCTATGACGTGAACGACGGAGTACCTCGTGTATCGATACTCTTACACAGCAAAAGTCTGTGATATTTTGTTCCTAATTGTAAAAGTCACCCTGTACTGTACGTACAACAGTCTGTGTGACTATTTATAATCGACACGCCTCTAATTACTTATTAAAACGAAATTAATATCCCTGGCTCACTTGTTATAAACACACTCCGAATATAACCCAAAAATAGCCCGCAGGAAACATACACATCAATATAAATTGCAATCATCAATCCATATTGCGGAATAATTAAGCACGCATGCAACTAAATTGAAAAGTTAACTGTTCAATGAATATTTAAGGGACCTCATACGATTGATTGCTATTTTTATTGGGGTCCGAGACATGCTTGAAATACAGTCCACTTTATTATGAAAGAATACAGATGTCTTTAGTACTCAAGGCAGCCAGACAACCCTGTCTGGTTCGGATATTTGTATTATCCAAATAAATATTTCTCAGTTGTAAAAGATTTCTCTTCACGGAATGTAAATAACTCGATTTGTTCATTGAATGCGATCGTAAATACGTAGGTACTAACATTGTTATTAGGAAAATTTTAGATGAAAAGCTTTTTAGTATCGGAACGTGTACCTCATCATCTGCTTATCCTTTTCCCAAATATCCAATATATTTAACCGACTCAAGTTTGGGGTTAGCTTCCAGTCTAACCGGATGCAGTTGAATACCAGTATTTTACATGGAGCCAGCGCCTAACTGACCTCCACAACCCAGTTACTAGGTAACACGATACCCCTTGGCAAGCCTGGTTGTCAGACTTCGGACGACCCGTAACGACTGTCAAAGATCTACGAATGACAGCGTGCTTTCCGAGGCACAAAGGGGTCTCAGTAAGTAATGGACACCCATACACATACCCGGACCCCAGCAAGAGTTAGATCGATCCATGCAGCTGTAATTATTGAGCCACCAACCCGTTCGAAACGTGTACCTATCAGGTTTTAAATATATATTGTAAGTCCGTACCTCTGCAGCTCAACGCGCACTCGACCGATTTTTATAAAGTCAAGAGGCGCACTTGAAGCTCACATACATATGAAGGTAGGTGTGGGTAGCCTTGAGGCTCGTAACACTCGGTTTGAGTGGTATCTATTCATTGACACCGACACGCCCGCTGCTTGTTCTGCAAAATACAGCTCTTGATCAAGAATTTACATCTTTATATTTAGCAAAAACGATCGTTTTTTGTCATATCATGCCCAATTTTAAACATGATGTTCACAAGCAGGCTGTATCACGTCGACGTAAACAATTGACTGAGAAAAACTAAAAGCAAGTCGATATTTTTTCAACTTTAATAAGCACATCAGCATAACCGTCAAAATGACAACTTCTGAACTAAAAAGTTGATGGACTAACTACTAGTTGGTTTAACTTAGAATAGAATGTTATTCTTTTTTTCTGTAATGTGCATTTAGTTTGTGCAATCAGAATAAACATTTTTTCTTCCTTTTTCTTTCTTTTATGGAGAGAACATCATGCATAACAATGTTGTAATTTCGCAGCTTTTAGAAGTGAAAGAAACGTTCAAAGAAAATGAATGGAAATATTGATATTCCCAGAAGATACTCGTGTGGAAGTAAAGACTTCTGTAATTTTTCGAGAGTCGCATAATCATGTTACATTCGCTACAGAGAGCACCTATTATGGGGTTTTACGTTGTAAGTTCGCTGAATAACTAAACAATTCAAGCTCATACAGGCGTTACTAATTTTGAATAATAATGCTATTAAAACCCACCATCCATTCATGGTTATCGAGTTTGGTAGATGATATAAACATAACATCACGCCTTGTTTCCCCGAACGATTGGGCAGAGGTGTACCTATAGTACTTGTTTCCCCGAACGATTGGGCACAGGTGTACCTATAGTACATTATATTTAAGTCCCATGTAATAGGGGGCGAGCCTAATGTCATCAACCGGGCACAAATTCAGACTCTTTGCTTATATAGAAAAACCCAATAACATTTCCCGGCCTGGGAATCGAACCTCATGCTCAGCAATAGCGCTAGCGACCACTTGACCGACGAGGCAGTTTGATTGGTAGATTTCTACAAAATATTCTTCAGTGAAAGATTTTATCTTGTCATATACGTACCTGTAGGTAGCTTATTACAAAATTATTATTCCCTATAATGCCTGTCAGATTTTACTGACATTGCACAATCTTAAGAACTCCATATTGACAAAGGTATGTATTTAAAGAAAATAATTAACCTAGGTTTTAGGCGTCTCAAGTAAACGTGGGTAAAATACTGAGAATCCTTCCTTGAGAACTAATTAGCTGAAGCCCCAAATACTATTAAGGGCAAGCATTAGACCGCTAACAATTTTGATATAATGTATTAAGAATTATGTTCTTTAGATAACGCTCCTAAAGGAGATGGATAACGGTCCCATACAAGCTAGGCTTAGAAATGGACACAAATTACACAAAATGTATTATGAAGCTTTAACAGTGTTTCATAGCCCTGTATATTTTTATTCGCAGTAAAACTTTGTGAAGGGACATAAGATCCTTCTCAAATCTCATAAAATAATACTATGCGGAGCACGAGTGGGTCACTAGTAAGTACTAAAGCGTAGGTACCCTTTCTAATTAACACACAGGATGTTTCATATAAAAAAGTTCTGTGCAAAGCATAAATGACATGACAAATGCGTGACAATGACGGGTAGGGTATTGACAATGATTATGAAAGATAAAGACGATGCTGCCATTATTTGCAGAACTTGATACATTTAATCACGTATTAAATATCATGTTCATTACAGTCTAGTTATTATTCAATACGCTTTAAATACAGTTTTAATATTCGTAGGTATATTCTAAAAATACTAGTGAAATCATATCAATTCTTACAATAAGCATATCCCAATTACCATTGCTTTTCCCTACATTTATGTTCGCATAACTCGTCAAAATGTAGGGAACAGCTGTTTTTTTTTCGGTTTCATGGTTGGTCCCATAATGAAAGGGCAATGGTTCATAATGATGAGTACAACTACGGTCAGTGTATTTATTTCAATTTAAACGACTAAAATTTTACCCTGTTGAGAGTTAGAAAAACTCGTGTAACGCTACATACATAGTACATCGTTTGTTTATATGTAAGCGGTTTACTTTTTAACAGGATACATAACACATTTTGCGGAAGCTCTAAAAACATTCCTATGTAGCGGTTGCCCTCTTTGTGAGCATACTGCTTTCATTTTAGGCTCTCATGGAATTACTTTGAGAATTCGGAAAACCATTCTATCTTTTGGGAAAATGGATACCCGTAATTAAATAACCTAGATGTTAAAAGTCGTTACCCGTTCAATTGTCCATTGCTTTTATCGATATTGTTTAAGAAGTGAGAACATAGCACAGACAATTTATTGGAGCCAGACGGCGCGCGACCGAGTTAAAATGTTATTTAGGTGAAAATAAGTTTTAAAGGGCCATTTCATAAAATGAAAAGCCGTAAACAATAGATTATACAGTTAATAGTCAAAGGTTTGACCCGAGGCCTAGATTAACCTATAATTTTAGATCGTTTCTGAGATACAAATTTAGTATTCATATGCCAGAGATTTTCACTCGGCTATTCTCTTCGGCTGGTTTCGCAGAATCGGTGTAATTTCCTGCAATAAATTTCGTAAAGGTGTCATAACAGTAACAGGGGAAATTATGTTTGTATTCTTTAACGTTTCCATTTTAATTTGTGGCGTTTACGCATTCTGTTTCGGAATATAAATGAGGTTACAGGGTAAAATGTCAATGACTGGGCAACATTTATGGTGACCCAGCTAAAGTTGCGGAATCCAAATTAAAAACACAATGAATAGGTATTTGGATAAATCGAAATTTTATGGAAAACGTTGATTATTTCCCGCACCCACAACCGATCGGGGCCAAACCAACCGATGTTCGTTTTTATTTTTTATCTTACCTACTGGGTAATGGCTTGTAGAGGAAAAAAAATTATGAGATACGTTCAGTTACGTAGGTTACTGAAATGATGCAATGGGAAACCAATTAAGATCTCTTATTAGATCTCTCTAGGTTAAGCTACGCTTGCCGGGGTTGGTCCGTGGATGGGTGACCATCGTTACATACCGAGACTCTTCCGTGCCTCGGAAAGCACGTTATGCTGTTGGTCCCGGCTGTCATTCGTCGATTTTTAACAGTCGTTACTGGTCGTCAGAAGCCCGAAATTCTGACAACCAGTCTAACCAAGGGGTGTCGTATTACCCAGTTACTGGGTTGTGGAGCTCGGATAGGCAGTCGCTCCATGTAAAATACTGGTAGTCAGCTGCATCCAGTTAGACTGGAAGCCGACCCCAAAATAGTTGGGAAAAGGCTAGGCAGATTGATTAGATCTCTCTATTAATCTGAATGATGTCAGAGAATTTTCTCGTTTACTTTTAAATATAGCGAGGGAAAACTCCCACAGGTGCTTTGAAGACCAAGTCAAAGTAGTTCACAGAAACTAGAGAGATTAGATTAAAAATCTTTGCTTAGGAAGACGCACTTTAGCGAATATGCAACCTACTTCTTAGCTCTTTTTTAGAGTTCCGTACCCAAACCCCCGTGCCTAGTAGAGTTCCGATTCTGAAAGCTCATTCTGTCGTGAAATCATGTTGATTGGCTGCTGTCAACCAACCACAATGTTTACAATGTGATTAGATAGCGTGTTTGGTAATTATTGAGTTGATCAGTAACATAGTGTAAACATGTTAATCATTCTTCAATAAATTGTACACTGCTTTATGTCAGCATATTTTGAGAGAAAACAACAGACACATCTCTCGCATTTACTCAATTTCCGTCTTATTTATTTTGATAAACACCTCGGTGCGAAGGGGCTCCGTTTTATTACGAGCCCTTTTAGATTGAGCACGTACACCTCCTTTCATTGACACAATAAGTACCTAATTGTTAAAGGGACTGCTGAGATGATGCATTAAACTTGAAGCCACCACCATTTTATTTGTCTGGCGAATTGTTTGTGGGTGTCGAGATTCGTTTAGTAGAGGTGTAAGAAATCCTATGCGAAAGTGAGTTGATTGTTTGAACGGATTTGGATGAAATTTGGCACATAGGTAGACCATGACCTGGAGACGAACATAGGCCGAAAACAAGAAAACTAAAAGGTTTTCATTTGATATATTTTAGTCTCAAATAAAACCTTAGATTTACTTGACTGTGTTGCTACGAAAAACAACGTAGGGTAATATTGATTTAAAAAAAGTAGTCTTTTACGTAACTAGTACCTTTGCTAGCTTACCTTTAGGCTTTCAGCTGACCTAAAAGATTTCTTCTCGTGGGGGATTAAATAATAATCATTCTGCGTATGTATACCCTTATATAATCTGTGCCACTGCCAGACATGTTCTAGTTACTCGTTAGACTTAGGTATAAGTAGGTACCTATTTATTATCAAAATCATAAATCTTTATTTATATCAACATCATATTAAGGCACTGGTTAATACGAAGCACAATCTTAAATAGAGAAAGGTGTGTGAGGTAGGGGGATCCTTATAATTGTAACTAAATTAAAGGCTCATGAAGACTACTGAGAAAACTTCACGGTAGAACAATTACCGATGTCGCGTCTCGCGTTAAGTCGCGCTAGTCTGCATAAACCTTGCTTGAATCGTAAAACTTTTTCGTTCTTCAGATCAACAACCGGTTTGTGAAAGAGTGATTAACACAAAAATTAACAAACACGCTATCAGTAGCACTGCATAGTTACTGTTGTGCTGTGATTAGTAGACCAAAAAAACAACGGCCAATCAAATCATTTGACAACAGAGGAGCAATTCCCGTATTTTTACGAAAGTTCCCATTCTTACCTCACTCTCAATTTTGACAAATAAGTTTGTGAAATGAGATTGCAACTCTAATTTTGAACGTTTTTCAAGTACGATTATTAGGTATGCACTTCAGATTAAAACCATTAACTCTTTTATTTAACCAGATATTGACCTGAAAATTGCAAAAAATTTAAGAAAATTTGAATTTCACGGGCTGCCTTGAAGCTTTCGCCTTATAATTTATAATAAGTTCAATAGGTTGAGTGCTAGCTTTTTAGTGTTCGTTTCTTAATATTACGATAAGTATTTTTAGGTTTAGCTTTAAGTAATGTTGTTTTTAAGGGTTCCGTACCCAAAGGGTGCCAAACGGAACCCTATTGCTACTTATGACCTCCGCTAGCCGTCCGTCCGTCTATAAGCCAGCGGGCTGTATCTCATCGACCCGTTATAGGTAAACAGTTGAAATTTTCACAGATTGAGTATTTCTACTGTCGCTGTCACCACAAATAATAAAAATAAAATAAAGTTTAAAATTAATCCACATACATGAACAGTTTTTTTTTTACTTGAGGCAGAGACTTGTAACTGGCTGACAGCTGTACTATTTTAATTTTTGTTTCGTTTAGTTGCAAGTCTTCCAAACAGCTTAAATAAATAAAAAATATACCTACATTGCTTACTTTTTACCCAAATACGGCAAAATAAAAAGGAGGATTATGATTTTGACCGGTATGTATGTATGTATGTTCATGTGCTTTATAACTTCTAAACTCTTCATAATTTGACAAATGAGTTTCGTTGGAAGCCTCTTGATCGTCAGTTGGTTATAGGCTATGTGATGTCACATTAAATTGAATAATCGCGCCCTCTAGACGACATAAAGTCAAGAAAAGTCTTGGGTATCAAACGAAAGGGCATAATTGGAACATTTCAAAATTATGTATATTATAACTCCAAAAATGTTTAAATAATCAAAAAAAAAACCGACTTCCAAAAAAAACACTAAAAAGTGAAAAATTACTTTAATTTCGGATGTCGTTGTTTCGCTGGCAAGCAAAGTAAATAAAATTTATATGGGACCACTTATGAGCACGACCTACCAAACAAAAACAGCGTAACAAACACACAAAAAAAAACAGACGAATTGAGAACCTCCTCCTTTTTGAAGAAGTCGGTTAAAAATAAAAGTGATAAAACTAAAACCCAACTACGGCAAAAAAGGCAAAAAGGTGTAAACAAGACATCACAGACAGACTATTTAAAAAACTGGAGTCACACGTAATCTGTTCGATCCATGCCCTAACGTGGCCCTTTATAACTTTTATTTGTTTAATTAAAGATTTCGATTTATGTGAAACATCTGATCGTAACATTTAAATCGTCTCTTATTTGGGACTTAGCGCAATTAGTTGAAATATGTAACTCACAACAAGTCTCACAGATATGATTGTCAGACTACTTAGTCCCAATTAGAGATTAGGACTTACTGTATTACGTATAAATACCGGCTATTTCTTCGAATTGGCAGAACGACGTAATCCCATCAACATATGCTACTTATGTTAAAGATTAGCTCATACTATACCAACTTAGCCTATCGCAGTCCACTGCTGGACATAGGCCTCTCCCAAGCTGCGCCACAACCCTGTCCCAGCCGGGAGCGACATACTACGCTTGCAGATACGTGGTCTCCACTACAAATGCTAAAGTAAAAACTCCGTCTGTCTGCCGGTGTCGTTTTGGTACCTTTTCACCCGCGTAGACCTGGGCTAAGACATAGAATACTTTTTATTCCGGTAGTATGTACTACCATAATAAAAGTGTCCCACCAGTAAATTAGGCACAAGTGGTAAAGGTAATTTAACCAAAAGCAAAAGTTTAGTTTAGTTTAGTTTTCAATAAGTATGTACTTAAGGTGTATCTTTTCATACACGAAATCTCTTAAGGGGTCATTGTACTCATAATTATGAACAACTTTCACTACTTTGCTTGAACAGCTGATTTTTTTTCGCTATTTTCGTTGGTTGATGATGTATATTCCTTAATTGAAGTCAAATCTTTCGCCAAATGATTTCAAAGATAGCATTACATTTGACTGCGTGCTAGTTAACTTCTGCGTTAATCACACTTTCAGAAACCGCATGCATGATAGCATCGTTTCAAAGTTGCAACTTATCCACCGCACCCTTAATCGCTAGTCACCTAATTAATGCAATAATTAGTGTTATGTCACGAAGACAGACGCTGTGGCCTTTATGTAAATGAAGACCTACTTCTACAAAGAGAAATGTTCATTAACATAATTAACTGTTATCAGTCGATAACTTAAGGGTAGGTGGTGGTAAGTTAACTAGAATCAAGTTAAATATAGATGAATTTCTAAAATATTTGAACCACTAAGTATGTTGTGACATATACATATCGATGGTGGAAAGGTAAAATGGCTAAAGCGCCAAAACGTGAAATCTCAGGAATGAATTTTAAAGTTTTTTTTTTGCGAAAAAAATTCGTAGAAAATTTTCTAATGGAAATATTTCTGAGTTACTTATATTTTCATGAATCATATTTTTTTCCCTGTAATATGTATTATAAATGGTTTCTATAAAACCTTTATTTTAGGAGATAGGTGTCGCTTTAGCAAAAAAAAATCGAAATTAAAAAAGTTCCAGTAAGCAAAAATTGCTAATATCCAAAAAACTTGCGTATAACAATATTAATTACTATATATTAATATATTAATTACGCTTACTGTCAGAATTACAATTATTTAGCAATCTGAAATTTGCTAATGCACTTAATAATATCATAGAGTGAAAAAAAATAATTCTAACGAGCTGTTCATTTGAAATAAAGTTGCTAACGTTGAACTAAAACTAGCTGAAGAGCGAATAAATTGATGGATGTATCATGGGAATGAGGCGTAACTTGTAAAACTCGTCTTTTTCTTTTATTTTCATTTAAAATATTGATTATTGCTAGTGTACAGTTTTTGTCAATAGATTATTTAGATTATGAGGCTTTAGCATCAATCTGTAACCTCAATAAATGTGTACTACCTACTATTAGGTCCGGAATATTAGCGGGAAGACTAATTAATTAATATTTAGCAAAAAATAAAGGAAATTATTTTATTAGCCAACTGGAATCAAGTCAAATAACGTAGGTAATACAACATTGCTTATCATGGTTAGTACCACTAAATATTCAATGTAAGTAATTAGTTATAAGTTTAAACAAATAAATCAACATTTAATAGATAATAAATGATCATTTTTAACCCCCGACGGAATAAGAGGGGTGTTATTGGCACTAAGATTCTGAAACTCAAAATAATTCTGTGCTTATTGCGCCAACTTCTTGCCA
Organism: Lithophane socia; assembly: GCA_947522985.1. Classification (NCBI taxonomy): domain Eukaryota; kingdom Metazoa; phylum Arthropoda; class Insecta; order Lepidoptera; family Noctuidae; genus Lithophane; species Lithophane socia. The sequence continues at coordinate 9,422,238 of OX383256.1, read as the reverse complement.
TCTTCTCACACACAACAACATCGTGTTACAATTTAACAAAATAGTCCTTAGAACACATACACATTTGAAGGATGATGCCAGGAAATGTATGGAAGCTGGTACCCGCTACAATAAGAATAAAGGATACATCATTAGAAAGATATTAATATTGAATAGTTCAGTTCAAGAATTACAATGGCCTTTGTCCGATAGTAGTAATAAAACAGGGTAGAAGTTGTGACGCCGTGTTGTAGCTATAGAAATACGGTCTTAGGAGACTGTCCTTAACATCTAGAGTACTTGCTAGCTTGCTTGCTTGAAAAATGGCACATTCAGCTAAAAAAATTATAATTCTTACACCTTATTTTTATGATGGCAATCGATGCAGTTTCGAATAAGGATTCAAAGACTCTTTTGGATCAACTGAGGTAAGAGTACTTAGAAATGTCACAAATCACTTTTCCCATAAGTAAGTACCTACATTTCATAGTGATCGATCATCTTACCCCCGATCTTTTACGACGTTTGCTATTAATTATTTTAAATAAGGCGTTCATCATCTATCTAGTCTTTTCCCAACTACGTAAGGATTATCTTTGAATCTAACTGGATACAGTTGAATACCAGTATTTTACATGGAGCGATTTACTATGTGACCTCTACAATACAGGCACTGGGATAGTCCTTGATAAGCTGGATGTTCGACTTTCGGGCTTCTGACTACCCGATACGACTGTCAAAGATCTACTGTGTTAAATGTTAGTATGTGCTCAAATACATATAACTTAGATAACTTGTTTATCAGTGTGATAGCTCGGGAAATTCAACTCAAACCTCAAACCTACAAGCTCTTCTACTATTCAAACGAAACAGGTAACAATAACAAACCCCTTAGAAGATAGCCGGAGTCAACAAGAAAGACTGAACTATCCTAACCTAACCTGACCGAAGGCGGAGTCCAGAATGCGAATAGCTAAACAGTTGCATAAAAGTAAGAAACAAAGTAAAAATAATAGTAAAAAGAGCTATCATGGCTATTGGAGGGGTACCAAAATGGGCATCATCTTTAAAATGGGCATTATCTTTTAAATAACAGAATTTTAACTGCTTTATACTCTTAGTACTCATATACGCGAGCAGCACTTTGCCAACGACAGAGGCAACAGCAGCCGTCTGCACGTTGACGTTGCTAGAAATCACTAATATTCTAAGTTACACGCAAGAACAAAGACGTTTGATTAGATTTGCAATGCTAACAAAATTTATTTACGAAGTACACTTACTTTAAATTAAGCAAGTTTTTAGTTCTAAAATCAATACCTTCTTACATTAAAGCATGTACTACTGACTAATATACCATTTTAAATAATATTTGGAATCTAAAACAACTCTGAACTATCGTTCTATACGAAAATATTTACGAGCACGATTGCTAAAGCGCCAAAACGCTAAATAAAACAGAAACGACTTTTGCTAAACTGCCACACAAGTAATAATGTAGTTCAGGTAAAACTACTAATAAGGTATTTATACATGAAATAGAGAAACGCAAAAATGCTAAAACATTGTAAACATGAATGTACAGTGAGCACATTCACTAAAGCAACATAAACTTCAAAATCATCAAAAAAACGTCGCTTTAAACCATGACTACATGAAACAAGCAACAAAATTTGTACTGCTAAAGCGCCAAAAAAGTGCTCAAATCGACGCGAAAGGTAGACCAATCGACGCAGAAAAAAAAATCCAGTTCAGTGATATATATAACTCAATATCGACCAAAATGGCGCTTTAGCCATTTTACCTTTCCACCATCGATATACATTGTGTTTTAGTTCCATACTAGCTGCGCCCCGCGGTTTCACCCGCGTAAGTCTCGATCCCGTGGAAATATCGGGATAAAAAGTATCCTATGTGTTAATCCAGGTTATAAACTGTCTGTTTGCCAAATTTCATACAAATCCATTCAACCGTTTTTACGTGAAAGTGTAACAAATATCCATCCATCCATCCATCTATACCAATGACTATATAATGTTTAATACTCTTTGATCCATACTTACAAACTTTCGCGTTTATAATATTAGTTTAGATTAGATTTAGATATTAGTTTAGATTAGATTTTCTGAAATATTGGAACCACTAACTATGTTGTGACATATACATTGTGTTTTAGTTCCATATTAGCGACCAGTCAGACCCTGTTAGGTTATACTGATGACAGAAGGGGTCTAAAGTAAATAAAACGGAACGTCTTTACACTACGAACTATTTAATCAGACTGAAGAAAGCACACGCTACAGGTCACTATTGGCTGTCACTGCATATAAACATAGAGTCGTATGGATAACAATGTGTTCCTATTGGTAAAATAATTAAGTGTTTCTAAAGTGTCCAATACTGTTTCACTCAGTAAGTAGACTACTACCTACATTGCGGTATTCTACCAGTAAAATCCCCTTTTATAGCGAGCTAACCCTTTTTTGGTTTACCTGAAACCATAACACTTTTAGCGGTTTGTAGGAAAGCGGTACCCTTCGGACCGTCTGACCGCTCAACTGACACAGAAATGTTTTATCCGAAAGTTACATCCGGACCACACGCTAAAACAAACAAAAAATATTACTTAGGCTACACTAGTTTTAGTTCCACTGAATAAATAAATAAAATTTGGTCTAATCCGTTTTACAGAATAAAATTGTAGATAACTATTTTTCGGCTTCTTGTGTTATCCAAAAATAATGATGACAAGAAATCTTGGGTAGGAACTTTAAATAGAAAGTCCTAAACTTACTTGTACTCACTTGACTTGTGTTATGTTTATGTACTTATTGGGTAATTTGTTAAAATCACGAAAGTCACTAAAGGGCGTGATACGACGAGCTGTCAAAACTAAGACAGCGCTGCTCAAAATTGATGTATATTTTTTAAGGCTCGTGCAAACTGGCGCGATATCGCGGGCGTGACAGGCAGCGCTACCCTAGTCGCGCCCGCGACATCGCGCCTGTTTGTTGGAGCATTAATCTGTTTTTCTATATTTAGATATGTATACTTCCTCTATAAATATTGCTGTTATTTGTATTCATTTTAACTTATCTAATCAGAGCTACCGCCAATATTGGGGATCAGTCCAATAACAATTAAAGCAAACAACGACTTACTGAGGGGCTTCCCGGTAGTCAGATTTGGTAACAATAACTACAATAAACGGATAAGTTCAAAAATCCCGGCTAACGATCAAACCAATGCGAATTAACGGAATATATTTATAATGTTCCGAAGTTAAAATGAAATTATTCATTTTTCTGTTCGTACCAAAAGGGTACAAAAGGGTTTTTTAGTCTTGATGGCAGAATCTCACGTTTTACGCATCTTTATAAAGAAACAATTTTAAGTCCGTTTTATTATTCTTAGGTCCACTTTTTCATTATTTTAGAATGGATAGGTAGGTATACCTATGTCTAGAAAACTCCAAAGGAAAAAAAAGGATAGCTTCCAAAACATGTGCGAACTTGAACACATTTTCATATTTTGGACCCAAGCTGTGATACAATCACTTACATAGGTACCTACCCCTGGGGTCCTGGGGCTCATGAACCCCCAAAATCATTCAAGCTGCCGAGAGACTGAATGATTTACGTGCTTTACTAACTAAAAACTGTAGGTATTTGAGCCATAAAAGCTGTGGCGTTTAAACAAAAAATTTAGAAAAACTGCGACCGCGCCTGACCGAAGCCAACATTTGGTGTCAGTCATTAATTATCTCGTCTCTTTCAACTTCCAGAATTAATGTTCCGGATGCGCCGCGTCAAATATTCCTAACTTCCCACTCAAAACGGCGAATTTCATTCACAAAATATGTATAACATGTTATCGATCGACGGCTGGTGATCAATCATAGTCGCTTTTAGCGTCAGCTAAACGAGACTAAGCAGATCAACTTATTGTATAAACAGACAGAAAAGTGCAGAGTGAAACGTGTCAAATTATTTACGAAAAATATGTTTATCTCAAAAATACTCAAAACAGTAACAAACATCGATCTCTTCTTATGACTAAACAAAGCCCACGTTCGATTAAATCATAGATAACATCGATGCGGTGACGTTTGTTGCTCCAGGCACAGTATAATAAAGTAACAGTAATATATCTCGGTAATTAGGTACCTTGAAATTTACCTACGGCCACTCAGTAGATGAACCTTCCGCGTCCTGGTAACTGCCGCGCACTCAATACTGTTGCGATTTCAAAGCGCGTCGTTTCGGCCGTTTTCTACATATTAAGATATAATACTGTTACTTATTTATACTGTGCTCCAGGTGTGGGTGTCCTATTGATATTCTGATAGACTATGAGGTAGTTACAGAAGTCAAACATTGTGTTGAAATAGTTAATTAAACGTATTTGTCGAACAATCAGGCAATGTATTCGTGCAATATTTGATAGGTTTATTTATTCAGACATTTAGTGTATACAGTGTATTCCTTAATGTTTGTGCACTTATGTCGACTTAGATATATGGATGTTTTAATAAGTAACACAAATTTTACTGGTCCGAATGTAGCCAATAATTTCAAGATATTATCAATATTCTAGCTCTATGAAATTCGTCTAGTCATTAGCGATCCGAAATGTGAACTCTTAACATCAGGAAACTGTATTGTATTTTGAATTTCTGAGACTACATTTTCTACACTCAGAAATGTCAATTTACGTAAATGATAGTAATTATGATATTATTGGTACGTAAAGGTATCGCAAATGTATAATTTTTCATTACAATAAATTAAAATAAACAGTCAATTTTGAATTTTGTATATTCGACCACGTAATTGCTATCACTTTAGACAATAATTTTCACTAAATTGAAACTTCACTATTGTGAACCTTACAGCGTTTGTCCACCGCCGCGCCACCGTCAACGGGACGTCTACGAGAGCCGATATTATTCGATCCGAACGTGACTGTCCCCCGTGCGGTACTGCGGTGGACACGCGTCCATAGTAAATGTATGTATCGCTACTTCGGCGCCACCATCTCGTTCTCGTAGACGTCCCGTTGACGTATCGGTGGACCAACAGCCTTAAAGCGATAAAGGTGTAAGCGTGAGGTGAGGTAAGGTCGCCTATACTATATTATAATGTTTTACATCCATTATTGGTACAAAGATTAGGTATATAATATAGGAAAGATACACCAAAAGGTATTTAAAATTCGTTTGAACTGTTGTTTATTTTCCATGTTTGCAGTAATTAAAAGCAGAACATGCAATATTTCACTCTTTGCTTATACAACCACATACAAACACGCTATCATTAGAACGTACCTACCTAATAAATTTATAGGAACACATAAAATTTGAAATATATTGCTTGTAATATTGTCTACATTATATAATTTGCTACATCTGATTATCAAAGTTCCTTACATTTGTATTTAATTCAAATATTTTGCATTGTTAAAAACTGCGGGACCTAAGCCTCATTTTTGTCAAAAGGATGGAATTATTTTAGGTAGGTATTTATTGTTTACCCAAGTTATTCTTTTCATATATTTTCTCAAGGGAGCTTTGTATTATTTTCTCCCTACATAAATAATTGAAGCTGCTTTATTTGTGTCAAAATAAACAGCCGTCATAAAGGTGGGCCGCAGATAGGCGCGAAGACGCCACGGTGCGGAAGACGGAAAGAGTGCTTGCTTATATTTCCGCATGGACTACCTACTCAAAATGAAAAAGGAATCCGTCACTTTGAATCTACGAGGACTAAAGAAACAGCTGATCTTTACTTACGTAGTGTATACCTCATAGTAAATAAGGAAAGCTTAAGATTAGGATTAATATTTCATAACATGTGTTCAAGACGTCAACAGTGTTCCTCTTTGAAAGTTTTCCGGAATTTCGTTTCGTGAATAGTGCAAGTCGGAAAACGCCGCACGTTGAAATGTGTCGACTAAATTATTCAAACAAACTTTCATTTTAAATCGTGAGCTTCTGTGAATGAAATTATGTTTACAATGTTCCTAACCACAGTTTACATAAGTATGTTTATAATAAGGTGGGAAATAGGTACGTACCTAACTAATTTAACACCTTTGCATTGCCCTCCATACTGTTGTAATAAGGGCTATAACATTTTATCTTATCGAGTTTCCGGATAAAGTGATCCCTCATAAATTCGTAAACACGTAGAGATATGTAATTACATGCTTTACGGCTACCTCGTATATTACTCGGGTAATCTGTCTCCAAAATGTTCTGTCGTCTGTCGGCTAAAATAGGACACCGCGTCGCGTGGACTAGTTTGTCGTGACCGTCTACGTTTAGGAACAATGCAAGACCGAATGGGAGTTGCATTTTTTTTTTTCTGAAACTTGTGTTGGCTTTTATTGCAATTATTGCAATCATCATTACAGCCGAAAGACGTCCACTGCTGGACATTGGCCCCCCAAGCACTTTGACTTGTCTGTGCTTCAAGTGGCCTTCTCAAGGTCATAGCCCAAAGAATTGACAAACTTAAGTGTCAATGGGCAGGGCACATTGCTCGCAGAACAGATTTGCAATCAATATTAAGAATTACATTAAAAAAATATTATCACGTTTATTTATTTATTTTATTATTTATGTACTCACAGTAAAATACATAATAGATACGACATAATTAAAATATGAGTACAAAGGTACTGCTTATTTCTTAAGAAATTTCTTCCAGCAGACCTGCGAAAGGAGAAATGAGAAAGAAATGTAGACAATAGTGTGTAAGAACAAGAAGAAAAATTTATTTCGAAATGTAAAGTTGAGTATTACGTAATACAATCTTGATTTCATTATCACAATACCACAAAATCAGAAACCTTAAATTCTCAAAAAACTTTTAACCTTTTCAATGAAAACATAAATAAAATTTAACACAAGTTGAAATTCGAGATGAAATGTATCTATAAAGTTCGATATCCCTTTCGAATAGATAACAAACCCTACAAAGTTCTGTGAAGACTGATTCAGATTTCATTTATTCCCAGAATAAGACAGATTGTTTCGGCGTTGAACTTGACATTGCGATGAAAAGGGATACCCCCAGCGCGGTTCAATCTAAAGTCACTGGCTCACTGGGGAATAAAGTTAAAATAATGTCGCTATTCGCATGAAGTGTCTGAGAACTCTGAGATCCAGCTTCATAGCTATTAAAAACGGTCAGTTCACCTTTACACCCATCTGATCTCAAACTCCGATGTTCCATGCGTAAAACTACCTACTTCTGATTTGTTTTGTTTGGTATGCCAAAACTATTAGGACAAGGCAATATTATAATGTCAAGTAGTTTTAAGATACGTACTACGTGTAGCAATATTTTATTCAAAACTACGCTTAATAGCATATTAGGTACGACCCCAAGATCTAATACTCCAGAAGCGAATCGTTTTAACTGATGAGATTGTTTCGTGTGTGTGCACGCATCCCATCGGACCCAACTGACTCAAGTTTAACCGTACAGATTGATTTCTCCAATTAGGTACGCCTTTCTTGAGTAGGTACCTCGTATTAAAGACAATTACATTCCAGTTCAGTCCTTTGAAAGTCTCAAAAATCTACTTAAAATCACTCAGAACTTAAAGTTGGCAAACTGTATGCGACGTTATTTCAAAATAAATAGTCCTCCAGCCTCAGGTGCACTCTCTCTCTTCCCTCACTGTCATATTCCGATGGGACGGCACGTAATCCGACACGACCGGAGAAAGATCAGGCGCAGGACCAACAGCTCAACGTGCTTTTCGATGCACGGGGATTTCAAAATACCTACACAATGAAACAAATGATTTTTCAGCATTCCGCAGATCGTTAATCGCGTCTACATAAACAAAATATTCATGATAAAGAACACACAAGCCGATATTCACGTGCAATCGAAGATGGCGAAAATGGTTCCGTACTATAAACATAGGTATAAATAGAAGGAAGAATTTCATGTTGTATGTAGAACAAGATTGTAAGAAATGGTAAGAATGATGATGGATGTTTATACACCGACCTATATGTTATAATTTTTATTTTCAACTTTCGCTTGTGCTCTTAGGCAGGTGAAATATTAACATCATATTTTACCGTATTCTTAATTTATTATTCTTAGAAACACGCAGCAAACAAAACGTGCTGGGTGTTTTTCCGTCTGGTAGTATTTTTGAATTTTTCCAGCTTTTTGTAGTGAACCAGAAAACGTAGGTAACATTATATCTAAAAATCTTCTGTGATGAATATTTTTTTTATAATAATAATTTATTCAATTCAATCAAATAACAATGTTAACATTAAATAGTATCATCAGTAGGTACACTTGACATAATATGCTAGTTAACAAAACAGGTAGGTGTTGCAACCAGCACCCTTACTGTCCAAATTGATTAGCGTTTGTGTGTCGTGAGCCTATAGATACGTTTAAGTAAGTAGCTATCTATACATGTCTAATTACAGTCCACTATGTTTAAACAGTTGCGAATAAACCTGCATACTGACCACACGTTGTTTTCTTTAAAAAATTCGAGACAGCAAAAATCAACCTTATACAATAAACATATGGTCCATAATCGAACCGGATTGTGTTAATGAGCATCGAGACCGGACGACCCGCGAGAACAAAAGATTTATTACCTGTGAGCGATAAGGAGTCATTGAGTGACACGTTTTTGCTAATAGATATTAAGCAAGTTACAAAACAGTTTTAATAACGACTTAAAACCGTAAGATTGATTGACGATAAACTATTACTTGCTTACAAGGTGGATGTGACTTTTAGTGCAAATCATAAAAACAGTACATTGAGTGAGTGTTAAAAGAGATTAAACTAAAATTAACAAACTGTTACCAGCGAGAACTTATTATCTAAACCAAGTGATCGACTGAGTGATATTTTGCTGAGATTGCTGTGCGAGTTTATTTGTAACTACAATGGAGGCACTTTTTTCGTTACAAGATGAGATGTTCGAGAATTTAATGAGAGCTGAGAGGAATTTTAAGAAGACTCCGAAAGAAAGAATTAAACGTGAGTACTTAGAAACGAGATTGGAATTGTTAGAACAACTATTTAAAGATTTTAAAGACGGACACAAGGAGATAGTTGCAAAATCGAACATGAAAAAGGAAGCATATTTTACAGAAGGGAAATATGAGATATTTGAGGAGCTATATGTTCGGTATAAATCAAGTTTGCGAGAAGCTTTGCAACAGTTTTTGCCGCCAGTTATCGAGGTACCTAAACCAGTAGTTACCAATATAAGTGCGAACAATAACTACAGTGATGTAAAACTACCCCGCATAACATTACCTACGTTTGGGGGTAAATATGAAGAGTGGCCGACCTTTTACGACATGTTTTCCTCATTAATACACAATAATAAGAATATTTCATCGGTACAGAAATTACATTACCTTAAGTCCAATTTGAGTGGAGAAGCATTCAATCTATTATGTAATTTTTCGACGACTGAAGCAAATTATGACGAAGCATGGAAGCAGTTAGTTCGGCGATACAATAATAAGCGTTATAATTGCAATGCTATTATGAGGTCTTTATTTGGCACAAAGAAAATTCAAACAGAGTCAGCCAGTGCAATTAGGAATTTGTTGGATACGACGTCTACCTGTATTAAATCTTTGGGAAACTTAGGCATTAGTACTGAATCCAGTTACGCTGACGCGTCTGTTGTTTACTTAGTCGTTTCAAAATTGGACACAGAATCTGTCAAACAATGGGAACAACAATTAAATACGATGTGTGATGAGTTGCCAACTTGGATACAATTAAGAGATTATTTAGAGTACCGATTCAGGACGTTAGAAATGATAGATACGAACGGGAACCGCGGCGCGCAACAAGCTAAGCCTGCTGCTAAGTCGAAATCCTTTCACGCATCATTAGACAAGGAGAAAGAGAACAAGTCTAAGGATAAACAAGAGTGTCCGATGTGTCATGAAGGTCATTATCTCAACCAGTGCAAGCGTTTCAGCCTTATGACACCTAAAGAAAGATCGGACTTCGTTCAAACGAGTAAATTATGTTTTAATTGCTTGGCACCAAGTCATGCGGTAGTTAAATGTCGTCAGTCATTCAGCTGTAAGAAATGTGGGAGAAGACATCATACGATGTTACACTTTGAGAGAGAGAACCAGGAGCCAGCCAGTAACCGGGAGCAGGCAGCCGCAGTGTCACCGAGTGAAACACAACAGGAGAGAGCGAGTACATCACGAGGTGACACAAACATAACTGCTACATTTTCTAGAGGAGAGCTACAACCCAACAGCGTGCTACTTGCGACGGCTAAGGTTAAGGTATTCCGTTCTAACGGTTTTAAATTAATAATTCGTGCTTTACTTGACCAAGGGTCACAGGCATCTTTTGTATCTGAGTCAACTGTGCAATTATTGGGTCTTGTACGCAAACCAGTAAGTGGCTGGGTGTCAGGGCTAGGAGAGGGCCGTAAGAGGATAAAAAACATGGTTTCACTTCGCCTAGAATCACGTCATAATCCAGCTAATTACATCCTAGTTAACGCCTATGTGTTGCATTCCTTAACGTCACTACTTCCTTCAACCAATGTGAACGCTTCCAATTGGGTAGAAATTGACAATCTTCCTTTAGCTGATCCTACATACGCGACGCCAGGTACGATCGATATGTTGCTAGGTGCAGAGGTTTATAGTGAAATACTACTTGATGGCGTTATGAAGCATCCTGATTGTAATTTAATAGCACAAAATACAGTGTTTGGATGGGTTTTGTCAGGAAGAATGTCAAAGGGATCTCGAACGTTAGCAAGGGATAATCTCATTAGCATGCACATACAGGTGAAGGAGGATGAGTTACTTAAAAGGTTTTGGGAAATGGAAGATGAGCCTAATTTAATAAAGAAAGAGATGACTAATAGCGAGAAGGTATGTGAGGATTGGTTTGACTTAACTACAGTGAGAGATAATGAAGGGAGATTTATAGTGAGATTACCTTTTACAAGAGACGATCCTAAGTGTCAAGATGGTAATACAGAAGAAATAGCAGTAAAGAGGTTAAAATATTTAGAAAGAAAGTTATCGAAAGATTCAAAGTTGAGAGAAGAATATAATAAAGTTATGAGTGAGTACTTGAGTATGAACCACATGAGACTGGTGTCTGAGAGTGAGTTGCATAAATCTAAAGCTGTCTATCTTCCTCACCATGCTGTGGTGAGAGAAGACAAGGACACCACTAAAGTGAGAGTCGTCTTTGACGCTTCGAGTAAGGGTGATAACAGTGTATCCCTAAATGATGAGCTTCTTGTTGGACCAAGGTTACAACAAGATTTAAGGCACATTTTGATGAGATGGCGTCATCACAAAATCTGTATCGTAGCCGATATTGTAAAAATGTATCGGATGGTGAGAGTGGCGGACGAGGATACAGATTTCCAGAGAGTTGTCTGGAGATTCGATCCGTCGGAGCCCATACAACGTTACAAATTGTTACGTTTAACGTTTGGTACAGCATCCGCGCCATATCTAGCTGTCAAGGTATTGCACAGACTTGCTGAGTTAGAAGGGAATAAGTATCCATTAGCGGCGAGAATAACAAAACAATGTTATTATATGGATGACTTAATGACCGGTTCTGACACTGTTAATGAAGCAATCAAAATTTATGAGGAGATGAATGAGTTAATGAGGAGTGGTGGGTTTGAATTGCAGAAATGGAATAGCAATGATGAGAAGTTTTTAGAGCAGATTGGGAAAATTGAGTTGAGTGAAAGGCAACCTATAAAATTTAACGATCTAATCAAGGTGTTAGGTTTGAGTTGGAATAGGAAGAATGATAATTTTGAATACGTTATAAACTTACCGGAACCTAAAGATTTAGTCACTAAAAGACAAGTATTATCTGAAGTAGCGAGATTGTATGATCCCTTAGGCTGGATTGCCCCGGTGGTAGTTAATGCTAAGATTTTAATTCAGAAACTGTGGAAGTCCGGTCTTGAGTGGGATGAGAGTTTGACGGAAGAATTACATGGTGAGTGGCTAAAATACAGACATGAGCTAATATATGTCAAAAATATTAAAATACCTAGGTGGGTAAATTTTACACAAGAATGTAAGAGAGAGTTACACGTATTTTCAGATTCTTCCAAATCTGCTTTTGCGGCAGCAGTTTACGTAAGAGTGATTGATAGTTCAAATAGAGTGCATGTACATTTACTGTCCGCCAAGACTCGAGTTGCCCCAATCGTAAAGGAGATTTCTATACCCCGACTTGAACTGTGTGGTGCCACTTTAGCAGCCAAGCTTATATGTGAGGTATCACAAGTTCTTGAGATACCCAAGGAACATCTCTATGGATGGACGGACTCCACCATAGTGTTAGCATGGCTCAAGGGAGGCTCAAGTCGATGGGCAACATTTGTTAGCAACAGAGTGTCCACTATATTAAATATTATGGATTATCACCAGTGGAGTCATGTCTCATCAGAGACTAACCCTGCAGACTGTGCTTCGCGTGGTCTGCAGCCCAAGGATTTAAGTGAGCATAGTTTGTGGTGGAGAGGACCGCAGTGGTTGTCAGAAACTACAGTACACACAGAGACTAAACTGATTGAAGACACACACGAAGAGGAACGAATCCAATCTTTAACCGTTTTATCTGACGTTGACGAAGAATTTGTTTGGTCAAAATATTCATCTTTAAATAAACTATTAAAAATTGTATCCTATTGTAGACGAGTTTTGAATTATACATTAAAGAAAGATAACAGACCTATGCTACCTAAATTTATCACACCAAGTGAAATGAACGAGACTTTATTAGCATGCATTAAACAAGTACAAGAGCGCGAGTTTCCATTAGAAATAAATCAGTTAAAGACTGGAGGATGTGTGCCTAAAAAGAGTAAATTACGATCTCTTTGTCCCTTTTTGAACGAAAAAGGGATACTAAGAGTCAGCGGCCGCATAGCACAATCGGACGCGTGTTATGACACGAAGCACCCGATAATTATGCCTGGTAACCATCATTTTACCGAGGTTTTAATTGCGGATGCTCATGTAAAAACATTGCACGGTGGTCCACAGGCTATGTTAAATTTTCTTAGAACGAAATATTGGATCTTACGTGCTAAGGATCGTGTTAAAAAATATTTTAGAGAGTGTACTATTTGTTTGAGATACTCCACGAGGAAGACTACTCCTATAATGGGTCTGCTTCCAGAGGCAAGGTTGAAACCCAGTAAGCCATTCAAATCTACTGGAGTGGATTACTGTGGTCCTGTTTTTATCAGATTTTCACCAGGCCGAGGAGCTAAGTCATACAAAAGTTACATTTGCATATTCGTGTGTATGGTTACGCGAGCAGTCCATTTAGAAGCAGTAACCGACATGACCTCTAAGGCTTTTATTGCTGCGTTTAGGCGATTTACTGCTCGTAGAGGCCATTGTCATGATTTATACAGTGACAATGGTACCAATTTTGTTGGCGCCGATAAGCAAATGCGAGAAATGTTTAATAATGCCCGGTCTTCTCTTCCTGGAGAAATGGCAGAACAACTTTCTTTAGAAAGAACCACCTGGCATTATATTCCTCCCCACTCGCCTAACTTTGGCGGGCTGTGGGAATCATCAGTGCGCAGTACTAAGACACATTTGAAAAAAGTAGTAGGAAATAGTACACTTACGTATGAAGAAATGTCGACTGTCCTGGCGCAAGTGGAGGCGTGTTTAAACTCGAGACCGATTTCCTTGTTGAGCGATGACCCAAATGACCCTCTACCCTTGACACCAGGCCACTTCTTGGTAGGCGAACCATTATTAAATATTGCAGATGAGGATTACACTAATTGTAATGTTGTTGGGTTGGATAGATGGCGATTGACGCAAAAAATTGTAACAGATTTTTGGAATAGGTGGTATAAGGAATACCTAGTTAATTTAAATCAAAGGTATAAATGGAACACTAAACGGGATGAGCCAGAAATAGGCGATGTTGTTGTTTTAAAGGAGGACAATGTACCGCCAGCTAGATGGTTACTTGGTAAAATTGTTAAAAAATATCCTGGACCTGATAATGTAACCCGAGTCGTATCAGTAAGGTGTAAAACCGGAGAATATAAGCGTCCAGTAAGCAAAATTTGCATTATAACTAAATGAAATTTGTTTATTTTACTGTTATATTGTTATTTAGTTGTTTCAAGTTTAGAGTTTATTTACCTACCTAACCAAATTAAGTTGTCTTACGTATTTACCTATGTTATTTACAAATATGAGTTAAAAAGAAAAAAGGGTCTAACCTATTTACCTAATGTTATTTACTACTATGAGTTCTCCAGATCCTACTATTTAACCGCATCATTAAGTTCAGTTGAGCTATGTACTAATGATCTACCTATGAAACCTGTTTGTTATCAATGTACCTATTTGAACACGCCCGGTTGAGCCGCACGTGTTCTGTGTTGCTTGAATGTATTACTTTCTAAGTTACCTACTACAAATAAGAACAATACAGGTTGTTCTATTATTCATTCAATTATATTTTTTTTAAGATGTTGAGAGGTATGTTTCTTAAGAGTTTATATTTACACTTGTTATGTATTAAGCTTACGCATAAGTATTTTTATATGATTTGCATTGTTGAGTTCAAGTTTAAGTTTATTTGTTAAAGTTTAGTTAAAAGAACTATGTTCTTTGGCGGGCGGAATGTCCAAATTGATTAGCGTTTGTGTGTCGTGAGCCTATAGATACGTTTAAGTAAGTAGCTATCTATACATGTCTAATTACAGTCCACTATGTTTAAACAGTTGCGAATAAACCTGCATACTGACCACACGTTGTTTTCTTTAAAAAATTCGAGACAGCAAAAATCAACCTTATACAATAAACACTTACAATAACTTCAGTTTCACAAAGGAATAGCAGGCAGAACAAGTGTTGTTTTAACTAAAGCTGACATAAGACAATTGCAGAATTAGAAATAACAATTTAAAATTTCGTTATTTGACATTTGGATTATTCGTGTTTTTTTGTGTGTGTGTTATGGTGATTTATAATAATTTCAGACATCAGGGGGCCAAGTCTACTAATTTACAAACGTGTCAATGGTCTCACAATGATCAGTTTTTGACAGATATGCTATACAAAATCTGTCAAAAACTACAAGAAAGAAGAAAGAAAGAAAATACGTTTATTGGTGGTAAACATGACGTAAAGAAAGACCACATACACGAAAAGAACAAGCTGGGAAAGAATATGCGTCAAATCCACGGAAAACGGCCAAGACAACAGACAAACTAAAAAACTAAACTGATGGCTAAACTTTTACCAAAGGCTCTATTATACAGGTTGTCAGGGTAAACACCGTTGTCACTCAAACCATGGGTAGTTGACTTAAATATAAAAATAAATGACCGAGTAACAACAAAAAAAAACGTTATTTTCATTAAATGATTTTAAAAAGTTTCTATCCGACACCGTGCTTGCTAGCGAAACAGCTGACTAACTGAAGGAAGGGTCGCGCTCGCGTCCGATAAGGTCACGTCCCGCACTCCCCGCCCGTGTCGAGACGCAAGTTCGTTGCCCTAGCGCAGTTTTAAAAAAAAGAAAAAAAATGTTGTAATTTGTCATTGATTTTACGTTCTATAAATGATACCTAACTACTGGTTTCAAGGATAACGGTGTTTACCCTAACACCCTGTATTAATAAAAACCACAACCCGCAGAACAGGTTGGGGACCTACTTAATAATACGTTAATCAACTCTACTGAGTCGTCACCAAAGTCCTTTAAAAACAAAATGTTACCTTTGTGGACGCGCCGTTACATGAGATGTACCTGCCTAAAGTACCTATGTAAACAGTTTTGGTTACACGTTTGTGACGCAAATCACTTTGACCTGACGATGAGGAGATGAAATCCAAAAGGTTAACGAAATTGCTTTTTTTGTGTTGTATTCAGTGTTATAAATATCTCTAATATATCTACTGTAACTAAGGTTTCGGTATAGGTGAAGGGTTAACTATAATAAAACACAAAGAAAACTATTTCTTTGCAAGTAGTAGTGCTAATTCGATAATGTATTCTGGCTTGTCTGTTGATAGTGATTAACAATAGAAACTCCAAATCAAAATTGTTATAAAACTTCCTCGTCACCATTTAAGTAAAATTAATCTGCTTCGCCTTTTCCAACTATGCTTTCCGAGGCATGGAGGGATCTCGTTAAGTAATGGATGATCACCCATCCACGAAACGACCGCTGCAAATGTAGCTTAACCTTCGATCGACCCGTGCGGCTGTTATTATTTAGCTACGAGCTCCCTTTGTAGTAATGAATACATAAATAGCCGGAAAATAATAATAATACCCCGGAAAATCAAAAATCGAAGGGATACTCGTACCTATCTCTGCAACTACTGAATAAGTAGAAGATACGTAAAGGAGAAATCTTCACTGTAACACTGTTAAATAATTTAGGTGACCTTTCCTAACCACCCACTATACAACATTATTTTTTGTTTATGCTAAACCCGAAAAGGGGTCATTGTACTCATCATTTTGAACAACTTTTTCTATGGGACCAACCTTAAAATCGCGAAAAAAAAATCAGCTGTTCCATACATAATTGTATTCATTTAAAACGACAAAATGTAGGGAACAGCTGATTTTTTTTTCGCACCTTTTACCTTCAAACTTTTCAATTTTGCAGTTTCATGCATTCACGAGATTACACGATTAAACACGAACTCAAATCGCACGCTCGTAAACAAGATGAAAAATAAATTACTTTTATAGTCTTATCCATAGAGGTTGACTAATAAGTTCTCAATGATAAAAATAAATACAATGTTGCATTAAGTTTATCCAATCTATTTATATACCGACCTCCTTCGAATCATAGCTCTTTAACTCGATGATTTTGAAAACTTACTGAAGACAGTGACAGTTGAAATATCGATGTCAGAGACGCTACTTTCGAACTTGTCGAAATTACTATTAATATTTCTCCGTACGCTAACTTTACTATCGCAACAGTAACCTAGCAACAATTGTTTATCGCTGCTAGGTTACTGTTGCTAGACTTCCAATTGGTTGACTTTGGGTAGTCACTCTGCTGTCAAGTTTGTAGTTCTGGCTCTCAGGTTAGCCAACCGGTAAAGATAAGAAATATAATTTTCTTCTTCTAATACGAAGACATACGACTTTGCGTGTCGGGAACCGAATAAACCCGATTTGCATTACACGGCTAAAATACGAACAGGACCAGGTGGCTCATCAATTAAAGTCCGTGACTGTACCTAATACTAAAATCCCCTCAGCAAACTCTTCATAAACTTAAAAAGAAAATTCTTTTTATTTATCCGCAAGCTGAACGAAAAACGGAATTTTAAAATGATTTCTGATCATTTTATTCGCTTTGACAAATGAAGTGGAATCCAATTCATCTTGGTCACAAACAGGCTTTTAGAAAGTCCAGCACTATTATATTCAATTACTATAGACATGATTATTCTTGAAATGATTTCATCTTACTGGCTTTTTTGCGACTTCTTACGCATGGATTTATCTGACTTTGAAGCGTTTACTCTCCATTTCACCCCTCAGAGGTTGATTTTCGAAAAACTCTATTCTAAGTTCACCTCTCTGTTTAAATATCGCCCCATTTTCGTGTCTCATCTTTAGTGGTATTTGCTTTGCCTGTCAGTCAGTCAAACAGTCACAAAAAAAAGTCACAAAGTCACCAGAAACGTTTTAAAAAATGAATTAAAATTAAAATAAAAAGGGCACAAAAGACCTGTACAGTAGATATGAACACTGGTCACTTTAACTTAATAATTTCCACAACGATCCCTAAAGCCATTAGCTATCATATCTCGGCAACAAAAAAATACTACAGTAAAAAAACAAACCGTTTTAATGCGAAACAAAAATAACCGGCCGTTCATAATGTACGAACCATTAATTTGAATTGTATACAATGCTGCAGTCATGTGGAAGATAATTTTATGAGTGTTTTTTAAACACGGAACGTCTGTCGTCGGAAGCGCCTGCCGTTTTCCGGCTCACACCTGAAACGGACACGCCACGTAGCAACCGCCTAGTGTACACAAGCCACTATAAAGATAAATAGGTTATTACATTCACGCCATTTGTTTAGTTACACAGACATTATGTTTGATAAAAACTAACGTAGACGCTTGAATCTCCTAGACATTAAAGTTAAGAATAATATGTATAAATATACCAACAAATTCAATTTCGTTTAAATGTTCGGATAAGATTGGAATCTCAACTTTTTTACCCGTGATAGCAAACTATAACTGTCTTGGAAAATTCAATTTCTGAGATACTTCTAAGATCGATTACTAAGATAAGTAGTGCGTAGGTAAAGCACCATCTTGTTTAAAGACTTTCGCAGACTCGTTTTTTTTCTCTAAGGTACCGTATTTTCGGCATTCTGGGAGCTACACTGACACAATTTAAAGGTCCCGATGGCATCACAAAATGACGGTAAGCCTTAAACCAAATTATGTCGACAGTCTTATTATGTCACACGCTCGAGGGTCATAAGTGTCGACATAAATAGCTTTAATATATTTTTGCCCTAATGGATCTTTATTGCAGGAAATCATTTATAGGTCTATTTGGACATAGTAAAAGAGTTTTATGACCAATTGTTTGTCAGTTTGTCAGTCAACGATCTCTAACCTTTGATGGCTTTTATTTATCGCTTAATTGTATTTATTGAGATGTGGATGAATTTTAGCAATGAACGCGTACATTAGGTATTTATTGTTCACGATCGTACTAACAATATATTTTGGTTTGTCTATTCGTTGTTTATGTTTATTATTATTATACTCATGCTTATGAAACGGATGACACTCAATTTATTTGACAGGCCACCTAGTAATATATGTTTGATATGTTTATATTGTATTAATTATTTATTTATACATTTAAATATAACGAGACAGACAGAATCAACTAAAATGAGCTAATTATGTTTTAGACTGTGCGTGACACGTTATTGTAGACGAACTAGGCGTGTTGTTCTTCAATGGAATCTATATCTGTCTACTAGTAATGCTCCTGGTTCGCACGGTTTTTGGGACTTGACAAAACATTGAGATTTCTTAGTTATATGTTACTCTAATATTAAAGTATTATACACATAAACCTTCCGGACTAAATTCTCTAAACCATGGTGAAATCCTCATCAAAATATGTTGCGTGGTTTAGAAGAACAACGCACAGACAAACACGAAAAGCGACTTTAATTTATAAATAGGTATAGATATACAGGGTGAAATTTAATACATGGGCATCTAATACTCATCATTATGAACATCTTGCTCACCATGTATATATAGCATAAAAAAACATAGCACCCATATAATTCTAAAGTATAGTACCTACCCATATAATTCTATAAATCATCTAAGTAGTTTAAAATAAAAATTATTCTGAAAAGTTCTTATAAAGTTTTCATTACAAATTTAAAAAAAAATCAGATTAGACGAACAAAAGTGAGCCATAATATGTCGTGGGATGAGACCAGTCTCATCACATATGGCTCAAAGAGGTAAAATAAGAAACTAACTGGCCAGTTAGTTTCTTATTTTACCTCTTTATACGATGGTTACCGTAAAATTAGTGACGTGATCTTCCACGCAACACTATACGATAAAATCTTAGTTTTACGATTCTGCCTAATGTATCTGCGAAAATAGCCAGCAACAGACTAACTTTTGCGTCATATTTAAATACTCGGAGTTAACATAAAATTACGATATGAAAATATGCTACGAACTTATTATGTACCTATGTTTACACTTTAAGGTAAAATCAGTGAGAGAGAGCAGTGGTGGCCCAGTGGTAACGGCCGCGACTTACGAGTTGTAGGTCGTAGGTTCGAACCCCGACAGGCGCTTTACTTTGTGTAAATAATTTCATCACCACTGCTCTCAAAACGGTGAAGGAAAACATCGTGAGGAAACCGGCATGTCTTAGAACCAAAAATTCGAAGACATGTGACATCTACCAACCCGCACTGGGCCAGCGTGGTGGATTACGGCCCACTCCCTCTCATAGAGAGGAGGCCTGTGTCCCAGCAGTGGGAACATTATAGGCTGATTATGAAGGTAAAATCAGCCAAACAAAATTAGTATAATTTTTATTCTCGCCTGCTCGTAACGTCTAAATGGAATTAGATTATAGTATAATAATAAACCTCTCGTCTCGTCGTCTTTGATCCCAAAACAAAGGCAACTTCTTATTTATTATGAAACTGCCTAAAACCTTAAATCTTTAATGTATTCTCATTCACATATTATTTAATCAAAATTATCAGTCTTCAACCTACATCGCATCGTAGCGTACGTACGCTGTGGCTTGGCTTATAGGCTGTGAGTACATTTGAGTCAATACCTGCTCGTCTTAACAAAGACTATTGCTCTGTGAAAAGAAGTACGGCGACTTTGGCAAAGTTATCATAAAAAATGTTTTGACAAAACAGAGTGTTTGGCCGTAGTCTGCGCATTGACATAATATTCATTTAAGTATTTATACCAAAAGATCGCGTTTCTGTTCGTTTGAAGGTGAACTTTTCTCTTCATAGGTATAAACTATCTTTATTGACCATAAAGACAGAATGCAATACCTTCCTCTTCATTGCCAATAAAATAATAAAGACAAGCAGTGGTATGAAATCTTTGAAATTAACTTACAATTTAGTCGCCTTTACGAAATCAGCCCGTAATACTAACGCGGCCAAATCCCTCTCATACAATATGGAGGCTACTATTAAAATGCCTGTGTTTCGTTAGTTAGTGTGGACGTGCCGCTCATATCTATGTAGGATGAACAAGAAACCTTGATTAGACGATTCACATGAATCATGCAAAACTTTCGGCTGCTCGAAGGAATTGAACAGGCATGAAAGCGGCTATATTGAAGATGAATGAGGCTTACGTCATCGATGGGTACAATTTATAACGACAAGGAGGTCATTAAAGAGGTAATTATTGCCCGTTAGGGTCAGTTCACACTCACACCGAGACGCGACGCGCACTTTTCACGGTACAATATCGAATTTATTTACTACTACAATAAGATTACACGCGTACTTTGAAACATGTCAACCCTCGCACTGAAAATATACTTTTTCGTGAAGAAAAGTTCGATAATTGTTAAAGAGTGCGTGCAGCGTCACTTCGTTTCACGCCGCCGTCTGAACTGACCCTTAACTATAACTTTCTAATCTCCTGTCCTAACCCCAATTAATTTGGGTTGGGGTCTGCTCTTCATGTCTTTTTCTATTACCTACTTCAAAATTATTGTTTATTGACTCAGTACCCAATATAAAAAATTTGATCGAAGTCACTTTTATTTTAATTAGGTCCTAATGCTTCAAAATGAACTCACTTGTATTCAAATTACTTGCACATTTTTTGTAGTTACTTTTTCATAATTCACAGCTCAAAAACGGCTTTAAATTCAAAATATTTTGCGCCTTGTATCTTCTGGGTCACTTATAGGTATAACATTTATACATTACATATCCAAGCTTCTTCATCTTCAAACAAGGGACTGAACAAACTTTCATTTTTCTCTTTTAATATACAATAAACCATTGTATTATATTGAATTAGGATCAAAGGACTCGCAGAGCTAACTCGAATGTATGCCCATTTCAAAGACAAAACTTATTATGTTTCACTCATATTCTTTTTAGATACGTAAATATTTGAAACTTAGACTAGATTTTTTTCCCGCGGTTTCGCCCGTCTGAAGGTCGGAAATTATCCCACGGGAACGTACTACCCGAATAAAACTTATTCTATGTGTTAATTCAGGTTATAAACTATCTGTGTGCCAAATTTCATCCAAATCCGTTCAGCCGTTTTTGCGTGATTGAGTAACAAACATCCAAACACACAAAACTTTCACATTTATAATATTAGTAGGATTAGTACTTACTTAAATCCGCCGCGGGAATCCGCTGGATGCGAGAAACACAGAACCGGTCGAAGTGACGGAGCCTTGAGGAGGCCTATGTCCGGCAGTGGACGTAGCTGAAATGATGATGATATTAGTAGGATGAAAGGATATGTACCTACATATATACCATATAGTTTACTCAACGAACTATGCATTACCAAAAGCGTTACGACCAAAATCCCAAAAGGGCTATAAATGAGGAACTATCCTACACCCACGTATTAACAGTATTAGATTACGACATTGGCCTATCAATATTCCATCAATATCTATTTTATTTATCGATCAAAACACCCTACAATATCAGGCAGAGTTCACACGACTCTTCAATACGTAATGAGCCAATTTTCCGTATTTCCCAATCGATAACCTCAATAGCATTTTCTTAAAATAAACGGACATTATTACTACGCTTTGTATTGTAACACTATCCATTGAATAAGAACAGTGTGCGATGTACGTGGCCTTTATTACAACACATGGCGTGTGGATATAAAAAAGCAGTCTACAGGCTATCACGTCCAGTAATCCAGTTGCACCCTAATTTGAATAGAGAAACGGAACAACTATGATAACACCATAAATCAGCTAGTTTATAGGTGCTTATGTAGTTGAACGAACACACATTTACTTGGGCACACGTTCAGGGTTTGGGTAGCCGGGAATAATCTATTACAGCATCGAGGCTTATAACTTGCGGCAGACACAAGTTCTATGTGACATTATTCCAAAACTCAACCTTAGCCCCCAGTAGCAGAACTAATTTAAGTTACAACACAATTTATTGCGGGCTTTTGTTCGATTTTGCTTGAGTGCCATTGACAATTGAAAGAAAATGATTTCCTTTTGCAAACAATTTGATAAAGCCAAGTAAATCCAAGCTGCTTAGCGGATTTAATCTCATAATACCTGCAAGAAATCCTAGGAGGCATATTATACCGCTGTCTGCTCCATTTAGGAGAAGAGAGTTGGTGAAAAAAATTGCGTTTCAGGGTCCTAAGGCGTACTAGGTATACATAAGTGTTACTCGTAGGCAAGCAAGCATGAACGAGCTTATTGTACAGGTACCTGATTTGGATCTTCCATAGGGGCTTGTACTTGCTTTAACCTTGATAGACTTGCTTACGTAAGTACTTTCGTAGGTACCCACAGCGATTACGCCACTAAGCTCTTTCAGATGTCAAATTCAATAGAAACTTCAAGATGAAAATGAAAATTGATTAGGATTACCTTTAACAAACAACCAAAAGTACTGGAAACCTGGCTAACTTTATTTAAACTAATCTGTTATTTTACAAAAACCATAAAAATAAATTAAAAGTAGCTCGTGGCTAAATAATAACAGCCGCACGGGTCGATCGATCAGGTTAAGCTACGCTTACCGGGGTTGGTCCGTGGATGGTGAGCATCTTTACATTCTGAAACTCCTCCGTGTCTCGGAAAGCACGTTAAGCCGTTGGTCCCGGCTGTCATCGTGGATCTTTGACAGTCGTTACGGGTCGTTAGACGCCCGAAAGTCTGACAACCAGTCTTACCAAGGGGTATCGTATTACCCAGTTACTAGGTTGTCAGATAGGCGGGCAGTCGCTCTATGTAAAATACTGTCATTCAGCTGCATCCGGTTAGACTGGAAGCCGACCCCAACATAGTTGTATGTAGAAAGTTATTTTACAAAAACCTCGGTACACATCAGATTTTTTTTTCAATAAACAAGGCAAAGTGAACACTTAAGAGGGGACACCCCTTACGCAGAAACTACATCAGATACAGATATCTAGACAAAAGAGGCTGTTTTAAAAAAACCTTTGAGTATACAATACAGTACCTATACGAAAGTAATGGCTGTATCGTTTCACTTATTGTTATGCCGCACAGTTCGTTCTTACAGGGTGGACTATACCTATTTACTGAGGCAACAAGATGCGGGTTGGTAGGGACAGGCCACGTACTACAATATTTAGTTGGTTGACCGCGCCTAATCGTCAATAAGTTGTTGGTTAGTGGGGTAAGCGCACCCTAATAAATGTAACTAAGCATTCCGCATCAAGATAAGACAGGACGAAAGCAAAATATTCATTATCTTAGTAACCTCATGGATTTCCCAAAGGACCTACTTAATTCTGTTGCCTTTGTGGTGTGGGTATTTTGCTTGCCGATCCCCAAAAATCGTTTGATATATCAGCAGGGATCGGAATATCCGTGAAATATTTCTAGGTATCGTTTATGGTATTCAAAAATTTAAACTTTTTAATATTTTTTTACCTTGTAAATTAAGAACCATTTAGTTGTTTAATATTATTTTGTGATACAATTTCATCTTTTTAGTCGTTTGTTTACGTACTAATATCTTTTGGTACGGAATATTTGCTTTAAGATTAAGACTACCAAATTAATTGAAAAATCTATTCATACATTTTCTAGATACGGCCCTGGAATGACGCCCAGATTCCGATCTCTATATATCAGTGAGCGAGGCAGTTTCGCGGAAGGCGTTTATTGGCAGTTATGAAAATTTGTAGGCATATTATACTTATTTATATAAAATATATTCATGCCTTTACATAAATCCGGAAGTAATATCTACTATCTGTGTACGTACGTACCTTCTTGATTTTCCTACTCCAACATATTTTTTAAAGCCGAAGAGATAAAATTTCATATTAATATTTGCTGTAAAGTATGTCAACTGACAAGCACTTTACAATATTGTCTGGCAATGGGCCAGTACCCAGCAGGTCGTTAATACTTAAAAACTTCAGCCGTATTCATTAAACTCAGGTGCTGTATATAGATGCGTAAAATATAAGGTAGGTTAACCTACCTAAGTTGCAATCGAACAAAATCTATGTTTCTTTTTATTATAGCGTGCCACTGACCAATTTTGTACTAAAATAAACCTACAGGAATGATACACCGTGACCCCGAATTGAGAGTAATTTCGAACATGAGTTATTAAAAGACGCGATCCTGACTATAATTAATCTGTATTGGACTTAGGTTCGCCATCTTGAGCTAGCCATTTATCAAAGTGATAACCAAATCACAATGGTAAGGGAAAAATGTCTTCTAACATTTATGCTACATCCTACTACTTACAAATCAATCAAATTGAAGTGTTTGTTTGTAATGTCAAAATAAGAGCTTCTTACAAAATGCATATGAAACTATATAATATGATACCTACTTTTAACAAAAAAACAATTATTAAATTTTTTGTCTGTCTGTCTATTTGTTCCAGCTAATCTCCGAAACGGCTGGACCGAGTTTGACGGGACTATCACTAGCAGATAGCTGATGTTATAAGGAGTAACTAAGGATACTATTATTTTGAAAAAAAAAAATTTGTCCACGCAGGCGAAGCGGCGGGCAGCAGCTACGTAACAATAATGAGTTCTCACATTCTATCAGCATTTTATTGATTGATGATAAGTAAACATACATGTTTGTCGAATAAACCATTTACCAACGAGACTCGCGGGGCAATTCCCTTATTTGTAAGAACGTTCACATGTCTGTCATCTGTCAAAAAAACCATCAATTTACCAACATTTTTGACAAGTTTGACAGATTGCGTCTTGAATGTGAACGTTTTTTTATGTCAGAGAATTGGCCCTTCGGTGTTCGGTTGCCTCATTACTTGCGTTTTATGTTACCTGGGGTACTTTGAAATCATGTACCTACCTAAGTACACTTAGAAGTACGAGCATGCACGTACCTACTGCGGTTCATATAGGTATAAACAGCGCCATCAACTGATTTGTGAAATGAGGAAGTACACCAGTGTCGCTTGTCGAAGATTAATCATTTGATGTATAATTAATTAAGGGAAGCGCACGCTACTTGTAATATTGGACATAATACTGGCTGTCCGTTTATACTTGTTTAAAGCTTTATCTCACTTGCCAAGTTTCTCACAAACTTTAAATTAATTTGACCTTAGATAAAGTTAGCATAAGATATGAATGTCAAATATCTCTATGACTTGGGTCTCCTTGCTGTTGGAAAACTTAGTTTCGAGTTAAGCTCGCCAGTGTACCTTGTACATGAAATAATAAGAAACTAAGTCAACAACTCTGTAATTAATTATGTTGAAAAAAGGAAAGGAATGAATGGAATTTTCAGTGTCGTAAAGTTATATCCTTCTGCGATTTCATGATCAGTTTCTGGGTCAGTAAATAGGCCTCAAAAACTATAGTGTAAGTTCACGAAATCTCCAACAAAAAGCTCTGCTAGTCTATCAAAAACTTGGCAACGATAAGTACTAAAATATTTTCTAAACAAAAAACATTGAAAAGAATCGCCCATCCCCCAAGTGGATTTGTGTGGTACAAAAAAAGATTTGAAAAGCTGTTATCATTATTAAACACTAACTTGTGCCCGCAGTTTCACCCGCGTGGAGGTCGGATATTATTCCATGGGATCGTATCGTAATACGTAATAAAAGGTGCTATCTCAGCTGCCGTTTTGCGTGATTATATAACAAACATCCAAACGTACAAACTTTCACTTTTATAATATTCCTAGCTAATGCCCGCGGCTTCGCCCGCGTGGATGTCGGTTATTATATACTAAAACCTTCCTCGAGAACCACTCTATCCATTGGTGAAAACAGCATGCACAAAATAGGTGCAGTAGTTTTTGAGTTTATCGCGAACAGACAGACAGACAGACGCAGCGGAGGACATTCTTTTATAGAAACGGAAATAACCTATTTTCACGCACCCGTTTCTAACCTACATTCACGCATAACATGAAAACCTAATGGGACACTTTAAGCCTCGTGTTCACCAAATTGATTTTCATTTAGCTTCCGAATCAATTTATAATTTACGGTGTGTAATTACGTATTAGAACACGCATACAGCCCATAATATTTTATGCTACTGATATGATATCGGATACAGAAATGGTTTATTGGTTTATATTATACGTAGATATTACAAATGGACATTCTGGCGAGTGGCATTAATTAGGTGGTAGCTTTGGTTAAGTTCTGTTCAATAAATGTTCATTAGTTTTATTTTAGAAAATTCTCAGTAGCTGCCGGGAACCAGGATTAGTCCGTTAACAGCATAAGCTCGCCCCCTGCTTCATGGGACACATAACAGGGTGAAATTAGGTGTACCATACATTAAGCTTCTCACGATGGCAAGCTGTCGTGCTTATGGCTCACTACGTCATCTGACTCATTAAAATTTCTACGCATTATAATTATTGTCGGTTAAAATATATCACAATACTTGGAAATCTTCACTATTTTATTCTTCTTGTCTACACACGCTTTCATAAAAAGACTCGTAATATTAAAAAGCTCAATGATTAAAAGTAGACAAAATCAAACTAGTTGCTTATTTAATTTTGTAATGTATTATTTTTATGACTATTTTACATTCTGTGATTACTTTAACTCACACTGAGTTATTTTAGTACTATAGGTACTTATACTTGTTAAAACTTTAGGAAAGTCGTCTACTTTTACAATGTTTTTAAATATGTGAGCACCATATATCTATCACATAATCTGGGGGCACGGGAGGGCCCCCGCCAAGACGATTAATTTAGCCTCTATTCATTAATCACTCTTATTTTGAACTTGATTTCCCTGAGGCATACAGAAGGATCGAGTGTGATTTATTATGATCAGCGGATGTTAAATAATGAAAACTTATAGGGAATGTTACGGAATGTAGACAAAATTTTGAAATTATTTCGGTAGAAATCTGTATAGAAAAGTTTTTTTTTTCACATAGTACTTACCTACTAACTTAAAGATTATGACATTAACTAACATATTGATATTTTTTATAGATATTCTGGTAATTATATCACTGCCTTATCTTATCCCTTATCAGAATGGAACTATACAAATTCATCTGCGTGATCTAACATCTTGATAATCAATTAATGTTAATTGCCATCAAACGAGACAACTACGAGTTTCCTCGGATTTGCCTTTACTAATTCAAATCAGTGCAAGTCAGTGTCAAGTTGTGTGTTGATTTAAATATGATTCGCGACCGTAACAAATATGGCTTTACAGAATTCTAATCATTACAATAATCAATACAACTCTCAAGTTCAAATTACCTACCCTATTCAATTACTACTTACCTACTTAAGAAAATTTTAATTTCGCGGGCTTACCTGAAGCTTTCGCTTTAAGTTACAATAATCCTCAAATGTCATGATTTCATGAAATAGTCATTCAATATTAACACAGAGAGTCGTATTGACGATTTTTCGTTAGAAAGCGTCTACAAGCTTCTACCTTGAAATGATGAACCCAATTCCACGTGGAAATACAAATGAATAAACCAAAATATTTGAACACAACAAACGCTGAGAAGTGTTTAACCTATCGCGAAATTGACGAAAACCAGTTGTATTCCGACCGAAGCAGTCAGCAATTTGGCCAATTTTGTTAACAAACTTGTACAACAAAACAAAAGCTTCTTCTAACAAGAGGGAAAATAATGAAATACTTCGCAATGTTGTTGTTACTTGTGTTTTCACATAGGTATTTCTTCTGTGAAAATAAAAATATGTATAAATGTGATAAATATTAATGAAAATCCACCAAAAAGAGTACGTCTTAAGTAAAATCTTCTATTTTTTCTTCTTTCATATCAAATACATATTTATTAACGCCAAGATAAAGGAAATTCTAAAGATAACATCAGTAAAAGAATCTTTGTTAAAAATACATTTATACAATTTTGTTAATACAATAAATTTGGATCAGCGTGATTTCAGGTTCAATAACTTTAAACGGGTTAATTTCTAAAATAACAATTTCACAAAGTTTAGCAATTATAAGTATAGTCAATTTGATGCCGAAAATGTATTTCACGTTATGAATAAAATAAACAAAAGCTATTTAAATTCAAAATTGAATAAATTGTTTATTGCAATTTGGTTTTCAGACAGTAGTGGTGGCCTATTGGTAACGCCTGCGACCTATGAGTTGTAGGTCGTAGGTTCGAACCCCGACAGGCGCGTTACTTGGTGTAAATTATTTAATTACCACTGCGGCGAAGGAAAACATCGACATGTCCGACAAACAAAAATTCGAAGACCTAACTGAAACTCATCATTGACATTATGAACAACTTTTTCTGCGGGACCATCCCTAAAATCACGAAAAAAGGTCAGCTGTTCGCCTCCTCGACAAATTGTATAGTAAAAGTAGTTCATAATGATGAGTTGGTAGATATATACAATGCTCTAATAGGATTTTAGGTATTCACTTATTACAACTTGTATGTATTTTGTAAGCGATGTTCCACAGTGTTACATTACAGGTAATGGTAGTTTTCTATAACTAACCAAGCAAATATAAGTCGTGTCCTAGTCCCAGGAAGTTGAACTAACCACTTGACCACGTTATGGGAAATCCGCTGTCCGTCTGGGAATCGCGAAGTATTTCGACACCTATCAACTTATACCCTCCTTGGTACATAAGAAAAGCTCTGGGATCTTCGGTCGAACTCACCAGTTCCCTGCTTCGCCTTAGGACCATCGCAAGGGAAACCAAGTTGTGCCCTCATAACTTCACGGTGCACAGCGGCATGAAACCACTGCTGTTAAAGAGACCCTGGGTCTTTACGGTTGAATCGACTCCATTGTAATCGAAATTATCACTTCTATCTATGCATTGGAAACCACACGCATAGCCCGAAGCTGACACATGAGGGTCGCGTTAAATGGCAATCGGATTCCTCTTTTTGCGAATGATAAAGATAAGAACATATGTCTCAAAGTAGGTAGCTAGGTATTGTAGGGCTCCAAAGAGCTTTGGTGCCAGAGTGGCGTTGCCGCTAAATGAGAAGCAATACTGAATTATTGATATTTATTTCAAGAGGACATATTCACTTTTAAACGTATCTTTTACAGTTTTGAAACTGATTCTAAGTTAGCCTAGTCAATAATGTCGAAAATATTGGGCTCTAAGTTCAAATGTTTTAAGAAAATTCGACTTTCAATTACTTTTCAACCAATACCTTTTGAGCCATTATTTCTTTTTAACTTATTCACAGAGAAGTTCAAGTATAAGATATAGAAGGCATATTTCCACAGTTAAACTCTTGTTTTGCAGATTCCTCAGTAGGTACAGACTGAGGGTCCCAGTTTATCCGCCATAAATCCGTAACGTCATATTCTAGCGAGTTGGAAATTTCTTAAAGATTTAAGAAATTCTTAACTAAATTCTAAAATAAAAATTATTAACACAGAGTTAGTACTTTCTGAGATTTATGCTATGTATGCCACTTTATGCAAGCGTCTGGGCTGAGAGTCCACGTTTTTTGTTCATAAAAGTTTTGATTCGCGTTTAAGAAATGTTTGAACCTTTGCTTTAAATTTTGACTATTTTTAACTAGTTTCCCTAGGAGTCTCAAGTTGTTTCGAAAGAAAAAAGAAACGGGCCCTCAGTCCAGATGCACATAGCTTGAGTGATCGAACACAATCATTTTTCTGCCAGCCTATATACATTATATAAAATGCCCTTTGCCAGACTACCTTGACACTACTATAAAGTATCCAATAAACACTGCATCCATATAATTCATTTAACTTAACCTTCAGCTTCAGAAGTTCACTTTCTCCAGCGTGTCGGTTCACCGGGCTAAGCGACCTACGCCGCGTTTTCCGATTGACGGTCTCCAATCAAAGACTCGTCTGCTCCAACGGGTAACGGCCAAGGCGCAAAAATAATTACATAGTTCACCATTCACCCTTGAAATATTCGACGAACTAAACTATATAACGCCCACAGACGGCTGACAACTTTGGTTTTCAGGCCTTATGTAAGCGGTCGAGCACTCGATTTATTTGCAAAGACAAAATATTTGCGATCCTAAATGATTGAGAAAAAGAGTGTAAACACGTGTAGCCTTTTAAGACACGAAGTGCCGCTTTGACTTTTGTGCTTTAATAATATCTGCTTCTTGGCACTTGCCCAAGTATTGACGCGCAGCTTGGATGCGGCTTATGTCCGGCTGTGGCTTCGATAAACCAAGTTAATTGATTGATTAATTTATCATTAAACTGAACCTAATCACCTGTTTGATCATGTGAAAGTAAAGCCCAGCTCAGAAAGCACAACCTGGTTACAGGGAAATATTAGGCATTCCGACTTTGGATTGACTAGCGCAGCCTACGCAGCCTTTGACCGCCACCCAACCCACGAAGTTGGGTTATACGGAACTATTTAGATCTTTAGACTATAAACAACGTTCTAATCCCCATATAGAGACCACTGGCGCCTGAATTACGGTCTAGTAGCTGAGTACACCAGACTTGGACATGTGTTGAATGTGAGTGTTTATTTGATCACGTATAGCAATAGCGGCCTTGTTTACTGCGTTAATCCAACCCAAATAATTTATTAGGACCCCCGTATGTGACACACACTATCGTGACCATTTAAGTCAACTAATGTGTCACAACTAATTGTTTTTATTTATGTTTACGCACCTACCTAGAATGTATGCCTAGTCATTTAAAAGCGCGATTGTTCCCAAACAGACTTTTAATAACTTACAAACAAATTGTTCTGTTCAGGGAAATAATGATTTCATATTAATAATAGGAATACAAAGAAAACAAAAATAAAAGTCTCGAAAGAAAATCACTTTCAAGTGATTCAATTTCGGCTATCGAGTTACCACAGACACACGAATACATTATCTGTAATAACATTTTTAGGTATTTAACAAAATAAACAGCTGAAATCATCGACGTTTCCTATTCTCAAAATGTCAGGAAACTGTATCATTGCGTTGGTGGCATTTGGTCGCTCCGGGGAAATTCATTGTGAATTTCGCACCCAAAATAGAATACATCATGCACATGTCACCCAAAATATGTAGGCACAAAATGACAAACACGTTATAGCTCTCAATTAAATACTACTTTGGACACGTTTATTGCAATAAAAGCCGCTCCTGTCAATGTGATTGTAATTGACCTACGCCTACGTACAACGTACATGTAGCGTAGATTTGTTGGTTTTATCAAACCAACAAATCTACATACTCGTAACATTTTGTCGGCTGGGATAATATTGTGTTTTTCATTAAGAACGTTCTCTGTAGCAGCCCGAAGTCTGGATCTCTGCCCGGTTGATGACAACAGAGTCGCCCTCTAGACCCTGTTACATAAGATTTACATAAGTAATACTTGTGAGTGTACTATAAACCTCTACCCACTTTGGAAAATAAATGCGTGATGTTAATGTTTGTATCCTATTATACATCGGAACTACCGATAATATGACCTTAGTCTATTAAAACAATGGCATCTCCGAAGATAATCTGGTTACAATTTACAGCATTCATTAGCCAATCTGGGACCAAAACAACAAAAAAGTGCGTGAAATCAAAGAAAAAATTCAAGTCATATGCCAGGTCTAATAATACTCCATCGTGTTATATAAACAGCATATGAAATAATGTATTGGCATCCAATATACAAATTATCTTGGCAATAGTTTCCGAACTATTTACCTCACGTCAAAATTGTAAAAGCTATCGATTTGTTACAAAATGGTTTCTAGATAATGTAATAGCTACATGGAACGGGATAATGCTATCGACTGAAACTGAAGCTGTTATAACGGTTTAAAGCATTTTATTAGGTCGTGCAACGCAGTACGGAGGCTCATAAACGTTTAGTGTCAATCTGCTGTTTATTACGATAAACACTGCATGAAGATATGGTTTGGCAGATGAAATAAAGCAATACAATGGTTGACGGAATACGAACTGTACTGTATGGTGCATCATGCCTACATTGGTTTTTCTACGTTGGGGTCGGCTTCATGTCTAACCGAATGCAGTTCTTCAATTTTACAAGGAGTACCTACGTGATTTCCATAACCCCGTTTTACAATACTCCTTGGAATGACTGGTGGTCAGGTCAAACTTTCAGACTTCTGACTAGTTATTAATCCCCCACTTTCATGTAATCATGGAGAAAGATTAGTAAGTAGAATAAGCTATTTTGTAAAATTTATTTTAACTTTATAGGTTAGTAGTACACACGGCTACACATCAAGCTATACATTTCCAGTATAAGCCGGTCTCGCATTGTACGGGGATCCTATACAATGCGAGATCAGCATAAACTGGAAATGTATAGCTTGATGTGTAGTAAATTAAATTGGAAAAAATTTCCCGCGGGCAAACTCTGTACAAAATTGATGACAGTCGTTTAGATTCAAATAAATCATAGGCTGACAGCACATAGCTATTAGGTATAGCGTCGTAAGCGATAGTCACACGAACCTCAATCGATTAGGAAGCGATTTAAAAACATCAAGGCTTGTTTCCCCGAAGGGTTGGGCAGAGGTGTACTTAAGAACACCCACATTTCGCATGTTATGCGAGTTTTTTTTTTTTTTTGGGTGGGAAATCATCAAATGACTTCTCCTGCTCTGGGCGGAGCTCTACTGACTAAAACCCACCCGTGTTCCTTCAGTTGCCTGTTGCCAGGGTCCCGGTCCCCTTTCGGACTATTCCGCAACCCTGGCAGGAAATCCAGACACCCAAGACTCCTTTTTAATTTTTATAAATGATATAATTGATTATTCAATAAATGATATCACAAGAACTTTAAAATGAAGAACTCATGTATCTATTTTTGTCCTTAAATTTACTGACGATGAAGTTTATTGCCTATTGTGAACTATAAAGATACTTAGCTTCGTTACTAAAGCTTTCTCATGTAAAATTGGCTTAGAGAGTTTAACATTAGTGATGTTGCTACTGCAAGTGCTTACCCGGAAGATTTGTATTCCGGTATTTTGTTCGAGATTCAATGTGTCTAGGTAGTGTAAAAGCTGTCATTCTCGGAATTCACGGGATCATAAGCCACTTGTTGAACAGTTTTTTCCTTTTTAACTTTGATTTTTTTGTAAATTTTCTTACCAACACCTATAAAAACTTTATCTACCATTTATTACTTTGAGGAAAACACTTACTAATAAGGAAAATTGGATCAAATAAACGAATTTCTCTCGTCTTGGACTTCCAACATATAAATAGATACATCCGAAGCTAGGTACTTCGACTCGATTCGACTTCAAACGTTGGAATTTGCAATGATCAAATTCCCATCTAAATCAGTTTAAGTTAGTTTTGACGTACCTAAAGTGTGTCCTTCGGTAGGACCTGCTACAAATAATAAATATAATAAACAGTCCAAAATAGTCAGCCGTTTCAAGTTTATCGAAATCGTATCGATTACAATAGTAAAGCCACACACAACAACTGCGAAAGGACAACGTCTTAACTTCACGACTCTCATACTATTTGTTAAACTGTTGGGGGAACCGCTGGAATAAAAACACTTTTTGGCCCTTTACGACCCGCATCTTATTGACATCCGAATATTGATTTCTCAGCGCATATAAAAACACTTTTATTTATAATTTCGGCACGTTCGTTCGCGAATAACTAATGAAATTATCGGCAATATTACATTACATGAATGGCAATGAGAGCAGTACAAGACGCTTTTACATCTCACAAAAGGACGTCAAATAATTAAAGACAATGCCTCATTTAAATTAATTGAAATCATTGTATGCAAGCGTTAGAGATTAAAAATACAATCTATTCTTAATTAAATATTCCTTAATCAAACCTGAAGTTGAAGCAAGAATCAGGAAGTGGAATTCCCAAAAAAAACGTTTATACATATTACTTCAATAACTGCTTTTTATATGAATTCAATTTATCGAAAGACCCTCCCTATTGAAGTGCAAATTATTGCTGTTAATAAGAATTCCTTCGTTCTCCTGACATTTTAGGAGGCACTTGCTTTGTTCTGGTCATATTTTAAGAGCTGAACCAAATCGTTCATAAGCCACCTTCCATGTATGAAAGACATTATGGTATTTTATTGGTTCGCTTATCGGAAATCGATTACAACTAAGAGTTATCACATTACTTTTTATACGGAAGAAGTAACTTCAGAAACAAGACACAAACCCAAAAAGAGAGCAATTTACAAATAAAGACATTATTACATTTTCTCTCGACATTAATATATTTTCTCTCAACATTATTATATGTTCTCTCAACATTACATATTATATTTTCTCTCTTCATTCTCAATATAGGTAAGAACTGGTCATTATTCAATACATATTCGTTTGTAGTTTGATTTTCACCGTCACAAAAACTATTTGTAAGTATTTTTAAACCTCCCAACAAAATAAAATAACCATACAACAATTCAAAAACATCAGAAATGTCATGAAACTATCCAAAGATTTCATAGTTTATGTTTAGGCAATAAAGTTCAAGCAAGTCCCTTAGGTTTCAACTCACTTATTTTGCTGTGCCCGACAGGGTTCATATTTATGATCTAATTATAAGTTTACCACAATTACCACCTAAGAATACCTACATGTGGAATGCAATAAAGTATTGAGTATTGAGTATTGTTTATTATGACCCCAACTTTGTAGTTACTACAAACTTGGTTGATTTGGTTTATAAAAAGTTTGAGAATGTACTCACAAACTTGTAGCTAGCCTATTCAAGTTTTCTGCCTGGCAAATCTATTGTAACACGGACCTTTACTTCTGCCTTAACCGTGCAGTACCAGCACCAGATGATAGCAAACTAATTATACTTATACAGGGTTAAATTTTATTCGTTTTAATCCACTTAAGGGGTCATTGTACTCATAATTATGCGAAAAATAACCAGCTGTTACATTTATGTTCGCATAGCTCGTCAAAATGTAGGTAACAGCTGATTTTGTTTTCGCGATTTCAGGGTTGGTCCCGTAGTGAAAGTTATTCATAATGACCTCTAAAGTGGATTAAAACTAATAAAATTTGACCCCGTATATGTGTCAACAAGTAGATTTTCAAGAATATGTTATTTATAGGTATTTTAAATGTAATGTAATAACAAAATGATAATGTATCTCGAAAGTGGCGTGATTTGTGCTGTCGCGCGGACGCAGTTTTCTTTGGTTGGTATTGTCCAAAGAATATATACGCACCTATCAGTTTTAAATTTTCTATATTTTGTACAGAACTTACTCTTGATTGGCGCGTTTTATTATTAGTATATCTACACCATAACTTAAAATTAACTTGAAGCTTCATCAACCGCCGTGTTTATAGAAATCACCACCAAACAAAATAATCACCACAAAGACCAATCGAACGGAGGCTACAAAATAACCTTTACAAAATAAATAGGCTGATCTAAGACAACATCTTGCCATTTCAAGGCGCCAACAAGTTTAAGCTGAAAGCAAAGCTATCAAATTGGTTGCTGAATTTGTCTTACGACGATACAGAAGATTTCTAACAATCACCTCATGAATACCTTTCTCAATAATGATACCTGTAATTGCTGAGTCACCTTAACCTGATTGCATTTAGTTATAATAAACATTGTTTGTGAGGAACTTTGGCTCCTGAGATACAAGTATCTTTTTACTTAGTTCAGGAACCAGCTGTTGTTCTACCTGTTTTTGAAAACCACTTGTACAATTAGTGTATTAGCATTACATCCTTAGTGTATAATTTATGTGTTTCTTTCTTGTACAATAAAGTATTATTTATTTACAATAACGTTCTATGTCAGTTATAAATAAATAAATAATACTATTTGTTATTTATTTATAACTGACATAAAACGTATCTAACAAGGTTTAATTATTTGTAATGAAAAACCATTAAATTTAACAAAGGGTGCTGATGAAGGAGCAAATCACTGGCGGTCATCTACCCCGAAGGCCGGTACTTCAAAGCTTATCATTAAGTTTTTAATTACACCGGAAATTACTGACCTACACAGGATCACACTTAAAATCCTTAAACCAAAAAGCTGTTTACCTTACAGGCTCTTGCAATTTATAAATCTAAAAATATTACTCATTTCTACGTAAAAAGGGAAAAATTCTACGAAATAATCTCTCTGGGTAAAAGTATAGATATTTTTGGTCAACTTACAATTAATCTAATGCGAGTACCTACATCATCAACCTAATGGCCAAACGACAACTTGAAACTCGCTGGCTAGACAGGAAGGGAAAGGGACAGCTCGACCGTTTTTATTCAGTCGGTGTAGTAAGGAGAGGCCTATAAAACTTAGCGACGCATGTGTGGATGACAGCCAGCCTGGACAGAAAGGTCGTCCTTTAAACATTTTAAACATACAATTCTCCACGACAACGAA
The DNA here is from genome assembly GCA_947522985.1 of Lithophane socia. Lineage (NCBI taxonomy): Eukaryota > Metazoa > Arthropoda > Insecta > Lepidoptera > Noctuidae > Lithophane > Lithophane socia. The sequence goes on along the minus strand of OX383256.1, from coordinate 9,385,059 downwards.
AAAAGGTTTTGCTCTGCAATCCTAATCCCAACAATTATAATCCATACTAATATATTAATATACTTACTAATACTAATTACTAATAATATTATAAATTCGAATGTAGCTCTGTCTGTCTGTCTATCTGTCTGTCTGTCTATCTGTTTGTCTGTATGTTACCTTTTCACGCCTATGCCACTGAATGGATTTGGACAAAATTTCGTGTATTCCCGTTCGTCCCACTGGCGTCGCGTACCACTGGTGGGACGAACGGGAATTTAATAAATTATATTAAATTTATTCCCGCATATTATAATTTAAAAATAAAATTACTAAATCATTCCTGTTCGTCCCACTGACTTTCTCAGTGGGACGAACAGGAATGATTTAGTAATTTTATTTTTATTCCCGTTGGTCCCACTGAACAATTTGAGTCTGGTTGTTGTTCAATTATACATTTATTTATCCTAACTAATACTATAAATACGAAAGTGAGTTTGTTTGTCTATTTGTTAGGTACACTTTCACACTGTAACGCGATAACGGCTGAACAGATTTCGATAAAATTTGGCACATGGGTAGACCATGACCTGGGTCTGGACTTTGGAGATAAAATTTAATATAATTATAATAATAATAATAAAAGAGCGGGAATAAATTTAATATAATTTATTAAATTCCCGTTCGTCCCTACTGGTGGGACTACACGCAAAATTTGACGAGGAGATAGATGGCACCCTGGGGAAAGACATAGGCTACTTTTTATCGACATTTACCACGCGGGTGAAGCTGCGAACGGAAGCTAGTATTATAAATGCGAAAGTGAGTTTGTTTGTTTGTTACGCTTTCACGCTAAAACGGCTGAACGGATTTAGATGAAATTTGGCACTTGGAATAGGACATAGGATACTTTTTATGCCGATATTCCCACGGAAAGGAGACTTACGCGGGTGAAATCACGGGGCGCAACTAGTAAGACAATAAAAGCTGATGCTAGGTACTATATTAAAATATACATTGTTTCCTCGACTCGGTTAGTTATCTGTCAAAGTACCATAACTCCCACTGAAAGTGCCTACTTACCATCATGAAAAATAAATGTGTCTTTGATCTAAATATTATAAAACAAAGTCCTCCGCCGCGTCTGTCTGTCGTCCTGTTCGGGATAAACTCAAAAACTACTGCATTGATTTTCATGCTGTTTTCACCAATGGATAGAGTAGTTCTCGAGAAAGGTATTATTAGTATATAATAACCGACATCCACGCGGGCGAAGCCGCGGGCTTCAGCTAGTTTTTTATAAAGTCGTTTTCAATATTATTTAGAATTTCAAGCCAACCATTATACCTACAACAAAAAATTGATTAAAAAAGTAAAACTATAAATAGCTATATTACATTTCGGAGGATCCCTTGAGTCGTCCATTATAATAGAAAGAAAAACAATAAGCTTGAAATTCTGATAACCTTTAAATTATCTTGAAAACATATGATGTGCATGCACGTGAAATAAGTCCTTTTACGTGACATTCGATGGGTATTTTTCCAACTCAGTTATTTTATTATTCATTTATATTGGGGCATACGCCTACGTGCTTTTGAGGTTGTTCACAACTCAACAGCAACTCAATGCTGTTGATCACAATCTAACTCATATAAAATAACCCCGAATAAACGCTTAAAAAGAAAACTTTTTTATTTAAGGTTCGTATTTATTTTTATTTTATTCTGCTACAAACGGGTATCCAATAAAGGCTCTTACATAATGGCGCGATACGCCGCGCGACGCGACGCCGCCGCATTGATCGCCGTGAAGTTTTCTCAGAAATTGTTTTGTTAAAATTCGCGTAGCGCGGCGAATCGCGCCAGTATGTAAGACCCTTAAAAACGTGCTGCACCAAATACTATAATAGGTACTACGAACAGTAGTAGGTACCAAAGAAAATAACTAGGTACCTACTACATTGGTACGTAGTAGACAGTATTTTTGGACGGAAAACAAGTAGGGTAGTTCGCCCTTCATGTTGTCTGCCTAAAAAATACGACAAATGTCACATTAAAACTGAAGAGTCACTTTCGTAAAAGCTTATTTTTGAAAAAATAAAACTTAATTCTTTTTGAAACACCATGTTTTTAGTTTTAGTCTTCTACAATATTTAACACTAGGTATACTAAATTAAATGACTAACTAACTAACTTTATAAAGAATTACAAAAACAAAAGGACACTTAGGTACACTGTTTGTCCACCGAACCGTGAACGGGACGTCAACGGGAAACAAGATTACGCGGCCATAGTAATTACTGTCGCTACTTCGGCGTCGTCATCTAGTTCTCGTTGACGTCCCGTTCACGGTGCGGTGGCCTTAGGCGTCGAAATATTCGTCCGCGCGTGTTCATCCTCCATCGCTGTCAACCGGAAACGTCCCTAGAAGATTGGCATTCTGTTTGAGATATGTTTGCAAACCGGCCTCGAGGGTACACTATGGAATGTGGTAACCAGCGTAAGCGCCTGATATGCCGAAGGGTTTTCCAATAGGTTGCCAACTTTACGAGATTGCTGAAATATTTCATGTGTCTGTAATTTCACCATATCAATAGTTTGAAGACATAGAAATGCGTAAGGTCGCAGTTCGCATGTACTCTCGAATACATTCTTCTATTTCTCATTCCAGCATTTTTCAGATCTAATTACTTAGTTAACGTTACAGCTACGTAAGAAGGGCAATGTGGTACTTCTTACGTAGCTGTAAAAAATCTTGGAGAAATAATATTAGACTACCTACTTACAAGACGTATTTTAACCGCTAGTTAATTGAATGAACGTGCATGAAATTGTTGCTCTTGAACGTTCGTTCCAGAAACTTGCATCGTGTAAATGGGGCTTTAGGTAAATAAAATATTTACCGATTTATCAATCGTCAAATAACTTTAACAAAGGTATTGACGTTTTGAAAGCGGAAAAGTTAGCTGACAATTGAAAAGTCAACCCTTACAAAACGTGATTCCCAGTTGGTCTGCCCCTCTTGAGATACGAACTATGAAAATATTGTTGCTGAACCGATTCCACTATTGTGTGTGGTATCAATTTACATAAATTTCGTACCGGGAAACGGTATTCTGCATAAAGACAAGCGATCTAACAAAAAATTCGATGACGAAAATATTCGTATAGGTATCTATCAAAATAAAATGAAATTCCGGTGTGAAAGGCCTTGCATTTTTCCGACAACATGAAAAAATTTAGAACATTCAACGAGTAGAAAAAGGGTTTGTGGGGAAATTTAAGAGAGGCCCATGTCCAGTGGAATTCTTGAATGAAAAATTGCCGTCATAATATTCAGTGAAGATAATAATTTGCTCAGGAACATTCCAATTAAAGAAAACTAGTAGGTCCTATGTACTTACGGTCAGATAAAACATTCTTATGGATAAATAATAGTTTACCATTACAAGAGTATCATAGCTGTATTTCTCGAGACTGTTGTAGTAAGCACTTTGGTGATCAACTAGTTTAAGGTGTGATAAAGGTATCAATAACTTCCTATTGAAAATAACAGCTATTCATTTCTTTAATTGTATATCAAGGTAAGCCCAGTAAGCTCCTTGAGCTGTTTTTATGTTGATAGATATAATATAAACTGCTTTGCGAAGATTTCTTAGAGCTTTTCAAATGAGTCGTGAATAGATACCGCGGAGTTACAGCAACCTCCGCGCTGTTTATAATAGAACCATACAGCCAGTGGAGAAATGATACTATTCAGGTGGATTTATAATACAAAAGAATTAAAAAAACCTTATAAAAAAAAATGTAACTTACGTAATTAATTTAAGATTTAAAAAATACCGTAGGTATCTTGTTATTTATTTCGCCGAATAGGTAATGTTTCTAGTTCAAGCCAAGTTATTTATATAAAATAAAGGCCTTCATTATGTTTTCTTTTAAAATTAGCGCTCAAAAGTCATAATTGAGCTATGTTTTTAATAAATACTCATCGAAAACTATTTAAATTCTAATACAAAACTTACAAAAGATTCTTACCTTTTAAATAAAAATAGGAAATATCTCTTTACAAATTTAACTTCATAAACTTTTTTTCTTCAACAAAATAAAAATATTTAATTGTTATTTTCATAAACTTTTTCACATAATAACTTTTATTAACACGTCAGCGCGATATTAGCGGAACTTTTCCGAAGAACCCTGTGAACGCGACGGAGCGCGCGGCGACGTTCGAAAGTACTGAACCGGGGCCTCGCTACACGAACACTGAATGAGAAATGAGAATCAAAGCGCAGCCCTTCCACAAATGCGCTGGAAACACGCGAATAACAAAAATTTTAAGTGTTCTATAACTGAATTTCATTCATGGTCAGACATTAATTGGTGTTATAACAATGCGTGCTACAATTAAACGCATTACACAGCGTCATGTGTGCGGAATCACCGCGCGTCAAGTCTTAAGCGTTTGTAACGTCTAAAAAAGATCAACAGCCGCCCCTGCACAGCCCGCTGTGCTAGGAAGATGGGATGGCGCAAGGGTATCGACACATGCTACTGCATGGGATGCAGTAGCATGTGTCGCAGCAAAGGTCGACCTAACTTCCAAGGCATTATGGTCATTTCGTTCGTCTGGTCTCTTCCCATATCGTAGCGTGCCAAGCTTTTTTTATTTGGAAACTAAATAAAAAAACTAAATGTCTACAGAGACTACAATGTACTTGCAAATGTGTCAGAGAAAATCCTTTACACCTGGCACACCCTTATTTCGATAAGATTTAGACACATTATTATTAAAAAAATATATCTTTTCAATTTTCACGTTGACTGATGTTTTGACAACATTTGCTTTCTGCGTATCTTCTGCGCTCGTGTTTATCTTCCCTCAAATTGAACCATTCACCTATGAAATAAGCATTTTATCAGAATTGGGATCATATTGAAGGAACTACGAGTACCAACCCTCCCCACGCCTGTGTGAATTAGAGGACATTTTAAGAATTCTCACAGGCGTTGTATCCCACAAATATTTATTAACAACGTTAATGTAAATTCCTTTCAGTGGAATTTGGTAATAAAGGCTAATTTATCGATAATATATTAACCACTTTTGTACAGCAACACCAAATAACTTTTACAAAATTAAAGTAAACCAATCAGCTTTTAAGCTCGAGACCCTCCCATGGCGCGGCTACATACATAGTCTGAGATCGTGGGTTTCCCTGGGTAGGTTTAGTAATATAAGATAACATCACGCATATTTATTTCTTGAAGATTTCGCACACACGTTTTAGTCTCAGGCATCGAGCCTAATGCCAGCAACCGGGCGCAAATCCTGTCTGGGCTTGTGCCCAGGGCTGCTTCTGGGAAAATTCTTAACTTAAAAACTCAATAACAAACCTGAGTGACTACAATCGAAGCCTTCACGCCGAGCAGTCGCGGATACGACCACTAGACCAACGAGGTAGTATTTCGGATACGAATTTTGTAAATGGAACATTGCTGGTTTTGTCATAAAGTCCATAGGTTTATTGTTCTACCAAAATTGTCACATAATATATTTAAAAGAACTCAGTCAACGCATGAATTTTCAGTAACAGAACGGTAAAACTCGATCTTACTTAGGTACTGTTTGTAAGTTCGGATTTGTTCCAGCTCTCAGCTAGAAAACTGGAGGAAGAGTAAAATCTTCCAAGTGTGAAAATTAAGTACCCAACCGACCGGCTTCACAATTTATCGGGACGAAACCGAAGGCAGTTCGTAACTACTCATTATTTTATTAAAAAAGTGGGTACGAACTATATTATAATTCATGGTTATTAAAAATAGTCCGTCGTTCGTTCAGGACTTCTATTATAATGTAATATTTTTGAGTAGACGCCACACAGCTTACTAGGTACCTAGTAAGCTGTGTGGCGTCTTCATGTTTATCTAACGCTAGCGACTCGCCTTTGCTTTGCACACTGCTTACGACTTTGATAAACTAATTTTAGGTTGTTACTTGCATGCTGGCAGTCTAAAGCTGACATCATTAATCTTTTGATGAAGCTATGAGATGAGAAAACTTTGGCTTCCCCTCGACCACGCTTTCGCATACCATATGTTGAATCATCAATAATAGTTGCACCGTTTAAACAGTGCTTAGACGATGCAAGTCATTTGTTGCTTCAATTGTATTGCATGCCAGAGGCAAGAAAATTGCATCGTGTAAATGGGGCTTTACTTTTATCTCTGGTGCAATTCAGCTTCCCTTTTTAAAAATAATTTACCACAGTTGCTTTGATCTTTCGTAAAATTCGGCTTTCATTGACCGCGTAGAGATCTAGTCCAGTACAATCAAGTGCTTTCTGCCGTGACTAGACAGAAATGTGTTATTTCCGTAGTTCGGGAGTTTTTTTGAGCTAATATTGTTTACCTAGTAAAAGGCAGTGAAGGCCAGAAAAATGACTTCTTTGGGGCTATCTTTTGTACCCAATTTTTTAGGATGGAAAAGCTAATTGCTCTTCGGAAGAATCTCAGCTTAGGTTAGTAAATTAGTTTCTGATTACGTAACCGAAGACGGAAAGATAAAATTAAGCAGCCGATCGATGTATTTTGGAAGATGCTACAAAAAAACCCAGGGTCGATTAAAATAATTCAAGCACGGCGAGGTAGGGCAAACATAGTATGCCACATATATGCTATTTGTTTTCGCTGAAACTATCCCCGAGAGATAGATCTCGGGGTTCTAGAATCAAATTCACATCACACACGTTTACTAGTAGACACTGAAGAGGTGTACTATCCAGCTCTTGGCTCCACCACCAGCCCCTTGTTACAAGCCCAATCAATTGGACTCATTAAAACGAATCATATGAGTCCAAACTCGAGGGGTTTACTAGTAGCCACTGAAGAGTTCCACTATCCACCTCCTGGCTCCATCATCAGATCAGCTCCAAGATTCCAAATTATAGTATTGTTATCCAAACTACATATTTATGCAAAGTTTCATTTCGATACGACAGTTAGAAGTTGATGAATAGATTCTATTCCGTAGATGTGAATGTGATTCTAGAACCCCGAGATCAGTCCCCTAGGAACCGATTTAGCGAAAAAAAAAGTTTACAGGAGACGTACTATGATTGCCCTACCTCACCGTGCATGATCGACTCTGGGTTTTTGGTCTAAACATTCCGTAGCATTGTCCAATGGTTACCGAATATCCATTCACCCGACGTTGACAGATAAGTATACTAACGAACTTGAGATAATTAATCTTATTAAAACGTAGTAGTTATTGCCATAGTTTGACCCATACCTGTAGGTAGGTACTATTGTATTGTATTGGTATTGTATTGTTGTATAAAGGCTCTTACATACTGGGGCGATTCGTCGCAAGACGCGACGCCGCCGCCGCCGCCGCATTGTTCGCCATGTAGTTTTCTCAGAAATTGTTTTGTTAAAATTCGCGTCGCGCGACGAATCGCCCCAGTATGTAAGAGCCTTAATGTCTTTTTGACGAATAATTGATGAGTAGGTAAGTACTTACTTCTTTGATTGTTCCTCATAATTCAGCTGGGGACCAATTTCACCGTAAGAAAGTATAGTAAATTCCTCGTTTTACACACAATATTCCTGTAAGTACCGAATCCCCACGTTCACGAATCCATTTCATAAGTATTTTTCTAACGCACGTTCACACACCCATAACACAAGGTACTTTCCTTAGATTATTACATTTTAACTTTACTGTCACTTTTAGGGGATGAATTAATAATAGAATTATCCAACTACGGTGCCACCCAAATGGAGGATATTGTTTCTGTCAACACAAGCTGCGATCATATCGTTACAGACCGCATGTAACTAAGTACTAAGATATTGTAGAGACACGGACTGGCAGGATATTTATCAGCACACAATGGCCCAACAAAGGCCACAATACCTGCTACTGTTGGTCAGCTCTTACAAATGTAAATAGTCCTCGCGTCCATCCGTCAGTCACGACTTCGCTTTCATGATGAGGTCAGCAATAAACAAGTGGTGCAATATCATACCTATTGCATATTGATGTAGGTAGGTACTATAAATCATTGGTTTCCCATAATCTATTTATACAAATGAATCCCTATTTCCGTTGGTCACGCCATCACGCGTGAACGGCTGAACGGATTTGGATGAAATTTTGCACAGGGGTAGACCATGTACTGGATAGGACTGAATAGGACATAGGAAACTTTTTATCCCGATATTCCCACGGGATCGAGATTTACGCGGGTAAAACCGCGGGGCGCAGCTAGTTTTAAATAATTAGATACATTCAAACGGTTTTATATATTTTTTCAGTCTACTTTTGTAGTATGGTTAGGACTTCGGGTAACATATTGTTTTTGATGAAACGGTGCATTTCTCGGACTTCTTCAAAGGGCAAAATTAGAATTTAGAGTGTTTGTTTCAATTAGAATATTTTCCTGAAAGATAACTTTTTAAATAGTTATGGAGTCGGTTATTAAGTATGATTTTAACTTCTGTTCCAAAACGGATTCTTAACCATACTAATATTATAAATTCGAAAGTAACTCTGTCTGTCTGTCTGTATGTTACCTTTTCACGCCTAAACCACTGAACGGATTTCGATAAAATTTGGCAAGGAGATAGATGGCATACCGGGGAAGGACATAGGCTACGTTTTATCGACATACCACGCGAGCGGAAGCTAGTGTAGAATATTTTGTACCTACTAGAAAGAGTAAGTACTTATGTTAATGTTTCATAAATAATGTTTAACGTTTCCTTCCCTACCTGCTTGCCTGTAGTACCTACAAGTAAAACCTATTCAGTACCTAAGCTACTGTTATTATCTTCAGTAGATGCTCGTGCAACTAATCGCTTAGCAACACACGGATGCAGGTAATGTCGTCCACTCCAGCTTATGGCTCTCGTGACTTTGCGGGTGACGTAAGTACGTACCTACCTATATCTCACCACCTCAAGTACCCAAGACAGTGCGATACATTGCTAATACCTATACCTTTGAACAACTAACTTTTAATAATAATTTGTCCATGTATTCAAATAAATCCCCATAGCAAAACGAATTCTTTTCTTGAGGGGCTCAAAGGGGATTTTTTTTTTCTAATTTTAACACTAACTAAATGAAAATGGGCCTCCGGTCAGAAAAACGGGCGACGGCCGGTCCGGCACGGTAGCGTCAGGTAGCTGAATTGTTTGAAACTGCTAACTAAAACAGCGACGGTAGCATGGCGGTGTCCCGTCCGACGTATTTCAAACGAATTCAAACATTACAAAAAATCCTGCTGAGTCACGACTTCACGAGTCGGCAAATAAACGACAAACATTATAAAGCTTTAATTTATAAACTCAAAACAGTAACTGGGCCATTTTTAAGGCTTGTGAATCTTCAGTTTAGAGCACTGGGCCACAATGGTGACCGCCCCGAATTACGAGATGTAGGTCTTGGGTTCAAACCCAGCCAGGCGCTTTACTTTGTGTAAATAATTTTCATCACCACAGCTCTCAAAACGGTGAAGGAAAACATCGTGACGAAACCAGCATATAAGACCACAGTCCACTCCCTCTCAAAGAGAGGAGGCCTGTGTCCCAGCAGTGGGAATATTTATAGGCTGATTATGAATATTATGCAGCTTAGATTCTATCTAACTTTACTCGTAAATTAAAAAGCTAATCCAACCTAAATTATTATTGTGGGTTATCCAGTAGATTTAGTTAATCCAAAAATCCTAACTCACATTTTCACGAAGCAAAACAGACATTTTGTAGAATTTAAACGTTATAAGTACCTAACTTGGAATGAATCTCTTGGAAACTTTTGAATAATCCTTTTACATAAGACTAGAGACAAGTTTCTATCTCAACGCTGCATTACAACCATAGATTCCGCTTCAAATATTCTAGATCAAACTAATACTTTGGTCTTTGACTATTTGGTTGAAGTGCCAACATTTTTTTAAATAGAGTTCTTATTTGCATTTAATCTTGCTAAAGTTATTGAAACAGAAGTCACATACAGCAATATTGAGAACAATAAATAAGGAACATTTTGGCACAAGACTCAGAACATTCAATTTGTAATAGGGTGTCGCTCCACAGCAGACTACGGCTACACTACGCATGTGCGCTTTGTATGAAAATGTACTAATGGACCCACGGGTATGCTACGCACGGATGCGTGGCTATATAGCAAACAAATGAACCGCGCAGTTTACGTGGCAAACCTCGCCGTGCACATCCTGCATAGCAGTGGACAATTGACTTTATTGTAAAGAAGGCCGACATTTACTACGACAAATGGGGCACAATTTTGTCACCAACATTCCTCAAGACTTCACACCTTGCGATCGCACACAACTTCGCAGTAGTAAGTATTTGATACTACAACATCCTTCTTGAAAATGAAATTTGAAAATCCCCAACATTCCTATAGAAAGTAGTGAACTCCAACTATTTTCGTGCTTTCTCAGTAGCCTTGAAACGAGTGCATAGAAAACATCTATATTCTTTCAAATACATAATTACATAATGCATGATCGCAACAAAAAGGGGAAGGTTTACCTTCAACAACTTGGGAATGTTTTTAGCTGAGTCGGTGAACTCTTAATTTTACATACCCAGCTCCATATAAAATTCTCGTAAAGCAAGAAAGAAGGTTAATAAAAACTCATTTAGAAACTTAGTAAGTCAAACTCGCTAACCAAGATCGAATAAGTGTAATTAATTCAACGGAATAGACACGTATTTACCTAATATTAAAAGCTTACAGACTTAAAATAATAATAATAATAATGTACAAGTATATAAAAAATAGGGGGAAATAATCATAGTGCATACAAAAATTCATCCGTCGCTTTCAACAGGAAAAGTGCCCAAAAGGCTGGCAGCATTGCCACGTTGTATGGCAATGCTGATTCTTTGGCCAAAGAATAGACCAGCCCTCTGGCCACATGAAGAGTCGACCAACCGCTTGGCGATGTCTTGAAAGACTCGGATCCCATGGCCCTAGACAGTGTTTCAACCCCAAACGGTTCGAATATATAAGTCTCAATAAGATTGAAGTATTTGCGCCGTTTGGATTAATTGCTAAACTCTGTGGCAAATTCAAAGTGTGTTTAATAAACAATGTGAAAACAACTTTATCGCAATTGTTTGTATAATATAATATAAGGTATTTTATAATAACACAAAATATTTACTAAATGAGTTTATTTGTCCATGCGGAAAGGTTATTGATTATTATAATCTAAATAGAAAGAGTCCCAGCCTGGTCGGAGGGTGTAGGCCCCGCTCGCCCCTTGGATCTTGCCCCTTTGATTAAAATGTCCCGCTCGCCCCGTTTTTTATTATTTTGTAGTACCGATTCGCCCCTTACGAAGGGGCGAGTGGAAAATTGAGCGAAACGATTGTTGCTGGCCCTTTATGATAAGGGTATCTCCTTTGTAAAAGGTTTCAAAGTCAATAGAGTAGATATCAACCTAAGTATAAATACAAAGGTATATAATTATCTAGGTACGCATATCTAATACCTATACGTATTTCTGAATAAACTTAAGGCTAGGTCAATCAATCTGCCTAGCCTTTTCCCAGCTATGTTGGGGTCGGCTTCCAGTCTTACCGGATGCAGCCGAATACCAGTATTTTACATTGAAGGACTGCTTATCTGTCCTCCACAACCCAGTAACTGGGCAATATGATACCCCTTGGTAAGACTGGTTGTCACACTTTCGAGCTTCTGAAGACCCGTGACGACTGTCAAAGATCTACGAATGACAGCCGGGTCCAACGGAACGTGCTTTCCGAGGTACGGAGGACTCTCGGTATTTAGAGATGGTCACCCATCCACGGACCAACCCCGGCAAGCATTGCGATCGACCCGTGCGGCTGTTATTACTTAGCCTAGAGTTCCGAGCTGTTGCGTGCGCGCTGGAGAAGGTTCCAAATAAAAATAAAAAGGCATTGCAACGCATGCCGGGTATTAGCTAGTATACCTATTTAGTAACTAGCTACGAGCCATGGTTTCACCCGCGTACGTAAGTCTCCATCTCGTGAGAATATCGAGATAAAAAGTATCCTATTTCCTAATCTATGTAGTTATGGTCTATCTGCCCATGTGCCAAATTTCATCTAAATCGGTTCAGCCATTTTAGAGTGAAAGCGAAACAAACAAACCAACAAACAAACTCACTTTAGCATTTATAATATATTAGTTAGGAGTTAGTATGGATTAGGATAGTGTGAAATTTTCTCATCTAGGCACGAGGGAATAAAATAAACTTGGTATGAAAATTAAACAGATTCTGATTTAACATTTTTAGATAAAAGAATTGATAATCACCCTAAACATACATAAATACAGCTGACGAAAACACAGACCCCAAGATTCGAAAAGCCATTTGGTCAATAAATGGCGGTTATTATGATATTTCGATGGTCCGAGCAATATCTTCTGAACAGGCTACTTTACATAGAAAAGGTTTATTTGGGTCGTATTTATTCACTTTGATAGGTACCAGATTTTCAGTTAAGGAACACTTTTGAAAACTTCAGTAGTCTGCAATCCGCATCGAGTCCCAGAGGAAAAATGAAGTGTGGAAGGGGAGCAGCTTCCCGGGATTTATAGAATACTCGTATATTGTATACTAGTATATTTTTATTTTCACTGTAGGTACCTACACCTCTGTTTTAGCATTTTTGTCTACTTGGTTTTATACGGCCTGCCCCGTTGCAAGCGCGACTGCTGAGCGTGAGTCGTTTTTTTTTTTTGAGGTTGGGAAATCATCCAATGACTTCTCCAGCTCTGGGTGAAGCGGAAGGGTGTGTCAGACTTTTACTGACTAAAACCCACCCGTGTTCCTTCAGTTGCCTGTTGCCAAGGTCCCGGTATCCCTTTCGGACTAACCCGCAACCCTGGCAGCGGTTCTGGGTTTGATTCGCGGGTCAAGCAAAGTGTTATTGGATTTTTCCATTAGGAATTTTTTAGTAACAGCCCGGAGTTTGGAAGTCGGCGGTGTGTTAAACATGCGCCTGATCTGTATCCGGTAGTGCCAGATTGCCGTCCCATCGGACTATGAGTGAGGGATGACTAGAGAGAGTGCACTTGTGTCTGCGCGCACACTTTTGCAGTATAACATCTTCCGCGCCGAAGGCTAGTCTCCGTTGAGATTGGCCGCCGCCGTGGCCGAAATACGGTCTGGAGGACTATACTTTATACGGACTCACTATTTTGTTGCATTAATTTGGTTACCTGCATTGAGGCTCGTGCAGGCTAGCGCGACTTGTCGCGCGGCTAAACAATTTCTGAGAAAACTTCACGGTAGAACAATTAAGTACCGGTGTCGCGTCGTTAGTTTAATTATACTAAATGATTCTCGTATACCTTTACCTACCACATTCAAGCCGCAATTAGCTTGAGTAGTTCTAAGTTATTGTGTGTTATTGTGTTACTAGAATATTAGGCACCGCAGTAGGTATGTAGGTACCTTCCTACTGCTATTATTTTCGGGCGGGATTTACGTTTGTTTTGTCTGCGGGCTTAGGTATAAATTATTACTTAGTTACCTATTATTTTATCATAGCATCACTAACTTGGCCCTGCGGCTTCAACCGCGTAGAGGACGGAAATTATCACACGAAAACGTACTACCGCATACCGGTATAAAAAGTATCTTAGAGCTAACCCAAGTCATGGTCTACCCATGTGCATGTAACGATTTGGATGAAATTTGGCACATGGATAGACCATGAATAGAATATAGGGCATAGGATACTTTTTATCTTGATATTCCTACGGGATCGAGAATTACGCGGGTGAAACTGCGAGGCGCAGCTAGTGATAAGATAATATGTATAAGTACCGCCTACCTTCCTAAGATTGATTGGAACAAAATAGCCGTCCAACTTCGATGTTAACTTCTCTCGTTTCGACGATTGTAATGAGAATGAAGGAGCGATGAGTCCAATCAGCAATGTTAGTAAAATAAAAATCTTTTGTTTAGAACTAAGCATAGAAAAATCGTTAGAGTTTGTGGACCTGACTAATGGATTAATTAACTCATTTTATGCACGGACTCAGTAAAATGTGGAACCATACTGACATTCATATCCGTAATTATCCCTGAAATTATTGATAACTGTCTACTGGGATTTACGTGTAAACCTGATACCTACACAGGTATTAAACCCGTTTAACGGATTAATCCGTTCCCTTAATAATGTTGGATCTAATGAAGCAATACAGTGGATTTCTCCAATGACGAAACATATGTATGTATGTCTTGGATCTAATGAAGCAATACAGTGGATTTCTCCAATGACGAAACATATGTATGTATGTCTATTAGGTTCCTACATGAAAGTTGTTGGGAAAATCGTAGGATAATTTTCTTTTTCATTAAGACGACAATAGGTAATATCTGACGCCTTATTATCTCTTAATTGCTGGAGAGTTGTCCGTCATTAAGTGTTATTTTGTAGGAGTAATAACGTATTTTAATTGAGAATACATAATATTATAAAGAGATAGAGTAAATTAGAGAATACAGAGTGTAATTAAATTCATGGGCATCCCCTAAAGGGGTCGTTGTACTCATCATAAGAACAAATAATCTGAAATTGCGAAAAAAAAATTTGAAAAAATTTTAACGATCTATGCGAACATAAAAGTAGGGAACAGCTGATTTTTTTCGCGATTTCAGTGTTGGTCCCATTATAAAAGTCGTTCATAAAGATGAGTACTTACAATGACCCCTTAAGAGGAAAACCATGAATTCAATTTCACCCTGTATAAAACACCGAATTTACAGACAAACAGCTAGGTATGTGAAGCAAACCGCCAGCTAAAACTGTAATAATATTTAGGTATGAAAACATTATTTATTAAATAATATTTAGGTTATTTTTTAAATAATATTTAGGTATCGTGTGAATACGCAGAATGCAAGATAATTTATATTTCTATTTAAGGCAAATTTCACCAAACTTCTATATCGAGTATAAGTCATAACCTGCGAATAAATTTGAATTTTTGACAGTTTTTCCATACAAAAACTGTCAGACGACTATTTTATTCCACGCATAAAAGATATGTGACTTTGATAAAATCAGCCCTTAGTATAATTTAGACTGACATTAAATTACCTAACTTGTCTAATTTCGCACAGAGAACAACAGCCTTCACTCAAACGAAACGTAAATTATCCCATTCTTAATAAATGTCAACTTACGTATTACATGTTTTCAGCCCTATTTGAGCGCTGAAATACGTACTTTTAGCGCGCAATTACAATGAAAGCTCACACGCGACTTCAAGCGTCACTGCCTTAGCACTCACGTGAGCTGTTTGAGGGCTGAGACGGATAAAATGCCGCTTTGTTACATTCCACTCCGCCTTCGAATCATTAACATCTACTAGCAGATATAAGGGAACGTAACTACACATTTTAAAAGCGCAATACTTTCCAACCTTTTTAGTTCTCTGGAAATCAAGCGAAACAGTTCGTTTCCTAGATTACTAGGATAGTTACGAATTGACCCGAGCTATGGAATAGATTTTATTCAGTGGCCTAGCAATAACTCGCTACAGAAAAGCCCAAAATTAGATACTATTTGATTTAGGTACATTGATTTAAATATTTACTTATTACCTATACCTATTTCTCGTGGTTTTTGGTAAACTGTATCCTACCTTGGAACCTATTTACGAACCTTACCCGTAACCTTTCAGAAATTCAGTAGGTATGTAAATACTAAAAGTAATGAGAAAAACAAATATATTTAATTAACTCTTATTTACGCTGACAGGCGCGACGCGACAGCGCGACGCATCTCTCGTGGCACAATTTCTATAAAAAGTTCACGTAAATTATTCTACTAGTGTCGCGTCGCGCCTGTCTCCGGCAGCCTTTATACACACACTGTGAAGGTGACATACAACATTCGCGGGTAATATGATAAATAAATCATTCTGAAAACCTACGCGGTAAGGACAGGCCTTGTAATAATAAATAGGCAGAGACAGACGGTAAATACACACATCAAACTTTTTGAAACCCCTTTATAGGGTTCCGCAACCAAATGGCATAAACGGACCCCCCTATAATTTCGTCATGTCCGTCTGTCGTCCGTCCGTCCCTCCGGATGACACGCAGCTACTTTACTCGATAACTATTGGCACTATATCAATAAAAATTGGAAAGAAGATGTATTCTGTGCACTGAAAATGGTATACCTACTTAGTGAAATTACGAAAAGTATATTAGGGATAGGACTCACTAGGAAAAAAAAAACAATGCACATAAACGTGTGCGGTATCGGACCATAATTAAAAAAAGATGATGATATTTATAAGTGACTTTTTGTGAGATATGGAATGTTTTCGGTTTCTGCGGCGGAAAAACAAAATTCATAGATTTTAATTCATAGAAATACAATCTTATGTTTGCGGTCGATAACGGAACCCTTCACTGTGCTTGGTGCGATTCGTACTTGGCCAGTTTTTTTATCAATACGGCGGCGGTTCAGAAAGTTGAGCGCCATTCACACGTAGCAATTAGTTACCTACACATTGTTAGGGATCCCTAAAAAAATCGATACCGATCGTAACGATAAAATATCCAATTCTCATGTCAATAATAAATAACAGGCATGCGTAACAATATTGGTGATGATTGGGTGAATCTGTATGCTACACGTAGATAAAACATTTCTTGGAGTATCGCTTAGAAAATACTTTTATCCGAATACATGACGCAGAGGTTGAAACTAAAAACGCGAGCAACAGCAAGTAACGAAATATATGATTATATCACCTACTAAACCACTTTAAAAGATACAATAAAAAAAATATAAAAATTGTTTATTTCAATTACAAAGGGCATTTAGATAGATTGTTAATGGAGAACGCTTTTTAAGCAGAAATTGCTGGTGTTAGGAGGGTTAAATTGCTATAACTACCTGCTTCATTTATAGATTTCAAGTTCATCATATACCTAAGGTACCTACATTATATTTCGTGTAGTAACAAGCCGTAAGACATCCAGATCCTTATTTCCCATAAATATACGCCACCCTTTTCGAGAGGATTTTCCGAAGCGCGTAGCAAACTGCTGGGAAAAGATAGTGGATACCTACGGTCGTTGTTGAGTGTGGTTTATTAGTGTCGCTCAAGCGTAAACTCAACGTTCATAAAGTAGAAAGTATACTACACGAAACTTACTTATTGACGTACCCATGTACAGTCACCAAAAAATATAGGTACCTACGTAAGCAGGTATTTAGGTGTACAGGCAGCATTTTTTGGAGTGCATGTGCAAAGTCAAGTTGTTTGACATCTCTCGTCCGAATACCTAAGTACATCGATATCATCATCAGCCTAGCGTTTTCCCAACTATACAGCGGGTATCACACCATCAACTGAACAACTGTCTCCATGGGACCAACATAATCGCAAACCGTACAAACAATCAAATATGACCACACATTTCTCATACACGTTGTATTGGCGTCGGCGAATTATTAATAATTATCATAAGGGAAACTGCATCGAAAGAGATCTTAATGAAACTGCGTGCACGAATGTGAAAAATCTTTTTCTTTCTTGCCTGAATACCAAACTCCTATGCTGACTGTACCTCGGGACTTGTTAACAATAGGTTATAAAATAACACCTCTCGTCGCCTACAACATTTTCTCGAAAATCGTGACAATATTATTTTACGTTTTTGCTAAAATTTTGGTTCAACCTTGCGACAAAATGAACCCTTTGACTCTATTTCCGTGATGAATTCTGACAAAATGAGTTTAGACTACCTACCTATAAACGAGATTTGACAAAATAATGGTCTCTTAATTCAATTCAGACTCGCATTGTCTTTAGTCGCAGGCGACACGGCAGCATGAAATTGGTTCCTTTAAATTATATTCTAAACCACATAATATATAATAATAAAACCATCATTATATTAAATCACTCTAAACAATAATACAAAATCCACTTTTTTGAATAAACTGTTCACAGTTACGGCGTAGCACCTGCTACGATCGCAGCACCTGCTACGACCGCGGCTCCACAACGCCTACGAAACGTTATAGAAAACTTTTCTTTATTATTATTTTGATACTTTTCTTGATCGATCCTTTTCTGTTAAAAAATAAATAAATAAAATCATTTTATTTCGGACAACTAAGAGAGCCATACATTTTTAGTAAGCTTAGATGAGGTTTTTCTGCAAAGGTAGGTCGCAAAATTCAAATTTTCTTAAGTTTTTTGCAATTTGCATGTCAGTGTCAGGGTATCTTGATCCAAATATGATTCGCGACCTTTAACAAATATTTATTTACAGAATAATAATTAGGTATAATCATTAAAATCAATCTCTAACATTGATAACATTTGAGAACAAATTTAAATTTGTTCTCAAATGATATCATTTCATTAAATCACGATACGTGGAGGCAATAGAAACTTGAGTGGACCATGTTTTGTCAGCGGGGTTATAAACAGTAGCGTTGCGGATGGCGGAGTCCGCTAAGCAGACCGGTCGGTACCTACTGTTGATAGATGTTTGACGTCACAAGTGACTGGGGCGTGTGCGGCGCTCCAGTCTGATATATTTTTTACCCGACTGCGGCGAAGCCAAAAAAGGAGGGACATGCGTTTGACCTGTATGTATGTAAGTACGTGTGTATGTGTCCGTTTCTATGTTTCCTCGTAACTACATAACGGCTGAACCGATTTTGATGAATGATAATTATGTCGTTAGATTCGTCCCACTGAGTATAGTAAAATTATAAAAAATCAAAATGGCGCCAAAAAGGAGGTAGGTATTCAAAAAAAAATCCCACACCTATCGAGTGGGGTATCAAAATAAAGAGTTTTAAAAGGTGATTACAAAAATACAAATTATATGTTCAAATGAAATTGTGAATGAGACATGATAAAAAAAACTAAACAGCTAAAAATAAAAAAGTTATCAAAAACTAAAAAACCCGACTGCAAGAACACCTAAACTGAAAAGACAAAAACAACCATTGTACGCGGTGATTTTTAATTCACTGTTTACCTTTCAGGGGATAAAAGTACTCATGATTTAGAGCAACTTTCTAAAAAAATATCTGCTGTTTCATACATAGATGCAATATTTACCCGATGAAAATGTATGAAAAGGATTTTTTTTTTTTGCTGTTTCTTATTTGTTCCCATAGTGAAAGTTTTTTATAATCATGAGTACTTTCACCCCCTGAAAGGTTGCAGTGGTAGTGGAGGTGTTTCAGTTTACTGGTAGTGTGCGTTTCATCAAATAGTTCCTTTGCCGTAATGTTGGCTCAACGGTTAAATTAAAAAAAACGGACCTGCTGAGTAGCACCGTATCGGAGTAGCATATTCGTATTGGTCCGACAAACAGTAGAGCCGACTTAACGACCGGCATAGGAACTATTTGATGAAACGCACTCTACTAGTATTTCTCTTTTCAGATAGGTGTTTTTGCAGTCGGGTTTTTGTTATTTTACTGTAGGTACGTACTTATAACTTGTCCCATGACGCAATTGGGTAGCACTGTTCTGATTCTTTCAGTCACCATTTTGTACTCTATCAAAATTAAGCTTGACAAGCAATGGTGCTAACATGTCAGCAAGGGACAAGTTTTAGAGAATGACATAATTAATATAGGTACTTTAAATTAAATTGCCGCGTAAAAAGAGAAACGGAAGAGGGACGGGGACGGAAGCAATGCTGCTGACAGCTGCTGAGTGTGCTGCCATTAAAATAATATATCTGTTTGTTGATTGTTGCCAGAAATGAAAAAAAAATTGTCCAACTATTAAATTCAACAAAGCAATAAGTTCTAAACCTGTCTGCTAATCTGCTTTGTTGTCAGAGAAACACAGACATCTCCCGACCTAAGAATAATTTGATAGCAAAGTAACCTTTAACATTGATTTCTGAATTTAGTGTAGAAAATTATAGAATTACATTGGTCACCCTCAGTCAAATACATGTCACGCACGTCATTACTTTCCAGATGTATAGCATTAAAAAAAAACTTTTTCGCTCCTTTTTACTCTTACTGAAAATGCATATTGCTATCCTGTAGTAATGATAAACATATCTACTTTTAAATATAAGTAACACTGTGTTGTTACTCGCGATTGCATGGCATGCATTGCATTGCAATACAACGCAATTTGTGTTTGTGTTCAGTTCAGCCGTAAGTAATTGAATAATTTTATTAATTTTGTTCTTTATCAGTATAAGATTTAAGTGAAATATTATCCGTTATCAATGCCATACATTCTGATTAGAGGTAATCTAGCATCGTATGGACATAAAAACCCTTGGCGTGTCTTGGTATCCGGCTTGAAAGGTAGATGTTGACAAATTACGAAAGTAAAATGAGAAACGGGAGAGAAGTAAAGATATTTAATTGGGCTTATCAACTAGATTTAAACGTAGTCCTCTTCTCATTTTATTTACTTCATAAAATGTGTCTGTTTATGTTATTTTATTGATAGCCTAATTTTATTTGTACCTATAGCTGGCGACATAGAACAACTCAAGAGGTTCGCATGTGGTGGCTACTGCGACGATTCTACTATAGTTTACTTACAACATCCTTGTGTTATTCTTAGCGCACTTGAGGTTTGTACATTCCTTACATAACAGGTAATTGAATCATTGTAGTTCCGTAGTTATGAGTCATATTGTCACAGTGCTAATGATCAATAACATTACAGGTGTTGGGTTACAAGGTTGTCGCGTCTAGCTCCACAGCTGTCAAACAAGATTATAATGAGTATATGTGGACTATGAGAAAAGAGTTTTCTGAACCAGAACCCTCAATAATTGTGGAGCAAGATAACATTAACAATTTCAGCAAAGAGGCTATGCACTTGGGCAACTACCAACATCAGACAAAAGACGACGAAGTGTAAGCCAGAATCATCATATTGAAACATATTATCTTGATCAATTTAATTTGTTTTATACTATGGACACAAAGGGCAGCCAGAACCTGTCTCCATGCAGCTTGGAAACAGTACCTATAGCTGAAGAAGACAGTGTTGTTTATATTGCTATCAAAGGGTCTTTGCATGCAAATGATTGTTCTGTCTTTGGACTAGGGGCCGAGGAGATAAGAGCTCTTTCTAAAAAGTTTCCTGGATCAGGAGTAGTTGTGAATGGGGTTTCAATCAAATCAAATGTTCTTGATGTTCTTAATTCATTGAGCCAGCTTGGTTACAAGATAGTTTCAAGCACTGGTGAGACAGAGATCTCTTGGACCCTCCAGCGCATTATTTAAATCAACATTAACCTACTCACTGTACTGTCCTATGTAATATTCTATTATTATAACAAATATGGATCATGGAAAGAATTGTGACCACTCAAACTGCACCCATGCTAATGCATCTGTTAGCCAAACATTATCTGAAATGCATTGGGAGAGGGGCCTGTGGTATGCAGGTAATTAGTTAAAAATATATTTATTTCTACTATGTATAAATAGCTATTTTATCAGGTGTAATGTGCAACTATGTTAGTATCTCATATTTTGAAATGTTTTATGATAAGATAGCTTAACCACTTGCTTATGCATGGGTGTGCCAGATAAAATTAAGCATGAAAACAATGTACTTCTATCAAAAACATTGAATAAATATTTTATTATTACAGCCTTCTATGGTGATGAGGAAAGAGTCAGACATCTGATTACTAAGGCAGGCAATTCCAAAGATATAGTGAACACACCAGATAATGCTGGATACAGTCCATTGCACTATGCTGCACGTAAAGGATATGTGGATATTTGTAAGATTTTATTACAAAATGGGGCAGTGATTGATGCAAAGACAAATAGTGGACAAGCTACACCATTACTCAAAGCTGCTGCAGCAGGTAATCACCTTCACCAAGTTATACATTTTATCAATTTATAAATAGTGTTTCCATATCTCATTTTAAGGCAATTAAGCTCAATACTTAAAGAACTACTTTTTATTGCTTATTGTTTCATCTCACACCCACCAATCACTTGAGAGGACTGCTAGTAAATACACAATCACATTTTGAGATAAGAAAGCATTGAGTAATGGTTTCATGTCTTTATTAGACTATTTAGTAGTCACATATCTTTCAATGCTCTTTTTAGGTAAAGTTGAAGCAATAAAATTCCTTATCCAATCCGGAGCTTGTGTTGATGTACAAGATGCTGATGGGCAAACAGCTCTACATAAAGCTGTTGAAAACAAACACTTTGAGTTAGTAAATTTCTTGATGGAAACATACCCTAAACTGAACACTATGAAGGACATTAGAGGTCATTGCCCTTCTGATAACATGTGAAGTCCAAAGGACTGTTTTCGAGTCCAGGCAGAGATATGCAATAAAAATGGCAGTTAGAAGTTACTCATTGATGTTGATTGACAAGTTGCTGTTTCAATATTGTCATGCACCTTCATGCTAGCTTATGATATTTCTAGTTGGACTTTTTAGTTTCCCTTGCTATTGATAAGTATTTATTTATCCTGTGTTTTGTTTGCATGATTTAATCTGCAAAATGGTGTTGTGCTATATCTTTTAATTCTGTTATTATTATTTATAGAAATGTTTATTTTATGTTAACATTCCCATTATTTGCTTTTATTTTTCAAATTAAGTCAGTGGGCAGATTATATTATTGTGATTTTAAATAGGTATTTAATTATTGCCAATAGAGGTATTCACTTTAAAAGAAATAATATATTAACATAAGTATGTTTAACAGCTAATATTTTACAATTATTTAGTCACTAATTGCAATTTTCCGTCTCAATAATTATTATGTGTTAGATATAAAAATTCTATGGGTTACGTATAGTATTGGTCTTGTATGGCCAATGTTATTATTTATAGTAGGTGGGTACGTTACCGTCATTTATACCTTCAAAATAGCATTCGATGAAAAATACAAAAGAATGAAAGAGTTTTCGTTATTTCATATTGGGGCGGGTATGGCGGTCTACCTACTTTTTTATAATTATAAAACATTGCTTGTGGCCAGATGGCTTTGTTGTTCATAATTAAATATTTTCTACTACAAAAACCTACTTACCTTTTGAACAAATGAAAACTTGATAAAGATAAATATACATTGTGGGTAATATGATTAAAACTCTTATTTTCATGTATGTACAGTTTATGTATTATCAACAGAATATGTAATATATTATAATTTACTCACCCTGTGTAAGTAGGCTTAAAATGCAACTTGATGTTGCTTTATTCTATTTCTTATTATATCTGAATTCATATCATTTATTTTAATTATTAATACATGTATTAATTAGTTTAAGACTAGATTCTTATTTCAACCAATTCACATTACTTGGACATTTTTTAAATAATATTCAAGGAGAATGAGTGGTCCTTTTTAGTTAATAAATTAAATCACCCTTTAACATACATTGATAACAAATATAAATAATCAACAGTAAATTGTCTACAACTAAATATAAGTAACTTGAACCTTTCTATTGTAACATGATTCAAAGCCAGAAGATCCTTTTAGCTCTCATGAATATATAAACATCTTCAAAACTACTCATATCTGCTCATTCTTCAATTTTGTAATTAAACATGAAATAAGGATTATTCTTTACTGTTAGGTGTTTTAACAATTCAACTCATTTTGAAGATTTTTATGGACAAACATATTGTGTCACTTAAGTATAGATATTCTAATCAACAAATATTTTATATTTTATTCTAAGTACACCTTTGTACTACTATGTAATTTTACTAAATAAAAATGCATATAGATATTTGTTTTTATTTCTTGATAGCCCAGACTTTTTACTGAATCACATACTCACATTACAAATTAGTACAGACCTTCATCCTCCATCATAAGGTATCCTTTTAAGCTCTTTGGTAGAGGGAGTGACGATATGAACCGATACAATGTCTTACCCGTACTGGCGCCTATGCATCTAATTTTAATTCTACAGAGATCAGAGAGACTAAGTGGTTGTTTGCAAGCATGACATAACCAATATGCTGTACATCCGGGTTTAGGAACAGTGGCGCATTGGTCGGGAACCGTGACGTAATGACCTGCCTTTAGCAACATCGACGCTAAACTGCACGATCGTCGCCTGCTTGCTATGGATAGATTGTCCAGACCACACGAGTGTAAATCGCAAGTGTTCACGTCTGCTCCATAGCGAATAAGTAGAACTGCAGCATGGTCTCTGAAACAAGAAAAGCATCAATTAATTTACAAGAACCAACCGTTTATATACCTATGAGAAAAATCATCGCTTGAGTGATAACTAGAATGTCGTTTCTTTTTTTATATCCGTATGCCAAACTTGGTTGTTAAGGTAATTAAGGAAATAAAAACCTCTCCTTGCCTTGCCTTCCAGACACAATACTTTTAGCATCAGTTAGTCGACGATTTTCGGCTGCATCCATGTTGATGATTTTATTCACATTGGCAGGACTTTACAACGGCATAGTAATAAATGAACAGATTAACTTACTTGTGCAACAACAGAGCCCTGTTTAACGCAGTGTCACCCGTGAGAGCTGTGGCATTCAAATCAATCTTATAGTCTATTAAACATTTCAACAATTCCTCAAAATCTTCATGGGCAGCTACACTTTCAACGGCAATGTGCAACGCATTAGCACCTGTTATACTGTTGCACAAATTAGAATTCGCACCTGTAACAAAACAACAAGAGTATAGTTGAGAAATCACGGTGATACAATTAAATATTTTTGAAGTTTAGCCAGGCAGCAGAATCACAATCCAGGTGTGACACGAGGGGCGTAACTCGGCTGCCGCGAGAAATCGCGGCACAGCAGACAGAGCTCCGGCAGGATCTCATGGCGGCATGGAGAGTGCGATTGCGGCGATCAGTCCCCTCTTTGAGAGTGGCTAGAGAGGCGCCACGGCGTCCTCACCTTCCGCCTGACGCAGGTCCTCACCGGACACGGTTGCGTCGGGAGGTTCCAGTTTCGAATAAGGCGGGAGGAAACGCCCGGATGTCACCACTGTGCGGATCGCCCGGAGGACACGGTGGAGCATACGGTGGAGGTCTGCCCTGCTTGGGCGGAGCCCCGCCGTGTCCTCTTGAAGGCGATTGGCGGCGGTGACCTCTCGCGTCCGGCTTTGGTCCAGGCCATGGTACGGAGCGAGAAGGCATGGAAAGCAGTCACCTCCTTCTGCGAAGCAGTAATGCTTGCGAAGGAGGAGGCGGAACGCGTGAGGGAGAGGCAAAGTTTGCACCCTCACGCCCCTAACCGCCGCCGTTGGAGACGCCCTGGGCGTCGGGAATCTCAGGCGGATTCCCGGCCACCATAGGCGCGGGCTTGCGGACGGCGAGCAATGGGTAGCTCGCCGTCCGATTAGGACCAGGCCCGGGTCGATGGCGCGTCGTGTTCCACGCGCGCCTCATAGAGATGTCAGCACAATTGGCGGGGTCCGCTAGGACCGATGCCTGCCAGGGTTGCGGGTAAGTCCGAAAGGGATACCGGGACCTTGGCAACAGGCAACTGAAGGAACACGGGTAGGTTTTAGTCAGTAAAAGTCTGACACGCCCTTCCGCTCTGCCCAGAGCGGGAGAAGTCATTGGATGATTTCCCAACCTCAAAAAAAAAAAAAAAAAGTGTGACACGAGTCTATATTAAAATTCATTAAAAAAAATAAGATTCTGAAATAGAACTGCTTCTTCCTGAGTTTATCGTAGACATCGTTCAAGGAAAACATCGTGAGGAAACATGGACTTATAGTTAACTAGCTCTTGCCGACTTGGTCTGCAATCCTGGATGAAAAGTATCTTATGTCCTTTTCGGTCTATTCCTGTGCCAAATTTCATCCGAATTAGCGTGAAAGCGTAACAAACAAACTCACTTTCGCATTTATCCATACTCCATACTAATATTATAAATTCGAAAGTAACTCTGTCTGTCTGTCTGTCGGTCTGTCTGTCTGTCTGTATGTTACCTTTTCACGCATAAACCACTGAACGGATTTCGATAAAATTTGGCAAGGAGATAGATGGCATCCCGGGGAAGGACATAGGCTACTTTTTATCGACATACCACGCGGGCGGAAGCTAGTAATGATATACCTAAGTCTGAAATCGCCAACACGTCTTTAGCAAGCGTGGTGATCAATGCTCATGCCTTCTCTGTATGAGAAGAGGCCTTTGCCTTGCAGTGGGACAATAGGCTGGAAATATTATTATAATTGGAGCGGCTGCAGTGTACTGTTATCTAGTTATTTCAGTTGAGAAATTCCAGCGTAAAAGACTGTTTTTGACACCTATCATGATAATTATATCTCACAACACAAAACCCGCTACATATTTTTAGATTATGTCAAGAAAACCTTGACTTTCATTGAAACTATTAACTTCATCCGCCATCTACGACTCCTCTACGAAGGTCGTCGAAAAGAAGTCAAAACACAGAATGGACGATAGTCAAATAATCAGCCTAAAATGCTCCCACTGCTAGGGGTCAGGCCTCGTCTCAGTGAGGAGTGGGCCGGAATTGCGGGCCCAGTGCGGGTTGGTAGATATCACATGTCTTCGAATTTTTGGTTCTAGGGCATGCCGGTTTCCTCACGGTTGCCACCGTTTTGTGAGCAGTGGTGATGAAATAATTTACACAAGTAAAACGCCTGTCAGGGTTTGAACCTACGACCTACAACTCGTAAGTCGCGGACGTTGCGTTGGCGTTACCACTGGGCCACCACTGCGGCTCGATAATGATTATCGCGAATTCGGATAGCAAAATAGACCAGTTGGTTATAATCACCTACCTTTACTTAATAATATTTTAGCGATCGCAGGTTGTGTTAGTCTGGCCGCTAAAAGCAGTGGTGTGTCACCGTTGTCGTTGTAAAGGTTTATTCCCGCACCGTAAGCAGTGAGCATTTCCACGATTTCCACCTAAAAATTAAATTACAATTTTACTCATAACATTAGTCAGTTTGAATGAGTGTCATTATTTCTAGGCGTAAGGAAATTAATTTCATTCAGAACGTCGCAAGTCTAGAAAGAGAAACACCAAAGTGTTTGCAGTATATTTACGATAAAGGTCCCACAAAATCTTGTCTGTTCCCAATTTTCGGGCACACTATTATACTCATTATGCTTGACTGCCCACAGTACGAGTTAAAATTATCGGTCATTTGTGTATTAAGGTCTGTATGACACGCTGCGTCAATTTACCTACATTCGCTTGATGCGAGACGTGGACATACCTGTCTTTGTATTATTGCATTGTGCAAAAGTCTATGCGAGTGAGTGATCCTAGCACCAGACAGCAGTAGCAGTTCTACACCGACAGCATACTTTTGCCATACAGCTTCACAAAGGGGTGTGTATCCTGAAAAAAAAAACAGAAATGTTTTTATTATTTTGAACAAATAGAGGGTCTTACTGGCGCGATTTGTCGCGCGGCGCGACGCCGCCCGCCGCATTGTTCGCCGTGAAGTTTCCTCAGAAATTGTTTTGTTAAAAGTCGCGTCGCGCGATCAGCCAAATCCAAATCAATCAAAGCGCAAATCCAGAAAGATATTTCAATCTACACTGCTAGCTGCCATGTGGCATACTTTATTATGTCCGCCATGAGCGTTCCTTGAAAGAGATGCGGTTTGATTTGACAAGAGGAAACCTATGCATTTTGAAATTGCTACATCCTATAAAATAGAGAAGTATTATTTACCATGGATCTCCTCACTGTTAACATTAGCACCAGCATCAATAAGATATTTGATCACATCCATATGACATCGGCCAGCTGCTATGTACAATGCTGTCCTCTCGTTTGCATCCCTAGCTTCTAAACTAGCTCCATTACTGACTAGAATCTTTACCTGAAAGTTATTTTAAGCAGACTTAATAGAAACTCACCAAGAAACTGCTGGTGTCTAGCGTGAAGTCTGAGAAGCATTGGGCAAAAAATCACACAGAGAATTATTGAGGAAGGCTTAAGGGGCATGTGGGGGAGGGGACCTGTGCGACCAAACCAAAAGCGATTATTGTTGCGCGAATACGCGATTACGCGATCGTTAACCTGAATAATAACGTATATACGCGACTTAATTGCTCGTGTGATTACGTCATTATATTATTCATATTTAAAGAGCGCGACGATCGCGTTCATACTCTCTCGACCACCGCGTGTCTTGCCCCACATACTGCGTAATCTTGGGACGATCGCATACTTGCGGGACGACCGCTTTCGGTTACGACCCGGTCGCAAAGTTTTGCTCAACCAGGATGGGTGGGAGAGTTCTTGAGGCAATCATTGGTTACTATGTTCACACATACAAAACCGTGTGTTGGGGTACTCACCAAATCCAGAAATCCTCTTGATGTTGCAAAATGCAGAGGTGTCATACTATCATATGTTTTGTGGTTGACATTGCTCCCAGCCTTTATAAGAATCTTCACAATATCTATATAATTTTTTATTACTGCTACATGTAAAGCAGTCACACCATCTCCTGTTTCAGCATCTATTTTACAGCCTGAAAGTATATTATTTCTTTTGTAGTAGTGGTAAGAGGGAGAGGGGAAATTGTTAGAGTAGTACAAAAATATTTACCAGCTTCTATCAGCAATTGGACAACTCCAGCATGACCCTGTTCGGCAGCATAATGTAAGGCAGTCTGCATGAATGCATCATGTTGATCAATTCCATTGGTCACCACCGAAGCAGATGCTATGGCTGCCCCCGTAGACTCCAATATAGCTGCATACCATCTGAATAAAAGAAAATGGACACCATGTAATATGTGTGAATTGGGAATGGCAATGCGACAACAGTCAACCTATAATAATAACTGTAATCACTAATACTAACTATAATATAATATGATTTTACATGACCCAGGATCCCAGGAACACCTTTTCTTATCACCTGGTGTTCCAGTAGTTAGTATTTATAACACAAATAAAAGCAACTTACTTATACATAGAAGACCAGGTTTCATCTTCACTTGTAGTTGGAGCAACATTTCCTATGTCCTCATCCCATTCTAAGTCGGCCTGTGGTGATGGTGTCAGCGATGATGATGTTATTGGTGATTTCAGACTGCCAAGTTTACTCTCATCACTGCTAGATCCTTCACTGTGTATAAATACAAAGTATCCCTGGTTCGTGTCTGCTTTTGAACTGTTATCTTTGACTCCAATTGTCTCATATTGTCCAAAATGAAAATCCTTAAAAGTTCTATCATTCAAATTTTTGCATTTAACCACAGTCTCATCATGTTGTCCATGGTGCCTTAACTTGCGTTTGTGGCACTTGACTAGCCTTTTTTTAGGAGAACCTGCATATGATACAGGCATGTGCGGTTTTGCTTCACTGGCGTTAATTAATAGCCTGACAATATCAATGTTTCCATTATTTGCAGCTTCTCCTAAACTAGTTTTACCTTGACTGGCAGTCTTATTTGGATTAGCACCTGTAATAAAATAATGAATAATCCCAATATAATGTTGGCAGTGTATTTTTTGTAGTGTCTAACTTATTTTTTTGGAAATTTTTCTAGTGTACCTATCTGTATGTTTATTAATTTTTAAAGAATTTTAATCTATAATAAACACACTATTTTTAAATGTTTTATATATTTTTTTAATTCTAATATTTAAAAATATAATTTCTAAGTATGAAAAATAAAATAAAGAATATTAACACACTACAGTACTTAATTATTTTCTTCTAGATTTTTTTTATGAGATATAGAGTATTCATCAGCTAGTAATTAAATCTTAAATAAAGAACCTACCTTTAGAAAGCGCCCGCGAAACTGCATCTCGGTCTTCAGCTAATACTGCACGATATAAACTCTCCTCAATTGAGGCTTCCATGGCATGTAAACGAATAGCTTACCATTTATATCGATCACATATCTAGAAAATCCTACTTCAATATCCTATCAAATAGAATAAATCGTTGCAGCAAGGTTGCAGCGTTGAACATTCGTATGGGTTTTTTTGTAATGCTGATTTTCTTATTTAATCATTAATGGTCTCATGATGAAGGAGGATCATTAATGGTACAGTCTCCATTGCTCAATAGTAGCAGAGCTGAAATAAAATTCCCTTTTCGTTTTAGTGCAGGCAGAAAAGAAGTTTGTTATTTTTGTTTAGACTTCCTCTTCCACACATTTTGACATTTAGAATTTTTGACGACTTCATTTTGATGTCAACAGTTGGCAGTCAGTGTCACTGTATTGTACTGCAATCAATGCCATCCCATCATCAGAACCAGAAAGAAAGACCGTCGGTACTACTTAGTCTGTGGTCAGGCGATTATGTCCGCGTCTGTCACAGTTTATTCATGGAAATAATAAGTACTACAAATAATATGTTATTATTTATTGATAGGCACAGGGGTCAAGATTGTTGGTAGCTTGGTCAAGCGCCAAAATAACCTTGCAGTATTTTATACTGCTTTGCTATTGTTTTCTTAACAAATGCTACAGTAGAAAATTATAGATTCGATTTTTCAATCATGAAACTAGCACGGAGTGATTTACTACTTCCATGCTTCTTACATTGAATTTGATTTGATTGACAAATGGTGTTTATCATGGCAACTCTGAAAATAATTGACTTAGTAAGTTCTACACTGTGGTTCTACATAATCTGTGGACTTGTTGTTTGCACGCTAGCCTAGCTTGCCGTTAAATTAATCATCGCTATTGTAATCCTAGATCCCAAAAAGTGTGCAAGTGTAAACTTACATACAAAAAGACTATTGAGTAACTTTCTAAAAGGAATAACAAGGTATCCAGTCACAATGTCGAGTACATCACAGAAACATAGAAACTTCGTTGCGGAGCCCATGGGGGAAAAACCTGTAACCGAATTAGCAGGCGTCGGCGAAGTATTAGGAAAAAGACTGGAAGTCGCGGGATTCGACAAGGTTGGTACAACAGTCCATAATTAACTATTAGAATGTAAAGCTAAACATGTCCAACTTAGCTATTTGTTTGGTCGATAATGCAATTAATACATGATGCAGAGACTGTCCTCATTAGAAGGTAATAGAAAATGATTTTTAAAGCCGCTGCTCATCCATTCAACCTTCACCATAGTTTATCCAGCATTACTTTTTTAGATAAGCAATAGGTCCATAACAGTATAATGCTGTTATCCAATTGTATGGTCGTTACCTAATTACTTATTATTCCTGCACTATTATTGAGTATTGTTAATTGATTTGAATTTTAAGTTTAGGGGAACGCCTAAAATTGTATTGTTTTACCTTGAGTGTCTAGTAGTTACCTATATAACTATCATTATCTATTCATTGTTACTAGATAACGTCATAGATATTTTCAGAATATTTACCCTGTTTTTAGATTCTTTTTTTTTTCTTACATAAAAGAAACGATTCACATTCTTTATTCGAACCTGAATCAAATGTTTTGTATCTCAAACAGCTATTTCAGCTATACAGTAGAATCTCAGTAATCTGGCACTTTAATAGACCCATACATCCAATAATATGAGCCGGTGTCGACTATTCTGCCAGCAACACGTAAAGACGGCAGTGTAGTGGAAGCGATGGTCCCGGTTGTCATTCATAGATCTTTTGCAGTTGTTAAGGGTTGTCAAGACAGTCTAATAATCAGTCTTACCAAGGGGTATCATGTCACCCAGTTTCTGGGTTGTGGATGTCAGACAGGTAGTCGGTCCTTGTAAAGTACTGGTATTCAGCTGTATCTGGTTCGACTGAAAGCCAACCCCAACATAGATGGGAAAAGGCTAGTCAGATTAATTGATAATTTAATTTTTCTTTTGCAGGCTTACACGGTGTTGGGACAGTTTCTGGTGTTGAAGAAAGACAAAGAACTATTCCAGGAGTGGTTAAAGGACACGTGCAATGCCAATTCAAAACAATCAGCAGACTGTTACCAGTGTTTGAAAGATTGGTGCGATGAATTTTTGTAATGAACAGTAATCTCCATAATAATTTTAAATAACATTCTTACATACATAAGATAATGTAAATAATATATCTAATAATTTGTAATTACACATAAGCAATAGGTATTACCTATATTTTTTTTATGTAATTTTTCATTTATTAAAATTTGTACAAGAATTTTATATTTTAACTACTCCCCGTAAAAATCGAATTTTAAATTTCAAAAAATTAAAGTAATAAAAACTAAAACCCAACTACGACTAAAAAGGGTGTCACTGACTCTGGCAGGGCCACCATCAGGGATTTTAATTTTGATTAGACAAAAAAATTGTCGCTAATTTGTCGCCAAATATCAGAATTTGTCGGTCACTCGTTTAAAAGATATAAGGGGTTATAGAGCACAGTGACACCTAAAAAGGTATAAACGAGACCCCACAGACAGACAAATTGAAAATCCAGAGTCACACGTATTAGGGCATAAATCGAATAGATTATGTGTGACTCCGGATTTTTATTTTGTCTGTCTGTGGGGTCTTGTTTATTTTATACCTTTTTAGTTGTAGTTGGGTTTTAATTTTTATTACTTTTATTTTTTTAAATGTTTTTTGGGGTTATAATATATATATTTTTGAAATGTGCTCATTAAGCCCTTTCATTTGATACCCAACATGGTATGATTAAATAATATTTTTTATTAGTTGCTGACTTTATTCTCTCTAGAGGGCGCCATTTTTAATTTAATGTGACGTCACATCGTATCGTTGGAAACGTTTCCAACGATACCTCATTTGTCAAATTGTGATGAGTGGTTTAGAAGATAGGAGGGAACAGATGATCATACATACCGGTCAAAATCATAACCCTCCTTTTTTCTTCGCCGTAGTCGGGTAAACGAGTTTATCTTTTGAACCAGTGACCGACAAATTCTGATATTTTATTTTTATATTGACCTCCTATTGACATACTATAAAGAAACAATACCGTTTAAAAATAGAATCATTAGAACACTCCAACAAAATAATGTTAAAAAAAATATTTTTACCATTATGAATTTATGATACTAGAAAAATCCAAGAAGTTATTATCACCAAGGAGTTTCCATCAATTATCAATTATTTTTTTATAATGGAACGCAGCTAGCCGCATCATGGCGCAATTTCATTAGTCGATAGGGCCCGCATGCCGGTTGCGAGAGATTTCTGGAACGCGTGCCACAGGGCCCGGTTTCGGGGAACCGAAAAAGTACCTATTTGACTCACGACCCGCAATCTGTATATCGACCGATGAATTTCATTGGTCGATATCACGATCGATTTATAGCAAGCGGGGAATCCCTGCAGACGGTGACGAACACGCATTAACTTGTTAACTTTCATCGGTTGTTATCTCGCCTGCGGAGACTCCCCGTATGCTGTATACCGAACGAGTTAACGACCAATGAAATTGCGCCATCATTCGTTAAAAAGCATTAAAAACCAGTTTTGATTATAATGTTTACTTGTCTGCAGCGCCAGCTGTAACCAGCTGTAACGCATGCGCCGCAGTTCCATATATATAAAAGTACTCTGTGGCCGCAGTGCTGGGTTTTGGCGCCAATCATACTGTTTGGGAATGTTTTTTTTACGCTGTATGCGTGTATGTTTTTTTTTACGCTTTTATCTTTTTAACCGGCTTCTAAAAAAGGAGGAGGTTCTCAATCGAGTTTTTATATTATGTTCGGGCAAAACGGATTTGCAAAATAGTTGCCACAACTAAAAAGTGAAAAATAAAAAGTTTTTCCAAAATAAAAACAACCTTTAAAAAAAAGACTACAATATGAAATATATTTAGGAAGCCGGAGGAAAAAAAAAATTCAAAACCAAAGGCACCGCACATGGTTGGATCGCCAACGAACTTACGGCGCATGCTATGCACGGGCACGCGGCGCATTTTAGCTGCGTGTATTAAATTGTTTGACAACGTGGGTCTACGTTTCCACTGGAGTACACGAATATGACCCACGACTATGTATAGCGTGGCACGGCGCATGGAGAGGCTACGCACGTGCCCGGGCTTCACTGCGGGAGGTGTGGGGAGGTGAAACGGGCGGTGGACACAAGGTGTATAACTGAAAACTGCGCTGCGATAAGTGAACTGTACATAGTCGTGGGTCATATTCGTGTACTCCAGTGGAAACGTAGACCCACGTCGACAGCGTTGCGCTATGTAACCGCGTATTCGAGCAAGCCACGCATGTATCAATGACGTCAATTCATGCGTAGCCTCTCCTTGGGTTGCAGTGGACACAACCACATACATTTTCTTACAAAGCGAAGCGCCTTTAAAGTCCGCGTACTTAGCATGACACACGGGTGAGTTAGCTCGCCGAGCCATAAGAACGTTGACTTGCCCGCACGTCTATCACCCCTTTAAGGGAGAAAACGTTTTTCAATTATTACAAGTTTGTTCTTGGGATAAATATTCATCCCAACTACGGAACCTTTCATTGTGCGTGGTCCGACACGCACTTGACCTGTTTTTTTTATTTACCATAGACACTAGTTTACTCAATTTTTTTCTGACATTTACGTTTGGCAGCAGAAGTCTCGTTTAGTCTGTGGTTTATTTATTTTTGGAACTGGAAGTCCGTGAAAATCGAGGATTTTGCATTTTTGTACGTTGATAATCAGATAATGAATGCTCACACCTTATTGTTTCTGCATAATTATAATGTGTGGAAGTGTTTTACTGTCAATTAACCTGATGTGTCCAATACTTTTACTGTGTAATGCAACTCTTTGATTTGACACCAACACTTCCTGTTATTTCTATGAGCTGTCCAAAAAATATTTCAATCTGAAACAAATCGTGTACCTTATTCACATGTTTACTCATATATTCTAATTGTAGCTGTATTTAGGACGCCTCTGATGTAACTTCCATTCGCTATTATTTGTGCGCACGCTAACTACCACATCAGCATTTGCCTATTCTGATTTGGGAGTTATTTTTCTAGAATGTATAACATGGTGCCAGGAAATAAGTAAAATGTCAACCGAAAATTGCTTGGTGAAAGCAATTTATTCCTTTAAGGGTAAAAACAATGACGAGCTGTGTTTCAAAAAGGGCGATATTATTACTGTTACCCAAAAAGAGGAAGGTGGATGGTGGGAGGGAACTCTGGGCGAGACCACAGGCTGGTTCCCTAGCAACTATGTGACTGAACATAAAGGTACGCATTACTATTCATTAAATTTGCTACAAAATCTTACATAAACTGGTTAGTTTTACACAATAACAATTCAATAATCAATTTTTCCACAGATCCTTCAGGTAGTGTGACAACATCGCCTATACGGGCAGCATCAGAAATACAGGCATTCAGAAATGTAGTTCTCAAAGATATAATAGACTCTGAAAAGGCTCATGTGGCTGAAATGCAGGGGCTGGTCACCAATTTCTTACAGCCTTTGGAGAAAAGTGACATGTAAGTATTGTTTTTTCAGACTTTAGAAAACACCCAGTTTCAAAGGCTACCTACTAATGGTATTTAAACCATAAAAGAGTAGCAGGTATAATAATAATGACCATACTGCAGAGAAATGAGCCCTTTTCCACAAAGTATAAAATATTTATTTTACAGTTGACCAAAACAAGTTGACAGCGTAGGAAGATTATAAAATAATGGTTGTGCTATAGAAATGTTGTTTATCAATTAAAACGTGTTGCAAGCTTTATAAATAATTATTTAGTCTGGTGCAATTATAACAAATTAACAATACTTTTAGGCTAACAAGGGATGAATTCAGGCAGCTGACGGGAAATATTAATGAGGTGCTACAAGTACATGAACAGTTTCTAGCTCTGTTGGATGAATGTGCAACAAAAACAGGTCCTGATCAGCGAGTGGGGGGTCTGTTTTTACAATGGGCCCCTAAAATTAAGACTGTTCATCAAACTTATTGTGCTGGCCATCCTAAAGCTGTCTGCATTCTTGATAAGTACAAGTAAGTAAATAATTCTAAGCAAATAGCCAAAAAACATCTGTAATTGGAATTGTTAGCATTACATTCTTCATTTGCTCTCTTATTTTAAATAAGATTAATATGATGAAACATATTAATAGCACTGTTTTAATTATTTCTACATTACCTTTTTTTTTTTTGATAAACCTCCAACTATCACTAATGAGACAATAGAATTTTAATTGTTATCAGCCTTCTAAAGGCCAATCATCAATTGAGTGGATAAAAATCAGGAATTGTACTTCTTTTTCTAACGGTAGGTAAACTATAATTACACAGCCTCTCTGGATCTGTCCCTGATCCTTGCTAATCTTTATAAATCCTGGGAATAATTTTCATAATTTTTATTTTAAAATAATTTTAGGGAAGAACTGAACACTTGGATGGAGGAAGCTGGTGCTGTTTGCCCAGGGGTGCTAGTATTGACAGCTGGCTTATCGAAGCCATTCCGTAGGTTGGGCAAGTACCCTGCGATGCTACAAGAACTGGCCCGACATGTGCATGAAGCGCACCCTGATAGGGGTGACACTCACCGTGCCTCTGTTGTGTACAAGGATATTGCTGTAAGTTTTGTTTGTTGTTATATTTTTAAAGGAACAGTATTGAAAACCCTTTAAGGAAAAAAAATTGACAAAGGTATATCTCACAATCTGCTTCTTTCAGAGTGGTTGTGCGGCATTACGGCGGCAAAAAGAGTTGGAGCTTCAGGTGGTAACCGGTGAAGTTCGCGGCTGGCCCGGCGGTGAACTAGCGTCTCTTGGTGACGTGCTGCATATGGGCAGCGTCGCCGTGGGCCCGTCACATCAAGACCGCTACCTCGTTCTCTTCCCCTCTGCTTTACTGCTACTGTCCGTCAGCAAGAGGGTGTCGGCGTTTGTTTATGAAGTAAGTTCTTTTTACCCGACTGACAAGGAAGGGTTCATGATCCATATCTTCATATACATAAGTCGGTTTTCGTGTCTGTTTGTGTGACCGTGTTTTTCTTCTAAACTTGGCAATGGGGTGTTGATGCATATTACACCATCATATTAGAGAAATTATTCCGATAGGTTTCTGTGTGTGTACATTAATATTAAACTTACATTCGTAAAGGAATCTCTCAAGTTTTGTCAAGTCGTAAAAACCGTACATAGCAGGAGCGGGTCTCTAGTATTAAATAAGTTCTCACTACATTTTTTTTATAGGGTTGTCTTCCATTGACTGGCATCACAGTCTCCAAATTAGATGATACAGATACCAGAAAGAATGCATTTGAAATAGGTGGCCCAATGATAGACACGATTGTGGCAGTGTGTCAGACAAGAGCCGAAGCTGATAACTGGGTGAGCCTGCTGCAGAAGCACTCCAACACCAGCAGTCCGGCCCATGAGCCTGGACAACCTCAATCATTACCACATGTAAGTATCCGCTTACAAATGTTGCCCCACTTTGCTTAAACAACAAAGAACTCTTAAACACGTGTAATAGCCACTCCAAATATAATATATTTTGTTTATTCACAAGACTAAGGTTTATTTTTGGTTGTATAGCTGACGCGCTCTCCTTCTGAAGGGGCGTTGTCTAGCCTCAACACTAGTCGCCGCAGCCTTTACCACGTCACGTTGCCACCGCCTAGCTACCCTTCGGCATCTCCTTACTATTCGTTAACCAAATATTTCGCGAGACTCGTAAAGAAAAAAGTTATCACGAGGCAAATGTTACGTAAACTTTTACATGAAAGAACATGGGCCAAGGCTTTCGAGTTGACTGGATTGCCGGTGAGAAGAAGACATAAAAATCATATTCGTTTAAAAATAGAAGATGATGGCACTATAGGCGCAGACACAGAATATTCCGATTCTGATGATAGTGACAGAGAAACCGACGGGACTGAATCGTACACAAGCTCTAGTTGTACCGATGCAGAAGCAGTTAGTGGCTCTAAAATTCTCAGGCAGAATGCTATGGAAAGTCCGCGAACAATATCATCATGTAGTAGTTGGGGTAGTAATTTTGGTTACGTACGCTATTTTGACAACGCCGCTGATATGCATTTGGATGGGAGTCAATCAATGGTCAGGGCAGATTGTACACGAGATATATTTGAAAGTGTAACGGGCAGTAAGATACCTCATAACACTATAAACACTATTTATAGTGGCCAACAATACCAGAAATCTGCCCTAGGAGATATGAATATGTATTCTCCATTTGCCCCACATTCCGAAAGTACTGAGAATTCCAGTTTCGAAGTAAGATCTTACATGGGTTGTGAAGATTTAGTTAACATGGATCAAAGTACACAAATTGATATGCTTGGCAATGAAGACAAAGATTTCATACCAACAAGACGGAGTTTCCCAAATGTTAGTGCTAAAAATGAAGCAGTAACAAAACTTTGGAAATCAACAGAAGAAAGTTATACACCTGAAGGAGAAAATGCTGATGACAAATTAACTTCTGACGTATTACAGCTTTTAGCTCCTCCGTCACCAAAACAGAGATACAGTAATATAGAATCTATAATACTAGACCCGCCGCCAATGTTTAGAAACGAGGAGGATAACATGAAAATAATCAACGTTAATCTGAACACCAATGTGCCCTTCCGGAAGCATTCGCTCAACTCCGATAAAAGAATAAGGCGATCTATGTCTAGGTCAATGGTGGAAACTGAGAATTACCATAGAAATGAAGATGCCAGAATGCATAGAATGAGCTCTCAGTCCGAAAATCACAAAATGCATAGGAAATGCGAATGTTGTAATAGATCGATATGTCCTAGCCCGCGATCTTCTGATTCAGGTGTTGTGGGAAGCTGTAATCTGGCCTCGCCAGAGTTGAACATGCACGAATACTCGAGTTCTGGCACCACAGGCAATGAATCGGACACTCACGACAAAAGTTCTGATAATTCAAAAGGTTCTTTAACGAATTTATCGCAACGCAGTTTTGATGCTGACCATAGAAAAAAAGTTACTTTGTCTGAAATAGAAGCGGCTACCTATGAAGATCAATGTAGGTGTACGTCGCCTTTCGGATCCACTGCTAGAACATCTTGCGTGACCAGTGTAACTTCGGAGAATAGTCTAGATGTTATGGATTCAACAAACATGAATGTGACGTCTACGTTTGCAGCAGTACCGACCGTACCAACAACGCAAGTCAAACGTACCTCTATTAGATATAACATTGAACGCTACGTGCCAGAGATCAAGTTGAAGCCCGATCCTCCGCCAAGAGTGTACAGAAAGCCCAGCACTCACATTGAGATTCCTAAGAACGTGCGTCAACCTCTACCCTGCCAGTGGAGTACTTTAAACATAACAGAACGATCTAAGCCTAGCCTGCACTATCATATGCGTATTTATCGTGAAACGCCCGAAGTCAATAATATGCAGAGGCAATCTCGGGCTAACGCACCACGCAATCGAGATGTCTTTAACAAAGAAAATAGACAAAGCATGGATGAAAATAATTCGCAAATGCGCAAAACGAGATCTCGCAGTGAGGACTTGTCGAAAGTGCAGAAGGGTCTAGCTGAAGCCCAAAGTGGCTTTGTGGTGTATCGTTCAGATTTGTACGCACACTGGTGGATGAAAGCAAAATTACCCATTACCGTGGTCACCGACTCAGGCAAGGATTATTCTTTTGTAAAGAGCTACTGATTTGTGTCACTGGTTTGAAGATAATATTGCCTTGAGGATTTGTAACCATTAGATTAATACTGTCATTAGAGTTACCCCAGTGTTGCAGTGCTTTACTTGATCATCCTTGCCTGTGTTTATTCATCTTACTAACTACAAAACAGTCACTGCAAGTAGAAATCATGTAATTATACTAACCAATTAAGATGAACATAATGCATGGTAAGGCTTAATGACCTGTTCTTCTCACCAATATTTAGACATATACATTGAACGGCAACGTGTTTGGTTTCCATATTGTATTGAAACCCATTTGAACTGGGACAAGAAAGAACTCTTATTGTCAAGGGCAGATAATTTGTTATACATAATTCAATGTTATAAATGCCATACTTGTAATCCTTTGATCTGATGTTTGTATGCTGCAGCGAGACAGCT
Organism: Lithophane socia; assembly: GCA_947522985.1. Lineage (NCBI taxonomy): Eukaryota > Metazoa > Arthropoda > Insecta > Lepidoptera > Noctuidae > Lithophane > Lithophane socia. The sequence goes on along the minus strand of OX383256.1, from coordinate 9,345,062 downwards.
GGCGAGTGTCCGCTAGATACCCTTGCTTATTTAAGATATATATGTTTGAACAAGTGCTGCTCCAGAAAAAAAACATATACCTTAACTACTTGCACAAATGTATCTATTTGCTAACTTTTAAAATATTGATATCAATAACGAGTTTCCGCGTAACGTGTTGAAGTTTAAGTAGTAACATATTTTGTTTTTCAACAGATGGCCATGAGCGACAGCAATAACTCTGATTTATCGTCTGGTCTAACAAACCACAAAAGATCACACTCATTCAACAATCATCAAAGCTACACACAACATACGCAACAAACGCAAAAAAATAAACAAAAGAATCAGTCGGCACGATGGCTCTTAAATTCATGCGACTCTCTCGACCAATCACCTGCCAAGCCAAACAAAACTCCTATTGGCAAAAAGTTCTCTTCCGTTGACTTCATCGACACGGCTGGCTCGAACTACAGCAATAAAGGTATGCTCATTTATTTACCACACGTGTTGCACATAAAAATGCGTAAAGATTTTCACGCAGTTAACTTGTTGATGATTAATGGTTTTCCCATACACAAATAATATTTCGGTACAGTTTCAATAGAGGTCTTATCTGGGCCTCTAATGATTCTAAACAAACAAGATGGTTATGTGAAACTATTCATGCTCCTTACCTTACCTGTATGCGATCACTTTTGTGTCTTATACAACGTATTTTTTTTTAAATCCCATTACTGTTGGTTATTAGTGAGACCATGTTAGGAATCAACTCGCATGCTTTTTTTTTTCATTCAAAAATAATTCACGATTATTTACGCAAATAAAACACTCCCTTACGTAAAAAAATATTCTGACTATATTTGTCCATAAAAAAAAAATATGGCAACGTCACATTTTCTTAGCTTTAAAAATGAATGATTGGTTTGAATGATAATGATTTACTCGTACCTATCATATGTTATGATATCCTAAAAAAAAAACAAATTGTAAATAATTTATGTGCCAGTTGATTCTTTGACATGGTCTCATTAATACCCAGAGTTATGGGATTTAAAAAAAACACGTTGTGTATGACGAATGTATTAGGTATTTCTGTATGTGTTAGTACCAAATAAGATTTGTCTACTTACTGCAATATTTCCTTCCATGCTCACGTAGGGTGGAGCATAACATGTTTACGGCCGGCGCCGCCTCTCAGGCCGCAATCATTCACGGTCGGTTCGGACGAAAACATTGGCCCTACGCACCCTTATGCGCCGCATCAACGAAAGTCCAATTCTTATGAAGAGGACGCCTTAATATTAAAAGTTATCGAAGCGTACTGCACCTCGGCGCGCTGCAGGAATGCTGTCAGTTCAGGTGAGTATCTTTGATTTGCTCCACCATAACGCATAACCGACAAGCCTTGTTAAAATACTGTAGAAAGAACCTATCATTGATAATATTTTAAACTAGCTACTATTTGCTTCGGCCGATTTAAAAATAATTGTGAAATATAATATTGACTTTGTGCCTCTGCAATACACCCAAAAATAAAAGTAGACCGATATCGCTAAGTATGAGATTAATGCATAATAGAACTTCTTTGCAAAGTATGAATAATAGCATAATGGTTGTAGTAATTGAATGATCGTTATGAGCAGGTAGAAGGTATCCACTAACACAGCGTATTTATTATGCAGTACCCAATATTCCGCTGGAGATATTCGAGTCGACAAGGAGGAGACATGCGAAGTCAAGAAACCGTATTATCAGTTGGTTCTTAGAATGAAAGATCTGTATTTATACATGAAACCAAATTTTTCGCTAGTCATAAAAGTAGCGCTTGAGAATAATATTTGTTCAAGTTTGCTGTTGTTGGTGTCATGACGATAATATTTATTAATTAAGCACTTCGTGTATCAGTATATTAATTTATTACAATACTCAGTATCTCTCTCATATTTATATCGGTATTTATACATACAGGCACACATCTCTAAGTGCATGTGCAGCATGCTTTGATAATCTCTTGTTCACTATTAGCTCTCGTAGATCTGATATCGTTAGTATTAATTTATTCCCATATTAGAAGATACGGTACAAATTATAGCAATTTTATTTATTGTATCTTTAGTTCGTATGAGTACAAAGTAGCTAGTCGTTGTAGAGGTAACTTATTTATTTTGTATCCGTATCGAATATAGACTCGATTATACGATGTTCTTTAGTTGAATATTTTTAGCATTTTCTTACTGCCATCACCAAAATATTTCTTGTCACTAACAAATCGCAAGAATCTCTTCAGTCTGCGCTTGTTGTGTTTAAACATTAAACAAATGCCGGAGTATCTAATCTAATAAGGACATGATCAAACTCGATCGTCTCTTGATCTGGTAGTCTGAATCTTTCTATTTTGTTACATGCGGCTGCCTTTATATCGCACCTGCAGTGGACTGCGGCCACTTATCTCTCGGTAAAGTACAATATCACGCACCCGCTACTAACATACCTCACTATAACTACACTAAACTTCCGACCGTCCAGCGAAGTAACACGCCCGAATATTCCGGCTGTAGTAAAACGACAAAAGTAAAGCGTAACAAAAGCTCGTCTGCGGCGGACGCGTACTTGTATCGAGGGCCGGACACAAGGAGGCTGCTATCGGACCGAAAATTCGACATGAACCGCTCAAATCCTAATCTGTGGGAGTGTTCCGAAGAGCGTAGACAGAAGTTAATGTGCGGGCGGGAGCGGCGCAGCGGCTCGCAGCCCAGCCTGGCGCCGCTGCGGGCCGTGCTGGCCGCGCCCGCGCCGCCGCGCGCGCCCCGCTCCGCGCGCTCCTCCACCTGGTGCTGTGGCACTTTTGTCAAACAGCTCACCAAATCTCACCATTTTGATTGACATAAGTAGAAAACCTAGTTTTACGCTCAATTGTTGTTCCTACATATCAATCACCCTTTTCGCTGTTCGCTCGGATTACCTACTATTTGCCATGTTATCTTGTGACAGGTGTGACCGCTGACATTCTGTTTCATTTTCCAATTTTACATTTAACCAAAGCTGATCCCATTGACTAATATTATAATTGTTTGTTTTTATTTGAATAATCGCATCCTCATTTCATTGTAGCTGATCATTTTAGAAACTAAGTATAATAGTATCCTAATGCAAGTTGTAAGCAAGGCCAATGTTTGTGTAAAACTATTCGCTTTGATTTCAATTTAGTGATAGTGCCATCGATGTAGGCTTAATAAAACGGTCGATCAAGCGTGTTATCTGTGTTGACATAGATTTTTCATATACAAATGCATGTGTGCAGTATTATTTAGTAATTAGAGAGAGTAATTTTTAAATATTGCTTGTATATTTTATAAATATATTTTTTGTGGTGCATTATTAAATTATAGCATAATTTGCATGATTATGCTTATAGCAAGTAGTAGATTTTAAGGAAATAATATATAAAAAAGTGGTTTAACATAATTACAATAATCACGAATTGGTAAATTCAGTAATGGAATGATGCCAAGGACGCAAATTTTTCATAGAAGTTTGTATTTATTATTGAATCCATTAAATGCCAAATGGTGCTTTTTATACGCAGACGTCTATTAGGAGTCATTAAAACTGTCGTTAATTTGTTGATTATACATATAACTAATAGGAGTATTTGTAACTGTATAAAATATTTCGAGTATATAAATATGTCTTAGGTACGCCTTATTTATAAACCTTACCGTTGAACATTTTGTTCCATAGAATAGCTCTGTTTTGTCATAAAATAACGTTTACAAAAATTGCAACTTAAAATAACTAGCGAGATATAGCTTGAAATAGTTATATCTTTCGTTAAAATCACCTCGATATTGTGATACAAAAACTACAAGATTGACGATGATTTTGTATCAGAATAGTAAATTAAGTAGTCAAAACCAAAGAGCATATTACTCGCATGGGCTAGGGCTAATAGAGACAAGTGAGGCAAGTTATTAGATTGTGCGGCTGGTAATCACAGCGGGCAGGAGCGGCCGCCGCGTGCCATTCATTTAATATTGCACAGGATAGCGCAATGTACTGCATGCTACATTAACATACCAACTGCAATACTGCCTACGCTTATACTTGTTTCATTGTATCACTTATCTCATAAATGTCTTTGTCCTTCACAACTTTTTTGTCTCGAAAGTTTAATCTCAAAAATGTATTATCTCATTTTATATGTTTATAATTACAAAGTCACATTGGCGTGTTTGTCCATCTATAGATATCTTAATACTCTTATTGAATCACACGTCACATTTGCGTCACCAACAAGCATATTATAAGATCTGATTCAACGAAGCGCTATTCCCACAGCCCATTAGGGAAAAGAGCTAAAAATAGTGAAGTTTGTCAAGCATATGCTGGCACTGATTAATTGAAGTGGAAACTGGAAATCCGCCTTGTGCTGTTCGCACACACCGCCTCTTTTACTGATTACTGCTGAATTTTAATTAAATATTGAAATTAAAATTTTGATTTACAGTCTTCTTTTCAGTTTGCAATCCTCTTTATTTTTTTACGTGGTAATAATTTTTCGTACATCCTTCTATTTCGAAACAATCAATTCAAATGCAAAGATTCTATTAAAGAACAATTTTATGATAATATAAAGGAATTGTACCGTAACAATTCCTTTATACTATCATAAAATTGTTCTTTTTTAATGCATACCTACCTAGCAATATTGCTTCTTAAAATATTCTCGTTTCATAATAGTAACGTGTTGTCTGTAAAGCTTGACATTGCACAGCTTTCACTCGGCGAGATCATTGACACGGAGATATCGATTTATTGTTGGTCGCGCAAAATGTACAATGCCTGCCCTGTGCCTATATAGGTCTGTTCAGAAAGCCAATTCTCATACTTAAAAAACGTTCACATTCAGGTCGCAATCCTTCAAACTTGTCAAAAATGTTGGTAAATTGATTGTATTTTTGACAGATTGCGAATGAGATGCGAATGTTCTTAAAAATTACGGGAATTGTCCCTGTGATCTGACATCGTAATTTAAATTATCCCTACTCTTATTTAGAGGGCATTTGAAGAGCCTTTTGGCTTTATTTAGTATGTAATTGGCACATATTTAATGCAAGTGGACACACACTTTTAAGTGACATGTCTGTAATTTTGTTTTTGTTTTCATTCTTTTGTCATTTCTGTAGGGATGCAATAAGTGATCGATAAATTCTGCAGGTTGTACATTTTTTATTTAAATATTTATTTTACAATACGTGTATTACGAATTATGTATATGTTTATTAAACTTTTTTTTTTCGATTTTTGTAGTTTATTAACATTAATATAGTGTGTAATTTTGTATTTGTGTATTCAACTATTATAACTAACAAATTGATGCCTTTTAAGATTTGGATTTAATCCATTAATTTCTTTTAAAATACGTGTTGTGTTGTCAAATACTGTATGATTAAAAATATACTGTATATAACCATGTATTACCTACGTATTTACTTTCGAGCCAGAATGAGATATATGTATGTTAATGATTAATATTATTAAGTATACGTGTTACGTTGCTTTTGTGCTTATTTTAAGGCGTAAATATCGAGCATATAACACAACAATTTGATATTATTAAAAGTTTGCATTACATTCTGAATGTTTGTGTAATCGTTATAAGGATCATATTGTACAACTTGTTCCTCGTCTAGTTTTAATGTTTGTCGTGATTTGTCCTTGAAATGAATATATTGATTCCACTTTTTAAATACCAATGCACACTCGTTTAATTTTAACATGGATGAGGTATAAGTTATTCGAAAATATTAATTTGTCCTATATGTATTACGATTCTAATAATCTTCACATCTTTACTTATATGTTAACGAAATTGTGTGGTACAATATTATATATATTTTTCTATGGAACTGTAGTTATTATTAACATCTTGAAATCAATTCTACAATTAATGAGCACAAGATAACGTTGGCCTGAAATGCTACAATGTGAACTAGTCGTTAATGTTCTATTGATTTCCAATACCAGTAATAGCTGCACTAACATGATATCTGATAATGAGACTTTTTCCTCGGAAAAAAAATCTACAACTACTTAGTAAAATGTATGATACACAGTAGATAGTCGATAGCATGTTAATTACTTGAACAAGCGTTGATACAAGGTGGGTATCAGGTAAAATATCCATCGAAAGCTAATCGTAAGATAATACATTTTATACTTTCATATAATTCTATTTTCAGAATGCGACGACGAGAATCCCGCGGTAGAGGCTTTGGTGAGATCACCGTCGCTGCCGATACATTCTGCGTCGAGCCAAGCTTCGCCGAGTTTGTGGACGATAGTCATGCGGCTGCAGAACGAAGTGAAAACATTGAAAATGGAAGTTAAGAACTTACAACTACAGTTGAGCGAAGAAAAACACGACCGTACTCTTGCCATTGCTACTTTACAGTCCAGAAACATATTGATGGACGCGAAAGAAAGTAAATGCTAATGTTTTTAAGAAGTATTAAACTTTAATTTTAAGTATTTTATCTTTTATTTTAAATCCCTTTCTGGTTTTACAATATTTGATAGGTGTAGTCATAGGTGTGTCATTTTTAGATCTATAACAGTCGTTACCACAGACTAAGGGTCAGTTCACACCGAGACACGAAGCGACGCGCACTTTCTTATGATCAGATACAATATCGAATTTATTTACTAAAAATAATAAGGTACACGCGCTGCGCAGCCCCGCGCATCTCCGCGAACTTTGACACGTGTCAACCCTTGCACTGAAATTATACCTTTTCGTGAAGACATTAAGTTCGATAATTCTTAAAAAATGAGCTGAAACGGTTAAGAGATGAAACGGTCTGAGCTGACCCTAAGTGGGTACCTAGTCAGAAGACCGAAAGTCTGACAACTAGTCTTACCAACGGGTATCCAGTAAATGGGTTGTGGAAGTCTGATAAGCAGCCGCTCCATGTAAAATACTGGTATTGAGCTACATCCGGTTAGACTGGAAGCCAACCCCAACATAGTTGGGAAAAGGCTAGGCAGATGATGATGACTGAGTAGGTAGGTAGTGTTTATGCTTTTATAGTACTTATTTTTCTGAATTATAGGTACCTACACTGTGGTTCGAAAATTGAATTAAACTAAAACTCCAAACCAGGCACTTTTGAATTGTCAAAGAGTCTGTCAGTTAGTCAGAAACTTGAAGTTTGATCAAATAGTTCGTATGCCACTGTTATAGAACCAATACGAATACGCTACGCCACTATGGCGCTACCTAATAGGTCCGTTTTGAAAATTTTGCAGTGGAGCCAACATTACGTACGGCAAAGGAACGATGAAACGCACTCAAGTTGCCCATTTCAAAACGTACCTAGAGTAGATCTCTATGACGAAGAACACTCTTGAAAACCAAGATTTTTTTAAATGGGTAATTAACTTGTTGCTTCTATACGTGAGAACAATGCAAAAATGCTCATCCTTAGCCTGTATCAATTACAATTACTCGCATTTGAGTCCTAACTCTTACACTAGCTGATGCCCGCGTGGATGTCGGTTAATTACCTATATACTAAAACCTTCCTCGAGAACCACTCTATCCATTGGTGAAAACAGCAAAATCGGTGCAGTAGTTTTTGAGTTTATCGCGAATAGACGGACGCGGCGGACTCAGTTTTATAATATGTAAGGATTGAGCTGTCGGAATATACAAGTCTTGTAGTAGTAGGTAGCTACCGTAGCTAGCTGGCCTGCGTTAATTTACCATACTGTATGTGAAAGTAGGTAAAGTTACAGTTGGTCGTATGCAGGACCAACTCAAAAATACCGATCATTATAGATTGAACGATATCCTACATGCACCTAAGGGGTGCCTATTCCAACCTATTCACATAGGTTGAGTGGTGACGGGTGGCTCGGTTCAACGGGCGCTCATCGGGGTGCATCGCCAACGTAGGCGTACCACACAGCCACGTAGCAATACTGCGATGTAGAACGCCCACTCGTGAACGTTTCCGTTGCAGTTCACAGCGTTCTCATTATAACTAAATAGATAAGTGATGCTTGCCTTAATAGGCAACTAGGTACTTAATTTCATTTGCAAAAAATACGTGCTTGTGACTCAAGTCGCTATCTCGACTCGGTGCGTTTTATGAAACCCCTAATTCGTGAGGATGACCATTCGCAATCAATTAGACCATGGATCTATATCTACACTCTAACTTTAAGTAGGTAGGTACAAAGAAAGTCAGTTAAAAAAGCAGTGTTTAAAATACTTTTTTAATTGGAACAGCTAGTACTACTGATAGTCTACTTTCGTTGCTGACCGTACATAATGGACGTTACATATTTAAAATAATAGCAAAAAATAACCGGTAATCCATCAAGTTAAGCTACGCTTGTCGGGGTTGGTCTGTGGATGGGTGACCATCTTTACATACCGAGACTCCTCCGTGCCTCGGAAAGCACGTTAATCAGTTGGTCCCGGCTGTCATTCGTGGATCTTTGACAGTCGTTACGTCTTCAGAAGTCCGGAAGTCTGACAACCAGTTTTACCAAGAGGTATCGTATTACCCAGTTACTGGGTTGTGGAGGTCAGATAGGCAGTCGCTCCATGTAAAATACTGGTATTCAGCTTCATCCGGTTAGACTAGAAGCCGACCCTAAGATAGTCGGGACAAGGCTAGGCAGATTGATTGAACCGGTAATAATGATGCCTGAAAACAAAATTTTCTCCACGGAAACGTTAATGTGTGGAGTGCGTAGAAAACAGCGATACGAGCTTGTTGAACATGAAATACACGATGCGGACCCCACAAGCCAGGTGAATAGGTACATCGAATGTCAAGCGTTCACCGCAATTACTTATGGGTCAGGTAAATAAAGGTCGCAGTAGCCTCCAATACTTGATTAAATAGGTTTTTATTAAACAAACTGGCCGGCTTGGTAACCCGGAAAAGGGTTAGGAAGGGTGGAAGTAGGTGCGGCATAATTCGCTGTTTATTACGGAAGTTTTAAAAATTTAAATTCTTAGAACCTAATTATAGTTTTAAAATGTATCATTGGCTATAGGTACATAATAAGGTATAAGGTAATAAGGTAGGTAAGCTATATAATAGCATTATATAGCTTGATGTGTAGCCGTGTGTACTAGTGTTCAAAATATTCCCTTACCTTCCCTAATCATTTGTTAAACTAAACTACTTATAAAGGTTCTACGAATTTAAATTTTAAAAACGTCCCTAATAAACAGCGACTTTTGCCGCCGACTGTACCTACTCCCTCCAGTCTGAAATCTACAATTGACTGATGAAGTGATGACACATTCATTCCTATACCTATATTTTGGCTACTTAATGATAGTATTTCTTGTAGGTAGGTACGTAGGTAAGTTGTTTTAAATGAATGAATCACTAAGCACTAAGGTATACCAGCTATCGCCTATCGGGCACAATTCCAAGTCCCCTATTTCTTAAGTCAGCACTTGCCTGTCTTGGGAATCGAACTCGGGAACTCGCTAAACTGAAATAAATTACATTCATGGCTGCGGTAATGTGCACGGAAAGGCTTAGGTACGAATGAAAATTCATATCTCAAGAGAAATGAGTGACCTTCTTACCGAGTGCCACCGTTTCGGTAGGTATCTCTGTAGTGTAGGTACCTACTGGCAGTTACTAAGTTACTTTTAGATAAAAGATGTCGATCCAATTAGCCGGCCATTCCTCCCACTCTAGCTGATAAAATGCTGGAATGTTTTTATTTCTTATGTAGCAACTGGAAACGAGCGTCGCGGACCCTTCGGCAACTCGGCATGACCAACAATAAACGTTACCGTTTTTAATTTAATTTTCAATTTACTGTTGGAGGCGGCACCTTCCCACTTCTGCACACCTACCTTTTCGTACATAAATAACGACGTGTTTGGAAAGAAGTTCACGATAGCTCACTTAACGTCTGCTTATTATGGACGGGAGATTAATCGCTAATGAATGGGTAGGTAGGTACCTACCTAGCAACGCTTTCAGCAAGTCATTGAAAATGTATTAATAACTTTCCTCGATGATGTTTTTAATATCTAGTTACTGATTTATAATTTGACATAAACGTCACCTCAATAACTTTCTCGGCTAAGTATTTATACCGCATCATCTGCCTAGCCTTTTCCCAATCCCAACTATATTGGGGTCGCCGCCCGGTCGGCTACCAGTCTAACCGGATGCAGCTGAATACCAGTATTTTACATGGAGCGACTGCTTATCTGACCTCCACAACCCAGTAACTGGGTAATACGATACCCCTTGGTAAGACTGGTTGTCAGACTTTCGGGCTAACTATTTATAACTAAGACATAAACTAATTTTAAGGTCCGGCCGACCAATCTATAGAGTTGTTACAAAAGGTATTTAAATATCGAATCTAAACGCGTAGTGTAGTATTAAAACGAAGGATCAATTTTGTAACAAAACTCTAGGATTTAAAAAAAACAAGTTGATGCAAAAAAGGAGATGAGTTTTTGTATTGGGGCGACCGACCGGAGCGTGTTGATGTCTGATACGATTTGACCCCGCATGTTGGGGTTGATTTTCAATGAATAAACCCAGGTTTTAAGTTCCCTCTATACCTACCTACCCAGTCTGCCCAAACACTACCAGTTTCACTCATTTCTCTCATCCATCACATTCATAAATTAAATTGAATCATTTATTCTAGAATACCTATTAACTCGAGCCATTGTGTGAGAATAACTTTGAGGGTTTGTGTTCACTTTGTAGTGACCTTTCAATTTCACAGACCGCAGTACCTACATAAGTAATTTCGAGAGGACGTAGTTATAAATCGGAACACAATGCGATATAAATGGCACCTGACTGACCAATGTAGTTTCTCAACTAGCTACGGCCGAGAGTTATGTTTTCTTGGTTCTCCTGATTGATATAAGTTCTTAGTCGAAATAAACAACGAGTTGGCACTTTAGGTTCAAAAGATATTCACGGTGCTTAAGCACTTGTCTAAAATAGGGACTTATATATGGGTTCTTACAATGATCACCTTGTAAAAACCCATATATAAGTCTCTATGGCTCGTCGTCTTTGTAGAAAAAAAACGTTTATTTTTATTAGACTTATCTTGATGAATTTAAGTATCTATGTAGGTATATGTAGGTATTATTATATATTATTGTTGTGTGGTGTATGTATGGTCTAAATACAAACGTATCTGCTAATGAAATGAATTCTTTTTGTGTTCTTGGTTTGATTTAACAAAACTAACGAAGGAATACCTACTTCTCGAAAATCTCTTTTGAGGCCACATAAGAAAAGTAAACTGGCCTTACTTGGAAAATAACCGTATTTATTAGCCAATACCTAGTCCGAAAAAAAAAGAAAAGTAAAATCCTGATACATTCGTTCTTGGAAGGAAATTGTCAGCATCCAATACCAATAGGTATCTACCCTCAAAATTAAAACCTTTTTCATAAAAAAGTTTAAAAATAAGTACTTGTTTTGTTTTTAACAAATCCAAATAGGTAGGGTTCAAATAATGAATTATTATGTTGGCTAACGTAATAAAAATAAATACCAACTCTTGCATAAAAATATTATTTGTTCTTTACATAATATTTAAAAATAGGTATACACTCGTAAATTACGTCTTACAAATTAAGGTGATGGCACATACAATTTTTAAATTATATTATATAGAGGCAGTTCTTGATCAGGTGGTCTTTAACAAACATAAAGGTATATTATTTTGCACGTTCAGTGGTTGTCTGCGTCTAATATTTCGAGCTATGGAATGCACCGGTGAGCATATTCGAGAAGAAAACATTTTTTGCTGGCCACTTTTTTAGTGCACTGCAACGTAGATACATAAATTTTGTTTCGTAATGAACCGCCAAAGAACTATGAACCGTAGCGCACTCTACTCAGTAGCGTTGTTGTTCTGCGCGTCAGGGTATTTGGCCTGGAAGCGCCACCGGTCGCGCCAGCAGTGCACCTGGTTGCGTATGCGTGACACGTCTGCGGCGTACGTGCGACAACAGCCGCCGACGTACCGCACGCCCAGCTCCAGCCACTCCTGGACGAAGACTTCGACAGCCTCGCACTTGTCGCGGTCTATCCACCTGCGATGTACGTACAATGAGTTAAAGTAAGTAGGTTACCTACAATACCTACTATTACATAGGGTGACTGGTATTTAGTGACCAATACGTGACTTAACTCATCATTATGAACAACTTTTACTATGGGACCAATCCTGACATCGAGAAAAAAGAATCAGCTGTTCCCATCGATATCCGTGGCTGTTCCATACATTTTGACGAGTTATCTGAACATAAATGTAGGGCACGGCTGATTTTTTTAAGTATGATTAAGACTTCAGTGTTATACTTTCTAAAGAAGACAGTATGGCTAATTCGTAGCTGAGGCTACGTCGTAGTCTCGGCGACTACGTAAAAGAGTCGTAGACCGTAGCAGAACTATGTGCTACGGTCTACGACTCTGCTACGTAGTCGCCGCTACGAACTGGCCATTATGCGGATAAAATGAGTAGTCACTATTGTGTTACGCTATGAGTCGATTATACAATTTGGTTACAGCTTCGCAGCCAAAACTTAAGTAAGTAAAATCTAATTTCATTAGCAGCTTCAACTACATTAGAATAAGAAATCTTGACAATTACATTCACTTGGGAATATGGACCAACTAAATCGAGATAACTTATCCTACTCGGAAATCTTACCCTATTTGAGGGTTGTATTTTTCGCCTGAATTGGGGTAAACGATAAGCGGAATGGGGTCGTGTGGCCGGTCGTCGTTGAAGCCTTTCACGAGGCTCGACACAAAGGACGGCGCGCAGCAGTTCACTCCCACGGCGACGAGCTGGTCAGGGTTCGCTTCCCAACATTTCTTTGCGACTTTTTGGAAGCTTTCGCCGTGAGCTATGCTTTGATTGTCCTGTAAAGAAAAGTAACAATAGTCAGTAATAAATAAAGTAGTAAGCGGAATTTCTCACCGTATTGCGATGGTAAAATGCAAAGGTTGTCGTAGTAGCTACAATGTTTTGAAAGTGCTTATCGTTTCGTGAAAGTTGTAAAAGTTCGCTAGATGAGAATCTTACAGCGGCAGCGATACTTTTAAGTATGCCGTTGACTAGCAAATGGCCTAGGCCTAGGCTTTATAGTTATGTTGTAAAGTTTGTACCAAGTACTTAGTGAATTTCAAAAAAACACCCGCCAGTTTGTATTACATCTTTAAATTTTTAGTAATAGATTTTGATTAAACCGTTGATATGGTACCTAATAGAATATGTAAAAAAATGTTCAAGGTACGTGTATTGAAAACAAAATGTTTTTCACGCACCAAAATTTTCTATCAAATCTTTTATCAAGGTGATCGGCTTTTTGTTCCCGATTCGTGCTATTCGTACGAACAGAATAACAAACTCCATTTGAATATTTTGTGCCGGTGTGCCAACCCGCCGTATTCAGATATCTATGTACAAAAATAAATAACCCTTCCGCAGAGCCCGCAGCCCCACACAGCGTCAGTAACGCAACGTGTCAATACCACGCTTCCACAAATCGATAATTTTCGTTATTTTAGAATTTCAAAATTGGTTTGGTGCAGGATCGAGAATTTATCGGAGCTATTACGTAACTCTTCGATCCCAAGCTTTAAATAGACGAGTCTGGTTATGGTTAGCAAGGTTTCTTTATGCTCTTATAGGTACGGCCAATATTACTAAAATGATGCAGTTCATAATAGATCATTTTTCAGCTTACTCGCTTACCTTACAACTGAATGCGATCCAAGCTTTTATGTGAGGGAAGTCTCGAAGAAGGTCGCATAACATTTCGGCTTCTTCTTGACAAGGGATCGTCTCCAACGCCAGAAGGTCGACTCCCGCCTCAACTAGCGCCTGGATCCGAGGTAGGTGCCAAGCTTTCATAGTCTAAGAAACAAATGTTTAGATCATGTTAGAAAATAATTCTGCAGTATTAAATGCGTCAAGTTATCCTGATGTGGAAAGTCCATTATAATTCTAAACTAAACAAGGCATTAATAAAAACCTTAAAAGAACTCCAAATTAATTAAGGCGCACATTTTGTTACTTCATGTTTGTTTCAGATAGCCATTTGTTCTAGGTTTCGTTAATTAACTGTCCACCCCAGTCAAATGCTGTCGGTACAGGAAAAAAAACAAGAGAAATGGAGTGGAGTTTTTCATATTGCCGATGTAAATTTTAATTTGCAGGCAACTTTACGGCCCTCTTTACGATTTAGCCGCCGCTTTCAATGGCCTTTATTAGGCTATGCATTCATGGCTCTCGGGGTTCCGCGCAGAAATGATCGAGCGCCTGATTTAATAGTTTACACTGAAGTTCTATCCAAAATTATTTTATTAGATTATCTACTTTAAAGTAGATATAATAGAATTAACTTATTTTCAAAAACTATTTTCTTGCTACGAAAAATATGATGAAAATTTGTAGCTTGACTGCAGATTCATGAAAAATCGTTTCAATTTTGCCGAGAAAGAACGATTACCTGCAGGCGTAGCATGGCGCTTTCTATCTCTACGAAGAATAGACATAGCTTTTTCTATACAAAGTGACAGTTCGTTTCTTCATTTTTGACATCCACCCCGTAGAAATCTTTCTACAATCTGTCATTTTGTCTATCATTTCTAACGATCTTTGTCTAGGTCTTTTTATATGTAGACTATTTCGGAAGAAAGTTTTCTATCCTTACTGTCAAAATCACACTGACAACCGATAAATCCTATGATAAAACAAAGAATTCTGAGTCGAATTATGTAAAAGAGTGAATTTCGTAAAAAGTGCAGTTGACTCTTTCTATTTTGCTGCCATCTCGTACTGTCTACTGTCTACAGGAAACGTCATTTTTGTCTACTCTTCCGTCGACAAAACGGTGCTCATGCTACGCCAGCTGGGAGAGGGGATGCGGTGGTGAGAAGAGTGTTTCCCGTATGTATTCTTTCAAACTTCAGCCACGACAGTGCCGAACAATAACTTCCCGTGATTTTATGGGTAGTAAAGGTCATAAGTTAAAGTAAATAATCAGACAAAAGGCGGGTAACTTTTGCTATACCTAATAAATCTATTAGAATGTAAGGATAATTACATCTCGAAGATCTCGCGATCGCAGTAAAGCTCGCTACCTTGATGTCACCTCCATGCCTCCATGTAAAACAAAAGCATGCTAATAGACATGCACGTACATGCCGAAAGATACCTTACCGCGATACATAGCGGGCTGCTTGAAGGTATTATGTTATTGTGTTTTTACATCGCGGTCAACGGCAAGCATCGATGTGATTGGTCGAATCGGTTAACCTCAGTTAAATCGTATCTGCTTCACTCTCGTGCCACTTCCGTTTGATTGAATTATGGATAATGAGGTGCTAATTGATTTGATTTTTAATATTCCTGATGCTATGCGGGAGAAAAACCATCACAACAGATATGTTTAGCTAGAGAATGAAGGAAGTAGAAGTAGTAGTCTTCTGGAGTAAGTATAGTAAAGCATAAACATACGACTGAGATACTGAGCTTTCAGGTGCGACTGAACCTACGTGTTCGCACCGCCATCGCCATCCATGTAGAAACAGCGAGTTTCGACATCCAGGTATCGAGATGGCGACCACGATCGCGAGCATCTTCGGAATGTAGATAATTAACCTAATGTTGTGTACGTACTACAAAAAGACAAGTACTAGGTACTTACTGCTTTTAATAAAAAAAATGTGTTCCTGTATTGCGATGTTTAGCAAGAACTCAAACTTGTCAGTAGCCTGGACATATGACTCATATTTTATTGAGCGATAGAACCAAGTATATATAATATTATGTCTGTGTTACCTACACAAAAAATAATAACGGCATCTGTACGCTTTCACAGTGACTAGGTAGGTAGGCCTAATGTAGCTTTACAAATAGTATTAACGAAAAGGAACCCTAACATCGAACAGCATAGTTAATGTAGAATAATAAAAATACTCACTCAGTGAATTCGGAGCTTTTAGTTAGAAAGCTTTACCTTTAACATTTGAACAAGATCGATTCAACCGATTGCCGTCCTAAAAGCACTCAGTGACAATATAGAGAAATAGACAAAGAACCAATTTCGCGCCGGCCAAGTTCATTAATTATTAACTACATCTAAGCGACTAGTTTTATATACCAAGATAACAATTTTGTTTTTGATCAGGTGCTGGCGTGCGTGTATGACCAGATGTATGAACTTAAACGAAGAAAAAGGAGTATGCAGGTAATGATCGTAGCAGGTGCAGGCGTTCTGCAGTTTACGCTTACTCCCGTGGGAAGGAGACGTGAGTTTATGTGTGTGTATCTAAGCTACTAGTTTTATATACCTCGATAACTATGTATTTTTCTATATAAAATGTCTAGAATATTGGCCCTAATAGGTATGCAGGTAACCTATCTATCTTCATTTTATAGGCGATCTATATTGAAGTTACGTAAAAATTGAATAAGTTATTCAGACAAGCTCGCTCCATATAGAGAACATAATCTGTGCTTGCCGAGCAGGTTATTGTACATGTAGGCTACAATAAAATAACAATTTGGCCTTTGTTTATTTTTTTGTAAAAATTGGGATGTACTTCATGTTTGTATTTGACTGAATAAGACTGTTCGTAATCATGAGCAGTCTTATTCTCAACAACATGTTATTAGTATTTAAAATCTGAAAATAGCTTACCTCAACAGTCGTAGTGTCTGCGTAGCTGCCATCATACTCCGAGCCGTCGTGCAGATGAGCCCCGTACGGCCCCACCGAACCCACGATCAGCGGGGTACGGTCTAAAGGAACAGGTAAGTACCATAAATATACCAAGTTCTTGTTTATAATATATCAAGCGCTATGCTCTACGAGTCTACGCGAATACACATAACTTCCAACCCTTGCAAAGTGTAATTAATGCGTGCTTGCACCCGACCCTCGCCGCCGCGGACCCTACAATCTTTGTTTACAGCAAAACACAAACATTCTTGAAATTTTACAAATTTAAATAATAATTTACATCTGCTATACCTTTGACTTTACTTTGTTTCAAGAATTTCTGTTTAGTACCGAAACTCATTTTAAAAACAGGTGGAAGTATACATAGGTACCTATTACGTTCTAAATAGCCACTTGTCATTCTAAAAAGTTATACCGGTGATAAAGTACATGATAAACCCATGATACAGATTTAAAAGCGTATTTTCGAGTGGTTTTATAGCCTATTTGCCTGTTTACTAGAAAATGAACGAGGACTTGAGAAATGAATGTTAAAATTAGATATTTGCTCCGACGACGGTACTTTCATTACATCGCTTTTCGTTTGACAGAGTGTCGTCTTGGGTATATTTAAAAAAATCTGCCTTGCTCTTTTGTGTCTGTTAGCATAGAATAAATTTCTTGAATTGTCTCTTTACACATTTCGTGTTTTGTAAAAAAATATATCAAGCATAATATTTTTAATGCAAAGGTGAGTAAATAAATGATGCATATTTTACAAGTATTCATTGTAGTATGTAACCATAATCATGCAACTAAGAATGTCAAAATTTTCGTATGCTTGATGTTTAATTAAAAACATCTAGGTACATATAATATTGTACTTCTACAAATGTAATTTCACTGGCCAAGGAACCATTTGTCATTTTCATTTGATCTTTTAAAGTCTCCCATTTACCGCGGAGGCCTGCCTTCCCCGGTATTCATTTATGAAATATGTCACGCCATTCATGCCCCGTATATTGTACTGTATGGTCGCCGGTACTTGCCGTTCTGCACGTAGTCCTGGTACTCCTCGAGGTACTGCGAGCGTGCGCGCTTAGCCAGCTCCACGGCGCGTACGATCAGCTCGAAGGCCTGCTCTGCCGTCACGCCCAGGTGCTCCACGAACCCCTCTACCGACGCCTGGTAAGTGTTCGTTATTACTAAATCCGCTCCCGCTGCAAAATAACCATAAAACACGTTTTATAGCCCACAAACAGTCATAACGTTTGGCGCATTAATCACATTAAACACAGGCCGGTATTTAATGAAAACAAATGAATCCCAAGATTAATGTCTTTAACCATGCTCCCGATATCTCCATGCTTTTCCTGTCAACGCTAATTAATAGTCCACATACTCCGGAGCCGGTATTACGAAACTAGTTCGATAAATATGGCTAAAGTTGAACTTTGTTAGTATTACGGACTGTGAGCGGGGTGCGGCTAAGAGGCGTAAACAATTAATATGTATTATTAAAACTTAGTAATGCAACACGAGCCCAGCTTGTTCAATATTACGGAAGCGAGGTCGGCAAAGGAACCGTTCTCTGTCGAAGAAAATAATTATGTAATAAATAGAAGACGGCGCACGGCTTGCGAATGGAAAGGTATTAGACAGACAAGGTGATTAATGGCAACAACGCTGTGTATCCGGAGTTGTAGTTTGTATACGAGGCGCCTTCGGCTGTACGAGTGGAGTCGCGCCTCCTGCCGCCTGCCGAGCCTGTACTATGCAAATGTGAAGTAGTTAGTAGATGAGGGAGAAATAGCGGCATCACTTGCCAACTTGCTACGGCGTCAATCATAATAATCGCAGCGGAACAGCTGCGACTTACCTACCGGCAAAATATGTGTGCTTGCGACTTTATGGATAACATTGTAGGTACATAATCTGTCTACAGTTTACGTGACACATAATACATGTTAAACTCTGATAATGAATGTTATTACTGCGATACTACAGTATAATATACCCAATAATAACCATGTACGCACAGCTGAACATTATTACGGTAGTGATAGTAGTGTCTGTTATCTTATGTCCGGCGTTCTCAACGAGACGAGAATGCAAAGCGTTCATGTTTCCACAAAGTACGTGGTCATATTTTATATTTTTTCACATTATATCTTCCATAAGAGGCACCAAAGCAAGGCAGTAGGCTTTTCCCTCCAGGGAGTTATTTGCTTGCAGACACTTTTCAGCTTTTCCTTATGAAAAGAAACGGTCCGTTTTGTGGCGAAGAAAAGCGCTTTCAGAGGACGATGACACGAGACGAGGTCGCACTCTCGCTGTCAGATGCATGAACATGACGAGCTAAAAGCGACCTAACGTGTAATTCGTCAAAACACGCATGTACACTAGTACTTAGCCGCAATGTTTTGCGGGTCTCTAAGCATTTGGGTAACCTCGCAATCGTATGCGGATTTTGTTGAACTGTGTTTCGATTTATTCGAACATGTTGGTACTGTTGGTTAATAACTATTCCAGTCAGTAAAATTCAAGTTAGTTACTAGAACTTGGAGTACATAGGCAGTCGTGTTAATGTTCTGAATTTAATGTTTTGTGTAGCTACCAATATTGGATATAGAACAGTTTCAGAATTTAACATAATATGTTATTCCATAATGCATGCAGTTGTAGTATCAGTTGTGAAAGTGGGTGTTTATACTGTTTATTTAATTTAGATCTGACACGTGTCCGCCCACCACTCTAGCAAGACGTTCGATGCTGCGCACTCTGCCACGTGGCATAATAAAGCACTAATTCATTATTATAATGATAGTGGTTCTATTATTAAATTACGTTCGACGGAGAACTTCTCGGAAAACTGTAACCTTTTAAGCAAACAAGCAGCTCTACCTTTATATTGCACATTCTTATGTAGGTGTGTAGGTAGGTACACCGGTAGAATTCTGTATACCGCGTGCACAACGCACGCCTCATTAGGTATTTTTTTTCTGGACTCTCGTAGAGGAAAATCTGTTTCAAAATAAATGTTTGATACGAAAATGAATAAAATTTTACCTCTTAAGAAGTCAAGGTGGGTGTTAACGACCTCGTCGGGGTGTGTGTAGAGGAAGCGCGCACTCCAGAGCGGGTCCCCATCGATGACGTGCCCTACATGGCAGGACAGCTGCGTGGAGAACCCGCCGTCCAGCACTATGATCTGTGGCGGCTCTGGACCTTCGCCGTTTGTCGGTGTCATTCTTCACAGGGTGTTGTCCTGAAATTTTAGGTGTTGGAGTTGAAAGATCAAAGAAATTCTATTTCTTTGGTAGAATTTGAAAAATAAAAATCTGCCAAAGAATTGTAAGGGAATCACAGTTAAAGTCGGCTCGGATTGCTTGCTAAAGCTGAGTTGCAAAAATTGTCGTAAAGCCGTTCGAGTAAAGCGAGACTGTCCAGCGCTCTTTGAAACTTGCTGGAATCCACTGAACCGTGCATCCAGATAGGTTATGTATTCGTAAAATAGCTATATATCAGTATTCAGACTGAATATGGTGCTTGTCACTTCGTTGGAGAAGTAATGTGTCGCGTGCATTCTACTCTGCGTACGGTCGACTATCGGCGATGAATTACCTCCATCGCTCCGTTCGTATACAAAAGCGTTCATCAATGTAGATGCTGAGGGGAATTGGAACGTGTAGAGACATCGTGGCTGTGCGGCTGCCACCGGCAGGGAAATGTACCTAGTTAGGTACATGCATGACACATGAACAAACCCCCAATTCAATAAAAATATAAAAACGTTAGTCAGGTAGATATATATGCCACACAGGCAGAAAACAAAGGTATATTGCAGGCAGATATTGTAAAGTATTGATTTCTGAGTATACAATTAATGAGGCAATAGGCAGGGACGCTGTTCTGTTACATAATTTCGAAAGCCAAAGAGAAAAGCCCCGAGTTAATAATACATTGTAAATGTGTCCCACCAAACGGCAATAGACAGTTGCCACCTGTCTTGAGCACAACATTTATTTGTATCCAGCGACACGCATTCCTTCATGTAATGAACGTTTCCAGTTTCCAGGAATCGCTACGAAACAAAATAAGTTGCTAAGTAATAAGTACGTTCCTACTATCACGGTTTCATTTTATACATTTCTCAGAAACCGAACCTCTCGTACTAATTAGCATGCATTACGTAAAACAATACGCTCAATGCGCTGCTTGTTATAATTACTGGAGTAATAATTCTATTTCGTATTTGTTCGTATACACTTAACATTTGTGAACCGCAGACAGAACACTGTTCGATATATTATAGAAACATCGATAGCGAAGGTTTTCAACCAATCATTTAAGTTGATTTACGAGAGTTCCCGATAAATAAATACCTACAACTTTTTTGCTTACAATCAGTCTAACTTTTTCCAGGCCTGGAGCTAAAGTTCGCCTTGCATAGAAGGTTGGTTTGTTGAACTTGTGTGGTTGGGGGCACTCAACGTCACTTAGTCGCCTCTTACAACACCGATTGAAATTACTTTTATACCTACTTTTAAGTTATTACAACGTAGTTGACCTATGAATGCCTAGGACGATAAGGCGTGCTTATTCTCACAGTAAAAGTAGATAGGTACCTACTTATATGTAAATACTAGCTGAAGAGCGCGGCTTTGCCCGCTTGAATTTCGGTTATTATATACTAAAACCTTCTTCGAGAATCACTATATCCATTGGTGAAATCAGCACGAAAATCGAGGCAGTAGTTTTTTAGTTTATCGCGAACAGGACGACAGACAGACGCGGCGAAGAACTTGTATATAATACTTATGGATAATAAAGCATTCTACAGATAAATTAATTTTTAAAATCAGTACAGTAGTTTTTGAGTTTATCCATTATTAAACAAAAATACAAACCTTTTCTCTCTTTATTATTAGTGTAGATTTCAATACAAGTAAAACCAAGATCCATAAATATCAAACTGCCAAATATCCCTAATAAACGAAATGTGTTATAAATTTATGTTTGGGGTCCCAGTAGACTTTGCGGCACAGTGGTTACAGACAGTCAGACTGCAGATGTATAGGTTAATACAGTTTTTAGAAGTTCATTTAGTGTCCAGAATAACTGATGTTAAATGTAGATAGATATTCACCGTAGACTGAAGGGTCGAAAACAGGAGAAAACATAGGTACATTAGAAAACGGCAGTCTTATAGCTAGCTAAAAGCAAATTCGTATAAATGTAGTGGTTTAATGTAGAGTCGATAAATACTTTCCAAAAATTGGTTCAAAATTAAACTGAAACAAGTGAACCTTCATAATGTGTCTGTGCATTAGTAAACTACGCATAATAAATGCTTTTGTGTGTTCCTACTAAAGGAATGTGACATTTTGGTTTGATTTAAAAAGTACGAAATCTCCAGCTCCGAACAGGGTAACTCGTATTTTTCCCGTGTATGTCTGCGGCATTATTAATGGCTTATATCTGTAATGGCTTGGGCACAATAAGTAACTTCTGACAGCACATACCACACCGCCTTCTATTCTATCTAACCGTGATTCTTGCAATATGGTGTTACCTCAGAGCATATAATTTATAGTAAAACTGGACTTACTGCGATAAGATTTCGATTCTATGTGGCAATGACTGAATGAATGACGCAGTTATAGAATTTAGTTGATGGAGAAACCACTCTTATAACTTCATTTCTTTATGTCTCACTGAAAATCAATTTAAAAGTTCAATTAAAATCCATGCCGGTCGCTATCGCTCCAAAATCTAATGATCCTCTCCGTTTTCTTTTTTCGAATATCGAACGAACAAACTCGTGTTCATAATAATTTGAACAGTTTAAATTACACAATAACTATCGCGTCTTATTTGTATTGCTACCCACATATCCCTATGTAATTAAATAGATAAATGTTAACACAAACCAGACAATAGTATTATGAGTTTAAAATAGATAGTGCTCGTAAATATTAATTGGTCGCTATCAGAGCTCTTACTGTTTGTCCTAATCAAAGGGTAAGATCAGTGAGAAGTATTGGGAGGTGTCCATGTTCGTAACATAATGCGATCGATATCATTAGGGTGGCGAAACGGAACGGAGACGTCGAGTGTTGCATTGACAAAGGGAACCATTATCGAGTGGCTTAATTACATAGCCACGATATTACGCAAAAGTCAGCGATAATACTTCTTTTTATGTATTTTTAACCCGACGTAATATGAGGAGTGTTCTTATAAATTTGACGGCTATGTCTTTCTGCGTATGTAGGTATCTGTGTGTCTTTCTGTGGCATCGTAGCTCCCAAACAAGTGGTAGGATTTCAATGCGGTTTTATTTTATTATGGGCTGATTTAATCGGAGTGGTTCTTAGCTATGTTTCATGGAAGTCTGTTCAGCCATTTTAGAGACAAAGTGATCTTTTCTGATGGGAAACCACTTTAAAATAAATAATAAAATTGTTGGGTTTCATGGTAAAAATTAGGTACATACTTAGTTTGAGTTTTTTTTTGCAATAATAACTTTATTAAATAAGTAGCCAAGGATAATGATGGGGGAGGTACCTTTAATACATGTTAGTTGTATTATATTCACAATGTAAATGATGTAAAATACCATTGCTATGGGGTTACAAATATTGAAGACAGGATAACGCAAATATTATCTAGTAATGGTTTGGCCACGTAATTAACATAATGATAAATAAGTTCAAATAGTAATAAATCAAATGGTCACAGACCTCAGCACAATCAATAACGAGTGTTTATGTAGTCTGAAGTCGCGACTATTCTTATCTCCAAAGAAAAACAATAAACATCGCACTAATACACGATATAATGTTAGTATGAAATAAACCGCCCAAGTGCGAACCCTAAAAACTATTTCTTATTTTGCCGAGTAGCAAATGGTTGGAAAAATCGAAATAAAAATGTGTCTCAATAATATATTCTTTAAATAATATTACGATTTTTACTCCTTTAATATACTAAAAATTACTCCGCTAATATACTAGGAATAATATCCTAGTCATTATATTAATTTAAAATTACCATTTAGAATATCATATACAGCGCGTGCATCAGAAATGTGTATATTTAAGGGTGTGGGACAGACCATCAAACCTGAACAACTTTCTCGACGGGCCCAACGTCGTAATCGCCAATAAAATATCAGCTGTCCATACATTTGGGTCGAGTACGTATTGAAGTTTTGTATGGGACAGCTCATTATTTTTTCGCGAATTATTAATTCAATTACCTAATACCTACTGCCTACATATAATATAAACCCTGTTGGAACAGACGAATCCATGAAAAGGACGAAAACTTAGTAATTAACTTTTGTTTATGTATGTCATCCACCTACATAAAATATCATTCTCTTTATCTGATCTGAAGTAATTATTATGGGTGTGCATGAAAATATTTTAGTTATGGTTGTTAGTTTGCGATGTATGTCGGCAGCAACAGGCTATAATGTTCACTAATTAACAATAGATACCTTCCTAGAGACCGAAGTACCTAGGTACTCTGTGTTAATGAAATCGCAGCTCACAAGATTGATATGGTTAATAAAGCATAATGTATAAAACATATGAATCAAACTGCAGCCTCTTTGAATCTGGTGGTCGGAAGTGCTACTGCATGGGGCCAAGTCTACTAATTTACAAACGTGTCGGGTCTCGCAATGATGAGTTTTTGACAGATTTTGTATGGCATATCTGTCAAAAACTGATCATTGTGAGACCACTGACACCACCTGAGCATGAGGCTCTGGTTTCAATTCCCTGGTCGGGCAAGTATTATTGGGTTTTCCATCTGATCATTTCTCAGTAGTACCCGGGAGTAATGGATTTGTGCCCGATTTATGGCAATATTTATATATATAGACTCGCCCCCTATTTCAAAGGACATAAACATAACTGGCGAAATGTAGGTTTACTATAGCACCTCTACCTAACCCTTCGGGAAATACAGGCGTATTGTTATGTTATGAATCAAACCGCAATAATATAGCACTTGCACTAGCACTTGCTTACTCCATTGTTACAGAAATATAGATGAAAACGGATATCTAAGAGGAATCACAAGCTCAGCTTAGTTCCGAATCTGATAAAAGTAGGTAGGCCAAATAATCATACCTTCAATGTGGAAACACAACCAGCCGGTACAAAGTTTACTCAAACAATGGAATTGATGTAGGTATGAACAAACATAATAATTAGTGCAAAGTTATTTAGGTAGTTAAAGACTAAAGTTCATATTACTGATATCCATATCTTTTGATACTGGTTCACACGCGGACGAATTACACAAAGTACTATTGAGTATTTTTTGTTTTTGTGTTGGTAAAGTAGTAGGCATGTCGCTACCGAGCTCCGTTTTCCTAAAAGCGTAAAAAATGACAGCGACGCGACGCCTGTTTTCGTCAACAAAACTTTTGCGAAACTGAAAACTGTAAGAACGTGTCTGCGGTGTAACGCGAAGAGCTACGAAGGACTAGAAACATCGTTTTACGACCGGCTCTACCCAGTTATACAAATTGATCCAGTAAAACGGAGCTCCTATGTCCTAATAACTATCGCCTGAGGTAACTTTACAGTTGTATTACATATTGAGAAGATTAAGACAAGTTTGAGCGAATGACAAATCTCTTCGACCTGCCTATCAGTAGTTACGTGACTCGGAGACGAAAGCGGAGGTCACCGCGTTCTGATCCCATACTACTTGCTTATCTGCTACAATTAAAACTACATATAGTACCTACCACTGATTAATGCAGGGTCTGAGCAACAATGTATCAAATAACGCTGGAACGAAAGGAATTCACGTATCGAAACCTCCCCTTGACAAACTCATAATTGTTTTAAAAGTTTTCGCCAAGCTTTCCCGAAGCCCTCGTCGCGAAGTTCTTAAATTATTTCGGAATGACATAAAAATGTGAAGGACACTCTAATTAAACATAAATCACTACAAGAAAAACTTGGAGAGCCTCCTTTAAAAGCGGTTGAGACATTTTTGCAGCTAAAGAAATATCGTTTTCGGTGACAACAATATTTTAAGCGTGCGACATACACCTGAGCACGAAGGGCGCCGAAATGAGTTATTGTATAGCCTGATAACTTGCATAGACCGAAAGCCTTAGCTTATTACATAAAACTCTTCTTGAATGTAACGAGGAAATTAGTTTAAAAACTAATTCCTTTTTGTCGGCAAACGCGCTTTAATAAAAACTATTTATGTAAAACAATAAGGCGTTAGGTTCAAGTTGGGAAGTTGTGCACTGTAAGCTAGGTTGCAAAACTCGTGTTTTGAAAGTTGATACTAGCAAAGAGTAACCCTAACCAAACACGTAAACTCGATACCATAGATATTACACTGCGTTGCACATTATAATAACGCATTGTGATTGAAGATACATTATTATTAGAACGGAAGATTTCAGTTTCCATGATGCAATTTATCATTTTGAGAGCACGGAGTGAAACTTTGCGATATCATGTCATAATTTAGCGACAGTATTTATTGTACCTACATACGGTACATTACCAGATGTAATGTACCGTAATACCTACTTTGAATGTTGATTAAAAAACAAACGTTTTGTTATTTGTGTGTGAGCCGAAGGTTACTGGGTACCTCTGTGTCTATTTTTGGTGTATGGACCTTGAATTGATAAATGTTTGGAAGAAAACTCTTTAAAAATGTTCAGCGAGGTTGGTCCAGCTGATAGACCTACATATCTATTGATTGATAAGTCCGTAGAAAAATCATCCGTAAAAAAGAGATGATATTTTAACTAAGATAAACAAACTTGAAATAGTAAAGTAAATAGCCAAGTAATATGGTAGTAATGGCGTTTTTTATACCTACTGACCCACTTAACTTGTGAACCTACCGTATCTATAGGTAAGGAATTTTATTATACACAATAAAATTCGTGAAGTTTCAATAAAGTCTGTAGTTAGTTAATGTGTTAAAATTATCACGAATCAGCATTAAAAAACCATCGTAAATAAACACGTACTTCATATAATTTAATACTCACGTTACTTGCTGTTAATATTCGAGTGATCAACTCGATTCAAGTGCACTAAACGAGGAACAAAATACTATACTCTTTTTATTTAGAAAAACATGATTATTAGGCGACGCGCAAACAAGCACTATCATGAACACACGCGCGACGCTCGTATCTACAGCGTGATGCCCACACACTGGGGCAAAACAAACAAAACTCTTGACAAAAATCGTGTCTTACAATTTGTCTTGATGATATACTGAACACACGATTTGACGATGAGATGTAGACTTCCTCAAGACTCGCTACTATGAGAATACATTAACATAAATGAATAATAAAGCACAAAGCGGAGTTATCCGTTATCTTTGTGTTATTATTTGTTAATCGTTCGGCATTAATTATTTAGTTTGCTCGGAAGAGCTAATCGAGCTCAGAGGTCACCTCGGATTCCACAAACGTCTAATTAGGGTAGGGATAAGACGAGAAATTTTAACTTAGTCGTTATCTACCAGGAAATATAATTATGGCTTTTGTGTATACAGTCATTACTTATGACATTAATTCGTCTTTCCTTAATATTAGATACAAATGTTATGTATAGATATAGACTACAAAACATTAGATACCAATGTTATATAGATATCTTCTTTAGAATATGCATGTAGGTAACATGCATATTTTACTTTAAAATGGATCTTTGTAAATTGTCGCATGAAACTTGTGCTTCTGAAATCTTCTCTTACGATACTTTTCCCTCATGTTTTACAGTACACTTAACTACACCTACTAAAACCTAATTTTGTACAGTACACTTACACTTACAGTACTTTTATAATATTGTACGCTAGTATTAACGTTTTTTCCTCATTTCGAAGAATAACAGCTTATCCTTATAAAAATATAATAAGTGCCTATCTGCATTATTTTTTTAAAGAGTTTTTCCCAGCGCCCGATACACCGGGCGCATTGTGCACCGCGATGGCTGCTGATTGGCTCGCGGAGTACATTTCGAGACACCAGTAGATATTAATAGAGTTATCAACATGGAGCAATGTACTCGCGGCTCGCTCGCTCCAGCAACCGACCACCAAAACGCAACTCCCTCATATAATATTATTGATGCAATCCAACTTCATCATTACAACGTTATATTGTAGCCAGATTATAAATAAGAGGATTAATATATAGGTATAGCAGGTACTTATTGCAATCAGATATTTTAAACAAGGCAATAATTCAGTTAAAAAGAAAAACAGCATAGCAACAAGCAGATAACAATGGTATGGTAACCGAATATTAATTTAGAAGAACAAAAGAATTATAAAAATCTGGTCTTTACAAAACTTTTCTCTCTACCTTAAATACCTTTTACTGGAATACCGAATAACCCCAACCTTCCAGTATTATGGTAATGAAAACAAAATGTCCTATGTAAAAAGCACATATAAAATTAAGTGCAAACAACTGAGGTCATGTTGTAAAAAGTCAGGCGGCGGGTAGCGACCCGAGTCAATGAAAGGGCTTTACCCACATCGTTAACGACGATACCATGAATCTACCTCGTGCTGAAGGTAATATTGCCTGTCCAAGTAACAGCTGTTGAACCTTTATCGGTCATTCACCACGCTTCGGCTCTATATTTGAAAATTCTCAACGTGTACACTTACTACGTTTGTAATAACAATTCTTGCTGGCAAGTTTTCAACACTGAATACTTTCACGCAACAAGTATACTATGCAATGCTCTACGTCTACTGTAATACGATGACACTATGTTGTCATTGTAGTGTTTATTTTTTATTTACTCAGTTATAATTGTTATAAACCTTCATTACAATATACAAGCTAACATTAAAATATAATTATATACTATGTACAAGAATATAATAAAAAATAAAACCAAAGGGGAGGAGCTCATTAGGCATCACTGTCAATGGAGAAAGTGCCCAAAAGGCTGGTAGTATTGCCACGTTAGATGGCAATGCTGATTCTTTGGGCTAAAATAAAGAGATAAACATCTTAATTCGATCAAATCCTGTAGATAAATTTGAACGATATTACGTTTCTGCCAGACACGTCGGATATCTGATAGCAGAAGTAATTGTATTACCTACATAGATATCTAGTCAAATCACAATAGCTGTCTCATGCAAGTCAATTATGTCTATCTGCCGCCTGGTTAGTTATCTGAACACACTGATACAATATGAATTCAGTACGAGCGAGTTACAGTTGCTCAAAACTATTAAACATGATTATTTCGTTGGGAAATTGAATTAAAATTCAATTCTGTTATCTGGTAGGTGCGGTTGAAAGTCTAGGCGTACAGATACACGAGATACGACAGGCACTGCTCGCTACATGCACACTTGTTTTATCTATTCAATTAAACGCTGCGAGAATGCCATCACAATATTATGATAACAAATATAGTTTTCACAAGACCTCTCTATATCTTTGATGAGATAGATTTCTATGTAATGTTATGTAATAATGATCGTAGTTTTGTTAGAATACATTGAAGCTGCGAGTGGAACAAGTACCGTGTTGTGTTTTCGATATTAAATAAAATCATTATGTTTTATCTAGATTTGTAGTTAAGGTTATTGCAGGTTAGTACTAGATAATAATTCAGAGCCATATTAGGTAAGTGTTTTCTGTCTATATATGGGTATGATGACTAAGTGATTGTGGTTTATTTCTCATCTATAAAGCACAAATCTTTCAGTTACCACATAAGGAACATGAAATCATTTCTCACTATCAATTGGCAGAGCTTATAAGTTACGTCATAACCTCATCAATAATACAAATTGCAAGATTTTGCTGCACGAGTGTAATCGTTTCCTACAATCCAATTTCTTTGTTTAAACAACGAAATTGAATATTGAGAAAGCGCTGCAAAAGTCCATTTCGAAGTATAAGTTTTAGCTTTGTATAGTATACATATATACCGTGGTGAATAATATATTATTATTTACGGTGGTGATTGTGGGCTACGTTCGATGAAATCCCAGTGCGCTGCGCACACTGCAGGCTATCGTGTCCTTACCCTACTCGATCTATACATTGTACGGTTTTATATATTTACTTCGATGAAACATACTTTCTGACGTGTCGTCATGTTTCTGACTTCTAAGGACTAAATAGTTACCAACCCTATCTTGCTGGTGATGCGACCTACGTAATAGAGGAGAAAGCCGCTATTTCCAATTTTAGTTTCGGAAAATGCCACTTCCACATTACTTTGTATGACCGCAAAAACCAGGTTCTCGTTTCCGGCAGCTGCGTTTACCATGAGACCAATTCAGTTAATTTAATAAAGATTCTGTAGAAATAACATTTATTGACATGTTCTGATTGCGTTAATTTATTGCTCTATCCTGCGAAGGACCGCCAGTGTGTTTGTATGTATGAGCTCATTTTCATTCGTGTCCAGTTAATTAATATTCGAAGTAGCAAATTAATTATAAATCAATTTCGCTAAGAAGTTCAGATGTATAACTTTAATACAGCTCTTCCTTCTAATCAAGTTGTGCCGCCTGGGAGGTAGGGAGAAACCATTTAAATAATAAAAACATTCGCCTGAAAAAACAATCTAGTGCCGATCCATCGATTGATAAAATGGAAATGTGATTAAATCTGATTCCAACGATATTTGGGATTTAGCTATCGATATTGAATTAACTGTAGTGATTATTAGAAAAACAGCTATTGTAATTCTCATTTTTAAGTTTCTTTAAAAATAAACTTGTGAAGGTTCATTCATAATTTATTTCCACCGAACACCCTCCTGCGTTTGATGGTCCTACATAATGGTGACCTCCGCAAAAGCCACAAATCAAGGGTTGAAGTTGGAAACTCAATTTTCAACCTATTCATAAAATACCCATACAGCTGATTGATTTTATAACAGCTATCGAAAGCGAGCCTATCACAACCTTATTTCGGAACTCCTTGGTAAAAAAAATGTTGTCCTCTTAAAGCTAACGTAAAAAATCGTTTTGCGAGCACTTTTCATCCGCCTGTGAAATTTCTTAAAACGGTGACAAATTGAAGGAATCATGAGTTTGTGATATGAGGTCGGATAAGACAGACGGATGGAGGGCAAGGCAAAATTATAAGGGTTCGTTATGACTACGGAACCTTCTTGTCAAGATACGCTTTTGCAAAGTGGCGGGCGGTAGAAGAGATTTAGAATTTTTTGCTTTTAATAATTTTGTACCTATTCGCATGTTTGATTGTTTTTAGTTATAAATTGTTTATATTTTGGTACCTTGGTATGTCTCTTTTTGATTTTTAACACACGTCAAATCCTTTAAGTACTTGAACAGCAACTAAATAACGATGAAAAAGAATGATTCTGTTTTCATGTGATTCGCAGGTTGGACAGCATTTCCTTTGTGACATAATTAACTTGTAGACGTGCCTGCATGGGATATTATGTCCGGTAAATGGTGACAGGGTCGCTAATCTACCTATCCCTAACCATTAAGCGGGACTTAAACCTCTGTCTACCGTCTTCGAGCGAAATACACGTAACCGTAATAATGTAATAAGTAGACGGTATAACAATAAACGTAAGCCTTCCTTGTCTACGCTTTGTGT
Source organism: Lithophane socia (assembly GCA_947522985.1). NCBI lineage: Eukaryota > Metazoa > Arthropoda > Insecta > Lepidoptera > Noctuidae > Lithophane > Lithophane socia. The sequence continues at coordinate 9,313,674 of OX383256.1, read as the reverse complement.
ACCTACTCGATTAAAGGCTGGCAATTTTTCTCTATTTCTTAACTTCCTGGCATCGGTTTAAAACGAAGCATACCTCAATTTCTCTTTAAGACTCCGAGCGATTTATATCTAAGACTGTATGTAAAACGTGCACTTATTGAAGTCAATATACTTTAAGTAGGAAAACAACGATGATGTTGATGACAATGGTTATGATGATGGTGATGGTGATGGTGATGATGGTGGTGATGATGATGATGGTGATGAAGAAGGTAGAACAATGTATCATATTGACTGGCTGAGAGATCATCACCAGCCAAAGCCACATGTTAAAAGCCCTACTAAGTGGGACTGGCTCAGTTGTGGTAAATATGTGTAAAGCCTATTAAGCACTGCCTTCTGAAATCTGGAACTTAATTACGTGTGTAAATAATGGGCTCCCATCTAGACAAAAGACGAGCTTATCTTACACATCGATAGTTTAGGGGTAATAACCCGAGTATGTAATAGAAAAGAGCCATTTTTGCTATGAAATTGAATTTACATTTCGCACACCTAGATAAAGAGTAGCACAACTCAAAAAACCTCTTTTTTCAGTAACAGCAAAAAACGTTCTACTCTTTTTCTATATGACCGATTTAAATTATTGTTGTATTATGTTGTATAATATTTTACTACGATATCAATTTGCTCAATTACTCACCTTCAAATACACGCATCACTTTGTAATTATTAAGTTTTGTGTTATGTTAGTAATCGTGACTAAATCATTGTTTAATATTTTTATCAACTCAAATTAATTCCATATTAGTGATTTTTTTTTAATTAATCCGCTCTTTTTCTTAATTTTTTCATAATCTTCACAGAAAGAGTAGTGTATCTAAATTATTATTTTGTACAATTATTATAATAATAATGAAGTAAAACATTATTTTTAGTTATGAAACATCTTTATTTGGTATTTAGGTAACAAACAAAATAAAGGTAATAAAAAACAGCACTTTTTTAGGAAATGCCTCGGAAAACTGGTTCGCTGGTTGATGGTGGTGCTAACGTTGCTGGGTTCTTTTGTAACTCCATGGTGCCATTTTCCGAGATTTCTTCCAGCACCTTGCTGGTCGTCGAAGGTGTTGTTGAATTCTCTTGAATTTCGTATCTCCACATCACTGCTTTCAGAGTCATTTGAACTAGTCTCCATCGCCTTCTGTATAAGTAAAAGGCCACAGCCCCTCATCATCTGTAGCAAATAAATACGAAATTAATAAAATTCACGAATACTAAATCAACTCAAAAAGGTTTAAAAATTGCAGTATTTTATTAGAATTAAAATTTGAAAAAATCTGTTTCAAAAATACAAAAGCAACTCTAAATATGCCTTTAACAAAATAAACAATAGCATTTATTGTTTTAGAATAAGAGCGAATTTAAATTTAACCAGCAATAACAGACCAACTCAAATAGTGTTAAAAAATTTCACCAACACTAAACTATTTTGAATTAGTAAAATAAAAATTACTTACATTTGTAAACAATACTAGGGTAAGTGGAAATAATTTGAAGAACGCCCAAGAAACAAGTCTGGTTCAATCACGAATACAAAATCAACTCAAAATAATTCACACTTGATTACTGTGGTTAGCCACGAATACTAAACTAAGTCAAAATAATTTAGTCTTTGTGCGTATTGACAGCATCTTCCCCTACGGCTCCATGTCGTAACTGGTGATGCGTTACTATTGTTGGTGGGAAGTGACTGTGGAGCTAATCAGAAAGACTGACTTAAAGCGCCATCTCATTCATATTAATGGAGATTTGTACACAGGTGTCTTTGGAGTCGATGTAGTTTTCGACGCAGATTCCGATAATAGCAATAACTCGATTTTGGATTATTTTGAGTTGTGCCACTCTTTATCTAGGTGTGCGATTTAAAATAAATGAACACTCATTAACATTAAGCTGAAATTATTTATTCGAACACTAATCTAGAATCCAAACAGAATCTCCGAGATGAAAGTGGTTTCATTAATTAGGTAATTAGGCACATGAATAGGTCAGGGTCTTGGATTAAACAAAATATATTCTGGATATATTTTCACCTGAAATGGGGAATGAAGTCTAGAATTTCTGAGAACTACTTTCATTCGCTAGTTTCTAGAGAGCAGGTGACGTGGTTTACGATCTGCACTCGAGAAGGAATGTTTAGTGCAAATTGCACAGAAGACATTCAGTTGTGCCGGTGATAAATATAATGTCAAATGATACCGACAGAGTAACGAGCTCTTTGAAACGAATAAATAGATTTCACATTCAATAAACACGTACGTGCAAATGTAAGTAGGTATGTTAGACTATATAAATGTAAAACACGGTTCACTAAATTACATGCTCGTAAAGTTACGAACAAAATTGATAGGCTTACCTACGTATTGTTTTGCCAATTGGGGAAACATAACAGCATAATAATGTATCTATGTTTGTTGTTTTCTTTGAAGGTATTGTTGATTCATGTAAAGTGAGTAAGCATGCAGCTATGCATTATTAATCATTTCGGATATTGAAGAATGTTTTGAAAAACGGTATTTTTGACAACAAACTTTGACGTCGTCCGTTTAAAACAAAGAGTAAACATTTAAGTGATTGTAATGAATCGTTTTTAATATATTTAATACAAAACTTGAATAAAAAAACGGTACGGAAATATTAAATTCGTAGACTGAAGCATACGGTGCTACGGGGGTACTAGGATAAATCGCTACGATAATTTGATTTCGAATAATATAATTTGAATGTGTACAAAAGTAAGTGTTTGTCTTACTTTTAATAAGTATATTGACTAAAGTTGGCTGTAAAGAATAGTTTTTAATCTATTTTAATACAAAACCGGAATAATAAAAAAATTCTTAGACTGAAGCCTACGGTGCTACGCTTTTAACACTACGGTGGTGCTACGGGAGTACTAGGACAAATCACTACGATAATTTGTTTTGTTTCTAATTTCGACAAATTGTTTAAGGGTGCAATTTTGCACTGTTTTTATGTTATTCAGGTATATTTGCCATCGAACACACCTAGTGAACTGCAACACGGACAGCATTATACAGTAGAGTCACGTAAAATATTGTATGAATATATTTTAGAACTGAGCCATTTTTTCCATAACTTCAACCGCCAAGTATTCTTTATCCAGTCTAATGACCAGATTCACACTGTCGGAGATTTCTTTTTTACGTATTAACTAAAAGACTACTTCACTTAGTTGTTTAACACTTAGGTACTATATATTAATAGGTATAATTTGTACAAGATTTAATTATTGGTGCACAATACGATTTGCATCGTCTGCAAACGTACCAAATCTATGCCCATTCTTGGTGTATATAAGCCGTTGCCGTAAACAGCAAAGCGTAATTACCAGCCAAACGCTAACAGCAATGTTTACGTGCTCGTGGATATTTGGAATAGTTGCGTTCAGTGCAGTGGCGCTGCCCGGTCAGGTACTGGCCCAGCCATCCCTGTACCCGCCCAACATCACGACCTGCGAGAAATTCGAAACATCAGCACGGTTCAATCCGTACGCACTAATTGATTCAATGTGGAAAATATTTTACTTTTGGGCAAATAATACGGAACTGACCCCGATTGTTTTCTCGTTAGCGGGTAAAACCGTAAGGAATATTTTATTATTTGTATTTTATAATATTTTTTATAATGCTATCCCGTCTAGGTATGTATCTCACTCAATGTGATGCCTGTCTACGACAAACATATTCTTGGCAATCGCGGCTACATGTAGGTACATTTCTTCTGGTGTATTGGGATGTAACCCAATTTACTTTTTTTGCCTACCTACGTATTGTCCTCGCACATACAAACAACCCTTTTTGTTTGTCCAAGGGTTATTATTTTGTATTTCAAGGAGACTGACAATGACTGAAAGAGCTGCAAGTTTGTGATATTTTTGCTTTTGTGCAGCTTGTTAGTGTTACAAATAGTTGCCAAATGTTTCGTTTGTAGCGTTTGTTTGACACATTGATAAAGAAAAAATATTTAAAACAATATTCATTTTTTCATTATTCTAAATTAATATTTCGTTTTTTTTTGCATGTAGAGGGTCAAAAAATTCAGGGAAGTTTACGAGGCAGTAAGTGGTGACACGGAAGTGGAATGGGCGAGGGCAACCTTATTCATGAACGCGAAGCCTGGTACGGAGGTGCTGTTCATATACGCTGCCACGGTAGGCGCCTTCCGCGCCATCGTCAAAACAGAACAGCGCAATAAAGGTGCGCTATATTGCCCCTGCCACCGCTCTCCCCCCGCTGCCATTTCCGCTCCTAACTTTTCCCGCTCAACTTGGCTCATAATGATAATAAACAGGTCGCATTTCAAACATTTTTTTTTCAGTTTTTCATGGTCTTCTCCTAATGACCACTGTTTTAGTCGTTAAAATTGTAGTACAGTATTTTTTATATTTTTTAAAGAAAGCTGCCATTGTTTTACAGGCAACAATTCTTTTTCAGGTTGTTTTATTACACTTAATAAATAGTCACTCCATTTTCTCAGAATTTAGAAATAGTATTTAAGTAGGCATCTAGTTTGCAATTAGGGCAATACAAATGAGATTAGCCACTGAAAGCGAGGTAAACTGGATAAGTAGCACAAACTTAAAGTTGGATGGAGAAGTAAGTAATGGTTTATATTACAGCACGCCCGCACCCCGAGCCGTTGTTCAGCTTTGCAGACGTGAGGATGAAACTTGTTGAGCGGTATCTTGGCATGATGTGCTGCGAGGATCTGACGGCATACGGCTTGGCGAGAATGGTGGAGGTACCCAAAACTGAGGAAGCGTGCAAGAGAGCGGCAGCCGTCATTGGATATCAGGGGCACGAGGGACGCTCGTACTTACAACTCATGGCTCCTGCTAATGACGAACTTTAAACTTTAGTTTACTTGTATTGTAATGTGTGATAATTGATGATGGATATATGAACGTTGTCTCTTTTTTATTTTGCGTTGAAAACCAGTTATTTAATAAAGGGTTGCACAGATTTATTTATTGATACTTATTTATTTTAAAAGATTTCTTCAAACTCATTTTTAATATTATACCGGCTTTTAATGCCCCATAATTATTTGTTTAATACTTTAAGCACACAAATGCACAGGCATTTTCTACCAGTCTTCCTTTGGGTGATGCAGAGACAAACAGTGGTAGGTGCAATAACGAAAATTGTAGAATAAATGTTTATTTAAATAGAAGGATATTACATATAGAATATAAGGGTATAGCTATAGACCTATTACAACTATAAATATAATATAATATACCTAAATATATGTAAATAAAAGAATAGATACACGAATTACTAAAACCAATGGGAACAATTACCGTTCTGATAATACTGCCAGCTTCGTATTATAATATCTGTGCAGCTTCTTACGAATGTGTTCGCGAACTATAACTTTAAAGGCTCATCGGTTGGCTTGCCCTTTGATACAGGTTTTGAAGAATAATCAGCGGGATCATCTAGCTTATTAGAAATGCCTTACACTTATTAAGTAAGATGATTCCATTTCAAAACCAAACCAACCAAAATAGTTAAATTAAAAGCTTGTAAGAAATAAAATATCAGTTAAGAAACTTCTCTTTAAAGGTCGGTTATGAACTACCAGTGGGATAATGGTTGCTACCGCTCAAAATGACCCCTAAAACAATGCCGCAGTAGAAGAAAAAAACGTACTCAACAACTCCTTCGTCTAGTGTGTGTCCTATATTTACTAATTACGTTAGTTCAACAATTTCGAGAGTGTTCTTAACTTTATGTATCTGCTATGCACAGCACGCGATCTATCGTTTACGTCAAACAACCTGTTAACTGCAATGGTCTACTATTTCACACCAAAAGCAGCCTAACAGATCACAGGCGATTGTGGGTTTAAAAAAAACAAATCTGGATAAAAACAGAGGTAAGCCCGGCTTCCCGTGGCGCTAACGTAGGTACATTTTATTGCTACAAAAATATTGGCTAGTGTTAGTAATATATCCCTATTTCCGAATGGTGCGCCATAATATTTGTATGATGTGTTTAGTGAGTAATGTGGGGAGCGGGACATCTCATAGTCCCGATCTACCGATAAATCAATTGCCAACATGCAATACTTTACGGTTACCATAAATAAAATATGTTGTTATTTACTCACAACCATAGAGAACCAACCTGAAATTCTGATACCGGGAAAGAATCTCGGTGAGCTTGTAACTCTAATTAATAAAGGATGAGGTTTCTAAAAATTCTTTGAAAAAAAATAGCACATAGGCCAAGGTGAAAAAAATTGAATACGAATACGCCAGAAAATGAAAAATTTCATGTAAAAATATGACAGAATCGTATTTAATAGTCGTTATTCCACGTCCATACTGATAATTTTTTGAAAGGTTGCATTTTTTTAATACAATGTGGAGACTACAATACAACAATAAATCAAAACACTGGCAATACTAATGCATAAGAGTATTTTGGAACTATCAAATAAATCCTAACATGGAAATTAAAAAAGTATTTTATTTATTAAAAAAGTATATAAGTAAACAAACTAATTAGTAGTGATGGGCCAAGTATGGGATTTGCCGATCTTTGACTAGCTATCGTAACTAAACTATTGGATATATTTGATTATTTTTTTGTATGTAGACCGAGAACGTCATTAGATATACGTAGTTTCATTTTTTGTCGTATTGTCTCCACCTTGTATATCAATAACGTTCAAGAATTACCGGTTTCACTCACAAAAAATTCAGGTACGTTTTTAAAACAAAAGAAACCTTTCCAATGACAATTTATAATTGTAGAATTTAAGATTGTCAGCGATCGCATAACTAAGGGGGATATTACACTATCATATCTATGATTATAGATACGATGGTGATAATTTGTGAGCTTCGTAGATAGGTAGATGATATAATATGATAGTGTAATATCCTCCGGGGGATATATATATACCCATATAACATAACATACATAACATAATCAGCCTATAATGTCTCTATGAGAGGGAGTGGGCCGTAATCCACCACGCGGGCCAAGTGCGGGTTGGTAGATGTCACTTGTCTTCGAATTTTTGGTTCTAAGACATGCCGGTTTCCTCACGATGTTTTCCTTCACCGTTTTGAGAGCAGTGGTGATGAAATTATTTACACAAAGTAAAGCGCCTGTCGGGGTTCGAACCTACGACCTACAACTCGTAAGTCGCGGCCGTTATCACTGGGCCACCACTGCTCCTCATATCCGTATAATATATCTATTTTACAATTTCATTATATCTATTTTCATAGATATGGTACGGTATGGTGGGTAGTGTAATACCCACCTATGACTAGCTGTTTAACGACAAACCTGACAACAGTACAAATAAAAAGGTGGGTATCAAGTCGACGATCTGCATTCAATAAGATGTCGTTGGCGAGTGCCCCGGGCTCCCCATATCCAACAGAGCAAATTTATTTTTCTCCCAAGCAAACTAGACGTCAACAAATAAGGTTATTTTTCAATATAGAGGTTTTATTCGTTCTTTTTACAGCAAATATAAGTGAGGTCAGCTCAACAAGGGTTTAACTTGGTGAACTAGGTACAATCGCAATATAGGTACGTATAATATAATATTATGTATGTGCTGCTGCTCGTCTGTCAATGTGATATATGTATGAATGTTCAAATCCATTAAATCATAGATCTCACCTAACATGTGTTCATGTGTGTCGGCTAGGGATGAGCTATTGTTTAAAAATAACAATCGAGTTAGTCGAATATTCAATTGGGAAAGTTTTTTTCATTCGAATGAACGATGGTTGAAATACTTTATTTGAAATACATTTTACTGTCAATAAACACTGTACCTATATTGAATCACCCAATATACACTCCTGCATTACTTTTTTATTCTTACTTGAATTATTTGTACCCATTTTTACTCGACTACAGCAAAGCCACAAGGCAGGGTTATGATTTTAGCAGTGTATGTACTTATATGTTTGTATGTAATTATGAGTTATTGATACATTACAAATATGTATACCTAATATTATATTTTCTATGTAAATAAAAATGGTATAATAATTGTTCAATTCAAAACAAGCAAAAGTGAGACTGCGCTACGTAGCTACAATCAATCTGCCTAACCTTTTTCCAACTATGAATACCAGTATTTTACATGAAGCGACTGCCTATCTGACCTCCACAACCCAGTAACTGTAATACGATACCCCTTGGTAAGACTGGTTGTCACACTTTTGGGCTTCTGAGGACCCGTAACGACTGTCAAAGATCCACGAATGACAGCTGGGAGCAACGGCTTAATGTGTTTTCCATGATGGTCACCCAACCACGGACCAACCCCGGCAAGCGTAGCTTAACCTGATGGATCGACCCGTGCGGCTGTTATTATTTAGCAGCCACGAGCCGACTGCGCTACGTACGGCGCGGCGCGGTAAAATTAATTAATAGGTACCTATTATACAATAAAAAATGTTAAAGTATCAAATAAGAAAAATAGTTAAAAAACTATAACCCGACTACGGAAAATCGTCGCGACGGCTTTACCTTGACCATTTTTGTACCCATGTCTTTATTTCTGTCTGAATTATTTTTCTGTTTCTTACTTTTAACATCACTTTTATTTTTCCGTAGTTGGGTTACAGTTTTTTAAACTTAATTTTATAATATCAACAGGTAAAATCTTTCAAAAGTTTTCAATAATACAATAAATTAAATATGACATATAAGATTCTTAAAAGGTAAGTAATCGAAAAAATTACCGGACTAACCGATAAAATAATCGAATAATGAATTCGAATGAAACATCGATTTCGCCTATATCTACGTCGCCTGTGTCGGTGTCTTAGCAACGCTAGTTGAATAGCCAGATAGGATATTGGAGGTCAGTTCAGGCTGACAGCACTGAGACGTAAAGAGGGGATTCTGAGAGGATATTATCAGACTACAGTTATTATAACCCGAGCCACCGCACACTTATGTGTAGGGGAATATCTTGGCACTGACGCGGACGCTTATATAAACCTTGGCAAACGAGAAATTACATTAATGAATAGTGGTATTATATCGTACATATTATATTCTGTCAGGCTCTTAAAGACACAAACATTGCTTATTATTCCGTACAAAGTATAATAATTGTACATAATTTTGGCTCCATTATTCCATGGTGGACAAAAATATTCTGATACTTGTTAATATATCGTAGGCAATTGTATATACATAATATGCTTTCCAAGTTTGATATTATGATCGAGAGAACGCAATGGGTAAAAAGATTTTATATTTGTTTCCTTATTATGATAAATATTTATTATACTTCATAATAATACTCCGATGTATAGAAGTAGGTATAATATAACAGACACAATATATTGTCCTGTACAAAAATATGTTACCAGTTGTGAGCCCGAAAATCTTCAACTACATATTATATTGTATGTGGATCCACATTCCACACAGTCCTTTTATACCCAATAATACCAACATAAAAACAGGTTTTCCGCTAAAGCCGAAAGTAAAGTCCGAGTCCGACAAAATATTATGAATCCAGATAACAGTGTTCCGCTTGCACGTCTTCCTATTTACAGTATCCGAAGGAATTCCTATTAGTGAAGGTTGTTTCTTTCTGACGGAACCGTAAAAAGTTCTCTGTTAAATGAATGTTCTGTCGACACTCGAAACAAAATGTTTAACTTACAATGTTTCTAGACTATCATAAAAACAATCGTAGAGCTTTATATTGTTGTTGCAAGAAAACAATTAAAGCTTTTACAGTGAAATGTAAGGTAGTGTAAGTAAATAAAGTTAGCTTTCAGAACGTTATAAGACACCAGTCTGGCTGGTATCCGACGGTGCTTTTAAAATTTTAATTCAACTGATCACATAGTCGACGTCTTGGGGTACAGGAGCGGGTGGCGTGCGTTTACTTAGAGAGTCAAAGAATACATCTTGTGTTGGTATATTACTCTGGAAGTACCGTGATTAATGTTTGCGTTGCGTTGGCGTCTAATAATAGAAGCAACAAACCTGGTTCTCTCAACATCAATTTAATATATATTAATTACATAATACTTTAAGTTTAACTTAAGTATTTCCTCATATAATTTGATGTATTATGTATCAAGTAAAATTTTACATCGCGACACGTTTCATAAGTATGCAAGTGGAAGTTTGAAGTTTGTAACTTAGTTATGGCTCTGGAGGGAGTTGGATAAAATATACTGCAGAGGCAGAAAGTATTCCAGATTAGTCCATACCGCTAATTATTATGAGGAAAAAAACTAGAATAAAGACAGAGACAAAGGCTAACGTTCCATAAAGGTTGAAAAACAACTTAAAAACCTTGGTAAATAAACTAGTATACTCTGTTCTACACTTAGGTCGATTTCGCAACAGTACGTTTTTAGTCAGGTTCGTGGAATTTCAGCACGGACGGTGTAGACGATGGGTGCACAATTAGGTACCTATAACACGAGTTCTGAAAATTGTTTCCAACACTGTTTCAGCTAAAACATTACAATTTAATCTCCTACTAATACATATACAATAAAAAGACTGGTTCTGGACGGATTTGGTTTGAGACTGGACGAAACTCTCAGTCAAGGTGGATTTAAGTTTTTAACTTAACAAAGGCAGCCTTATGCCAAAACACTTTTTTTATGCAAAGTTTTAATGAATAGCTAAGAACGTTATACGTAGTCTGGCCTAATTTCAATATACTGAGACAAAGTAATGTGCAAAAAAGGGTTCGCCATTAGTTCGACCCAAGAACGCGGCATACAGAAGGAGGATGTTGGTAACTAGTTGTGGGTAGATTCGGGATAATTAAATGATGATGACGGTACATACAATACTTCCAGCCGATACACATCCAAGAAATTAGCGACTTCACACGAGCCTATGTTTATTAAATTACCCAAGTTTCTGTGTTTCTCTATCGCATAGTATAAGTGTGTATCGGCCCTTAGATTTACCTATACGTAGAAGGTAATAACACAAAGCCACCTCTCGCGTCGTCGTTTTGTTTCTACAACTATCAAGATAACTGTATTTCCCACAGTTTGTCACAGAACTTCCGCGACCCTTAACTTTGTAATGTTATTGTAAGTACATACGATGACAAAGTTTGTAATGGGACATCGATTCAGTCTATAATACAAACATTTACTTTTACATCGAGTATCTACACGACGCCGGGGTATTTCAGCGCAAAGTGAGACCCATGTGTGCTGAGCAATCCCATTCACCGTCCTTCTCATTATTGACCTCAAACACGGCCGTACGAAAACTTAACTACATTATCATCTATGTATCAAATATGTTTGTATTTTTGCGTTCCATACCATTTGTAAAAATAATCACTAATGAAATCACAGCGGTGTCTGTCTGTCAGTTTTTTATGAAGACCTTTTTATTCCGAGCCGTTTTTTATTTAATACCTATGGTTATAATTCGGGTTAACGTAAGCATATACATAAGCAATATATACGTATGTATTTTAATAAAATGATTAGATGCGATCCTTTACAAATTGGGAGTAATCAAATCAATGTACAGACGCCAGCACATCAAGCTACTACAATCTGTCAAATTTCTTTAATAGATTTTCAACTTTATCGCTAAAGCATTAAGGTTCAAGGTTGATTGGGAAAATCTGGCAGTTTCGGGTAGCTTGACCTGCTGGCGTCTGTACCAATACCTAATTGGTTATGACAATAAGCGGGGCGTGTAGGGCGGCGTGGGGTGCTGGCGTGGCGTTACACTTCACGCCCGTCCTATGTTACCCATAGAATATAAATATTTACCCGAAAAAAATCCAAATCAAATCATTCATTAATCTCTTAATTCAGCCTGTTATCAAATTCCTATACAATGTAAATGTTTGTAAAGTTACGTTTCCAGAAGCTGCACATCTTTGTTTCAAGTCTACAGTGTAAATTTTTAATCTGAAACCCTGCAGGAGCTCGCAAAATTAACCCGCGATATTAAGTTTCATATACCACCAAAATTCTTTAAAATAACATAGTTCGAAAGCGTCTGCCGGTTGAGAGTTGAGATGTGTTCATATTCTTGTTCACACTGCCTACTATATTCCTCTGGTTAATTTACTGTTAGGTAGGCTTACGGTGGATTAAGGTTAACTATACTACATAAACGCTTCTCCTAATAGAGTTACTGTGTTTAGTAACGGCGGATAACAAGCTACGATGTTTGCTCACACGGTATTCAATATATATATTATGTTTAATAATGAGGAACAGCGAACGAAGTTGTCTTAGAATGTATGCGGATTCATTATCTGGGAGACGCATAGGCTGGATTGGGAATTTGCCTAATTAATTGTGTAGTCGTTCTGATTATCTATCTACATCATATAACTGTGGCTAAGTAATAACAGCCGCACGAGTCGATCGATCAGATTAAGCTACGCTTGCCGCGGTTGGTCCGTGGATGGGTGACCATCTTTACATGCCTCGGAAAGCACGTTAAGCTGTTGGTCCCGCTGTCATTTGTAGATCTTTGACAGTTGTTCCGGGTCGTCAGAAGCCCTGAAAATCTGACAACCAGTCTTACCAAAGGGGTATCGTGTTACCCAGTAACTGGTTTGTGGCGGTCAGATAGGCAGTCGCTCCATGTAAAATACTGGTATTCAGCTGCATCCGGTTAGACTGGAAGCCGACCCCAACATAGTTGGGAAAAGGCTAGGCAGATGATGATCTTATAACTAAAGAATTATTTAGTCATCTGTACATAAAAGAAAAAACTTTTTTTAAATAATATGTAATGTTAACATCATGTCATGTAAGATTCGTACTGTTTAACGATTTCATGTTCAAGTTTACGCACGTGTAAATAAATAAATATTAACAATGGCCACAGAAATATCTTCAAAAATTCTATTAGAATAACAATAGCGTGAAGTTACTTTAGAAACATCAACGTGTAAAATCTTTTTTTGTTGGCTGTATTGAAAAGGGTGTGAAGCATTCATAAGCGAGCACGTCAGTTACGCGACCCAAACATCTCACCGTACTCTCAGGGGGCACCGATGCCCTTCGTGTCATACACTTTACTCTCTACCTAACCTTTCCGCCGTTTCCTACAAGAATTGCTAGAAATTTTATATATTTCTCAGAAAATTTTCCCTTCTGCAATAAAACTTAACGTTTTACGAGCCAGCGTTACTCTTTATCCCAAAGTTTTGGACTGATCAGAAATCAGAATATAAAATATTTGGGTTCGACTCGTTGTATGAAAACATTTCAAACCCTAACATAAAAATGAACATTTTAGATTTTGCTAAAGGTTATTGTTTGCGGTTATGAATAAAAATTGTACGAAACGGAGCAGGCCGGGAGTGCGCGGGCATTAAATCATTCTCAAAAGCCATTTGGACACAAAGGATATGGTCAATAAACAAACAGGACTCGGCACTGATAGCCGCGATCGGAGCGAAGTAACTGGCCGACAAATTTATATTTTACGCTATTTTGTTGGCATATTTTCCCAGATGTCCCATTTAAGGAATTCTATCTGCAGGAGCGCGTCCGATACCCGAAATCTCATTTGTTCGTAGAGCTTACCTACCTCACCTAATGCAGCTACTAATAAACCGGTCACGTCAACGTTATTTATTGTTATAGGAACAACAAAGAACAAGAAACTCGCGTTGCTGGACTTTGTTGCTGCTCCACCCCGTTTTCGACTTTCTGTAAAATTGGATTTGAATGAATAATCATTCGAAATTACGCGTTGATTTATACAAAACACACTTTTATGTTATTGGTGAAAAATCCGAACCCCATTACCCAAACATGAATTCGGATTTTTCAAAATTATTGTAACTGTAATAACTCTCCCGTAAGATTTGGGGCATTATAGGCACACTTAGTTTTCATACAGTAAAAGCGTGGGAGCTTATCTCCATTCGGAGCGCGAATGCGACCCCGAGGAGCTAGAGCAAAAAATTGCAACTGGCTACTTAATTACACTAACTTCAAAATCCATAATCGTCTATGTTACGATTACCCTCGAGGAGGAGCTCGTGGCTAAGTAATAACAGCCGCTCGGGCCGATCCATCAGGTTAAGCTACGCTTGCCGGGGTTGTTCCGTGGATGGGTGACCATTTTCACATATCGAGATTCCTCCGTGCCTCGGAAAAGCACGTTAAGCCGTTGGTCCCGGCTGTCATTTGTGGATCTTTGACAGTCGTTACGAGTCGTCAGAAGCACGAAAGTCTGACAACTAGTCTAACCAAGGGGTATCGTATTACCCAGTTACTGGGTTGTGGAGGTCAGAAAGGCAGTCGCTCCATGTAAAATACTGGTATTCAGCTGCATCCGGTTAGACTGGAAGCCGACCCCAACATAGTTGGGAAAAGGCTAGGCAGATGATGATGTTACGATTACCCTCATTTCCTATGACAAAAGATCCAACCACACTCATAATTCCAATATTATAGGTGCTAATGATGAATTTGCTAAATTACAAGAGGAGGCAATAAAAACGATATTACCGATCCCATCTTTATGATTTACCTTAACCGTACGTGATTTATGTTGCCTCCTCCCTCAGATATTCATATAATATAATGAAATATATTATAGCAGCGGTGATTATGGTGTTGGATATAGGTACGCTTCACCTATATCGTCCCGTGTAAACAAAGACACATGTGCACAAAGATTTCAAAGCTTTATAAATAAAATTATGTAAGCGTATTTAGGTATTACTATGTAGCTACTTGTACTTAAATGTCGGTTTGGTAATGTGAATAACACAAAATTATTCTCCGACGTAATCACTTAAACCATACGATTTCTGGATACTTTCAAATAATTTTAAAGTAATGTTATTCTAGTTACAGGCTCTACTTTCGAATTTATCCTCAGTTGTCGCTTATCTCAGGTGGTAAAACATGCCTTTGAAACTTGCAAATTGAACTTTTCTCAACTCTTTGTAAGTTAGATAAGCACGCAGTCAGGTATCTCCTACCTCTCCCCTTTCTCTCTACCTCTTTATCATCATTTTTATAGTTTGAAACTTATCTCTTCTCTTCTCCCATAACTTTTAACCCAATCATTTCTATTTTTAAAGACGAAATTACCTTCTAGCCGTTTGTCGTGAATGATAATAAAATGAAGTAGATTTGATTGATGCATGTTGTAATTTCCAATGAAATCGCGACTTATTCGAGTGATTATTTGAGTTTGTTCAAAGTTACATTAGTTTTCAAACTCAATTAAGATAATCAGCATTAAAAATGAGGATATTGAATATTTGACAGATCCGCCGATAGAGTATTTACGTAACCGTGCGAAGCGCAATCAGTGTACGGACCCTAAATTATGTGACATTATTTGAAATTGTGTCAACATGAAGGAGCGTGGCGTGCAACGCAGCCGTGGCGGGCGGCTGCGGCGCGGCGGCGGGAGCAGTCGAGCTCGCTCGCCCGACCGCCCTTCGGTCCGGTAAATACAGCCTCCTCGCCTCTCGGGTATGGATTATTCGCAGCGAGCAGCGAGCGGAGCCAGTCCGAGCCTCGCGCCTCCCGCGGCCGCTCGTGCCCGGATCCCGCTTCCCGCACTCGCGATCCCGTCGTAGCCTTATAACCACGCGTAGCACGTCCGTAGCTCACTGGCTCGTAGCGGTCGTAGCGCGCGCCTAATGTAACCTTCCACCCGTAGCACCGGGCTCGGCTACGCGACGCTATTAAAAACATGCCGTTGTTACGGGCACCATTGTGTTCAAATGACGAGACTAATGTCACATTCAATTATCATGGGGAGCACCTGTGGAACAATTGATATTTGTGAAACTTTCACGTGATTTGTTCGTTAATGTTTCATTTACGTGTAAGTATATACTTATTAACAAACGTTTACTTTGAATATATTTTCCACCTGTTATTCAAACAATATTTTCAAACAAAAAGTTAAGAAATAAGTTTTAATGTAATAAAAATATTGTTACAAACTATACAGATGAATTAATTTTTAAAGTAGCTCTACGTACATTATTTTAAAGTACCCCTTTGTTATTGAATACTTTATTACTGTCTATATAGTGTTTTCAAGTGAAGGCTAATAAAGTTAGTATAAAAAATAGGTAACAATAATTGACTTGTGTTTGAATTTGATGATTTTGAAATTTAAATTACAATGACATTTTGAGGTGAAAACTTTATAAAAACCAACATAAACCAACATAATTATTTCGTATTGTTTCTCTTATTTTTCTTTTGGTTAAATTATAGGGGCGCATGACCAATCAAAACTTTTTCCCTTAAGTTTAGGTGCACACTCTATGTCACTACTAGCAGAGCTTTTCACTCATATCTCATTTATCTTTTATCTAGAATAAAACCTGTATTTATACTACCTACACTTACATTCAAGTTAAATATTTCTTGTGTAAAATATGTTAGTAAAATTTTACCCTTGTGCACATAATTGAATTCAATTACAATGTTTTTTTTCTAGATACCACTCACTTCACTTCACTTTACAGACAGATTTAGGTTAACTTTACAAGACAATAATTCCATATAAAATATTACCCATTAGTACCAAAAAGGCAGAAAATGATCGGAATTTTTATCCATGTGGGTACATTTATGAAATGAAAGCTGAAATGTTGTAATTAAGCACTGATATTAATTTAATGGTTTGTCCCCAATTCCCCGCAAACGAGATTACAGATTTGTTAACCTACCGCAAGGAACCCGTATGTAGCTGCAACATACCAACGTAGAACTATGCTGAGTATATGCTGCATGTATCGATCTGCTGAATCTAATGTAATTAATACATTTATATAACATAACAAATTCCGCTCGGTGTAATCAAATATAAAAAAAAATCAGTAGAGTCACTTTCGAGTTTCATGATCGACTAGCTCTCATCTCCGTTTTCTATTATCGGAACAAACAGTAGATTGGAAACAAGAGCCGAGAATGATTACCAATCAGTAGGCTGGCGTAAGCTGCCAATCAGCGTATTGTACCTACCAATAATTATTTAATTCATCAAAGTGGCTATAGACATTTAAAATTCCGTGTCGATTGTTTGAGTTTGATTGTGTAATTGAGAACGCTCGCCGCCGCCAGTTGTACCAACCGCAATACGTAGTTATATCTCCTGTCGTCGTTCACTCGATTATTTTTTCTGGACGAGTGAGCATTTTTCTCGACCGCTTACAAATGACCGCTTAGTTACCTGCAGAGAAATCTTTCCCCACATTTTATTTTCCCTCCCGTAGATATTTCCATTATTCTGTTAATGGAACGGTTTTCAGAGATGGTCAAACAATGTAGGCCTATCTAAAGGCGCGGTATTAGTAGCACAACATGTGGATAGATCTTGTAGTTTTTGTCTTGCGAAATATGCGTTTGTAATTAAGTTGGATGATCCTATACGTAGGTAAACACACTATACATATATGTAATGATCGTTATCCTTATGTTATAAACGTCAACTTCACAATTGCGTTGAAGCAGCTTTGAAATATCTTCTCGTGCCCGTTTTGTGTCGTTGGCATTTGCAAGATTTTCATACTACTTGTTTGAGTTTCAAATATTTTCTTTATTAAAAATGTGTCAGTCAATGTCTGATGGTAAATTGATGGGTAATTCGTGTGAATAATACTGGAATACACGACGGAACAATATCTCAAACCCCTATTCTTTGATAAAATACGTCTTGTTTGTGTTTGATGTCGGGACACATTGCTTGTAAAACCTTATTTACCCTCCACAACGTTGTATTTAAATGTATATATGCAAGTTTTTAAATATTAAAATATTCGGAGCACTTTCTTGTTCAGAATGCAAGTATGCACATAAGTAATCTGTTGATAATGAATGTTGAAATGTACACTCAACACAAAAGCTGTATTGTCGTGGTTGAGCCAAACAAACATAAAACAGGAATGGCTTATTCCCGTCGTCGCGGAGGCTGCGTCTCGTCTCGTACGACTCGTACGGATCTCCCATTCACCTCGAGCTCGACGTCGGCTGTCGCTTGTAGCGGATCGCGAGCTTCGCGAATGTCACCGTTTCCATATCCGAGAAGTGGTACACAACTATTGAAATTTAGGACAAGATTTTCACATGGAATAACTTGAAATTGCTCAGATATTTTGTGATACGATATTTTGTTTGTGAACGTTTTATATCTTTTTATATTGTATCTAGGTACCTACATACATCGACTTACTTGTTGAACCGCTTAGTTTAGAGTTATGGTTTATCAACCCTATATAATCAGACGCACTCACTATATGATAATTAGTAGGGGTAATCTAATCCTTCTCTAATGGCGGCACGATATGTTTACGCTCGTCAAATGCCTGTTTTGTCTCCAATATGTCCTCGGCTGTCGTCGTGTTTACACGTTGTATCCGGAATAGTTCCACTTTTGTTTTCGGAGCGTACGCCGCATGTTCGGAAACAATAACTGACCCGACACACCCACTTTATGATCGCACCATCCTGAATAGGTACCTACGTCGCCGCTGCGGACTTTTAAATATGTACGGCACTTGGTCAAACTCCTAAATAGGTACCTACATGTGGAGTAAGACAAATGTTGACTGCCATCAAGTGTTCTCTCCTCAATTAAAAATTGTATTTACAGTTCTCAGTTGAATCCAATGCAGAAAAGCTTGAACAGTTTAGATTGTAAGTCGGTCGGAGCAAAGAAAACCTTAATGCGGTGTCATCAAGCGGCTCATTATTTGCGAATGCGGCGCGTTTCTCCGAACAATGGTGAATTTTCCCTGCAATCGCATGTTCCTAGTCCCTTTAACATATTCAACTTACCTTACACGAAAAAGGAATTAAATTACGCAATTGGGACCGACTTAGGCAAAATAAACGAAAGAAAAGCTCTTTCATTCTATAATTACACCAAACTTGATGCCGATCGAAAAAGACGTCGAGGTATCCTTCAGACACTCTTTTGTGTCTAAAATTGTAAAGAAAACTAATTAGAACTCGAAGCATATCTTTGTAAGTTTTCCACTAAAACAATTTCAACGCAGAAGGTGATTTAAAATGGCAGATAAGTTATTTGTGTAGTGAATCTTGTTTGTAACAAGGATCTGACAAGGGATGTTTGTAGAGCGCGATCGGGCCGCACGAGTGGTCAACCAACATACTCAAAAGAAAAAGTTACACAAGTTACTGTATCGTACTCGTTGCGTGGTTTGGAACACACCGCAAAATGGAAATTGTCTGTTTACGTACTGTTACGCCACACGTACCCATCCAATAGCAGCAAGTTTTTTTAATCCTGTAGCAATGTAAGAATCCACTGCGGTACGGATCACTACAGATATGAAGCAGTTTACAAACATTTGATGTTTCTTTTCACCATATAATTGCAGTGATTTCAACTTGTAAATGTTTGTTTTGAAATTCAAAACATACACCCTACAGTTTCACATTCGCATTTGAAATGGAATAGAATTACAATGCCAGGATTTGATGCCATTATTGTAACAGTAGAAGTAAGTTTTCTTTTCATAAAAGTAATACTAAAAATTTATTATTTTCATGGAAACAAATTAAAGAGATGTCTCATCAACAGTATGAGCACATAGTTACTTATAATATAGAAAATAGCCCTTTCTACATTTACAAAGAAATCGTAGGTACTTATAATTAGGCTAACTGGCAAACCTTACACGGTAGAGTAAACGTTAAAAAACAAGAAATCAAGGGGTCGGTAGTCAGAGTTCGGGCCATTTAAAACAGAAATAAATTTACACGGAGTTCAGTTGGAGGCAGCCGCCTACATTTGTTGTGCAAGCAATGTGGCTTTATTTATGCAGACCACGGCGTGAAGCGAAAAATATGTAAACTTTAAAAATAACTGGAGAGAACTTTAAAGTCACTTTGGTACTTCGTTGAGTGAGAGTTGTTTTTGATTGTTTTATACATGACGTTTCAGTTGTGCACTTTAAGATTAGGTAGTACTTATATGCTTTCTAGGATCGTCTTTTATGTTTTGGATGTCTTACAAGCTGACAGCCCACTTGTAACTGGTCACCTCTGCTTATGGCCACCTGCAATAGTAGAGGCAACGCAGATGCGTTGGCATCCCAAGGAAAAAGCAAGAAAGCAAAAGCTAAAATGCCTCATGTGCCTGTAATTACGGCGGTAAATTGATGAACTGACTGTTTAATGTTCGCGTTTTATTCAACTTGTAATCAAATTCCCAAGTTTAGGGCGCGCATTATCATTAGAAGTGTTTTTCGCCCAAAAGTTCTGAACTGCGAGACACATTCCAGCATGGATCAACAATAGAACCCCTGTAAGATTCTCTTTAGACTTAATATATGAACATGCGAATTATCCCTCATAGCTGTCATCCTACATTTCATAAAATTTATACTCGGGCATTTATTGCGTATCAGCCAATCGCTTTCTAAGCCAATCATCTAAATTGGATTGGAGATTATCCGTGCCCTCAAATGTTTGGTGTATAACAGAATATGTAAACAATTAAACCCGGCTTTGGATTTCACAGATGCTTATGATATGATAACCAATGCCGTTAATAGAACTTGTCTATGGACAAACTCATTCAACTCGTATTTTACATATAAAGTGTATTTAGCTAATGTAACAGTGTATTCTTTTATATTCTCTTCTCGTTAAAACATAATAACGGCCTTATTTTCATTGTTATCGTGTCTAAAGTTGGGGTATAATCTGGGTAACACAACTCTTTGTGTCATCACTCATTAAGGTTTCAGTACCTACGCGCTTAATACTTATTCGCCCCCAAACCGAGAGCAACACCAGTAAAGTTACAAGAGTAATGTGGCGATTGTTTATGAGTCCAGATATCCTACATACATAATATGTAAACCATATATTTATGGTACATTGAATTATTAAACCAACAGGCCCACTGATAAGACATGTTTTTTTATTTCATGGATCTCATTTCCATATGAATTCGCATCACGTTCCGTACGCAGTGTTTGCCTATAACTCTAAAACTGACCGCGCTTTCGATAGGTATGTAAGTGAGGTACCTTTGATAGGATTGTGTACCCAACAAACATTTACGACGTTGAGTAGACGTTTTGGTGGCAACTTAATGTTATTTAGTATAATCGTATAAATGTCATAAGGACGTTTACTCTACGGCATTAGGGCCCATTTTATTCAACTTAAGTTGCTAAGAGTTTCGTGTAACAGTCATATAAATACCTACTTAGTCGCATAGTAGTCATATACACGTCGGCGATTTGACTAAATATCATGTAATGATAGCTGTCGCGGCGTGTATTCGACTTCGGGTCGAGTTATGGTACACAATATGACTTTTATATAATGTAATCGTTGTGTCATTGTCATTTAAAGATGATGCTCATATTGAACGAAATTATATTGTAACAGATTATATCACGTTAATTTAATATGGCGGTGTTTTTGACAGCTGAGTTAATATTGCATTTTTTCTTTGTTATTTGAGGTGATAAAACCATTTCATCAGTTGTAAACCATTGTGCAATCAAGTTTACTGATTAATGTGAGGTAGGTTTGGAACAAATTTTTTATGCGCTTTTAAAACTCTAACGTTTTCACATTTTTTATTAATAATTTTATTAAGTGACTGCGTTTTATGACAACTACATAACTTCCCGACCTATAAACTGCGTGTTCATTGTAAATGTTTACGCCATTACAGTTGATTTAGGGATCAGTAATAAAATTAAAAACGCTTAGCTAACTTAGTTCAAAGAATTTATATTAAAAAAATAGAATATTTGTTTGCGTGACTTATAACTTAGTTAACTCCTCTCAGGTTCCTTGCTGAAACGCGTAATTCTTTTAGGGCCCGCTGCTCGCCCGACATCGCGCTGCGGAGGCCTGCCGCGTGTCAGCGGCTCCGGGTAAAACCTCAATATCTTGAGTTATACTTATCGCAGCTCGATAACGTAAAGTAATTTGGATTCTTGAATAAACAGACCACATACTTATCTATATACGGTGAACGGATGAATACAATAGGATTTACAATATTATCGTAAAGTGCGTGGTAGTTTATTTGTTCTTATGTTTTGACGATTTCTGTTAAAAATACTGTTTCTATTGTTATAAAATTTTACAGGCAGTATTATGAATAGATAACGAATCTAAAACAGTTTGAGATAATAACAGAAAATAAAAAAACAAAATGATTACGTAACTAGAGGTCATCTTGACCTTGATTTCAACGACTGTGTTTTGACGACAAAATGTTGTTATTATGTCGTTATAGTAGTGAAAATCACTTACAAATTGATTCAATTACACTAATTAATATAGTAGCTTCCCACGCTGTAAACATCATAAAACAAACACTATTCACATAATCACCACCACACTCAGTACTTTCACGGCATTTTTTTGATACGCTAATTTTGCACACTCAACTTATGTATTTTGGTAATTTTATTATCACACACGATGTATAAACTATTATTAATTTGATTTAATATCACTTCACGACGATTACGGCAGTAAAAACACGAAATAATTATTAAAATATGCACGGAGACCGTCCGCGCACACCCGCGCAGGCGCTCTGACAGATGACACTGTCAAACGTCAATTTTTATTTTTTAAATATTATTTTTTAGTGGTGTTCCATGCACAGATTAAGCATTTAGTAGATTAATTTGACGTGAATATCATCCAACTCTAGAGTGCTACTGCCCATAGACACTATTAACCCGTATTCCAGTAGAAATAGAGATCTAAGTTGCGTGGCATCGACTGGTAAATTTTATGCATCAGTGAGGCTTGAAGGATATTTCCGATTGATGCATCGCGTGCATCATTAGGATTCAAGCAGTCTAAATAATATTTTTGTTTTAGGTAAACCCCACAATGATCTCTAATTATGCGGATGTTGATAAGTTTTTATCAAAGATGGACCTCATTGAAATGATACGCGCACATTTGAAATGGAAAACTTGAAATGTTAATTACGTTCCTGGGATAATTAAAAAAATGAAACAATTTTTTCTTTCAACTACATAGTAATGTTATCTGTGTAGTATTATAATATCTGTGGTAATGTTATCATTAATCACTGATAGACCTGACTTGACCTGACTGGTTAATACAAATGGATAAAAACCGTTTAAAATGACCTGACTTGACCTGACGTGACCTGACTTGACCTGACTTGGCCTGACTTGACCTGACGTGACCTGACTTGATCTGACTTGACCTGACTTGACCTGACTTGACCGCCTTTTTTTATTACCTGCTTCATATAGATGATTTATTTGGCTTTAATGCAACTTGTGGAATATTAAAATCAATAGCCCACTTTTTTAATAGTCTCTGAATTCATCATTGTTGGTTGAAGTGTCTTCTTTATCAACATTATCTTCATTTTCGGATGACTTCAACTTCGAAAAATCAACAAGAGTCCTGAACTTTGGAAAATGAACTGCGGGGCACACTTGTAGTATTTTGGTTAAATTGATTAGTTAAATTTGCATTTAAATGTGATACGGAACCTTTCTTATTTTCCTCACTCTCAGCTTGAGCTCTATTACTTTGTATTAAAGTACGCGAAAATTGTATACAAGGTTATTATAAACCTTTAATATGAGTATTAATTAAGTAGCGGTCGTATTATCATGTTTGTGATACTTTAGGATGTATGCAGGTCGCACTCGTAATACTTATTCGACTTATATATAATGGTAACAAATACTACGTGTAAACAATTATTATCCGTTTAGCAGATGTTAAAAAGGTAATTATATGACAAAATGTACAGTTTTATGACGTTTATACTACGAAAACGTTTAGAGGACGAAAAGTTGTATAAGTAAGTTTTATAAATGTCGAAATAACGTCACATGACATTATTATACGACAAAAAATGTTTATGACTATTCGGACATATAATACACCAGTACATGACGAAGAGTTAAAATAATGACTATAAAATAACTTTAAAAAGACTTAAGGTAATGTAAAAGTTTGATTATATGACAAAAATGTTTGTTGGGTAAACGCACGCGTGACCAAAAATCTTTTTCCAGAATGGAAGACCTACGGACCGAATACCTACTTAATACCAGTGTACCTATCTATTTTTTTTAAACAAGAGCAGGTAGTTATTTACCAATTTTTTTGTTACAGTTACACATTTCACATCGCATAAAATAAATTGTAAGAGATGATTCAAGTCGAGAGCTTTAAGCGTCCATCGCCCTCGCCGTCTCGGAGTTCTGTACGAAGCGACAGCAGAGTGTTCCGGCAGCCGCGCGTGATCACGGTGAACCGCGACGCCGCCACCATGGTGGACGGCGAGGCCAGCGGGCCTGGCGCCGCCGCCGCGCCGTCCGCTGACTGGGAGACTCGCCTCACGCAGAACGCTGCTCACTTCCGGTCGCGCACGTTCAGCGACGGCTTCATCAGGAACACCAGTCTCGAACTCCTGCTCGGAGTCGACTGCGAAGCTTGCCTCGCGCTCGCCGCACAAAGACAATGTCTAGATGACCACATATCAAAACATGATTTTGATCTAGTTTGCAATTGCAATGTGCAACAGAATAATTTTGTTAACTGCAATCGAAATGTCGACCAGCGAGGCCACACCCTAAACATCTACGACTTGGAAAGAATCAAACGGGACACCGGCCGGAGTCAACTCACAATCGGATCACATCGCAGCCTCGACAGGAAATACAACAAAAGTAGGACTATCGGGGTGTCAAACTACATTTCAAAACAGTTAATATCATACGATCCTAGAAATACACTCGTGCAAAAGATAAAAAGGAAGTTATCTAACTTAAAAAAGATGGGCGGCGAGGCAATATCAAAAAAACATCAAAACGCTGTCCAACTGGCCGAGATAACATCAGGGTCCACGAGCTCGCTCAAGAAGGCATCGATGTTGTCACTGGCAGACAAGTCACAAAGGAGAGTTAACAGCCAAAGTTGTATTTTTACCTCTTCGGGCTATCAAGGAAAGGATGACATGAAAAGCAACGCTTCTACATACGCAAATTTGTCTGGTAATGTGGACCAATGTTTTGAAAAATTGAGAGATTATAATGTAAGTTCAGATATAAATAGACGAACCTCACAAAAAATGGTAAAAATGAGGAGTTTTGATAATAACGATATACTCGTTACTAGAAACTCACCGGGTTTAGAAAGAACGAAATTTTCTACTCTAGACAATCGTAGTCGATGTAAAAGTATTAAAAGGCAAATGTCATACAACGATTTTCCAAGTGAACGATTTAGAGATAGATTATCGGAGACTTGGACTCGGGACGAGAGCACAATGGAGTCGAGGAGTACTCGTAGTGACTTAGCGGATGACGATGCACAAACGTTCCTGGGCGGCGACGTGATGGCCATGAGCGGGCCGCGCGGCGCACACGCTCTCTGCACCTGCGACGCTGCTCAGGATACCAGACTACCCTCAATTTTCTACGACACACATGTAAGTTCAAAGCTTAGAACTCTTTTCTCTGTTGATAGGAGGGCCTGTCAATTTTTGGTTGTAACATTTTTGCGATTGCATTTCCCATTTATTTTATTAAAATCTTTTCAGCCGTTACGGCAGAGCAGCAATCTTTCTTAAATTGATATGTACTATACCTCCTCATACAAAGTTTGTATTGTCTATACCCATTGAAATTAAGTCAAGTGTAATATTTTACCTGTAGACCTAAGCTATCTAAGCCATGTTTAAAAAATAAGTAGGACAGATTTTGTCTGATAAAGATTCCTTTCGTCAATTTTCGAATGTATTATAAAAAAAAAAATATTTCTTGTGTAGGTTTAGACCTAGACATTTTATCTAATTGCCTTTCTTCAAAGAAATAATCAATCATAAGTAAACTAATTATAGTTTTGAATCCCGCAAAGTTTTCACGTGAGGATTGAAATTGAATTCTGAAACCTTAAAAATTGCATCACGTTAACATAACGACTTATTGAAATTAGAAGTATAAGAGTAAAGAGTAAAATTGTAGTCTAGAACGATGCTCAATCATTAATAATTTAAAACTAGATGAGTATATACGTATCTTGGTATAAAATATGTCAGTGTTGATTCGATTCCCGAAATGCCACCTACGCATAACTTTGACCTTAGGTACATACTAAGAAATTGAACTAGAAGCTAAAATATTATTTTCTATATTTTAGAGTAAAGCTTTCATCTCTTAAGGTTTAAAACATTATTAAAGTTCAGGTGTTATTAAAACGCTCTTTGCATTACTACATAGGCACCAATTTAGAGTATGTGGTTAGGAAGGCGAGCGCTTCGCACTACAGAAATTAGAGCAGTCGCTAATAGCCGCGCAATCAAAAAGGATAATGAACCATTATCTAACGATTAGGGACCTAGGAGGGTAATAGGTATTATTTGCAGTTGCATTCTTAACGCAAATGTGAGTAAGTAACATCTACTTTGCACAATTTGAATTTGGCATATTTGTTTGCGTTTTTCCCCTACTTGAGGTTGAGGTTAATTTACGGCGTGTCTAGTTTACCAATACCTACGTACGTGTGAGCACCTTCAATAAATCTTTAGATACGGGTTACAAAGTATATAAAGACCAAAAAATTGTGAGCGATGTGACGCTAAAGTTTTCGCTTAATCGTTCAAAATCTTCAATGAGATCCGTATGCTGTGATTTCCGTTTTTAAACCGCATTATAGGCAGACTAAATAGTCCTTACCAAGGAGACAAATAGCTAGCTATGTAAGTATGTATGCAGGGCACGGCAACCGT
Organism: Lithophane socia; assembly: GCA_947522985.1. Taxonomy (NCBI): domain Eukaryota; kingdom Metazoa; phylum Arthropoda; class Insecta; order Lepidoptera; family Noctuidae; genus Lithophane; species Lithophane socia. Next base: position 9,286,864 of record OX383256.1, on the reverse strand, counting down.
GGGGTATTCGCAGAGAGCGGACGGCAGCTGGTGTTTGCCTGCCGCTGTTTACCCCGCGGGCGATCACTGAAAAACATAAAATTGAGCATTTATGTAGTAGAGAGCGTGTTCGAGCGTGTCAATTGAACTAAAAGATGGCGTAGGGAAAGAAGCGGGCTACGCCAGCGCCAGACGTGACGGAGCGCAGCCAGAGAGGCCGCGTGGCGTCCTGCACCGCCTGCAAGTCACCGCAGTGGCTGTCCACGGGGACCACCTCCACCACCAGCCACAGTTCCACCACTACTGGAAACTCTTCACGTTAGTGCATACTTTATTATCATTATAGAGACCCCTGACAAGTCCTCTTTTTGATAAAGTTTAAGAAAAAACGTATATACCTACTTATTAAAAACTAAAACCAGAAATTAACAACGAATCTATTGGGATTTCAAATTGAAAACAACCAAAATAGGTTAACTCCCACATGACTTGCCAATAAAAGGTATTGTAGCTAATAATACTGCAGTGACACATTATTTTATCGTACAAAGCCTTCCCAATACTGTTTCTAAACATGTAGCTAAGCTGCTGCATCCGGGGCGCGCGACGTCGTGATCGAGTAAGTTTGTTTCTGACAGGAAGATTATAGGAAGCACAGTAACGAGCGATTGCTATGACCCAAATTGATTTTTATAGGTTTTTGTTTTAAGATTTTATTGTTTACGTCGAAATGTAGAGCATTTCTACTTCTTCAATGAAAGCTCCCTGAGGGTATCTTATTATTAGTGGGTTTTTCATTTGTTATAAAGAACTTGGTCTACATGAGGGCCTATAGCCATCAGACTAAGGCTATCTATCAGGTAGACCTTGTTCTTCGTACCCAACCCCTCTTTATATACCTGCAGTGTTTTTGAACCTTTGTAATTTCTGTGACCATTCATCAAAATAATTTCGTTCTCCTCCATGAGTGAAAGTTTTGCTCCAAAACGGTTCCCTTTTCAAAACAAATTCTAGAATATTTGAATAAACATTTGAATATTCTGAATGAGTCGCAAAATAGAATTTTGAGTGTTTAGTATTTGTCGCGCAAGTTCTTAAACAAATAATATAATGTGTAGGTTTGTCGGTGTGGCACCGACGTTGGTGCTGCGTGGCGATCCTGGTGCTGGTGGCAGGGACGGCGTGTGTGGCCGGGCCTCTTGCCTTGCGGGCCCCACCCGGAGCACCCCTGCATGAAAGACTGCGCCTTGCCGAGCGACTTCTGCACGACACCCCACTCATAGACGGCCACAACGATCTACCATGGAACATCAGGAAGTTTCTACACAATAGAATTAAGGATTTCAAGTACGTAATTTTCATTTTTATATATTTAAAACATGCATCAATAAAAGTACGTACCTACCTACATAGCCTCAAACGTACTCGTACTGGATGCCCAAAATGTAATTATGACGATTACGAAAGTTAGTTGGTGCAGATAAGGATAGGTATCAAAAATTTTGGAAATAATCATATCCTGTTTAGAAATCAAAGGGTTTATTTGAAGTTATCCTCGTTTTTATTTTGTTAGGTGACCAGGATGTATTAACAAAGAGCTGAACAAGCCGGACTAAAACAAATATGTAACGTAGTAGGGTGCTCATAAAAGATGAGAGGGGAATCAATCCACTTAGTGCAATGTAAAAGCCTTTGAACCCAACTGTTTTAAACTAGCTAACGAAATCTGTGAGGCGTAATGCCGCTCTCGTTACTATAGCTAGTAGGGATGTGCAATATCAAGTTTTCATTGGAATTTATAAGAACGCGAGACGAACCATTCGATTATGCGTCATGTATTAGAATATTCAGTAATACCAAAACGGTTTGCACTAGTTAGGAAAACAATTAAAAACCACTTAACGATGACTTCGATAAAATAAAGTTTAGGGTAGTAGTTCTCAGGAATTCATTTTAGTTCCGTAAACTGCAGCGCTATGTCAAAATTATTTATACGAAAGTAGAAAGTTAGACAACTATACATTCCGATGTTTGGTAAGGTTGATGTCGATAGTTATAGAACCAATCGCACATCACTAGCAGCAAGGAATAAAGGTGAACTTTACTTTGTGTACTCGTATATCCCGTCCGTCGTAGCTCCACTGCCATTAATGTGCGTAGTCTGTAATGTGCAGAGTTTCCTAGCTAATCACCACTTTATCGGAGCTGTGTAAGAGCACTTAGATCGAAGCAGAATCTTCTTGAAAACTTTATTATTTTCTGCACTTATGGAGGTAATATTTACAGAAATAACTCACTGTGTGTGGACTGTGGACATAAGGCCCTACCTCTGACGTCCAGATTAAATACAGAGTACATCGTGTAAATCCGAAAAAATATGTGTAAAGGATTAGCTGAATGTGGGTGTTACTCCTGGACATGCCGACACATCCGAATGGGATTTGGTCACGTTGGTTAGTCACGGCATAGCTACCGTTCACCGACTTTGTGGGTAACATACACACCTACCATAGTGATTTATATGGAAACTGTCATAACAGCCTGTAATATAATAAAATGCGAAACGTACGATCTTACAAAATGGAAAAAATACGGTAGCTCCGAGCAGTGCAATTTAAAAAGATTTCGGAATTTTTTCTTACATTTCCCAAGAAAGAGTCCACAAAGAGACTTAGGTAATCTGCACATTACGTATTCAAGGCTTCAGTTCAATAGCACTTACAACGAAATCATAGTTCACACGTAGCGTAAAGAATTGAAATGTTTCTTGACAGACATCTGGCTCAGTGCCAGGTCGTTGGCGACGCGTGTGGTGCGGGATTCGATTCTGCTACCAGTGTTTCTCAGATTTTCTAGTTTTACTTATGTTTAAATTCGCTTACATTTCCTATAAAAGTATGTAAATAAAAGTTTTAGTGTTCTATTCTAAATGTGAATTGTTACGAACTTCTGTCTTTAATTTTAATCATTTTTCCCGTTGTTTGTTTTTTTATTATAAATTTATATTATCTATAGTCTAAGCAACCAAGGGCTTATTAACCGACTTCTTCAAAAAGGAAGAGGTTCTCAATTCGTCTGTATGTTTTTTTTTTTTTGTGTGTATGTTACGCGATTTGTCCGCCAATTATGAATCGATATTGATGATTCTTTTTTTGTTTGGTAGGTCATGCTTCAGAGGTGGTCCCATATACATTTTATTAGTTTTGCTTGCATAGTTTTTGAGTTAGCTTCAATAATTACGTATTTTTCCCACTTTGCGTATGTAGATGATATAATTATTTTACTCTTTCACTGTTATTTACATAGCAGGTAGTGGTATTCGAATTTGTGTGGGGTAGGTACCACAACTAAAAAGTGGAAAATTAAAAAAAAACAAAAAAACAACCGACTTCAAAAAAATAACACTAAAAAAGTGAAAAATTTCTTTAATCTCGGAAGTCGGTGTCTTTGCTTTTCAATTTTCGTATTTTGCCACCGATTCCGAAATTAAAGTTATTTTTCATTCACTTTTTTAGTGTTATTTTTTTGAAGTCGGTTGTTTTTTTTTTCAAAAAAAATTTTTTCGTTTAAAAAAATCGGGTTATTTCGATAAATTATTGTTTTTAATAACGTAAGAACGAATTGAAAAATTAGTGAACGAATTGAAAAATTCACGCAGCTAGCGCATGGCAATCACGCGGCGAGCGTCAACATACTTCAACGTGTGGGTGCCTTATTTTTTAAGAAATCCATTAAACTAGCCATTCTAAAAATACTAACCTCAATAAAAGATTACGAGTAGAAAGAATTACTTTGAGTCAAAATGTATATATACTGAAAATAAATAAGTATGTATTATTCAGGTACTCCCTTTATGAGCTGTATTCCAGCCAATTGATCTATCTACTGTAAAATAATGAACATATTCCACATATTTTCCTGCCACCAACAGAATTTTCAACGAGAGAATAATAGTCTAATAATATAATAAATTCGCAAATAGTTTCGACGAGGACTTGCGGACGATCTCCCCGTGGGCAACAAGTTCGTGGAGCCACACGGACCTGCCGCGACTAAAGCAGGGCAGAGTGGCCGCACAGGTGAGCGAAATTCCTCAAACCACACGATTTAATTAATTGTGCATTTAATAAAGTGGGTCATTTCGACGTAATCCCACGACAAGATTAATATGTGCCGCGTGGATCATAACGCCCACATGATTGTGGCATCAAAAGATATTGGAATAGGTTTACCAATATTATTCAATTAAAATGTTTATCTGTACCAATCCATTAATACTTGAATTTTTACGAAGTAAAATATCGGCAATGGTATTTATGAAAGTATTTTCAAAGTTTTGCATAACACTTGCAGACAATCCAATATCTGCAATCCGAGTACCGATTGTCAGTTACTTTACATAATGTTCTCAGCAGATAACAGAGCTTATACATATTTAAATCAAAGGATGCCTCGATTGTGTCATAATGAAAGCAACTATAATTATATCATGGACACGGTACAATGAACCGAAACAGAAATGATAGTGAGCTAATTGTTTCAACTCCATCGCACAATACAATTCCACGAGATTGATGTGTTTGTGTAATACATGTACATAATACAATATGTGGTGGCAGCGAGTTAACCGCCCGTGGCCTCACGTTTGCCATCAGCATCACTGATTCCATTATGGAATCTTTGTCGTTTCACTGTATCGCTGTATGAGTGGGATTTCGAATTCCGTTCAAGCGTTGCTCTGCTCAAGTCGTGCGTGATATTTAATCAGTTGTATGTCAGAGTGATCCTCTGTCGCCAGTTCTGGGCCGCGTACGTGCCGTGTGACGCGCAGCACCGCGACGCCGTGCAGCTCACCTTCGAGCAGATCGACTTGATACAGAGGCTCACGGACAAGTACCACCCGCAGCTGACGCTCTGCACCTCCGCTGAAGGTAAGCGCTACCACCTGCTGACCAAGAACGTACCGTGACTTGTGTACTAAACATTTCATACAGCAATCCGAAAAGGACAAATGTAAATGCGTAAAGTATATTAGCATGAGAAAGCCATTGTTTTCACTTCATAGCCTTTAAAAAATTAAACTGTTTAAATTAATTCGTGCATTTCCTTTAGCTTCATTGTTTTTTTGTAATTCAAATGAACCCAATTAAAATAAACGGCTTTAGACTTATTTCGCGTATTGTTCGCAAACAAAAACGTGATTTCAAGTTCAGTAAATTTCGGCAAAACAGGAACTTTAACTAACGAATAACGAGTAGGGAGTGACTATGAATAGTTAAAAAAAATATAATTAAACCATGACTTAAAAATTAAATGAACAGCTGCACACCTCTATTAGTAGGTAGATTAGGTACTGCAACCCAGGCAGTAGTCAATGAACAATAATTATATGTATACATTTTAGAGTCAACTCTAAATTACTTCATCATAACACGGAGCACCAGGTGCCAAGGACTTTTTGTTCGAAAAAACAAAAGTAACAATATAAGCTCTCAATCTATTTGATGTTTTGTTTTCCTTGGACCAAAGATAAAGAAAAACACTTGTACAAAAAGAAACCCTGGCGTCCCCTAGCTTTATTAAAAATTCGACGATCTTCCTTCGTGTTTCTCTTCATTCGATCACAAAGAAAATAAAAAGAATGGACTTGCTTCGACAACTTATTTCACAAGTGGTAATTTTACCGTCCATCAGACACTTGAAATACTTCTGGATTTCCATTAACAATACATTAAAGTACGGAACACAGTACAAAAGAAAGTTTAAAGGGTGAACAGAAATTGATTAAAACAAGTTATATTTTATCACGTGTAACACAATGTATTCTCGTTTATGTAGTATTTCAATAAGCTGAACATTTTAGCGAATTATGTTTTTCAGTAAATTCTCTGATTCATATCTCACGTCGATTGTCTATTGTCACAGATATAGTTTCGGCGCACGCGAACCACAGGCTATGTTCATTGGTGGGGGTGGAGGGGGGGCATGCAATCGGGGGTTCGCTAGGCGTGCTGAGGACCCTGTACCAAGTGGGAGTCCGATACCTAACGCTCACGTCCACGTGCGACACCCCCTGGGCTGAATGTGCGTCCGGTGATAAACCTGAACCTTCGCCGCGGGGCGGTCTCACGCCATTCGGAAAGGTAAGTCCTGCTTCGGCAGTGCTACGATCTGCTACGCGTGGTTACAAACAGCTACATTGCTACGCCAAATGGGTTTAAAAAAATATAGGCAGGTTCTTGGCGCCTTCAGGTTTTCCGAACAAACAAGTGTCATATGAACGTGACGATTTGTATTAATTCGACGCGGCGTAAGGATGTAATCGGGAAGTCCTGCTACGGCAAGTACTACGGTCAGCTACAAGTGCTACGGTCAGCTACACGTTGGCTACGTTCGGCTACGATGCAGACTTAAAAGAGAGTTTATAAGATTTCATTTGTGAAAGGGCACTCATCGGAAAGTTGTCCTGCTACGGCGAGTGCTACGATCAGCTACGCGTGGCTACGTTGGCTACGGTGCTACGCCAAATATAAACGAGCGTTTTTGGCTTTATATTCAAAGTAATTGAAACATTCCAAATACGGCTATAAATTAATACAATTTAAATTTTTAATGCCGTACTAATAAAAACACCCGACGCCAATCTATGTCGACACAAAATGAACGGTGTAGAAAGTATGGTTTTTGATTAATTTCACCCGGAATCTTTAGTATTCATAGTAGTACCTGGCTAAGAGAAATACCCCTCTGGCCTACTATGTTGAATTTCCTGAACTTAAATGAATCTGCCTGACCTTAAATGGATTTGATCATTATTTTACAAAACAAAAGTGGGTCTAGTTAAAAAAAATATTGTAGTGAAGATTACGTTATCCAAATTCAAATGTAAGTTTTTTAAAGGATTAAATTTTTTTTAATAGCTTTATGTTCCTACAATCTAATTTTAAAATAATTTAACCGCTTATATAAAAAAAACACCTAAAAATGCAGATTGAAAAGAACTGAAACATTAAAACTTTGATTATTCTTACGGGTTTAAATTGTGAGTTATCTCCCCTTAATTCTTTCTTAAATCTCTTAAGATTAGATGAAGTTATAATCCTCTTTGCAGACTATACAATGGTAGCTCGTTAGGGGTGAATTTATTGTCTTAGGTACATGCTGGGTGTTATTAAGAATTTGTAGGACGTGGCTTAAAGAAATCTGTATGAAGTATTTAAAAAGCAATTTGCATAGTATATGAGTAACATATGTGTTCATAAAGAGCAATCTTGGAACATATGAAAGAATATTAAAATACACGAAGCTAAGTAGTCAGAAGGCAACCGTAAAGATTGAGACGTCGAGTAGAGTGAGTGTGCCATAATCATAAACATCCTGCGCACCGCAATATTTCTCTTTGTTGAACTCGGGCTGCTCGCGGCTCGCGAAAGCAGTTCTTTGTTTACCTGCAACGATACTTTTCGAAATATTTTCTTTTGTTTAAACTGCACACTGCGTGCAACGTAGCCTGGGTCGCCGTCGTACGTTCAAACTTAAAATCTACCATAAGTAGGTACATTCAAAACGAATAGGCTTGCAACTTTTCATGTTGTGGGTGTGCTGAGTAGAAACGTGTTTAACAATACACTTTGGGGTGTGTCTTTAATTTAAAAAGTTAGCACATAACTGAATATTGTCACTGTGGAAAAAGAAATCGTTTTACCTGTATACCTAACTTTTTTGTTGACTGTAGCCACATATCCCGCTTAACCTTACCGTTACCTTTATTGTTTTTAATAATTGCACTATATATCATCTGCATGCGCTCGCAAGTTACAAGTGGCCATACAATCTTTACTTCTACTTTCTTAACGTAAGAAGCTACCCCAAGCGGTACTTATCTTAATAGGAGAGACGGTAGCGCTACAGTGCTGAATTTAAGACGGCTATAAACTATTAGTAGTAGCTGGTTGTTAGCCCATCATTTACGATCACTGCGAGAACCGATCTTCTTAGTTCACTCTTTAACTCTTAGGTAGGATAACTTTTATTCTTGATATTTCTCTTTAATTCCGATACTAAACAAGAAAACCAAAGTTATCATATAATATTCTTCCTTTTGAAAACTTTATCAAGTGTTTTCGTCGTCTATTCCGCAATGTTTGAACACTAAGGTCTTCAACCAGTCCTGCCCGTTATGACATACGGTACCGAATCGTAGTAACAGTCGGACTGGTCCACAACGTGCTATGGAGCAAACTTTTCTCGGAGTTTCTTTGAAGGATAAGATCAGAATTGAACTGGAGTTGCCGACATAGTTTGCAGAGTAGGCAAGCCGAAGTGCTGGGCTGGCCATGTTAGTTCACTGTTAGTAGGACCAATGGCCGGTGAAGCAAACGAGTCTTGAAGCGGAAACCGTTTATCGGCAGTTTTGGACACCGCATCTACATGGACCAACGACCTTAAAAAAGTAGCTTGGGTCAGACTAGATGAGGAAGGTGGAAGACATGCCACAAGCCAGCTTCCGGTGTGCGTCACGGGAGTTCAAAATCTCCATTAACTGGTCGTTGATTGATAGCAGACTTCCAGTCCAGCAGTGGATTACGATCGGCAGAGTTGATCATTGATGATGTTTGTACGTACTGTTATGCGATCATTGAAATTGACAATTGAAACGCAGTGCGGCCCCCAGCAGTCTAGCTAGAAACTCACCTGGTAAAGCATTTGTTAATCTGTTAGTGCGGACTACCTACAGCGGAATATTACTTACCTATTTAACCAAATGGCTGACAACGACGTCAGAAACTATAAAACTAACTAAGTACGACAATTTGTCGGATTCAAAATTCGTCGGCTTTCTGAATTCACAACCACAAAGGTTCTAAGAAGTTAGCAATTAATTTAAAGCAACGCAAACTCATACGAACTTCAAAAGCGGCTGGAACAATAGAGACTTACTTTATGATAAATATGCAAACGGCCAGGAGCAGCCGGAACTGTGTTTGCAGTTCATTTCAATAGCTTATACCGACGTGTTTTAAAACAATTTTTTTCATCCTTTATTATAGCGTTATAAAGTACTTAAACTTTTCTTGCCCATTAACAGAAAAAACTCAATTAAAGTGGTTGGAGGAGATACGCCTTTTATCTTTTTAGGCGTCCTCTTTTCCTGTCATCAATCTTATGTTAACAAATTGTTATTGATCGGGCGGACAGATAGTGGTGAAGGAAATGAATCGTCTTGGCATGTTGGTGGACCTGTCGCACGTGTCGGAGCGCACGATGCGCGACGCGCTGGCGGTGTCGCGCGCGCCCGTGCTGTTCTCGCACTCGTCGGCGCGCGCGCTCTGCAACGTGACGCGCAACGTGCCTGACACCGTGCTGCGCCTGCTCGCCGCCAACAAAGGCCTCATCATGGTCAACTTCTACACGTCATTCCTCACTTGTAAGGATACCGCGACCGTTCAAGATGCCATTGGTAAGAAAACATTACTGTACACGTCGCCCATCTCGGTGACTCAGCGACCTCCTTCTTCTTATGATGTTTACGTTTCCATGCCTCTCTACTTTTCCTTTTTCTCCAAAATGTTTTAGTTGCTCGAGTAACTAGGTACCTAGATATATAAAAATTAAGAAAATGTAATGTTTTTGTTTCGCCCAAAACTGTAACACTAAAAAAGTACTTTATCTGAAGGCCATTAATTAACCGATACTTTGTCTTACAGCACACATTAATCATATAAGGGATGTAGCCGGTGTGGACAGTGTGGGCCTTGGCGCTGGCTACGACGGCATTAATTAGTGAGTACATATTGCGATGTGTAGGTACCTAGGTATGTTATCTCCGATATACCTCCGTAGACATGGCGAGGGAAAAATAATTAATCCTGGCCCAAAAGTATTTGAATTATGCACTCATAATCACTACTTCAACTATACCTACCTGTGATTATATCTTATGTACCTACATTAAAAATTCTAAAATTAAAACGTACCTACCAAAAGCAATAAAATACTAAATCCCAAAAGCGTGAAGCTTTATAAAGGATAAAGCTTTGAACAAAAGTTTAATAGTTCAGAAGGTTATTATATCTACGGAAGATTTCTTCCTTATAACTTTTTAAATCAAAATAATATTGCTTACATAAACGCTGTATATTTTTCAAAGGGTTTATTTTTTAAACACAGACTCTTTACATTACCTATCATGAAACTGGTTTGTTTCGTAGGGACGGTTAGTACCTAACTACTTATAGTAACTGTGTTGTACGTAGGTACGTCTACGTGAGTCTACGGAGATAATAGCGTGTTTGACATTAATCTTACAAACAATGCTTACTGTACAGTACTCCTCAAGGACTGGAGGACGTGTCGTCATATCCGCTGCTTTTCGCGGAGTTGATGGAAGAGGGTTGGAGCATAGAGGAACTTCGGAAGTTAGCGGGGCTCAACCTGCTCCGTGTGATGGGCGCCGCAGAGCGCGTGGCACGCGACCTCGCGTCTGCTCGCGTCGCGCCATACGAAGACGTCGCGCCTAAACTATTCGATACACACAACTGCTCAAGTCAAGACCTTTAAATATGAACAACACGGCTATCGTTCATTCAAAAATTAACTTTGCCTGAAATATTTTATATTCTGCGTCTAGACATTTTTAACATAGGTAACAATAGATTTCTTATGGAACAATCATCTAATTAATAGTAATTTATCAGATGAAGATAATTTTTGAAAAGACTTCGTTAGCTTGCACTGAAACGGTTTTGTTGATTATTGAAATGTAATTCTTAACATCGAACCCGGTGCTACGTGATTGGCTCGAGATGCTTCGCTTGCGACTTGCGAGTACTTTATCTGCTCGGGCTCAGAAATATGCCTGTGCACTGTACGAGTACCTACCTACTTATTACATTTTCTCGTTTTTAGGTCCGTGTGGTCGTTAACGGTCAAGCAGTCTATAGGAAAATTATAGGCTGCCTATGTAATGATTCATGTTATAATACTCATTTTACTATTTGCAAAAAATACCTTTTTGGTAACACTTCACCTTAAGGGCCTACCCAACCTCAGATTTTATCTCGCTCGCACTATACTACTCGCCGCCTGAGTGAGAGCGAGACGGAGTCTCGGGCTCTCAAGTCTCGAATAGTTTAGGTAATTACTTTTTACGGTAAAAATAAGGATAATAAAAAAAATAAAGAACATAAGACGTGCTTTATAGTTAGTTCAGTTATTATGCAAAGTTTCATGATCTTTTTTGAAGGATTTTTTGAATACCAGCGGTTTATAGTTCGGTTTAGAGGTAACTTTGGATTTTTTTCTATAGAGAAAATTTTGTGTAATCGTGTTTTCGTCAAACATAGGACCTAGCAACAATCCTCAACTTTAACATATATTTATTTCAAAATGAATGCTGCAGTATTTTCGGCATAACGGAGGATCATGCTAAGTAATTTGAGGTAGGGTAGGCTCTTAACAGCAGCATTAATCGTTAGGTTAAGGGTCGCCACGGCCAAGGATGTAATAGTAATAAATAATAGTCATCTATCTCAGTCCAATCTCGGCCGGGACACAACAATACCCACACATTACTTACCTACCGTATTTAATCAATTTGTAAACACATTGTTTGCACTACGATACCAACACTTACTCCCGTTTTGATTACCTTTTTGCGTTAAATATATTATAAGTAGGTACAGTATTTGAAATAGAAATGCAGGGCTGAAACTGAAACTTCCTAAAAGTTTCATTTCCCAACTCCCAAGTAAAAAGTTGATCTCTACTTAGTTATCAGTTATCTACACTAATATTATAAGGAGGAACGATTTTTATTTTTGTGTGTATGTTTGTAATGAATAAACTCAAAAACTACTGCGCCGATTTCAAAAATTCTTTCACCATTAGAAAGCTACATTCACCCTGAGTAACATAGGCTATAATTTATAAAGATTACACGCGAGCGAAGCCGCTGGCGGCAGCTAGTCAGTTATAAATTATAATTTACGGACGATAATATTGAACCTGGTATACAGGAAGTCAAAGAATTAGTTAAGTAGGAGGTACGCACTAGTACGCAGCTAATTTCAAATGTTTTAAAAAGATGTGTCATTCATACTTTAGCTCGACGTTAAAATCACAATTATGAACACAACTTGATGTTCATAATACGAGTTGCTCCACAATCAGTTTGAGTATCTATACTCCCTCATTCCCATTTTACACCCGTTTTTATTCGCTCGAACAGTTTTAAAGCTGGGTGAGTAAATATTATAGAATAGAATAGTCAAGACTAGGCAGATTCTCGTAAATGATTTGGGTTGCAGCAAGTATGCCCTCCAATATAGAAATAGCATAATATAAAATAACACATAATATATACATTTCCAGTTTAAGCTGATCTTGCATTGTACGGAAATCCTATACAATGCGAGATCAGCATAAACTGGAATTGTATAGCTTGATGTGTAGCCGTGTGTACGTACGTATCATCTCTTTTTTTATCTTGTAATTTATAGTTTGCATATTTAATTTTAATATAATTTTATACTTAGCTATCACATTGATAAAAGCCATAAAATATCGCGAGCATCCATTAGGTACCTACCTACTTAAATTGTTCGGCACCGAGTTCGATGAACCGAGTTCTTAAATTAAATTGGAATGTCCCCAACATCTAACGTAACTGCGGTCATCAATCTAAATAGTATTGTTATCAAGCTTTAAATTAGTCTAATTATTACTTAGATACCTACGAATAATTTTACCCTGTAATATTATTATCGTCCGATTAGATGTGATTTGATATTTTTGTCTAAATAAATGAATAGACTTATTTCTTTAGATCTGAGATTATGTACCGACATGTTTTATGCATTTACACATTATATATATATATACTTATGTATTTATTGTAAGTACCTATCCTCAAAGCTTATAAATATTGCCAATCAATAAAAATGCGACTAGAAATACCTAAGGTAGTAAGTATTTAACTTTTTAAATAAATATTTAGGTACCTAGTGGTATGTAGGTATACCTACCTAATGGTACCTTTGAGGATGACTTGAGTCATATGATAAAGTAGGAATATAATAATTATAAACTTTAATAATGTTATAGTTATACAGTGTGTTTTTATTCAAATGTTTATTGGCTATATTCCTATCCATACTGGCGAAATTGTAGATTTTCGTGTCACGGATAGAGCAGCCTTCCGAAAAATACGAAACCCAATTCCAAAAGAACTGCGCTTTCGAAAAACAATTTTGAGCTTTCATTGACAACGCTAAAGAGAGTAAACGCGACTGAAAACAATATTTCCTAAATACAGATAATATTCTGTGATAAAAACGCACTGCATAAATAAATAGCTTTACCTTATCAACGACCAATCATAGATAATCGTAGTATAGAGACATTAGTACTGACCCTATTTAAAAACGTGCAAGTATCGCTGCGCCCGTCGATATAACAGCGGCGAAGTAAACTCGAATTACCTAAGTAATTATTAATACCTACATTAGTAAACTTAACATAAAATCACGCCTGTTAGCCCCGAAGGGTTAGGCAGAGTACACCTCTGCCTAACCCTTCGGGCCTAACCCCTTCGGGCCTAAACTGGCTAACCCCTCTATAGTACAGTCAGCCTTAAAGAGATTCGACAAGAATTCGACACTCGACATTGTCGATGTCTAAATCTTTTTGAGGCTGACTTTACCTACACCCACATTTCGCCAGTTATGTTTAAAATTCCCATGCATTAGGGGGCGAACCGGGCACAAATCCAGGCTCCTGGGTGCAACTGAGAAATTCCTGATGGAAAAACACAATTTCACTTTGCCCGACCGAATAGAACCCAGGACCTTAGCTTTGCAGTAGCTCTTGTGACTAGACCAACGTTGTGTATCTCTTTATTTATTCGCTGTTTTGCAAACTAGAACTACCCACAAGCTACACTTACAGATATTCTGTTATAGCTTGATGAAGCCATTAAAATGTGAGGCTTGTTGATGCGTGCGATACTTGTCACAATTTGTACCTCCTAACGCAATATTAGTTAGTAATGTAAATAGTTATATTTGTCAGTACACTGGTAATAATAGACGGATCTTAAGACTGACGTGTATCAGAAATAAATTAGTGTACGTTTGCTACTGTGTTAAATTAAGTATAAACAATTAATGGTACGCACTACAATATAATATCTTAAGATGTGTTTATTATTCCTAAAGGGAAGACTAACGCTAATGTCCTCGCTATAGTTTGACTGAGACCGCAGTATGTACCGCACCTCAGGAATCCGCGGGGAGATGGGGGCAGCGTTGGCGAATCAGCGGCGGGACGGCGCCGTGAGCGTTGACAAATGAGCGGCCTGCACTACCCCCGCCTCGCCGCGCAGTTACCTAAGGCGCGGTACAGCAGTATCGGTCGAACTATAGTATATTTGTTTCTCAATTCATGAGAAAGACTTATTTAATTATCCGTGAGACATATCTCGTTAAAATACCTGATCATAGGCGTTAAAATAAATTGCTAAGCAGAATCCTTGTCTTCAATTTAATATTTGATCGTTTTTATAAAACAGTATAAAATATTTAGATACAAGTTTTCATAAATTCATCGCGTTAGGCAAACAATACGTCGTCATAGTATTGCTTTTAGGATTTTTTCTCATAGTTTTATAAAGATTTCTAGTGTGAACCATCAACCTTATTAGTAGGTCCTACCTACGTAAATAATTGTTAAAACTCTTTGAACATCACAAAGCAACTTATTTGACATTATTGTATCTTATTATTTATTTGACTATAGCTGTTTCATATTTCATAATATCGTGTACCTATTCTGAAATAACCAATTAGAACTTCATTTGTTTTATTAGCTAATCCAATAAACACCTATTTTTAACATGCTTGTTTTATTCTGATTCCAAACGGAAACGGAACCTTTATAAGATCAGTATTTGATCGTCTGTCACAGACGTTTTTGTCAAGAAGTAATGCAACATAGGAATTTGAAATTGGGCTTACTGATGGTACTCGACGACGCGCACATAGATCATTAGTAAAAAAAAAAAATTTGATCTATTTCTATTAGGTAAGTACTTACAAAAATATTACCTTATAGGTAGGTGTAAACGCACGCGTAGGTTTTAAAACAATTAATTTCAACCTTTGCCAATAAACTTGGGCAAGGTTGAAAAAATAATCCTCTCCCAAATCTAATAAACATAAATTTTCAAATGTAGCTCGAGATTTTGTAGTAGGTAACTTCGAATTTTCGGAATCGGATCTACAGTATAATGCCGAGTGCCATAGGATATAAGTAGGTATTTTATTTTAAAACAAGAAACACGCGGACGAATTATTTATATGCATACCGAAACCCTCGACCAGCATCACAAAAGCCTAGAGCTCACTGCTCATCCACTACGTCTTTCATGCTGTGCTGGTAATGTCCTAATGACTGTTGAGTCTTCAAAATGTTTTTTTTTTGTATATTAATTTAGGTACGACAGCCTCGTGAGTCCTCGTGTGTCAAATGTTTGCAAGTGCGACTAATGAGCTTGGGGTACTGAGCTCGATCCAAGGTCGAGCAAAGTGAAAATGGTTTATCCATTTGGAATACCTTCAAAGCAGTCCGGAGTCTGGGATTTTACCCATCATCATCATCAGCCGACACTGACAGCAGTCCACTGCTGGACATAGGCCTCTCTAATTGCACGTCATTCAGCTCGATTCTCGGCAACTCTCATCCAGCTGCTACCAGCCACCCTGCGAAGATCGTCGCCAAGGGGGATCCAGGGGAGGCACAGGAGCACGTGCCCCCCCAAACAGTTTAAGTAAAATAAAATCGAATCGTCTGAATGGACTGGCCTGAATGCATTTATGGTAACACATAGGTACGTATATTGCTTCAATGAAGAACTCTGAAAAAGAAGGCTACTGTATCTACAGCAGCAATGGTGTAACTACTAGGGTTCAAAGTGGTGCAGTCAGTTCGTACTCGGGCCCAGAGGTCTGCTAAGCCGACCGGGCTAGAACCTAAGGCGGCGAAGGAATTTCAGCATAAGTACCTAAATGCTAAAAAGATAGCATGGGCCGAGGGGCCTCGCGCGCCCAAAATTAATACACAAGTTAGTTACAGGTTTCCTGAAGCCATGAAAAATATTATGTAGCTGACATCATGTATGAATGGTCAAAAGAATAAATACCTAACCAAACCAATTCGGTCGGGTGCTAAAATGATTGAACCCGCTTCGCTCGCTCTTGCAACCCAAGTCCTCATAATTCTTAAACTTGATCAGTACACCTACTACCGATGTCGATAAAGTAACTGTTAATTCTGTAGGTATCTATGATCAAAAGAAAATCTATTCTATACGAGACGGGGTGCTAAAATTGTATTATTTTTGTAGTTATTCTTATAGATATGAAATTGAAAAAGAAGGAATGCCAAAGACAGGGTCCAATACAAGATATGGGAGACTCTTCATAAGTGTCTGGCGCATGTGCCTCTCCCAGAAATAAATCCTGGATCCGCCCTTGATCGTCGCTCCACCTAGCCTGAGCGCGTCCTACCTTACGTTTGCCGAGTCGCGGTCTCCACTCAAGAACACGACATCCATCCCAACGGTCATCGGTTCTACCGCTAATATGGCCGGCCCATTGCCACTTCAGCTTGCTTATTCTGTGAGCTATGATGTCGACAACTTTGGTTTTCTGCCGGATTGCCTCATTCTGGATTCTATCCTTCAGAACACGCATAGCTCGTTCCATAGCTCGTGAGCGACCTTGAATTGATGGACCATCAGCTGTACCGTGAGTGTCCACGTTTTGGCTCCGTAAGTAATTAGAGGCAGGACGCACTGATTGAAGACTTTAATTTTTAGGCTCTGCGGAATATGTGAAGAGAAGATTCGACGGAGCTTCCCAAACGTTAGTCAAAGTTGTTCTTAGCAAACTGCAGAGTTTGCACGCGAGGTAAACTTACTCTCGAACAACGTCGAGTGCGCCACCATTGACAGCAATCGGTCTGGGAGTGACGTGTTCGTTGTTCATAACTTGGGTTTTGTCCGAGTTCATCTGGAGATAAATGTGTACAGAAGAATCAACTAGGCCGTCCAGCATCTGCTGCAAGTCATGCAGCGACTGAGCTAATTTGATGATGTCATCTGCAAATCTCAAGTGTGAGATGTACACACGGCTACACATCAAGCTATCCATTTCCAGTTTGTGCTGATCTCGCATTGTATAGGATTTCCGAAAATTCAAGGGCAGCTTATACTGGAAATGTATAGCTTGATGTGTAGCCGTGTGTACCTACTCGCCGTTGATGTTAATGCCGTGTCCTTCCCAGTTCAGCGTCTTAAACACATCCTTCAATGCGTTAGAGAACAATTTCGGGGAAATTCCGTCCCCAAAATTGAAATAAAAGATCCTTGTACAACTCTATAACGGTTCGAGGCTCTTTTAACTCGTGGCCAAAATCGGAACTAACGTCACCATCTTCTTTTTACCCGACTATGGCAGAGCCAAAGGAATATGATTAAGGATAAGTATGTATGTAGTATGTAGTTGTAGGTATGTTCATCGGTTCCCTCATAACTCCGAAATCTTCATATTTTGACAAACAAGGTATCGTTGGAAGCGCCTTATTGTTACACGTAATTACTAATTATGTCATACAATAATATAGCATACCCACTTAATCTGTGGGCATACCTAATGATACAGATTACGTGTGACTCCGGTTAACGAAACCGATGTTATTTTGTTATTATATTTATCTTGTCGTAGTTCTAAAATTTTAGTTTTTTTTTTGTGTATAGCACTCTCACCGGTGAACCGAGGAGGTCCTTAGATAAAAAATAGAATAGGACTGTGTAATTTTTGCTCCAAGGCTTGCAGACAATTTAAAGATTCCGTGAAGATAACATCACTACAATAATATTATTCGTGAAATCATGATATATTATGAGCTATTTTATGATCCTCAACAAAAAGGGTTCATGGTTCTAGTACTTACTAATTTCATGGACTCAAAGACTGTCCGTGCTGTGCCGAGAGTGTGACAGCTGACACTGACAGCAGTGACTGGTTTTTTTCATCTGTGGTCTTCTATTCAATTTCCTAAGCGTCGAAGTCGAGGAAAATTGAAAACAATAAAATATAAAACAAAGTTATCAATCTAAAAGCATTTTCTAAAAGTTGCATGTAAAGTTGCCTAATAATGGGGGAGAAGAATACCCCACTTTTGGCTGTATTACAGCTTCTTAGGAAGTATAATTTGAAGGTAACCATAACATGGCCTAATACATTATTTCCATCCTCTGAAAGGCTGTATTTTACTGTATATTTTATCATATTTCAGGGTACAGAAGATATCCTAAGAAAAGAAGCTAGCTTAGGAGATGTTGAATTTGAAAACTTAGATCTTCCTGAGGTCGAATTAGCTAGCATTCTTACTTCGCATCACACAGAAAGTGATCCATACAGCTACGAATTTGCTTACGATAACCTGAAGAAGTTTGTTGAGAACTCGCTCGATATTTATAAGGTAATAATGGCTAATGCTTAAGAACCTAGTCACACTTGTAATTCAAAGAAATTGGCTACATAAATTGATCAGTTGGTAACTCTCTGCACTCATTAACTGTAAACCTGTGTAAACTGAATAAACTATAGACTAAATTAGCATTTTGCATTCTCTTGACTTTTTACTTTTACAGATTAATATTTAAATGAAATCCAGTTGATTTAAATTATATTGTGCCTTGCTTTTCTTCATTACTATTGATTTGAAATATTTTTATTTTTCTAGCATGAACTATCAACACTTTTGTATCCAGTGTTTGTCCATATGTATCTGGTATTGATATTATATGACCATAATGAACATGCTGTCAATTTCTTGGAAAAGTTTGGTCCTGAGCAAGAAGATTATTATCAGGAAGATTTAAAACGATTGTCTATAGTTAAACATAAAGAACAAATCAAGGGGAATGAGTTGGCTGAAATATACAGGTATTTATAAATAATATTTTTTTTTTTAAAGATTGTAGTTTAGACCTACCCCCATGGGAAAAAGGTGTGAGTTTATGTATGTATGTATAATAATTAAAAAACTACCTACTCTCATATTCAGTGAGCGGAATTTGGAGTGCAATTACTAGGATTTGATCATGTTATCAGGATAAGCCATATAATCTTGGTGCCCCGGGAATAACAAAATTGCCTCTTACTGTTTATACTAAGCTGTAATATTGATATATTTAGGTTTATTTTAATTGACATATTAATTGAATTCAAGTTTTAATTTCTCTTAAAACAAGTAATGGGGCAGTCAAAGCCTGATATAATAAAAGAAGTAAAAATTACAATATTTCTGTAAGTAGTAGGTATATGAATGACCAGTAAGTAATTAGTAAAATGTTTGTTTTCCAGCACCAACAAGTTTGTTGTACAATTATCAAGAGATGCATCATCGCAGCTGAAACGTTTTTTGCAAGAACAAAAAAGCTCAACCGTAATCATTAACATTATAAACAACCATATCCAAGTTGATGTGCATGATGGCCCCGGGAGGACACAAGCACAGGTGCGCTCCACCACTGGGGGACTGCTTGGTGAAGCCACTAGAAATGGTACAATATGTTATTGTACTGCTCTTATTTTCCAGAAACATGCACTATATACGATCATATTTAAGTATATACTTATACAGCTAGACAAAACAAAGTTACACTTCTAACTGAACTAGACATATTATATAAATAAACTGTAAAATCATAGTGGTTTTTGTTTGTAGAAAATCGGACAAAGGTTTACTATGGGCTGTTAAAAGAGCCTGATATACAAGTCCTCCCAGCACCTGTGGAAGATGAAGAAGAAGTGGAGGAAACACCAGATAAACCAAAAAAGAAAAAGGCGAAGAAAGAACACATTTTTATGAAAAAACCCAAGTCTGATCCTAACGCACCTCCAAATGACAGAATTCCTTTGCCAGAACTGTGAGTTTATTGATATTGGTTTTACCTTTTGAAGCTGTGCCAGAAGTTTAACTGACACTGTACTATTAATTTGCAGAAAGGAGACTGATAAAATAGAAAAAGGCAAAGCACTGCGAGAAGCTTCAAAGCGCATTCAACTGGGGCCAGAGAGTCTGCCATCTATTTGTTTCTACACACTGCTAAACAGTGGTCATACTGCCATTTGCGCTGATATTTGTGATGATTCTACACTACTAGCTGTTGGCTTCAGTAACTCAAATATTAAGGTATCTATTACAAAAACAATCATGTTGTAGGTACCATATTGTAAATAATACTGGTTTCTATCCTCATTTCTTAATAATGAAAGAGTCTTATAATCTAGGTGTGGACATTGACTCCAGTAAAATTACGTGGGATGAAATCTGCAGAAAAATTAATAGACATTGACAGGGAGGCAGGTGTGTACATTAACTTATTTGTAATTCATTTTGAGCGCAGGCTTTTCCTCTGAAACACTCCAGATTACCTAAAAGTGACTACAGTTGTTTGGCTGTTAGCCCTCATCTTAAAATGCTTACTGAAAAATGATTCTTTGAATGGCCTTATTTCGAAACTTATCATTCTGAGAGACAAAGTGAACCACACTGGTGCAAGATTTTCGTCTTACCCAAAATCCCAAAATATAAATGATACTACAGCTCTAATATGACAAGTTGCACTGCCACATAAAACTTGGGATTTATTATAAGTAATTTGAATTTTATCAAACCTTTTTTGTAGGTGACGTACTCGTAAGAATGATGGAAGAAAGAGATAGAGACACTTGTCGTACTCTCTATGGACACTCTGGATCAGTTTATAAAGTAGCATTTGATCCTTTTAAAACGATGCTACTATCGGCTTCTGAAGACTCCACTGGTACGTTATATATGCATAATTATTATGTAATTATACAATGCAGACAGATTTTGGCTGCATGGGTGATTTCAGACTTATAATAGCGATTAGTTATGGTTTTCTCTCTGTTTTCCTTTGTCAATGTGAATGATGTCTGGATACACTAAGCAAAACTTAACATATGAATTTAAAATTTCACATTGATACATTTTCGAACCCACAACCTCGTGCATGAAAGGCCTTAAACACTGAGCCTAGTGCATAGTGACCTATTATGGATTAGGTATAAAGATCGATACTTGGATTTTTCAACCTGTCCTCTGGTTTCGTCTACATAAACAGGCTTTTTTTAAATAAATTAAATGGTTTATTTTAAATAATTTTAATATCTGGTATGTCTTTAACAATTTAGGAAAAAAAAAAAAAAATTTGTTGGCAAAAAGAGACTACTAAATTAGTCTCCATAAATACTTTTAGGAAATCAAAATAGGACGTTCAATTAACTATTCGTACAATTTATTTGTTGCAGTGAGGTTATGGTCTCTGCAATGCTGGACATGTCTGGTAGTATACCGCGGCCACGTGTGGCCAGTGTGGGACGTCCGCTGGTCCCCGCACGGCCACTACTTCGTGACCGCTGGACACGACCGTACCGCCCGCTTGTGGGCTACTGATCATCATCAACCACTACGAATGTTTTCAGGACATTTATCGGATGTCGACGTAATGCTTTTCAGGCCTATTATTTTAACACTAATAAGATACGTACCTAATAACGGTTGTAACGGCCGCGACTTACGAGTTGTGGGTCGTATTGACCCTGACAGGCACTTTACTTTGTGTAAATTCACTACTGCTCTCAAAACGGTGAAGGAAAACATCGTGAGGAAACCGGTATATCCTAGAACCAAAAATTTGAAGACGTGACATCTACCATCCCCCGCACTGGGCCCAGTGGTGGACAAAAGCCTCTCACAGAGAGGAGGCCTCTGTCCCAGCAGTGGGAACATTATAGGCTGATTATGCATATTATACCTACCACCAAATTGATAACCATAAAATATTAAGTCATATTACTTATCAGATTCTCACAAATCATTAGTTTATCTTCAATATAAATATGCATTTATATTTTGAAATAAGCTATATTTGCTAGTGTGCAAAGCATGTCTCATGCAGTTGTAGGTAAATGTTATATCTCTTTTTTTCAGTGTGTCCAATTTCACCCGAATTCTAACTATGTGGCCACTGGATCTAGTGACAGAACAGTACGCTTATGGGATTGTTTGACAGGAACACAAGTTCGAATTATGACTGGACATAAGGTATTTATTTTTATTGATAAAAACGAACTGCTCAGAACGCGGCTTTTTTATTTTTAAGGTTCTGTACCCAAAGGGTAAAATGGGACCCTATTACCAAGACTCCGCTGTCTGTCCGTCTGTCACCAGGCTTTATCTCATTAATCGTGATAGTTAGACAGTTGAAATTTTCACAGATGATGTATTTCTGTTGCCGCTATATCAACAAACTATAAAAACAGAATAAAATAAATATTTAAGGGGGCTCCCATACAGTCACAAGCAATAATATGTATACACTTAAAAACTTTTAAAAGTGATTTTCTCCTACTGTATTGATTGTAATTTAATGATTTAACGAACACAGTATTTTTGAACCCCTCTTATTATGAAATAGGTATCATCTCAAAGTAACAATCGTTATTCCACGAGAAAAACGTTATTGAATTTTGCTGAGTGTATACATATTTTTGCTCGTGACCAACAGTGATTTTGTTGCCGTTTTTATAGATACGGAATCCTTCGTGCGCGAGTCCGACTCGCACTTGGCCGGTTTTTTGTTAATACCATTTTATTTTATTTTCAGTCTACCATATTTACCGTAGCGTTTTCTGTTTGTGGGAGATGGCTAGCATCGGGAGGTAATGGAGAGCTCATTGTGTGGGACATTTCGACAGGATCTCCCGCTGCCTTACTGCCGCTAATGCATACTGCTCCTATTCATGCATTGGCTTTCAGTCGCGATGGCACTATTTTGTCATCAGGTAATTCTATCGGTTTTTTTATTTTGTCTATGGTTTTCGTAAACACTAATTTATTTGTATTTTCGAAGATCTTAGTAATATGAAAATATAAACTATGATATTTTCAGGATCCTTGGATTGCAGCATAAAGTTATGGGATTTCAATGCTATCACAGAAGAAGCCAATGGTGAGGAGACAGGTGCTGCAACCACAGTACAGAAAGAAGATAAATTTTTACTGCGGTCATTTGCAACAAAGAATTCACCCATAAAGGGTTTACATTTTACACGACGGAATCTTTTGCTTGCCGTAGGTTCCTATGAAGGCAGTTCATAATCAACTAGTTATCAATAAGTGACTATTCTCTATTTAATTTTAAATTCTGTTAATCAATAAAATCATAACTATTGGACGTATGTTTTTTATTATTATCACCATCATTATTACAGTGAAACTCCATTGATTTTAGACTGAGCCTTAAATGTTTTTGACCGTCAATATTAACATAATAATCCCTCCATCCCCAATGTTTATAATATCTGCAGAAAGTAGGCCCTTTCTGAGGTGATGAATTGTATCATTAAATTTAACACAGACTCATTACTTCTGGCCACTTGTGCTTTCATTGCTTGTTTGAAATCTTCTTTCACACCTTTATCAGCTCCACGAGTACCTATTCTTCTTTGTCCCAGATGCTGCTGAGAGTTTGGTATAATGTCAAGCACAACATTGTTCCCTGGTTCATTCCAAATGAAATACAGCTCTTCTAGTAAATCAATATGAATTATGTATGTAGAAAAGAGGCGGTAATGAAACACACCTTTTTGTCTGATTACATCCAGAATGTGAATGAATATTGCTTCTTCTTGTGGCCAACCAAGTTGCATCAAAACAAGCATGTGACCATATGTCAGATCAGTAGTATTACCAGTATTTAATAAAATTCTAATAAGCAGAGTACAGAAATAATGCATTATGGCAATTTTTGTGAGTGGTAGGAAATGTAAGTGCCTATGTTTTCCTCCTACAATTAATTCCGGTTCTAGAACACCTTCCACATTAGGTAATTGGGGTAGAGCAGCCAATATGCTCTCTATACAGGTAGTATAGTTCTTTAGAAAATAGTTGATAGACACTCGTACTATGCTTGCGGTCACATTAGTTACTGTAGCTTGAGGCATAGCCTCATCATATTTTCCTCGGTATAGAGCAAACTCCTCAGCAAACCCCTCAGACCATGGTTTAATTTGCAATTGATTAGCTAGTTTTGTGAATTCTCTTGAAATAAGTTCATTACTGTGGAGTAACTCCCAACAGTTAGCAGCTGCTTGGAATTGATGGGATGATATACCAGTAACCTCCAGGTCGCCTTTCCTTCTTTTTGATGGTGATACTTCTGGATCTGACAATGCCTCCACAAGAATATGATTGCCTTTTAAGGACTTCTGCTCATATAGGCACCTAAGGAAGAATGTTGTTCCACAATATAAAAGCTGGCGACAGTCTTCACTGTTCCTCAATGACAATAATTTTTGGAAGTATGTCTCCTTGTTCAAACTGTTACTATAATTGACAAAAAAGGAATCCCATCCCAATTGCCTGCCCATTAAATCTAAAACACCAAAAAGCCTTTGCCAAGGATCTGTTATATCATGTTCATTTTCATCATATACATAGGAATTATAAAAGTCAATAGCTTTGATTACCAGACGCTGTAGCAATCTTGGTGATTCTAGTGAGCTGAGTAAGGGCAGTGTTTCCACTACTAACAGTCTAGCATAGCGATTATCATAAAAGAACTTTTCAGCATTTATTAATGTCTTCACTAGACTGTCTACTCCTAGTTGTGGAAATTTCTTCAACAACAAAACTAATAGACGACAATGTTCCATTGTATCGTCACTATTCTCAACACTAGTCTTAAGGATTGTTAATTGTATATCTGGACAAATGTTATCAAACATTTGGCTTAAGAAGCTTCCTTCAGATGATCTCAGAGCGTTTGCAATAGCTGATATTTCAGGCAATAAAGACGGCAGATTCTGCCTTGATTTCATTAAGGAACTAAAACATTCGGCAGCCTCTTGGACGTTTCCTGATTGCTTTTCCATTAAATAGGCTTCAAACTGGATTTTAAAATTTGCAGGAAATAAAGTTTTCGCTGTGAGCATCCATGCTTTAGCAGAGTGGATATTGTACTTCTGCGCATCTTTAGCTTTCGCTATGATGTAGTCCTCATCACTCAATGCTGTATCGACTCCTGGCATTTTTTCGTTTGGACGTATTGCTTTGAACTACTGTAAAAAGAAATAAAATCAAAATTACTAGTAAGTACGTCCCGATTAAATATCAATATTTATCTGACTGGGCCAATACCAATAACCATAATAGAGACAGAAGTACATATTTTATTGTGTGTGTGACTGTAATACTGTTATGTTGTTATTATTATAAATTCTTGAAAATTCAGACGTTTACAAAATATAAAAGTGATGATTGATGATCTCGGTCCTCGGTTGTTGAATTGAACTTGAACTGAATCACAGAGTAGTTTTTATTTTACGAACTGATTACAAACAAAAAATGTACCTACTCTTTGCACCTGAGCTTTGCACACTCTTTGTCATTGTCACATCTGTCTGTGATTGTCAGTGTCACAAAGTGTCACAAACTGAATCCTAAACCACAGAACATGAGGGATCCTGAATTCCTGACATCACACTTGGCGCGTTGTTCAAGTGTGGAATTCTGGAATTAGTAAGTACTTTACCGGCTCTACACGCTGCCAAACTTCGACAAATCAAAAGTGTGGATAAGATTTGGCTTGGCTTGTGGTGCAGTGCAATACAAATCTTTAATGCTTAACTAATGTGTGTACAATCTCAGGAACCCTGACCACCGGTAGCTTGGACCCTGTTCCCGATACCGGCCATCCTGTATAGTAGCTATACAGGATTGCCGGAAAGTAGAGGTACAGACGCCAGCACATCAAGCTACTACAATCTGTCAAATTTCTTTAATAGATTTTCAACTTTATCGCTAAAGCATTAAGGTTCAAGGTTGATTGGGAAAATCTGTCAGTTTCGGGTAACTTGACCTGCTGGCGTCTGTACAAAAAAAAAAATTAGGTACCTTGTGCCGTGGGGTATCCGAATCACCCGCGGTTCCGCGATTTTTCATAGTTATCGAGTTTCGACCCTGTATATATGTATTAATCATGTCATCAATCTGCCTAGCCTTTTCCCAAATGGGGTAGCTCCAGTCTAACCGGATGCAGCTGAATACCAGTATTTGACATGGAGCGACTGCCTATCTGACCTCCACAACCCAGTAACTGGGTAATACGATACCCCTTGGTTAAGACTGGTTGTCCGACTTTCGGGCTTCAGACGACCCGTAACGACTGTCAAAGATACACGAATGACAGCCGAGACCAACAGCTTAACGTGCTTTCCGAGGCACGGAGGAGTCTCGATATGTAAAGATGGTCACCCATCCACGGACCAACCCCGGCAAGCGTAGCTTAACCTGACGGATCGACCCATGCGGCTGTTATTACTTAGCCACGAGCTCCTCTCGATGTATTAATCTTAATGTAAATATAAATTAATTGTGTACATCATCATTTAAAAAAAGGATAATAATATATAAAAATATAATCAGCCTATTATCCTTTTGTTTTTGTATTTATTTGTATGTGTAGTAGTAGGTAACTAGTGTAAATAGTTACTTGTGTTACCTATTTAATGTAGAATAAATAAATTTAGTGCTAAACCAATACCAGGTGTTTAATTTTAGTGATATAACTATTACGGATATTACAAAACCATAAAAAAATCAATTTTGAATTAGCAGTAGGTACAGACGCCAGCAGGTCAAGCTACCCGAAACTGTCAAATTTTCCCAATCAACCTTGAACCTTATGCTATAGGAATAAAGTTCAAAATCTATTAAAGAAATCTGACAGATTGTAGTAGCTTGATGTGCTGGCGTCTGTACATAATTACATAACATTCAAAAACATAAAAAAATCACACAAAAATATCAAATCAAATATTAAAAAAATTATAATCAAATAAAAACAAAAAGTGAAATATATAAAAATGAATTTATGGTGAAAGTCGGTAGACTTTTATATTTTTTAATTTGAATTGCATTTTTAGTATTTTGATGGCATCATTAAAAAAATCATTCAGTGTATTAGCAATAACGACTAGTATAATTTTCTGAGTCGTTATAAATATTTAATCATTTTGTTCTATTTTCGTCCAGTAATTAATTATATATTTTAGTTGATGTTACAATGAGGACTTGTGCTGTGTAATTTTATTTTAGCCTAGATTGTGGTAGGTAACTAGGTACATACTACGATCGTGTTTTCAAATCGTGAACGCAGTGCATTTCGGCGAGGTAGGTCTTTAATTTTGTTAGAAGTTTGATTGTGAAATAATAGATTTCAGATAAATTGATGTCACAGTTAAAATGTCTAAGGTTTACAGTTTCCTAAAATGCGGTCTACAACTTACTTAGCTAACATTCCTAATTTTTTTTTTCTGTAGGACAAACAAGTCGTTGCTAGCTAGTATTTCTTCAAAGAATTATACTATACGTATGCCATGCGTGCAGTAAGAAGATAGGGCAGTTTTAACCGACTTCTTAAAAAAGGAGGAGGTTCTCAATTCGTCTGTTTTTTTTTTTTTTGGATTTATTTTACGCGATTACTCCGCCAGTTATGAATCGATTTTGATGATTCTTTTTATGTTTGGTAGGACATGCTTCAGAGGTGGTCCCTTAAATTTTATTAATTTTGCTTGCGTAGTTTTTGAGTTAGCTTCAATAATTACGTATTTTTCCCACTTTGCGTATGTAGACGATATCTTAATCATCATTTACATAACAGATAACGGTATACGAATTTGTGTGGGGGTAGGTACCACAACTAAAAAGTGAAAAATAAAAACTTTTTACAAAAAAAAAAACAACCGACTTCACAAAAAAACACTAAAAAAGTGAAAAATAACTTTAATTTCGGAAGTCGGTGTCTTTGCTTTTCAATTTTCGTTTTTTGTCACCGACTTAAAAAGTTTTTTAAATCTATAGTTTTTTGAGCTCACGTACTTTTTTGTATGTGCGCTTTCCAGGTCATGTGAATAACTAAATCTAGATAGACCCAACAAAGTAAAAGTATCAAAGTTAAGTTAAGTATTAAAGTTTCTGCGCACATCTGCAGCATCTACTTCCAATTTGATACCGTCAAACGTAAAATGTTTATAACATAGCCGATAACACCGGCCGATATCGATGCTGAGGGGTTATCAGCGGCATTCCGTAACTTCAGTTGCTGACCATGGTTTTGTTATTGTTATTAGTAATTAACTGTTTATGTATTTTACTTGGATGGTCCTAGTTAATCATTTGTGACTTCGAGTTACAGCTATATGAACATATCCAGCATTGCGTAAGAAAGTGGGTACGCCCTTTATGCCTGAAGGCGTATATTTAGTTAAGTTCTGTTTACGTTTTTATTTTTTACTTGCTTCCGCCCGCGGCTTCGCCCGCATGGTATGTCGATAAAAAGTAGCCTATGTCCTTTCTCAGGCATCATTTCATTTAAATCGGTTCAGTAGTTCTGGCGTGAAAGCGCGACAGACAGACCGACCGACAGATTTGTAATATTAGTTAGGATATTAGTAAGGAAAAGTAAGGAATACTGCATTCTCCTGCCAATATATTTGGAGTCGGCGCGTGTCTTTTTCTTCCATACTTCTCTAGGTATATATTATGTCGTCATCTCGGTAGTCACTCTCTATAGGTAAGCCTGGAGGCTTTCATTTAGGTATTTTAAGTTCTGTTTACGTTTTTATTTTTTATTTCTGCTTGAATACAGTTTTCAATGTTTTTATTGGTATAATGGCGTGCGCTAGCTGACTATGGCAAATAATGTAGGTAGGCAATTCAATGTTTTGTGTTTCGTATTGTTTATTTACTTAAGGTACCTACCTACTATTTTATAGAACCAAATTCTTCTAACTGTACAGGTAGCTGTGCTCCTGGGGAGTTTGGTGCGCCACTTCTTCTTCCCAGCTAAAGCACTAGGAAGTGGTGAACGACGGGCGTTTTGGAGAACTGTCTCATGTAATTTTGACGTTCAAAAAGTGCGTTTCTAAGCCTAGTTTGAATAAACGACTTGTGATTTTTAGGGTTCCATACCCAAAGGGTAAAACGGGACCCTATTACTAAAACTCCGCTGTCCGTTCGTCTGTCTGTTTGTCCGTCTGTCACCAGGCTGTATCACATGAGCCGTGATAGTTAGACAGTTGAAATTCACAGATGATGTATTTATGTTGCCGCTATAACAACTCTTGTATGAAAAATAATAAATACTAGCTGCGCCCCCGGTTTCACCCGCATTCAATCTCGATCCCGTGGGATTATCGGAATAAAAAGTATCCTATGTCCTATTCCAGGTCATGGTCAACCCATGTGCCAAATTTCATCCAAATCCGTTCTGCAGTTTTAGCGTGAAAGCGTAACAAACAAACAAACTCACTTTCGCATTTATAATATTAGTTAGGAAGGATTATCCAAAGGTAACAGCTAAGTTTTCTCCAGTTTTCTCTTTGCACTAGGGTTGAACTGAATAAAAATCAAAAGTCATTTGTTCAAACAGGGCTTAGAAACAGCACTATCATTTCGATATGTGAATATTATAAAGACTGACACTGTATCTTTAACTGGCCTCGTTGCATGTGCTACAGTTCGATTCAAACTTAATGACGGCTCGGAACATGAGGCGAGTCGCTGCGCAGTACCTAGCAATTTTATGTGTGTGAGCGGGGTGAGTTGGGTGAAGTACTGCGCAGCGAGTGGCTAACTTCCGAGCCCCCATTAAGTTTGAATCAAACTGTACCATAGGGTCTATAGGTTTGGCCGTGAATAAGATAATCCTAGATGTTAAAGCGAAGGAAGGGAGCTCGAAAATTTTAGCACCCTGCCTCGGGCAAATTAACTTTTCCAACAATTTAAAATCTAAAACCAGCATGTGAGAGTCCTCTACTCTCTAATGAATTATGAAGACAGATATTATTGTCAAGCAGTTAGTAATTATATCGTATACAGTTATCATCGTGTTTGGTGCTTACAACAAAAACAAAATATTATTGTGCTTCCCATGAGTAAGTTATATCATATACTTACTAATTCCATGAAGGATAACCATAAATGGAAGGCAAATTGACAATGACATTGACAGAATGACCGATGACGTGCAACTGACATAATGTTTACGTTTGTTTGAGCTTTTGCTATCAGTGTAGGATCTATTGGTAATTAATTATAACGTGCAGTATAGTGTAAATAAAGTTAATAGATTATTTCATCAATCAGATAATCATTTGTGACTTCAAGCAAAATTTAGTTTTGCATTTGTATTTCTAAATGTTAATAATGCATGAATTCGACCTGTATGATGACTATGCAATTGCAGAGGTCGTTCCTGATCATATTTTAGAAAATATATTTTCCTTTCTCCGTTTAAAAGATCTCCGCAATTGTGCTTTGGTATGTAAGAGTTGGTATAGAATTCTTAGTGATGAAAATAATGACGTTTGGCGACTACATTGTGTGAAAAGGTTAGCAGAAGAAGTTATGAAATCCGATTTACTATCCACTGTTAATACTTACAAATCAAAACTGAGGGCCTTTTACCATGCATGGAATCCTCATGACTGTTCAAGAAACATATATGTTAAAGCTAATGGATTTACTTTACACAGGTGGGCTATGATGATTATAATACCTATGCTTTCTTCTTTTTTTTATGTTTCCACGCTTTATACCTTTAAGTATATTATATTCAACAGGAATCCTGTAGCACAAAGTACTGATGCATGCAGAGGAAAAGTTGGATTTTATAATGGAAGACATGCTTGGGAAGTCATATGGGAGGGACCCTTGGGAACTGTAGCTGTAGTAGGTATATCAACCAAAGACGCGCCTTTGGAATGCCATGGATATGTCGGGTTACTGGGGTCAGATGAACAGAGCTGGGGATGGAATTTAGTTGATAATCATTTGTTGCACAATGGCGACACTCAAGGACATTATCCTCTCCTAAATAATTGTCCAAAGTACCAGGTGAGAAATTGTTCATACTGTGTAGTATACTAATTTATTAAAGTTATGTTTGTCCACTACATGTTAGCAATATTTCTGTAAATCTGTTATTTTATAGGCCTGCAAATTTTTTGTAGGCTAGTCTACAAACCTAACTAATATTATAAATGCGAAAGTGAGTTTGTTTGTTGGTTTGTTTGATACACTTTCACGCTAAAAGGGCTGACAACATGGGTGCACCATTCCCTGGAATAAGACATACAATATTTTTATCCCGTTATTTCCACAGGATCGAGACTTATGCTGGTGAAACCGCGAGGGTGCAGCTAGTTCATAATAAGACTTTTTTGGGCAGTTGCATAGGTAGTAAGTGGTAGCCATGTTTTAATAAATAAAACATTATTGTTTTCTCCTGTTTCAGGTCGGTGAGCGCATTCGAGTGATCCTAGACTGTGAAGATAATACTTTATCATTTGAAAGAAATTATGAATTTTTGGGGGTTGCATTCAGAGGTAAACATCAAAGATAAAATGTAATGTACAGTCATGACCATAACCATTAATATATTACTATGGACAGTTTGGCAATAATATCTTATTTCATGATAGGTTTATTCATATCTGTTCTTAAGGAGACAGCAAATATATACATATATCGCATCTTCGTGGATGGCATGGCACTATAAGCCACAGATGATCACATATATTTGCTATCTACTTGAGAACAGATAATTATGAATATACTTTATTATGGACTTGACTTGACTATTACCAAGAAAAATATTTTGTTTTAAGCACTTGTAAAAACATTATTTTTGTGGTAAGTAATACTTACATAAATGGAGGTAGGAAGTAAGAAAGATAATAGATAATACTAACATGAAAAAAACCGCCCAAGTGCGTGTCGGACTACTGTACATTGAAGGGTTCCGTCCGTAGTTGGGATGAATTTATACCAAATTTTAACATTGTAGTTGAAAAACATGTTCTCCCATACATCGATATACGTCACGGTCATTAACATTGTAGTTGAAAAACATGTTCTCCCATACATCGATATACGTCACGGTCAATTTTCCAACTGGAAAAGTTTGTAATCGCAATTTTTTTAATGTCATACATACAACTACAAATTAACGAATTGACTTTTTCCTTTACTTGCTGCTGTGAGACCTTGCCAAATTTCATGATTCTAAGTCAACAGGAAGCCCTTAGGTTTTGATTTATCGAGTATCAAAATATGTCGCATAAATGGCCGTATGTTTTGTTTTTATTGCGTTCACTTGAAGCTCGATTTTTTTAGAGCTTCAAGGCACCGCTGTCCTACGTCTTTGATATTGATTTCAACATGATACCTCTACGCGTTCCTGAGAAAAAGGGTCTTGTGAGCCTGACAGACAACAAAGTGGTCCGTCCGTGGTGGTCAAATATGGGGTCCGTTTTTTCCTTTTGAAGTACGGAACCCTAAAAAATAGTGATTTAAATTATAAGAAACCATAGAAATTAGGAAAAAATTGCTATGTGCTAGCCCATATTAGGTAGCAAAGTACAAAATATAATAATAATATAATTGTTTGCTTACAGGCCTTCCAAATAAGAAACTGTACCCAACAGTTTCAGCTGTCTACGGTAACACCGAAGTGTCCATGATATACTTGGGTCCCCCAGTGGATGGCTGATAGTAAATGAGTATGTCTAGAAAATTGACAGTTTCTAGTCAAAATGCAATAATGTGATATAATTTACTACTTTGAGGCTATTATTATTTAATATAATTATGGTACTGTAAAAGCTTAAATAGTGGTGGATAAGATTGTTAAGATTTAAATATGATGTTCATGTTCAACCTATATGATTAGATTTAGATATTGAGATTTAGGTAAATTTTTTCAGTCAAACCACAGGTCATCATTACAAAAATTTACATTTATTGATCAGACTTAATCAGGATTTCAGAAACCTGGTATTACTGTTGGATCTTGTGACCCTAATGCCGACAGTTTTGGGTGAATTTTTGGAAAATCTCGAATAATTTATCTTAATAATTTTACCAATGTTTGAGTGTTTACAGTAAAATACAGGATTATTTTTTTAACTTTGGTTTTTACAGATTGTGGTAGATTTGATTTTTGATTAATCCATTATGACTTTGAAGGTGTGCGGCTCTCAGCCCAAACATATTTTTTCTTGATGTTCAATAAATAATTATTAAATGCATACGTACCTATTAGAATAAAAACCACATTGAAAAAATTTTCCTGCATAGTATGTATACCAGTCAATTTAAATTGGTTAGCGAAACTTTGTAGACTTGATGAGTATCAATATCTAAACGAAAAAACAAAACAATTATTGATTTCATGATATTATTTTTGGGTCAACGACCGTAAGCATTATGTAAGGTAACTTCAAATATCAGTTTAAAAAAAAAAATTTTTTGTGCAATCCTCGCATGCTTGATGTGTAGGTATTGAATTATTGATATCTAAATGCTAAAACGAAAAAACTAATTTTCTAAACTCATACTTCAATTAAACTTCTGGGATAAAAAATATATACTTACCTACTTACTTAATTTGATCTTGAATTCTTGTTTTTTTTATTATTATGTTTCGATATCGATATCCATCACGTCCATCGAATTTCTTTAACTAAATTTATTTGACCCTATAAGTACCTATAGGGAATACATATAAATAAGCTTCGATTTCTTAAGAGATGAATTTTAAAATGCTTTAACGCATTACAGCACGCTGTCACGCTGTCAATTATGACTACATCAAAGATTGTAATGAATTTTCTTATGGTTTAATAACCATGGTTTTATAGTGTAACATACTAGTACTTTCTTGGTAACTGCCATGATATTGTATGTATTTATTAAGGTAGGTACCTAAAAACATTATAATTGACTTAGGGCTGATTTTTCAATTGCCCGATTTACGAGGAATAATTTACCCATACAAAAACTGTCAAATACACGAGGGGCATAGCGAGGTGTTGTTACCACAGGATGCATCTTGACTATCCAGCGTTCCAATAAAATTCAGGTCAATGATAAAATTTATAACATTCTGCCTAAATTCAAGTGTTGAAGAATTAAACTTCCTGATTGACAAGGTTTTAGATCTTCCCTCTAGCCCTCTACTGCCTTTATGAACACATGCATGCTAAGTACAGTGCTAAAAGAATCTTTCGGCGCTTGAATGACTTGGGGGTATTGTTGTGTGGCTGTTACTTAGCCAGGATCTTATAATTATATTTTACAATAATTTATGAAAAAAAGACTGGCCATATCAATTTATAACCTACTAGCTTTTGCCCGAGGCTTCGCCCGCGTGGATGTTGGATATCGTCTCACGAGAACGTACAACTTACTACCTGGATAGGTACTTAAGAAATGCTGGGTTTCCTTACCTAACTTTCATTCCCAATATCACCCCCTATAGGATTATTTTTGAAACAAAAAGTAGCTTAAGTGAAGGACATGGAAGGCTACTTTTTGGATGCCATCTATCTCATTGCCAAATTTTCTCGAAATCCGTTCAGTGGTTTAGGCGTGAAAAGGTAACATACAGACAGACAGACGAATTTATAATATTAGTATGGATAGTAAAATTGGGTGGTGTCCGAGGTTTTGAGTTATTTCAATTACACGGTGTTTAATGAATATAATATGTAGTGTGTAGTTAATTAGTATTATTAGATAGTATTATAAATTAATGAAGTATTAGAAAACATAATTTTAATGATTAGGTCCAATAATTTATTTATGTAAAAAATCCCGACAAATGTTTGATACCGACTGTACCTACCTGAATGAATATTTATTTAAATCCTGAGTGTAAGAATGAAAGCTTGCCAGTCGTTCTGAATGACTTACTGAGAACTACGGAATCAATGCATTTTTCGAACACGCCGTCACTTTGCCTAGCTTCAAAAAACCGCCCGAGTTCGGGACGTACCTCGGTACCGTTTGTCCGCTATTTTAATCGTTGTCTTCACTAAGATAAGATAAATGTCCTAAATTTTTTGGAAAGTTGATATGGTCGTGATCCCTTGCTACATCAGATGGAATTGATCGGAGAGTTCAAGATGCATCTGTCTGTGAGAGTGTGAGAATGAATGTCGGGATAAGTAACTTAGCCAGTTTTTTTTTCATTTTCTTGGTTTTCTAGCTGGGGATCTGAATATGTCAAGGTGTTTAATGGAGTAATCTATGAAGGTATTGAAAGCCAGCCAGATAAAGTACTTTAAGTATTAAACTTATTATTTTATGAACTGATTTAGAGCCTGCAGGTGGTGTTCTTAAGAAACATTGTTATATAACATTGTTACACTATAACAATGTTATATCATTGTAGGGTTGACATCGTAAATATTAGTCGGTAACACTTAAATTCAAAGCTGCGAGCATTCGTAATGTCTGCCTTAAACCGTCCGAATTACATAACCTCATAGAACACGGTAATATCAATGTACCTACTTAAATACTTTATTGTGGTACTCAGAGACTTCACTTAAAAATTATCAATCGTTAACTTTCTTCGACCAGCACGGCGTAGCAAATGTCTACCTACTAAACGGAAATGTTCTCAATCTGACGTATTTATAAGTGCCAGTTTAAACATATCTTACAACTTATTAATTAAAGCTAATGAATATTTATATTTAAGTGACGTCTCTGAATGCCGCAGTTAGGGCCAGCTTTTCGAACGATTAACAATTGGTCACATTAATTTTGCTTAATTAATTTTCGTTCGAGAAACCAGCCCCTAGTAGGTACTTATGACAAAAATTAACAAGTGAAGGCGCTAAAATTATGTAAGTACTTAAGATATAAAGGGTTCTAGAATAATGCTAACATCAACTAATTGTCTAGTAAATAACAAAGCTTGTTTCATGTTATTACTTATGTGTTTACAAATACTTTTTCATTAAAACAATGACCTAACAATTAGAATTTGGGACATCCCAAAACAAGAATGCTGAAGTTACGTAGGTTAGGTAGGTACTATATTTTAACTTGATACGGCTGTCCAATGTTTTTTCTATGGGTACGTAAGAACTTAGGTGCTACTTATAGTTATCTAACCCATTTTGTTACCTTTAAGCTGCCAGTCCATTGAGGCGGAGAAGCGGAGAAAAATAAAAAAAATGCAGTAGAATCTGCTTTCGTTACTATTCAATATTACTGAATAAAGTTAAATTAACTTACCTCGCGGTGTGGCTTGCGCTTTAGGCTAGTAAAGGAGATCTTTCAGGAAACGAATACTTTTTCCCTTACGGGGGTTTATTTATAAGCGTTGTTTAAAGTAAGTAATGATTAGCGACTGTTTAACCATACATTTTTGACGTTTGAAAGGCACTCAACTTTAAGCAACATTTTCAAATAAACCCCTAAATGGCGGACTGAAAAAACATGTACCGATTTGTTACGGACGTGGAAATAATATCATAAACAAGAAGATAAATTTTAGTTTAGTCCTGTCAAATTAGTCAGCGCCTGATATAAATTGACGTAATTTTAGTAGGCAAGTTTTTAATCACATCTAAACTTTTATGGATTAATGATAGGCGCTGATTAATTTGACAGGACTAAACTAAATTTTATCTTCTGTCCTTTTCTTAATGAAATAGAAAGAAAAAGATGCACTGAACTTAAATTTAGTTTAGTTTGTGAAGAAGGGAATCGGCACCATTGTTTACTATTACAACTATAACTCCACAATTTACCTAACTTTGTATGCAAAACTAAGATTTTTAGTAGGTATTTTGAAACTCACAAAGCTCTTTAGGGGTTAACCATGGATGATTCTTGTAAGAATAAAAAAATGTTCAGGTTAATTAGGTACATTATTTTTTCTGTCTAGCTAACACCTATGTTGAGTTTCTGTTGTCCTTTAAGATAATTTATAGAGCAGTTTATCAACTCCGGATATGATTTTCATGTAGATAGGTACCTACCTACGTGTAGGTAAAATGCATTTTTCCGTCAGTAAATTCTCAATCAAATTTTCTATCAAGAAACAGAATTTAAAAAAAAATGCTATTTTTATTGCAACAGGAACAGAAACGGGGCAGAAAATTTAAAGTAGGTTTGAGGGTAGAAGAAGCCGTGAACGTGCAAATAAAGCCCTTTTATAAAGGTACCCTACATGTATGAAAGGGCTATATTTGCACGTTCATTGCATTTACTTCAGCTGATAGATACGCTTCCCGCTGCATTGCTTCCTTGCTTCATGTCATGTTGTTCAACTGCCTAGTTATGAACGTCGCGGTTTCGTAGGTCGTATAAAGGAATTTTGTATTGTTTCTGAAGAGCCTTAAATGATGCAACTTTATGAAGTAGGTATATTAAAAATCATTCCATAAACTTAATTAATAATGTGTTATTGATATTATCTGTTGTTATTTTACTATTTAATTACACTCTGTTATGTTTTTCATGCATCTGTATAATATACCTAGGAACAGTCAGCTATACATCAATGACCATTGATAAGCAATAGGTAGATCCAAGTACAATTTTTGTAGTGCTAGTGTTGCCACACCTGCACTACAAAAATCGTACTTACTGCTACGAAATAAAGGCTGCTGTCAATGTCAACTTGTTACCACTGATGTGCGGTTGACACCTTTATCTAAACTAATTTCAATAATGCACTATAGGTTGATAAATATCGTAAAAAATATACTTACGTTTAGAATAACTTTATCATTAACAATGTATTTGTATATTTCTGTTATTTATAGTAATAAAAGACACCTTTGTTAATTATTTATATTTTATTGTTTTATTTCAGCAATACTTACATTCTTTAAATGTCATAGGCTATTACAATATTGCACAACTTTCTATTGATGTTTAGTGTTAATAAAACGCTTTTGAACAATATAGCAAAATAACCGGAATGTTAATATTTTATATTTTTCTTCTAACTTAGGTACCTATGCTGGGGCTATACTAACTTCAACACTGTTTGACAACTAGTGTGACGGCAAATCATGCTATTGAACAATCAAGATTGCGAAGTGTAACATCTAAGGTAAGTTTTATTTATGCATCAACTTGTTTTCCTGTAGAATGTGTAAAACACCGAATTTCAAGAATGAACGCGTTGCAAAAATTGAGTCGCAGTGTGATGTGCAAAACTGCTTTAATGTAGCCCCAGCGTAATTTGCGTAGAAACCAGTAAAAATAACTACTTTCTAAATGTAGTGAATAAGCAATTTATAAGTTAGGTAGTCACAATCACAATGACCCAATCATTTAATATAAATGGCTATTATTTATATACCTTCAGGGTGGAAATTAAAAGTAGGTCGGTCGAGGGAAAATAGGTACTTAGGTAGATACCCACCTCAAAATGAAATTTTTAGTCAATGTAGGTAGTTAGAACATTCCAAGATCAAATCTCCCCAATAAACCTTGTTTACTAAATTAGCTTGTATCTTTCCTTCCACTAACCGCCTTTTGTCCACCCTTTAGGACGTGTTAGTGTTTTACTCATTATTAGGACTGTTATTCACAATAATACATCGTACGTAACAAATAAGGTATTTAGGAAGGAGGTACTTTTGTAATTGACTACATAAAAATAAAAATAGCCAATATGACTTATCACAGCCCGTCAAAGTAGGTACTTACTTACCTACATTTAAAAAAAGATTCCGACTAATTGAGAAACTCCTCCTTTTTTAAGTCTGTTGGAAACGTTGAAATACCTACAATAACTTTAATCTGCCTCTTGTATTTATAATAAAATAAGGAAGTGTATAGAGTGCCGCTAGCGGCATTCTATCACTATCGGATACAGTGCCTCAGTTTGCGGCATACCTAGGCCCGTTTAAAGTGCCGTAAGTATTGCATAGTCACTGTCAGTCACTTGTTAGTTGAGTGTTGAAGTTAGTGAAATTTGTTACCGGCACTTTGTCCGATAGTGATAGAATGCCGCTAGCGGCACTTTATACACTGCCAAAAAATAATAACTTTCGTACTACTCTGTAGGTATGAAATATATTTATTGAAGATCCTGAAGGAATGACAGGGAAAGTGAATTGCAAAGAGATTCATGGTCCTACATTTAAATGTCTTTGGCCAATAGTATTTCCCAATACCTACTACAACAATGACCGAAATAGGTACCTAATAATGAAGAACGTGTCGTTTAAACAGGTGTTTTTAGGGTTCCGTACCCAAAGGGTAAAACGGGACCCTATTAATAAGGCTCCGCTGTCTGTCCGTCTGTCACTGCCGCTATAACAACAAATACCTACTAAAAACAGAATAAAATAAATAGTTAAGGGGGCTCCCATACAACAAACGTTTTTATAGATAATGGTACGGAACCCTTCGTGCGCGAGTCCGAATCGCACTTAGCCGGATTTTTATAAATCCTCTGTAAATCTTAAATTGACGCTCTCATCAGGATTCTTTTTAAATTCATAATAAATAATGCCACTCTAGTATTGCCCCACTGCAGGGCAAAGGCCACTTCTCAAGAGAAGGCACGAGCATTGATCACCACGCTTGCTTGGCGATTACAGACTAAAACTTTAACTATTCATCGGTTTGAGTTATCCACAAAGACGGACAGACCGACATGCCGAAATTAAGTATAGTGTTCTGTTTTTGCCATTTCACTACGGAATCCTAAAAAAACATCAAAATCGGTTTAGTTTTGCCGGCTTCCGAAGTAAAAGGCCCCACCCTTATTGCGTATCTAAATACCTAATGCACGATCGGTTTGGAACAAATGTCTAAACCATTGCTTTAGTTCGAATTTTTACACATTAAAAAATTTAAAATGTGTTAATTAAGCCCTTTCTGACACCCAACATGGCCCCATAAAATAAAATAAAATATTTAATTCATGACTATGTCCTCTAGAGGGCGCCATACTCAATTTAATGTGACGAGATGACGTCACATAGCCTATAACCAGCGGACGATCAAGACGCTTCCAAC
This sequence comes from Lithophane socia, assembly GCA_947522985.1. Taxonomy (NCBI): domain Eukaryota; kingdom Metazoa; phylum Arthropoda; class Insecta; order Lepidoptera; family Noctuidae; genus Lithophane; species Lithophane socia. The sequence goes on along the minus strand of OX383256.1, from coordinate 9,246,880 downwards.
AATACCTCATTTGTCCAATTGTGATGAGTAGGTAGTTTAGAAAATATGAGGGAACAGATGAACATACATACACAGGGTGTTAGGGTAAACACCGACCGGTATCCTTGAAACCAGTGGTTTGGTGTAAAATCAATCGAAAATTACGCCTTTGTTTTTTTTTAAATTACATTTTACCACTAGAGTAGGTATTTTACCTTTTCACCTATGCGCAACACCTAGGGCAACGAACTTGCGTCTCAACAAGGGTGGGGGCGCGGGACGTGACCTGACCGGCCGCGAGCGCGACCCCTCCCTCAGTCAGTCAGCTGTTCCGCTAGCGAGCACGGTGTCGGATAGGTAGAAACTTTTTAAAATCTTTTAATGAAAATAACGTTTTTTTTTCTTGTTACTCGGTAATTTATTTTTAATATTAAGAGTCCTCTTACATTTTTTACGCAAATTCATGATTTTTGACGCTGTAATTTTCGGCAGTTGTAAGATATTTTAATTATTTGTTTAAGAATAACGATAGTACCATTCTCTTTCTTGTAAGTTGGAGTTACACATTTTCATTTTTCTTTTCGTGTAATTTACTATAAATATTTTACGAACACAGTTTGCAAGAAAAACCGTTGGCGATGGAACTTTGACGCTCAAATTCACATTGTTACAATCAATTCTTATAAATGCTAAAATTACGAAAAGATACTTTGAATGTTTTACTTGTTTATTGGAGTTCTAGAATTCCTTTAAATTCCTTGAGTTTTTATGGAAAAAATCGTAAAGAAAGCCTAATTTAAGCCATAAATGTCTTGATTCAGCGTCCATTATACTCCAAATTAACGCAACTTTATCAAATAAACTAATATGATATAAAATTTCAATCTACAATGAATACGTTTCATTAGTTTTCGTTTCTCAATTTAATAAAACAAAATTGCAATAAATAAAGTTATAATGCTATATATTCTGCGTCAATTCGGCGCGCCCCTCAGTCCCGCGCGAGCGCTTGACGAGGCAGGACCTGTCGCCGAATTTTTCGCGCGCAATCGTCCGGAGTAGTCGACTCGTGTACGCCGATTGAAATAATTTGATCCAGTAAGTAATTTTTTACATCATATAATTTTTTTTTTTTAGTATGAGTAAGATAAAGGTAATGAATATTAGTACCTACCTATATTAGACTTTAATTTTTATCTTTTATTTATAGGTAGGTATGGGTCGAAAAACACCACTGTACGCCTGCATAAAAAAAAGGAAGAGGCATAATTATGCCCGCTTACAGACAGCATTACAAGTTGGCAGCAGCAGCAGTGTGGACTGGGGATGATTACCCGATGAAAGTCAGTTAAAGTTTGTAAAGATGATGTATATTGGCGTGAAAAAATGTTACCGAAGTTGAAGACATTTTACTATAACTGTATACTTCCCGAGTTAATTGATCCACGTAAAGCACGATCAATGCCATTACGAGAGATATTTTTGTAATTTTTTTATTAAACTTTATAATATATTTTTATTAAGTGGACTCTCTTCGAGTGTTTTGATTGAAACTCATCCCAGATTACCTGCATCATAGTTTTCACTCTGGATTAAAAAAAATATCATCCTATTCAGATTAGTATCAAAATTGTTTCGTGGACCATAGTTATAGTCCAACGCACACCAACGTAACTTCTTAATAGGACTCTTAACGCATTCTTTTCGGGAGATACCAAATATCTCGAAGCTAAACAGATACATTACAATCTTACATCGTTAAATTTTTAATTATCCGAAAGCTGTCCCTGATTGGTCGGTCTTACAGTAGCTCGTTCTGTGCCTATAGACTTAATATCTTTATCAAATAAGATCTTTAAGGTTCACATTCATAAAATATATGAAAACAAGGAAAATGTATGTAATTTAGGTTATATTCGTTGACTAAAACTTATTTATTGTTCAAACTTCACTTCTTAGGTTAATCGCAGATTCAGTTTTACTTCCACAACAATAACATATAACTAACTTTAACTCACAGGTTATTTTTAACACGAAATTAAAGTAAAATCACCAGAACAGTTTGTTTACATTCGACATCAAACGAATTATCAAACAAATAATTATGGCGGCACCGGGCACATGACGTTCAACCAATCAGCGCTCGAGATGCTTTCCGTTCTATACCATTTAACAGTCTAATAGACTGAATAAAAAAAAACTTTTTCAGAAATGTAACCAAAGTGCATTACGATTATATCGGCTCAAGATTGTTTAGTCCGTCTCAACACTAGCGCTACACTGGTTGCGTTGTGTATGTGTGAATAGCTACGCACACATGAACATTGCTCCCGTCTTTTACCTAAACTCGAGCGTTCGAATTTTGTGAAACGGCTCTTAAGTCAGCTACCCATGGTTTGAGTGACAACGGTGTTTACCCTTACACCCTGCATACATACATACCGGTCAAAATCATAACCTTCCTTTTTGTTTCGCCGAACTTAGTCGGGTAAAAAAAATCTGCTCAAGAACGTAACTTACGAATTTACGAAGCAATGGATTAGACCAGTGGCGTATTGACCCTAAGGCAAACTAGGCACGTGCCTAGGGGTGCGAGAATAAAGGGGCTCGCGCGGAAGATTATTAGCAAAAAAAAATGTAAATTAATTGTGTTTATCTTAGGTACTTCTTCATGCAATAAACTTCTCAAACGAGACAGAGACCAAAAAAAAAATTATTTTATTTTATGGCCGCTTGGGGGCGTCGCTTCGATGCGGTGCTGCGCCACTGGATTAGACATTTGTTTCGAACCGATTCCAATTCTGATTGATTGTGTATTACGCAATTAGGGTGCTGGACTGACCCCCGCGACTCCGCGTGAGTGCCGAAAAACAGCATAATAGGTACCTACCGGTGTTTTCAAAAATCTTTGTACATTATTTGGAAAATTCGATCAATAAAAATTTTACCGTTTAGTTATGCAGATGCCAGTAAGTGTAGCGGTGAGGCTGTAATGAATAATTAACCACGAAAAAAAGAAATTCGAAATCTTATTTGACTTTGGAATGTGCGAATGTATATCACGCTTCGATTAGACTACCAGTATTCTAACATTTCTAACCCTCTTCTGACACACTTCAATTTATTTTAAGAGGCGTTGATGAGGCTTATCCGCTCTATCAGGGAGGTATTCAAAATTGTGTCGTTCTAACAGTTTACTGTTTATACACTTTATTTAACCTAGAATAAATAGAATTAGATTTCTAATAAATTATTAATTAAGAATATAATGCTTGTGTAGGTGTTACCAACGCGACAGATTCCAAAATCATGTTTGGCAGTCCGGTGAAGCACTTGCCCAGATGTGGGATTTTACACAAACAAACACGTAAGTATGTACCACCTACCTTGGTAAAAAGTGGCTGACTCGTTCTTAGTGTTTAATTATTCACCTATATAACTTTCTTGTTAACGAGCATGAGCGTGCAGTACTAGGTCGTACCGACTTAAATGGCGACGTCAACTTTGAAGGCCAAACAGCAATCGATGTGAACGAAAAAATCGATGAGTAGGTATCTACTTACTAATAATTTATTATTATTACAAACGATGTATTCAGACCGGACATGCCACGCGTGGTATTTCGCTTTTAAAGAATAAATGCTAGCAAATTGAATCTTTCAGTTGCAGCTGCAGTTGGTGGACTTTATTCTGATGGGTATCTATTTTTTTCATATTAACGGAATTTTCTCTAGTTATTAGGCAAGTGTTATGACTTCAAGTCTAATAGGATTATTGCGTATCACTTCACAGCTTCAAGCCGCAGTATACAATATTCAAAGGCCAACCTACTCATTAATGACCTATAAGTACCAAGCTACTCTTTTATACCTACCATTTAAATTAGGTCTACTTATCAAATTGTAATTTAATTAACTTCCTCATTAGTCGAGGTCATTGTATTTACCTGCTTACTTGCTATTACTCAAGACCACTATTTCGTTAATATTTACTCACGATTATATTAGGCAAGTATGGGTTAATGACTTCTAACGTTATAATGTTTTAATTGTTTGTAACTAATGTACCTACATTCCAGCATAGTCCATGACCAGTGTGGTTCTCGGTAAAGATAAGAGGTCACCGGGGCACCCTCATGCTGGGTATCTTTTGTTATAATTATAATGGACAAAGAGGTGTTATATTTTAGGACAAAACTAAATGTAAGCGGGAAAGTGATTGGCTGAAGTTGTGAGGGCAGGTTGACGGTAGCCTTCAACGGGGTTGAAGTAGGGGCCTATCATGGATATAGAAACTTACATAACATAACGCCTGTATTCCCCGAAGGGTTAGGCAGAGGAGTAGGTATAGTACACCCACATTTCGCCAGTCATGTCCTTGTAGGACATGTGTTCCCAACCGTTGGGGCGCGCCCCCTGTGGGAGCGTAGAGTGACCGATGGGGGGAGACGGCGGCTCCAAAAATGAACTAAGTATATCGAATTATCGATATTTTTTACATTTTATTTTGTTGTTATTAATTAAGGTTAATAGGAAACACGATCACGTGGTCATTGGCGTTCATTCCATTCTAATTTACCTATTCCTCTGTTTTCTCCGTGGTCAATGATAGGAGTCCATTTTATAACGATATTAATGTACCTACTTTTATCTACCATTACCATGTCCCTATTTTGTTTAATGGAGTTTTTTTTTTCTTTTAAATTTAGATACCTAATATAAAGTACTTAGGTACTTACTTAATTAAGTACGCCAAAAAACAAAACCCAAGTGTTGGTGCTGATTGCTCGACGTTAGTGTCTTTAATTTTAAACGTCTTACGCCTACCTATAACAATTAATAGCTGATCACCTACTCACAACCTTAACGGCTCTATCAATTAGGGTAAAGTGTAGGATCATGACGTTAAATTAATGGAGGTTAGTACTAAAAGCTATGGTCATTAAAAGGCTATCGTTTTCAATTTTAAACAGGACAGCAAAGAGTTGTATTTTGTTAGTTTAAGAACTATTCAGAAGTCTGTGTAGGTACGTTCAAAAGTAAAATAAAAGTTAAAAATTGAAGAAAACGGAAAAAAAAATTCGCTGTTTTTTTCTCCCCTAACAAGAGGTGGCAACGCAGCATGGGTGTAAAACGACAGGACAGAATTATGAACACGACGGAACGCAGTCCAAAACGGGTATAATGGACGTAGGCAAGAAGGCAGGCCTGCCGGGCTTAAATGGGACTGGGCAGGTCATGTCAGTGTCACTCTTCTGCTGGGCAAAAGTCTCTACACAATGGGTACTGGGTTCCTAAAGATGAACGGCGTCGCCGAGCCCGGCCCAGAAAGAAATGGAGAGGCGTACCCTGAGAGCTGGTTTGGAGTGGCGCTGGAAAAGAGTTCCTGGAAGGACTTGGGGGAGGCCTTTGTCTAGGAGTGGAACAGTAAACGCTAAATAAAAACCTGATAAATGCAGGACCTACCAAGTTGGACGCTAAGTGCAGCGTGGATGTCTATTTTCTACCAATTCTACATCGAATGTGAAGCGATTCTACATGGATTCTATATTGAAAAAGGTTTGCTGCTTAAGCTACTGTGGGCACAGTTGTTCTTATATAAGTGAATCTACGTACAGGTATATATATTAATGACTAGGTGTATTAGAACGTATTATCGTGGTGTTTATTGTGGCTAGTATTTATAAGGGTACCCGTAATTATATTAACCTTACTACGACTTACATGCGTATACCTAATTTACAACCATAATACTGGTGGGTAACTTTTTGCACTTCTGTGTCACAAAAAATACTAAGTTTGAGATGGTTATAAAAATAAAATTAAAGGTAATGTTCACTATGTGCTCGGCACGGCACGATAAAGGGGAGTCACTGATCAACCGTTTGTTAGTCAACTCAATTGTCAACGACAAAGTAGATTAGATCACTAAGTAGGTATCTAAAGTTTCAGAAGGGATGTTAAACGAAGATTTTCAAATTACTTTTATTTATTTGTAAAAAATATTGAAGCATAATATATAATAGTTAAGATAGGTGGCCTACTCTTTTACATAACTTGCAAAATACACTTCTCCCTACCCCTTCGAGGAACACAGGCGCGATGTTATGTTAATACGTTTATGATAAGGTTTAAAACAATAATAAATTCATTAATAATAGTTCTATGATATAATCAAAATTCTGAAACGTCCAGTTACCTTTGTCGCTGACTGTACAAGGAACAGGCACTTGACCGCACGGCAGGACCCGCAAATGATGTAGCTTATTTTCAAGACAGTCATGAAAAAAGAAAGCTTCAATATTTTTTAAACGCGCACGCACTTCAACACTGTGATAGGTAATAGTTTCTTCATGCAGGTTGTAGGTAAATAAACCTGCACCTATGTCAACCTACAGCTCTGTAGTTTTTGTACTATCACGATTCGAGACCAGAAACCCGCATCATTATGCAAGCTTTTATGCACAATGAATGATGCAACGTTGGTCACCGATCTGCATGACTCGCGCCGCATTTTAGTATAATGCTATAGGTCACATATACACAGTAGGTACTTCGGTACAGGTCGGCGAATTTCAGCGACGTATGGGTCTGACACTTACGGGCCACCACACCACAAGTGCATGTAATTTTTTATTTGCTAAGGTATGGAATGTAAGTCAGATAAATAGGGGTGGATAACTTCTTTTCTTTGAAATGACAACGCAAAACGTTTTGACAATTTTGTTTCAAAAACAGTTCGAAAGGCCGCATTATGGGGTCCAGAAATTACTAGGCCGAACCATCGTTATAGTTTAAAAGTATCGCGCTAATGTTTATAATTATCCTATTCTAATGTAAAAGTTTTAAATAATTATTTGGACAATATTAATAGAGCTAGTATACCTACCTTGCTCTGCAAATAAAATTAAAGACAAATAGAATGTAGGTATTCTTATACAAAAGTAAGGCTTATAATCTAACACACACAAACACGAAAATAAGATCTTTGGTAGGACTAGGTCGTATACCGCGGTCAAGTTTACATTAAATGTAGTGCTTTTAGGAATTAAAAACAATTTTAATAACATGGGGGCATCATCATAATTATAAATGTGAAAAAAACAACCACAACGTGTACTCCGAACGACAAAACGATATTCGAGTCGTAGGTAGCTCGTATTACCTAACTATATTTGACCACAACGCGTTGTGTTAATCAAGAACAGCCTCACATAAAGTGTCTGAACGTAAGCTGATGCAACTGCAGGAGGGTGATACGATCAACATACTGCGACAGAAATTGCGGTGGGACGATTTATTTTGTGTTTACTTAATGTTTGGCCCAAATTAGCAACAGTCATTTAGCCACGATGTGAACATTTTCCTTGGCAGTAGGGCTACCAATAAGAACGGTCCGGAATTAACCTGGAATCTCCGGCTTTTTAGTGTCTGGTCCAGACTTTCGACATTAGGAGAAACTTGAATTGAATAAAAATTAAAACCAAAATCGACCAGACTTTGTAGATGTCCAATTTTTTGGCAGGAATGGTCGGTGATACTTACTGTTACTACCTACCCAATTTAGTGCCATTTTTGCCGAGCTAATCACAATGTATTGTGGATGTTTTTACATTAGAAATATCTCAACACGAATGTGTTGATTTCCTCAACGCGTTGTGGACGTTTTTTTTTGCACAATGAGTTTTCGTTCCGTTTCTAGCTCACAAAAATACACGACATTTACTTGCAAGCAATTATGTATAACCTTAACAATAGCTATTTAAATCAGGGATGTTGCAGATGCAATTTTTTCACATCGCGGAAGCGGATGCGGAGCTTAAGATATTTTTTCCAAATGTCACTTTGCGCGGGTGCATTGTAAATTCAGTTTTTAAATAATTTATCAGCTGCAGACAACTAATCATGTTATGACTGATTTACGAGAAAAAAATGAACAATAACAAACGCGTCGAATCTTGTCTCCGAACGAAATCTTCGCTGTTATTGGCCAATGAGCACGTGCGTACGGCACGCACCAGTCTCTGGCTCCACCTATTTTCCTTCTTTTGTCGCAACCTGTGCGACATCCGCATCCGCGTGAACATCCGCATTAATTATTGCGGATGCGGATGTCCAAATCGATGCGGAAGCTCCGCGGTTGAGGATATCCGCAACATCCCTGATTTGAATTACCTACAGACGTAGCAGTATCGTGAAATTGACCCACATGTACCTACTTAGAACAGTTTTGCCGTTTTGGTTAATATAATATACCACGATACAATGCTTAAAGGTAATGAAGGCGTGTTTACATGATAAGTTGAGATTATTGGTACCAATCATTACAGTAAATAGACCTAATATCAACAAATATCATCACAAAAATCTTTGCAAAAGTTCATTAATAATCTTTTATCATTCTTACCTTATTAATATATTAACCACCAAAACCAAATGGACGCGATGAAATATTGTTCTCCAACTCAAAAGGCAATTTGTATTATAGTTTTACCTACCCTGAGAGGGGATTACAGCCATAAATTGTTCCAGCTGCAACAGCGACTAGTCCTCATGGTGGTAGTCAATTGCTTTGTTAACAGTAAGGCTGTCCATAAGAGTATCCTTCATATGTGGCTTTACTTTAGTAGGCGGAAATTTCGTAAGGCAGAAGTCAGCGATCAGACAAAAAGCTTTGCAGAGCAAAGGACACAACAGTGCTTGGTGAACGACCGCTGCTACTCTGAACCAGGGCCCATCAAACGGATCCAATATAGCCGGGCAGAGCATGTGATTCAAGTTTACTTGGGCTGGCTGGAAGGAAAACAAAAATATATTAAGTAATTACGACAGCAAATCTTACTGTATATTGCGGGCATTGCCTAATATATATTTAGTGAATCGCTGAAAGCTAAATAAATACTAGGTAGGTAGGTTAATTCGATGCTAAATATTTATGAAAAATTGATGGAGTCAATTTATCTAATAAACAAATTATAATAGACATTTTTTATGAGACAGCAGTTTCTCTCTTTATATTAAAGTTAAGATCTTGAAATCGTGTGAGAATGAATAATGAAAAGAGTCCCCGATTTTTTAAATTTTCAAGTACTTAGGTAATTTTATTGATGGTTAGATTTCAGCAATAGGTAGTTACGATAAAAGTTTTCTGAGTAACGTTTATTTGATACAATTTCCTCTAATAGATCTGTTGAGCGGTAATTCGATTTAATCTCCCTTCTGGCCACAACTCAGGACCCCGGGCAACGACACCACGACCTCGAATATCACTTCCACCGCCTGGCGGCTGTCATTCCCGCCATCCGCAGTAGGTACTCGCTACGGGTCATTTACATACGGCTCGATTTTTGCCGTACGGCTTAGTGAATCAAATACTTAACTCTTGTTTTGGCCTAGTTTAAGAGCCTATAGATACTTGTAGCTCTTTAGCTCTCGAGCCTTTTTCTATTCTGGGCTCTAGCCTCTCGGAAGTTGTCTAATCTTATATCAGTTAAAATTAAAACTTTGAATTATTTTGGCCTCCAAGTCATACGAGAAACTGAGATCTATAAAAAGAATCCAATAAATTAACGCCCTTGTTTGTGCGGAGTTCGATATGGGCAGTTTAGGGCAAAATAAAATTGTTTGAATAATTAAATAAAAAATAATTAAAGCCCAAAACACACAGAGCGGGTGCGGGGCGGGAGCGGGTCGGGTCGTTTACACCGCGGGAGTAGCGCGGTTCATCGTGTTCACACAGAGCGCGGGCGCGGGGCGGCAGCGGGTCGGGCGCGGGACGGCAGCGGGTCGGGCGCGGTTGTGCACTTTGACAGGCGGCAGCGGTTGCAATGTGAAAATGGAAAAGGTTGTAGGTTCAAGACATAAATAAAAAAAGACATCAATATGGAGAATATCATCGATACGTGTATTGCAACGATTGTAACGACGCTACACCCGCATTGCTATTCTGTAACCATCTTACCTTGAAAACTTAGGTGAAGTGAGTCATTGTCATCGATACCTACTGATGCTAAGGCAGTGACAGTTCACTCCAAGCTCACTTTGATATTTTACTACACTTAGTTTTCACGGAGATATTTTTACAGAATAGCACAACCGCTCCCGACCCGCTCCCGACCCGCGCTGTTGTGTCGGCGGGCGCGGCTCCCGCTCCTTGCCCGACCCGCGTCCGCGTTCTCTGTGTTCATGCATATAATTCCTTGAATTACAAATTATTATACCCGCCGTACTCCCGCGCCCGACCCGCTCCCGTCCCGCACCCGCTCTGTGTGTGTTTTGGGCTTTAGGTTTCATTCATTCCTTTTAAAAGATCAACCCTTTCTTCTACTGTCAGGCCCGCTCGAAAAAGGAATCTGGATCTTTAAATTTAGTGATGAAACTGATAGTGTTTTGGCCGGATACCAGTTATCCGTCGGCCGGACCTAGACCAACTGCATAGACCCATAGAGTGAACCCGTGGAGATGAAACACGAACAATCGGCCAGATTCGTGTGGTTTCGGGAATATTCGTTCATGAGTAAAGTGGGCGAATCATATAAGTACCTATTGATTGAGTTTGAAAAAAAATAAGCCTATTTTTACCCCGACTACGGCGAACCAAAAAGGAGGGTTATGATTTTGACGTGTATGTATGTATGAATGTATGTTCATCTGTTTCAGAACTTCTAAACTGCACGCGTAGCATGACCACCGTAGAAACGGGTTTTGTCGACGGAAGAGTACAAAATGAGATAAACAATCGCAATCTGTCAGTTTGTCTATTCTTCCGTCGACAAAACCCGTTTCTACAGTGGCCAGGCTCAGGCGCGGTTCTTGGAGGCGATTAGCGGCGGTGACCTCTCGCGTCCGGCCCTGGTCCAGGCCATGGTACGGAGCGAGAGGGCATGGGAAGCAGTCACCTCTTTCTGCGAAGCAGTAATGCTCGCGAAGGTGGAGGCAGAACGCGTGAGGGACAGGCAAAGTTTGCGCCCTCACGCCCCTAACCGCCGCCGTTGGAGACGCCCTGGGCGTCGGGAATCCCAGGTGGATTCCCGGCCACCATAGGCGCGGGCTTGGGATTAGGATTAGGACCAGGCAAAGAGATGTCAGCACAATTGGCGGGGTCCGCTAGGACCGACGCGATGCCTGCCAGGGTTGCGGGTTAGTCCGAAAGGGATACCGGGACCTTGGCAACAGGCAACTGAAGGAACACGGGTGGGTTTTAGTCAGTAAAAGTCTGACATGCCCTTCCGCTCCGCCCAGAGCGGGAGAAGTCATTGGATGATTTCCAACCCTCAAAAAAAAAAAAGGCTCAGGCGCGGTCGCAGCCCAAGATTTTGGGGGGGCAACATTGGTGGCGGGGAACAGTTTTAGACAAATGGTTACCTAATTGATAAGTACTTTGTCACCTTCTAATGATGCACACTTTTTTGAATAACTGAACCTCTTTTTAACGTTTCTCACAGTTGGCTAAGTAAGCTAGGGTACCCCGACCAAACGGGTTAGGTCAGGTTAGAACAGTGACAAACCGCGCGCGAGCGAAATCTAATTTTTTACATTTAGTTTATAATGCTGCCAAATTGGTCGCCGGCTTTTTGATAAATAATAGGTGTTAGGATAGTAGATTATGTGATAAGAGAGACCGAAGCTAACTCGATAGTTTTAATACCCCATCTCGAAAAGGTTAGAATTTGATTTACATGTTCAAACATAAATAGGAGGAGTTACATTGCCCACATATGCAGGAAAGGCCAAGCAACTATGAAAATGTAGAATACAACAGAGAGCGAAGCGACTTCAAAAATTTTGCACTTAGATAGGTACCTACGTTAGATTTACTTTTGATAATTCCAAAAGAACTAAGAAATTATAATTTTATTTAACTTGCTTTGTCAACTCAAGACAAGCGTGTTACGCGAACCCCTAAATCATATGGGGGGGGGGGGGGCATGACCCCCAAGAAAAAATATACTATTTATCAACCCATGTTAACTCAACTAATTAAAGATCTTTGAAATAAAAGTAACAACTGTAGTTTTTTTCCTTCTATAGTGCTACAAGGATATGGTTGAGTCAAAGCACACAAATTTGGAACTATATTATTAATATAAGGAGCATTATATCGCATAACTATGTATATTTGAAGCCAAAAATAAATTTAATGGGTTTACTTACGATTGCAATAAGTTGTAATACAATAAAGTGATATATCAAGTTTAGACAATAGCTGAATATTGCCCAATTAAAATCCCAAAAAGGTTCTATGTTGTAGGCACCTAGAAGAAGAAGTTGATAAATTATTATGAAATAGAGTATGTAAAATATTAATAAAATTCAACGCACCGCCAACCCTTAGAAGATAGTATGGTATGACAAACATCATTCCATGTTGAATCCAGTAAAGTGCAGCCTCAGCAAATATCTAATATCAAAATATAAAATTAAATAAAAATGACAACAATACAAAAAATACAATGAGTAATAATTGTATATATTGCAGATGCTGTGTTCGAGTTTAAAGGGTATGGGTGATATTTTATTACAAGTATATGGGACATTACAATTATTTCTCTAGGGTGCTCCTGGTAACGCCCATGTCCATAAGCAACAGTGACCACAATCCATCAGGTGAGCTGTCTGCAAGTTCCCCAACACTATAAAATAGAAGGGTATTTACCTTCCTTGAAGCTGTTTCAGGGAACAGAAATGCTAACAAAGGCCCGTTTAATAAGTTCAAATGAATACGAAATAAAGCTGTAACGGTTTTGCTGGGTGGAGCTGCCAGTAGATAGATCTAAAACAGTAATAACATTTTATTGTAGAAAAGGCAAACATATCTTCAATTTAAATTATTATTAAAGGTATCTTATTCACGTGGCTGTTTGAAATAAATCAAATGAATAATTCAATTTACAATAAAGATAGTGAAAATGTACATGAAATATTTAAGTAAAATACTTGCTGCACAAAATATTTTTCAGTGAAATTGTTTTTCTTAGTTTAAAAAAATAGGATTATTTTATACTTCGTTTTATGGGAACAGATAAATGAGTTCTATAATGGGGAAGTAATTATTTAGAAATTCATACTCACTTGTATCAATGTGGTTACATGGCAAGGATTTAACAAATATATGACGGTACGTGAGGCAAATTTAAAACCAATTTCCATTCCCCAAAGCAGAGCCAAAAGTATTACTAATAATCTTTTACCCCCTCTATCACTTTTCACATAATTTGTATCTTGAGGTATACTTAAGCTTGGAAATGTCTTGATCTGTAAAAAAAATTCTAACTTTGTTCACTGAATTAAAATCATCAGTTAAATATTGATTGAGAGAAATAATTGTACCTATGTACTAATTTAATTACGCTAGTTACGAGCTATCATATTACAACCAGATTTATAAACGTCATGCTTAAAACATCTTGCAATAAATTAGACCTAAATTAACTCCATTAAATATTTAAAAGCAGCATACTTACTGAAATGTATACACAAATCGTAACCACGATTATGGTTTCTATTATTTGCCTTTTAGTCGACAAAAAGTAGGCACATTCTGGGCCCACATTTCTGGGGACAGCTTTATTGGCACCACTATAAGCCCACTCAAACATTTTATGTCGCGTAAATTGATTTTACTGTAATTAATTTTTCATCGATTAAAATATTATTTTTGGAAATGCCTGTTCAAAATAGTCAATGTTTCAATTCCCGCTACGTTGACAGCTAGTAGCTAGCCTATCTGCTGCAGTGTTGCCAACAATTAAACTAGCTCTCCACAGTCTCCACAAGATTCAACTTCTAAAATCACCAGAAACCACTAACAAAAATCGGCTCTATTCTAAAAATCGCTAAAATTTCCATTAAACAATTTTTTAGTTTTAACGAAAGAAAACAGTAGGTACTTATATTAGTAAAAAATGTTCTCTATTATTACGTAATAAAATATTTAAAATCAACTTATAATATTAATAGGTAAATGAACAAATCAAAATCAGAAACATAAAAAAATAATATTCAATAACAACGACTAGACCGAGTTCATCTGTTCACTCAGTTGTTTTGTAATTGTAAACTAACTACATAGTACTACTGAAAATATTCTGCGGGAAATCCCTGCGTATAGTGTATTGGGCGGTATGGATCGTTTGTCGTCATCATGTTCATGTCATGTCATTCTGACGGAACAACGTTGCCTACACAGTAATATAATAATATAATAAATAATTTTTATTACATATAAAATACTCCTGAAATCCTGAAAAAAAGTAAAATTAATTATATTTCGTAAGGTTTTACTGGCTTAGAGGTTGAGTGATAGCATTTTCAGTAATTGAAACTGAATTCTACTAAACCACTCGAAAAAACCCACCAGCCAGTAAAAGCAATATTTCGCCACTAAACGGGGGGGGTCGAAACCACCAGTATTAGTGGAAAATCTACTAAGTTGGTAACACTGATCTGCTGCGCGAACGAGAATGTAAGTACTTGTGTTTTTTTTACACAAAATTCAACCTAACACCCAGTCTTTTCAGTAGCGTATGCCTTATGCTTTGCACGATACAATCTTTAAAGGGACCTTTGATGATTAATCTTCAATCCGTTCAATCTGAATTACCATACAATGGTCAATCTGAATCAAAACCATGGCATTGGCGCCGATTCTCTTGTCACAAATTCTCTAAACTAAACTAAAAATCACTAAAATTTAGTTTATTCCTGTCAAACGACGATTTCCCATTCTGAAATAGACTATAGTATGTGTCATTATAGTCTATTTCAGAATGGGAAATCGTAACCCAACTTTATTTTAGTTTGACAGCACTAAAATGGCATTGAGTTTTATTTTAGTGAAAATGCTATTCTGAATTGGACGTTTAAAAAAATATTTTTTTTGTTCTATATCTAAAATCCTCTAACTAAATCTGACTATTTTTAATCGCGATTAAAAATGTGTGGAATTAAATTAGATGTCACGAACTAAAATTCAAACCAACACCTCGACTTCAGTTGCAAATCAGTACTTTTTTTATTTTCTTTTGCTTATATCTCAAAAACGGTGTGTCCTATCGGAAAAATAAAGAAAATTTCAACCCCCTATAGGAAACTCATAAACCCCTAATCCTCACCATGTCGGTATTTTTTTTTTTCCTTGTTTTCTATACAAAAACTGAAAAAATCCATAAAAACACACGTCAACGCTGCAGTACCTGCACGGCCCTGGCTCTAAAAAAATAATCACGGGGTAGGGAAAACAAGTACCAAGTGGAGTAGCGTTAAGACTCTAATAAGTAATTTTAGTGATAGTTTAGTTAGTTTAGTTCGGTGTACAACAGAATCGGCACAATAGCCTACTTTTTATCCATATACGGCGCGGGCAAAGCCGCGGGCAAAGCCGCGGGCGGAGGCCGCCATGGCCATTGGCCCACGCACAACTGAGTGCGGAAACCAAATCCCTAACATAGAATGATAGAACGTAGACACCGCGGGCATTTTAGCGTGAAAGCGTAACAAACAAACAAACTCACTTTCGCATTTATAATATTAGTTAGGATTAGGATTTCTGTGTTACGCAATTTTTAAAACAATTTTATAGATTTTTAGACATGTAAAGTTTTGTGGTGTGGCGTGGCTGGTGAAATTTTGACTCGACTGTCTAAAACCCGGATTCTTCCTAAAAAATAAATTATTTTGTGTCAAGAACGTACGAAATTTGACAGTGTGCAGAAAAGTAGGTACCTGGGGCTGTCCATTTTTTTGGGTCCCGTAGTCAACAAGGAAACCTTATAGTTTCGCAATGTCCTTCTGTCTGTCCGTCTGACCGCCGCTTAGCTCAGACACTCTAGTGCTAGAAAGCTGTAATTTGATATGGGTATACATATGAATAACGCGGTCAAAGTGGTAATAAAATCGTATTTTTTTTTCAACACACTTGCTCGTAATGTGGCTCTTATTGACCCGCTTTTAGGTTCATAATGCAGTGTATTATGGAAGCGTGCTTTTTACTTTACATTACCGCACTAGTGCGGTAATGTGCGCCACAGATAACTATTTACTAGTCGGAGTAATGACATGGCAGTAGGTATGGAATTCGTAAGTACTAACATGGCAACATCACATACCATGTTACCAGTATAGTATTTACTAATTCCATACCTACCATACAAACATAAATAGAAATTGACTTTGGTGAAACTTTTTAATACCATAGGCAAATCAGCGTTTAGTTATAAAAAAATAATCCCACGGGCAGGTCAGTGGGATATTAAAATTACATGGAATTAGTATGAACTATCCTATAGTATCAGCATTCTCTATTTTTATAAGAGCAGAGATTTGCGTTTCGATAATTAAATCTCATCGAAGAGACTTCATGCCTTTTTTATGCCTTCTGTGTAAATAAATAAAATGATAAAAATGAACTTAATTACTTAATATTCAATGAAATCACATAAGTACTTTTATATTTTTCACTACATATTTACCTTTTAAGCCTGACTGTACCTTTCTCTAAGCCATAAATTGAGATAGGCGTATCCGGTTCCGGTACGGTGAAGCGCTAAAGCCCCGCAGCGTCATATCCGCCCCAATCCGGCAGGTAGTGGGGATACGTTTGCGCAGCGCATAACGATATCCATGATCCTCATTGGCGTTCGGATTACCGAACGGTGTAGTCGCGTTTAAAAGTAACTCGTTACTTTTAAAAAAGGGTGTCCTACTTTTTATTTTAGTGTTAACTATAATAATATAATAATTTGTGTTAAAATGAACTCTTTGGACGAAAATATTAATAATGATAGTATGGACAATGCCCCACGTGCTCGGTCGCAATATAGTGGTTCGAGCAGTAGCAGCGATTCTTCTTCCACGGCGCGTAAAAGGAGACATCGTAGGCGAAAGGAGCGGCGCCGCTGTACAAAGCTAAGTAAATTAGAGGATGCTTTTGAAAAACTTACTGAAAAAGTATCCTCTTTGCAAGATCTTATTGTTAAAAATAATACTCAGTCGTGCTTGTCTGACAGTGAGTCTATTCTATATATTCCGAGCACTACTGAACTGGATAAGGAATTAAACAAAGAAAAAGGGATTGATTTTAAAATACAAACTACCCTCAAGTCGCAGACATTACAGACAAATAATACGCATCTCGAATTGCTTAACAAATTGCAACATTTTAACTCGCCTGACTGGGCTCAAGTACGATATTCTGAAGTACAAAAACTTTATAATTCTACCCCAGGTTTTGTAGAGTTAGAATGTAACGATGTTTTGAAAAATTTTGAACGTAATCGTTCGTTAGCGGTCGTTGAAAATTCTTTAGCTGCTATGTCACATGCTGTTATTTTGCAAAACGAAGCTTTTCAAAAAGGTTTATGCCAATTCATTTCATGGGTATCCGAATTAAAAAACCCAACGACCACTGAAGAGATTACTTCAAAAATCAATGAACTGTTTGCCGACGGGGAATACCAAAAAATACAATCGGATTTATTACAAATGATATGTGGCAAACGGGCTGATATAGTGCAACAACGTCGTGATAATATTTTAAATTCTGTAAAGGAAAGTTGTTTTAAGGAATCGTTACGGAAAATACCCCCGTCCGCGAATCATTTATTTGACGATTCAAAGTTTACAGATTTTGTAGGAAAACAAGGGGGCGTCTTAAAAATTTTTCAAGCCGCACCCATTAAATTATCCTCGCAGGGTAGGTCGTATAAACCTTCTGTCCAAAGAAGGGACACACAAGCTGGTAGGAAATATATAGTGCCTGTGCGCAACAGTGCAAACTATCGCCCCTCCACTAATAGTGGCTTTAATCCTGCGCAAGGACGTAAGAGAAGGGCCGAAGAGTTTTTTCGTCACACCGAAGATACACGATACGGTAAGAAACGTAGTACCCTGGGACGGCGTGATAAACGAGCCGATTGACTATCATCAACGTTTTCAAGCCGGGGGAATCAAACATCGGGTAAGTGTCTGGAGGAAGTTGGGGGCACCTTCATATATACTAAAGATAATATCAGGCTATCGGATCCCCTTTTTAAGCAAACCACCGCTTGTTCATCCCTTGAGGATTCCCAAAAGATTTCACACAATAAATTCAAAAGAAATCTTAAAACAATTAAAGAAGTTAGTAGATCAAGAGGTATTAGAAAAAGCTTCATTAACTCCGAGCTTTGTTTCAACAATTTTTCTTGTACCAAAAAAGGAAGCGAGCTATTCGTTTCGCCCGGTCTTCAATTTAAAATTACTAAACAACTATATCAAAATAGACAAATTTCGATTGGTGAACATGTACAAAGTCCCCGACTTCCTCCAACCTCGGGATTGGTTGGTGAAAATAGACCTAAAAAATGCATATTTTCACCTGCCAATCGCGCCAGGACACAGACGTTTCCTCAGATTAATAGTAATGGACCAACTTTGGCAAATGACCTGCCTCCCCTTCGGTTTGGCAACTGCTCCGAAGGTTTTTGCCAGCTTGACGAATTGGATCGCGCAGATCTTAAGAGACCAAGGAGTGCGATTGCTGGTATATCTCGACGATTTTCTCCTGGCCAATCAGAATCGAGAAACTCTGCAAAGTCACGCGAACTTAACCGTAAGACTTCTGCAGTCCCTTGGCTTTGTAATAAACTTTCAGAAGTCTGTATTGACTCCTCAGCAGTCAATCGAGTATCTGGGGATATTATGGGATCCTTGGCACAATGTCAAATTACTACCACCAGCAAAGGTTCGCTTATTGCAATCGAGAACTTCGAAAATGGCAAAAGCCACCAAGGTAAGTTTAAAAGAAGTCCAGAGTATACTAGGATTTTGGAATTTTGCCAGTTTCGTAGTCCCACGAGGGCGCTTGAACTCTCGTGTAATGCTGACCTTCAGCAATTCCCTGTTGCGAAAAAATGTAAAAGGTCGCACGCAGATGCCCGTCAATGTAATTCCGAACCTGCAGTGGTGGATACAGAATCACAATATGGCTTCTCAACTGCACGGTTCACCTCCAACTTATTTCCTTACGACGGACTCGGCCAAGACAGGTTGGGGCGCGCAGCTCAACAACGAGACCTTATGTGGCCGTTGGTTAGTACAGGAAAGAGACGCTCACAGCAATATCTTGGAGATGTTGGCAATTTTGCGAGTAATTCAGGTAAGAGGTCATCTAATGACCGATACAAGCTTAATCATTCAGAGCGACAACCGAACTGTAGTTTCTTACCTGCGCAACGAAGGCGGCACACAATCACAGTCTCTCCTAAACCTAACATACGAAGTCTTAGACGAAATAGATCGTTTTCGGATACATGTGTCGATATATCACCTTCCCGGTCGATACAACTACGTAGCAGATCGGCTTTCAAGGAAATCTGCCCCGACAGAATGGCATTTGCTTCCCCGTGCTACCGGGAAAATTTTTCAGCATTACGGAGTTCCCGAGATAGATCTCTTCGCGTCACGAACTGCTCATGTAGTACCCAGGTATGTAAGTCTGGATTTAGATCAGGCGGCTGCTTTCCACAATGCCTTCGGTCGCCCTTGGCACTACAGGTTAGCATGGGTATTCCCACCACCGTGTCTAATACCCAGAGTATTAGCGCACCTGAACCAGGCAACCGGCATGTACTTGGTGATAACACCCGATTGGGAGAAAGTCTTTTGGAGAGCAGATCTGGTGGCTCGCTCCATTCGCCCTCCTTACCAGGTGAGGGATTTGGACCATGTCTTGATAGACACAACAACCAATCGACCGCCTCCACAAGTTCATCGATTGAATTTAAAGGTGTGGCTAATACAGGGTGGTCATCGCTATTAAATTCTTGGCAGAAAGATCAGGTAGAAATTTTAGAAGGTAGCTGGAGGAAATCGACCTTAAATACCTATAAGCCGGCATGGTTACGATGGTGTAAATGGTCACGTGACAATAATGTGAGTTCTATGGATCCATCCCCGGAAGATGTGGCTCGATTTTTAACTGATTTACATCTTAAATTTAAATTTGCCTATAATACAATTGCAGTACATAAGTCGGTGGTATGTACTTTTTGTCGTCCATCTAGTGCCTTCTCATTAGGTTCTCACATTATTATAAAGCAAATATTAAAGGGTATAGCATTAAAACAGCCACCCAAAGCTAAAAGTCCTATTTGGGACATTAATGTTTTAATTAGATTTTTAGTTGACAATATTCCCTCCAAAATGTCATTGTTCGAAATTTCTAAAAGAACTGCAATTCTCCTTTTATTGTGTTCCGGGCGCAGAGTCCATGACCTTACATTATTGAGTATAAATAAAGAAAACTTTGTAAAGAGTGATGATTCTATAGTGTTTTGGCCGATCTTTGGGTCCAAAACTGATAATATAACTTATAAGCAATCCGGTTGGCGCTTACTTAAAGGCGAGTCGAACTCTAACATTGACCCAATTTATTGGATTGACAAATTGCTAGAGTACTCTAATGATCGAAGGGGTAATATTGAGAGCTTATTTATTAGCACACGTGGTGAACCCAAACCAGCTACCCGTACCATCATAGGGGGCTGGATTAAGTTGTTGTTAAAACAAGCTGGAATAAACACTAGTCCAGGTAGTGTGCGATCGGCGGTAGCCTCGGCAAGTTGGTCAGATAATATTCCCGTTGATCAAATTTTGGAGAGAGGAAATTGGCGCTCTGCTTTGACATTTCACAAATATTATAAAAAAGAAATCAAGGATTACAGGTCCACAAATGAATCAAGTCAATCAAATCAGATCAGTAATCTGTTTCAAACGATAAGATGATTTACTTAATAGTAATATTGATGTAGTGATATACTTAAAATCATACAAACTAAATCTGTTGATTAATAGTCTAAAATTAAATATATTTTTTTTGATCACATTGGCGTTCTAATTTAGTCCCAATCCAGCAGTCGATAACAAACACTTCTCAATTTATGGCTTAGAGAAAGGTACAGTCAGGCTTAATAGAACAATTTTACCTAAAAATAAAATTGATATTAAGCATACTTACCTTTCTCTAAGCCAATTTATATTTCTGTCTGCTGATTCTTATTATAAATGTATATGATTGACATTCTTATCAATCACTGGTAAATTGAGCCGCAATGAGGATCATGGATATCGTTATGCGCTGCGCAAACGTATCCCCACTACCTGCCGGATTGGGGCGGATATGACGCTGCGGGGCTTTAGCGCTTCACCGTACCGGAACCGGATACGCCTATCTCAATTTATGGCTTAGAGAAAGGTAAGTATGCTTAATATCAATTTTATTTTTAGGTAAAATTGTTCTATTAATGTTTTGAATACGCAAGTATTCAGAACATTAAGTTGTGTTTATTACATATGCTGTTTAACGGATTTTCCAGTGCGTTTATTTCATTGACTTATAAATCATAGGATTTATTAGTCATTGGTTTAACCTCGGTGAAGTTAGCCGCACGATTTCATTATTATGAACTTTTGTTAGTGCTAATCGTTAGAGAATCGTTAGAGAGGGTTAGAGAGAAAAGAAAAATCGTTAGAGAGTAATTAGTTTTTATGTAAAAACAATTTTAATTTTTCGTGTGAAGTTGGCCCCCCTTCCCGCAAAAATGGACTTAGACGTACTTTTATTTTTTTAATCGTTTGCGAATCGTTAGAGAGAAATTGAGAGTTACAGAAAATCGTTAGAGAGTTAATATTTTATTTGATATTAAATAATTTCTGAGAGCGTGACATTAGCCCACCTCTGTGAATTTTGCCCCCGATATAATTATTCTCAACTTTTGTTAATGCTAATGGTTAGAGAATCGTTAGAGAGAGTTAGAGAGAAAAGAAAAATCGTTAGAGAGTAATTAGTTTTATTTATCAACGATTTTAATTACTTTTGTGACATTGGCCTCCATTCCCGCAAAAATGGACGTAGACGTAATTTTTTATTTTTATAGATTGTGTATCGTTAGAGAGGGATAGAGAGTTAAAAAAATCATTAGATAGTTAATATTTTAATTGATATTAAATTATTGCTGAGAACGCGTTTTACCCTAGGACCTGAGCAGGTTAAAATTTAGAAACGTGCCGCCTCGATAGTGGATAGGGGGGGGAGGAGAGGGGGGAAGGGAACCCCCCACTCCCCCCTGCCGGAGATACAAAGTATTTTTTTTAAATATGACAAATCTCTTATATGCTGGGGCCACACCAACGGATTATCGCGATAGACGTTAACCGTTAGTGTACTACACTACGACTTACCTCGAGAATGTGTTGGGTGATTGAAAACTCTGGTGGCGGCATTTTAGGCAGATCAATGAGATTTACCGCGAGAATTATTGCATTGAATGAAGCAGCCACACTTACGTTTCTTTTTGTGCACCGTGAGCGCGAGTAGTACCGTGAATAGTAGGTACTACTGATACATGACATGATGCAGAGGGACGTTATAGTTATGAGTGGTAAAGTTGTGTATTTGATTAACGATCATTTAACAGTGATACCTGATAAGAATACGAAATATTGTTGGTAGTTTCAATTTGATTCGGTACTTATAGTGCATCATTTATGCTCAAAACACACAAAAGGTGGGTGCTTGTCGGGTCTTTTTTAACGCACCGACGGAAAAAGAGGAGTGTTATAAGTTTAACGTGTGTGTCTGTATGTTACATCGTAGCTCCCAACGGCTGAACCGATTCCGATATTTTTTATTTTGTTTGAAAGGTGACTTGATAGAGTGTTCTTAGCTATGATTCAAGAAAATTGGTTCAGCCGTTTGAAGATTATCAGCTCTTTTCAGGTTGATGAATGGATGTGAGCATCTTCCACAGGTCACATCGATTCGAAAGGACATGTCCAAAAATGGTTTTTTATTATTCAATAATTCTAACCAGGATAAGTTAAATATATTTGGATAGACATCCCAAAAAGTAGTAGCTCTAACTGTATCATGCATTTTTAAGGATTACCAATTTTGAGAAAAATCGTTTTTTAATTTATTTATTTATTTTATTCTTATACAAAGTAAAATAGTAAAATACAAAATAGATACGACATAGTTAAAATATGAGTACAAAGGTACTGCTTATTTCTTAGGAAATAATTAATTTAGTGTTAGTTTACTCCTAAAACGAACAAACTTTTCTAATTATCTAGGCTAATAAAGTGAACACACCCCAGAAAATAACAAACTTTTCAAAATTGACACATGGTACTGTCATTACAGTCAATCAATATTTTGTTGTAAAGAATATGACAATGCAAACAAAAATTCTAATCAAGTTACTTACTTTATGTACCATATTCTGAAATAAGATGAAATGGGATATTTTCAGTCAAAAATGTGTAGCATAATTCTTTTATACCTCTCTTTAGATTATAGTGCAAGAAGTGCATGTTTCAGCCTCAGCATAGTCCACAGGCTTAGCAGGAGTAAAATGATAATAGTACCTACCTACTGATCAAGAACATTTTTTAAATTCTGGTTAAAGACATTTATTTCTCATAAAGAAATTACATTTCACTTGCATGAGAACAATTTTAATATAAAGAAAAACTAATCATTGTCCTTCAACACTCGGACACACAATGAATCTACTTAACGCTTATACCAGATCAAGTTCCTCCCGTGACTTTGAATAGAACACCCATGAAAGTTGTTTCCTGTTTTAAATATCTTGGGCACATAGTCACTGATCGCCTACGCGACGATGAGGACATGGACAGGGAGCGCAGGGCGCTGTCGATCAGAGCTAATATGATAGCCCACAGATTTAAACGTTGTAATGCTCAAGTGAAAATAACACTGTTCAGAGCGCACTGTTCATCACTATACACGTGCTCCCTGTGGGCTCATTATACGCAAAAATCTTTCAGCGCACTGCGCGTCCAATATAACAATGCGTTCAGGGCAGTGTTACCAGGTACACGGTAATTACCGTAGATGCACGGTATTTTTGACCAATACACGGTCTACGGTAATGATTCACTACCGTGTAATTTTCTACGATAATTTTAAATATTAACTACCGTGTAATTTATGTAACTGTAATTTAATAAAATTAAAGCCAATACGTAAAACAAAACGCATTTTTAGTTTTTGTTGCTTTGCATACTACACTACGCCGCCGCGTGGTCATTCCCATAATGTTGTACACACGTAATCACGTAATCTTAACACGACTAAAGACAAAAAGGCTTCTATTTTGTCCGTTTGTCCAACCGTGATCAAAATTAAAATCAATATTAAAAAAAAAATAAGAAAGTGGTTAATTATAATTTTTAATACAAATATTGAATATTCATGGTTCTTTCTTTTGCTTTTTACACGATAATTTACACGGTATTTTTCAAATATGTCTACGGTATTTTGGGTCTGAAACACGGTATTTTTAATCCATCAACACGGTAGTTTTTTTTTTTCATCTGGTAACACTGGTTCAGGGCGCTGTTGGGGCTGCCGCGCTGGTGCAGTGCGTCGGGCATGTTCGCGGACGCTCATGTTGATGGCTTCCACGCCGTGCTCCGCAAGCGATGCGCTGCGGCGCTCGGCAGGCTGCGCGCCAGCACCAACAGCATCCTGTCTGTCATTGCGGATAGGCTAGACACGCGTTACGTCCAGCACTGGGTTAATACCCATATTAGGAATTAAGTACTTAATTTTAATGTTTCTATTTTAACTACTAACACTAGTTTCATAAGTTTTAATGAACTAACATTCTATGGTTTTTTTAATTTTTTTTTATATAATATCGGTTTACAGTATTATTACAAATTATGTAGGTTTGAAGGTATTCCCAAAAAAAATTGTTGTGACTATCCGAAACTGAGAGATAAAGAGTGCGGTCCCGCTGTCACAATGCAGATTTACCATCGAGATATAAGTACTAACGTACTAGAGAAGACACCGTAAATTCCTACTATGTCTCGTTCAACTGCGGCGTTCGCGCCGCAGTTTGTCGAAGAAAACGCGTAAGTGTCGTGATTTACATGGCGCTTAAGACCTTTTTGCCGAGAATAAATACACTTCCGCAGCAAATCTAGCACTGTGGTAAATTAGGTACGGTTTAGACGAATTGTTATTATTTTAGCGCTGCAGCGAACTAAAGATTCAATACGAAGAATAGGACAATTCAGTTATTTGACGTAGCTTCTCTAGTACGTTAGTACTTATATCTCGATGAGATTTACGATGAATTCCTATGGAGAATTCCTGTTTTATATGACTTAGAATCGAGATCGGAAGTGGATGGAAAGCCTTTCGACAATTATGATAGTGTTACAGATTTTTTATGAAATAAAACTTTTTTTTTTAGTTTAAAATAATGATTTATTGATTTTCTTCATTTTCAATGTCTTCTCTTAATAAAATACTGTCGAGAAACTGAGCAGGTGGAGATATATAATTTTGATGCCGGCTTCCAAGATACCAGACAATAATGTAATACACTCTATATCTATAGTGGTGTGAGTCCTCTGATCAAAGCTGTCTCATGTGATGACGAAATGCCTGGTATCACTACCTTCTAGGTACAGTAAAAGTACCGTTCGGCTGAATATGTTGCCCATAATAAGAGCGAGCATGTTTAATCTAAAACGCGTTCTCAGAAATAATTTAATATCAATTAAAATATTAACTCTCTAATGTTTTTTTTTAACTCTCTATCTCTCTCTAACGATTCTCAAATTATAAAAATAAAAAAATTACATCTACGTCCATTTTTGCGGGAATGGGGGCCAATTTCACAAAAGTAATTAAAATCGTTGATAAATAAAACAAATTACTCTCTAACGATTTTTCTTTTCTCTCTAACTCTCTCTAACGATTCTCTAACCATTAGCATTAACAAAAGTTGAGAATAATTATATCGGGGGCAAAATTCACAGAGGTGGGCTAATGTCACGCTCTAAGAAATTATTTAATATCAAATAAAATATTAACTCTCTAACGATTTTCTGTAACTCTCAATCTCTCTCTAATGATTCGCAAACGATTAAAAAAATAAAATTACGTCTAAGTCCATTTTTGCGGGAAGGGGGGCCAACTTCACACGAAAAATTAAAATTGTTTTTACATAAAAACTAATTACTCTCTAACGATTTTTCTTTTCTCTCTAACCCTCTCTAACGATTCTCTAACGATTAGCAGTAACGAAAGTTCTTAATAATGAAATCGTTCGGCTAAATTCACGGAGGTATTGGTTTATTTACAACTGCGCGCGCATTGCTAGCGCGGCGCGCGAAAAACAAAACCTGAGAGCCATTTACCATAGATACGAATATTTGTTAACATTTTGCGTTGTGTGGTTATTTTCAAAAATTTCGACTTCACTGGAAGAAGAACTATACGTAGATTTGACCCCGCCGGAAATACTAATCGAGGCACGAACCGCGAGTGATATAGCCTGTTGCCACCAAAATCTAGAGAGAAATACCTAGCGGCCTACGAAACTTTCATACAGTGGAAAAATACCAAAAATGGCAGTCATTACCGGAAAACGTATTTTTGGCTTACTTCAATGAACTGGCAAATAAATACAAGCCCAGCTCGCTTTGGTTATTTTAATACCTGTGCCTATGTAGTATTATAATATCTGTGCTATAGGAGCGTTTTGACCAGGGGCATGGGGTCTCAACTCGAACAAATTATAATTTTAGTCTTGAAAAAATATCATAGATGGCAGCATAAGTAACAATTATGAAATTATCAATTACTAAAAATCGTTATATGGCAAAATCAAAACATTTTGTTTAAATGCTGATTTATGTATTTACACTCATAAATTTCGTATTTTCAACAAAAAATATAAATCAAGGCTTTTACTTAAATTCGAACCCTAAGAATGAAGTAGCCATCTGTTAATCATTTTGTTGCGACTTCTTTGCAATAGATGGCGTTTTAATTATTTTTTTACTGGTATCAGCCAAAAACATTTTTTTTAAATCTAGTACCTTACGTAGAAATATAAGAATTAAAAAAAAGTCTATTAACATGTTTTTGGTATATAATTATCTTTTTTTTTAAATTTTACTGAACCTGGTTTATAAAAAACTTTCTATATATCTAGACAAGGCTCTTAGATGGCGTTGTAAAACTACAGTATCTGGCAATTGGTAAGTCGCTGCCATCTGTTAAAAAAATGTAATATCCAAAACAGCACACTTGTATCACAATGTACTATTTCAACACACTTGCTCGTAAAGTTGCTCTTATTGAACCGTTTTTAGGTTCAAAATGCAGTGTATTATGGAAATCTGCTTTTTACTTTATATTACCGCACTAGTGCGTAATGTGCGCCACAGGTTACAAGTCTGTGGTGTGTTAGCAACAATCATCACCTGCCTAGCCTTTTCCCAACTAAGTATGTTGGGGGCTTCCAGTCTAAGCGGATTCAGCTGAATACCAGTATTTTACATGGAGTGGCTGGCTGCCAATGAGCCTATCGGAACTCCGCGACCCAGTTACTGGCTAACACGATAAGTACCTACTTATCCCTTGGTAAACCTGGTTGCACAGAGTACTTTTATATACTGGTTGTCAGACTTTCGGGCTTCTGACTACCCGTAACGACTGATAAAGATGAACAAATGACGGCCGGAACCAACGTGCTTTCCGAGACCCACGGAGGGGTATCGCCGTCTCGGAATGTAATGGATGGTCACCCATCGACGGACCGACCTTGTTGCTTAACCTTGTAGATCGACCCATGCGGCTGTTATTATTTAGCTACGAGCCCCGTCTAGGGTGTTAGAGTAACAAATTGTACCAAAATTATGTTCCTTAGTAGGTATCTTATGGCCCGTAGCTGTACCAATGCCTATAGCTGTCCTATCCACTGATTTTGGAAAGGAGATACATATGGAAGGACGGAATAAATAATGCCATCTACGAAGACGCGCCCTACTCTTCTTTCATATGCGATAAGTACTTTAAGAGTGGGGCGCGTCTACGTGTAGGTATAATGTATCTTGGTGATTGAAATGAAAAACAAATACCAACAACTTTTTAAGTTATTTTTATTGTGTACGAATTCTTAAATTCATTAACATTAATCTATCTACAATATGGCAGTGTTGTATAAAAAACATTTTTACTAGGTACTCTAATTTTTTGGCAGATAAGTTTTTACCTAGTGTTAATTTTTTTATAGGTAAACTAGACAAAATATTTTTGAATATTTTGTTAGATTTATATTTTTACGGGGTATCTATTATTTGAAATCATTTTAAAATAATATGTAATAGGTAGGTAATAATTATAAATTCAATAAATCTATACAGGAAACTAAGAAAGTAATTACAGTTGCTAAATAGGTAAACGGTAAATCTAAAACTTCTAATTAATTTTTATTTATTATTATATACAATTAGGCAAAACTAAATTATCACAAATCGAGTGTATCTGTGCATGAGGATTTCAACTTTCAAAGTCGGATCGTTCACTTTGGCTAGGTACTGAAATACTTTTAACACACAATTTTCAGCAACAAAAGAAAGAAAGTAAGTAAAGTTGTTTAAAGATACTATAATAATAAAATAATATACTACTAGCTGTGCCCACGGTGCTTAAGCTTGGGTTTCCTACGACAGCGGTGGCCGCCACATAACAGCCGCAATGACGGCCCTCATGAAAATAATGGCACCGGGGTTTGACTCTACGGTCTCAAAAACACCACAGGAAACACTAACTTACTTTCATAAATAACGTTTCAGTGACGTCTTTTGACGGTAAACTGCGGACGCTATGTTGTGGCCACCGCAATTTTCGGGAACCCTAGCTTAACGCAGATATAATTTTACCTCAGTACGTTTCAACTAAATCATAAACTACGGCGTCGCATCGGCGCCGGCACTATTGAGTAACAAACATCGCACTAACATTAGTACTTACTTGGTTTAAAATAAGTAGTTGATAATGTGAAAATGTTAGTTAGCCCAGACAAGATACACCTATATTCCAACGTAGGCATTGATGCATTTTTTGTAGACAGGTAAATAACAGAATTAAGGAATTTAAGTAACAATGCAATAACATACTTTGTAAGACGTTATTTTTATAATAATTAAATAAAATACCTTACGTTAATTGCTTTGGTGTGTTATTGATAAACAGGAACTCAAATAATAAGTGACTTCGTTTACAAAAAGGCGAATATGACACCTACTCCTCTTAGCCTCTTCATATCTTGCCAATAGATGTATTTTCAAATAGAAAATAGAATTAAATTGATTAGTTAGGTAATTAATAATAATTACTAAACAAAACCAGATCAGCGGTGTCGGCTTAAAATAATTTCATTACACTATTTTGTGTTCTTCATGCAAACTGCACATCGAGCTACTCGCTGCAGTAGATTTCCTGACTTTAATGTTTCTCGGATTGGCATAGCAAACTGTTCCTCGTCTCTGATGGTTGTTAGCCAAAAGCTGAGCTTATTGGCAAATTTGTGGCATGTACCGCCCTCGCCATTGCATTCTATGAATGGTACGGTGCGGAAGCTTTCTAAACACGATCCAGGGCTCTCCAAAGCCTGTCCTCCACCTTGGCCTCCAGCTCCCGTATGCTATAAGGTAACATCATTGTCATTATTAGTAGGAGGGACTTTATGGACTGTAAATGTAATTAGATGTTTGATGTTTCAAAAAACTGGCGTGTGTGTGTGACCAGATGGATGAGCGTAAACGAAACAAAAGAACATCGTAGCAGGTGACGTTCTGTAGTTTCTGCCTGCCTACCCCCATGGGAAAGTTTGTCGTGAGTTTATTGTATATGTGTGTGTATGTAATAATAAGTTACATAACAGTTAAGTAGCCTATCATCATTCGATTTTCAGCTTTTTATAGCAACTTTTATGATGAATGATGGGGAGGAATGAGAAGTAAGGAAAGTTCCGAGTATGAATGTGGATGGCTAAAGAGTAGGGGAACACCTAACAAACGTTGGATGAACTGTGTCAAAAAAAAAAAAACTCAAAGCATTTATTTCAAATAAACCAATTACAGGCACTTTTGAATTGTCAAGGGGTCGGTCAGTCAGAAAGATGAAGCTAGTTGCCCATTCCAAAGCGTAGTAGGTTCCTATGGAGAAGAACGGGCAAGAAACTTCACGGAGTGAAAGATGATAATATGCCTAGATGAGGTGACTACTGAAATGGCTATTAATAGATATGTATGGAAAAGGAAGGCATGCTGCGCTGACCCTAAATAAATTGGGATAAGAGCAGGAGATGATGATGTGAGTATGGTTCATTGCCTTCAGATGAAGGGTCATTGAAATTATTATTTAACTATGTAAACGTTATGAAATAAGCACTTACCATAACGAAACTGTATCCAATCCAAAGTTCAGCCCACCCTCCAGGACACTCCGGTACACTGTTCGATTGACTGTGAACAGCTATGACATTAGCTGGCGCCTCACAGACGACACACCTTGAGATATACTTGATAATATCATTTCCTTGTACTGGATTCATGGGAGTTTCTTCATTTGTTGATAGCCAGTAACTTCGGTCATTTCGACTCGCATAATTGCACACTTCATTCAGGTCACAGAAAAGGAATGGCATTGTACTGAATTTTCTTACACAAGATCCAGCATGTCCTAAGTCTTGATTATGTGCTTTTTCGTTTCCATCAATATACAGTAAAGAATATCCGTCCCAGAGTTTTATTAAACCGTCGGGACATTCGTGTACATAGCTTCCTTGACTGTGACGCACAACGAGGATTCCCGTTAAATAGTCCGTTTCGACACATGGAGCTCCAGGCGGTCCGGATGGTCCTCTTAGTCCAGCAATACCGATCTCACCCCGATCACCTTGTAGTCCTTGCAGACCTGGCGGTCCAACTGGCCCTGGTGGGCCTACTCTACCTTGAAAACCACGATCACCTTTCATACCTGGCATACCGTCTATTCCTGGTGGACAGGGTAACCCATCCCTTCCTGGTATTCCATCTGCTCCAGGTAATCCAGGAGGTCCACGCTCTCCTTTTGGTCCAAATATAAAACCAGCAGCTTCACCCTTGTCACCCTTTGTACCTTCATTTCCGACGAGACCAATTCTTCCAGGGAAACCCCGCTCACCTTTTTCGCCCATTCGACCCGTAGAGCCAGGTTGCCCTGCAAGTCCAGGATATCCACGATCTCCTTTGTCACCTTTTTCTCCAACCATACCTGGTGCGCCCGGGAGCCCTTGATCTCCTTTTGGACCATCATACCCGATTCCAGTCGCACCTTTCTCACCCCTGTCGCCCTTTTCTCCTGGTTGGCCTGGGGATCCATGACTACCCGGTCTTCCATCAAAGCCTGGAGGACCAGCAACACCTTCGCGGCCTTGATCACCCTTTATTCCTTGTGGTCCCACAGTACCTGGTGTTCCAGCTGGTCCAAGCTGCCCAGGAAGCCCAGGAAAACCTTGCTCACCCTTTTCCCCAATTGAACCAGGCGGACCTGGGCGACCGTGTTTACCAGAAAATCCCGGCAATCCCTTTTCGCCAACCATTGTCAATCCTGGTACTCCTGTAGGCCCGGCAGGACCGCGATCACCTGTAATATTTTAATAAAATACGGTAAATTATTATGACCGTTATCACGTTAGACACAATACAATTATTTTACAAATATTGCGAAAAAACATTAGTAAGCAATTGTTAGAGAACCCTTACAAATAACTGAATAAAATATTTTCCTTAATCATTTTCACAGAATTTGGGTATGTAATTTTTTTTTTCGTAAGACAGATTCACAATCAGAATGATTTTGAAGAATATTGAATACACTTTCTCTCATTCTCACAGCGCGGTCACTTTGCGTCTCAAGCGGAATCGCAGGTGTCCAAAAAATGTAAAAATTTCTTCAATACACATTTTGCGAGTTGTAGACAACGGATAGCGCTTTATTATATTTTAATAGTCAATTTAATCAATCTGCATCGTAGGTAGGTAAGCAAAAAATACAAAACAAAAAATTACCTTTTTCTCCCATAAGGCCAATCAACCCCATTTCTCCCTTTAGGCCAATGAAACCACGATCTCCTTTTTGACCTTGTTGACCTTGTAATCCATCGGGGCCTCTATCACCTTTTACTCCTTTTACTCCAGCTAAACCCGGTAAACCGATTTCTCCCTTTTCTCCTTTTTCATTGATTGATACTCCAGGAAGACCTCGATCTCCTTTGTCACCTCTGAACCCTGGCGAACCTTGGGGTCCTTCAGGACCGGTTGGGCCTCGTGCACCCGGCATTCCATCATATCCGTCTCTTCCTGATAAACCTATATCACCTCTATCGCCCTTTACTCCCTCTAGCCCGGGTAAACCTACGTCTCCCGGCAAGCCAGGAGGACCGTTTAGTCCAGGCATCCCGGGTTGTCCGGGTTCACCTGGCACACCCATAAATCCTTTGTCTCCCTTAATTCCTCGGAAACCTTGGTCTCCTTTTTCTCCATCTCGGCCCGGCAGTCCATCTAATCCAGGCGTACCAAGGTCACCTTTTTCTCCTCGAACCCCAGGAATTCCATAGCCAGGGTTACCTGTTTCACCTCTGTCTCCTTTATCTCCTGATGTACCCGGCCTACCATCCAACCCTCGAAGACCTGGAATACCTGCGTCGCCCTTGTCACCTTTATCTGAGGCTGAACCAGGTTCACCTTTCAGTCCAGCTAACCCAGTAGAACCTCTGTCTCCCTTTTCACCAGATAATCCCATTTTTCCAGGTAATCCTGGTTGTCCAGGATAACCTTGATCGCCTTTTAAGCCGTCTCTACCAGCAGGGCCAGTAAGACCATCCAAGCCAGGTTCACCCGGTTGTCCAGCGAAGCCACGATCTCCTTTGTCCCCTTTATCTCCCGGTGCACCTGCGATACCTTGCGGGCCGTTCCGACCCGGGCGTCCTCGAATTCCAGGGAATCCTTTCTGGCCAGGAATACCTTGAATTCCTGGTTCTCCCTTACTTCCAGGTAACCCTATAACTCCTTGTTTTCCAACAGGTCCAGGATATCCTTGTTGCCCTTTAGGTCCATCTCTTCCGGGTGCACCCGGTCTTCCTGACACTCCGGGTGGTCCAACGGGGCCAGGATCACCCTTTTGACCTGGGGCACCCGGGAAACCTTGTCGACCAGAGACGCCCTGATCTCCTTTTTCTCCAGGTAATCCAGAAGCCCCTGAGAGTCCGTCAGGACCTGGCGTTCCAGGAGTTCCTCTGTTTCCTTTGTCACCCCTAACTCCAGGTAAACCAGAAGGACCAGGTGGACCAGGCATCGATAGACCAAGCTCACCTTTATCACCTTTTGTACCAGGTGTTCCTGGATATCCCTTAAGCCCCAATTCTCCAGGAGTTCCTGGGAACCCAATTGCACCCATTTCACCAGTGTCACCTCTTTCTCCAGGGATACCTCGAGGACCGACTGGCCCTAGTTTTCCAGGTAAACCCATGTCACCCTTAGCTCCTGGACGCCCGGAAATGCCTCTATCCCCTTTCTCCCCTCGTTCGCCTGTGAAAAAGCGGACAGAATATTGTTTAAGCCGTTCTTTACCTAGGTACTACTAACCTCATTTTAATTTTTAACAAGTCTAAAAAATATAATTATTTTTACTAAACGTCGTCGTCGCATTATAAGAAAACAAAGTCATTTATCACAATATTACCATCTCACAATAAAGTGGAATAACACTTAGTCGCATTTTTGTGAGTCGTTGTGCACTTACAAGTTCACTGTAAGTGAAAGAACGTCACTCCCTCCACAGGATCAACTAACTTCACACACACAGGATCAATCATATGTAGAATAGCACCAAGGAATATTGCAATAACTTAATAGGTATGGATTATACATACAAAGTGATACATACAAAAAGTAACGAACAAACAAGAATGAAAAATTAAATAATAATAATGACAGTGTACCTGGAGTTCCTTGAGTACCGGGTGGACCTGGTGCTCCTCGGTCACCCCTTGTTAGTTCGGCCAGATTTGCTGGGCACAGGCCAGGTTCACCTTTTATACCAAACCTGCCAGGGAATCCTTTGTCTCCTTTTAATCCTGAACTTCCTGGTGAACCTTTTTCTCCTTTGATTGAGAGTCCATCTTTACCAGGAGTACCTGGATTCCCATCTGAACCGGAAGTACCATCGTTTCCAGGGGGGCCCGTTAAACCATGGTCTCCTTTTTGCCCTGGCATGCCAACTTGCCCTTGGTTTCCTTTTGATCCCAAGCTGCCCTTTTCACCCTTCGGGCCATTAAGGCCTTGGGGCCCTCGTTCACCCCTTGGTCCGGCTTCACCCTTTTTAAGGTTCTCAGGTTTTACTATCGCATTATCTCCCCTTTCACCAGGTGGTCCAATCGGTCCATCATCACCACGTTCACCCTATTTATAAAGCAGATAAATTCAATGATTTTATTTCACATAAATCACATGGCATGATTGGCATGGGCACTTATGAAACGTCAGAAGCTAGGTGCATGGTTCCATTTGGTCGTTTCCTATGGACCCGGCAAGAACCTTAAGTCCCCGTCACGAGAAGCTATTTTGTAAATCAAGAACTTCTACGAAGTAACGTAGCGAAAATTCAATCATCAACAAATAATCCCAAATTCAATCAACTCAAAGTAACGTAATATATTATACTAACTAACTATAATAGAAAATTAACGAGCAATTTCACTTGGTCGGGTTATATTTTAGCGATATAAAGTCGTCTAATGTTTTGTGTGACTTTACACGGTTACTCTTTTAAAAATAATTGCTTTTTAAAATGTTTTCAAATTACTCTGTTAAAACTTTAATAGGTATGGGAGCATAGCGTAGGAATGTCAATAAGTAAAAGGTACCTGCATAACTAAATAGAAAATGAATGATAGTAGAATGTAGGTATTCATAAATGATAAATAGAAAGCAAACATAAGGCAAAATAACATTATCCTAATTTATAACAAGAACTTACCGGGACTCCTCGATCACCGGTTCGCCCGTCTTTGCCGTCGGCTCCACTCTCGCCTTGTTGACCTTTAGACCCAAGTTGGCCTTTTTCTCCAACAAAACCACGATAGCCGTCTGCACCGCGGTCTCCTTTCGGTCCTACACCTCCAGGCCTACAGTCATTGCATCGTCCACCTATGTCTCCTTTAGCACCTGGACTACCTGGTGTGCCATCAAAACCTGGGCTGCCCTTTTCACCTTTCTCTCCTGGCGGTCCAATCTCACCTGGACTACCAGCAGTTCCTAAACTGGAGTTACCAGGGAATCCTCGCAATCCAAGGTAACCCTTTTCTCCTTTTTGACCTTTTGAACCATGCAGTCCATTAAGTCCGCTTTCACCTTTTCGGCCCTAAAATGTGAAAGGCAATGGAATGTTATTATAGAATTAAAACCGTTGACCTGGATTAGGAAAAAGGATTTGTTGTATCCCGGTAGTATATAGGTACGTTTTCCTGGCGTAATTTTAACGAACATTTTTGTCATGAAATGAAATGTCATGAAATTGTTTAATCTGTAAATAAGTTATCGGAATCACGTTTAAACGCCAAGGAGGATTTCCCACAGAAAAATAAAGTATCTATAATCTATGTCATTAGTTTCTTACTTAAATTTTGAATAGATACCTACCTATTTTATTAAAACAACATAATACCTATTTGCTATGTATCATTTTTGTAATGTCGAAACTAAAAGATTCAGAACCCTGTTACAAATTTCTAAAAACATAAAATAACTTACAGGTATTGAAAGACCATCTTCACCCTTAGGACCTCTTATCCCTGTTGGGCCTTGAGGTCCCTCAAAACCGCGGGGCCCAATTTCACCTTGCGTTCCATCTCGCCCTGCTTCTCCTTTTTCGCCTTTTGGGCCTGCTATTCCTTCAATACCAGGAGCACCGTGTTCGCCTTGACCTCCTGGAGGTCCCGTTGGTCCCATATCACCCTTGTCTCCTGGCAAGCCGTCGGTTCCCTTAGGTCCAGGTCGACCCTGATAACCTCTTTGACCTGGTGGTCCTGGTGGTCCACGTGACCCAGTCCGGCCACCAGCTGGACCAGCAACTCCCTTAAGTCCTCTGGGTCCCGGGAGTCCATCATTTCCAGGTTCTCCTTTAACTCCAGATCTTCCATCCAATCCAGGTAATCCATCATTTCCTCTATCTCCTTTCTGCCCCCTTGGTCCAGAATTACCATACGGTCCGTCTCGACCCTAAAAATATAAGTACCATGTTATATTTTTGATTTTGTTTATACACAAAAATATCTGTATAATCTCGTCAAAATTAAATTATGTCAAATATTTTATGGGAACGGTTCCCAAAAAATATTTACTTGTAACGTGTTTTATTATATGTTAATAATAAAGATTAACGTACTCTTTCACCGGGATTGCCTATTATTCCCTTTTCGCCCTTGATACCCGGCTGTCCGGGACGTCCTGCTTCACCCGTTAGTCCAGTGTCACCTTTATCTCCCATTGGTCCAGGTTCTCCTTTATCACCCTTATGTCCCATGTCACCTTGTATTCCTTTAATAACTCCTTTAGGTCCTTTGAAAGGGAAGGGAATAGGAGGACCACTCGGACCTTTGTCACCACGATCTCCTCGGTCACCTTTATCTCCTTGAATTGCTGATCCTTTAGATCCCTTGTCACCCTTGTAACCTATTGAACCAGGTGGACCCTTTAAGAAAAGAAAGGAAAAACATTAAATGAAGTACCTAATCCGTGCTTGTTTAGAGTTAGGTACAGAAAGTTACAAATTGGTGCCGATTCCCTTGTTCACAAACTAAACTTTTAAGTTCAGTGCATCTTTTTCTTTCTAATTCATTAAGAAAAGGACAGATGATTAATTTTAGTTTAGTCCTTTCAAATTAGTCATACACGGCTTTCGATATAATTTGTTACCTTTTTTATTTTTGAACTATTATTTGAGTGTTAAAAATGCTGGCTTACCATGGGTCCGGTGTTGCCTTTGTTTCCTGGTAGACCTTGTATACCTTTTGGTCCAGTAAGACCTTGGGTGCTTGAACCTTCTTCACCTGTTTCACCTTTTTGACCTTTTTGATTTCTTCCTGTGTAAGCTGCCTCTCCTTTGTCTCCTCTATCTCCTTTAGGACCAGGAAAACCGCGAGGTCCCTGGACTCCTTGAGGCCCAGTCAGTCCAGGTTCTCCCTTTAAAAATATAAGAGGTGAGGTTATCAATTTTTATAATATTCTAACAATATAATAGCTTTATCTGTAACCACTAAACTGTTTACTAAATAAAGTTTAAGTTTTATTTATTTATTTCACCTGAACTTATGAAGTAGGTAGTACTTACGTCTGTTCCGTTACAACCGTCTCTGCCGGGGATACCAGGTAAACCTGGCTCACCTTGAGGACCAGCTGGACCATTTCGTCCAACGAAACCTCGTTCACCGGGTTTTCCTCTATCACCTTTTGGTCCTCGTGGTCCCGGATTTCCCATCTGTCCCTTTTGTCCTTTCGTACCTTGTGGGCCTTCAGGCCCTTCGTGACCAGGAAAACCTGGACTTCCTGGAGGTCCAGATGTCCCTGGGAAACCCTGGAAAAATATGGTTTCGAGCAAATAAGTGAAGAATTCGCAAGTTTCTTTCCAGTTAGGTAGAAATTAAGTGTTAATGATCGGTATCTACCCTATTTCCTTTTTCCGCAAAGCATTTTGGTACACAACATCCGGGCGCTGTACAGTTGCGGTCAATAGGCGCAACCCGTTGCCTGGTCACAGGATCGTAGACGGCGAAGTTGAGGCCTCTGCTGTTTGGTGGTGGAAGCGGCGGGATGTCTTGCCGGTTATACAATCCTTGTGTGGGACGCTGGGGTGGGTATGGGCTTTCTTGTTGCCTGTTGTCTGTGGGCCATTCCACAGCATTATTCCATTCATCGTACCCTGTATTATATTGCTGCAAAAGTGCAAAAAAGGTTTGATCAATCTTCAGTTATATTTCATAAAATAGTATTACATAGCGGTATTATCTAAATAAGTTAAAGTAAAGAAACCGAAACAATAAAGAATAGAGAAAAATACTAAGCTGACTCAGAACACAGCCTAGACGATATCGGAAAAAAACAAAACAGAATCTTTAGTTTTTGGGCAGTAATCGGTTCGTATTTTCAAAAAATAGGTAGGTACTGTAAATAATCTTAAACATAACGCTTGTTTTCCCCGAGAGGCTAGGCAGAGGTATACCATATTATAGTACCTTCACTCACATTCTACCAGTTATGTTTTAGTCCCTTGTGATAGGGGCGACCCTATTGCTATCAACCGAGCACAAATCCAGACTCCGTGCTGCTATATTATTATTATTCTGTGCTGCTACTGAGAATTCCTAATGGAAAAATCCAATACCAATTTTCCGGTCTAGGAATCGAACTAAAGAGGCCATCATGCAAATTAAAACAAAACAATCAATAATTGATTTCAAAACTTTGGCATTTCCCACATATTTTTTTTGTTTTTTTATCTTTTATGTACTTACCAAGGCATTTTTTTAGAAAATTATTTGAAAAAAACAGTTAAAAAACCCTTCTTTACGGTATTACTGTTAAGGCCGTGTTGAATAGGTATCCAACTTTTCCGTGAAGTTTAGCCAATTAATTAAAAAAGGTCCAGTAAAAAAAATCGGTTTTACAATTTAAAAAGCACATCTGCCACACTTAGCAACTTGTTTTTGTAAACATACATATACCTATTTATCTTGGACTTTGACCTAAACCTGATACACTATCTATCGTCGTGTCAGCTTTTCAGCAGTAAGTTGATAGGTGCCTACGTATTTTTACGAATTCAATGCAATTAATTGCACCACCGTCGAATCATTCATAAAATATTGTCAAACTTTCTATTTTCTTTAAAGTAGGAATATCTAAATATAGGTATTATTATTATTAGAGTCATACTTAAATGGAAAAGCAGTAAAACGTTGATATGAGAGGGCACGGTCTACTTCCCTACCATTACCCGCGCCTCCCGGTCTACTCCTTGATATGCAATGGCCTCTGTAGCCATGGGGCTACAGAGGCCATTGGCCATTATCGAGTCTGGTTACCTAAGTCACGCTGGGGTCGGTGCATTTCATTCATTCATTCATTTGATAGTACACACCATCGTCAACTCAAAATATAATAATGATGGAAAAAAATGTGTAGGTAATTAAACTCCAATACTCTACTACCACCTAATGTTAACATTTTAGTATTTTACCATTAATTACGACTGTTATTACAATAAATTAGTAGGTGCACTGCCTCTTTGGTCTAGTGGTCGCAAGCGCTACTGTGCTGAACATGAGGTCCTGAGTTCGATTCCCGGTGGCTCGGGCAGTGTTATTCAGTTTTTCCATCTGGAATTTCTCAGTACCAGCCCGGAGTCTGGATTTGTGCCCAGTTGATGGCAATAGTCTCGCCCCTTAATACTTGGGACTTACGTAAACATAATATTGGCGAAATGTGGGTGTACTATAGGTGCACCTCTGCCTAACCCTAAGCCTAGGTTACAGGCGTGATGTTATGTGATGTACTGTATAATGTTGTATAGGCCACATAACTTGATAAACTTTTTGGGAAATATTTACTTGATCCTCTAAGAACTTAGTGACCTTCTAATGATGGACGCATTGTACCTGTTTCTTAAAACTTTTTGCGTTTCCAATGATGCACACCGTTTTTAATAATTGAGCTTTTTTAACTTTCTAGCCTTTTCTCACATTTGGTCGCATTAACTTAGGGTACTCCGTCCAAAAGAATTAGGTGAGGTTAGGTTAGAACTGTGCGAACCGCGCGTAAGCAGAGCGAGCGGAGCGAGCGACGCCGGCGGTGCCTCGGTAGCTGCTGGCGAACGCTACATCCAAGTTGGTCACAGTTATTTGGCTGGCTATTTAGTATTTTTAGGATCCCAAAACAGGAATTATTTGGGGTTCGATTGAATACAAATGCCAATATTTTTTGGTAAAAGCTCGTGCTGTCAGTGCATTTTTTTTTTAATTAGATAGAATACCTAATCCATTATGAAAGGCTAAAAAGTAGGTAGGACTGTTTCCTTGGAGGAAAGCAGTCTCGTTGCCTTGCTGGTGACTGGTCGAGCTTTCATTATTTTTTTAATTTCAGCTACTTTGCTGCTTTGGTACCTAACCTACTTCATTGATCTACAGTCTAGTCGATTCTACTTTACGATAGGGATAGGTCGCGATTTTTTCACTTGTTTGAAACGTGAATTCCAATTTTCCTCTGCGATAGGTAAGTACCTATCTAACTATAATAATGGTACAGACCTACGTGATTTTTATCTAATTTTTATCTTAAACGGGCGAAGGTATGATTGCCAAATTTTACCACCTGAAGGTGGTACCTACTTACTTACCTATAGGCCTAACCATCCGCCATCATGATCGTTTTGCGTAATAATTTCGTTTACCTAACTCTTCCATTTTTCCACCGTTTTTTTTTTTTTTTTTCAAAGCAAGTATTATTGTTCATGTATATTTTTGATAGTAGTATTTTGTTAGAATAAAAACCGGCCAAGTGCCTGTCGGACCATGCAAGGGTCAAGTACCTAGTCGGGATGAATGTAATTATATTAATTTTATCGACAGGAAAAATAAGGTTGTATTTTATAGTAATTCTCAAAGAAAAAAACAACGTTACGTCTACGGTTGTGAACGAACATATCCCTTATGTACCTACCTACCTACCTACATATCTCAAAAACGATTGACTAAAGGGCAGTCACTTAGGAACACACACGCTTTTAAGTACATATTTTTCTCCTTCGGTTTACCGGTAGGTATGTATGTAACCTATAGGTATATACAAAAAAAAAACATTCAGGCAAATTGATGACGACCTACCTCCTTTATTGAAGTCGGTTAAAAATGTAAGTAGGCAGAACTTTAAAAAAAATGCCGTTACTGTCACCAAGGGAACTTAGGTTGGTAATTATTTGTGTAATTTGTTGCAATTGCGAATTAAGTGATTTTGATGAATAAGGCAATAGTTTTAAGTTAAGTGTCCATGTCTAAAGTATTTGTATAGTACCTACCTACGTACCTACTACTATGTAAAATCAGGGAATTTATTGTTACGTAATTGGCTACCTATCAACATAAATTGTGCGTATTTTCAAATCTTAACTGTCATGCTTTGACAGTTGTATGAAATGGAAAAAGCACAGCAAAATAATGTATGTACCTGATGATAAATTAGTTTGATGTACCAAATTGGTGTCCAATTTAACAATGAATTTCCCTGACTTTAACACTGACTATTTATTAATACTGGAGCGATACCAGTTTCTGACAACAAAAGTAGTGCGGTGAAAAAAAGAATCAGAATTTGAATGAACTTATACTGTAAGTACCTAGTGTGGGTGCCTACATAAATCCATATTATTTTTGTCTTTATTTGAATTTAATAACTTAAAATTCACATGATTCAAATTCTTATAAAACATAACCGAATGTAATGAATGACCGATTTCCCGTTTTTGAAAAGACAATGCACTGAAATTAGCGTTATTTTCTCGTATTTAGAGGATTTAGGAATGGCACAACAATTATTTGTAATATTTCTGTAAAAAACACACATTTTTGAGATTTATGATTTTTTTACCAGACATTGTGTTCGAGAAACAATTAATTCATTTATGCCTTTAAATTGAACATTACGGATTTTCATACAAACTTTTATGCCCTATTTAGCCCACAGGAGTATTCTTTCCTAAAATCCTATAATAGCGAGCACCTCTACACCGCATTTAGAACTTACAAGTTTGCAGGTTTCATACTTCTTCAGACTTCGTGATTAGTGAATGTGTGGTAAGTTTGGTTTTTTAACCGACGAAAAAAGGAGGAGGTTGTCAAGTCAACGCACGTCTATTTGTTTTTTTTTAATAATGTAGATATTAGAAGAAGATTTACAGATTATATTTTAAGTTTGATAGTTAAAGTTTTAAAATGATTAGGTAAGTTAATTTTACCTACCTATAACCTTTTTTAAGAGTGCGGGGGAATGATTTAAGTAATACCGTTTAAATTTAGAGTATGCGTTGACTAGACGATTAAATTAAAATTTCCTAAAACTAAAATATTTATTTAAGTTCTGGATTAGGTACGCTCTACATTTCACAAAAGCAAAGTGTGTCATAATTATAACTGTAGGAAATAGTAGGTTTGCGCAATACCGACGCACTGCATCCGAACGATGATAAACTTTGTCGGTCTTCCATTTACTTACTATGTTATAAATATTTATGCAATAAGTTAATAACTTATGCTAAGAAGCCGAACAGTCAACAAAATTTAATAGGTATATGTTATCATATTTTATAAATTAAATAGGTGATAGGTAGGATCCACCTTTGTTATAAAGTCATTTCAAATTAACTTCTTTAGTCTTCGCAAATGTTCGATAGCGTTAGCATTTTAGAGAAATTGCAAAAGGACAAGTTGAAGCGGACAGGCGGGTCAACCCGCCGCCGCCGCCGCCGCGCGCCCTTGCTACTTCACCGTCTCGCAACATTCCCAAATTCCGTCATGTTTTTCTATACATATTAATTTATAATCACTATTAAATAATACAAGGGGCAATTAAAATATAAATTTAAATTGTAAGTACTTACTTGGGTTTTCACACCTAGAAGCGGTGCTAACGCAGCTATCAACCTATTTAGTAAGATAAAATTAAGTTCAAGAAAGTTATGATCATTACAAAAAATATAATTATTAATTAAAGATGTTGCAGATACGACGCAATTATTTTAAAAACAGTAATCTATATTCCAGTACATAATGAGAAAAAATAAATAAAGAAAGTTCAGACTATGAAGGAATTCAGAGTATATGTTAGTTATTTGAAACTTACCATAGCACGGACACCGCCATAGCCCGGAGCGCGCTGCGCCTTTTTCCCGTGCGCGCGCGCCGTTTGTGCCGGGATACTAAAGGATAGAGGAGTGCTTGGGCAGCAGTCTGATCACCCCCGCCCCGCGGAGGCGCGGGCGCCGGGCGCGGCGCCTGCGGCCCCGGCAGGCCGCGAGGGCGCGCATCCAGTAGTGGCGGCGCAGCCATGTCGGGCCCGGCGCGTGCGCGATTCAACGCGCTCCATCTCGTGCCCGCCACACTTCTGGTATTGTCATGGACTCCTACTCCTTCTTCAGCGGTAAGTACAATAGCTGTAAGAACTGAAAATAACCAACAGGTAATGCTTAGCAGTTACGAACCGGTTCCATCTTGACCGCGGAAAAAGACATCAACG
Source organism: Lithophane socia (assembly GCA_947522985.1). Classification (NCBI taxonomy): domain Eukaryota; kingdom Metazoa; phylum Arthropoda; class Insecta; order Lepidoptera; family Noctuidae; genus Lithophane; species Lithophane socia. The sequence continues at coordinate 9,203,702 of OX383256.1, read as the reverse complement.
CGTTAGGTTAATTCAAAGGTTCCTACACAACGTAGTATACATAAAAATAATTAGTAGCATTAAAAAACCATATATTTAGGTAATAAGTATAGTTTGTAAATAAGTGAATTCAATAAGTTACCACCATAATTATAACATTCAACAAAGTTTACACCACAAGCAGATTATATATAGTTCCCAATGCATGCTGCATAAATGTAGACAGAATAAAATTATTGTGAAGTGACGGGACTAACGAAAGTTCAAGTTCCTGAAACTTTTAAACATTTCAAGCATTGGATAGGCGAAGTTTGTGCAAAGATTTACCTCTGTGTGTGTGTGACCCGTGAGATATTATTATTAGTGTAATTATTGTTAATGCTAACTCTTTATTTTTGTATGGTAACGCAATGTTATGTGCGTCACTCGGTCAGGTAGGTACCTACTTTTATTTTTAAATGTCGAAATACGAAAACTACACATAACTTTTCCGCCCAAAATGCTACGAAGAAAACGTAAAAACGTAAATCAGTCAAGTAGGTACCTTCATTTATTTATTTTACCTCAGCCTGATGGATTTGTACTAAGTAGGTACCTTGGCGTTCCACTTGCACAAAGGTACCTACATGATCATTTCAGCCTTTTTCAGCGCTTTATGAATCGTAGGCAAATTGTATATTTCTATAAGTAAAAAGAAAGTAAAGTAGTAACATGGTGTTCTTACCCCACGCATTGAAGAACTATAAGCAACACTAGTATTGGAAACATTTTCATAGCGACACGTAAATAACGCAATTAATATTGTTGAATTGTCAAAATGGATGGCATTGGGATGGGGATTGTGAGTGTGATACGCAATTACCCCGCTGGTTATTGCTACCACTATCGATATTACACACACGCAGGTTCTCTCATCATAATGTCTTAGACTTATATTACACTTGAATCCTAGCCATTGCAGATGTATAACATTAATAGTAATTTTGTTTAATAATATGATGTTTTTGAGATGGGAATTCAAGGCCAAACTATCTTGTCTTTAACAGTTATTTAAAGGTTTTGAAAATCTACGAAGCGAGGATTTTCAGGAAATTCTGTTTTTTATTTAAGTAGGTACTTACTCGTATTTATACTAACAGCTCCATGGAACACGTTACCTACTACTGAGTACCCAAAATAATTACTATGAAAGCGTCGCGTACCTACGTTCCTATTCGTTCTAAACATTTCCTCGCTCCTTGGCGCAGCAATAATGAACGCAAGTTAGTTTGGGCACGGGATTTGCTCTGGTATACTTACTGCCTTACTGAGGAATGGTGACTCTCCAGTGAAAAATCTTAGTATTACTTTTCAATTTAGAAGTCCATGTGTTCGTTTTTATTTTGTTGACCTGTGAACCCTGAACAGACCAAGGTCGGAAAATGATGGTCAAGGGAGAGTCGGCAGGAAAACTGACCTCATTTCAGCATAGGACAGTAGTATAATAATAATAAATTTATTCAAGAAATAAAAATAGGTAAAATACAATATATAGCTTAGAAATAATTTAGGTATTACAAAGTATGATGCCTGTACTAGGATAAACCTGTATCACAGGCGGAATTTGTTCTTATGATTGACAACTGATTTCTTAACAATATTTAACATAAGTTTTAAGAATAGTGAGATAACTAGTTAATTTATTATGTTATAATTTACTTAAACACTAATAATTCAGGTAAATAGTAGTATATCTAGTATGCCTACATACTACTGTCCTATGGTATGTATCTATAGGTTGAACTAAGTATGTTAGAACATATGTAGTTAACTTTAGTAGTAATGGGCTCTAACCCGTTAGTAGGTATTACTAAATATATACTTGTATTAAACTGCAACCCGACCCCAACATAGTTGGGAAAAGGCTGGGCAGATGATTATGATGATAGAACCCGTTGGCTATGGGCGTCTAATCAATTTGGTCGTCAAAAAAAATATATAAAATCTCAAATTCGCTGACAGAAAAAGGAACGGTCAAAACACAGAAATAAAAATAAAAACCAGCCAAGTGCGTGTCAGACTGTCAGACCACGCACAGTGAAGGGTTCCGTAGTCGAGATAAATGTTGTATATATACGCTTGCACGGCCGTACCGTGCAAGCGTATATATACAACATTGAATTTACCGACCGCAAAAATACGCTTTTAATTCATAATATTTCTCAAAAAAGACTGCAAAAACAAAGTTATTGCTGCGGTTGTAGCCGAAAATATCCCCTAAATCGTAAACTTTTAAATTATGAGATCCAATAATACTCCACATGCTTGTGCGCTTTGATTATTTATTCATCCCTCAGTTACCTACCTCCATGAATTTCGTTATTTCACAACAACATAGTTTTGCAGTGCAACACCTACATTCCAATTTTCATTGACATTGTGCTAATAGTCTCCTAGTAAAAAGGCTAAGTCACATCCGAACAGACGGGCAGACGAAATTATATGGGTTCTGTTTTTGCTGTTTTGGCTACGGAACCGCTAAAAGCGCTCATCTCTGACTAGTATATCTATACTTTCCCGCACTAGAGTGGGAATGCAAAGTAAAAAGCACATGTGTTTTAAACACTGCATTGTAAACTTAAAATCGGTGCAATAAAATCGAGCAACATATATAACCTCACGGCGGCATCATCCCCGGTTAGGCAGAGGTAAACCTATAATTCACCCACATTTCGCCAGTTATGTTTAAGACCAGACCAGCCGCAGGTCGCAGCTGGCCGCAGGCAGCAGGTCGGCCACACTTTATGAACAAGGGTGTTGAAAAATCTTTTCTCATCCCACGTCAAATTTAATATTATAAAGAAGAGTCTACCAGTCAGATAACCAATAGGTAGGATTGATAGTGTGATGAGTTTATCGTTGTCTTAAAACCATCACTGATGCAAAGATTAACGTGGCCGTCTCTGGGCCCAAGTAATCTAAATAGTAACATCGTTTTTAAAGAAAAAGGAGTTTTCATATCAAAGTAGGTAAAGGGTATTGTTACAATCCTTATAATTGATATATTGAGCCATTGAATGGTAGCGTTATGTATCGCTTTGGAGCACCTTTCCACATGATCGACCCTTCCTAATATTTAAGTAATTATTGCGTTGCAAGTTTTAAACAATTTTGGTGGTTGACTTTGAGCGCCATTTGATTAGCTAGGTTTGTAATAAGTTTCTTAGGCTGTTATCGAGAGCAAAGAGAACAACAAAACAAAAATGTTGTCCTGGTCAAGAGTAGGTAAGGTCAATGATCGATCCCTGGGGAACACCCTACTTGGGTACTGGTCAGCAGTAGGTAAAGCTATCATATAGCAGAAATAGCTCTTTGTGAAGGAACTCGACCGATAGAGAATGACACAGTTAGACAGAGTTACCATCTGACCTCAAACTCGATTATCCGCTTCCAAACAAAAAATAACGGTTTGTTAAATTAAACTTTAGTGATAAAATGTCTTCTCCTACACAGAGGCTATCGTATATTCAAAACATTGATGTCATCACTTGATGCCTAATTATAAACTTTAAATAATAATTACTGTCACTGTAGGATAACACGCATAAAAGTCCGTGCTTACTTGACCTATGTGGCTTTATTGAATATTCAAGTTTTGAAATTAATGTTTCGCAAACCGATACTTTTAAGTCTATTTACCTACGGAATATTACTATTCGATGGAAGAGCATTGACCAATAATAATAATATAAATAGAACAATAAGTGCTTAAACCATTCCTGCAGTACTTAACAGCCTCCGTGCATTGCCAGCCCCTTAATCTTTTTGTTTCCATTTAAGTTACCGACTGTATAATTTGTATTATGAAGCACTTAGTTACCGGTAAATCAGGAAACAGAGGGAGACGTTTTGATAGTAAACCAAGGCTCATTCCTACGCTGCATCTTTACATTCAAATACTTACTTACAAAATATTACAACAGTAACTTCAAATTAAAACATCAGAAATGATGTAATTCTATTAATATTTACTTAAGTACTTCATTCATGAGAGGTCAATTGAAATATTCAACAATTGATAAATTATTTTAATTGGTCATTCGATAAATCCATAGTTATTATTTTATATTGGGATCACATTTTATCATAGGTATAAAAATTGGATCATAATAAAATTTTAAATAACAATGCATTTTATAAACTTAAACTAAACCTACACGTGGTAAGTCAATCATACTTTTCCAAGTTCAGTGGCTCCTAGCTCCTGGCCTGTATGATATCGTATTTATTTCATATTGTATTCAGATACTATTTTGTATTTTTTTAATATTTTGTTTTACACGAGCCATAAGTCTTTGAGTAACCTATCCATTGATTATTTCTATCGTTCATTAAGTAGTTATAACACACACTACCTAAAAGTTGGTGCAACTCTCAGTATGTTACTAAATCACAGCATCTAAATCAGCTAAAGAATTAGATTCCAACTAGTAGGTACCTTTGTAACTTCTCACTTTTCATGGAGGTATCAATGACAATACGGTGTAAATAAACGCAAATCAAAACAATAATATTGCTATTTAATTACTTAAAATATTTGATTTGCTGAAGTACATCTATAATCATTATAGTCTTAACGTTGGAGAGCACGATGACTACAGATTTCCTAATATTCCCTACTATGTATTATTCTAGCTAATATCCTAATTCAAACTAATAATAAAAATGCGAAAGTGAGTTTGTTTGCTTGTTACATTTTCACGCTAAAACGGCTATTGTTTAGCGACTCAATTGACCTTGGTCATCACGGGCACATAAATACATACTTACTTTCTTCACGATCTTATCCTCCTCATGATGTAGATATGTGGCAACAAACTTAGGCCACTCAGTGTGGCTAGTGATTTCTTCATCACATATCGGCAAATAAACCACTTTGATCAATCTGAAACAAAAGCTATACCTAAATATTCTGAACTCATTTTGGGTCACATAAAACATCACTGTCGCTGCGCTGACGTGTAGGCTAGCGTAGAGGCTTCGTAGACTAGGGCGTAGACCCTGCGTAGACCCTACGTAGCAAAAGCAACTATAAAAATAATCCTAGGATTTACTCTTCTTCACCTTCGCCCCTATCAACTTGATCGGTTCTTCTATAATTTATTACCTTAATTCATTCAAATTAAGAAAATGTTAGTATGAAAAATGCAACTTCTTTAAAATTCCCCATACAAAACGCTGACTTCATAGGTGGGGACCTTATACCTATATTTATACAATGTGTTTTTTTTGATATCCCATAACTCTAGGGTATGATTGAGACCATATCAAAGAACCAACTGGCATATGAATTATTCTTCAATCATCATTTTTTTTTTTTTTTTAATTTTTCATACAAAATAATTCGACAAAGTCACGATTATTAATGTAGAACACCCTTACGTGAAATATGACAACGTCGCATTTTCTTAGCTTTAAATATGAATGATTGGTTTGAATAAAAATGAATGAAACTTAGATACCTATACACATCGAGGGTCATTTTATATCTTCGAAACTATGCATTTTTGGACCACCTATTCTAGGAGATTTTATGTTCTTTTTACTTAAATAATATAACCCTAGAGTTATGGGATATCAAAAACAACACGTTGTATAGTATTCTGTGGCGTACTTTCCCGCACTAGTACGGGAATGCAAAGTAAAAAGGGCGCTTGTTCAGAAATTGTGCAATGCAACCTAAAAAGCGTTAGTTGTGTTTTCATAGGTTTTTAAGGTCTTTTTTTTTGTTTACATACATAGCGAGCCGAATTTTTCTTTACCTACATCAAAATAAGTATTATTGCACTAAAATAATTGCCGGGAAACGATTTTTATTTTTGGGGTGAAAGATCGCTGTTTACGGTAGCTCGCAATGACACGAATGCAAATCAAAACATTGTGCTTTTATAGGAAGCTTGCAACGGTATTTAGAGTTAGGTACTTTAGGTATAAAATTTAAAACTTATGTTTTCGTTAAAATCGTTGTAAAGTTCAAAACTTCAATATACCCGGAAGGTTGCCAAGCATGGTCGAGTACAAAAAAATATATCACAATGACGCGAAGAACAAGTGACTGTCTACTTCGTACTAGTTCGTACAGTCTAGCCGTCGAAAGAACGCGTTCCTGACACCTGTCAGTTGGACAATTTCTAGTACTACGAATCACATTCGCGAAACACATAGTCGTTATTAGTATGAAACTGACAGATTTCAAGAACGCATTTTATCGAAGACGACTGTCTGTAAGCGTCTTTTTACTCTCGTTATAGTGAGAGCCTACTTCTTGCTTGTTATTTATTATCTATCCACACCAGTTTAATAAAATTTTGTGAATTGAATATTGCTTAACACAAATATATAATTTAAAATAACTTTACTCCAATAATCAGATGTTACGGTAACCTTTGCACTATTATCATATAAGTTTTTATTTGGTACGTTATATCAACTGGCAACAACATCGTTTATCATTTCATAGCCTCGTGACCTAAAAAATGCTATTTAATTACTTAAAATCTTTTTTCTGTGCTTGTTTATAATGTTAAAGTATCTTCATCAACTCCTCTTAAGTACATCTGTTATCAATATCTGTTAGTTTATTTTGAGGTTTTTGAACTATAGATAGGTACGTAGTTCTAATAATCTTCACAGATCATTGAACATAATCCTCTAAGTAGGTACATAAAACGTTCCATTATTTGAATACATTCATGTTTTAAGAAGCACTGTATTATCTTATCACCAAATAATTAAACTAATTTTGATTTTTAAGGTTATAACCCCCCGATAAACTGACGGATGAATGACGCATGACTATTATATGAAATCCTACTCATTATAAAGATTCGACCTAGTTAGGTACTGTGTCTATCCAAATTATAGTCAAGTAAGTACCTAATTAGGTAATCCAAGCAGAAAGCGTTATATACACAACAACAACGTTGAGGGCGCTTTTTAGCCGACTACGGCAAAGCCAAAGGAGGGATGATTGTCCATCTGCTACCTCATAACTCCTAAACCACTAGTAGTATTTTGATACACGAGGTATCGTTGGAAATTAAGTATATCGTGATTGGTGTATAATGAAAGATCTGAAGGAGGACTTAGGTACTTTCTGAAAATGTATTGCTTTTAATTAAATAATTATACTTAACCCCAAATAAGAATAAATCAGTTAAATTTCACTCTGACTGTTTTGAATAAGAATAACACTAATTACTCTACATAAGTAAAGTACTTACATATATTGTTTTATGAATTTTCCCAAACTTACTGATTCAAATATATAAATAATAGAGATCCAGTGAACTTGTAGGTATCTAACTTGACCATGTTCATAGCTGATAATGTCCGTTTTACATTATCTATGGCTCATATCCTGTTAGGAAGCATTAATTCCGGGAATCACGGCAGCAACATACGCAAAATTTAGATCTGTGCCGCGGTCTATCAATTAAACGGTTATAAATTGGGTCAAAATCAGCTTCCATTGACAAAGCTTTAAAAACGAGGCCGCGCCACAAACAGCAGCATCTGTTATCAAACTGACAGGAAACTGCTGCTATCAACTTGTCGTTATGTATGTATAAAACACAATTTTTGCAATTATTGCCGAAATAATAACATAACTCCCACGAATTGGTATCTGTAAATGATAATAAGTAGGTAGGTATATAAGGTTTTGTGTGTCGCGATGATAAACTTGACGACAGATAAAGCAAGACCTTTAAATACCCACTCCCGTACGGCGGCGGCGGGGTGCCAATTTTATTGGCTAGTTAATTAAAATTCTGGATCATTCATGGTTTTTAAAGTAGGTACCTAGTATCTAGTATTAATACCTACATTGCTACTCTGTAACCATCTCACCGTGAAAACTTAGGTGAAGTGAGGGTGGAGTGAGCTGTCATTGATGCTAAGGCAGTGACAGTTCACTTCAAGCTCACTTCACCTAAGTTTTCACGTGGAGATTTTTACAGAATAGCACAAATAATTACCACCTAAATATTAGGTACTATTTTATAAACAATTCAGGAATAAAGAAGACAAACAAAATTACGTAATGCCACTCGGAGTTTTAACAATGACCTCCTACTAGATAGGTCTGTTATCAACTCTATGGAAGGTGCTTCAGCTCTTGCTTACATAATAATACCTATAAATGTAACATTTTGTTTTGATAAAGTCAGCAGCGTCGCCGCGTCGTCGGTCCACGTTTAGTTATAGGTAGGTACTATTCACTATTCCGGGGTGAGTCGCCCTGTCAATGCACGAGCTCATTCATGAGTTACTCTTTTATCACCGTGACGTAGACTGGTACAGAACGTTGAACCCGAAGGGAAGTATTCCATATTCCTCATTTTTATATTCTGACGATATATCGCTACGATGCATTTATATGCATTGGATACGTTTTTTATACTGCCGCTACGGATTCGCGTGAGGCACATCTTCATCTTCATCTTCTTTCTAAAGAAACACATTAGGTATGAAAGGTTGTCACACTTCCTGTTATTTATGTTACAGCCACCGAGAGAACGCGTCTCTGCCACCTGTCAGTTGGACAGGATTAGGAACTGTTTTGTTTAGCCTAAACACCTTTTAAACACGACATTTATATAAGGAGTTTGACGTAAGACTGGCATTAGTTAGACACACGTTGAACAAGTGTCAGAATATATTCTTTTGTACTCAGCTGACTGGTGTCAGGAACGCATTCTCTCCTCGGCCGGAGTTAAGCGTCCTTGGTTGTGACAATAATAAAGATGATTAAATATAAGTATATGTCTTGGAACCTATTTATACCTAGGTAGGTATATAATCATTCCAATAAACATACCTACAGTAAATACCTGCCATGTGCCCCTTTTAATTTGTTATCGCAACTGTAGAGTTTCAGGATCAGATAGGCGTCTAACTTATTTATTATCCACTAGTCATTGCTATCTACTAAATAGGTTCATTTTATTACTTAACTTGTATCATATATCACCAATAAGATGTACATTGTACTTACTTACAGTACCTATAGTAGGTACAGTTCTTAGTAATAACTTGTTTATTCTGTCTTTAATCCTCAAACTATGTAGTGAATCCTCAAACTATCAAATATGTATCCTTAAACTATCAAATATGTAGTGAGTAATTTTGACGACTTGTGACCTCAAAGGACGAAACAAACGGCGAAAAATAACATCCACAACGAATTGTGGTCTTTTTCGATCGTCTGCAAATTCCGGAACTCTATGTGGCTATTGTAGATTACGAACAACCACAACGCGTTTTGAGTTTTGACAAGTTCGGAAAGACCACATTAAATGCAATTACCATGTAATAAACATGTCAATCGATTGACTCGGAAGATCCAAGCGTAAAAAAAAAGAAACAATAAAAAACCTGACTGCAATTAAAAAGTTCAAAACAAGCTCATTTTTCAAGCAGTGTGATTTAGTTCGTGTCACGTATTTTAATTCAAGGTCAGATTTGATGCCACCAACTGCATCACACTGCTTGAAAAGAGAACTTTTTTAGTTACAGTCGTTTTTTTTTATGTGTATCACCTTTCCTCTTGCTTTCCTGCAATCTGTGGGATTGATTTCGTGAAAAGGGACGGATGTGTGTAACAGGAAGCCGAGGAAGGTTCTAGAGTCCATCAGAGGAAACCAACAAATTTTCCCATTTTCCGAGAGGTTGTAAACAGGATGATGAATACTGTTTATATCTACATACGTCAGCCAAGATGTTAGACACATCATATGCGACTAGTGTAAGCCTCCCTCGTTCTTTTTCAACCTTTGTGTGATGAAAATATACCTAAAAATATACCTGAGTAGGTACCTACCTATAATTCTGTTACACCATAAGTACATATATATTACATAGCTAAATCAGAAATAGGTTGTTAGAGGCAATGATATATAAAACTATAGATACGTTGTCCGCACTCTAAAATGACAACATGAAATGAAGCCAATTGGCCACATCGCGCTTAGTTACGCACCAACCTGTCGCGCGACACTACGTTTGTTTTTAATTTATATTGTGTGTGTGTAACTGAAGATGTATATTTATCTCCCTCTAGCAACAGGCATCCCGCCGTACGGTGTCATATTTTCTTTCCCTTTCTTCATGCGTATAAGTAGCTATCTAGTATTTTTGCCGTTTTTAAGCGCCGTGATGTTGGTTTATGACGTGTCTATATAATAATACGTCATTGGTTAGAGGTGGGTAAGTTTCTGAAACAGGAAGGCCACAGTCACACAGGCTTAAAAATACTCATCAAGTAGCTTCCAAAATATAAAAAAATATAATAACGAGCGGTCAAGTTTGTTTTACTTGATATCAAATTGTGGCATCTGCTCTACATCCTACTCGTTAAATCCTAGCTTCTTGCATAGCAAGGCTAGTGTGACTTGCTAAAGTTCTCGACTTCTGCCACATAAGCAACTGCCCTCATCATCGGTAACTGTGCATAGTTCGAAATCTTTGAAAGGTATCGCAGTACACCGGCAATTTAATACGATTTCGAGGATAAGCTTCTCGGTTAATGTGCTTAGCTATGTATGTACCTTACCTAACCGTTGGAGGATGAACAGGATTTCCTTCAAAATATTTTTAGGTAATACGTACCTTTTGTACCTGCAACTAATTATTAAATTATTCCTGGATACCAACATTGCAACAAGCAGCTGAGCATAAGACAAAGAGTTACTAATTTCCAGTCTGCATTGCGCCCGCGCGCTTTGATTACTCACAAGTCGGTTTTATGGTGCGAGCGTTGCACTGAAAGTTATTGCTTACTTCCAGTAAAGTGAAATAGGTCAATAGTTTCAGTACTGTAACAAAAGCTAGTTGAATGTGTAGCTATTTCCAAGTTTATATTTAGCACAGGTCGCTGACAGTACGATGCCAGTTGAAAACTGCTAGGACTCAATGATTTAGGTAGGTACCTAGGTAACGATTAAAAGTACCTATGACACAGATATTATAATATAATACTACTATTAGAAGATCATCTTAAGCAGTAACAACAGAGTTTACTGATTCTCTGATAATAGGTAATCCAACATTATAGGTACCATAACAATTAATGAGATAATCTGTAATAATGATGTCAAACTGATTGCTCATTTCAGTTTTAATCATAAATACCTAGTCAATGAAGGCTAGTATAAATACATATATACTTAAATGCTAAAATAAAACAATTCTAACTAGAGTTGTAGGTAGGTATCTATTGATGGTTTTACTGATTATCACATGTACATAATTATGTGTGTCCTATGTAGATATATGTTTGTAACGTAATAATCAATGTACATATTTGTTACGGTCGCGAAAAATATGGTCGACATACAACCTGATATTGACCTGCAAATTGCAGAAAACGTAAGAAAATTTATCGCGGGCGGTAAAATGTAAAATGAGCCCATATTTTTGTAAAATCTTTGATCCTCGTTTCTGTAAAATGGGAAAAACGTCGATGTGCTAATAACTAACTAGGTGTTGTGACGTATATTTACAACATTTCTAGGCATAAAAAAGCATTAAGGCTCTTTGCTCAGAAATAAAAAAAACGTAAAAATTTCTGACTAGTAATCGTGGCGTACTTTCCCCCACTAGTGCGGGAAAGCAAAGTAAAACGCACACGTGTTAAATAGGTAGGTACACTGCATTGTGAGCTTAAAAACGGTGCAATAAGAGCTACTTTTCGAGCAGGTGTGTTGAAAAAACATTTAATTCTTTAGCGTAATCATTGTTTACTGCATTTATTTAAGGAAACCATAATGAAAACTGAAATACAATCCAGGCCGGCTGCGTCAAAGTAGTTCAAAGCATCGCGTCATGCTTATTGCCGTATTGTCGTAAAGCTTAGCATCGCACTGCAAAAGCTCCGGTTAGCGCGCTCGACTTGTTACAAACGATTAGGTTTTCAGGTTAGGGACTGCCGAAACTAAGTGTATATTTCCAATATTGTGCTTTACTTAATACTTTTCTATTTTTCTCTCACCTTTTTGTCCTTTTCCTTTGTATCATTTAATCCATAAGTAGCAACTTCAAGTTGAAGTTGTACAAGAATCTACTAACTACGCCATCTCATGTTTTCTTTCACAAAACAATTTTATCAATGTTTACCAACTGCGGTTAGTCGTGATGGCCCAGTGGTTCGGTGGCTTCGCCTCTCGTGCGCGAGGTTATGGGTTCAAATCCGGGCAAGTACCTACCAATATGACTTTTTCAATTCATACGTAGGTAGTTTCTGAGTTTATCTTGGACAATACTGACATCGGTGAAGGAAAATATCGTGAGGAAACTTGGACTTATAACTATCTGAAATCAACAAAACGCTCGTGCCTTCTCTGTATGAGAAGAGGCCTTTGCCCTGCAGCGGGACAGTAATAGACTGGTACCTACCTTACCAACTGCACCTCCCGGTCAATGTCAGACAAACGCTATAAGGTACATAAGATGCACTGTATCTATCCGTCCGTACGCTGTTTCCTGTTTCCGTGTCCGTTTGTCAATAATTGTCATTGGAATTCTCTATACAAAATCATTTGCTGCTTAAAACATGTATTGGTTATAGCTTATAGCAAACCAAAGATATCTAAGTATACGAAGCTGTGGCACGCAAGCGTGTCGCGCGCCGCATGCTCGGGAGTCGGGGCGGCGTATATCGGGAACGCGTTTATGAGCCGACGGGGTCACCAGATTCCGGTAAATGCTCGTAAATCTCCACTGTATGCTCCGTTTTTTTTACTTTTGACATAGTTTCAATAATAATAATTAATAGCTTGTCTATAAATAGGTACTAACCTACACCTACACATTGTTATTACAAACACGTCATGCTCATGAACACTTGTTCGATCTACAAAAATGTTTTGCTCGGGTATTAGGTATATTGTGAGTATTACTTATATCACATCAGCATGGAAATTTCTACAAAATCATAAAGTACAGCTAGGTATGTAGGATGAATTACGATTTCGCCTGTTGTGACAGTCGCGATTTCGCGAAGTCTTGGGAACTCGAAGTAATGAGGTAGGGTAGGTAATCTATTTTCAGTAGTGACCACGCGGCTATTTGATTTATAACTAACAATATATTCTACATTTATTTCGACAACATTCTGCGAAAATCCAGTAGGGCGGTATGCAAATCAGTACTTACTTGTGTCTTTTCTTAGCTTCGTAGCAAAAGCCCAGCTGCCACTAAGATCTGCTCTACCTATATAACTGCAATATAAATCATAGAGAATCACACTTAGTTTATAAAAATTCTTGGGACATCAAAATAGTATGCAGTAAATAAAACTGGTATTAATTAATATTACAGTGTAGCATGTGCTGGCTCATACACGTGGAAGCAGGGTGTGAGAGGCGGCGGGGGCGGCGGGGGCTGCGGGATGTGCGAATGGTCGTTATCGCGTTGGACACTGCAATGATTGTTTATCCAGCCTGTTCCTTGAATTGCAACCAATGACTCACCCGTTCTATAATCGCGTGCTGCCATAATATTATGTTGTCATGTTATTAATGGCTAATGAAAACAAGGATAGTTAATCGAGTTGGAAGTAAACCTAGTCTCTCGTTTTGATAATAGAAACAAATGCCTTGTTGATAATATTGATGTCTACAACTAGGAACCTTAGTTCCCAGCTGAAATGTTTACTTAGAGGATGAAAAATAAGGATATTACATGAGCCGGACCAGCTAATATGCCCATTCGGATCAAATAGTTAAAAAAATGGTACTTACGCCTACTTAATCAATGAGTCAATAACTCTGGGTATCAGAGAATAGCCCAATTATTTAGGCATCAACTGTGTATAAGACTCAGACCTTCTTTCTTCTTCATCCTTCAATCCCTCTGAACTCTCCCGGTTATTTGACGAGTCATAATATGATAATCCGATAGGAGTCGGTCAAAAAAAGCTCATACCCTGTTCAAACTTTCAAAGTATTAGCCTCTCAACAAGTAGGTAATGAAACAGCTGTTAGTGCTTCCGACGTAGCTTCTTCGTGACTCGTAAAAGCTCTCAAAGCCATGCACTGCTTATACCTATTCCAACACTGGTTGACGTTGGAGCAGGCGCGTGCGCATACGGTACGGCGGACGAGGACGGAACGCGTGCCGCCTACGCACTTCGTCCGGAAGCTACACTACACTACCTATAGCAACACCGAACATTGAAGCAACACATTACTCAGGCCCTCAGCCTAATCTGCACAGTTGCATATTATGAAACGCAACCTAATATTCACATAGTTAAATGTATTGTGTCAAGACCCACTTTTATTTCGGTCCTGGCTTTTGCTACCAAAAATTAAAAGCAATAGAATTGCAAGCTTTGCTTTGGTGTGCATGTAGCCTGCATGAAGGTTGACAAAAACTCTTTAAAAAATGATTAAGCTGAAAAATCACATTCGTTTCGTTGACTTAGTTAGTTGACTTGCAGTTTAGAAGAACTAAGCGGTCACGTAGACGGAGATGAAAACCGACTTTCCATCACACTTGCTATACTTTCTGAGGCGCAAAATCAGTAAGCCATCACAATCAATGGAAAAATAAGTAGCATCACTAGCATCATTCAAAAAAATTATAGGATTGTATAGGATTTCCGTACAATGCGAGGTCAGCTTATACTGGAAAGCTTGATGTGTAGCCGTGTGTACCTATTCCATGTTAAAATGCTCGGTTTGAACCAAAAATGGTGATCACATCAAAAACCGGCCAAGTGGTTGTCGGGACACGAACAATTAAGGATTCCGTAGACCTCCTTGGGACCGGGTGGCATCCCTGGTGATTTCCCGGTTAAGATTAATTTATTCATCTCAAGAAAACATTTAACATTATAGTTGAAAAACTTTTTTACATTTTAACTGCAATGATATGTAAAACATTTCCTATATTCTTTCTTCTTATTCGTCTCCCAAATGTGACCCCCGTATTCAAAATTCATTTATTTACGTTACATGTCCGTGTTTGGGTCACAGAAATTCATTATGTAGGTATACCAAATTTCAACTTAACCGGTTCATTAGATTCGGAGAAAATTGTCTGTGACAGACGGACAGACACAAGTGATCTTATAAGGGTTCCGTTTTTTCATTCAGACGTACGGGACCCAACAAAATAATTGTTTTATTTTAGTTCCTCGTAAGTGTGTTGAAAAATGTCGTTTGATACTCGTGTGCAATGACAAAATTTACGTACTTGCATAAAAATACCTATTCTATTTTATACTATGTATTTTATAAATTGATATTTGTTTTGTATATAGGTATGATGTAGTTCCCACAGTAGTGCGTTGATTACCTTTTCATAAAAAAGAAGAAAAGTAGCTTTAAATCTCCATCTTTATGTACCAATATCAACTGGTATTTCTGTGGCCGTACCTACCTACATAGTTGAAATAATAAATAACTGCAGTATCGATACTACTTTAAAGGCGAATGCATACTAACTGTAGAGACTTCTCAGACTAATCGACACATTTAGGTCATTGCATGAACTTTACTTAGATGACTGTGATGAACATATAACTACTTAATTGAAACAATGTAAATTGTAACTACAGATCATTCAATTCTCTGGTTCAAAAATTAGATCTAACAGTTGTCGCAATAAACTGCTAATTTAAAAGTAGTACGACACTGAGCTCTATTGCATTGCGTCGTCATGCAAATTTAGCAATGTTGTTATTTGATACGTTTGAAATGGTGACTTTAATAAACTGAAACCGCGTTGTATAGTTTCTATGTCTATGTCACTCGTCAAACACTGGCACTGGAGTCAATTATTGTCTAGTTATCAAGTTTTTATTTTATTAAATCTATCTGACTAGCTAGATAACCATATATACTCTTAAACACACGAGTAGACACCTAGAGGCAATAAAAAAGTCTATCATACCCAGAATTCTGCGAGTACCTACCTACCTATATTGTGTTAATCTAAGGAAGATAACCGTACCTACCCATAGATTTTATTTTCCGATAACGTGCAGTAGGTACCTAGGTACATACTTCCTATAACAACACTCTTCGAACGAATATTGCTTCGGTGAGGAATATGTATAGGAAGATAGTTATTCAAATTAATGGCTATTCAATTGGTATCTATTCACCTAATTACATAAGTACACAACACGCTTCCAACAATTCCCGTTTGTTTAACTATGGACAAAATTATTACTTTTTCACTGACTGAATGACTTAAACAGATACCTACACATGTTGTTAAAGGATACAATTCCATTTGACTGCAATAAAACTAGAATGAAGAAACTGTGCTTAACGTCTGGTTTGTTCAAAAGATGATGTAATGCAAAACGCTGACATCATCTTCAACCATAAACCACACTGCTAAATCCATTTCGACTCGTAAACAATAGATACCTTCGTTATAGTATATCATAATAATCTGCCTAGCCTTTTCCCGACTATGTTGGGGTCGGCTTCCAGTCTAACCGGATGCAGCTGAATACCTACCAGTATGGAGCTACTGCCTATCTGACCTCCACAACCCAGTAACTGGGTAATACGATAAACGACCTTGGCAAGAATGGTTGTCAGACTTTCGGGCTTCTGACGTACCGTAACCACTGACAAAGATACACAAATAGCAGCCGGGACCAACGGCTTATCGTGCTTTCTGAGTCACGGAGGAGTCTCGATTTGTAAAGATGGTCACCCATCCACGGACCAACCCCGGCAATCGTAGCTTTACCTGATGGATCGATCGATGGTTATTTTTATATATATTTAGACAAAATATACATTTGAATACCGGTCTTAAGCTTTTTCTTTTACATATTAAGTAAATAACTTAGTAAGTAGGTAACTTAGTACCTATATACTTAGATACACAGAATTGTGATGAGATACCTGCTGAAATAGATTAATGACTCAGATTATAATAAGAAACTCGTTTTCATGCTCTATTATAAAGTAGGAAGTGCAATGTTCTTACACTTGCTCTGCGTCGAATGTATGTCAGAGGTCCCGACGATAAGGCACGTTCTTTGTACTTAGGTACTCTATAACACAATACTTTTAATTAATGCGTAATACTTTTTATAAAATTGAGACAATTTTTTATTTTAATCAAATAATGTACGAGGCTGTATTCGAAATTTTGCCAATTTCGCTGATTCACGTGATTTTACAGTTAAAATATTGTATTTCTATAAACACACACACAACATGAAAGATCATTTTAATTATGATCTAATGATAAACTAGTTTTTGTTTTTATTATTTAATTTTGACCTACACCTTATTTCCTATTTTCATCGAAATATGCCGTGCAAATAGTCTCCGAGTAGAATGGCTGTGGTAACATCCGGATAGACTGACACACCGAAAAACGTGCATGACGAAATTATAAGGGTTCCGTTTTTTTGGCTACGGAACCCTAAATAATTACTTTTATTTTTTATTATACTTGAAACCGACATTTTTCGAAAATAATCGAATTATAAAATATTTGTTTATCTATAGTTTAATTTCGTGCATTCCCGTTCGTCCCACTGCCATCGTCCCACTAGTGGCACGAACGGGAATTTAATAATTTATTCCCGTTTGTCCCACTGATTTTGTTAGAGCTGCTATTTTCGCGCGCGGGTTGTGTTTTCGAAAAGCTTTCGCAATGGGATATTTTATTCCATTATTTAATTTTTGTACATATATTTTTTTAATTATTTTATTATAAATATAAAAAATTGTAGCCCACCGGTATCGGGAACAGGGTCCAATCTACCGGTTAGTCAGGGTTCCTGAGATGAGAGAGGTGATGCGCGGCATGTCCAGACGTACCGCTTTCTAGATCAAGCCCTTGATCCAGCTGCCACCGAGAGCCTCCTCAGGTGCTGGTCGAGGCTCTTGGCTATTTTATTTATTATTACTTACAGTTTATATGGTACGTAGGCAACAAAGGATGAAGGCTATAAGTAGAAATTTAAAAAACAAATTGTACGTCTCTAGCTAGTTATCTGTAGCGTACTTTCCAGCTCTAGTGCATAATGAAAAGTCAATACTGTGCATTGAGAAACTAAAAGCGGTGCAATAAAAGACTGCTTTATTTCTCTTGTAGGTACGTACACCGATTTCACAGTGATTACGGGGCCAAATTACGCCCGTGCGGTTTCATAAAAATTGTATTAACTTTGATTGTACTAGATTTTGAGTTAGCTTCAATAACAGGCTTATAATCCTAAGTATGTTGATGATGTTGTTATATTCACGTAGTCATTGCCCGAGAAAATATCGATAAACTTTATGTAACCATTAGTTAGTGCTATGCGCACTGTGCACAGTGCTTGTCTATAGCATTTGGCAAAGTAAAGAAAAACATCGATCGTTGGTTCATTGATTTTGTCGTAACTTATTTTTATAGCTTACCCGGGGTAGAAGTGTTTCTATTTACCAATTAGAACAATGTTTGCACTAGTTATGTACCTAGCGGCTCGACACCTATAGGCTTGAGTCAAACCCAGCTGGGTTCTGTAGGTCGTCGATCCGTCTAACATGATAGTGTACCGTGACACATTCATCGATGCTCGATATTCTTCCAAGAGCAATCATTTCTAAGTAAATATAAGTACTTATGTATGTCATTATTTGATAGTAGGTGTGTATGTACTGAGATGATGAAGTACCTATGTGGTCTTAGAAGTAAATAATCACAAACGATGTCTACGTTCAGGTGGTGTGCAATCAAACAGTATGCGACTGTGCTGGCATCAAAGGCGATCAAGGGAGCATAGGACCTCCCGGTATTCCAGGCTTTCAAGGTGACTATGGTGAAGACGGACCCCTCGGCCGCCCAGGCCGGCCGGGTGTGTCAGGAGACTTCGGTGACAGAGGCGACTTTGGTGATAAGGGAACACACGTAAGTATGCCAAATAACAGGTTGTCTGATTTCTATTCCACAATATATTTTAATTAAGTAATATTAATTGCCTTTTTTTTTAGGGTATTGATGGACCTTACGGACCAAGAGGAGACACAGGGCCGCAAGTAAGAATTTATTAGAATAAGTGCAACAGTCTTGCACATTAAAACATTTTTATGATTTTCTAAATATCCGACTCCATCTTAAACCCTTTTCCCTGTCTAGGGCCCATATGGATTGGAAGGTGTCATTGGGTTACCAGGTTTAGACGGCTGTAGCGGCGTTGACGGTATTATGGGACCACCTGGATTGAAAGGCTTTCCTGGCGGAAGAGGGTCACCAGGACCCGCAGGAGAAAAGGGTTCTCGAGGCATGGCTGGTGAGGGGGGAGCAAATTCAAGAGGTGTGAAAGGTGACATCGGTGAAAGAGGTCCACCAGGAGCACCTGGACCCACTGGATATAGAGGTCCTAAAGGTGACGATGGAATTAACGGGCCAGATGGTGATCCGGTGAGAAAAAGCTTCACATTTATTTTTTGTTGAGTAATTACAAAAAAAATATAGTAGTAAGATACATATACAGAGTGATTGATTAGGTGCATTCCTTGAATTAGGTGATAGGTATACGTACTACGGCTAATTTCCAACATTCGTCCGATCCTGCTGATCGTCCTGATCCTGTTCAAACTACGACAGTCAACCAGAAGAAATAGTTACTACTTTTACTGTCTGATAGCATAATAAAAAATACTTGTTAGTAAAAAAAAAACCGACAGAAAAAGAAACTGAAAATCGAAACATAAAACCTTTGGAAATTAAACCTTTAAGAGGGTAAAAAAGGGAAATATTTTTTGTATGATTCTTCATAATAGGAAAAATAATAGGAATGAGATTCTTCTTATTCCTTGGCTTAAAACTTCAAACTCCTCTTTTACTCACTTAGGCAATTATACATCATTATTCTAAAGTTTAAGATTGATTACTGAATACAACTAGATACTATCACATACTTCACAAAACACACACAGTACAATATGCTTTTTTTAGGGTCCAATTGGTCGTCCCGGAGAACCAGGATACAGAGGGGATGACGGTGAGGACACCGTAGGACCACCCGGAATTAAAGGAGACCAAGGACCAATTGGTGAACCAGGGAGACCAGCGACCATTGTGGTGGTGGATGATTTTCACGAGAATATTACAGTCTTATCTAAAGGAAACATAGGTGAAAAAGGATTGAAGGGGCAACGGGGCGTAAAAGGCCTCAAAGGAATGCTCGGCTCAAGGGGTCAAACAGTAAGTGAACATATAATACTAAATGTACTTTTAATTATAAACTTTTGATTCGTAGTTTTAACATAATTGTGTACTAGAACTCTGGCTCATAAAAGTTGACACAAAAAAGCGCGGCAAATAAAAAAATAACTTCTTATGGAATACTGATGAAATGTGGGAATTTAATCAGTATTCCATAAGTAGTACTTGGCAAAAAATAATATTAGGTATCTAGATAATATGATATGGGATTATTTTTTAATTAATTGTTAGATAAATTTTATTTGTGTTTTATAGAACCCTGGTTTAACATTTTATATAAAAACTGCATACACTATTACACTTACAGGAATAGGTTCTTATTCTTTATATAATATTTCCAAAAACAATGTTACAATATTATATGGACACCTTATGTACCCAGAAATAATTATAATTTCACAGTAAAAAGCAATTACCTAAACTATTCGAGTCTTGAGAGTCGCCAACACCCCACTCATATCTCTCTCATATTTATACGCCATAAAATTTAAGGTAGGGTAGGCCTTAATTTATTGAACTTACTTAGACATCCAAATTATCTGCAAATAAACCATTTATTTACTGTAGTAACTCATGCACGTCACACGTACATATCTACTTATATATATTTTTTAAATAAAATCAATGTAAACAAAATACAATAGTCCGACACTTTCCAGTTCGGGTGATATTCATCTGACATTTTCAAAATGTGGCATTTAAAAAGTTTCGATTAAATCTCATCTCAGGGTTCAGTCATGTGCCAGATTCCGTGTAGGAGGATCCGCAGTGGTTGCCCGCGAAATACATATTTTTCTTACGTTTTTTCTTACATCTCTAATAGATTTGTATTCCATTGAATGACTTTCATGAAATCATGACATTTGAGAACAAATAGAGAGATGTATTAATGATTCTAATAATTATAATTCTGTAAATACATATGTGTTATGGTAGCAAATCATATTTTGATCAAGATTCAACCTGACACTGACCTGCAAATTGCAAAAAATGTAAGAAAGTTTGAATTTCACGGGATACCACTGCGGATCCACCTTAAAATCTTTTAGTTACCTACATCCATAAACAAAAATGTATTTTTTCACTAGGGACTTTACGGTCCTGACGGTGCACAAGGTTACAAAGGAGATCAAGGTCTCGATGGTCCAAGAGGAAAGATAGGTCACCAAGGTCAAGACGGCAGTCCAGGTCCAAAAGGAGACAAAGGTGCCCCCGGTTATGCAGGTCCAGACGGAGCAGATGGATGGAAAGGTGAAAGAGGTGAAGATGGAATGCCTGGCAATCCTGGACTGCAAGGATTTATTGGAGACCCCGGAATTTATGATGAAAGGCTAGATGTACCACCATCAATAGGGCCTCAAGGTCCTCAAGGCCCTGAGGGCCCCTTAGGCCCAATGGGAGCTCCCGGCTATAATGGGCAACGAGGTTTACCTGGTATTGTGGGACCACCTGGATTCCCGGGCATCAAAGGATTTCAAGGCAGGCAAGGAATTCCAGGCACATCTATTAAAGGAGAACGTGGAAATGACGGATTTAAAGGATTCCCCGGATTTAGAGGAGCTACAGGATTTCAAGGATTACCTGGAGTTACCGGTCCTAAAGGATTCAAAGGTACAAAGGTTATTGGTCCAGATGGTGAAGAAGGTGTACCTGGTATGGATGGGATACCTGGCCAACGAGGCGATCGAGGTTATTCTGGCGACATGGGACCACAAGGATATCCAGGAACTGGCGTTCATGGAGTTGGCCCTCCAGGGGAAGAAGGGCCACCGGGATCCCCAGGATACGCCGGTGACCCTGGTGCACACGGCCGTCCAGGATTCCTCGGCCCGAAAGGAGATCGTGGAGATGATTGCCCGTTTTGCAAATCAGGTAATAAATAATCTTTTATTTTTCCCATATTCTTAAAATCTGTGTCTATATTCATAGGACCTTAAGCAATTTTTATAACGTACTAGCTGCGCAAACTAAACAAACAAACTCACTTTCGCATTTATAATATTAGTTAGGAATTTAGGATCATAGAGACAGTAAACGTTTCTTAAATTATTGAAGCAAACTTTTATTTATGATTTCGGGGCTTCAAGAAGTTTTCTTGGTTTAAAAATCATTAACAGGAAGAATCTCAGAATCTGAAAGTTGTTACAGAATCATCCCGCAGTCATCAAATCGTAGACACCTTTTTTAGGGTTTACGTTATTTAAAGCTCACAATAGGTCCTGCTATTTAATTGCGTAACTTATTTTCGTAACCGATTAAGACTAATGTATTTCATTTTGACAGTTCAACAACATTCATTGAGTTATTTACGTTGTAGAGCAGAGTTTTTTTTTTTAATTATGAAGAAATGTTTTAGAAATTTGTTTCAAACCGATTCAGATTGTATTACGCAATTAGTCGTGTATTACGCAATTAGGGTGCAGCTTTGTTAACGTTTTGAGGCTGGTAGAAGAGAATCACAATCCAGCAGAACTTCTTTGTCATCTGTAAGAATAACATTTATTTGACAGCAGTTCAAGAATCACAAAATACAAATAAAAAGTGTTTTTTTTTAATGTTGTGGTTTTTATTATACTAATTATTCGCTTGGGTTCAATTTACATGTGAAGACGGTATTCTGTTCACGACACGTTGTGCACAAGCAATAACCTAACAAAAAGTACCATGCAGGCTTGCATGAATTCAAGATAGTATTTCATTAGTATTATTATGTACTTACTTCTTTTTGTATATATTCACATAATATAATATATAGCATAATATATGTCCATCTGGAATAATGTAAGTACCTTTCAAGTGGTGAAAGAATTTTCAAATAGGAGCTGTGGTTCCGGAGATTACCCTTACCCCCTTACCCTTACATAATATACACAAACTTACTAAATTCGCTATCTCTCTCTTTATAGTATTGGTTTAGATAGGCACTTAGGCAGCTGTTAGTAGTCACCGTTAAGATGTAAAAAAAAACTTACATTTTATATTTGTTCTCTTAGGCTCAGATGGACCAAAAGGACAGAGAGGAGATGACGGCTATCCTGGTAGTAAGGGCAACCCAGGACCTGTAGGTGAACAGGGAAGTAAAGGAGATCAAGGCTTTCCTGGTAGAGATGGGATAGATGGAGGAAGAGGGCCAAAAGGCATCAAGGGCACAGCAGGCGGAACAGGACCACAAGGGCCAAAGGGGCTAAAAGGAAGAGTCATACTCCCACCAGAAGCTATGATCATCGCCGATAAGGGAGCCCCAGGCGAAAGAGGTATGATAAATAAAATGATACTTAATTGTCCATTAAGTATATTTATTTGTTTTATGCTATATGATTATTTCCCCTCACTTTTGTATATACTTGTTAACTTGATTATTTTATGATTGTTAGTTAATTATGTAAATACTATCCTGGAAATTATTATCTGAATTATCGATGCTATGTAGGGATGAATATAGTTAATTGAACTATTGTTATTAGCTCCTACCTCGTAAGTAGTAAACAGTAGTACCCAATTACTCAAATATGTTAAAGTTGGGGTTTTCTCGTATTTGACTTGGACCGATCCTCGCATCACTAATTAAAAAAAAAGCCAGGTCTTCAGTCATGTAACAGTAAGCTATAGGTATTTTTGCCCTCTCAGGGTGTGACTGTCAGCTTATGTCCGACTTAAGATCACTCAAGTTGTATTTCATGCATCGCAGACATCGGCGGTGAACCACTTTTCAACCTTATTACTTATAATAATAAGGGTGATAAGTGGTTCACCACAAAAGTAGGTAATTAGAAAAAAAAAAAGTAAAATTTGTGTAGATTTATTTTATGTTTAATTTGTTTTATTTCAGGTTTCATTGGTTTGCCTGGCCTTCCGGGTGATGCAGGCTGGCCAGGGTTTACTGGTGACTCTGGTTTTAAGGGAATTAAGGGACAAATGGGTGACGATGGATACCCTGGCAGGCCGGGTCGAAATGGCACGAGAGGACGAGACGGACAGCCGGGATGGCCGGGCAGGCCAGCCTCTATGCCGATTCAGTTCCTTGTTGGACAAACAGGAGAATCTGGACTTAAGTAATTATTATTTTTACTCAAATAACTAGGTATTGATTTAAAGTCCGCGCGGCCCCTTCATGATTGTTTATCGAGTTATAGCAAAATACTGCTTTCCATAAAAAATCGACCGTAGGTAATATAAGTAAAACAAAAATAGGTTTCCCGGTGCTCAGCTTGAAAGCTATCCTTTTCGATGAAAAAATATAATGTCGAATTCGGATCATCATTTTACCTGGCTACCGCACGAAACTCTCTCGTTGGTTTGAGAGTCGATAAATAGGTACCTACAGTTAAAAAATAAGAATCCGTGACGGCGTAGCGTGGGTTCCGCCACCCGGTGTCACCCAAAATTCGCCGCCTGCTTATTTAGGAATGAATAGGTAAAAGTTTCTTTTAATTGCAATGCAAAAAGTAACACTCCCGAATCGACTTGCATTAGCTAGTGA
This sequence comes from Lithophane socia, assembly GCA_947522985.1. Classification (NCBI taxonomy): domain Eukaryota; kingdom Metazoa; phylum Arthropoda; class Insecta; order Lepidoptera; family Noctuidae; genus Lithophane; species Lithophane socia. The sequence continues at coordinate 9,179,005 of OX383256.1, read as the reverse complement.
ACCAAAGCCCAGGACGCAAAGGCGAGCGAAGCGAGCTCGAAAATTTTAGCACCTCGGATAGGTTAGGTTTTCTTTTGAACATTATACAGAAATAAGAGTTACTTTGTCGACTTATGCAGTTCAGTTTAAGACCTAATAGAACCTACCTAGGCTGCATGAGCGAACGAAACGAACTCAAAAAATTTACATGCAACCGGATACTTAGGTTGGATTTTCTTTAGACAATTCATAGGTTCATATTTTGTCGAATAATGAAAGACTACAGTATGCAAGGGTAAACACCGTTGTCACTCAAACCATGGGTAAACTTAAATATAAAAATAAATGACCCAGTAACAACAAATATAAAACCTTATTTTCATTAAAAGATTTTTAAAAGTAAATATCCGTCACTGTCCCGATAGTCATGGATACGTTCGAGAGAGCTGCGAAACAGCTGACGGCCGGTCATGTAAAGTCTCGCGCGCCCCGCCCGCCCCCGCCAACCGCCGGCTGCCGTGTTGAGACGCAAGTTCGTTGCCCGCGTTGTTGCGTGTAGGGTGAAATATTCTTGTGGAAAAATTTAGATTTTCTTTTTTTTTTAATGTTGTATTTTTCCATTGGTTTTCCACTGGTTTCAAGGATAACGGTGTTTACACTAACACCCTGTATACATTCAAAGTCTCATACACCTTTTGTTTTTACAGATAAAAGTCAATTTTTTTTCATTTATAGGCAATTTTATTGGGTGTCGAATGTCATTTATAGTTTTTTAATATAGTGCGTAATCATTATTATCAGAAATGAATAAGAAATGTTTCATTGTGTTCAACAATGAAACAATAATTTATACCTAGTGTCTGCCTCATATTTTGTGTAATTTATGGTTCGCTATTTGATATGCAATACGGCGCACATCCATGGAGCATAGAGTGGTACCATATAAATTATTATAAATTATTATTATAACTTTGCTTGAGCAGTTTTTGAGTAAGCTTCAATATTACGTATTTTTCCCACTTAGACGACATTATAGGTGCTCCGTCACTGTTATTTACATAGCAGGTAGTGGTATTCTAAGTTGTATGGGGTAGATACCACACCTTAAAAAAAAACCGACTTAAAAAAACATTAAAACAGCGAAATGTTACTATAATTTCGGAAGTCGGTGGCACAAAACGAAAATTGAAAAGCAAAGACACCGACTTCCGAAATTAAAGTTATTTTTCACTTTTCTAGTGTTTTTTTTGGAAGTCGATTGTTTTTTTTTTGTAATTTCCTTGTCTGTGCATTAGAATAGCTCGAAGCATATGACGATTTTCTGCGCAATGTGCTTCATTTCTCTTTGCGTAAGAACCCTCTACAAAGTTTTAGAAAACTTAAAAAAAAAGATCACGCTCAAATTATGGGCGTGACCAATAGAATTTATAACTAAATGGCCGGCCCATCTTCTCACGGGTAGCACTAAGTAACTACCTATATTACCTACCCTACCTACCTACCTATCCTACCTACATACCCACCTACTTACATACCCACCTACGTACCTACCTACCTACCCTACCTACACCTACTTTACGTTTAAACCTTGTCCTATGAACGAACACAAAAAAAAAGAATTATCCAAATCGGTCCAGCTGTTCTCGAGTTTTAGCGAGACTAACCAACAGCAATTGATTTTTATATAAGAAAAAAAGAAAATAATATGGATAAAAAGATTGGTTACTTGACTTGCTTGTGTTGTGTTAATAACGTACTAAAAACATTCCAGAGGTGAAATTGGTGAACCCGGAGAGCCTGGTCTCCCTGGTGAAGCCGGAGAATCACTTGCTCACGGAATAAATGCCAAAGGCCCCAAAGGTTTCCCCGGAGTATCCGGACTTAAAGGTATGAATTATTATTTCTTATATTTCATTATTCACTTGAAGATTATATTTTTTAATATTAAAATAAAAAAACTACAAAAACATTTAAAAAAAAAAATAGAACACCAGTATCGGGAACAAGGTCCAAGCTACCGGCTGCGGCGGTCAAGGCTCCAGAAAGAGGAACCTCCTAACAATGCGATCCGCTTTCTGAATCCTCCATAGGTGTTGATCGAGGTTCTTGGCAATTAAACCATAGGCTGATACGACTAGCGGCACAATAATCGCTGAGTCCACATCCCACATGTCGATAACCTCGCGAACCAAGTCGAAATACACGAAGTACTTGATTTGTTTCTTGATTTCTCAGCTTTCACGAGGTTCAAATTGATTTACATTTTTGTTTCTATGTATATTACTTCGCCCGCGTGGAATTCGTTCATTCCCCTTCGAAATAGTTTTGAAAAATTAATAATTGTAGGATCTAGGTGTTATTTACATACTTACCTAAGTATTTTTGCCAAGTTTCTACGGTATATGATTTTTTATACAAACTGTTTTCCCTTTTTGTACCTAACTCCGACAGGGGTTGAATTTTGAAAAATCGTTTGATACGTTTCCATTTAATTAACTTATATAATGGCTAGCTGAATTTTGGGCCAACCATCTTTCAACTTTTTGTCAGCAATAGAAGAAAAATACCAATTTGCGAGTTACCGAAGTCGAAGCAAGCATTAAAATCCTCCCCTAAAATTTTTATTACCTACTTAGGTACATCTCTTCACCCAGTCAAGGGTTGATTTTCAAAAAATTCATAAACTCGTACCTTATTTTTATCAAGATTATTCCTATTATTCGCTTAGGCAACTTTATAATCTACAAAAGCAATAGAATACGGTAAAATACTCTATTAATTGACTCTGAAATTGAATGAATTCCTGCCACTTCAGCATTCACCGATAGAGTATTTTCAGAGGGCCGTTTTTTCGATCCCCTATAGGTATAGTTCCTGCCAGAGTCGTAGATAGAAGCTGTCAAAAGGGAACCTAACTTACCTATTCCAGGCGGGGTGCTAAGATTTCGAACTCGCTTCGCTCTCTAATACATCCTATATTTCATACTTAGTTCTCAAAATTGCTGATAAAAAAAAAAACCTAATCTAAGCCAGACGAGGTGCTTTTTGAGTTCGGTTTGCTCCCTCATGCATTCCACATTCTTTGAAATGTTTAGTTTTCCTGAGTTTTGAGTCAAAGTTACTTCTATTTCTGTATGACGGTCAACGGAAACCTTAACGTCTTGGAAGCGTGCTATATATTTTTTTTTCTTTTGAGCCCATGGCTTCCAATAGGTTAAAGACGGCCCTATTTTCGGTCATGTAAGTAAGTAACTATGCAAAGTGGCGGGAAGAGAGAAACAGGGTTTCATTGGAATTGATAATAACTCCTCATGAATTTGAATTCGCCTCATTTTTTCCAATGGGGAGTTTTACCAGATTACACGGGGCGCGGTCGGCCTTCACCTAGCAGGTGTCTACAAGTCATAACATATGACCTCTGCAGAAGCTAATTTATAAAGAAATTGGGGTAATTTATGTACTAAAAATGTGAATTTCAAATTGCAATAACTGCTGCTATCTACTGTCAAAAATACAAGTTGGTAGTTATATACTATGTAGGTTTGGGTTGTGCGAGTCTAACGAACATTGAAACTTTTGCAGGTATCTTTGGAATGAAAGGAGAAAGAGGAGAAATGGGATTCGACGGTACCCCGGGTTCATATGGCGATCAAGGCCCACCTGGCAGGTCTATACAGGGTTTGAAAGGCTATAAAGGCTTTGTTGGAAGAAAAGGTAGCATAGGGCCTTACGGTATTCCTGGCAGTCAAGGACAACTGGGGCCTGTGGGTGATGTGGGGTATAAAGGAAAGAAAGGAAGTCGTGGCAATCCTGGTTTGGCCATCCTAGCGGGTGAAAGAGGATTCGATGGTCTGGCCGGTGAACGAGGAGAAGATGGTGATGCAGGTTATCCGGGCATGGCAGGAAGAACTGGATCTATGGGAAATAAAGGACAGCAGGGCCCAGCAGGAGATATAGGTCTCGATGGACCACAAGGGCCTCAGGTAAATATCTATACTAATATTATAAAGCTGAAGAGTTTGTTTGTTTGTTTGTTTGAACGCGCTAATCTCAGGAACTACTGGAAATGAAAAATTATTTTTGTGTTGGATAGTCCATATATCGAGGAAGGCTATAGGCTATATAACATCACGCTACGACCAATAGGAGCGGAGCAGAAATGAAAAATGTTGCAAAATCGGGAAAAATGAATCCTTTGTGAGAGCTTCTGTTGCATGCGCTGCGTAACCGGTTTAAGTTACACAAATATCATGTATCATGGAATTGTTCCGCTTTAAAAGTTCTAAAAAAAAGTCCGCGAAAGCATATGTCTATCTTTTAAGATTGACTCAATATAAGCATTTTTTATGGTAATCAAATTTGTTCGAAACTAATGCATTATAATGCGAAGGAGTGTTATCAACATAATATTAATTCTTATTCAAATAAATAGTTTTAACATCAAGGGTATTTATGTAGCAGCAAATTACTTTTTAATTCATTCGAATCGGACCTTTAATTTCGAAGTACCTAATCATGAATATACAAATGCAATACGCGAACCGTTCGACGCCGGCGCGACGTTCCTTACGTTCGCGAGGAGAGCATGGGCACACGGGTAGGGAATAGGACATAGGATACGTTTTATCCCTATATTCCCACGGGATCGAGACCTACGCGGGTGAAACCGCGGGGCACAGCTAGTGTATATATAAAATAACTTCAATGTCTAGCAAACCATACATTTTACTAGTTGTGATTTGAAATATCTACCGACACCGACACCTTTTATTGTAATTGTTCAAAACTTCCTCGGTTAACATCAACTTGTGAACTCCTTTTCTAGTAACTTTCATGTCCCAATTTCCACTCACTCACTTTATAAAACGTGATAATTGTATGTTGCTCTTTCTTTTACGCATAGATATAGATTTTGTCCAGAAAAATAAAACATTTGTTATTTTTTGTCAACAGGGAAGAAAAGGAATACCAGGAATAGAAATACGAGGTGCCCCAGGCTTAGCTGGTCAACCTGGGTGGCCTGGACGCTTAGGTTTGATTGGAGAACCAGGTTTACAAGGCTCTGATGGAATAAAGGGCGATAACGGTCCTAAAGGAATAAAGGGAAACATAGGACCCAGTGGCATTCGGGGCATGCAGGGGGAAAATGGGGTAATGGGTGTAAATGGATTCCCGGGCAGAGCGGGAATTGTCGGAAATCCAGGTACTCCGGGAGATCGGGGAGACCCAGGCTCCTTAGGATTTAAGGGAGAGCCTGGTCAACCTGGCCTAGCAGGACCTTCTGGTCTTAAAGGTATTATTGGTGAAGTCGGTCTTCCAGGTTTCCCTGGCAATGACGGCAGTCCTGGTTTCAAGGGATCGAGAGGCGAATGGGGTTTTCCTGGTTTAAAGGGTATTAGAGGTGATGATGCCGCAAGAGGCCTGAAAGGTGACGAAGGTTCACCTGGTTATGATGGACCTAATGGAAGACCTGGTTTAAAAGGTTTTAAAGGTGCAACAGGTGACTCAGGATCGCCAGGTCTAAGTATTCCAGGCTCACCTGGATTAAAAGGTGATAAAGGAAATACAGGGTATCCAGGAGCATTTGGAAATCAGGGAAGAAAAGGAGAAATCGGTGATTTCGGTCTCATTGGAGAACGTGGTGAAGCAGGTGACAGTGGTTTCCTTGGAGCACCTGGTCGTCCAGGACGGGTAGGAGAAGTTGGAAGCAAAGGTCAACAAGGGATACAAGGAGCTGTTGGGTTGCCTGGTCAGAAAGGCAACCGGGGTTTCGATGGTAGACCTGGTCGCATAGGCTCTACTGGACTTCCTGGTGAAGTTGGCTTCATAGGTCCAAGTGGACGCATAGGCAACACTGGATTTAAAGGAGAGCGAGGTGATATTGGAATTACTACGTACGTTTCCCCTACCAACGGTGATATTGGTGACATGGGTATGGAAGGTCTTTCTGGCCTTCCAGGAGATATCGGTGATGCAGGATTTTATGGACTCGAAGGTATCAAGGGTGAACGAGGAGATGAAGGCCTCCAAGGAGAAAGAGGTGATATAGGTTTAAATGGATACCGCGGTTCAATTGGTGATCAAGGACCACCCGGTCTTCCTGGTATAAATGGAGAAAATGCCCCACGGGGAGAAAGGGGAAAACCTGGTTTTGATGGTCTTCCCGGATGGCCTGGTAATATGGGTCAGAAGGGTAAACCTGGCGAATATGGTATCAATGGTCCTGATGGGTTACGTGGTCCGCCGGGTCTTATATTCGAAGGACCAAAGGGTATGATCGGAATGGATGGATCACCAGGGCCACGGGGTATTTCTGGACGACCAGGAAATCCAGGACTAGTTGGAAACACTGGCATAAAAGGTTTTCAGGGGGATACCGGAGAAACAGGTGACTCGTACAACCCCAAAGGTGCACAGGGAGACCAAGGTTATCAAGGGTTCACTGGCGCCAGAGGTCAAAAAGGAGATGAAGGTGATTCTGGTACACCTGGGCGGTTGGGACAAGAGGGTGCGCAAGGATTTAAGGGATTGAGGGGTGATGAAGGCGAGGAAGGGCCATATGGACCACCTGGCCTTAAAGGTATAAAAGGTGATACAGGAGATTTATTAGCTAATGAAGAAATTATACCTGGTACCACTGGCGACATGGGCCCGCGTGGATATGATGGGCGGCCGGGACGTGATGGTAAACCAAGTGAAATTGGAATTAATGGTGTACCAGGACAGAAAGGAATGAAAGGAGATGATGGTTTCTCCGGCGAGATTGGAGCTCCAGGACTAATGGGACGAGAAGGATTGAAGGGCATAAAAGGATTACAGGGCTATGAAGGATATCGTGGAGCTATGGGAGATGCTGGCCCTCCTGCTGTGCAGCCAGTACCCAAATCTAGAGGCTTTTATTTTACTGTTCACTCACAAGAAAGAATGATTCCACAGTGTCCGTCGGGAACCTCACCCCTTTGGAGCGGATATTCTCTTATTCATATTATTGCAGACGGAAAAGCACATGGACAAGACCTAGGTAAGTTATTTATTAATTAAAACTTTATACACAAGTATACAAGGGGAGACTTTCTATCAGTCTACCTTATAAGTTAGGGTGATGTATAGAGACAAAACATAGTGGCTAGGAGCTAATAATTTAAAATAACCTTGACAATTATTATTAATATAATACAAGAATAAATAAAACACATAGGTGCATCCTACTACACAAAATATACAACGTCAAGAGAGATAAAAATACATAAATGGATTAAAAAACTAATTCAATAAATGAACTCTTGAGGTAATTCTACTTCTTGCGAATGTGAAAGTTAGTTAACTGATATGCTAAGTCTAAGTGACAGCACCAGGCTTAGCCCTCGATCAGGGTAGAGCGGGATTGTCTTTTAGCGCCCTTTGATCGCCGCTTTCACCTCTCGTAAATTATAAATAAACATAGGTATGTAGGTGCTTCGGCTTCATGTTAAATAATATTATACAGTAGGTATGTTAACCTTTGTTAGTTAACATATTCACAAACATATTAAATTGATACGTAAAAGAAACACTCTATACACGCACACTTGTATTTCAATGTGGAAAGACAAGTGTGCGTGTACTACAGAGTGTTTCTTTTCAGTATCAATTTAAAAAAAATTGTGAATGCTTTACTATACATTTTTTTTATGGTAATATTTTTTATAGCATGTATGGTCGCTATACTATTGCGGGTTAACGGGATCGCTCTTTGTTAGTTAACATACTGTATAATAATTCAAAATTTTTTAACGTCAAAAACCCGAAATCTGACCCTGTTTCTTACTCAGGGTTATAGTGTTACTCAGTAACTGAGTTGTGGAGGTCTGAAGCAGTCGCTCCATGTAAAATATACTTACTTGTATTCAGCTGCATCCGGTTAGATCCAACTATGTTGGACTCGGCTTCCACGACCCCAACATAAATAGTTGGGAAAAGGCTGGGCAGATTGATTGAGTAAATACCTACGACTAGTACCTACTACTTACAATAAAGCAATTTTTATTTCTTCAAGGTGCTTCCGGGAGCTGCTTGCGCAAATTTTCGACTATGCCATACATGTTCTGTAACTTCAACGAAATCTGCAACTTCGCTCAGCGTGAAGATTACAGTTTCTGGTTATCGACTCCAGAACCTATGCCTATGTCTATGACACCCATACAAGCTAAAGATGTTGGAAATTATATATCCAGGTAAGGCTTTACTGTAACTGCAGCTGCATGAGCTGACTAATTTTTTATTTAACAGAGGGCCTAGACAAGTGACAATCGCTTCGAAAGCGTTTCGTATTTCTACAACGACTTTCAACAGGATTGACATAAGCTTTTCGATAGCTTATGTCAGTCCTATACATTTTTGCCTTTTCCATCATCGTTATCGCTGATAGAATGTCACTTTGTCTAGAGCCTCAGGTCTACGTTCGCGTTCTCTATCTTTATTAATAGGTACCTCGATTGATCTAGATTTAGGCCTTAAGCCATAACAATATCGTAAAAAAAGCCTAATTATAACCTAATTTATGGCAAAATGTCAAAGGTACCAACAGCTTACACATTAACCTTCCGGAATAAATGCTCGATCACAGTATAGGTAGTTTAGAAGATCTAAGCGACTTTGTTTTGTGCACACAAACAGTTACATACTCTTTATTTCGAAAAAAATTTCAGATGCCAGGTATGCGAAGCACCCACACGAACTATCGCCATCCATAGCCAAAGCAATTTAGTACCTGATTGTCCCAATGGCTGGAGGGAGTTGTGGCAAGGTTACAGTTTCCTAATGGTAAGAATGATTAGTTACTCAATTACCTATTGCACTGAATTATTGTTGGTTTTAGCTAATTAAGTATTTAAGTTAAAAAAAATCAAGTAATAAAAAAAATCAAGTAGGTAATAAAAACTAAAACCCAACTACGACTTAAAAAGGTATATAAATAAAATAAATAAAATAAAATAAAATCTTTTTAATTCAGACATATTTGGTCCATAAAATTGTTAGTGGTACAAAACTTAAAAAAACTATGTTAGTTACATTAAAAAACTAAAAAAACTAATTTAAGTATTTGCCGCCCTCTGGGGCCCCTGGCATACGCACTTGTGCTTGAACCCAGTGCCCCAGAAGGGGGCTGTCCAGCTTGTGGCTGAGCACGTTCAGGATGATGTTGGCGCTCCCACGCGTGCGGAACATCAATGAAGCGATTCGGCGCCGCAGCACAGTGTGAAAGCCGTCTGCGTATATACAAGACACCACAGACAGACAAATTAAAAATCCGGAGTCACACGTGTCATAAATCGAACAGATTACGTGTGACTCCGGATTTTTAATTTGTCTGTCTGTGGTGTCTTGTTTATACCTTTTAAGTCGTAGTTGGGTTTTAGTTTTTATTACTTGATTTTTTTTAAAATTCTTTTGGGGTTATTATATATATATTTTTGAAATGTGCTCATTAAGCCCTTTCATTTGATACCCAACATGGTACTATTAAACCATTTTTTTTTTAAGTTCCTCACTTTATGTCCTCTAGAGGGCGCCATTTTTAATTTAATGTGACTTCACATAGCCTATAACCAGCGGACAATCACGATGCTTCTAACGATACCTCATTTGTCAAATTGTGATAAGTGGTTTGGAAGATAGGAGGGAACAGATAAACATACATAAAAAATAAAAAAAAATATACATACATACCGGTCAAAATCATAACCCTCCTTTTTTCTTCGCCGTAGTCGGGTAAAAAAGATGTGGCATTAACTTGTCTAATCATTTACAGCACACAGCTGGAGCGCGCCATGCAACAGGACAAAGCCTCATTTCTCCCGGATCGTGCATGAGACAGTTCCGCTCGCGTCCTTTCATCGAATGCAACGGACTCGGTCGCTGCAACTTCTTTGCAACGGCCATTTCCTACTGGCTCTCAGTAATAGATGATTATAGAATGTTCGAGAAACCAGAACAGCAAACCTTAAAGGCCGACCAAGTATCTAAAGTTAGCAGGTAAGCTAAGTATAATTACATTTTTGTAAGTACCTATCTATTACGTTAAGATTCGATTCTTCCTTTATCTACTTACTTTTATGTACCTACCTAAGTACTAGGGTAAAAGTAGAGCCTAGAACCTGCGTATGTAATTTCCTGTACCCACAAAATTGATAGTCTCACCAACTGATGCGCATAAATTCTGGCAAAATGTGGGTAGTTTCACGAGTTACTAGATGGACAGCACACAAGCATGTGCATGTTTTGTTGATACTTACCTACGAGCTTTTTGTTATACAGATGTGCTGTTTGCATAAGAGAATGGCCGGTGCCGCACAAGAGCTCGGTACGGGTGCCTACGGTGCCGGTAGGCGACTTGAACTCAGTACCAAACGCAGCTATTCGTCGGCCGTATCGTCCGTACAACCCACGCCGGCCATATTATCGCCGTGGGGTGCGAGGAAGACGCCGACAATGAAGAGACTTACCAATCTTTCTGAGATTCACTTGAAACGTTATTTCTAGTACTAAAATATTGTGATGATTCTATAGGTAAAATAATTAAAAGAAGGAAGAGAATACGGATAGAATAATATATCACTGCCAAAATTAAATAAGTATCTATGTATAACTATGCTACTACATAACTAGTATTTAATTTAATTAATTTTGTTCATAATTGTATACATATGCAATCTACTATCACAAATCAACTGTCATGCAACCAATTTTCAATCAAATTTTTACCTACTAATAATATTATAATATATTTTATGATAATTTTATAACTAATTATACAGCAAGAAATTAGAAGACAAGCTTTTTGAATGTTTTAATAGAACGATATTTTTATAATAAATTGAAGTCGACCTAGTAAAAATCACTGGCAAATAGGTACGTGGGTACCTACTACCTACCTAGAACTGTATCTAATATTTATTCAAATAACTCCATGATAATTATATCCTGGAAATTCAAGTCTCTAACATTAAATGTTTACCAGGACCACATGATTGTAAAACTGTGCCAGGACTTAGTCCGATAAATAAAGCACTTTATTAATAGTGTTGTAAATATAATATTATCGACCTAGTTGCGAATAGAGTAATAAACAATTTAAAATAAGTACCCGGTATTTTATTTCTACAAATAATTGTCTTTTATTAAAGTCCAAGTAATTTATTTGCCAGACACACGGTAGGTACGGATGTTTATAATGTTACATCTAACAATAGGTGTAATATTTACCAAGGTAGGATAGATATGTCGCAGCCATGTGGTTAAATTAGCCAGCTAATTGGACGCAGGTGCCCATTCTCCTTTGGTATTTATCTCCCTTTTATCATTTTTATGCCGGCGCCAGACATAGCAGCAATATTTGATCATATGTTTGAACACATGTGTGGCAGGGGTGTTTGGGTATTTCATCTAAGTTTGATCACATATTTCAACTTTTTCATTTGGTGTGCACACATAAATGCCGGCGCCAGACATAGCAACAATATTCGATCACATGTTTGATCACATGTTTGGCACATGTATGGCAGGGTGTTTGGGTATTTCATCAGTTTGATCATTTATATCAACTTTTCCATTCGGAGTCGGTTTTTCGAGCGCACATCAAACCGTTTAAAGTTCAAATGTGGGCGTAGCGCGTTCGAATTTCAAATGTGTGCGTAGCGTAGCCTGCAAGGCCAGTGTCTCGTAAATAACTGAGCGGAACGGTCGCTTTGCTCAATCGCAAGTGCTTGAAATGAAAATTTCATGAAATTGTCATTCAATGCACTTACATGAACTTAGAGAGTCGTATTGCTGATTCTAATTCTGTAAATCCATATTTGTTACGACCGATAATAATGTTTAGATCAACATACAACCTGATACTGACCGGCAAATTGCAAAAAACGTAAGAAAATTTGAATTTCGCGGGCTACCCTAGCGCATCCACCTAAACTATATTTTAGTTTGACAGCACTAAGATGACACTGAGTTTTAATTTAGTGAAAATGCTATTCCGAATTTTACGTTGTAAGCTATAGATAAAGATGGGTTGTAACAGGTTAAATATCCTAAAGATGGGTTGTAACAGGTTAAACACGATATCTGTTATCACTGTTACTGTTACAAAAAAATAACACTTCCAAATATCTGTTTTTAAATAACAGCCTGTTATTTTTGTACGGACTTTAAATACGTATTTAAATTTCAATTGAATATCTTCCATTATTTAATGAGGAAGAGAGAGAAATTGATAACCTTGCTATATTCCTTCCTTTGTGTCAGTGTGTATGTAAGTAATAGCCGTAGTATCAGTTTGGGTGGGGATTGTTATAATGTATTAACAGTAACAGTCGCGGTAACAGTCTTGAGAGTCTGTTATTTTAAGTAACGGGTATTTTATATTGTTAGGAACAAATCGATATTTGTTATTTTTTAATATCTGTTATTTTTATCTAGGTAGTACGTCTTACGATATTTATACGCCTCACCCCTAGCTTGTGGTCAAATGTGTGAACAAAGTCTATCAAAGTGTTTGATCAAATATGTGACTATGTCTGGCCGGCCTTTGCAAACAAGTATTCATATATGTGTGCAAAGTCTATCGAATATGTTTGATCAAATATGTGACTATGTCTGGCGCCGGCTTTAGATATAGGTAGTTATTGAAAAAATTGAGTGGTGAGTAATTTTTTTTGTCATGGAGCACCGCCATTAATTTGACTGCTGATGAAATACAGAGAGCAATAAGAATGTTACAGGCGGGAAGAAATCAGTCCCAGGTATCACGGCATTTTGGTGTCAATAGGAGCGTGATTTGTCGTCTTTGGCAGCGTTACGTTAATACACGGGATCCTGCTAAGCAGCACCCAGGACGTGGAAGGAGTACCTACAACTGCTCGACAGGACCGACCGATACACAACTAACTACAAGAGGTCAGCCGATCTTAACCGCCCGGGAGATAGGTTTAAAGCTACAATTCTCAAGCGGTGTTGTTGTTAGCCACCAAACCGTAAGAAATATGCTGCATGACTGTGCGTGGCCTAGACCACGACGCCCAATTAGGTGTCTACCTATACGCCATGGGAATCGCGCCCGTTGAAATGAATGGGAATGATGGGAACACTTGACATGGACTCAGGACCAATGGGATAAAAAATGATTTTGCGATGCATCCAGGAATTGCACTGTGATGGTGGATGATGAAAGAACAGACGAACTGAACTCGTTTTTGTAGATGGCAATATGAACGCTGAAACGTTGAGCCTTAAAATGGCTTAACGGTCAGTTACCTACATGCAATGACAGTTATAAAATCGGAATTATTCTGAGAAATCTAACTTGGAAGTAGCGCGGGTTGTGACAGTTCTAACCTAATCTAACCAATTTGATTGGGATGCTTATTTACGATTTTACGAACAATTGGGGTTGCGTGTGGTTGGCCACAGTTCCAAAATAACCTATGAACTGGCGAACTTTTTACCGAGTATTTTTTGTAGGTACAACTGACATTGTAGGATGAATTATCCGATCAATGTTATTTGTAGTAGGTACTCTTTGCAAGTAAGTACCTGTCGTACCTGTTATGTACCTACCAACCGCCGAAAAGTAAAATGAGTGCTCGTTAATTAAGTACCTATCCAGATTATTATTTTCTCAGCAATAATGAGGTCAATGACATCTTCAAGGTCAAGGTAACACCCCAAAACTCAAGGTCAAATGCCCAAAATTTGCTCAAACCTTGGAATATAACCTTGTATCAAGCTCTGCAGTCAAGGACATTTTCAAAATCAAACTGCAAGGTCAAATAATAAAAAAAAGAATCATTTATGACGACGGACATTTTGAATTCACCTCACTCACCATTGCCTTTTTTTTTTTTTTTTTGAGGGTGGGAAATCATCCAATGACTTCTCCCGCTCTGGGTGGAGCGGAAGGGCGTGTCAGACTTCTACTGACTAAAACCCACCCGTGTACCTTCAGTTGCCTGTTGCCAAGGTCCCGGTATCCCTTTCGGACTAACCCGCAACCCTGGCAGGCATCGGTCCTAGCGGACCCCGCCAATTGTGCTGACATCTCTTTGAGGCGCGCGTGGAACACGACGCGCCATCGACCCGGGCCTGGTCCTGATCGGACGGCGAGCTACCCATTGCTCGCCGTCCGCAAGCCCGCGCCTATGGTGGCCGGGAATCCGCCTGGGATTCCCGACGCCCAGGGCGTCTCCAGCGGCGGCGGCGGTTAGGGGCGTGAGGGCGCAAACTTTGCCTCTCCCTCACGCGTTCCGCCTCCTCCTTCGCGAGCATTACTGCTTCGCAGAAGGAGGTGACTGCTTCCCATGCCCTCTCGCTCCGTACCATGGCCTGGACCAGAGCCGGACGCGAGAGGTCACCGCCGCCAATCGCCTCCAAGAGGACACGGCGGGGCTCCGCCCAAGCGGGGCAGACCTCCACCGTATGCTCCACCGTGTCCTCCGGGCGATCCACACAGTGGTGACACCCGGGCGTTTCCTCCCGCCTTATACGAAACAGGAACCTCCCGAAGCAACCGTGTCCGGTGAGGACCTGCGTCAGGCGGAAGGTGAGGACGCCGTGGCGCCTCTCTAGCCACTCCTCAAAGAGGGGACTTATCGCCGCAATTGTGGCGTGCCCAGCACTGGGTTGCGACAATCGCACTCTCCATGCCGCCATGAGATCCTGCCGGAGCTCTGTCCGCTGAGCCGCGATTTCTCGCGGCAGCGGAGTTACGCCCCGGCGCTTCATCTCCTCGCGCCACTCCCATATGTGCGCGAGGACCTTCGCCTCCAGATCCCATGGCGGTAATCCGGCCAGGAGGCTCGCCGCCTCGCGGGAACTCACCATTGCCTGGCTCTGGAGCGGCGCGGCGGTGCGGTGCAATGGCGCATTGGCGATATACATTCGTATAAGTTTCAAACATGCGGTCCGGCGGCGGCGTTATGTACAGGAAGCCTAAGGGGCTCCATGCGACTTTCTCTAAACTAAAACTGAATTTAAACGCGTTTTTAATACAGAGCAATTTTTAACGTACCTATATCGTGCTTCTAAAAACTTTAATAGATGGCTCTGCATAAGAAACGCGTCTGTGGGTGAAAAGTCTACAGGGTGAAATTTTATTCATGGGCCTCTTCTTAATCCTCTAAATCTCAATGTACCTACTCATCCCGCTGCCAGTGTCTGCAGCTCTGGCGAAACCCTTACAAAGGGATTTCGCTAGCGTCACCGCAAGTGCCCCTGGCGCTTCAAGGATCAAGCCCGTACCAGAAAAGGCGCCGAGTAGGGCTGTTAATGATAACGGTTTCGTGACGGTGCAAAGGAAGAAGCACCGATCGCGAGCAAACAAGAACCGCTGCGGCAAAGCTCCTACAGGCCCCGAAGTGAACCTACGTGCCGCAAAGCCGAACACACCGGTGTACATCTCCCGCCTGCACTACACCACTAAGGCGGAGGACATCGTGGAGTACGTGCGCCAAAAGACGAGATACGCGCTGAGGGTGCAGTTACTTGAATCGCGCCGGAACGTCAACTTCAAGGCGTTCGTCGTGCGCGTGCCGGACTGTTATCTGCCCCTCGTCATGTAAGAAGACTTTTGGCCGCAGGACGTGGTGTTCCGTCGCTTCCGCAGACAAGTTCCTCAGGACAGCACAAAGACTAACTAGTGCAGAGTGAAGTACTACTAACATAGTCTAAGCCTTATTTATTAACACAAGTTTTGTTTATAGAATATGTATGTTTAGGTTAAGGTATTTTTCTATGGGCCTGTGTCGCCTGCAATAAATGGTTTACATATATATATATTATGGGACTAACACTGAAATCATGAAAAAAACATCTGCTGTTCCATACATTTTGACGAGCTATGGGAACATAAATGTAGGAAACAGCTGATTTTGTTTTCGCGATTTCAGTGGTCCCATAATGAAAGTTGTTCATAAATTATGAGTACAACCTAGCCAAAAAAATTAAAAAGTCAGTTTCAAGATCTGAAGTTACAAAAGTTTTTTTGTTTTAAATCATACTGAGAAGGAAATTCGTTCCTGAAGGGAGTCCCCCAACTACAGACGTTTTTTTTTAATTTTTATGAATGATTCTGATGGTAAGTCTAGGCCATACCAGTGGCATCAGAGATGCATTTCCATCACTGAGACAAACCTGAAATACCTCATGTGCCTGTCATCACATCCTCACCCATAAGAGTTCCTCAAACTGGAACATAGCAACGCTGCATGGCGGCGAATATAGGTATAGTGGAAGTACAACCCCGAACAAGCTTACAAGCCCCAATACTAAGAATTTTCCATTCCGCCCCGTTTCATCGGACAAGGCTCCAGTTTGAGGTATGGTGAAGCTTAAAATTAAATAAAACTAATACAAGTTTTTACAGAAACATAATATAATGTGGATATTATGTGAGAACAACATTATTTACACTTCAATGTAAAGTACCTAGTCATACAATCTTGCACGTTTTTTATATTATTCTGTAGCCTTATTTATGCTTTTAATTGGTCATGTACACAATTGTCATTCAATTTGTTTAGATACAGAATCTACATTTTTCAGTTTATGGTCTTCAATATTTGGCCTCACTTCATATGTGCAGATAGTTACCCCATGTCTATGGCCAGGACTAAACTCACCTTTTAATCCAATGTAATAAATTATTGTTTTTTCTGCACCAAAATTGGCAGGGAAATGCATTGTTAAATGATAAACTGATGAAAATGTTACAATCCTGAAAAATGAACAATAAAATCTATTAAATCTAGCTAAACATAAATCATGAAAAAAAAAAAAAACAATATCATTTTAGTCATGCTAATTGGATTTTTTTTGGTGATCTTTAAATCCTAATCATAACAATAATATAAATGCGAATGTTAGTTTATTTGTTTGTTACGCTTTCACACTCAAACAGCTGAACGGATTTGGATGAAATTTGACATATGGGTAGACCATGACGTGGGATAGGACATAGGGTACTTTTAATCCCATAGTACGTTCATATGTATGGTTTGTACGTACGTTGGGATAAATTACGACCTACACACGGGCGAAGCCGCGGGCAAAAGCTAGTAAATAATAAATATAAAACTTACTTAGGAGAATATTCCAAAACACCTTGACTATCCTTTTGAAGTTCAAATATTTGGTCTGGTTCCATTGATACATCATCAAATGTCATATTGGGTCTATTTTTAAACCTATAATATAAATATTTTTAATAAAATTATACTTATTTATAATTATAGCATGTAAAGCTTCCTAGAACTAAATTTACTAATAATTTACTGTATCTCCAATGATTTTATACTCACAATCTTAATTTTGCAGGATGAGAATCAGAATCTTCAGCAGAAATTTTTATTCCCTTCAGTTTCACATTCCCTGTGAATGGTATATTGAATAGTAACTCTTCATCAGCATCACTTTCTACAAACTGAAAGTCAAATGGAAGTTATTTGTGAAAAAAATGATTGAATTATTGAGACCATTCAACCTCTATTCTTCTGAAACCCATGTTCAACATTGCTAGATAAAGACATAGGATGAGAGTACTGTAAGATTCGATCATTAGATGACCTCATAGATTAGATTAGATCATATAGATTTTGCCTATGGTTCATAAACCAGATCAGGAATACTCTTAGACCTCCAACTGTCACTAACGAGACACAATAGAATTTTAATTGTTATCGGCCTTTAATAGGCCAATCAACAGTTGAGCGGTTTCTCTGTGTGAGAAAAGGCCTTCCCTTACGACTGACCTTTAACGGACTAGTACTATAATACACAAACAAATTAATTAATTTACACTCACATGAGTTCTATCAAGTCGTTTGTCCCAAGATTTGAAGACAGTTTTTCCAGAGCCTTCAATACTTTCGTTTAGACATTGTAAATTTTCTTTATCAATTTTTTCATATAGGTTATACTGTATGCCGAGTTCGTCGCTGTTGCTGTGATCATGATCATGGCCATGGCAGTGATGATGGGACATTATTGTTTAGTTCTTTAAGTAATGCTCAGTGGAATTATTATTATTAATGTAACATTCAGATTTGTATTAGTCTACCCGGCAATAACTCTTAACACGTACACTGTGTGATACTTTTCGCTACTGGCTCTGCAGACCGCAACATGAACATTCAGATTCTGATGCAATAAATAAACTCATATGTTTATTCATAGATGTAATATTAAAAACTTGCGATAGCTAAGGTTAACAATTTTGTTTGTCATCACTTGAGGTTGAGTGTTGAGAGTGACTTGAGTGCTGTCACGTCACTATCAGTGTCAGTGTCAGTTTATCAGTTATAGTGTCAGGCTGTCACACCTTATAATAGTAAACTGAATAATGATGTATCGATACATCGATATTTTATGGCGATAGGACTTTACTACATCCATCGATTGAATATTTGACATCTATTTGCGACGTTGCCAACTTTCAGCGTACGCTCTTAAGATTTTATCATCAGAAAAGATGCATGAATTTAAAGCAAATAATTTACTTTGACTTTGATGTTCCTAGTTTGGCATTTATATTTTTTTTAAAAATTACAAACAATAGAATTTCATAAAGTACCAACAAATATTTTTCAGAAAATTTCACCGATATATAACGATGTTTTATTCAATATCGTTTACAATCTTTTTTTTTTTAATCGATAAGTTAGTTATCGATACCGTTAGGAATTTCTGCATCCGTATCGTTGACAGAGAGATTACTATACTCTATGGCTGTCAGGCTGTCCCTGACTGACTCACGTGGTCGAGGACTCCATGGAATTAGTAAGTGCTATAATTCTTTATCGAGTCTGAATTCAGTGCGGAAGCCACATTGCTTGTTCTTTTTCTTAGGTAGGTACTTAATAACCTATCTGTAATATTACCCGACCACGGCAAAGCTGATTGTATATATTGCACAGGTGTTATGCAGGTATGTATGTATGTTCATCCGTTCCCTGTTATCTCGTAAAACTACTCGTTGTATTTTGACAAACGAGGTATGGCTGCAGGTTAAGGTTGATGCGCTAGGATAGCCCGCGAAATTCATATTTTCTTAGGTTTTTTGCAATTTGCAGGTCAATGGTGCCGATTCTCTTGTACACCGAACTAAACTAACTAAACTATCACTAAAATTCCTTACTTTTTACTACGAGAATCTTAGAGCTATTCTGCCAACAAAAATCTCTAAATTTAAAAATTATTTTGACAGAACTAAAATCGAATTTGACAATCGCGACTCCACTTGGTACCTACTTGTTTGCCTACTACGTGATTTATTTTGAGCCGGAGAGGCGCGCAATGTGGCCGTCTCGACGTATTTTTATATGGAATTTTTCACTTTTTGGAAAAAAACAAAAAAATTAAATTACCAACATTTTAAATATTACGGGTTTGCAGGTTGCAAAGGGGGTCAACATTTTCATTATTTTTGCGATAGGACACACCGTTTTCGAGATATAAGCAAAAGAAAAAAAAAAAATACAGTACCGTTTTGCAACTGAATTCGAGGTGTTGGTTTGAATTTTAGTTCATGACATCTAATTTTATTCCACACATTTTTAATCGTGATTAAAAATAGTCAGAGTTAGTTAGAGGATTTTAGATATAGAACAAAAATTTTGGTTAAAACGTCAAATTCAGAATAGCATTTTCACTAAATTAAAACTCAGTACCATCTTAGTGCTGTCAAACTAAATTATAGTTAAGTTGTGTCGCTTTAGTCTTTTTTCAGAATAGGAAATCGTCGTTTGACAGGAATAAACTAAATTTTAGTGATTTTTAGTTTAGTTTAGAGAATTTGTGACAAGAGAATCGGCACCAATATCAGGTTGTATGTTGATCTAAATATTATTAGCGCTCTAACAGACTACCTAGAGCAAGCTAGAGTGCTCTAGGTAGTCTGTGAGCAAATCTATCAAATCTATGGCAGAGGGTCAGTCATACGTAGTATCTCTAAGTAGTCTGTGGGTCAGTCTGAGTCAGTGACAAGTGTTATTTGATTTGTAAAATAATATCTTAAATATTAGCCTTCTTACTACTATTAATTTACACCGTGTTAAATGTGTTTTAATTGCTGTGTAATAGTAATATAAAAAAGTCGTTGCATTTACCGTAAAGTGGTAGCTTCGGTGATAATGTCTTTGTCAAGTAATTTCTGTATTTCATTAAGTTTTCTTACAATAGTCATTACCTGTATTATTTTATCTAGCGATAACTATGCGCAAGCAAGTGAAAATGAAGCCGAAAGCATTACTAAAATTGGACAAGGTGTAGGTCACATTATGAACATTTATTACTGGTGAGGTTATCACGAACTATTTATTACCGTATTATCGTATCTGTATGTTCCTAGGTAAGCTTATAATAATTATATGAACAATTTACACGTTTGCAGTTATTCTTGCGGATACAGAAAAGTGTTTGAAGACTATGCAGGAATAATACAGCAAAAATATCCAGAAATATCTGTCATTGGAGCAAACTATGATCCTCCAGGCTTAAACATGTATCTTTCCAGATTGATTGTAAGTAAATATAATTTGTTTTTTTTTTATTTATTCTAGATACATATTTTTCGTATTTTATAAATAATAATAATATAAAAATACGAATAAGGTACATTTATTAGGTATTAAACCACTCATTTACTAAGAATCTATAAATAGAATGAAACAAAGTCGCTTTTTGTGTCTATGTCCTTAATTCGTTTAAACTATACAATGAATTTTAAAGTGGTTTTCATTTCACCATCATTTAGTTATTATTCTTAAAGGTTTGTGTTTATAATACATTCATGTTAATCTTAGGTATAGCTTGTGGTAGCCCAGTGTTTTTAGCAAGCATATTCAGTTTTTGTGCTGAATATGCTTGCTGAATAACTCTTCAGGTTACCCTACCATCGACATCGGCAGCAGGGGCAGGCCGCTAGTTTATAGGTATTCCCTATACTTTGGTCATTGAGTTCTTCAAATTAACACATTTTTCAGTAGCTACAGTCAGATATCAAAACAGCATAGTCAGGATTTTCATGTTGGAAATTGTGCCCTCCAAAGCAGTGATAATTTATCAATAACTCACGTTCTTAAAATTATATTTTAGGGATCACAAAATCACATAAAACCATAAAATTATGGTGTTGTATGGCTACTAAAGTTATACTTATTCAAAGATTTTTTCAGTATGATTTTATGTTGCAGGGTTTTGGCAAGATGATACTGATCATGTGCATACTAAGTGGGGTCAACATATTTGCCTGGCTGAACAAACCGCAGCCTGCTTGGTGGAGCTGGTGTATTGAGAATAAACTATATGCATGCATGATGATGTTCTTCTTAGCTAATATGATTGAAGGCCAGCTAGTATCATCCGGAGCATTTGAAATATCTCTCAACAACATTCCATTATGGTCAAAACTAGAGACAGGACGGATTCCACAGCCTCCTGAACTGTTTCAGATAATTGACAATACATTGCAGTTCTCAAAAATGGACCTGCCCAATAGTAACTTTGTGCAGTAATGTTTTTGTTGCATTTTTTTGCATATTGTTTATAAAAGGGACTGAGGTTATTAAGATTAATAGGGTGAAATATATGTAAAAACTGAAATTTTATGTTATATGTAGAAAGCAATGAAACCCACTAGTAAGAAAAAGCTATGTATTTGTACATTTGTTATGTAATGTGCACATTGTCATGAGGAATTTTCGTAAATGTTCATGCTCCAGCCAACAGAAATAGATTGGTTTCACCAGAATGTATTATTTGCAATAAAGACGTTGGTTTCCTTTGCACCATATGGGAGGTTCGCAGTTATTAATCATTTAACCAAAGAGTAAGTTTTTTCAGAATGTAAACAAAGTAGTAGAATTAACACTTGCGGATAATCACATATTTGAACCCTAATACAGACCTATTAATGATATTATAATCTACATACATACATTCAAACATTGTCATTGAAACAATACATATATTAGAATACCAATTGATATTTATTATAGTGTTTTTAGGAATATTTAAATGATATGTATGAAAAAAAAGAACTACAAATACCAACTACCTATCATTGAAATATTCAGCAACACTCGTTGTACGAAAGTTCCCTTAGCACCTTTCACTTTGTAAACCTGTACGTACCTAATTTTGTATTGGTTATTCAGTTCTTGTTAATAATGAGTCCAAATGTTATCAGTTTTTTATTAAGTACTATGTGATTGTATGATACACTTTTTCATTTCATGATTTCTTTCAGTTGAGATTGATTAAATGGTATTCTGTAACAAAGAACAAATGTCATAGCTGTGGAGTCTGAATTCCTAATTAAAGTAGTAGTATGTACCTGCATAATCACAGGTACATACTACTAGGTAGGTACCTACTTTAAATTTCAAAGTCTGAAATTTAGCAAGACCTAAGCGCAGGCCACTCTGGGAACGCAGCTAAGTTCGTTTAGCTCTACGAAGCTAAGTCTTTCATACTTCCGTTCACACCACGTACGAAGCGAAATGAAAACGGAAGTATGCCTCTTCTTTATGGTTTGATATCGATATCAGGGGGGAAATTCCCGTAATTTTTAAGAACATTCGATGACGGATTGCGACTTGAATGTGAACGTTTATTTTAAATACCTACGAGAACGGGCCTTTTGGTTTGCACTAAAAATAAAATGCTATTTTAATCCCTCTTTTACACCAGGTCTAAAGGAAGCGAAGAAATGAGATTTTTCATTATGTTGGTAAATAACTTCACTTACTTTTTTTGTTATATTTCCTACAGTACAAATAATTTAATTTGCTCAACTTCAATCACTTGGTAATATGTTGCTTTTTATTTATCTAGTCAGGCGATTATTTTCCGTGGCGATTATGATCAAGATAATGAAAACAATTGTTCTTACTTTGTGCATCCATGTTTAATTAAATAAAAGTTTAGATAATTATAATATCAACTGCCTTTTCTTTCACAATCTTCATACATAAATTAATCGACAAAACAACAACATAAATTGATTTACTCTTAAAATAGAACCTCCTCTTATTTGTAGAATTGGATAGGGTAAAACCACTACCTACCCAATTCAATTAGCGCAACAATGTTACAAAAAAAAAATTCAAATCACGTGTTAGGGTCAGCTCAGACCGCGACGTGACTCTGCGCACACTTTTTAGCAATTATCAAACTTATTTTCTTCACGAATAGGTATAATTTCAGTGCCAGGGTTGACACGTGTCTAAGCACGCTGAGATGCGCTGTGCTGCGCAGCGCGTGTACCTTATTGTTTAGTAAATAAATTCATAAAAAAAATCTTAAAAATGCGCGCCGCGACGCGTCTCGGTGTGAACTGACCCCCTTAGGGCATAAATCGAACAGATTTGACTCCGGATTTTTAATTAGTCTGTCTATGACGTTTTTTTAGTTGACTATTTTGCTGTAATTGTTTTTTTTTGGAATTATGAGTATACTCTTTAGGGTTCCGTACCCAAAGGGTAAATCGGGATCCTATTACTAAGACTCCGCTGTCCGTCCGTCTGTCACCAGGTTGTATCTCATGAACCGTGATAGTTAGACAGTTGAAATTTTCACAGATGATGTATTGCTGTTGCCGCTATAACAAAAAATACAAAATAAATAAAGGAAGCTCCCATACAACAAACGTGATTTGTTTGCCGTTTTTATAGATAATGGTACGGAACCCTTCGTTCGCGAGTCCGACTCGCACTTGGCCGGTCTTTTTTATAGCCATTAAAGCATAATTTAATAAAAAAAGTTGTTTACTTTATATCCTCTAGAGGGCGTTATCGTAAATAGGTATGTATTATCGAATGTTATCTTATCGGTAAAAGATAATAATAATAACTGTTTGTTTGTAACTTTGCACCCAAAGACGTAACTTATTTTGCTCATGACCTGTTTTATACCTATTAATACTCAATTGATGTCCTCTCTTAACGAATTATTTTATTTTCTTGATTATCTTAGGAAAGTTGTGCATGACACATAGGACACGAGTGCCGCAATACAAGTTCATGTTGTTGAGCGCGCGCTCCGCAGGTGTTGCATGTCCACACCGTGTGTGGCGCTACTAGCGCACGGCCCGACACCGCACACTCGGGGAACTCGCTGCTGCATCCAGGACAAGTCGACATCCTAATAACAAAAACATTCTGATCAATTGAACTAAACATATTATTATACAAAATATACGTTGGTAGTAAGGTAGGTGTAGGTACAGCCCGCACAACGAGTCCATGAGCTGTGCCTTTGTGTGACTGGGCTCCAAAACAAGATAAATAACAACCGAAAACTGCGAGTGCGTTCAAGTACCACACTTTCTATCACAATCCAAAGCAAAGAAAATTCCTAATGCATTGTTACTTCATAATTAATCTGAAAAAAATCAAGTAACAAAAACTAAAACCTAACTACGACTTAAAAGATATAAACAAGACACCACAGACAGACAAATTAAAAATCCGGAGTCACACGTGTTAGGGCATAAATCGAACAGATTACGTGTGACTCCGGATTTTTTATTTGTTTAAAATTGTTTTTATTTGTTTTAAAATTGTTTTGGGGTTATAACATATATATTTTTGAAATGTGCTCATTAAGCCCTTTCATTTGATACCCAACATGGTACGATTAAACCATATTTTTTTTTAAGTTCCTCACTTTATGTCCTCTAGAGGGCGCCATTTTTAATTTAATGTGACTTCACATAGCCTATAACCAGCGGACAATCACGACGCTTCTAACGATACCTCATTTGTCAAATTGTGATAAGTGGTTTGGAAGATGGGAGGGAACAGATGAACATACATACATACATACATACATACCGGTCAAAATCATAACCCTCCTTTTTTCTTCGCCGTAGTCGGGTAATAAAAAAATCCTAAAACTACTCGACAACGGAAATAACGCAATAAATGTTTTTGAATTTTCAAAATGAAAGGCATTGTTAATGTGTGATGTCATGATGTGTTTCGCAATTACTCTGCTGCCGCTAGTCAAGACTCTTCAGTTTTTGTGAAATAAAAATATTGACTGCATGTTAGGGGCCTTCCCTACCTTAAATTGCTTAGCATGATCCTCCGTTATGCCGAAAATACTGCAGCATTAATTTTGAAATAATTATGTGTTATAGTTGATGATTGATTGATGCATAAAATTTTCTCTACAAAAAAAAAACCAAAGTTACCCCTAAACCGAACTATAAACCAAAAGCCAACCGAACCTAAATCCAATTAGATCATGAAACTTTGCATAATCACTGAACTAACTATAAAGCACGTCTTATGTAGTAATTTTTTTTTAATTACCATTATTTCCATCGTAAAAAGCAATTACCTAAACTATTTAAGGCTTGGGATCGCCAGCACCCCAGTCCGTCTCGCTCTCACTCAGGCCGCGAGTAGTATGGTGCGAGCGATATAAAAAGTGAATTTGAGCTGAGGTAGGCCGGCTCTCAACCCCCCTGTAGAAACTTATTTCTGTGCGTAGCCTGACCACCGGGTTTTTCGACGGAAGAATACACAAAATGAAAGATAAACAATGACAATCTGTCATTTTGTCTATTCTTCCGTCGACAAAACCCGATTCTATGGTGGTCATGCTACGCGTGCTGGTTGCAATAAATGATATACACTGCTCATAAGATTCCACGTGAATTTACTACTTACCATTCAGGCATGCTACAGTCGCAGTTCGGGCATTCTATCTTGTTTCCTTTCGCGTCTTTAGGTTTATATCTTGTAAATATTTCTATAGCTAAATTTTCAAAAGTTTCATGCTGAAAAATAATTTTAAGTAATTTTTAATTAGGTACATACTTCACATCAAAATACTGTAATTCGTTTGCACATCAAACAAAGGCAGAAAACAATTACCACTGGCCCAAGTAAGCATGGGCGATTGTTTAGCGCGACGATTTTTTACCGCGCACTGGATTTCGACCCTCGGTTTTCAGCCGAGCATTGAGAATCCAACAGAGTCCAATCCCAGTGCATCAAAAACACGGTTGCATTTTTAACTCGCAGCGCTACGTTGAAAATCCAGTGCGCGATAAAAAATCGCCGATTTAAAATTTCAACTTTACGCCCTCGTACTTCGTACCCGAAGACTTATCTAGTTGACATTTTATATCTTAGCGATATTTTTGAAACGAAGAACGATAACGCAGCTGACTAGTAGAAATGCCCCCTCCATGAGACTTTCTCCCTTTCTGTCTCTTTCTATTATACGAGTGTGCGTACGTTCGAGTAACGAGATTCGAGCTGACAAGCATTGTGTACTGCCGGTTGTATAACGTCAGTACCTACTGAACGCGTGGATTTCGTTAAAGATTATTGTTTTACGAGACGAACGAGAAGGAACTTCGTTCCTGACGGGGTCACTCGAACCCACACTTTTTTAAATAGGAAATTTGCAAAATTCATTTATCATTCAATTACATTTTGGCCGACCGTACCGTACTTAATTACGTATATCAAAAATAAATAAATAGAAGTTGCTTACATCCAATGCTTCTAGTTTGATCAATGCCTTGGAACACAATTCAAACGCTCGGGCTTGAATCGCTATCGATGCTATAGTACACCAAACCTGTATTAATTACATAAGCATTTTAAGATCATCATTTTTATAATAATAATGTATTCTAATTAATAATTTAACTTCCTCTACTTGCTCCTGGCTCGGGCCTCCTCAAACTGTACCGTCCTTACGAACGTGCCATCACTCCCCCGTATCGCGCTGCCCCTGCAACGTTCTTTCTTACCGCATGTATGCTCGAGCTGGCGTGGCACGACTCTTGATACTAAGCCGGCACTACAATGTTGGTCATAGCTCGCCAAGCAAAGGCGACTACCAACGTATAGAGAGCCCATTTGTCTAGCCTCGCCATTGCTCGTCGATGCTCCCCTAGCTGGTCGAGTGCCGGCGAGCGCCAACGTACGTGTATACTACGGCTCGTTTGGTGTGTCTTGCCACCACTCGTGATCCCTCGCTACGACTTGTCTCACTTCGGATCAGTGTCGGTTTTTCTGCACGAATCAAAGGCGTTCGCCTGCACTTGGTAATTACGGCCAACATGTGGATAGTTCCACAAAAACTCATGAACATTGGCAGTTAGTATTGATCTCTTTCGACCTTGACCAACATGTAGACCGTAGCACTCGCAAAAGAAAAACAGGTAGGTATTGCAGGTGGGGACAAACAAAAGTTACACCATATTTCAGGATATTGGTTTGTCCCCAGTTGCAAAACCTTAAAAAAAACAAAGTTCAATGCTTGTTTTTTGTTGTATATTGTAATGTACCTACTGCGCGTACGACACGCGTGTGTGCGTGGCGGGGTGCGCGCGCTAGAGATGAGAATATTGGTTGAAATTGTTTATTGGTTAATGGTTAATGGTTAAATAAAAATATCGACATTTTTATTGGTTGAAAATATTAGTTAATATTTTTATTCAAGTATCTGCAACATGTTGAAAAGTTGAATATTCTATTAACTAATGCATGTTGAAATTGTTAAGTTAAACTTCCCTTCATACTTTAACAGGCTTTTTTACAATATTTACAAGTTGCGACTTTTTCCACCCCCACGATTATCGAAATGGTCGATCGTATCATTATTTCGTCTCGGCATTTTGTAAAACAACAACAACGCAACGACGCGACTTTGTTATTTGAGTAAAATATCAAAACTAACTAATAAAATAAACTTATATCAAAAATCAACCATTAACCGACCGAAATATTGGTTAAAAATATCAACAACTTTCTTTAGAATAAAATATCCCCAACAGTAAATGTGTTTTAACGTAACAAAGATAGAACATACAATTGAATGCACGTAACGGAATAAATATTTCTACCACACTGACGACACTGCGTTGCCGCTCCGAAGGTCAACCCGAGCGAGCGAGAGACAGCGCGTTGTTCGAGCGAGACAGAGAGATATTCGTCCTTGCCAATTTTGCGCCGAAGAAGTTGATATGATATTTTTATTCGTTAACGTTAATTTTATTTATTGAATATCATGGTTAATTTTAAATATTAGTTAAATTTAATGGTTGATGGTTATATTCATCATCTCTAGCGCGCGCCCTCGCATCAACGAATAAATTAGTATGACACACAGTGTGTTAAGAACCCGATTTTTGTTTCATCCTGTTTTTATTCAAGTAATGGATAGTTTCTATCATTTCTGGCGCGAGAGTTCAACTCCGGCTTGGCTACGACAAGTAACTTTAAAAAAAAAATATATCAAAGTTTCGTAATATACGCATCATGAAAAACGAATAAAAAATCTTATTTAAAAAACAGAACTATGTATTCCAGTTTCTATTTATTCCATTAATAGTATGTACAATAACCTACCTTTCCACCAATTTCTGTTGCTCTAGTATGAATGGGACGCGAGATATGATTTTTTTTCTCATTTTTCGTTTTTATTTTTTTATTCACCTATAACACCGTATTAGGTCGTGATTTTTACATCAAAATATTGCTTATACTTTCTATTATGTGTAGTAATAAAACCACAACATAATTCCGTGTTATCCACAAGTTATTACAAATTTTAGTAATATCCGAATTATCTCCAGTTAGGGCTGTCACTTCAATCAAAATGTAGATACTTTTTTATGTTATAATATTTTAGTTTATTTATCATGACGATGACTAGATATCGTTATTTTGTCGCTTAGTTGGCTAAAATTGTCTGACGAAAAACGAAAACGAAAAATTTACGCAAAAAAAAAAAAATACCTACATGTTGAGCCTTCTTGAAATTTTCATTATTTTTGCTATAGGACACCACCATTTTCGAGATATAAGCAAAAGAAATTTAAAAAAGATACAGTACTGTTTTGCAACTGAAGTCGAGGTGTTGGTTTGAATTTTAGTTCATGACATCTAATTTTATTTAGTTAACAGGTCTCAACAAGACAATGCGGCTGCTGGTAATGGAATTCTCTTTGCTTTTTTTTTCTCTCTAATAGGTTGAAATCAGATATTATTGGATCAGATGAGACTAAGGCTCTATGAAAAAGGTCAGACATGGTTGCTTCACGAGAAATCTTTCTAGTATGGTGCTCTCTGTCAAACCTTCAAAATTTTTTTCGAGACTCAGCCGCCTGTTCAGAGAGCATGCCAACAGGTAAACTTGATGAATCTATTATTTTCGCACCATGGACTAAAATTTTGTGAAGCGTGACAGTCATAGGATGCCATTCATACTTTGCAACATATTTGTATGCCAGCTCTTTGCAAAAAGTCGCGAATTTTTCTGAATCAATTGGGAAGTAACTGGACAAAACTATTAAAATTACGTATAACTCATCTAATAGCCACTGTTCGATGTTCAGAATTTCTGCAAAAGTTCCTCGGTTTTTGTCAGAAAAAGCAGTGCGGGCAGTGTTTCCATCGTTAGTAGTCCCTGAAGTTGGACGCACCACATCTACCAAAAGGCCCATTTTTTCTCTGATTAGACCTTGGATTCTTTTTTTACGATCCTCGACCAGTCGGCGCTCTTCTGATCTTTGAGTGATCCTCCATTTCTTTACCTCAACTTTGTATCCAAGATTTAATACAAATTCTAAGGCCCTAATCCATGAATGAAGTGGACTTATTCCATGTACCAGACGTTCTTCTATGACAGGTTTGGAGAATGCTATCTCTAAATCATTAAATTGCGACGAGGTCAAATTGCAATACGGACAACGTAACTGAGACGGTGTAGAAAGAATTGCATTCAGGACTTTCCCATCAATAGCCGCACAGTAGAATTTGCATTCAACTTTTATTTTATGCCCTCGCGAGGTTTCAGTTATCATGGGGGTAAGATTTTGTATCTGGTCATCAATAAACTGTTTCTCAGAAATGATTAATTCTTTCGTTTCTTTTTTATATTGTAAGTGTAACGGTCTACAGTAGCGAAAAGATGACGGTGCAGGATTTACCCATATAACATCATTGCTGACTTTTGTTACAACCTGCAATGGCGTAAATGTCGTCGCAAAGAGGCTGTTTTCGTCACCTTCTGCATCCAAGAATGATTGTTTATATAAAGATCGTCCAGTGCTTCCATCAAAACCCCAGTTACCCGTAAAAACGCAATCTACTGCTTGAATACTTTTTTTGAACAATAATTGATGAGGACTTCATCGCTTAATTTCATTACCTGAATAAAAGTGTGCTGCACTTTCCTTTCAGATACCTGAATCTGGTCAGGATAACAAGTTTTTTTAGCCTCTTGAAGTTTATAATACGGGGGATATGCATCAAATCCACGTTTTTTGAGGTCCAAACGAATTGCATTGTATGTTTCCACGGACATATTTCTATCAGTTATGGTAGCAAGAACTTCGACAGGTGTACATGGTTTTGAAGAAGTTTGAACTTTCTTAAGAATATCTGTTGGAGCAGTTTCAGATTCAAGACATAAACTTATTAGTGTCTCTAAATCTTTGGCAGATGAATGTGGCAGATTTCGTCCTCCGACTTTAATAGATCGTACAAAAGCTTGTATTTTGTTAACATTTGATTCGTTGTCTAAGACTTCCGAAAGTTTTCGCTTGGATCTATATTGTTGCGTTCTGCTTAAGGCCATAAATCTCTTTGATTTTGGTGAAAAGATAGAATCGCTATTAAGACCAGTTGGTGATGTTTCTTCATGATCAATGACAGATTTTAAATTACCACTAACAAAAGTACCGCTAAGCCAGTCTTGTTTTTTTTTTTAATAAAATAGAAACACTGCCCGCACTGCTTTTTCTGACAAAAACCGAGGAACTTTTGCAGAAATTCTGAACATCGAACAGTGGCTATTAGATGAGTTATACGTAATTTTAATAGTTTTGTCCAGTAACTTGCCAATTGATTCAGAAAAATTCGCGACTTTTTGCAAAGAGCTGGCATACAAATATGTTGCAAAGTATGAATGGCATCCTATGACTGTCACGCTTCACAAAATTTTAGTCCATGGTGCGGAAATAATAGATTCATCAAGTTTACCTGTTGGCATGCTCTCTGAACAGGCGGCTGAGTCTCGAAATAAATTTTAGAGGTTTGACAGAGAGCACCATACTAGAAAGATTTCTCGTGAAGCAACCATGTCTGACCTTTTTCACAGAGCCTTAGTATCATCTGATCCAATAATATCTGATTTCAACCTATTAGAGACAAAAAAAAAGCAAAGAGAATTCCATTACCAGCAGCCGCATTGTCTTTGTTGAGACCTGTTAACGAAAAAAATCTAGAAATCGATGATTATTCTCACGTTGAATTTGTTGTTATTTGTAATGAGGAAGAGTAACCATTTATTATAAATTCAAAACAAATTGGTTTTTTGTCGGATAAAATATATTTTAGTTTATATTTTTCCGGATCCACAAAAGTGACAGCCCTGAAGAAAAATTATAATTTGCAATAACTTTTGAATAACACGGAATTAGGTTGTGGTTTTATTACTACACATAATAGAAAGTATAAGCAATATTTTGATGTAAAAATCACAACCTAATACGGTGTTATAGGTGAATAAAAAAATAAAAACGAAAAATGAGAAAAAAAATCATATCTCGCGTCCTATTCATACTACAGCAACAGAAATTCGTGGAAAGGTAGGTTACTGTACATACTATTAATTGAATAAATAGAAACTGGAATACATAGTTCTGTTTTTTAAATAAGATTTTTTATTCGTTTTTCATGATTCGGATATTACGAAACTTTGACATTTTTTAAAAAAAAAGTTACCTGTCGTAGCGAAGCCGGAGTTGAACTCTCGCGCCCGAAATGATAGAAACTATCGATTACTTGAATAAAAACAGGATGAAACAAAAATCGGGTTCTTAACACACTGTGTGACACTGACTCGCGTTTGGATTGCACATGCGCTACCCCCGCTCCCGATAAATACGTAACAGTGGCGACGAGGATTAAAACAACACGAAAATGTTTTCTAGTGGAGTTTTTGGTGCTATAACCAACTTTGACCACCTCACAAGCGAGTGGGATACCTACCTACAAATCACGGCTCACGCAGTGGTTTGTTGCGAATGATGTAAATGATGTGTCGGACAAAGCCAAGGTCAAAAGAAAAGCAATATTGCTAAGTGCATTGAGCGAGTCAAGCTACAAGCTAGCGAGTGACCTGGCGCTGCCGCAGAAAATTGAGGAAATAGAATACGACAAAATCATCGATTTGTTGGACTGCCATCTTACCCCGAAACGGCTTGGGTTCGCGGAGAGGTATCATTTCTACTCGGCTACGCAGCGTCAAGGTGAAGGTCATACTCAGTGGGCAGCAAGGATTAGGGGATTGGCGGCACACTGCGCTTTCAAGAATCTGGAAGAGGCCCTTCTCGACAAATTTGTTATGGGAATGGCAGCGGGTCCCGAGCGTGATAAGCTGTTCGCGAAGGATCTGCAGGAACTGACGCTGGTCGAGGCCGTTAAATTGGCTGAGAACGTGTGCGCGGCGCGTAAAGCAGCAACGGCCATCCAAACATCGAGTGGCGCGGGCGGCAACATCGTGGCCGCCGCCGCCGCCGCCGCGGGCAGCGCGGCCTCTGATGGCGTGTTCAGTATCTCCAAGAAAGAAAAGTGCAGTGTGTGCGGATATACCAATCACAAGTCCAATCAGTGCCGTTTTAAAAATTACAAGTGCAAAAAGTGTAACCATAAGGGTCATTTAGTTAGAATGTGTGCGGCTAACTCGAAAGTAAATTGCGTCACGGAAGATGTTGCGGATGTCGGAGACGATGGTAAGTCACATGTACTTAACATTAAATGCGTGAGAGGGAGACCAATGACGGAGTTAGTACATGTAAATGGTGTATTTTTGGAGTTTGAAATAGATAGTGGTTCTGCCGTTAATGTAATTTCAAATCATACATACCATTCTTGTTTCAAGGAAGTACCATTGTCCGACACCGACAGGAATTTATTTAGTTATACGGGAAGCAAAATTATAACTTTAGGGTTTATTCCATTGTCCGTGACGTATGTAAATTGCACGCATGTATTAAGGTTCTACGTAGCGCGCGGCGGCGGCCCGCCGCTCCTAGGCCGTGAGTTCTTACATAAATTTAACTTAGAGTTCGCCCCGGCGGCACCCGTTAATTATATAGATACACCACAGAATCGCGAAATCACTAAAATAATTTCGCAATTTCCAAAACTATTTTCTAATAAATTAGGTTGCTTTAACAAAAATAAGGTATCTTTAAAATTAAAACCGTATACAAAGTTGTTATTTTTTAAAGCAAGGCCGGTCGCTTTCGTTTTGAGGAAAAAATTGATTTAGAGCTGAATCGCCTTGTAGATCTTGGGATATTAGAACCTGTAGAATATTCGGAATGCGCCTCGCCCATAGTTCCGGTATTAAAAAAAGACGGTGGTGTTAGGATCTGTGCAGATTATTCAGTAACTATTAATAAACAGTTAATGATTGAAAAATACCCAATACCAACTATCGATGAATTGTTCTCTAAATTACACGGTGGTGAGCAGTTCACCAAACTTGACCTTTCGCAAGCGTATAACCAATTTTTATTGACAGAAGACTCACAGGCCCTAACATGCATCAACACGCACCGTGGTCTTTTCAAATATACCAGGTTAGTGTTTGGGCTGGCGAGTGCGCCCGCCATATTTCAACGCGCTATGGAATGTGTGCTCGCAGGATTAGATGGTGTAACCATATTTTTAGATGATATTTTAATAACAGGGAGTAATATTAACGAGCACATTAACAGGTTAACGTTAGTTTTAAAACGTCTTGAGGATGCAGGGTTAACGGTTCAAAAGGAAAAATGCGAATATTTTAAAAACGAAATTAGTTACCTGGGGCATATTATCGATAAAAATGGCATAAGGAAATCTCCAGATAAAGTCCAGGCCATATTAAAAGCATCAAAACCGACGAATGTTGCGCAATTACAATCATTTTTAGGGTTGATAAACTATTATAGAAGCTTCGTGCAAAACGCTTCGTCGATATTAAGACCATTATATGAATTACTTCATAAAAATAAAAAGTGGGAATGGGGCCCCGTTCACGACGAGGCATTTGAACAAATTAAGAAACTGCTTGCTTCCGATCAGTTGCTAGCCCATTTCGATCCTGCCGCAAAACTGATCCTAACCGTAGATGCTTCGCCACAAGGGTTAGGTGCTATTCTATCTCAGTTATCACGTACCGACGATCGCGAGAGGCCTATCGCATTTGCTTCACGGACGCTCACAGCAGCGGAAAAAAATTATTCACAGTTACAGAAGGAGGCTACGGCCATAATTTACGGGGTAAGAAGATTTCACCAGTATTTGTATGTTCGTGTCACACCGTTCGTATTACGTACGGATCATAAACCGTTGATTACGATTTTCGGTCCGCATCGTGGCATTCCGGAAGTATCTGCGAATAGGCTACAACGCTATGCATTATTTTTGTCAGCGTACAATTATTCCATCGAATATATTCGCAGCGGTGATAACAGTGCAGATTTTTTATCTCCTCGAGCAACTTTAATGGATGAGAACCGGGTGCAGGACGAAGTGCGGGGGGAAGAGCGCGACTGTGAGGAGCGCGCTGCTTACGTTAATTTTGTTGTTGAAGGAAGTTTACCCATTACGCTAAAAGAATTACGTCACGAGACCGACAGCGATGAGATTTTAAATAAAGTTAAAAATCATGTAATAAAGGGTTGGCCGCGTAAAGTTCACGACCCCGAATTGCGAGCGTACTTTGATTGTCGTTTCCAATTAGCATTGGAAAATGGATGCTTAATGCGTGGTCATAAAGTAGTTATTCCGCATTCGCTTAGAGATAAAATGTGTGGAGAACTACACGATTCGCACTTCGGGGTAGTAAAAATGAAGGCAGCCGCACGCGAAAAATTTTGGTTTCCGGGAATCGACGCGGCGCTTGAACGGTTGGCAGCCGCCTGCAGCGTGTGCGCGCAGCTGCGTCCCTCGCCACACCGCGCGCCTCCCTCGCCGTGGCCCTACCCGCCGCATGCCTTCTATAGAATTCATTTGGATTTTCTTGGACCGTTTCATAACCAAATGTTTTTAGTTATAGTAGATGCATTTTCAAAGTGGGTCGAATGTTACACAGTTAGTACAACATCGTATGGATCAAAAATTGTTATCAGTAGATTATGTGATTTTATGTCTAGAGTAGGTATACCACACACGTTGGTGACGGACAATGGTACTTCTTTCACGTCTAGGGAGTTTGAGAATTTTTGCAGTTTAAACGGTATTCAACATGTTTTATCACCGGTCTACCACCCGTCAAGTAACGGGCAAGCTGAAAGCTTCGTTAAAATAATTAAAAAAGGTCTGAAAAGTATCATACTACAATCAGACACTAAAATACCTCTACAAGAAAAAATCGCAAAATTTTTATTTGATTATAGGAACTCCAAAAATAGCACCACAGGTAAATCTCCAGCAGAAATAGTTTACGGTCGACCTCTACGCTCGCGGCTGGACTTAGTTAATCCACTTCAAGTCGCTTCGACATCCACGGATCTTTCGCTGACCGTAAGGAAAAATCAGTCCTTACAGAGTAAGAACAAGGGTGGAAGGAAACGACCAAAATTTAATTTAGAAGACGTTGTTTGGATAAAGCGATTTTATGGAAACGATAAATTTTGTTGGGTGCAAGGAATAATCAAAGAAGAGATCGGGAATGTCATGTATTCGGTGTATATTCCGGAACTAAAATGCAAAGTAATTCGTCACATAGACCAGATTCGACGGTTTCAAGCCGAAGGCGTTTCAGAGGTACAGAACAAAAAGAAGGATTGGCATTTGGATATAGAAGTAGATGACAGTAGCGGTTCGTCGCAGTCTGAATCCGCAGGCGTAACGGGTGAGAACGGCGATTGCGCAGGCGCCGACATCCCAACACCCGCCGAAGAGGTTCATCTTGAAGAGGAGGAAGGGAGTAGTGCTGAGCCATTAGCATCACGTTCGCCCTCGACACCAGATCATTCAAGGATGAGTCCCGACCGCTCTGTACCGCATCTCACAGAAGAAAGCGGTGATAATAATTTAGAACCTGACCAACAGAATCGTAGATCCAAACGACGTGTTCTGCCTGTTAATTATAAGCTATTTTTCTGAAGTATGTGGGGGAGGGAATGTTGTATATTGTAATGTACCTACTGCGCGTACGACACGCGTGTGTGCGTGGCGGGGTGCGCGCGCCCTCGCATCAACGAATAAATTAGTATGACACTGACTCGCGTTTGGATTGCACATGCGCTACCCCCGGTCCCGATAAATACGTAACATTTTTCTAGTTAATTGATTCAGGCGTGACTTTGCAGAAATCTACACTAATATTATAAAGAGGAAAGATTTGTATTTTTGTGTGTATGTTTGTAATGAATAAACTCAAAAACTACTGCGCCGATGTCAAAAATCTTTCACCATTAGAAAGCTACATTCAGCAACCCTGAGTAACATAGGCCATAAATTTATAAAGATTACACGCGGGCGAACCCGCTGGCGGCAGCTAGCCCATGATAAAATACAATAAACGTAGATATTTTTAGTAACTTATTCCGCTTAACTATTCATCAAGAATCATAAAAACCCTGTAAGAAATCGACACGTGTTTCACCTCTCAACAAGGCATCCTCAGGATGACGATTGACCAATTTCAAAACAATACACGACGTGTTACCACACCGAGCGCTGGACGCAAAGTGAATAAAATTATCAACCCCACTTGATTGCTTGTTTTTCTACTTTTATTGGTTATAGGTTTTTGCCTTAAGGTTTTTTGTTTTATTTCAAGCTTTTTAGTTTTATTAATATATATATTTTAAATTAACTAATTACTAGCTTTTATTTGATACCAATATTGATATAATTTATTTAAAAAAAACATTACCCTCCCTTTTTTTTAATTTGCAGATGAAATATACAAAAAAAATAAAGTCTATGTCACTCCCACGATTAAGACGAACCTAACGACACCTCGTATGTTAAAATCCATCACGCCGTTTAGGCTACAGAGCGTGCCAAAGAAATAGACATACATACATACAAACATACATACTCTCGAAAAACATTACCCTCTGCTGGGGCAGTCGGGTAAAAAATCAGGCATATTATTAGGTGTGTGGAACATGTCCGTGACCTGCGTTTGCTGCGCGTCGTGGAGCGCGTGGTGGTGCTGCGCGAGGCGCGCGGCGGCGCGCAGCGCGGCGTCGGGGCGCGGGGGCCGCGCGCGCGCCCGCGCCGCGCCCGCCGCCGCCCAGTGCGCCGCCGCAGCCGCGCGCCAGCAGCGCGCCGCCGGCCGCCCGTGCGTGCCCTCTGCGCATACGCACTAACTTTATATAAATGCCAAATATGCTACCAACCGAATTTCGGTCACGGCGGCTTATCTCGACGGAGAATATCCGACAAGACCGGGGAGGAAATTCCAAAAAGAAAAAAAACCAATAACACTTGGCCTGATCTGGGAATCGGACCCAGGGCCCTACGCTCAGCAGTCACGCTTGCAACCACGAAACCAAGTGGCCAGTACATACATGTGTATGGTTATAGATGTAGAGAAGTGGGTATAATGCTCACTAACCAACGCTACTTTGGCTGTACAAGTGACCGGCTAGAATATAGAGCTTCTTGATCTTCAAGGGCGATGCCTTCTTTGAAGCTTCTACATTAGCTAGCTAGAAACAAAAAAAAAAATGGTTACACACTTGGTCTATATCGTTTAATATCGCCCCTTTACTCACGATGTATACAGTATTTATCAGAAAGGTGTGGTCAACTGTCCCATACAAAACTTCAATATCTACTCGACCCAAATAGGAAGGCTGATATTGTTTTCGCGGTTACGATGTGGGTTCTATGCAGAAAGTTGTTCAGGTATCAACCTACAGGTACACCCTTAATTATAACCACACCTTTCTGATACATACTGTATACAGTTCGCGGCCTTTTAAAAGGACATCTGACGTTTATACATCCGGCGAGGCGCAGTGCAGTGCGGTTGTTAATACCAAAACAATATGAACGTTGCGTTTCTTAAAATAAAGTCGAAAATAGATCATTAATCTGACCAGAACCTGATGCCGGCACCACACTATCGTCCAACAGTCGAACACGACTCCACTCTGTCCCAACTCACGATCGATTAAAACAGACTGTCCACACATATCAATTTGCACGTTCCATGTGCGGAGGGTCTGTTCGTGTGAGTTTGTCAACTCCTTTGATCTGGGTACGATTTACCGCCATCGGAGCGATCGCGCGCCAAAACGATCCAACCGATCGTCAAACGTGTATGCACAACTATCTCTTTACACGTGGACGTTTGAACGAACCTTTGGACTGTTGGACGATAGTGTGGAGCCGGCATGAGACGTGTGTCTCTGACCGCTTTGATGAGCCCTCGGGCTAATGAAAGTTCATTTATTCTCGACTTCATTGCAACCAGTGCAACGTCGATATTTGTTTGGCAGAAAAACACCCTGAGCTGTGCCTCGCCAGAAATGCGCCCTAAGATAGAAGCTGTCACACATGTTAGCGCTTGGCCAAAATCGAACAAAACGACGCCATCTTGTATTGTAAATTCTTGACAATTTCACAAAATATGTTTACCAACAACGCCCCCCAGACAATGGGATTCAGGCGCCAAAAGATCCTTGTAGTTAATAAGTACCTAGTGACAGAGATGACGCTCTAAAAAGCTCAAGATTTTCTAATAAGTCAGATGCCTCTTAACGGCCGTGTAACCGCGTTCTGTACGTAACTTGCCTGAAACGCCATTTCAGCTGCTTGTGTCATCCTGCCGCTCTCTTTTAATTGCATAATACCTTGTATAGATGGCTCTTGTCCAATGCTATCATTTAGGTCATCTAATGCATTTTGCTTTGTTACGCCAACCTCCTGATGACAGTAAAAGAAATAGAGTTATTTATTAATTTGATACAAGTTTTATTGATATCGGTCACTGACGTATTTTCTACTTTTATTTTTATACCTTGAGTCTTGGAGAGCCTGTATACAGTTTTGATAAGGACTCGTTATCTTCGAGCGCCATATAACATTTCTTCAAACCTTCTGTGTTATTTGACATAGTGTAATACTCGAGTGCACTTGTCCTGTACAATCATATTTAGTCCATAATTATCCTTTCATTCTTTGACATGTCAATTCCATACGTCATACGCTTTTCAAATAAATAAGTCCCTAAAAACTTTTTGGGCTTCTAATGATATACGCTTTATTCGATAAATGAGCCTCTTTTTAACTCTCTGGCCTTTACTAAGCTATTTAGTATTTTTAGGACCACAAATTGAGAATTATTTGAGGCTCACAAAAAGAGCCACATTAAGGGCTGATTTCACCAAAGTCAGATATCTTTTATCCGTGGAATAAAAATGGCGTCTGACAGTTTTTGTATGGAAAAACTGTCAAATATTCAAAATTTATTCGCAGGATAAGACTTATGCTCGGTATAAAAGTTTGGTGAAATTTGCCCTTAATATATTAGTGTCCATTAGTATTTTTAGGAAATCAAAATAAGAATTATTTGGGGTTCGATTACCTAAATATACGGATTTTAATAGTCTGACAACTTTTTTCTTTGACGGGATTTGAACAAACAAAATATATTTACTTATCTATTTAGTCAAGTGTATTACCAATTTTGTCTATCAATGTAATAGTCGCCAATGTTACTATACGCCTGTTTGACCTGCGCATCGGTTGTACTTGCTGACATTTTCAATAGCTCAACTACGCGGAACCAGTGCCCTAAACGTTTCCGAAGAGCTATAGCCAAGTCTCTGAAATATAATTTTAAAATATAATAGCGGTCACGGACGTAAGGTCATACATAAGCACTAGTCAGTTAGTTGAAAGGGCGGATCCGGGGGGGGCAAAGGGGCACGTGCCCTTCCCAAACGGTTTAAGTAAAATAAAATCGAATTATCTGAATGGACTGGCCTGAATGCATATCTACCAAGACATTGCTTCAATAATGAACGCTGAAGAAGTAGGCTAAGTAGCATATCTTCATTGAAAAAAAAAAATGAATCCCAAAAACAGCATAACATACAAGAAGTAGGCTAATTATTAGCCTATCTTCATTGAACAAAAATGAATCCCAAAAACAGCATAATATACAAGAAGTAGGCTAATTATTAGCGTATCTTCATTGAACAAAAATGAATCCCAAAAACAGCATAACATACAAGAAGTAGGCTAATTATTAGCGTATCTTCATTGAACAAAAATGAATCCCAAAAACAGCATAACATACAAGAAGTAGGCTAATTATTAGCGTATCTTCATTGAACAAAAATGAATCCCAAAAACAGCATAACATACAAGAAGTAGGCTAATTATTAGCGTATCTTCATTGAACAAAAATGAATCCCAAAAACAGCATAACATACAAGAAGTAGGCTAATTATTAGCGTATCTTCATTGAACAAAAATGAATCCCAAAAACAGCATAACATACAAGAAGTAGGCTAATTATTAGCGTATCTTCATTGAACAAAAATGAATCCCAAAAACAGCATAACATACAAGAAGTAGGCTAATTATTAGCGTATCTTCATTGAACAAAAATGAATCCCAAAAATAGCATACCTAACATACAAGAAGTAGGCTAATTATTAGCGTATCTTCATTGAATAAAAATGAATCCCAAAAACAGCATAACATACAAGAAGTAGGCTAATTATTAGCGTATCTTCATTGAACAAAAATGAATCCCAAAAACAGCATAACATACAAGAAGTAGGCTAATTATTAGCGTATCTTCATTGAACAAAAATGAATCCCAAAAACAGCATAACCTACAAGATATGGGAGACACTTCTTATTTGTATGGCCAAGTGCCCCTCCCGGAAAGAAATCCACGATCCGCCCTTGGTTAGTTTAATTAATAATTGCGTAGTTATGATAACAAACCGTCTATCTTCATTGTGATATAT
This sequence comes from Lithophane socia, assembly GCA_947522985.1. Taxonomy (NCBI): domain Eukaryota; kingdom Metazoa; phylum Arthropoda; class Insecta; order Lepidoptera; family Noctuidae; genus Lithophane; species Lithophane socia. The sequence goes on along the minus strand of OX383256.1, from coordinate 9,138,021 downwards.
CTTTTCAGCTGCATCAAAGTCTTTGAAGTAAGCTAATATCTCAGCTTTTTTAAGAGCAATTGAATGCAATGCGTTCAAACGGGACACAAATTTAATACCGGCGTAATCATTACGTCTCACAAACGCAGCCTCAGCAGTATCAAGTGCGGATTCAGACTCGAAATTTTTTAAAGCAGCTTCTGCTAGCAACAACCTGGAAGAAGTATCTTACCTACAGACAAATATTGGAAAGGGTAACCATAAACTACGAGATTGATAACTAAAAGCTTAACTATCGAAAATCATGATTCTGATGATGCTTACATGTATCATTATTATCAGCATTCATTTATGTCATAGTAAAGTAAAGAAAAATCATACCATAGTTGTGGATGTGGGTTATCTTTAATAAAGTTTTCCGCTTCCTTCAATCCTACTTTTTCAATGAGCTGTCGCGTGTCTCTCAGAGACTTAACCTCTACTCTTACAATGTGTTGAGGTGTGCATTTATCGTCCACATTGTCCAGAAGTGCTGAGGTGATTTCCAATTCCTAGAAACATTTATATTTTACTAGCTGCGACCCGCGGTTTCACCGGCATAAGTCTCGATCCCGTGGGAATATCGGGAGAAAAGTATCCTATGTCCTATTCCAGGTCATGGTCTCCCCCTGTGCCTAATTTCATCCACATCCGTTCAGCCGTTTTAGCGTGAAAGCGTAACAAACAAACAAAGTCACTTTCGCATTCATAATATTAGTTGGATTTATAACTAGCGACCCGCTCCTGCTGCATGGTTTTTACGACTTGACAAAACATCGAGATTTCTAACTTTAATAGTAACGCATTGTAAACATAAACCTTCCGGAATAAATTCTCTGAACGATGGTAAAAACCTCATCAAAATTTGTGTCGTGGCTTAGAAGAACAACGCGCTCATGGAGACAAACACGAAAAGCGACTTTAATTTATAATGTGTAGGTACTATAGATGCAGATACTGCCTTCTACAATGTGGAGCAACATAGGACAGTGGTCTGAAAAATGGGTCTATTCAAACAGCTCAAAACCTTTCGATGTATGTACATTTTCGATGTTTACACAGGGAGGGAAATTTCCAACAGTTGGCTTAATGTAAAGATGACAATTGTACGTACCTTAAACTTACACAAATAGCCCTGCATGGTCAAAGGCTCTTCAGGTTCAGTATCTCTCATCACATAGAGTCTAGCTTTTTCCGCCACTGCCAACATTTGCGGGTTGTCAGACGCCCAGAGAGCGCTCCACACATCTTTACGTAACGCTTGTCCGACACTTATGTTGTTGGCCATGTCGGTTTCCAACAAATACAGAGAGCCTGGTTGGTCGATCACATAGAACTTGCTACAAATAAATGATAATATTGTTTCATAAATTGCGTAGTGTCTCTCAAACCAGCATGATAAGTTTTTATGACTAGGTAATTTAAGTTATGGTAAATTATGAGCCGCAAGTGAGCTTAAATGTGTCACTATAGTGAGTTACACAGCATGGGTTATTTCTGTGTGTTTCTTAATTAAATAATAAAACATACATACCTGGAATTAGAGTTGAGCCCCAACCTATAGGGCCGCGAATTCATATTTATTGAAGTGATTTTCTTAAAATTCACAAGAGAAAATAGCAATATGAAGCCACTATCTCTTCCAATTAACAAATGGGTATCAGAACTTGCGACACAGCATATCGTGTCGTCCTGAAACCCTGCATCTGTAGCCGTGAGTGGTGACCCATCGGCTTGGTGCAACTGTTCTGTAGCGCCTGAAATATCGCATGACATATGCAATTAATACAATAATACTAACTTGCAGTCTTTAAAAGGTATTAAATAATGTAATGTTTGAAATATGAGTCATGCATGACACTATTTTATTCCTTTCAAAGACGATTTATTTTATTTGAGACTACTTCTTGATTCGATATTATTTACTTCTTTATTTTTTTACTTCATATTTGAATTCGATTGTGAATATTCAAAGATGACAGAGCATTGGATTGATTTAATCTTGTGCGGCACTGATTACTTTGATTTTTTTATGCAGGTTTTTACTATTCTTTTTCGCACATAATTCTGAAAATGGATTAGGTATTTCAAATACTTACGAGGTCTGGTTGGCGTAGAGAATTTCCATATTATAAACGATTCCTTAGATGCTGCTACTACAATCGCTTTGCTGTTGATAGTCACATAAACCACCGGAATACTTACTGCTTTGGCTAAAATTTTATAAATATAATCAAAAAAGCTGATGAGACTAGATCGTGCGCCACGAGTACATAACTTAGTTTCAAGCTTATAATGCTTATTTCGATATGACAATAAGTTTACTGATCAGAGAGTTGATATTATTAAGTAAAATTATGATTGTTCTCACCATCACACTGAATTCCCTGCTGATTTGATATTATTACTTGGCCCAAAGTAGCGATCACACAGTATTCGTCAACTGCGCACATATCAATGACATCAGGTATATGATTTATCCAGGACTAAATTCATAAATAAAAAACAAACATTATTGTTTGTATATAGAGTATTTAAAAAGCATGCTGTGAAAACATAAGTCCAAGTAATTAACCTGATGTGTTACAGTATCCCAAAAGGTAACGGTTTCTGTGCCCGATACATATGCCAATGTATTCCCATAAAAAGCGTACTTGTGGTCCATTTTGACATTAGCAAAGTATATGAAGGAGTCGATAGCGATAGCAAGTCGGAGTGACCTTTTCTCCCACGATAATGCCCTCATGTTACCACCCGGCACACGCAAAGTGCGTATATGCTAGAACAAAAGAATACATTTATCTTAAGTGAAATCTTATCTTCAAGGACTGATTTCATCCAAGTCAGATATCTTTTATCCGTGGAATAAAATTGTCGTCTGACAGTTTTTGTATGGAAAAACTGTCAAAAATGTAATTTTTTTTCGCAGGGTAAGACTTATACTCGGTATAAAAGTTTGGTGAAATTCACCCTAAGTCTTCCTACTTCAAGGTGTCAATTTAATTTTTATATATTATACGCCTCAGACCAACAAAAAAGGAAAGACAGATCACGCCGTACGTCAAAAGTGAAGCCACCTTTTTATCTATGTGTGTGTAAAAAGGGTTGTCAGTTGTTAAAGTTTTTCCCTATAACTTGGGGAATAATATTTTGGGTACGCTAATATTGTACGAGTAATATATTGTTGAGTATGGTTTTGTACCTCAATTTTTAGGAAGAATTCCGAAACAAAAACATTTTTTTCTACATTGCAAATTAAATAAAAAAACAAATTAAGTACAAAGTGCATTTATGAGATCACCTTTTATGCAAGAATTGCTTGTGTTAGGAGACTCCGCTCTTTCACTTAGAATTATCCATTAATTTTCAATTGAGTGTTAAAAAAATATATATATATATGTGTATAAATAGGTTAGTAAATTAGCTACTATCCATTTATTTTTATTTTCAGTATTACATGGAAATCTAAAATATTAAATGCATAAAAAAACAGACATATAATACTCGAAGTAAAAAATATCGAATGGGGAAATTTGAAATCATATTATGGCAACCCTCGCTCTTTAAATGTCACTTTTTCGTTCGTTCATTCGTTCAGGTTTTTTGTTCCAAATAACCTAAAATTCATAGTTATCTAAACTAAAAAACGATGTTATTTTAAGTACTTACAAGTGAAAAGTGATTCCGTGAGACTTTTTCTGTGATTTAGTATTGTTTTTACACGTTTTCACTACACAGGAAGGTATAATTATATTTGTTTTGGTGATGTTAGCTAGACGACGACTCGTGACGTACTAGGAGCGATGAGCTTGGTTTTAGTGTAGGTGTGTGCGTGAGCCTGTGTGTTTACTTGCAGGAGCTTGGTTTTGTGGCTTCACTTTTGATGTACGGCGTGATCTGTCTTTCCTTTTTTGTTGGTCTGAGTTATACGCACATACCTCCCCATACGCGCCGAAAAATTGAACCACGTTGGTTTTGTCTGCCGTAAAGCCAGCAGCAGCCAGGATGGTGCCATTATGATTCCAGCGACAATCAATAATCAACATGTTTGATTCTACAACGACACTATCTGAAATTGATTACAATATCTTACATGGTTTTCATAGAAATTAGAATGTAGGGAACAATGAGTATTTAACTTTTTAAAATTTGCATAGAGGGTGTTAGTGTAAACACCGTTATCCTTGAAACCAGTGGTTTGGTTTCATTTATAGAACGTAAAATTAATGGAAAAATACAACTTAAAAAAAAAAAAAAACTACATTTTTCCACAAGAATATTTCACCCTACACGCAAGGGCAACGACCGGCCGCGGCCGGCGGTTGGCGGGGGCGGGCGGGGCGCGGGACGTTACATGACCGGCCGTCAGCTGTTTCGCAGCGCTCTCTAACGCGTATCCATGAGTATCGGGACAGTGACGGATATTTACTTTTTAAAATCTTTTAATGAAAATAATGTTTTTTTTTTGTTGTTACTGGGTCATTTATTTTTATATTTAAGTCAACTTCCCATGTTTAGAGTGACAACAGTGTTTACCCTTGCATACTGTATAGGTTGGAAAACCACCCCACCGATGGAGAATAGTTACCACTGCATAGGGGCGCCTGCAACTCCTAGTAAAGGATCATTGATGATATTGCAACCAACCTTGAATGAATTTACAACTTTTTGTAAGGTTAGTATCCAAAATATCGATTTACCTTCCTCATTGCAACTTTTCATTAACAATATCACGCCACTTCTGTAAGATATTGCCAGAACGGGTCTGTTGGCTGGAGCACTTCCGGAATACCAGTCCATTGTAACAATATCCATTGATCCTGACACACCATGAATAGTAACTGGCATCTAAAACGGAAAAAATATCGTGTTGGTACCTTTTTAGTGCTTCTTCTAATCGAACCCATATGTCTACAATGTATTGCTTATTACAAAATTAAATATGACTTTATATAAGATAAATTTCGGCTTTGTAGAGCGTCGTCTTTGTCACTCATACTGGTGTGATAGTCTCTTTCTAAAGCTCGGTGTGTCATTTTACCTATGAGGCCTGGATACTGTACCTAGTTTTAACATACATAATATCCACTCAGCGGCAGTAAATGTGGCCCAAGCCCTACTCCACAGATTAGGACAGATAATTCACTCTTATAGATACCTAACGCTATATTTACATACAAAAACATTACAGGCGTTTCGTGCGCGCTAAAATGTATCTTACGCGGACACCCGAGAATACCGACTGGATTTTTGTTCGCCCGGGAGAACGCGAGTCGTAGGTACGTTAGTGTGTGACCTCGAACGAGTGACGGAGGCCTGCCTAAACCCTAATGCCTTTATGAAAAATCTAAACTTATTCTTTTTGGTATTATTAATGAGAATCAAGGCCATAGCCAGGAATTCACTTCGGGGAAAGTCGAGCTCTGACTAAAGACAATAAGAAGTAACAACTTTGTTTTAAAACAAACCGTGCGCCTGTCCGGCTTTCCGGATAGATAGCGAAACTGCAGACGTGTTGGGAGATCTTCGACCGTTTGTTGTGTTGTTACTTGAGAAAATCTGTTTTATCGTGTTTAGATAACATATTGCATACCCAAAACGTCTGTGAAGTGTACAGAAAAAAAAACTGATTTTGTAAACTGATAATAATCAAGTGGCTACGCTACACTAACTGCGGTCGATGACCCCACAAAAAAACATCATCAAATTAATTTCTTTTTTGTTTTATGATGTTTAGATATCGATACCCACGTTTTAGGATCCTATATTAAGAACTTGGTACAAAATTTCATGCTTCTAGAACTAGCAGGCGTATTTGTGCCTTGTCTCTCAGTAAGAGAGAGTGATTTTTTAAAGCATTACTTTGTACACTGTGGCACTAAGAGTGGCACAAACCTTAAGCGCGAATTTTTAACGAAATTACACCTATTATATGGGATTTTTCATGAGAATAGGTGCCAAGTAGCTTCTCTAGTCATTGGTTTATGGACTAACTTACAGTAAATTTTTTTAACCAACTTAACATAACATAAACTCACTCGTTATTCCCATGGTGGTAGGCAGAAACTACAGAATGCCACCTGCTACGATCCTTAAATACTCCTTTTGCTTCGTGTTACGTCCATACATTTTAACCAAATTTGAAATTATTCACTTAAACCGACAACCAACTTAGCATCGATTTTCATTAAAAAAAACCTAGAATAGGTTTAGTTGGTTCACAAATTCGCGTTTAGGGCTAGGGCTACATTTATTGCCAGTGAGTGCACAATGTACATACTGTAAAATTTCCTTGATCATCATATATGTGCAGTTCGCCATTGGTCAGCGCGAAGAGAAGCTGTGAATTATCGGGCGACCATTGAACTGCAGCAAGCCCTGGTCCTTTAATATCTTTGCCCCACACTCGAGAACCATCCACAGAGCCCACAATAACAGCTCCTGTAATAATATCATAATGTTATAGACATTCCAAATCACGAGCGTGCCTCATGTGTCGTTTATTTCAATGACATAAGGTTTAAATTGCAATGATTGACTCGCCCTCGTAAACTCTGTATTAACAATCATCACTCTCAGCACTAATCAACTGAGAGTAATGGTGAAATCTAATTTATATGCACATACCTATCATCATTTTCCTGTATCTCTATATCTTTCTGTCACTTGGATTTGAAGACACTGAAGCGAGAAGTGCGAGAAAGCGCTTAGGCGCGTATGAACGCGGAAGATGCCTCTAAGTCACAGAAAAGAAAGACATACAGAAATGCTGATCCGTGTTATAAGTATGATCCCTATTTCGCAGGAACAAAACAGCCCAACAACAGCCTTCAGTAAAATATGCTTTGCATGTCCAATCACAGCCGCCATAACAACAGAAATCTACTGGTACTAGCAATTTAAAGGTTTAATAATAAAATTAATAGTCTCACCATCCTCATAAGCTATGCAGATTTTTTGACCATCAGAACCCCAAGCCATGCTTCTTACAGTTGATTTATTTCTGTTATTTATCATTTCTTCGTACCAGGACCCCTGGAAAATAATACACACCACATTATGGCAGTTTTCAAATCCATCACCACACCCAAGGCATAAATAGGACGACACATTGACTTAGTGGCCTTTATTCACATAAATGTATCAAAATAAAAAATATAATTAATAAAGATGCTACTTTACAAACTACAAATTACCTTATAAAGCATCCAAACTATGATGACACCATGCTCATCACTAGTGGTCAGCTTCTGAAAGACTTCATTCCAAATAGCCACACACACCTGGCCAGTGTGGCCTTCCAAGCTTAGATTCATTGAAAGATTACCGCCACCTCCTGTAATTTAATAAATAACAATGAATTAATCAGCACAGAGGTGATACTCAGTTACCTCAGGCCATGACCATGACGCTGCCCCCAAAAAATAATCCAAGCTGGTGACAGCCTAAATGATTTTCTGGTTTGACTGCTACTTGAAAAATGTTTTTATCCAAGTTGGCCAGTGGTCCACATCTCACAGTCCAAGATAAAAAAATCTAGTTTGAGTTACTTAGTCATTGTTGTTTACATGCAAATAAATTAAAGATTTTGATCATACTATTTTTTCTGTGAGAGAAGTCACTTTTTTTTCAAGCGGAAAAATGATGGAAAACTTTTTAGATACATTTAGCCTAGTACCTAAAATTAAAAGAAATGTTTATATTATTACCAGATTCCAATTTTAAAACTTTTAACATTCCATCTTCTCCACCGACAGCAATGTACCCAGATGAATGGTTCCATGATATGCAAGTTACGTTTGATTGCTTGGGTATTGCAATCTGAAAAAAAAAAACATATTATAAAACACAGTCTCTCAGTCTCTCTGTCCCTTCGTTTATTAAAAACTTACGACCCACCTGAACCACAAATAAATCTTAATAAGTATGTTTTCTGGCTAGGTTTTGGTATTACTACATATATCATAAGTGCAGAGCTGTGCAGCACTAGCTGGCATTTCTCTTTGATCTGAAGATTAACCAATTAGATGTAGATTTTGTGCATAATAAGTAGTACAAAAAAAATATTAGCACACTTTAAGTTTTTTAGTTTGAAGGAATATTATTTATAATGGTTGATGAAATAAAGATATCTTAGGATGCAAATAGTATGTATTGCAGTTTCAGTTTACGTTTTAAAATTAATATGTGAAATAACATAGTTTCTATGCTATCACAGTCTTAGACCAGATAAGTCAAGTCTATCAAGATCAACAGTGACGTGAGGCCAGTTTCGTAAACTGAACTGCGTGCACATAGTGAGGTGTAGTTAGGTTGATTGTAAATGTGTGCATGTGAGTGTTTATTTTATGCACAGAGCGGAGGGAGGTGTAGTTTTGGCATGCTTCACTGTATTGTTCCCAACACCTTGGTTTTTTATTTGGTCTGAGATCACAGAGTATTCACCTGTGGTATTCACACTCATATACATAGAACAAAATTATGTGTACGAGTTAAAAAAAAAAAAATACTGGACAGTTGACAACTATTTCAAAGTTTGGTAAAAAGTTTGGTAAACTACTTTATCTAGATAACTACAAACAAAAAAATTTAAATATTTTAAAATTATTAGAGTTCATTTTACGAAGCCCTGGTAATTAAATATGCGCGAGACGGAATCAAAATCAAATATTTGAATCTTTACATTTTGTCTGAGCTTTACACAAAATCTCTATGGAAACACCGAATAACAACAATATAAAATAATTACCTTCTTGCTCATATATATGAACATTTTGAATGTGTGTTTCCAATCTGTTTTCTTTGCAGAATGTTTTGCTTTTTATCGCGTGTTTTCTATTATAATAAAAAAACACAAACATGAAATAGACGAACAGTAACAGTCAAACAATAACAGTAACTAATACCAACATATCCAACCCAACTGCCAACTGCCAAGGCATGCAACTGCTGAACAATGTACTCACCACAGAGTACATTCTAATGGTACTCACTCTGTGTGCTGAACTGCTGTCAAGAACGTTTTATTTGCATGTTGGTAAATAATAAAGATTACTATACATAGATAAACTCAAGGCAGAAACTACAGAACGCCACCTGCTACGATCCCTAAAGGGGTGATAGACGTGCGAGCAAGTACGCGTACTTATGGCTCGGCGAGCTTACTTGCCCGTGTGTCATCGCCGCGAGCAGCGAGCCGCGAGCCGCGTTAGCAATGAAATTCTGAGAATGCTTCACGTTTGTCACCGACGGCGAGCCGAGTAAGGTCGCGAACTTTATTATTGCATACTTTAAGGGGGATGCGCTAGGATGGCCCGAAATTCAAATTTTCTTACGTTTTTTTGCAATTTGCTGGTCAGTTTCAGATTGTTTGTTGATCTAAATTTCATTGCATTGAATGACTATTTCATGAAATCATGACATTTGGCACTTTCATGAACTTAGAGAGTTGTATTGCTGATTTTAATGTTTATAATTCTGTAAATCCATATTTGTTACGAGCGCTAATAATATTAAGATCAACATACAACCTGATACTGACCTGCAAATTGCAAAAAACCTAAGAAAATTTGAATTTCGCAGGCTACCCTAGCGCATCAACCTTAAGTACGCACGTTTATCACCCACTTATCACCCTTTTACGGATGGTCAGCCATCCACGGTTAATAGTATAGCCACGAGCCCATAGAGTAAAGTAATATATAGGGCACGAGCCCCTCAACAACATTCCACAATCCACGGGTTTAATCTAATAAACAAATCAAAACACCATGATCCCAATTTAAAAAAACAAAACTATTTCGATCGATGACAGTTTACTCAACTGGCAACATTAAGAAAATCAATAATATTTACAGAACTGAAAACATGTCCAAAAGATTTTCGCGAAATCTTCATGAAATAATTCAATTTTCAATAATTTGTATTGTTACTGGTAATTTCGATTTAAACAGTTAATTCAATACTTAGTCCTTTGCATTTTGTAGCTTTTGTATATTTTAAAGTTCGGCTTACACAGCCGATATTTTCAACGCAAGATTTCAAATAAAATAATTATTAAGTTCATGAAAATGTTGGGTCGAAAACAAAGCCTAAAAGGGGAGCCGGTACTAGCAGACTACGGTCCAGAAGAATCTCTAAATGAAAGTGCCGATATTGAATGGGTCAACAAGGTAATTTATTTTTGAACACATTGAAATATTTTGGCCTAAATTCATGGCAGATCTTTCCAGTGGTCTTCAGCACTTACAACATGCAACATGAGTTGGAAGTGCTGAAATATCATTGCCCAGAGCAGGGTACAGGTCTTCTATCAAACAACCCTCTTCAGGGATAGCCTAAAAAGTTGTATAAATAAACAGATAAAATAAATAATATTTTTTATTCCAGTTATGGGTTAGAAGAATTCTAAGATTATGTGCTTTATTAAGTTTAATGTCTGTATCACTGAATACTCCAAAATCATTTGAAAAGTACCCATCTCTGCAAACTATAACATTTGCTGTGGACTGCAGTGTCACACTCTTATTTACTGCAGAAATGATTGCTAAAATGCATATTAGAGGGATACTAAAGGTATGTTCTAAACAAATTTAAGTTGTGGTCAACTAATTATATGCTATAAATACATAGGCTATTGTAGCACCTTTAATAATATAAGGAACCAATACAGTGGTCTATGCTCTTCGAGATTTGTGACTATCCTAAAATATTCTTGCAATGTTAATATATTATTTGTCTTCTTTTCGGTACATTTTTAAATTGTATTACATCTATCCCTAATATTAGTTGACCACTACCGAAATAATATTAAACATTTTGAAAGCCTGATTCAAGAGAAGACTACATGTCTTTCTTTGGGATTTTAGCTGTTTTCATTAAGCATATTCTTTATTGATCAATTTGAATTGACATTGAATTTGTACTGAATAGAATACTTATTCTAGTGAATGTTTTCAGGGGGATGTAGCCTACCTAAAAGACCACTGGTGCCAGTTTGATGCCTCAATGGTATTTTTTCTTTGGGTATCTGTTCTCTTACAGATGTTTGAGTTGACTGGTATAGTACCCAGATACAGTTATTTGAGTATATTAAGAGCACCCAGACCATTGATAATGATTAGATTTTTGAGAGTATTTTTAAAATTCTCTATGCCAAAATCTAGAATCAATCAGATATTCAAGTAAGTGGATTTAATTAAAAGATTACTGCTTTGCATAAGTCACTGCATTTTAAAAAGTCATAATAAGCTTGATAATAATTTTAATTGACCTTTGCCCAGCAGTGGGACTATTTGGTTAATGAAAATCCATGTAATTTCTTTTATTTATGAATTCACCACATAATGTTCACACTATGTATGTTGTGTTTTACAGGAGATCAAGTCAACAGATCTATAATGTGACCCTATTCTTCTTGTTCTTCATGTCCCTGTACAGCTTGCTAGGTGTACAGTTCTTTGGAGAATTAACACATCACTGCGTCAGGAATGATACAAATCCATAGTTAGTATTTTATTAATTATTTTTGAAGTTTTGAGTTTTTGAAAGGGGATCTCTATGGTAGCTCAGAGCATTGTTGATATGTTTGAAAGCTCTGGATGAATGTCTAACATCAAACCTGCCTATCTCTAGCTGTTAACAAAGCTGCCAGTTTAAAAAGTTATTATATTAATTTATGTAAAATATAACCCAGTGTATTAAATAATTTGCTATAATTTAATAAAATATTTAAATGAATTATGAACTTTGTTTTCAGTGAAATCACTATAAATTCCTTGGCTATTCCTGACACTTTTTGTTCTCCTGACCCTGGTTCAGGATATCAATGTCCTCCTGGAATGAAGTGTATGAAACTTAATTTATCCAAATACATCATGGGATTCAATGGGTTTGAAGAGTTCAGTAAGTAGAAAAACAACAATGTTACTGAGCTTTAAATCAAACCAATTTATGTTATTAAAAATGTTTTGTTTCTGTTTAGCAACAAGCTTGTTCACTGTCTACCAAGCATCATCTCAGGAAGGTTGGGTCTTCATAATGTATCGCGCTATCGACTCTCTACCAACTTGGAGATCAGCTCTATACTTCAGGTAAAATCAAAGGCATGCCTAACTTCATTCAATTAATTATCAATTAAAATGACAATTTTTTGTTAAATCATTACAGCACAATGATATTCTTTTTGGCCTGGCTGGTCAAGAATGTTTTCATAGCTGTGATCACTGAAACATTCAATGAAATAAGGGTACAATTCCAACAAATGTGGGGTGTGAGGAACCCTATTACTAAAGGTAGCACTACACAGTTTTTCACTGGTGACGATAATGGATGGAAATTGGTTACTATTGATGAAAATAAACATTCAGGTAAATAACATTAATAATTCTGGATTAAATGATGAAGACTATAGACAAGATAATCTTCAAATAATTGTTATCCTTCCAGGCAGTGCACCAGAAATATTCCACAGATTATTAAGGTCCGCATACTTCCGACTACTAGTCATGGGGGTTGTTTTGGCTAATGGAATAATAACAGCAACAATGAACTTCAAACATGATGACAATCCTAGAGAATTCTTTTACGAGAAATACTATTACATAGAGGTAGGACATTGTGTTTTCTTAAGCCATGTTTTTAACCAAAAGTTAAGTATAATATTTAATTAAACAATTATTTTCTTCACATTCAGATTGCATTTACCATTTTCTTGGATTTGGAGGCATTAATCAAAATATGGTGTTTGGGTCTAAAGGGCTATTTCAAGCACTCTGTTCACAAATTTGAATTACTTCTAGCTATTGGCACTACGATTCATATAATACCCCAGCTGTACATGTCGGGGTTTACATATTTTCAGGTAAATACATTGTTGTAAAAAAATACATTTTGTTCCAATAATGCAGTGAACACGTTTGTTCGGTAAATAGAGTGCCAGTATTTATTCATTTGTTTTTTTTTAGGTTCTTCGAATAGTAAGATTGATAAAAGCGTCACCATTATTGGAGGGATTTGTCTACAAAATCTTTGGACCAGGAAAGAAACTTGGAAGCCTGATTATATTCACAATGTGTTTACTCATAATCAGCTCTTCTATATCAATGCAACTGTTTTGTTTCCTGTGCGAATTTACTAAATTTGAAACATTTGATGAAGTGAGTAATATTTAGAAATTACGGGCTTCTTTAATTTGCTTATTTTCGGTCCAGAAATCCACTCTTAAATCTCTCCTAAATAATCTTATATTCGTTCACTGACACTTACAATGCACAACCTAAACCTACAGTGCACAATTTGATGCTTCTAGACCAACGTCTAGAAGCATCAAATTGTGCACAAGAGTTCCTTATATCACGAAAGTACGAACGAAAGCACACTACCCTTAAGGATGTTAAATAGTGGATGAAAGTTTGTATGGAAATTTTGTCAGTTTTGCTGATGGGTAATCTTATCGGGCATACGGCTTGTCATACAATAAGTCCTTACAGACCTATAGAAGCTAGTAGTTCACACTTAAACAATGCTTATAAATAATGTTACTTAATTCCGATGATAAAATAATAATCTTTGACAATAATATTACCTATTTTTTAGGCATTCATGTCTATGTTCCAAATTCTAACTCAAGAAGCCTGGGTAGAGGTAATGGACGAGACCATGGTGAGAACAAGTCAAACATTGACGCCCCTCGTTGCCATTTACTTCATACTGTACCATCTGTTCGTTACTCTGGTAAGGAAGCATATATAATTATCTTTACAATAATTATGCTTATATTGCACTGATTATAAAGTTCTCATAATTTTGAACTGTATTCCAGATTGTGTTGTCACTTTTTGTAGCAGTAATCTTAGACAATTTGGAACTGGATGAGGATATTAAAAAATTGAAACAGCTCAGGTACCGCCAACAAAGCGCGGAAATCAAAGAGAGTCTGCCATTCAGATTAAGAATATTCGAGAAGTTTCCCGATAGCCCGCAAATGACTAAGCTGCACAAAGTCCCTGGCGATTTCAATCTACCCAAGGTTCGTATATTTGTATCAATTCAGAACAAAAACGGCAATATTCTACAAAGACGCATGATTACATGAAAGCATACAAAAAAATAAAACCAGACAAAAACACCCAGTGCAAAGACACTTTCATGTAATTTTTTGTGTGTCCACAATCAGTTCCCACTGTTAAAAAGCTTTGGAAAACGAACCCATTAGGTATTGGTGCGATCTACTCAATAAAAATTTGAATTCACTGACAGACAATGCATAGTCTAAACCACAACATCTAGAAGCATGAAATTTAGCACGAGAGTTCCTTATGTAACAAAGGTGAGCACAAAGGAAGGATTTTTTAAATTCATCTTTTAAAATTGTGAATGAAATTTTTTATGGAAGTTTGTAATTTTTGACCTTATCGTAGTGTAGTTGTGTACATGTGGTTGTGATATTACGCAGGTCCGCGAGTCGTTCATGCGTCAGTTCGTGTGTGAGGTGGAGGGCGAGGAGGAGCCGGGCGCGGCTAGCGGCGGCGACGTGTCGCGGCGCGCCTTCGAGTACATCGGCGTGGCCAAGATCGCCTTCCCGTACCGCAAGCGCTGCCTTGTGAAGACGCTGCTGGTGGCGCCACCGTCGCAGCGGCCCAGCTCCGCGCTGCGCCGCCACGTCGTCAGCTCCATCATTGAGTTAGTGCAACACACCCTGCCGAACTATCGGTGGGCCTGCATGACATTTCTTCGCGGTAATAGCGTTAAGCGCTGGGCTTTTAACACTCAGCTTAGACTGAGTGGGTGACCCTTTCGCTACAGTGCAGTGTAAATGTTTTTTCATGCTATTCTTTCTTTTTGCTACTTTCTTTGTTGTTATGTTATGTCCTTTTCCAGTTCTTGGTACTAAAATGTAGGTCTCGCCCGCCTGTCAGAACGGAAATTGTCCGAAATGTTTTGTATTTGTTATCGTGGCTTTGATTTTTTTTTTTTACCTTTACAGGTATCGATTTTGTCGCAGTTAAGAGTCGCGTGATTAAGGTTTTTTTGTTTTTTTTTTTTTTTGTTTTACTTTTTATTAACGAATGATACTTATTTAAGTTTGTAATGTATGATTCATAATTTTTTGATGCTATTTTAGAGACTCCAATAATCACCGACCCCTGCTGGGAGATTCAGCGATGTTAGCGACTGGAGGCAAGTCTGGTCTGAAGCCGCAAGGGACCATATCGAGCGCAAAGCAATTGCGGGTCGATCAGAAGAAGTATGTATTTAATTTGGTTGCAGTATTCAACTTGAATTCAGAATCTTAGATACTATTTTGGAACCACAAACTCAATGTCATACAAGCCAAGTTCAAATTCCATTGTAACCAAAACTTCTCAAAATACAACTAAGACTACATAATGCATAACGCTAAAGTGATAGTTGAGTAAGTGGCAAAAGAATGTAAATGATCTAATACTAGCTGACCTGACAAACATGGCCTGTCCAATTTTCAATAATTGATATAACCCATCCAAATAGGAAATCAGTTTTCCCGAATTTTTCCGGGAAACTTTTCCATTTTTTCGTTTCATAAAAACCTAATTGGGAATATTACGAAATACGAACATTTTAAAATAAAAATTTGCCTAATCGGTCCAGCCGTTCTGAAGTGATGCATTTACCAACGAACAGCATTAAATTTTTATGTATATAGATAGATTCTGAATTCAAGTAATAGTACGGTGGGGTTTAAAAGATATGGCCTGATTAACGAGTGAGCAATAATATGGCTCTCAGGTTCGGCTCGCGCTCTATCCGGCGATCGGTGCGCAGCGGCTCCATCAAGCTGAAGCAGACGTACGAGCACCTGCTGGAGAACGGCGACATCGGCGCGGCGTCGCGCGTCGTGCCGTCGTCCCGCGCGCGCCCTCCCTACCTCGACATCCGCCTGCTGCAGGCCAAGCGCCAGCAGGCTGAGATGAGGAGGTGCCTTTTCATATATACCTAACTATTTACTTATATTTATTGGTATAGTTAGTAAGTCCTTTTAGTTTTAGTTTTTTTTTTTGTTAATTATTAATTACTTAAATCTAAATTAACTATCATAAATAAACGAGGATTAATAGCCATTAATTATTTTGATAATGTGAAATTCCAAATAATCTGATTATGAGATATTTGTCGTATTATTAAAGCAAACAGTACTTTAAATGTTGTAGAAAACCGCGTCAAAATCCATTGATCCATCTATTCATTAGAAGAACAACGCGGTCATAAAAGCAGTAGTGAAAAGTGAATTCAATTTAGAATATTATATTATATAGATAAAATTATCAGCAGAACAATGCTGAGCATTAGCATTCGTAGCTGCAAAAATCTAATAATCAAAGAAATAACTTTTAATAAAAAGCTAGCAAAATAGCTTTTCGGGTTCTATTATCACGTGGTCGTCTAGTGAACAAAAGAGAAAAGAGGCAAGTTCGCGTATTCAAGCCTTTCACGTCGCACTTTCATGTGAGTCGCCAACTTTCAGCGCTGAGCCAAGAGCGAATACCCAACAGCGTGATTTTATTTTTGCATTAGTTTAGGTATTGCCCAATTTTAATGAAAGCGTACATAAAACTCAATAGTTATGACGCACACAATAAAAAAGAATAAGGACAGTAGTTGATAGATGATTATTTTGCCAGTATTACACTTTTTTGTTGACTGTACATTTAATCAAATTGTATGTTAGGAATCAACGAGAAGAGGACTTACGCGAGAATCATCCACTGTTCGACACTCCCCTGCTGATAGTGCCGAGAGAGTCCCGCTTCAGGAAGATATGTCGCGCCATTGTGGACGCGCGCTATGACGCCCGGCTGCGAGACCCTGTCACTGGCAACGAGAGAAAAGTACATTATAAAAGTTTTCAGTAAGTATTTATCTCTCGTGGTTTACCTGTATGGTGATCCCACAGAAACCGTACATGGGCTTTTAATTTTCGGAATAAAATTAAAAGCCGGCACATAATATAACATCGATCCGATGCTCCGTCGCTGCTTAAAATGGACAAACCAACAAACACACTTCCGCATATTATAGTAAGATGAGCATTCCTAATCCAATACTTCGCTCAGGTAATGTTAGATTTCTGACTAAAGGTTCTTCTCTATCTGTGCGCGCCTTAAAAGTTTTATTTTTGTAATTTTAATTACTAGTTTAAATATCAATATGTTTTATTACAAACATTACCTGTTTTTGTTTTCAGTAATTTCCTCGGCCTGGTGACGTACATGGACTGGGTCATGATCATGGTCACTACACTCTCGTGCTTGTCGATGATGTTCGAAACACCTACCTACAGAGTGATGGAAAACTTCGTTTTGCAGGTGAATGTAACCCAATAAGTCACCAGTTATCGGATTCACTAATAATTAATCATCCACTATGGCTTACTTATTGTTAAAAATCCTAGCAAATAATTGAATGTCTTGATTGATGATTTAGATTGCTGAGTACGGGTTTGTGGTGTTCATGAGCTTGGAACTAGCGCTGAAAATTTTAGCCGACGGATTGTTTTTCACGCCTAAAGCTTATCTGAAAGATGCCGCCGCAGTGCTGGACGTTTTTATCTATATTGTAAGTATCTTCACACTATCACGCAATTGAACATTTTTTTACGCAAAAGTGTAAAATTTGTAGTCGGTCTATGTGTCGACCTGAAACACACACAGACCGACCCTTTTAAAAACTGTTTTTTTTTTGCAAAAAAGCTATGGGGTTCGAGAACCCGATATCTTGTTGCACAAAATAACCACCTTTTCTAGTTCGTTTTTGTACCGAGTGATAGTCATATACTCGTGTATAATGTATAATTGTTCGTGCAAAATGTGTATGAATGTAAATAATGAGTATGAATGTGGATGGCTAGAAGAGTAGGGGAAGACCAAAGAAACCACGGATGGACTGTGTGAAAGATGATATGGCTAGAAACGGGGTGACTACCGAGATGACGACTTATAGAGAAGTATGGAAGAAAAGGACATATACCGTCTGTCGCCCAAAAAGTCGGGATAAGAGCTCGAGAATGATGATGATGTCGGTGCAGGTGTCGCTGACGTTCCTGTGCTGGATGCCGCTGCGCGTGCCGCCCGGCTCGGCCGCGCAGATGCTCATGATCCTGCGCTGCGTGCGCCCGCTGCGGATCTTCACGCTCGTGCCGCACATGCGCAAGGTGGTCTACGAACTGTGCCGCGGGTTCAAGGAGATATTGCTCGTGAGTAAACAAGGAACAGGCCGCTAACCGTGCGAGTCATATTAACAGTGTGCCAAGTTAATATGCCATAAGACATAGCGCTAGTTTTTCGAACGAGAAATTGTTACAAAATTAACGTAACAAATTTGTCAAGCGCCCGTTAACTGCAGGGTGTGATTGGTTGAATGAATTATTTTATTCCAGAAACTGGGCAATAGAATTTTAAAAGGACAACACGCAACAGGTTACATAGAAGACGTTCTTCAAAGATGAATATTTTCCGTCCATGTGCTATATTAACGGCCACAGCGACGAAATAATTCTCGGAAAGTACAGTGCGCACTGTACTTTCGAGAATAATTTCATCACTGTTAAGTCAGTCAAAAATACTGAAATAAATAATTATTATTATACAGCGTGAAAGGGTCAACACCGTTGTCACTCAAACCATGGGTAGTTGACTTAAATATAAAAATAAATGACCGAGTAACAACAACAAAAAACGTTATTTTCATTAAAAGATTTTAAAAAGTTTCTATCCGACACCGTGCTCAATAACAAAACAGCTGACTGACTGAGGGAGGGGTGGCGCTCGCGGCCCTGGGTGAAACGGTGAAATACTCTTGCGGTAAAATGTAGATTTTCTTTAAAAAAAAAAGTTGTCATTTTCCATTGATTTTACGTTCTATAAATGAAACCAAACCACTGGCTTCAAGGATAACGGTGTTTACCCTAAGGGCGTTTGTGCACTACAAGGAATTTTACTGTCCGGCAGTAAAAATGTGAACGCAGCTGAATTACTTGAAGTTCGAAAACCGACCTTATTGCTTCGAAATAAAGGTGCTATCAACATCGGACCGTAAAAAATCGGACTGCCGGACAGTAAAATTCCTTGTAGTGCACAAACGCCCTTACACCCTTTATATCTTTTTGTCTGTATGAGATTTAAACTGACCAATTTACTTTTCTGCAGGTATCGACTCTTTTGATCCTCCTGATGTTCGTGTTTGCGAGCTATGGAGTACAGTTATACGGTGGCAGGTGAGTGGTAACATACACAATAACGCGATAATCCCTTATCGTGTCGGGTTTAATAATTGCCAGGTAAAATACCACACTTCTAGAGTAGGTTTTGGTAACCTACTTTTTATACCAATGCTGCTGGGAAAAGGCCACCCCTTATTTCTTCCAAACCTCTGTATTTTTGGCGAAATTTGGCCACGTCTGGCCTACACACCTATCCAGTCACACCACGTCGCTGAGGCCGGCCTCGACAGCATTTTCAGTGGGTGGAATGATGTTTATTGAAATCGAGCACATTTCAGACTGGCGCGGTGCAACGACCCCACGATAACGAAGCGCGAGGACTGTGTGGGCGTGTTCATGCGCCGCGTGTTCGTCACTAAGATGAAGATCCGGCCCGGCCCCAACGAGACCTTCCCTTCCATGCTCGTGCCTAGAGTCTGGTATGTAACACATACACATGATGTTTGTATTAAAAGGTGGTTGGATTAAGGGAGAACCAAAATAACCGACAACGCAATGAACATAGCCGATGGAACTTAAAGTGGCTGTGGGCAGTACATTGCTTGTAAAACGGATAGCCGATGCAGCCACACACGCAGTGTCGGTAGAACCCCACAAGGTGGACCGATGTCGTGGTGAAGATCGTCGTGGCGATGATTAGAGGTCTTTCTCCAGAATGTCGATGATATGACTGAATTATGCAAATGGCGGAGAATCGATTGCTGTATAATCAAGATGAAATCATTCTATTAGGTGGGTTGCAGACCTAGGATGAAACTATCTTGAGTCTAGCCCTAACCTACTATATTTGTTGTTTCAGGGCGAATCCCAAACGATTCAACTTCGATAACATTGGTGACGCACTCTTAACATTATTCGAAGTACTATCATTTAAAGGCTGGTTGGATGTCCGGGATGTATTGATCAAAGCATTAGGACCGGTTAGTATGCTTGTTACATTCAAAACTGGTCTCATGTTCATGTTTATTTTTGTATCTCCTGTTATAAATGCCATAATCTGTGTTGCCAGGTACACGCGATCTATATACACGTTTACATATTTCTTGGCTGTATGATTGGACTCACCCTGTTCGTCGGTGTGGTGATTGCTAACTACTCGGAGAACAAAGGCACTGCACTGTTGACTGTCGACCAACGACGTTGGTAAGATACCCTCTATTACTTAATATACTCTTTAGTAAGTTCTACCGAGCCCAAGAAAGGTATTCGCTCCGGAAATCATCGCCTATCTTCGGAAATCCCGGTGTTTTGGCATGTCGCCGTTTCACGCCTGCGAAGCAAGGACGAGTCGCTAGTTTACTGTAAAACTGTATTGAGTTCAGACCGTTTTCGTTTCCAGGTGTGACCTAAAGAAGCGACTGAAAATCGCTCAGCCGCTGCACTTGCCTCCTCGCCCGAACAAGCGCAAAGTCCGCGCCTTCGCCTATGACGTCACGCAAAACTTGAGCTTCAAACGAGTGATCGCGATCGTTGTTCTTATAAACAGTGGACTGTTAGCTGTCACGGTGAGTCACCTTCCACCATACATTTAATTACATGATCGTTAGTTTTTAAAGGCATGATAAATCCGTACTGTGTATGGAACAATGTTAATAAGTTTCCTAAATTTAATAAGTAATGCAAAAGACGGAGTTCCGAGCTTAGCAATCGGATGGACAGATTCGTGGCTTGAGATATTTATGTGTAGTAGGGGGGCGCATATGTTGAAAGGTTGGGAACCCCTGATCTAAGTGATAAAACTTTCGGCAAACTATTCTACGTGTCTGTATCTTAGTTTCGCCTTCGACATTCCAGTGGTCTCGCTACTCCCCGTACACGGAGCAACTGGCCCTCACCTCGGCTCTGCTAACTCTCGTGTTTGTGGTGGAAGTGCTTCTCAAAACCATTGCGTTCACTCCGCGCGGCTACTGGCAGAGTCGCCGCAACCGATACGATCTGCTCGTCACCGTCGCTGGCTGCATCTGGATCTTTATGCATTTCACTTTGAAGGTAACTCATTGTTTTTTGTAAATCTGTTGAAGTGAGATGAGGTTTAGATGAACCTATAAACGATACTTGTCGAGCCGTGGACCCTATGTTGGCCTATTTATCACGTTTGAATAATTTATTTTTACCTAATCCTAGATTGCGTTATACAATGTCAAATTAAATTCACTGGCGAAACTTCACAGACGTGTTAGGTGTATAGATTTTTAATGATGCCAGTTAATTTCTTTTAGTATGGATTAATTTAATTTGTACGTGTAAAGTCGTATATAATAATGCTCTTAATACGGTCAAAGCAGCACAAAAATGTAACTAATATAGTTTTTCTCTTAAATAATGGTGTTATGTTGTAGAACGACCTGTCGTACTTCGTGGGCTTCATGGTGGTGATCCTGCGCTTCTTCACGATCACGGGCAAGCACACCACGCTCAAGATGCTGATGCTGACGGTCGGCGTCAGCGTGTGCAAGAGCTTCTTCATCATCTTCGGCATGTTCCTGCTCGTCTTCTTCTACGCACTCGCTGGTACCATCGTTTTTGGAAACGTCAAATACGGCGAAGGGATTGGCAGGTAAACAATCATCATTTGCGTACATACAGCGTTTTGGGTTCTTGTTGTTGCGTGTTAGCTTCTAATAAAATGCATCGAATCGTACCGACTAAAATAACATGATGATAAAAATGCGGACGCACCTTAATGGCATGCTGTTAGCACGTCATTAAGGTGCAATGTACAAAACTTCGTCCAGCATTACCCTGCTAAACATAATCAGAATTATTTATTGGTAAAACATAAGTTAAAGGTCAAGATCTTATTCATTTTCAATGGATGTATTCAAAGTTAAACTCTCAAATTAAAGATTATCATATTTCATCATCATCATATACAGCTAGTAGTATACAGCAGTCCAGTGCAGGACATAGGTCTCTCCAATTGCACGCCATTCAACACGATTCTCAGCAAATTTAATCCAGCTGCTACTAGCCACCCTGCAATGATCGCCGCTTCACCTTATCTGAGGGCGTCCTACCTTACGTTGAATACGTTGACTATTACGGCTAATATGGCCGGCCCATTGCCACTCAGGTTGCTTATTCTGGAAGCTATGTCGACAACTTTTATCTCATTTTCAGGCGCGCAAACTTCAACTCGCCGATCCACAGCGTGGCGATGCTGTTCCGCATAGTAACGGGCGAGGATTGGAACAAGATCATGCACGACTGCATGGTCGCGCCGCCCTACTGCACGCCCGCCGACAACTACTGGGAGACCGACTGCGGCAACTTCACCGCCTCGCTTGCTTACTTCTGCACCTTCTACGTCATTATTACGTACATCGTGCTCAACTTACTTGTGGGTTAGTGCAACGTTTTTATGTAAATGAAAAGAACTTAACATCACGCCTGTAATCCCTGAAGGCTTGGGCAGAGATGGACCTACATATAGTACACCCACATTTCGCCAATAATGTTTAAGTCCTATGTAATAGGGGGCGAGCCTATTGCCATCAACCGGGCGCAAATCCAAACTCCGGGCTAGTACTGAGAAAAAACCCTTTACACTTTACCCGACCTGGGAATCGAACCCAAGACCTCATGCACTAAACCAACGTAACCACGAAATCAAATTACCTAGCCTAACAGCCGAATGTAAAGTGATTACCGCTTGATAAACTAAGGAGACAGTTCAGACAAAGTTGAAATGTTCATAATGCCGTATTTTCGGCTGCCCGAACTTAAGTAAAACAAGCATAATCAGCCTATAATGTATCCACTGCTGGGACACAGCCCTCCTCTCTGTGAGAACGAACCTAAACATACAACAAACTTTCGTATGGGTACATAATATCACTACTGTCACATAATTTTTGTATCTCTGCAGCTATAATCATGGAGAACTTTTCATTATTCTACTCAAACGAAGAAGACGCTCTTCTGTCTTACGCTGACATAAGAAACTTCCAAAATACATGGAACGTTGTGGATGTGCATCAAAAAGGTGTTATACCGGTTAGAAAGGTAAGTTCTAAATTAATGTCAAGAATATAAAGTCAACCGCGCATCTATAGTTAAACTTGAACCACAAAAAACACCCTTACTGCTACGAAATAAAGACGTTGTCTATCTCAAATTGTTACCATGGACGTGCGGTTAAGCATAAGCATAATCAGCCGATAATGTTCCCACTGCTGGGACACAGGCCTACTTTCGGTGAGAGGGAGTGGGCAATAATCCACCACGCGGCCCCAGAGGGTTGCACCAGGTTAAATAAAAGTTTGATTTTTATCGCATTTTAGGTAAAATTCATATTGCGGCTTCTGAAAGGTCGCCTAGAATGCGACACCCACAAGGAGAGGCTATTGTTTAAGTACATGTGCTATGAGCTCGAGCGACTGCATAATGGCGAAGATGTTACCTTCCATGACGTCATCAAGTACGTAACCATACTTTATGGTAGGCTTTTTCAGGGTTGCGGAGATTAAAACCGTGAAAATGTTGCAATCCTATCATTTTTGAAAAAAATAAAATATATTAAAAAATATTGAATGATAACAGCATGCTGTCGTACCGCACGGTGGACATTCGCAAGTCACTGCAAATGGAGGAATTGTTGGCGCGTGAAGAGTTCGAGTTTCTAATCGAGGAGGAAGTCGCCAAGCAAACCATACGCACGTGGCTGGAGGGCTGCCTCAAGAAGATACGCGCCAACAGTAGCGTAAGTTATATGGCTAATAAATTAATAATTATATGTAGTACAATGAACCGTAAATAATAATCTTCAAATAGTTTTTTAGGCCACTTTTATACCACCTTCCCCCTATGAGGAACCCCCCGTGAGGTTCCCAGCATCACGTGTATTTTTAATATTAAAAAGACCAGATATTTTTATAAAAAATAGCTCGCTCAAGGTTTTACGTAATCGAATAATTCAATTTATTATTGGTAAACAATATTTTACACGTAACACATTACATTTTTTTTTTCGTCGCCCAAATAATACACGTGATTGTCACATTAACTCGTCATAATTATCAAATTTAAATACACGTGATGGTCACATTATCCACATCGTGATTAATTCGAACCTCAACCTCAAGTGATTAAATATAAGATACGCTCGAACCTCAAGTGATTAAAGGAAGACGAAAAACATTCGAAATATCTTTCCTAAATATTGGAAACTGTACTTGAATTTAGAATCTTAGATATTTACATTTATTTACACTGACTACTATAGCGTTCTGTTTTCCAAGTTCAATTTTGAGACCATTTGTAATGAAAAGATCCTAAATTGTTTTTGGTTGCAATGGAATTTGATTTTTATCAATTACAACATGATGATGATAATTCTGATTTTGTGTTACAGAAACAGCAAACTAGTTTAATCGCTGGATTGCGGAAAACAAATGAACAAGCTGTTGACATGAGCAGCGAGAAAGTTGACAAAGAAAAACTGGAAACTGAAGCTCAGGTAATCACCTTATTTGATATTGATAGCTTCATGCACGGCTATGAGTAAAATACAAAACTTTAAATGAATTTCCAGCAGGTGATCGCTAGCACAGGACGCACGGAAATAACAGAGTCAACTTCACAGCCTGTTATATCTAGTAAGATGTTTAATTAATTGTTTCCTTAAAAAGTAAAGTACAGGTTCTGTATTTGTGTTATTTTTTAAATTTTATTTTACAGATATATCATCATCGTTTGATTCACAACCAAAAAGATCTTCGACAAAAAGCCAATTCAAGAGGCCTGGATTACCATCTGTCACAATTCCGAGGTAAAATTAATACTTAGGAACAACTATTGCGCTTAGTTATATCAAAAATAATAATTTAAGAAGTAATGCCCGCATACCGATTTGTATTGAATTAAATTACTTACAGACCGGAGAGCCCGATCAAGAAGTATCTTCAGCCAACTCTCAGTGATCCTCACCCTGCCCTCATAAAGAAGACTTCTTGTAAGTGTGAGTGTTCTATTTTGTTTACTAATATTATGTTTAAGTTAGTATAATAAACCGAATATAGAGTAACTACTAAGTAGAAACTACAGGTACACTCCTGGACTCCAAAATCGAGCCAACTTACTCGGGTTTACTAGTAGCCACTGAAGAGTTCTACTATCCACCGCCTGGCTCTATCATCAGACCCTTAACATCAAGTGCAATCTATTGGACTCATTAAAACGAATCATATGAGCCCAAACTCCGAGGGGTTTACTAGTAGCCACTGAAGAGTTCTACTAACCACCTCCTAAATCCATCATCAGACCTCGACACCAAGTGCAATATATTGGACTCATTAAAACGAATCACATGAGCCCAAACTCGAGGGGTTTACTAGTAGCCAATGAAGTCGTCTACTATCCAGCTCCTGGCTCCATCATCAGATCAGCTCAAAGATTCCAAATTATAGTATTTTTATTTTAAACTACATATAAATGCAAAGTTTCATTTCGATACCACAGTTAGAAGTTGATATTAAAGATTCCCTTACGCAGATGTGAATGTGATTCTAGAACTCCGAGATCTGTGCCTTGGGGATAGTATTAGCGAAAAAAAAAATATTTTAATCGACTCTGGGTTTTTGTCCATACATTTTTGAGCATTATCCTTTTAGTGATTTTTAGTCTAATTAAGAAAATTTTGTGACAACAGAATCGGCACCAGTGTATTCGCCGTGTGTAGGCCCGGTCATTAGTGTTGTATGGATCACTATGGAAGTTTGTTGACGACACTACGGCATGGCGCCGTCGCCGTATTATAACCGTGTCATATACAACCTCACACGATCATTCGACAGCTCGGCTAGCGCGCCGTACCGTAAAGAAACCGTGCTGTATACAACGGGCCTTAGTGTACTTTCTCTCCAGGGCCCACTTCAACTTTCCACCAAATAATATATTATATTGTTATATCCACTGCCCTAAGGCCGTCCGCTGCGCTAGGAGGACGAACGCATGTATTTCTTAACGCAGCGATCGGCTTAACGATCCTTTGATAAGATATCCAATGGATGATTGTTTAGTTGGGATGGTATCTCATATTGAAGAGAATGTATGTTTCACAGCATCTGCGAAGAGTGGAGTGCGTGTGAGTCACGTTAGCGGCGGCGGCGCGCGCGACCAGCCCGTGCTGCACGACGTGCACTCGTGGTGGGGCGCGCAGGTCGCACGCCTCGCCATGCTCGACGCAGAGTAGCGCCCCCATCTGCGTCTGCTTGACTTAGCTCATTATTGTAAGCACTCCATTTGTTTACTACTCCGTGTCAGTCAGTATGACATCATATTTGTAGCAACACTAAAACAAAGATTTATATCGGTTTGATTCGTATTGAAGTTAATAAAATGAATAGATTTATTTTAACATGTTATTAATTAAGTCTACCTGTGTTAGTGCCAAAATAGTTGGAAACGAAAATAAAAAACCATCAAAATATCTTCCAATATTTTATTCAGTATCCCAAGATTCTGACGATAGGTATAGATTTTGATGTTTGAATAACTTTAAATGTCAGATGATTAAATTACACTTATATACACAAAGAGGATTTACAACTTGTAAATCTGCTAAGTAGTTGGTGCTTCATAAAAAATAATTAAATTAAATTAATATTTTAAGTATCATTAAATTATTATTGTAATAAGTGACACATTCCAAGTGAGAAGAGTACTATTACGGTAAGGGTGAGTACGAGACACAGGTATCGGCCAGCGATGGGGTAGTGGAACAGCTTGGCGTGCAGGCGCAGCGTCGACGCGTACAGCAGCACGGAGGTGATGTCGTCCTGCGGCGTGTCCTGGTGCAGGAACGGCCGCACGCACAGCTCGTGGCCCACCGACTGCGTGCGCCGGCATTCCTGAGACAACCGGGCGGCCTGCGATCATAAAACTAACGTTAAACGAAGGTTTGCATAAGTCCACTAATGCAAACCTTGCTTTAGCGATAAGACCACTCAAGTAAAGTTTCTAAATTTATATCTGTAATTCGTATGCTGTACATCATAAAGGGTATTCTATCTATATCTTGCCAACGTGGCTCGGCAAATGCTCAAAAGTTCTCTTTAGTCAAATTATATATTTTGCCATTACCTGGACAAATGGTACAACGACCGCTGATATCCACAAAAGCTCATTAAGGATGCTGATACCAATCAACGGTTCCGTTTCAGTGTCCACCTTGTCTAAGTTGAGTAGCCACATAAGACCAGAACTCGCCCATGATATGTTCACGATGGTGAACAAACAAACTGCGGGTGCTAGGTCATCATTCAAATATTTTAACAGCTTACGGAATTCTGCTATTTCCTGAAAAAGAATATTAGTATAAATGTAGGAGATTTTTTTTCTTTGAACTTGGTGTAAGAAGTTCAAAATAAGATGGTCAAAGGAAAACTCACTCTCATCCAGTTAAGCGGAGTAATGGTTCGATTAAGAAGGCGCTCTTTGAGGAACATGAGATGAGCCTGCAACAGCTGCGCTTGTAGACAGTAACTTGTGATGATAGTCGCCTGCACCATGTCGTGAATCAATGTGCATATTATAAGTAACACCTTCAACAACATTCTTACTTCATATGAACTGGAATAAATCGATTATAACATCAGTATACCATACCATACTTAAAAATCAACAGTTCGTGGTACAATGTGACATTGACAGCACCTTTATGTCGTAGCAGTAAGGGTGGTTTTCGTAGTTCAAATGTTACCACAGACGCCCGGTTGACCGCACCTATGTATATACAGTCAAGGAATAAATACTATCTTAAAGTTAATTTCATCGTCATTGCCAACATTTTGAATGAAAATGACAGTTCGAAATGGTGACTTAAGCCCGGTAGGTGGGAAAGGATTTTTTTTGAAAATTGCTTAACATATTCGTTACTTGACAGTACGTATCTAAAATGTAAGGTCACTCTATACCTTGTTTCCATCCATCTGAAGATGATGTTGCCTCTAGCCAGCATTAAATTGACTGAACACAATGATAGGCACATCCACAGGACGCTGAGTATTATGAAAAACCACAGCATGCGTAGCAGGCGCTTCGGCTTCGTAGTAGGCATCCCTTGAGGTGAGTAGGACGACAATAGAAATACCTAAAAAAGGAGAGCTACTTATAGTTATCGTCAATTTTTACGCGCCATAAATGTACCCAAGTTATTAGTTCACGTTCACTATCACAATGGATTTAAGTTAGAATACTCACTCTTTCCATTAGATTTTGCAATTGTTCGTTATCTGAGATCCGAAATAAATATAATGCGTACAAAAATCCCACAAAGTGCAATATGCTGGGTCCAATATAGGTGAATATAACGTTTCCATAACACACTTCTTTATAATTGTCATATTCCAGAGTGGATGTTAACGCCAACGGTACTAACTTGTAACAAAACCCTCGGTCCCGTCTGCAACATATTCGACACGTATATAAGGAACAATATGCATCTCAATTTTCATTCTAGTAACATTAAAGTTATATCATTATTACCTGAAACAAGCCATATATTGAAGTACATATCCTAAAAACATGAGTATCGCAACCTGTATTGAATGAAAATGTGAGCAACAAATAGCGCATCTAGAAGAGTTCGATACGTCCAGTACCGGCCGCAGTCCCATAATAGTTAACAGTTTTAAGTATGGGAGTAATATCTGCAATAAGTAACAAATAGTTATATCAATACCTAATAGAATAAAGTCGATAGGGGAAAAAATGAAGAGCGTCGTCAAAAAATATTACCTTAGATTTACAATAATGTAATATAGCAGAAGTACTCATGTATTCCGTATCAGGGGACTCCGTTATTTCTCCGATCTGGAAAGGAGCATCAAGCTGTCTTTGAAAGTAGGTATAATAATAAATATACACATGCGACTTGCAGCCTCATAAACACATAATTACTGAATTTCTCACTTGGACTTCACGAAAGATTCGGGGACACTGTGCATTGGAATGCACAGTGTCCCCATTGTAGTAAAAAATACAAATGTTAAAGGATCACTCACGTCCACACTATTGGCGTCGAGACTGGACCTGGTAGATCTCTCCATCGCTGGTTCCGCAAGCTTGTCGTTCCCCAGTACATGGCTGTCCAGTAAATCACTAGCTACATAATCATTTAAAAAATTCACATTATCCAGTTTATTACCCATATCTACACATTAATTACCAATACGCACATTATACGAAATGATATATTAATAATTGAACATTTATGTAGAAAACAACTAAGATTTCAATAATGACGGTAGATAGTAAGTAAAAGCTTATTGTGCTTACCACTACCGTACGATGCATTGTCATTTTGCATTTTTTTCTGCTGCTAGTTCGCGAATATATTTGAGCAATTCCCAAACTTAAATTTCACTTTCGGGGAGAGTTAAAAAGGATACATTAACAACAACAGATAACGATTCACTGCAATGTTTTTTATAATGTAATAACATCATTGAATGTGTACTTGTAGGTATTGCACTGAGTCAGTGCATTAACTCTGATAGTAGCCAATGCGATATTAATGTCATTGTGTTTACATCGCGACCCTACAAGTTTTTTTTTATATTGGAAAGCACATCGTGGATATATTTCGTTCGATTATCAACATTATTATAATGGCAGGTTAATGTGGTCTGTTTTTAAATTACTTTAAAAAACGTGCATTAGAGGGCATAAATGGACGTGGACGTCCTGAACTTAGCAATAAGCGCTCACTACGGACAATGAACTTTGAATGATAAGCCAGAAAGATAAAATGAAAAGATTCTAATAATATTCAATCTAAAATGATTTGTTTTCTGCCTGACCATGACCTTTAAGATCAGTCTACCAATGCGCATGTGAAGCAACAAGCACAGTCGCAAGTCACACACCTTCCAGACTGCTTTGCTCGGCAAGGCGTATTGATAATTGCAATATTAGGGTTAATAAAATCAGTATTTAGCGGTATTAATTCCACTGTAGGTGCGTTTCGGCAACGTCTGGCCCTGCCTACAGCATGGGCTGGCTGTCAGGTGAACAGGTAAAAAAAAAAAAAAAGTATTAAGTAATATGCACACTGCACTTTATTCCTATTTTTAAATTAATTTTATCAAAATGATTTAGGGAGCTTCTTTTTCGTTAAAAACCCTGTTCGTCGCACAAATTGTTTTCTCTCTTGATGGTGTTTCTTCATTTGTCGATTATTTTCCGATTCTGACTTCTTCCCTCTCATACTAAACTTCATTTCACGGTTTCCACCGCTATTGGTTACCATTGTTGAAAAGCTTTCTTTAGCTAATCGATCTCCTAAACTAGCTTTGCTCACCCGTGATATACTTTTAATAATATTTGAAGTTTTTGGGGTTCTTGCGGCATTTGTGTCATAATCTTGCTCCACATTGGGTTGTGAGATATCTTCTCTTCGGGAGTTATTTCTTATAATTTTGTGTTGTTTTTTAACATCTTTTACCCACGATCGGTCTTCATCAGAACTATCGCCGTCATCACTAGTGTCATACAGTTCCATATCAGAATCCTTATCTTCAGTTTCTTCCACCTGTGAAATGCAAAAGAAAAAATGCCGTATTTATGTACTATTAACAGAGTAAAGAAAAAGTCCGAAATCCTAATTTATATTATTAATGCGAAAGTGAGTTTGTTTGTTACGCTTTCACGCTAAAACGACTAGACAGATTTGGATGAAATTTGGCACATGACTTGGAATAGGATTATAGGACACAGGATACATTTTATCCCAATATTCCCTCGGAATTGAGACTTATGCGGGTGAAACCGCATGGCGCAGCTAGTATTCTTATAAACCCTTAAATTAGATTTCTAGCATAATAGGATATAATGTCTTATGCATAAAGTGCAGAACGCGCAGTCTATACGAAATACTTGCACATTTATAGAGGAGATTAGGGGATATTCTTTGTTACCTGCATTGGTTCAGCTTCCACTTTCTTCTTGTTTTTATCTAGCCTAGACAAAACTGGGTTGAGTAAACGATATTCTTCAGCTCCTCTATCCACCTCAAAATCAGGGTTTTCAAACAAGGCCTATAAAAAAAAAAGGTATTTTAAACTACAATGATAGTATTGAGTACCACTAACACACGATAATAACTAACACACGATCAATCATAATCAGAATCATTTTGAATCCATTGCTTCTTACGTATGAAATATTTGTCTGTTCAACAACATAAATAACGCAATGAATGTTGTTGAACTGTCAAATTGTGATTGTCCCTGTGTTACGCAATTAGGGTGTAGATTAATTGTCATTCACAATATACATTGAAAAACTTTAGCACACCTTAAAACGGTCATCTTTGAGTAGATTAGCTGATTGTTTCTTCTTTCTTCCTCCATCATCCATGAGTTTGGATGCCAAATCTCTGTTAACTTTTGGTAAGTTGTCCTCAACCTTAATTCTCGATGGCCTCTCCTGTTCAATCTTTTCTCTTATCTTACGTTTCTTATATTGTTCAAACGCAAATGGATCCGCGATCGACTTAGCTCGCTTGTACAAACGCACATCAACAAAGTATCTGTAATTTTAATTTCCATAATTATTAGATGAATGAATCTCGAGACTCAAAAAATTACATTTTCCTAGATGAAGGAAGCAAGTCTTACCCATGCATGTATGCTCTTAATAGATTTGTGCCCAACAAGTGATCTAATCCCAATGATTCCAGTTCTTGTTTAGTGATGAATTTATAATCATCATAAACTGTTTGTGATGCTGAGCTCTCTAATTCCTCAGTCAAATTATCCAAGAAAGCACACCATCTGGGTGCAGGACCTGGAAAATAATGAAAACACTTTTAGTCAAGTGTATACTTTTATTTCTTAGGGCGCACTCCGCATTTTACGTATGAAGCTACAAGCATGCGGTGGGCTCGTCTCGTCTTACAACTTAGTGAGAGTAACGTAGTCAGAAGATATAAGAGTTACGCGATAGAAAGAGAGGCAACTTCTAGGTGAATTTAACTGTAGGTAATTAGCTACCTGAATTGCACTTTATTGTGTCGTAGCAAGAGTCGCTTTTTATTTAAATGATTTTGCGGAGTAAGTATCTGTATTAATCTGTGATTCTGTTCAAGTAGCTGTGCACATACCTAATGAGGGAATGTAATATATTTGCATTTTTTGATCTTCAACTGCCATCATACTTAATCCTGTGTTTGGAAAAACACATAAATCATTGAAATCCGCTGATGATTCTATACTTGTGTATTGCTTGCCCTAAAACAACAACATTGTAACTTTAATAGGTTTATTAATTTTAAAATGAAATCAGCAACAAGTCTTGGTAATAATTTAGGTAAACATACTGTATTTTTATCCCATATCTTCACAACAGTAGCATCCATTGAATAGACATAATTCATTGTTTTATGGAATTCTAATGATTTTATAGGTATTTCGTTCATGTGGTCTTTAACAAGAAGAGGTTTACTTGATCTGATGTCATACATTAGCACATGACCAGTAGATGTGCCCACGCCCATTCTAAGAGGACCATCAAATTTAGCAGCAGTTATAGCAGGCAATCTGTCATTTCTATAAAGAAATAAATACAGAAGATAAAATAATGATTAAAATGAATCACAATTCAAAAATTTGTTTAAAATTTGTTTTACATACTTGTACTCTGAATCTGTACAATGCATTGCACAATCTAGTATTCCTTGTCTTGATTTGGTGCGTGGATCCCATGCTTCCACATGGCCAGATTCTGTGCCAAGCATTAATAATCCATGTTCTTCATTCACAGCACAACAATTAATTTCATTTGATTTTGTAACATATGGTGCTAAAAATTGACCTATTTCCAAATTCAATCTATAGACTTCCTGTAAATACAATTTTTTATTATTTAATTCAAATTCAATATAATAATCATGTTAGAACCAGTAATTGTAAACAAATTATCCACATACTGATGAGGCACCAACAACAAACAGATCACATGATGGTCGATGGTAAGCTATGTCTCTTCCAAACCGGGGTACTCGAAGGCGAAAATGACGTCCATGTCCCACATGGAATTCAACATATCGATCACATTGCAAAAATACAATCTGGAAAGAAGAAAATTTATTCAAATTTATTGCTATCCTAAACAGTGACTCAAAGGATAAAAGAAGGCTTGTAATCTAGCATTAGTTTTTAAACATTATTATGTTACTTACTTTTGAATAATCTTCACTCAATATTTCAAACGTTATTACTTCAGAGTCAAGACACCTTTCAAACTTCAAGGACAAATTATTTACATCATAACATTTTATTCTTGGTTTATAGATGCCTGTAGCCATTATATACTGTCCGTCTTTAGAAACCCGCAAGCTGGTGCTCACTCCTGGCATGTCAAATTCTTGAATCAATTCAATTCTTCGCCTCAGGTCTACATTCTTTTTCAAAAGAGCACGTTTTTTCCTTTCCGTCAGCCACTGTAAATTTTAAACAGAACATTAAATGCAAAGAGATTTTTATGTTTATGTAAATATTTCATTAAATGTGTATTGTAAAATTTAATTTCATAATCTGTTAGGTTATCTAAGATAATAACACTTACATCAGGAAGAGACTTTCCAACGCTGAGATTGTAGATCTTAACGTTATCAATTTCAGAAAGCTGCATGATTGTTACGAGAAGCAGATCGAATGGTATGCTTTAAATTAGCACGAATTAACTTCACATTTCAAAACACAGAACATGCTTTTGTTTTGACACAAAGCATGTATTTTTGATTTGACACTGACAGCCACGGTGCCACGGGCCATCACACACACACGCACAAACAACTCGAACACTCGAAGTCTATGAGTTGACCATAGTGACAGTATAGTGATGAGCGCATTAAAGAAACCGTATAAAGAAAGAAAGAAAGAAAATACGTTTATTTGCGGTAAACATGACGCAAAAAAAAAACTAAAATTTACGGTTTATAATGCTAGGTACACAACATGGCATTAGTTTGCCATGTTGTGTACAGTCACGGACTTTAATTGATGAGCCACCTTCAAACTTTTCAATTTTGCAGTTTCATACATTCACGAGATTACACGATTAAACACGAACTCAAATCGCGAGCTCGTAAACAAGATGACAAATAAATTACTTTTAATCGGAAATATCCATAGAGGTTGACTAATAAGTTCTCAATGATAAAAATAAATACAATGTTGCATTAAGTTTATCCAATCTATTTGATACCGATCTCCTTTGAATCATAGCTCATTAACTCGATAATTATGAAAACATAACTGAAGACAGTGACAGTTGAAATATCAAGATGACAAATAAATTACTTTTAATCGGAAATAGACATAGAGGTTGACTAATAAGTTCTTAGTGATAAAAATAAATACAATGTTGCATTAAGTTTATCCAATCTATTTGATACTGACCTCCTTTGAATCATAGCTCATTAACTCAATAATTCTGAAAACTTAACTGAAGACAGTGACAGTTGAAATATCGATGTCAGAGAATTTCTCCGTAGCTACAACAATTGTTTATCGTTGCTAGGTTACTGTTGCTAGACCTGCAATTGGTTGACTTTGAGTAGTCACTCTGCTGTCAAGTTTGTAGTTCTGGCTCTCAGGTTAGCCAACCGGTAAAGATATGAAATATAATTTTCTTCTTCTAATACGAAGACATATGACTTTGCATGTCGGGAACCGAATAAACCCGATTTGCATTACACGACTAAAATACGAACAGTGCCAGGTGGCTCGTCAATTAAAGTCCGTGACTGTACCTAGCTACAGTTAGTTAGTTAGTTTACAGGTGTGGCGTAAATAGCATTGACTTATAAATCAATAGTGCTCCAACATGTGTATACATGTTGGATCACTATATAAGTCTTCAGGTTTAAAAAATACAGATTCTCGGCGAATTATTGGGATTCCAAATTTTTTTTCGGAGCATTTTTTCCCACAGTTTTTGTGTTTGGCAAAAATAAATGAGTTCCCTTATTTTTGTAGTCAATAGCTATGCAAACATATTTGTTAACTAGCTGTTCGTGAAAAGTCAGCCAAATCGGTCGAGCTCTATTGATGATCTTTCTTTCATATAAGCGGCAATTGATTTTTATTTATATTTAGAGATTTTTTGTTTTTTGATGTACAGACGCCAGCAGGTCAAGCTACCCGAAACTGTCAGATTTTCCCAATCAACCTTGAACCTTAATGCTTTAGTGATAAAGTTGAAAATCTATTAAAGAAATTTGACAGATTGTAGTAGCTTGATGTGCTGGCGTCTGTACAAAATAATCTAAAGGTGAAATTCATGCAAGCCCAGTACTAAGTTATGGCTCGGAAACTGCATAATGTGTTGTGAACAGAATACCGTGAAGCATGAACGTAATACCTGGATAAAAAAAAAACGTAAGTGTCATCAATCATCATATTATCATTACAATCATATATTCACAATAAAGCTTCTTCTTTTTCAGTAATTCAATTTTGAATCCAATGAGTGAGTTTTACGTGATGCGCTCACAAACTAACAAACCGACAAACGGACAAAAATTTCAAAAAATATTTTTTAACTTTCTATCACTTGATCATTCTCTACCTAAACCATTTTGTGCTACAATTCTCCAAGCTGCTATTTTACAAAATCAAAAATAAATAATAAAGAATAATTAAATTAAAATAACTTCATAAAACAAAAACGTGAAGCTGTATTTACGTGTGCCATATAGCGGCAAGCTGTATATGGTTCTTGACCCAATAGTATATACTAATTCCATGCTTTGCCACACTTCGAAAGATGATTTGGACTTTGACAGTTGACACGACTGACAGCAGACAGTCGAGGTTATAATCCAATAATAATGCGCTAACGTGTTTTTAAAATAACCACGATACTTAACAACATTAAATTGTGTGAAAAATTGATTGCTAACACAATTATGACAAAAGTGTAGTCTTTAAATTGTATAGTAACCTGCAGTTGCGAAGTTACCAAATTTGAAGTTGTGGTGTTATCTACATCGATTTACATCTCTGGTTTATTACACTTCTCTTGCAGACCTAGTCCAACAAGTTGATTTATTCTTGAGTTTTATTGATATAGTAACTATGGCTAGCTTAACCAAAAAATTACAATTACCTAAATCTGTACTGGATATGAAGTTTATGAAGAAAACAAGGGAAAGAATAGAAAAAGAATTAGAAAACACTCAAGACCATGGGAGTTTATATTCTAATATAATTACAAATGAAATGCGAAGTGCATCAGGTAACTTTATATCAGAGTCAAGCTTTATATTTTGTGAAACAATGCTTGAGGGCAGACTATCATTCAAAGGTATGAACCCAGAGATCGAAAGGCTTATGGAGATGGAAAATGCAGTAAAAAATGAACCATGCAGTGGTGAAATGGTTAAAGATGTTTCAGATGATATTTTAGCAAAGAAAATGGAAAAGTTTAATAAAATGAAAAGACCAAACCCGAATTCAGTCAGTGAACTGACAAATACTAAAAGGAAGAAATGACTAGGTATCTCATTGATCTGTAATAATATAAGTATGACAAGTGATATAGAATGAAATATTGTTATAATGTTAATACAAACTGTTGTATGTAATACATGTACTTACTTCTAAGTATTAATTTGTTTTCATTAGTCCCCACTTCTTCATTTTTGTATAAATTAATGTGTGACAATGCTCTGGAGAGTTCCAATGGATTTGTTCCTTATTTCAATAAGATTTATTTAGAACAAGATGTGCACTCAATGGGATTCCCCATTGGCCATTTCCCAGGAGTCCTTTTTTTTTTTTCGAGGGTGGGAAATTAGCAATGACTTCTCCCGCTCTGGGCGCAGCGGAAAGGAGTGTCAGACTTTTACTGACTAAAACCCACCCGTGTTCCTTCAGTTGCTTTTTGCCAAGGTCCCGGTATCCCTTCGGACTTTCCCGCAACCCTGGCAGGTTCTCAGGAGTCCTAGGGAATGAGTTTCCAAAAAGCGATGATACAACTTTGGATAGGTATTGTTTTAATAATTATTTCATAGTTCACGTGATCTCGCGTTCTGGCATGCAAAAACGCAAATACTTAGATGAAATTAATTAATTGAATTGAATAATCACACTAATTTTTACCAGACTGCCAAGGAAGGGTTATGTTTTTCGCGCATATCTTGTGCGTTTGTGTATAAATTTCTTTATTACCTCGTATCTTCTAAACGGCTGGATGGACTTCGACAATTATTAAGGTATCGTTATATTCGTCTTAAAAACCCGTGTCCTTATACGAAGTGGGACAAACCAATAACCTGAAATATTATGGTGTAACTTTTTTTTGTCCCTGCCTGCGATACCAAAATTCTATAAACAATAATAAATGCTTGTTTATCTCTTTTCAGTTGTTTTTGTTGTTGGGTTATTTATGATATTTTTTCTAACATGTCGCCAGGAACGTTCGTCGACCCGAGAATCCGGGACTTTTCCCGTATTGAAGCGCACTCCATACTAGTCAACACTAAACTTTTAAGTAAATATACATCCGATTATCCGATCACTGCTTATATCAGTACCAACTCCCATGTTTCTAACTTAAAAAATTACGAACTTCCGAACATTTGTCGTCTATTTAACCCTTTTTTTTAATAATCTAAACCTTTCACAGGGGATGAATTTTCAAAAATCGTTCATTAGTGCATTTTCTATTCTATTGTAATTTAAATGATTTGACTTTATTTTGTAAAATTTTTAAAATGAATTTATTAATATTTCTAATGTTAATTTAAAATAATATTTAATTGAATAAGTTTTGCATGCCCACTTGACGGCAAAACATGGAGAATGAGAGAGATTTGATTTGATTTTGCTCACAGCCATAATATAAGGAACTCCCAAGCAAAATTTCATGCTTCTATATAGCTAGACCCAGCGATTTATGCTGTGTTGTCTGTCAGTAAATAAATTGAAGATTTTTATAAGGTAGATCATAAATTAAAAATCCTCTGCACTGTCCCTAAATAGGTATGAAAAATATTGTAACTACTCCATACAATACAATAACACACTAAAAAGTACATAATATTGATCTTGTTTTACAATGGAACAAGTGCCACTCTAGCCCTTAAAAAAATCCCATTCCATAGGTATCCTTTCTAATATCTAAATGTTCCAAGTCTGTCTAAAAAATAAACACTGCTAATTATTATCCTTTATTGTTAATAAATATTTATGTAGCTGTATGCTGTATATATGCATTTCTAACGGTAAAGTCTAAATAAATCAGCTTAGGTCAACAGTGAGAAAATTTCATGAAAATTAAATCTATAAAATATTAATAAATGGGAAGTTAGTTTGTCAGTTTTTTTATTACTTCTGACATATTTTCATCATGTGGTCCTAAAAATAATAATGTGTCAGTCAAGTCCCTGTTGCATGAGGTTATGAAGATCTCTGAAGGCCGCTCCGAGGCGTCCCTGAAGCGTTTGTCGTTTGAGCAAAAACGCCCGTACGTCGAGCAGCAGTCGATGTATCTGCATGCATTTAGAAAACCGCTCCTCACGAGGAATGTCTACTCCCAATGTACGCACTGGGGCACTTACGTTAGCTCTCACCACTGATGAGAAGTTACGTACTATGAGCCTCAACGCATTGCAACCACACTGCATATATCTGTAGTATACATATAAAGCAACATTAATCAAATTTATACAGGAGGAATCAAGAAAATATTATTCTTAATAACGACTAAACTATACATACGATTCATATTTGCTCTGCAATAATTCATATATCTTGGGTAGCATTAAAAGGCAGATATCTAAGTTCCACAATGATCTGCAACAAAATAATTGATGACCAAATTAGTCTCTAACACTTCAGTAGTTCAGTATACTTACAAATGTTTGCATCAGTTAAAACTCTAAACTTACGGTCTATGTGCCATAACATT
This sequence comes from Lithophane socia, assembly GCA_947522985.1. Lineage (NCBI taxonomy): Eukaryota > Metazoa > Arthropoda > Insecta > Lepidoptera > Noctuidae > Lithophane > Lithophane socia. The sequence continues at coordinate 9,098,825 of OX383256.1, read as the reverse complement.
AAGAATGTCGAGTATCACAGACGTGTCCTCGAGAGCGATAACAGATTCTAACGCAGATCTCAGACTTTTATTAACTCGGACGGAATGAAAGATCTGAAAACATACAAAAAGAAAAAATAGATAAGTAAATATTGAATGCAGTAGACTACGCGTGGCCAGCCTGCCTCTTGTAGGGTCTGCGATCATAATATTGAAAAAAAAAAAAACGTGTTTACTCTAAATTACCTACACTACACACAAATTATTAAAGCATTATAAACATCTAAGTTTGGAGTCAAGACGCAGCCAACTGATGGCCATAATTCATGATACTTCACGGTCTGTGTAATAACAGGTCCGATTATTCAGATATAGCTAAATAATCTATGTTACATTGTAACTAGAACTGTGATGCGTCTAGAGGCGCGCGTGCCCCGGCTGTTCCACACTGCAAGGTGCAGTACTCACGCTAGTGCACGGGCGCCTCTCCGACTACGTAGAACACACTTTATCGAATTGGATATTTACGCGCATATGCACTTTAAGTAAAGGATGGCTCTTAAATCTTTAAAATACGTATGAGTACCTACTCATACGTATTTTAAAGATTTAAGAGCCATCCTTTTGAACTTAAAGTGCATATGCAAATCTCTAAAATACATAATAATATATATGCACTCTTAAATCTTTAAAATACGTATGAGTAGGTACTCATACGTATTTTAAAGATTTAAGAGCTTCCTACGAACTTCCTACTTTTCTGTAAAATTAACGAACGCATTTAACTATTTCTAAACCATTGTTTCGCGGAGGAAATTATTCTGTCACACTTAAATTGTAATGTGTTACTGTTATGCGGTTAAATGAAACAGCCGCACGTATCGGCGTGCGAAGCGGAATGGTTATGACATGTGTGCGTACCTGTAAGGCGCGCTGCCGGGCGGTGAGCACGGCCATCATAGAGTCGTGTCCGCGCATCATGACGCCCAGCACCTCCTGCTCGCTGGGCTGCACGGCGCCGCGCGCGCCTCGCCGCGCGCCGCCGCCCGCCAGCCCGCGCTGCATCACAAGCCACACAACGTTACATCAGTACTACACTACGCACTCAGTAAATAGTCGTCGAGGGCGGCCCTGCTTGTGACAGAACTTAGAAGATCAAATCTTTCAAGTAAGTACATGTCATTTCTTCCACTGTACTTGTCGAACTGCTGCATACAGTCGAACACCTCGCTCTTTTTAGGGTTCTGTACCCAAAGGGTAAAATGGGACCCTATTACTAAGACTCTGTTGTCTGTCTATCTGTCCGTCTGTCACCAGGCAAATTTTCACAGATGATGTATTTGTGTTGCCGCTATAATAACAAATCAATAGTAAAAAACAGAATAAAATAAATATTTAAGGGCGCTCCAATACAACAAACGTGTTTTTTTTTGTCGTTTGTACAGAAGTTACAGAACCCTTCTTGCGCGAGTCCGACTAGCACTTGGCCGGTTTTTTTTAAATATTGTAGAGTAGGTTTATGCGAGTGATGTCCAATTGTCCATGTACCAACATTTTATTTTGCAGTGAGAATTGACATTTGTGTTGACGAGTCTGGATTTGTGCAACTCACGGGTAAAAACTCGTCAAGATCGAGTCCGACGGGCCTGTCGGTGGTGTGTGGCACGAACTCAGGCTCCGGGTCCACTTCCGGTGTCTCCACACTGCGATTCACTGTTACGTTTTCTCTGCCAGACTCCACTCTTCTCCTGGAATCACATTCATTAAACATTATTTTTACAATACCACCAATAGCTTCGACTCTACGACTATACATATCAAAATAAGTTCATACCTCGAAGCATCAGTAGCAGCTCTGGTAAAGGACAATGATCTAGGTCCTAATGTTGGCGGACCCAAGGATATATCACTATTGCTTGGCCGGAGATTTGAGGTAGCTAAAAAATAGGAAATATTCTTTTTTTATAATCACGAACGTAAATTATTAACATCATAATGATAACAAAGAAATAATCCATCAAACTTACTTAAATCTGTGGTAGACTTTGTCTCTTTGTATGAGTTATGTCGATTAAGCGAGTTTGCTGTGAGTGGGCTGGCGGCGTAATCTCGTAGTGCTTGCGCTGAAGTGAATGTATTATTTTCTTTTGTATTGTCCGTCACCCCTGATTAAGCAAATAGCATATTATTAAACCCTTAATACCATGTAATGCATTGCATATCTTTTGACAAACAAGGCTACCTTTTTTCACGAATACTTTAGTTAACAATAATTAAATAGTTACTAGCATCTGATATGACGGCAGAATATGACAAATAGCGTCACTCGTAAGAAATCCTTCTCTCCCATCATTGCGAAACAAGCGCGATTTGGTATTGGAACTAACAGATTGTCCAAAATTTTGGCATATCATGCATGGGATAGCTTCTACGCAAGCAAAACTTGAGTTTAGCGGATCGTAGCATTCCCAAAATTGGTTTTGGCTATTTTCGATTTGTTAGTTAACTTGGAAGTTGTAACAAGAGGTCTAGCCATTAAATAAATGGCGATTGTAAAAATAATTTGAAGAGCGGGTCGATCCGAGCGCGTGCCCTGAAGTTACATTAAGGCTCTTACATACTGGCGCGACTTGTCACGTGACGCGACGCCGCCGCATTGTACGCCGTGAAGTTTTCTCAGAAACTGTTTTGTAAAAAGTCGCGTCGCGCGACAAGTCGCGCCCTTATGTAAGAGCCTTTATTGGTCGTCGCTTTTCCACAATTAGTAGAGTAAGTTCGTACGTCGTTAAACTATTTCCTCCTAAACTAACCCAACCATAAATACAGTTATATAAAGCTAGAAGCAAGATCAGTAGTATCTAAATAACGAGGAAATCTTACTTGCGAAACCTTCAGTTTTCTTTTCCACAACAGCGAAATGTTCTTTGGTGGAGGTCGGGATACGTGAGTAGTGTTCTGACCGCTGTCGCTGCGGTGGCGAGGGCTGCGGTAGCGGTCGCGTCAGCGGCACTGACTCGTCGAGCATCAGATCACGCAGGCACGTGTTCACCACTGGTTCCGACTTCTCTGTTGGCTCTTGCACTATGAAGCATATAGAAGAATGATATGACGCTAACGACCTTTGTAGGTATAATCCACTAGTTTATATTTATGTAGTAGATTTTTAAAAAAATTGTAAGTATCATAGTGAGTGTAACATTGTTATAACACCCACACGAGCGACATCTATCGATGGTATTGATCAATGTCATCAAATTTCGACTTCTATTGGTTGAATTAACAAGACGAAGCTTGAGAACAGCTCAGAGTTATCAATGATTGATTATCAATCATTGATAACTCTGAGCTGTGGTCTTATTAAGGAAGGAAGGTATAGTTTGTATTGTATTCTTGATAGTGTTACTTATAACCCTGAAGCTCAAAACACTCACAAGGCGGGTGCGTGTCGGGCGCGAGTCGGGACGACAGTACGGCAGGCTTGTATACAAACAATCATTGTAATTCCTTGTATTATATCCCATATTTTGTAAATACTTATGTAAATCAATTATTTCAATAAACAATTTCAATACAAGGAATTACAATATACTATACAAGCCCGCCGTACTCCTGTCTCAACCCGCACCCGACACACACCCGCTTTGTGTGTGTCTTGTGTCTTGTTGAGCTTTAATGATATTTTTGAGCAAACATGAATTTCACCTGTTATTGAATAATCTTCTGAAGACAAACTGGTAGCGGGCGGAGGTGTGCGTGTTACTAAAAAAATTAAATAAATTAATGTTGCAATTTTTATAATAGTGATGTTGATTGAGCATATTTTTTTGGACGGGCTGGGTTTGATTAATCTACTCACATGCTCTAGAAGGTCGGAATATCTCAGTGTAGTCATTAATATTGGGTATAACAGCACCTGAATCCTCATCTGCTTCCGTTCCTGATGTAGATTCTTCAGCAGTCTTTTCATCAAGGAGAGTTGGTCTATGCAAAACTGTGATGAAATATTAAGATGGATTAGTTTTATAACTTAAATATGGGTTACTAGACTTCATGATGCAATCTCCAACCTTGTTTTGGTGGTTTCTCCTTTGAGAAGCTTTTGCGTACTGAGTGTCCCTTTTGAAAAGGTGAGAGGTCCCTCACAACTGGTGATGACACTGGAGCTGGTCCACCAAATGGGTGAACTTTTGTGAGATCAACAACTGATAGAACCACATAAGTTGAATGGAATGATCCAGCTATCTGTCATAGTAAAAGGAAATTTATGAATAAAATATAATGTTGCATCAGAAAATAAGTTAGGAACGTTGGTAGTACACTTACTAATTGTGTTTGTGCAACAGTGATATCATGAATTTGACCCCAATGTCCATGAACTGTGTCAAACACTCTGGCTGGTTCCCATCCAACAACATGCAAGCCGTCATTAGCACAACCAAGCAATGTTGCACCATCATCACTAAACACCATGTGTCTAAACAATAGAAATTTACAATTATACATTTCACCTAGAAAAGGAATATATCACTATGTGCAAATTAATTATCTTAAATTAGATTTAAGTCTTGTAACTGATTATTTAAATTTTTAGGATAAGGTACCCGTAAAATTATTTTTCTAAATTAAACTTCTAAGTTGGACTTCTAAGTTTAAATCAGGAAAATTAATCTTTTAAATTAAAATAAATAAACATAACAGTACACATTAAATTTCAAGTTGCATCATAGTAATAAGTATGTAACAATAATTATATTATTATTTTTATGAATGAATTAATAATGAATGCATGGTGTTAATGCAAACTCAATGTTAACTCTAAACCTTTTGTAAGAGATAGCAAATTAAAAGAGATCTAAATGCCATTAGGTTCAACAGACCTGATAGATGTGTTATCCTTATCAAATTTAGAAACCAACTGGAACTTCTCCATATCCCAAAAGTTAACAGTTCGATCAGCTCCACAGCTAGCCAGCAGAAACTCATGAGGGTGAAACTTGACACATGTGACCGCTGATGTATGCTCCATAAACTCTTGGAGCACTTTACCAACACGCACATCCCACACTTTAACTAAACCTGTAAGTAGATTACCTGTTTTATTCATTTATTTATTAAACTTTATGCACAAGTAAAAAAACTACTGTACAAAGGCGGACTTAATGCCTGAGGCATTTTCTACCAGATGTTTATATTGATATCATAATTACAGATTATTGTCCATTCAACATACCATCTTCACAGGCAGACGCAATCCATTGTCCATCAGGGCTAAACTGAAGGCTGTTTACAGCAAGGCGGTGGCTGGAGTAAGTAACAATACATCCTCTCTTCCTTGTGTCCCATAACTTAACATTACTGTCGCAAGAGCCTGTTGTAAGATAATCTCCATAGGGATGGAAGTCCATACATTTTATAGCCCCTTTGTGGCCTGTAAATGTCCTTAACAATTTAGCTGCTTCCAAGTCCCATATTTTTAAGGCACCAGTTTGTGAACCTGCACAAACTAAGTCTTCAGAATGGCCAAAGCATACGCATTCTACAGGAGTTGTATGCCCACTTAAACTCTGTAAATGATTAAAAATATAATACTAAGAACCATTTTTTTGTGGAACTACAAATGGCAAATTTGAAAAAATTGCATTGTATTGTATAGATACTAACCATGAGACAGCTCTGTCTACCAATGGCCCACAAATTAACTTTTTTGTCGTCGCCACCAGTTGCCAGTACCTGGTTGGACTTGTGGCCCATGGCCAGGCAGTTGACATTTGATTTGTGAGCAACGAATTCTTCTGCAAATGGTAAAAGTCACTCAATATTCATTATTACAGTTTTATTTATGTATTTCTTTATAAATTACAATAAATAGTATACATACGCAGTTTCCATGATCGTCGGACACTCTCCATCGTGATTTCAATTCATGTGAATTCCATGTATGGAAAATGTAACCTTGTGCAACAAAATATTCACTCTAAATCAATTATTCATTCAATAATTTATTATAACTTGTAAATTAATTTTGTCTGGTATCGTTCAACATTTCACTATTATAATTTACATATTTATTTTACGTAGATAATTATTTGTGTATTTTGGTCCTCTACCAGTTCTTCACTTCACATCTGTCACCACATACAAAAAATACAAAGATTTCATGATGTCAATGTCATACATTTCATTCTGCTGTCAGACTACCAGTGCTCTGTGTGTCAGACTGTCAGTACCATAGAGTAAAGTAATATAAGCATTCTGCTGAATACTGACTACCCTGTAATAAAGGGTAGTCAGTACTCAGCAGTTTCAGTATAGTATAATGTACTCTGTGCTCAGCAGAATGCTCAGCAGTCAGTCGTGAAGTGTGAGTGAAGCACAGAATCACCACAGACATACTTACTCGAGGGAAGGGACACAGAACATACTTACACAGTGGTCATGGTCACACCATGGACTTATTATACAAACTGTGTAATAAGTCCATGGGTCACACAGAGATAAGAGAAGCGCACGAACGAACAGATAACCAAAAGATTTTTTTTTAATGACATGTAGGTAAACATCTTTTGCTAAAGAGATGATAAAAGTAAAGGTTTATAAAAAATAAAGAGGTAATAAACAAAGGTTTAATTCTACCCTTAACAATAAAACACGACTGCCCAAAGGCCCAAAAAGGAGTGTTCACGGCACAGAGCGTACCTAACCGTGCGTTTGCACTGGCGAAACATTCAAGACAAAACATTTTGAAATCTCTAGTTCCTGTCAAAAATTTTAGGGAAAATTTTGTTGTGAATGTTTTGCCAGTGCAAACGCACAATAAAATTACGATAAAGTTGTCAGATTGAATAATTTAACGGAGTAGAAATAGGTTAAAAATAGATCAAAATAAACACTTCTGCTTTAAAAAGTGTAAATCTATAAAAAATATTTATCAGAAATGGCCTTAAAATGTAATTTGCGCTCAATTTCTAAAATAGTATTAGCATCACAATATTCCCAAGCGCGTTACGTTCATTATATTCAAGGTCAGGAACCAGAACCAAAAATAAGGGAATATTTTTATTTTATTGATCATCAAGGGATGGTATGTAACCTTTGTACCTACTTCGTTTATCGATATACAATTTTTGTTCAAAATACTATAAAGATAATTGGTACCTAGTTGAGCTTTTATGTTGTTATGATACAGCATATTAGTCAAACACTTTTTATAACGGCTCAAGTAATGACCTGAATTTATAACTTTTTTTTGTTTAGTTATTTTTAGATGATTCTAAGATGAAAAACTTCACGTCGTGCTTTAAGGAAAAGAAGTTTCTACAGTTTTTTTTCAAGAGGGTTCGTCTCAATAAAACTGGTAGATATGAAGAATTCCCTTTTATTTCGCTATGTGGAAGAGAAAGGAATTTTATACGATGTGATGACGTCCCTATAGTTTATACAAATATCGTTAATATTAATGACAGCGATTTTCTAAGTTATGGCTATGCAGGTGACTTACTGATGTCAAAATTTATTCCTGATAAAATCTACATGCTACCAAGTACTGGCAGAGTATATCACCCTGCTGATGATAAGTATGGTGGTGTAGGATTAGTAAAGTCGAAGTTAGCTATAGAATTTAGCAAATATTTTGAATTTAATAACAGTGACTTAAACGCTCCTACGCACTTCAAATGGAAAAATAAAACTTATGAACTAGATCAGAGTTGGTTCATGGAACAAGTTAAAAAACATAAATTGACCATACGGTCTGAACCAGACAATGTTTAAACTAGGATTATATCAGTGGGAAAAATTCACTTCTATGGGCAGTAAGTAAAATTACATAAAATACAATAATAATATATTTTATTAGGTGGTTCAAACAATAAATTAGAGAACAATATGGATAATATTATCACAGGATATAATTATGGCGAATTAAAATGAACTTTTGTGATTGTATACATTATTTCTATATAAATAATTATATTTATAAATAATTATATTGTATGAATAAATATATTTTAAATATAAAAAACTATGTTGTTTCTTCTTTAGAAAAAGCTTGAAAAGACCCTGGTTGTACCCAAGATATACCTTGATTAGCACCTTCATTTGGGGAGGGGGTTTTAAGCATTATATTTTTTACAGTATCATGAACATCGGGATCATATGGCTTAAATGTTATGAAATGCTTGTCTTCTGTAGGTGGATCATCATATACATGGTCTATACTTAACACAACACACTCTCTTACTTTCTCCATAAAGGTTTTCTTGTTGCTTTTGTATCTGAAAAGATAAATATTTAAGTTGAGCTGTAAAAGTTGAATGTATGTTATGATGATTTTGATTATACAATGTGTTTACTTACGCAACTGAGGCCTCGACATTTGCAGGTGCTTTAACATTTAAGTTATGAAATATTGAATACACATACTTTAATATTTGCCATATGTGATTCTGTTTTCGGTCCCATTGTGGAAAAACTTCACTTAAATTCAGAACACCAGTATGAGCATCAATTGCTGGGTGGTATAAGTTCGAAGTGAATGTCAAGACCTGAAAATTAAGTATATTTACATACATTTAATAAGTATGTTATGAGCATACACAGCACAGAAAACCCCTCTCTAACTATAATGTGAAGGTAAGTATTGATATAAGAAATTACATCACAATTCCATCCTGCTGAATTTACCAGTTTAACCATTTTAACTATTATTTACTTACTACAATTTTCAAAGATCTGATTCACTTCCCTATGTGCCAGGCATGATCATTTTAATAGGAGTTATGTTTATTCATAGTAAAGTGATCATGATCAAGTCCAATTAGGTAACAGGTGTTGACAAGGTTATATTGAAAACGGCAAGTTGTAAAGGTTTTCTCAAGCAAAACAAGTATCCTAATACTTACAGGGACTTCCTCATCTGGAAACTTTTCTGGCAATGTTAATGTAAATCTAAAAACACCCCCTTCATAGAAACCAGCTCTCACAAAAATAACTCCAAACCACACTGAAAAAGTTAATACATACACAATTTATCTGTTATTTTATCTTATAACAATGTGTTCCAAATTATACTACTTACAAAATGAGTTCTCATACGAAGGAATCACATAGATTCCCTGAAGGTTCTCTGTTTGTAACATACGGCTAAAAAGATAAATACTTAATTAGTTTAGATTTTAAGCCCGTTTATTGTTATCTTTATTACATGGAAAAGCACTAGATCTACAAACTAAGCGACAGACTGTTCTAAGATAACATAGTCTATACTTCTAAAAGCAACCTAACAAATGAATTAATAAATAATATGCTCTTACTATTCTGCCATAATAACGTACTCTTGATGAATCATGGAATATAATTCCCTGGTTTCTTTAACATTATTCTTCATCTCGTCATTCATAATACAACAATAACCTTTATTTATGTTAACCTATCTAATTAAATGCAACAAATAAATAATATTTTTCTAAATTAAAATTCAGATTGTTAACGTGATAGATGTCAAATTTGTCGACTCGAAACGTTACGTCCGTCAATCAAAATCAAATTAATGTTTTTGTTTGACAGTTGACACTGATTAAGTGAGGGGCAGTCGGCAACTGGATAATAAACCGGACTTACGAATCGATCTACAGCAATAAACCGTATAATCGACTATAGAATATAAAATAAGTATAGAAATAGGCTAGTTGATTGTTTTTGAGAAACCGTTTATTAATGTTCGTTGTGGTCTATTTCCTTCAAAGAGGTATGGGACTGACTGTATTTTTACCCGACTGCCCCAGAAGAAGGATAATGTTTATCGAGAGTATGTATGTATGTTTTTATGTAAGTATGTCTATTTCTTTGGCAAGCTCTGTAGCCTAATCGGCTTGATGGATTTTAACATACGAGGTGTCGTTCGGTTCGTCTTAATTGTGGGAGTGACATAGGCTATATTTTTTTTTATATATTTCATCTGCATACAAAAAAAAACGGAGGGGAAGGTTTAAAAAAAAATACAATAATATTGGTATCAAATAAAAGCTAGTAATGAGTTGATTCCAAATGTTGAGCTTATAAAGTTACCTATAACCATTCCGCAATTCAGAGTTGCGAACGATCTGGATTTGGGTATTGTATTGGGTATTGTTTGTTTTTAAACTTCATAATTAAAACGCTTCCTCTACAGATCCCTAGAAACCCGAAACGACTTTAGCTTAAAGGAAAAAATATGTATTAAGGTTAGGTTAGAACTATGACCAACTATGTACGAGGGTCATTCAATAAATACTTAGCCTACAAAAAGTAAACGAAAATTTTGGAAAAGTGGCAATTTATTTTTCAACATAGTCTCCTTTTAGTTCGATACACTTAGCCCAGCGATGCTCCAACTTTTTTAACCCGTCCGAAAAATAGTTTTTGTCAAACTCTGCAAAATAGGCCTCCGTGGCGGCGATGACCTCCTCATTCGATCCATATCTATTCCCGGCGAGTGATTTTTTCAGATTAGGAAACAAAGAAGTCACAAGGGGCCAAATCTGGAGAATACGGTGGATGGGGCAGCAATTCGTAGCGTAAATCGACCAATTTGGCCATGGCAACGGCAGACGTGTGAACCGGTGCGTTGTCGTGGTGAAACAGCACTTTTTTCTTCGCCAGATGGGGTCGTTTTTTCTTTAATTCGGCGTCGAATCGGCCCAATAAATCGGCATAGTAAAGCCCTGTAATTGTTTTACCCTTCTCGAGGTAATCGATGTAGGTCACACCTTGTGAATCCCAGAAAACGGTGGCCATAACTTTTCCGGCCGATTTTACAGTTTTCGCCTTCTTTGGAGCACGTTCCCCTGTCTGGATCCATTGTTTTGATTGCTCCTTGGTCTCTGGTGTGTACCAGTGGATCCAGGTTTCATCGACGGTCACAAAACGACGCAAAAACTCCGCTGAATTCCGCTTAAACAGCGCCAAACACGTCTCCGATGTGGTCTCACGGTTGCGCTTGTTTTCTGGTGTGAGTAAACGCGGCACCCATCGCGCCGACAGCTTTCTCATGCCGAGTTCCTCGTGAAGAATATGATGCACTGTTCCTTCTGAAATGCCTACAGTCTCAGCTAGCTCCCGAACCTTCAATCGGCGATCTGCCAATACGAGATCATGGATTTTTTAAATGTTTTCCTCCGTAGCAGCTGTTTTCGGTGCACCTGGACGTGGTTCATCAAAAACCGACGTACGGCAAACTCGTTGAATCAATTCTTGACGGTGGCCATCGATGGAGAAGAGTCACCGTACACAGCATCCAAGCGCTCTTTCATTTAGATGCGCGTTTTCCCTTCCAAAAATAGGAATCGAATCACCGAACGATATTGCTCTTTTTCCATTTTTGTAAAACCGATCGACACGTTCGCTTCCATAAGTTGTCAAATTAAAACAAATGAAGGGATTGGAATGAAAATTTGAAAAAAGAATTAAAAAAGAATGTGCTACACTGTGGTAAAACTCTTTTGAAACTACAGCCCTCTGGCGATGAGGCTAGGTACTTATTGAATGCACCTCGTATCTACGCCTGAGCCGAGCGAGCGAAGCGAGCGGCCGGCGAGCGCTACGACGTCGAAATTGGTCGCAGTAACACAACATTAGGGTACCGACAGTTATGAACCGCATTCATATAACTATATGACGGTAAATAGCTATATCCCTAGGGATATAACTATATCACGGCTTTAACAATATAATTATTGCTTTCTGCTTTGAACTATAATTATTATACACTAGCTGCTGCCAGCGGCTTCGCCTGCGTGTAATCTTTATAAATTATAGCCTATGTTACTCAGGGTGAATGTAGCTTTCTAATGGAGAAATCATTTTTCAAATCGGTTCAGTAGTTTCGGAGCCTATTCAATGCAAACAAACAAACAATCAAATCTTTCCTCTTTATAATATTATTAGTAAAAACTAAACTGACACGCGAAATTAAGCTCGGTAACAAAATTTTTTTTGGCCTTTGGGTACCAATTTAATATTCCAACTTATATGTATCCCTACATTACTAGCAAATACTTAAATGATTTCTTTCTTTCTTTCCAACATTCTTGGAACTGTTGTGGAAATATTTTGCAAAAGGCAACTGCACTGTATTTTATTAAATAAGTTTTTGGGGGAAGCATACATTCAAAAGACGTCTTCGATTGCGAACCTTAACATTATTTGTTCCATGGATGGCTTTCTGTGGGAAAAGTTTTCTTGTAGAGAAAGCAAGAGTCGAGTAAAGCTCGCTGTATGATTTCCGTAAAAAGGACTCTATACACTACTTGCACATATGTACAAGATTTCTGCGCACTAAGGCTAAGGAAAGAAAACATCGTGAGGAAGCCGGCATAATATGTCCTAGAACAAAAATTCGAAAACATGATGTGACATCCACCAACTCGCACTGCACCCGCGTGGTGGAATATAGCCCACTCCCTCTGAAAGAGCGGAAGCCTGTGTCCCAGCAGTGGGAAAATGATAGGCTTTCTAATAATTTGTTTGTTATGTGAATATGTGAAGGCTTTTTAGAGTACCTAACACCTTGGTTCTCAGGTGTTTTAAACCCTGTGTTTCTCTTCGAAAAACAGCTTGCTGTCTAAGATCACACACAGATCTCGAATGTCCTGTACTTGACAGTGTTACGCTACTAATATCATCCATCATTCAGGTATGAAGAAAAGTATTTTTTTATAGATTCGACGGCACCCACGCCACCGTCCTTTATATTTACCTAGTACCTACTGAGCCGCAAAATCCAAGCGATAGCCTGTTTCTATCAAAATCGAAGGAAAAATAGGTACTTACTTCTGAAAATTTTATTCAATGGAAGAACAGCAAAAATGCGCAGTCGTTCTCTAAGAACGTATTTTTGGTTTACTCCATGAACTCGTAAAGAAATACAAGCCTACCACGCTTTGGAGTACATACCTAACCTATCTATAAACACATTAAATACCATAGATATCCGTGATAAACACACATAAAGTCACGCCTTTCATTGGGGGTAGGCATAAACTACAAAACGCCACCCACCTATAAAGTTCCATTTTAAAAAGCACGTTTAGGACTAAAAATTGTTGGACATATAAATTAATTATTTCAATAGATTATTTAAAAAAAAAAGTAACAAAATTAGTTTGTTTTATTGAATTATTTCTTCATAAATGTGTTAAAGAACGTCAAAATGTAGGTACCATTGATAAAAAATAATAAAAATGATCCTTTTTCTTTAGTTTATCGTTTTTTTCTAATCATTAACGATTGAGTGCTCGAGAGCGTTCACCGCCGCGCGCGAGGATGAGCACCTGATGATCTAGGGATCAGCGCCGCGCGCCCTCAATTACCCGGGATTATCCTGCACGTGGCCCAGGATTACATGTTACTATCCTACGCTCTATTGAAATATACCTGCATTAATTACATTTTATAGATATTTTTATTAAAAATGAAATTGGTAGGTTATAAATAAGTAATTTGCCATTTTTTTCTAAACTATTCCGTTCAATGTCGGTTCAAAGTCCTCCTATTTAATATTATGGCTAAAACTAAAATACATTTTTAATAATGAAAAGCTCCTAATTCGTGCACCAATTATTAGCAAACGAGAGCAAATTCAATTCAAACCCTGCAAGACGAGTTCTAACTGGTTAAATCTTTATTGTTTTGTATGATAAACTAACAGTTAATAATGTTTAACGTAGGTACCCACGTAAAATCTATAACGAGGTTTATGACAGCCGTTTTCTTCGTAGAAAACAGACGTTAATTCGAGGAAACATATGGATGAGCTGGCGGTACTCGGTTTCAAAGTGCCGCTGGCCGGCGGCGCTCGCTGGCGCGATGGCGGCTCGTCGGCTATAAAACGCTAACATTTGATGTATCTGCTCTGCAACTCCGTCATTTAAAGACGTTGTATAAATAAACAGCTTTATCTGTTTTACAACTTCACATAATTAAAATGTTGAGTTACGTAAATAATGTCTTTATCTGACAACATCCTTTAAAATATAGTTTCGTAGCAATCTGAGAAAAAAAATGACGATTTTTTTATTAGGTATGATGACTTAAAAGTATTTTTATTTCAAGCGTTGTGTATTTTCCAAACCTATAAATTGCACCGTTGTACGTTAGTAGGTATTTCATCTACCTACGATGATAGTGGTATGCTCCTGCCAGGAGTGTAGCCGTTGGGTCAGCCTCGGGAAGCCTGACACATACGTGTGCATTCGCGCCACTCAAGTGTGAGACGAGGCTGGTCGACTCACGTGTCTTAGGGAAGCCCTGTAAGTTCGGTTAAGATGGGTATCACATTCAAACAACTTTCAAGTTATCTCAACTTCTCAGAGCGGGTCACAATTATGTTATAATAGCTTCCGCCAGCGGCTTTGCCCGCGTGATATCTTTCTAAATTACTAGGAGCTCCCCGCGGTTTCACCGTATAAGTCTCGAACTTGTGGGAATATCGGGATAAAAATATCCTATGTGTTAATCAATTTAAAAGCCAGCTTTTATAAGTATCTTCCCGAACAATAGTTTCTTAGCCCTGCGCTATTTCACGGGTTGGGTGAATTTAGGTTACTTATTTTTTATTTTTTTGTATAAGTACTTATCCTAGTTTTGTTTACTTAAGTTGTTTTGATTTTGTTTTAATTTAATTTAAGTTCTGTTCAGTGTAGCTTTATAATTATAAGTAGTCTTTTAGTTTAAAGTTACAACAACGTTTTGTGAGCATGCTGAGTTTACCTGTAAGTGATTGTTACACTTTATTATGATTTGTTGCCTCTGTTTCATTTGCTTTTACTAGTGTATACAATTGTTGGTGGACCAAATAAATAAAATAAAATAAATAAAAATAAGCCAAAACCGTTCAGTAGTTTTTGCGTGAAAGTGTAACAAACATCCATCCATCCTCACAAACTTTCGCGTTTATAATATAAAGTAGGATAGCCTCAGATACCTTATGTTAGGTACTCATTTATTCTACTGGTGAAAGAATTTTGAAAATCGATCCAGTAGTGTTTGAGTTTAGGTATACATTACAAATAAAAATACAAATCTTTTCTCTTTATAATATTAGTGCAGATTATAAAACGGTGACTAGGTATCATCAGCTGAGTCGCCGCTCGGCTTGTTTTTCATCCAATCACCCAATATACTTACTTACCTACTTAGTAAAATTTTCGAACGGCTGGTTGACACCTCCCGTGACCCAAGGACTGGGCTTTTATTGCCATTTCCGCCAGTCTATTAAATTGGGTACTTACATTACGTCATTACTTACCAGTCGATAGTGTGGATGAATTTTTCGACGCCATAGGCCTATTTTAGTTAAAAAAAGTAGGTAAGCGAGGATGTAAAATACATAACGCAGAATAGCCTTTACCAGTGGTCATCGTAAATATTACCGTGCGTTTGCACTGGCGAAACATTGAAGACAAAACATGTTGAAATCTCTATTTTCTGTCAATATTCCATACAATTTTTGACAGGAACTAGAGATTTCAACATGTTTTGTCTTGAATGTTTCGCCAGTGCAAACCCACGGTTAGTGGTTCAGCTATTTCAATATCATCAGGATTGTGCCGTTGCCGTTGTGCAGTTCGTCATGGTCAAGGAACATCTAACTATCTAATCTAACTAATATTATAAACGCGAAAGTTTGTAAGTATGGATGGATGGATGGATGTTTGTTACTCTTTCACGTAAAAACTACTGAATGGATTTGGATGAAATTTGGCAAACAGATAGTTTATAACCTGGATTAACACATAAGATACTTTTATCTCGATATTCCCACGGTATCGAGACTTACGCGGGTGAAACCGCGGGGCGCAGCTAGTATACACAGGTCGTGGGTGGACGTGGTACTACGACAGCGGCCAAGGAACTTAAACTCACTGTCATCAGAAGACAGCTGCTACGCCATCGAGGCGATGCTCTGCTAGAGTGACTGTCACCAGACAGGGTCACTCTTATCCGACCTCTTCGTCGGTTCCAGTTACTTCGTTACTGAACTAGGCGGCACCACTTGCTGCGCCGGCGGCATACATATACTGGGTAAAGCTATTTTAGAATTTCAGGTGAAGCTATTAACTCTATAAAAAAAACAGTAGGATAAACCGTGGAATACAATTTATTTAATACGTACCTGCAAACACATGTGACGTTATGCAAGTAAAATCAATACTAAGGTTAAAAATTAAGTAAGTGTACCAAGTTGACCATTTAACAGCAAGGTGTATCTATTAAGTATCATTACCATGCGTTGAATATTCGGTATGAAATAAGTAGATAGTATCATGATCAAATAGCCTCATAAGCCGATGCGTGGTCGTTCCCACGGTTTGCGCGCGGATTACACGAAATGCCCTTTTGGTGCTTCGCTCCGACACTGACCTGAGCTTTTTGCGCAAAAAGAATGCTCCGATAAATCACGGGTTCATTGTGAGCCGCCTTTGGATAGCGTTCTCCGATTTATGCTTTGTAAAATACCAAGTTTTTTGTGGCATCGATCAGAGATCATGTCCAATATAAAGGAGGTACCTGCTCGATTTTGACGGTCAAGGTGCCGTACGTCACAATAAAACCCTACGATAACATCAATGGTGTCGATTTCGTCCGGATAATGCTCAGTTCCGCGTATAATTTTGCAATATCCTACAACGTTATCATGATTTCTATAGAGATATGTAGTGGCATTAGGTTAGTTATTATAATATTTTAGAATATCTGCCCTCTATCCAAGCTGTCTGTATCATGTTCTCCATTCTTTGGAGTTTTTTTATGTCGTTATCCGGTATATTTTAGTATAATCTTAATAAATTCATGCTTTCTGAATAAGTCTTTTAGTAAACATACAACTACTTATTATGTAGGTACTTAGATGTAACTCGCTCGCATAGTACGGCTTCGAGACATTTTTCATCGCGTTAAATTGTGATTTAAATAAAAATATTTAATTTAAGTAGGAATAAAATACATAAAGCTCATCTACTGATACTTATGAGTTATGTGGCGATGTTTAATGTTAGTATTAGAACGAACTTCGATTTTTTAAATATAAGCACAGATTTCTTTGATACGGTTACATCTTTCAGCTTTATCCTGCTTCAAGTGTATACAAGGAAGACAGGTAAGCAAAGGTTACTAAAATTTAAAGCATGACATGTTTCATCTTTTATATTTTGTTTACACTTGACCTTAGCGAACTACAAGTACCTATAAGAATACCACGTGATTTAGTGGTCGCATAAGTGCCTTTCCCAAATACTAACCCCCCAAAAGATGCACCTTCATTTTTGCTCACTATATTGCGTGTCGTAAAATCAGCTTTTTACCTACATAGTACGTTAATTAACCCCTTAATAATATGCAAATATAATAATGCAGCAAAGGTACCTAAATCTGATCCGTTTAAAAATGAACAATGAAAAGCGCAAGCCATATGGATTTGTATTGAGTCTCAAATACTATGATTAAATATAACATCAACGTTTAAAACAAGCTTTCAATGTGTGTTGTGTTTAACGAGCATGAATATTATGAACATTTCCTCAGTCGAGTAAATTGCGTATAATGAGCGAGGGCGGGGAGGGGTCGACGCGGGTGCAGGTGCGCCGCGCGTGTGCGCTCGCCTCACTCGGTGTCCCGGCGGCGCTGCGCGCCTGGCAGGACTGGCGACTGGCATTTGTTCGAAATGTGCCACAGACGACTAATTATGTCCAATTTCAATATAATAGCGTGTAACTTTCGAGGGACCGCCACCCTCACGTTATAATATAAAAACTTTTTACAAAAAAAAAACAACCGACTTCCAAAAAAAACACTAAAAAAGTGAAAAATAACTTTATTTTCGGAAGTCGGTGTCTTTGCTTTTCAATTTTCGTTTTTGGCCACCGACTTCCGAAAATAAAGTTATTTTTCACTTTTTTAGTGTTTTTTTTGGAAGTCGGTTGTTTTTTTTTTGTAAAAAGTTTTTATTTTTCACTTTTTAGTTGTGGTAACTACCCCACACAAATTCGTATACCGTTATCTGCTATGTGACTGAGTCAATTAACATGTCATCAACATACGCAAAGTGGGAAAAATACGTAATTATTGAAGCTAACTCAAAAACTACGCAAGCAAAACTAATAAAATTTATATGGGACCACCTCTGAAGCATGACCTAACAAACAAAAAAAGAATCATCAAAATCGATTCATAATTGGCGGAGTAATCGGGTAACATACACACAAAAAAAAAAAAAAAAAAAAAAACATACAGACGAATTGAGAACCTCCTCCTTTTTGAAGAAGTCGGTTAAAAACGTATCGAAACCTTCGTAGTGCTCACAACAGGTAGTTACTTGATTATAATAAAATGATATTTAATTTCAACGCTTGGACGGAAATATTGAATAACTTAGAGTGATACTTTGAGATGTCACTTCACTACTTATGAATAAACCAGGAGAGTTCTAGCTTCTTTTCGAGTTATTCTAAGATATTGAACTTTCTTCGAATAAGACGCCGTCGCGTCATTCACTTGCTTGGTGGCAAACGTGGATCTATGAAAGTTAAGTCAGATGAAGAGCCATGTCACAGCCGCATAATAGACTCCAAGAGACACACCGCCCCGGTACGGAAACGCTACGAAGCTGCTACGCCAGTGCTACGAAAACGCTACGCCACTACTACGTCTCCACTACGGAATCACTACGCTCTACTCGCTGCGCTGCGCCGCGCCTTGCCGCCATCGCCACCGCGCGCCTGCCGTCGCCGCCGCCGCCCGCGCCGCCGCTGCTACGTCTCCGCTACAGAAACGCAATGTAGCTACTACGCCAGCGCTACGGAAGGGCTACGCCGCTGCTACGGTCCCGTTACGGAAAGCTACGAAGCTGCTACACCTGCGCTACAGTAACGCTGCGCTGCGAGAATCAGCACTTTTTAACCGACTTCAAAAAGGAAGAGGTTCTTAATTCGTCTGTATGTTTTTTTTGAGTTTATTACGCGATTACTCCGCCAATTATGAATTGATTTGATAATTCTTTTTTTGTTTGGTAGGTCATGGGTGGTCCCATATAAATTTTATTAACTTAGCTTGCGTAGTTTATGGGTTAGCTTTAATATTAAGTATTTTTCCCACTTAGTATAAGTGGACGATGTTTTAAGTTACTTCTATTATATACATAGCATAGTGGGATTCGAATTTGTGTGGGGTAGATACCACAACTAAAAAGTGAAAAATTAAAACTGTTTACAAAAAAAAACAACAGACTTTCAAAGAAAACTCTAAAAAATGAAAAATAACTTTAATTTCGGAAGTCGGTGGCAAAAAACGAAAATTTAAAAAAACCAGACACCGACTTCCGAAATTAAAGTGATTTTTCATTTTTTAGTGTTATCCTATCTGCTGCCTGCGATATACTATGTATAAATAGCTGTAGTGTCCCGTACCAAAATTGTGAAAAGGAACAATTAGTCCAAGTGAGTACACAATATGGGAATAGTAAAAAAAAATCGGACATTTTTAAAATTCAGTAAAGATTTATTTACATTATTATCACAATACTTTATATTTCGTTACATACATATAAAATCAACTTAAAAATAAATAACATGAACCACAAACTGAACAAGAACGTTAATTAATAATAATTACAAGTAATGAGAAAAATATCAATTCCTAACGACTGGATCCATCAGAATACGAAATGTTATAGAATGCTAATATGTTTATGATTGCTTTTCTATGCGTAGGTACTTACAACTTGTTATGCCTCGGTATTAATTACTACTGACCAAAATTAGTAAAATTTTGCATTTGGAGCTGGTTTATAATGGAGGGTAATCACTTATGTTGTAACAAAAGTATTAGTAGACAAGTCTAAGGTATTTAATGGTAAGTTATTTAAATCGATTAAGTATTTGCTAAGTAGCTAATATTAATGACGTATTGAGTGTTTCTTATATGTTCAAAGATAATTCTACAACGGGAAATTGACTTATCAAGATCGTCTTCAGATGTGCCTGAAGGAACTTTATCTTCGAAACATTCTTATTGCTATTTCTTTGAACATGTAAAATGGAGTTTGAAAAAGAGAATCAATACAGTATTGTTTGTAGGTTATACGTATAAGTCGAAAGATTTTTTGAAAAAATGGTGTTTTATATAAAATAAAATCAGTTTTACATGATAATAGAAATATCTACATTTACTTACAACTATACTTAACTAGCATTGCATATATCGCCGATGTTTTAATTCACGACGACGAGTAACGACGACAAAACAACTAAACTAATAAATGCTTGGGAAAAGCCGTTCTTTGAAATTAGAAGATGATAATAGGTAATCCTTATTCTTTCGTTTCAAGTCGACTGTATGGTGATGTTTTATTGAAACCAAATGTAACTGAAATTGTAATGTAAAAAACATCTACCTTCAAAGTCATGACCTACAGGTAGGTATAGGTATTCAATTAGATTTTTGATAAAATTGTTTCCATAATCGTCTTTGCGTTTTTGGAGGTAGTTAGTAAATAAAGACAAAAAATGCGCCTACAAAAACTTTTAAACAAGTTGATAATTTTATAGGTTTTAGAAGAGAACCTGTCAGATGGGTTAATACAAACGTCTTAGGGTTTTCTGAAAAATACTATAACCCACTATGGCTGATTGTAGCCATTTGAAACTGACGACTTATCGAAAACCGCATAGATAAATTTCACTATTTCACTCGTCAACCTTTTCCAACAACGTAGCACCTCTCCAGACGTATGAAAGATGAAACGTATCGTGTTTGTAACGCAAACTCTTCGTTCTGACACCGTATTGGTTATTCACTCCGGAATACGCGACATCTGGCATGCGTCTCGAGGTCTTCATAGTTCTTCTCACTCATTAATAGTGATGCTGTAGTCTTGTAGTAGTACTATGTATCTACGAGATGAGCGCGCCTTGCGAATGCGGCTTGATGTGGCCAGGGTGTGGCGGGTGCGGGTGCGCGGGGTGCGCGGCGTGCGGCGCCTGGCGCGGCTGGTGGCAGCGCTGGTGCACGTGCGCATGCGCACGCAGCTCTTCACCGTGCTCGCGGTACGCGCGCTGCTTATCCTCGAAGTCGCGCAGGCGCTGGTTGTAACGCTCGATCTGGTCGCGCAACGCCGCGTCCTCGATAGCTGCTCGCTCCTCATCCAGTTCCAAACACCCGACACCGTCGAGCCGCTCCAAATCAATCCAGCCCCGCCACCTTACGCACACGCCGTTCATTATAAATCGGGATACGATGTGGGCCTGTTGACAAAAAGCAACTTTTAAAATGTTGCACAAAAAATATAAACAAAAACTGCCACTCTGTTGGTGGCAAAAGTTGGAATGCATTTATCAGTCACATATGGCTCGGAAGTGATCCTTAAAAAAAGTGTACAGGTAGATGACTGTGTCCATTCTCGAACCACGCTTTAACAAGTCTAACGAATTGGGTTGATAGATTTACATTTTGTTGACAACTCATTATTTAAGGTAGATAGAACACACACACAACAAGTAAGAATGAATTTGTGATAAGTACTTATAATTTTAAATTCATTTCTAGCAACAAGGCGGTAATTGTAAGTTTTGGTAAAAAACGCAGAAGGACAACACGACAGGAGGCAGACGTCTGTCGATCCAGATCGCGTGCTGCCTTTGTTCCGGCTGCCGCATCCGCTTCCAACAAACCTTTAATTGTGCCACACATTCGACCAGGATGCAATTTAACTAATAACAAGTTCTCTTTGGGTTCCTTTAAACTTGTAATACTGAAAACCGACGCCTGCCGTATGTTTATAATTAACATTATCCTTTGTTACACGCACAAATTATGTAATTTTGGTCAAACATAAGTTCAATACTATTTTTGAATTCAAGTTTTTAAAAACCTTGTAAATATCATTTAAATATTGATTTATACCAAGATACTTTGGGATAATGAGAAGGACTACAGTAACCTCGCGCGGCGGCCATGTTGGCTGGGCGGGCGCGGCGTCGGGACGCCTGCCAATCGCGACGCTTTTCCTCTATCGATTTCAGGGGAAATGTTTTTCTCCCTTTCCCTAGGGAGAAAAGCATTGATGCCATTTTTACCCTAAAAGCCTGCTCCCTACAGTCAAATGCATGGGGTTTATTAGAAGGGGGTGCTATGACAGATAAGTAGATTATCTCTTGGGAGACTGATCCAAAGAGATTCGAAGAATAGAACAGGAGCCCTGTTAGTGCTAAATAATATATCATTTTAATTATTAACGTAGTTATTATAAATTATGTATTTATAATAACTACGTTGTTTCCTGAAACTGGTCTGATTGATTAGCAAATTATAGTCTCATAACTAGATGCGTCTCAATTTAACAGGAATAGCTTACAATGCCAAGATAGGTACCTAAAAATCGAATAGAGATTTACCAATCATTTTAGATGTATTAAATTGAATTCGAAATCTACGAGTAGTTTGAAGTGCGCTATAATAAAACATCGTTACAAGACGAGGGCTCGTGCACACTCGAGCGCTTTGTTAAATGAACCGAGTGTAAATAAATACATATAAGTATTCATACAGCGGCGCAGCAGGCGGGCTTGACTGTGAGGGGGCACATTCAATAAGTCCGGCACCAAATGTGCTCCTCTTTAATATAACAGATTAACACATTAATCATAAATAAATAAATACATACAATAACGTACTGAAAGGTACATGTATTCTGGCAGACAGGCGGCATGCTATAAATATAGGTGTGTAATTTCTAAGTTTAAAATCGATTTCCATTTACTTACTTCTCTAAAGGGACTTTCCTCTGTATTTACATAGAGTAGGATAGTATATGATAGTCAAGTCGTTTTATAAAACCTAATTAGATATAACAAAGTTATTCGGGTAGGTACTGTGGTATTTTTATTTAAAACTAGCTGTGCCCCGCGGTTTCACCCGCGTAAGTCTCGATCCCGTTGTCCTATGCCAGATCATGATCTACCCGTGTGCCCATCCTCTCCTCTCTTTTCTAGAGTAGGGAACGGTTCGCGTATTGCATTTTCATACTCGTGATAACTTCGAAATTAAATGTCTGATTCGAATGAATTAAAAAGTATTTTACTGCTACATAAATACCCTTGATGTTAAAACTATTTATTTGAATAAGGATTAATATAATTTTGATAAAACTCCTTCGCAAATAATGCATTCATTTCGAACAAATTTGATTACCATAAAAAAGGTTATAGTGAGTCAATCTTAAAAGATAGACATATGCTGTCGCGGACTTTTTTTAGAACTTTTAAAGAGGAACAATTCCATCATACATGATATTAACGTATACGCAGCGCACGCAACGAAAGGAATATTTTTTCCCGTTTTTGCAACACATTTCATTTATGCTCCGCTCCTATTGGTCGTAGCGTGATGTTATATAGCTTATAGCCTTCCTCGATAAATGGACTATCTAACACAAAAATAATTTTTCAATTCCAACCAGTAGTTCCTGAAATTAGCGCGTTCAAACAAACAAACTCTTCAGCTTTATAATATTAGTATAGATATTAGTTGACGATACGGCCAACCAAAACACGATTAATTAATCTATACATGAAAATTACGAGGACGTATTTAACTTACTACAATCTCACATTTTCCTTTTCTTCGTCACAAGTTTTCGAGCTGATTTATGAGCATTATTTACGCTTAACAAACCAAATGACCAAACATCCAAGTTCCAAGTTTTAAGTCAAGAATCCTAGAAATCATGAGAGTACTAGCCATATAAAAGATACAATGTGTGAATATGTGATCATTATTAGATACCTACTAATTCACTTATATTTAGATAAATCATTTTGAGGAATACATTGGAGCAGTTTTATTATTTTACTACTCCACAGATTTGAGTGCAGTTTACAGAATAGGCCTAAAAGTAGCCGATGTCCTTTTCCAAGTTCCTGCTACCTATCTGTCAAGATCGGCGAGTTACTTTCGCACTTATAATACTAATAATAATTAAAGTATGGTTGGATGTGAGATTGTGCAAAGTTAAAGATTCCAGGTGGCTTTTAAAACGGTCACTTTACCAGAATCATAATATGAAAATATTATGAATCACAGTAAAATGTCACAAACTGACACTTCATAATATGATCTGCGTGTAATTCCTATTACGAAATAATTCATCTGTTTGACAGTTTTATATAGAGATTCGTAAGATGGTCCACAAATTATGAATTGATTTTATGTCAATTTGAGGAATTGCTAATGACAGCTGGGATTCAGGAAATGAACTGCTTTTAGAGGAATTGCTAATGTTGCCGGTTTAGGATCGCTGTTCAAAATCCTGCTCGTTAGCATTACTCAGCATAAGTGTTCTAACTTCTTGTCTATTTATTACGTCTTTGGTCAGTAAAGGTCTCGGGTTGTCACAAATAGTTGGTCCACCCAATGACCCAACGCAACGATTCAGTATACCAAAATATCAGTTCTGATATTATCTTCTTTGAATGGAATCGGTAATGGTAATGTTAGCTCTTAAATGAATTCGTTCACATGTCCCATCATCATGCACATTACATTAGTCGAACCAGAATGAATCTTTGTTAAAAGATGTCATTCACTCAGAGAGTGTATTAAGCTAGGGCAGAGCGTGACCGACGCGTTATATGCGGTGTTACGCCTTTATGCTTTATCATTAGCGGCTTCAAAGTAATTTATGTCTTAATTTTGGTTATGAAAATGTGGGCCGGAAGCTCCATGCGTTGATGACGCGCGTCCGAACGAAATGACGACTGCTGACAAATGAGGCTATCAAGTATTACCCACTGCTACATTGGTACTACTAAAAAGTCGGCGTATAATAACTATGATTCATACAGTTTTATTGTTGTGTTGTATCGATTTGAGAATCACTGTGCGTGCCTCGCCTACGTAGGTATAAAGGTTTTGATTTCCCTATCTTTCATCAAGCTACGCCAAAAATCATCAAGAATGGATTTTCTTAGTCGGTAGATATATATACTCGTACTTATAGGTAGTCTCCTCGACGACAGGTAGGCAATAGACTTATTTACATTATATTTATGGATTTCCTCGGGTTTCCTTATTCCTGTTAATAAGTTTACCAAATAAAGAATTTATATGTCAAAATAGTAATTTGCACATGGTATTTCGACGCCCCCACTGAATAAAATGGTATAGTCATTTTACTGTAAAATGTTTTATTTTAATTTTATTTTATTTATACGTAATACTCAGACTTGGTCAGGTACGACTGCAAGATTTTTTGTTTCCTCATTATACAAATCAAAGTTATTAAAAAAAAAAACTAAAAGATACCTACATAATTTTATGGTAAGTTCACGAACAAACCTATCTTATGTAGCTCATTACCGACTAGCAATAACTTATTGACTTTAACCATTCAGTAATAATGTGATTACAATTTATGATTCGCATGGAATCTCCATCTAATAAATGCGGCAACATTTTTTACAATATTACGTCGTACATTGTTTTTTATCAGAGTGTAATTAGAATTACTGTACAATTAAAAAGATGTTTACATAACGTCAAATCTAATAAGTACCAATCTGTCCCTGTACAAGTATGAACATGACGTCTCTGCGTATGAGCTTTGAAATTAGTAAAGTAACTAGAGATTGTATATGTTTTCCATTAGGTAGTTAAAACGTCAGCGAACACGAGTGCAAAGTATTGTTACAATATCATATTGTAAAAAAACCTCACAAGATTAAAATGGTAAAAGAAGTATGTCCGGTTCACATAAGGTATTCTAGTCCAGTCGGTAATCCAGCGAGTTAATCCAGTTCAGCGCTGGACTGGATCATATCATCTACATTATTCTAGTTATTCAGTCAGTCAGACAAAAAACAACAATGCGTGTTCACTGTTCAATGATGATGAGCAGTGCAAGGATTGGCCGTCGTCCATACTACCTATTCCAGTGCATTCCAGAGCCGGTTCTCATTATTCAAGTGGAATTCCAGCGCTAGTTTCGATAGCTGGACTGGGATGCTACTGGAATAATGTGAATCATTATGGTAACTGAACAGTCACTACATTTTCTGCAATATAAATTTTAACGTTTAATTCTTCTAAATAAAATATATTGTTTTATAAATGATTGGTGTGAGAAATTAAAAAAAAAGCATTTAATTTGGTGTATAACACATTAGCGACTTCTTTTTAATACGCAAGGTATTAAAGAAACGTTTTTTACTGTATATGTTTATATGATGTCTCGAACAGTTATTAAATACTTTTATCTTCTTATATATAATTCTTCTGTACGTGTGTTTGTCACCTAACTTCTCCTAAACGGCTGGACCGATTTTGATGAAATTTTGTGTTTTATTTGAGTGGGTCCCTGGATGGTTTGAAATTACAATTGAATCCGGTAGGTGGCGCGGTTCGGGCAGGACAACGTCTGCCGGGTTCGAAAGTATAATTTAAAATTTTTAGGTCTTGTTTTCTACAACTATATCAGTGTACAAGTTCTTCAAGAAATCACCAATCACCATGCTTATTTGTATAAAATCAATCACATTATGTTTCGAGGTTACCTAATACCTACTTTCACTTGCCAAAAGTATCTATGAATTTACCTTTGTACCTTCGATTTACGCCTGTAAATCGTATACAGTGTGCGTTGTTAGAATCAGCAATAAATATCCTTTACTTCTTGTCGTAAACCTACCATACCTACCTACAGCTCCTTCGACAACTACACCATAATACGATAAACTATTCGTCTTGATTTTACCTTTCGTTCAATATTCGAGGCTCTTCTGGCCGAACGATCTGCGATTCGTGAAATTGAATATGAAATAAACAAAATAAATAAACACATATGAAAGCCTCTTTAAAAAAAAACATTCCAGAAATAGTTTTTCTGGCCGAATCCATTTTTTACGTTCCCTAGATAAAATGTACGTATATACAATATTGGTTGATGTGGAGATCTTAATTAAACAAATATAGGTATTTAAAACGTGATTAGACTAAACGGCGTATAACGATTAAGGTCGATTCTTTGATTATTGCTAGGTATAGGTAGGCTACCTTTCACAAAAAAATGTGGCTTGTTTGCTACGCGCTACGCCGAGCATACCTCACCTCGTTTGGAAAAACCGTGGAAAAAACCCTGTCTGGCTTTATGCACTAACTATTTTTACGAAAAATAACCTACTTATTTCAGATACTCAGAACTATACATAATCAGTCAGTCCGCTTCATGCTATATTACCATATTAAGGACTAATAATGAGTTATACACGAACCATATACTCGTATGGCGTAGTCACGAAGCGATAACAGTTGTGTTTAAAGGAAAATAATTTTATTTACCTTGCCACTCTCTTTCTGGAAGTCGCAGCCTCGGTTGTTGTAGGGCGAGTGGTCGAACACCAGCTGTAGGTTGGTGCCGGTGGCGGTGAAAGCGATCTCCGTGTGGCCCTCGCGACACCCGCTCTGGAACCGCATCTGGCGCTCCTCCGGCGGCCGGTCGCGGTAGCCCGTGTACCTCACCTGACGTCACAAAAACACCAATTAGCTACTCATGTAGCATGTTCCTATTGTGAAATACGGTCTACAGATTGCTCTGGTTCATCAAGTAGTTTTGTAGCATTGAGTTCAATCAAGTTATAAAATGTGAATACAATATTGTAAAAGGAAAACAATATAAATGAAACAATTACAATGTTTCCAAACGGATGACTTAATAATTTAACTAATTTTCCTGTTAACTTAGAATTAAAATGGTTTCAATAACGCGTTTAATTAGCTATATATTGTGACGTTTAAAATTGAATATATTAATTTAGAAACATTACATACCTCACTTTCTCTGCTCAGTCGTTTGAAGAGATCGTCTGATTCAAATTTGGCTTTCTGATCTGGAACTACCCGCGGCATTTTAAAGATAAAACGTGGTTTCGGTTGTTCATACAGTCCGATGGAATCAAAAGGCAACATGCCTGCCAAAGCAGCTGGATCACTCATTGCGTGCATTACACGAAGATTAAGAATACACTAGAATACTATTCACCATCACACTCGAGTGTTAACACGCGCACCGCACTGACTCAGCGACGCCGATGATTCAAATGGGTGTTAGTTCGCAATACTCGTACCCGTGCGGCACGACTACCTGCCACTGCGACAAACGCTTACTGAATGAACGCTTGCACAAAGGTTCAGGGAGCATTTCCACCAGGGCGGAGTCTCCGCCGGGTGGGGAACAGTGGGCCAATGACGCGGCCCTGCGGTACCGCCCGACGCCTTCTCTACGCACTTTCGGGAGCTTTCAAGCGAAATGAGGGTTTTCCCCCTCGAAACTGTTCAAAATAAATACTGTAAACGACAAAACACATGAATTTATAATGATGGGCATTATCCTCTTTCGACGTTTGAAGTGTTTTATGTAGTTTTATCAGATCCTTTGTTCCTTTGTAACGAGATAAATGTACGTTATATACAGTTTTATAAAAGGGGAGTAGGATCCCAGGATGCGATAGAGCGCGTGAAACGTGATATTTTTGTAAGGCATGAAAGCTGCATTTATTGGACGCCCAGAGTAGCCTAATTGTATTCCATCATGGCATACATTTCAATAAAAGGGTCTCGTATGTATTACCTACTAATTATTATTAACAAGTTTTTGTTATTGATATGGAATCTGAACTCGAAGTTCAAGTCTGTGAATGTAGCTGCAGCTTTTAGTCGGAGGAAATCAGTACGTATATATAGGTACTATTCTGTGGTACTTATAGGCTATTCGAAATTTAGTTTAGAAAGCTGCTTTATTTTGAAACTTTGAAGTTAACTACATATGCTAATTAAATGACTATATAATTGTATTTCTGAAAATGAATAAGTAGGTATTTCTTTATCCTCTTAATTATGTATATATCAGTAACTTATCTACCCAAATAGCTAACCCAAATAATATGGTAGTATACGAACTATACGAAGTTAGGTTACCGCTGTCCTATAGACCACACTTTTTGATCCAAGCAAATTGTTATAGACTAGTACCGGCCTATTCTGTACAAATCTCACCGTGAAAATGTAGGTGAAGTGACCTGGAAGTAAGCTGTCATTCCACCTGATCCTATGGATTTACACTTACACTATTGACAGCTCACTTGAAGCTCACATCTGAGATTTTTATGGGATAAGTACCTACGGCGGCTGAATACTACGAGCTAAGTTAGTATAGATAGGAGATAGGTACTCAATTTATTTATGTTTTCCAATCAACTCGTGAATTTAATTTATAAATTGGCAAGGATCATAGGCCTGATTTCCTACAAGAGTCTGTTACTTATATGATATTAGGAACAGAATTATAATTCTTAGAATCATCATGCAATATCCTTAGTCTCTAGGTAGGTCAGATTTGGCCGTAAGTAGTAATTGAATAGAGTAATTTGAACTTAAGAGTTGTATTGAATAGTTTAATGATTAGAATTCTGTAAATAGGTACCTAATTTGTTGCGGTTGCGAACGGATATCTATGGTTGCGAAACATTTTTAGATCAACATACAACCTGATACTGCATAATAGTAAAAAACGTTAGAAAATGAGAATTTCACGGGCTACACTGGTGGTTTTGCGGTGCCTTAACTATAGATAGTCATTCGAGCAGAGTATCTTCTTACCAACAAAAGTTTTTAGTTTGACGATGGACCTTATAGAATAGAATAGAATAGAAATATTTTATTTCAGACCGGAGTCCATAGGGTTAGTAACAATTTTACTTAATTTCTAGTGTTAGTAGGTTACATACACAATCACAAATAAAAATATACAATTATAGCTCAGCGTGGAGCCGCATCCACCTCTGCAACATCCGGGAATCCCACCGATCTGCGAATATACTAAGAATACTGTTGGTGCTGCCGCGAACACGAGTCATCAAGGCATTATAAGAATAAGCTGCGGAAATTATGAAAATGTAACTCAATAACCTAATTTAAGACACCGCGCTTATCCGATTATATTGTTTTGCAATGGTTTCCACTGTCCCAGTTGTAGGGTGGATTAGACAAATATAGTGTCAATTAGCAGATATAGATCTAAACATTTGGACAGAAGTGAAACATCTCAATGATCGCAGACAGCGAACCGTTTAATGTGTCTGTTTGGTAACAAAGGGCGGCGCGCCTTGTGAAATGTATCGAGTGCTGTTGAAAGCGTCCGAGTACGATCGGCACTCGATAATATACGGTAAGTGTTGGAATTGTTGCTACTTTTTTTATTGAAGAACTGTCTTTGTTGTCGCATTTCATTGGCTACTTAACAGATGCCCCTCAAACAACTTATATGACGTCAGTAGGTATAGACTGAAGACAGAAGCATATGGGCCAAGTACCTACCTATTATTTTATGGCACAGTTACCAAAGACTACTTATAATACTTGGCCACTACCAAATGACATGTTACCTATTATATACTACATCAATGGGCAGAAGTGATGATCATCATCATCTTTATGGAGCATATGTAAACCTACATATTATATCTGCATGATAAATCAAACAGGTATCTGGAAGTTAAAGTTCTGCTTTGGAGTGAATATTGCATATGTGATTTAATAAAATTTATAAAATAATTATAAAACCACAGTAAAATGATCTGCGAAGTTAGTACTTAAGATTTTAGATCTCGTAAACGTTACGAAAATAAATGTAAGTACTTCGTGCTCAACATCAAAGAACAACACTTGCCTATTTATTCTAATAATCATAATAGAAATATCAGAATTCGTCACGTATCTCTTTATTGTGAAGGGATGGCCACGTGGCCAGCGCGCAACGTTTGATCTTTATGCAAGCTGTAGCGCGGAGCTTTGAGGAAACTAGAAACACCCTCACACGTGGCAATAAAATTCATAATCAGAATTTTATCATGGACTACGATACAGATTTTTTTGTATTTTATTTTATCATAGTAACTTTAAATCAAGGATTTCAGTAGCTCAAGGTTCTATGTTAGCGGTCCTTTTCTTGTCCGCATCATAACGCGAAGCGTTTGAGGTAGTGCCTTGCTGTGCGTTTGCTCTGGCGAAATATTCACAAAAAAAACATGTTGAAATCTCTAGTTCCTATAAAACTAAAACCCAACTACGACTTAAAAGGTATAAACAAGACACCACAGACAGACAAATTAAAAATCCGGAGTCACACGTGTTAGGGCATAAATCGAACAGATTACGTGTGACTCCGGATTTTTAATTTGTCTGTCTGTGGTGTCTTGTTTATACCTTTTAAGTCGTAGTTGGGTTTTAGTTTTTATTACTTGATTTTTTTTTAAATTCTTTTGGGGTTATAATATATATATTTTTGAAATGTGCTCATTAAGCCCTTTCATTTGATACCCAACATGGTACGATTAAACCATTTTTTTTTTTAAGTTCCTCACTTTATGTCCTCTAAAGGGCGCCATTTTTAATTTAATGTGACTTCACATAGCCTATAACCAGCGGACAATCACGACGCTTCTAACGTTACCTCATTTGTCAAATTGTGATAAGTGGTTTGGAAGATAGGAGGGAACAGATGAACATACATACATACTTACATACATACATACATACATACATACATACATACATACATACATACATATATACCGGTCAAAATCATAACCCTCCTTTTTTCTTCGCCGTAGTCGGGTAAATAGAGATTTCAACATGTTTTGTTGCGAATGTTTCGCCAGTGCAAACGCACAGTTATTGCCAAAAAAAATCAAGTAACAAAAACTAAAACCCAACTACGACTTAAAAGATATAAACAAGGCACCACAGACAGACAAATTAAAAATCCGGAGTCACACGTGTTAGGGCATACATCGAACAGATTACGTGTGACTCCGGATTTTTAATTTGTCTGTCTGTGGTGCCTTGTTTATATCTTTTAAGTCGTAGTTGGGTTTTAGTTTTTGTTACTTGATTTTTTTTTAAATTCTTTTGGGGTTATAATATATATATTTTTGAAATGTGCTCATTAAGCCCTTTCATTTGATACCCAACATGGTACGATTAAACCATTTTTTTTTTTAAGTTCCTCACTTTATGTCCTCTAGAGGGCGCCATTTTTAATTTAATGTGACTTCACATAGCCTATAACCAGCGGACAATCACGACGCTTCTAACGATACCTCATTTGTCAAATTGTGATAAGTGGTTTGGAAGATAGGAGGGAACAGATGAACATACATACATACATACATACATACATACATACATACATACATACATACCGGTCAAAATCATAACCCTCCTTTTTCTTCGCCGTAGTCGGGTAAAAACATGTGTTGTTTTTTTGTATTAATAGTGATCTTTGTTTCAGGATGACAAAACTGCCTGACATACCCAAGATTTACAGCACGAACACGCCATTCTATGTTGATTTAGGTTTTGGTAGATAAAAAGTCTTTGAACTTTAGTATATGTGTTTTTGTCCTGTTTCATTATTATCGTCATATTTTCCGCTGGAGTTTGGAGTTTGGACTAAAGTATTTATTTTTTATAACAATAGAGAAAATAAATGCTGTTCAGGAAACCTGGGATGAAGAAACCTGATTTTTAAAAGCAGACAGGTAAAGGAGATGACCTTATTAATGTTTTATTCAAATTATACCTTTTCATCAAAAATGTTGTGTAACCATTGACATATATATTACTGTGTAATATAAATGGAAATTGGCATGTTTTATTAGTAATGTTAGATACGCAAAGTGTTATTGGAGTTTTCCATCTGGAATTTTCCCGAAGTCTGGATTTGTGCCTGGTTGATGGCAATAGGCTCTAATTTAACTCTAATTGGTGAATTAAGGGTGTAATATAAAGAAAACAAACAAGGCGTGATGTGTTTAGATAGGTTTAGTAATTACCTATGCTTTTTGATGATACCATCATCATCTGCCTATAGCCTTGTCCCAACTATGTTAGGGTCGGCTTCCAGTCTAACCAGATGCAGCTGAATACCAGTATTTTACATGGAGCGCCTGCCTATCTAATCTCCACAACCCAGTTTCGGCCTTCTGTCACCCTTAGCGAATGTGTCAAAGATCCAAGAATCACACAGCATATGACTCCATAAATCCGAGTACACCAAATTATTAAAAACTGTTTAATAAAAATATGTAATTGATAAAGTAGTTCCCACAAAAATATTCTCACGCCCACGAGTTATAATATCGGCACCGTCCATGGTATAGGTAGAACCCGATAACGATTTATGAACTAAACTAAAACTACAAAGTTAGATTTATTTTATAGTTTTAAGTAAATCTAACTGCTGGAAAAAGGTTTTTCGTTGATATTCAACCCCATAGTTTTGTTATAATTTAAACCATCATCATTCCCTTGTCCTTATCCCAATTTATTTAGGGTATGTCTTCTTCCGCCATACTTTTTTATTAGTCGTCATCTCGGTAGTCAATCTTTCAGACAGTCCATCCATCGTTTCTTTTGTTTTCCCCTACTCTTATGCCACATTCATACTCAAACTTTCCTCACGACATTTTCCTCATTCCTCCATATCACATACCATGTTAATCGATTTTTTTTTCTGTTTAGCTAGATTCACTACCACTAAGATAACTACTTTTTTCAAAGATACACTGTTATTGCGTGATATTTTTGACAATGCCAGCGCTTTCCATGGCCTTTAACTTTCTTCATGAATACTTCTAGTATTAGCTACGACGATGCCAATGACTTATAAATCGCAAGAATCATGGTTATTATGAATGGACTGATCATGTTAAACTGTAAAAGTTCACAACGTTTGTTTGTTATCTACTTACAAGTTGCAATAACTAATATTAGTAGATAATGTTAACACTTTTATAGTGTAGTGTAGTTAATGTGATATCGCAACGTAAACCACATCCTTTTAGATAAGTTCCTACTCGTAAATTCGTTTTATTGTTTTGTCCTGTTCCTGTAGTAGAAATATGTGTTGTTTTTGTTCCATGCTAAATATGTGTCTAACTTAGTAAAAAAACGAAAAATTATCTAAATAGGTAAATCCTATGGTAGGTAAATACACGTAATCGCCTCATGATCCGTCGTAGAACCAAAAAAGTTTTTCAGACAAGGCTTGGGACATATTCAGTATTCCCATTTTGCATAGACTAATATTTTTATCAGCACACCGTAAAAGACTATTCCTCGTTGCGCCCAGTCCGGTATAATCCTGTTTTGTCATTGTTACCATGTCGTTGATATTGTTTAACCTACTGAACTGAACAAATGTTCCGAATTTCTCACCTCTGCTGGTAGGTATTATACTAATACAAGCTTTTTATGACCATGACCAATAAATCACAGCTTTGTTACTTACTCACTCATTTACATATTTACACAGTGACAATGACCGTGGAGACATTTAATTAATTGATTCATAAACCTTTTCATAGTCGTAGAGCAAAAAGTACGCATTGACCCCTGAATAAAACAAAAAGTACACAATAAAGAAAAGGGTTACAACAACGTGTTCCCATTAACATGTATTTTAATGTGAGGCGCGTTCGGGCAGTTGAGTCATTTGTTACGATCTTTTATTTTATTACCACCCTTCCAAATAACGTTTTTTGTTCCTTCATTTCTTTACTAATTTCGTTTTGAAACATTTTGCTGTATGCTGTTGTTCTTCTGCCAGCTTGATGCCGACAGTTGTACGATACTTACCTTCTTACTGAGAATAATATAAAATAAAATACCCACAAAGAACCAAAAAAAACACCT
Source organism: Lithophane socia (assembly GCA_947522985.1). Lineage (NCBI taxonomy): Eukaryota > Metazoa > Arthropoda > Insecta > Lepidoptera > Noctuidae > Lithophane > Lithophane socia. Next base: position 9,064,070 of record OX383256.1, on the reverse strand, counting down.
AGTCATCGAATCTATCATGAATTCATGAGAGAAGCTATCGTAGGTATAATTAAATAAGTACCTTCGATACCTACTCTCAAATCGTACGATTCGTATTTTTCAAACCTTGTGTTTCTTCTTCTTTCTAAGAAACCAGCGAATTCATGTGTTGAATGTGCTGATTCCATATATAGATAGATACGCTCACAGTATCTGCTTTCTTCGATTAATCGATAAGAGGTTAATTAAACCTCTCATCGATTACCTTATTACTAAGTATATTGTAAGGAGGTTAAGACGGTACGCTGTTTAAATTTTTGCCAACTGTTTAAATTATTTTATGATGGGCCTTGTAGGTATTCTGAAACTGTAAATTTTCACCCAAAGATGCTACTGAATACCTGTGTTGTCCATGAAACTCATCATCCTACCGGGGTGTACAAATTACCCTAATAAAATGATCTAATTGGAACTTGTCCATACATCCATCTAATTTAGTGTTTCAAACATTCATTTTACGAGGCATGCGTGTGCAAATTCAAAGATTATGGCCGTTTCATTAGAGCGGGCCGCCTGCTGCAAACCAGCGGCCGTGGACGGTCGTAAACCGGCAAAGAAGCCGTCAGACGTTGTTTATGCGAGCAATTCCGGTCACCGCTTTGTCTTTCACCGCGCGGCCTTCGGACGACACCCTAATAAAAGGCGTGGCAAAAAGTGCCCTAATGGGTCCTGATCCTATTTCAAAGTAATAAAATGCAACAAAATTAGCTTTTGTTAAATTTAGAACTGTAAACGTGTAAACTGCAGACATAGTTACGGACGGGTCTGACCGGCTCGCCGTATACGGACTATTGTTTTATGGGCGTGTAACTTTCAATTATTATTATTTTATAATGAGGGTGCAGCGCGTAGCGGTACCTTTTAGCAATTGTTTTCTATCTGGATACCTGCCAACAGTGCCAGTGCCAACATTACAATGATGGATTCACAATCACAACATTTATGTATTGTATTAACAAAAGTAACTTTCTCTTTTAGTTTTTGTACTGTGAATGCAAAGGAAACCCTTTTGTTTACAAGTTGTTTTGTTGAATGTGCACTTTAACTTTTTGTCAAACAAACTAGTTACTTGTTACTCTAGAAGATAGGTATTACCATTCAAAGTTCTTATTTGTAAAATGATCAAATGATGCAACTTCGCTATGAGTTCGTATGGTGTGTGTATCTGAGTCATAGACCGTTCGCATTGAATGCTAATGTGTAGTACGAGTAAATCCAAACCGGTTTACTGAGTTCCGTTTGCGTCTTCTCACTCGCCGTCATCGATTGCTCGAAGTGACGCGGGCGAGCTCGGGGAGTTCCTTCCATTTTTTTCCTATAAATTCTAATTTAATACATCAATAATTAAGTTAGTAGAACTGTGACTCAGAATCTATTTCTATTTCTAGCCTTTGCTGGCATAAGTATTTAAATGCTGCCGAAAATCATCATTTGATTATCGATTACTTATTTCAAGTAGAATCCATATCTAGAACTTTTAAAAATTCGATATTTATATGTACTTAAATTGTATATATAATTGGATTAAGTGCAGTAACTACCTTGACAGCCCACCAGTAGGCACCTACCTATATAGGTACTACTTATACCTTCGGTCCAAAGAGCTGCATGCTGCTTCTGTTCACAAAAATTAAAAACTTTCTCGCAAGCAGTGCTGGGGAATCAGCTTGTACAGCTATAAGGAAAAAGATGTTTGGTATTTGTTGATTAAATATCGTGAAAGTGAATACGTTCTCCACAACATTAATTGTTCGCCGAGGTGTCGTCGCGCACGCGGCACGAGCCTACCATATTCATGTTTTGGAATTCCCTGCATGGCGCACGCACGACGTGTCCTTGTCGATAAGTAGGTAAATTATTCATTGTGCCATTGACTTAAGGCATTGTATGTCAATGATCTCGCACAGAAAGCCATAACGCCTAAAATGATTGCACTGTCTATAGAACAATCAAACATAAAAATTGTACATATTTCTGCAATTCAATTAGACAATCACAATTGCAGCTCAAAGTTCAATATGTCACATAACCGGATGACCTAATATTAACAATAATACCAGCTTATTATTGGCTCACTGCAGGGCAAAGGCCTATTCTCCTATAGACAAGGATTATCTACGTATATGTAGATTTCGTAAAATCCTAGTGTCTCAAATGAAAGTCTTTATTGCACTATGGGGACCGAATATTGGCTATGGGTAGTTTACATACATTGTATACCACTTCAACTATTAAGTTTATTATTTATAAGCCCTAAATCTAAATCCCTCGAGTATTTATCTACTGATGGATGGTTTTTATATAAACTCCATCCATACTAATAGATATTACGGACACTGGACTTTCCTTTATAGGAAAGTCCAGTGTCCGTAATCTCTAATGTACCTTCTATCTTATATATGATGAAATAGCTACAATCTACATAGTGTGATTTGATTGCGTAAGATCTGCCTCTATCGCTCGAGCTCCGGAAATACCTGCGTTGGGGGAATACCGGCAATATTTATCTACATAACTGTTCGTGAAGATAGGAATGTCTATGCATTCTATTCCCTAGTTATTATTCTACTTATAGCTGCGGATACAATGCTGTCTGTAAGCTAGAGATCTTTTCTAAAGTTGGAGTTTCTGTCCACGATAACCACGACATCATGCTGCGCATCAATGGCAGTTGTTTTTTCCAAGAACTGGCAATTGGTTTGAACACCAAATAAAAATGGCCCCATTCTATCATCATCAAAGTTGAAAATTGAAAATACTAACGGAAGACAAGATTAAAAACTGGCCAAGGGCGTGTCGGAGCGCACACTGAAGGGTTCCAAGTTGAGATGAATTTGTCCCAAGAACATACTTAACTTTTTATTTGAGAAAATGTTCTCCAATATAACGTCACGGTCATAATTCTCCAACTGCAAATGTAGATTTGTATCTAATCGCAAAAAAACTTTTTTATAAACTACATATTAAATTAACGATGTTACCTCTTCCCAAATTTCATGATTCGAGGTCAACCCATTTCTACTTCTTTCATAGTATATTACATTGTAGGACAGTTTTTTTTTTTTCTTAAAATCAGGCCAAGTGCGGGTCGGATTAGCCCACGAAGGGTTCCGTACCATTATTAAAAAAAAAGGCAAAAAAATCAAGTTTGTTGTATGGGAGCCCCCCTTAAATATTTGTTTTAATTTAATTATTTATTTTTAAAGTGAATATGTAACTTATTATTAGTCTGTGAATATTTCAAGCGTCTACCTATTGCCGTTATCAATATCGAGCAAAAACAAGCAAAAAATCAAGTTTGTGTATGGGAGCCCCTTAAATATTTATTTTATTCTGTTTTTTAGAAACAGAAAAGAAAGCATTTGTTGTTATAGCGGAAACAGAAATACAGTCATCATCTATGAAAATTTGAACAGTTTAGCTATCACGGTTCATGAGATACAGCCAGGTGACAGACGGACAGACAGACAGACAGCGGAGCCTTAGTAATAGGATCCCGTTTTTACGCAACCCTAAAAACCTACACCTTGATGAATTTTTAGAATATTCGTATTATTGGATTTCCCATAACCCGTGTTAAAAAAAACTTTCGTAAGTATGTATTGCATGATATTGTAAAATCCTAGTAAGATTGCGCTATTTACATAATTGGACATAAACAAGGCTATAGCGAAATACTGGTTTTGTTCCGGTTGAGTCCACTTTAACAACTTACTATCTGACTCATATGGAGTGTGATTGTAAACGTCGGATCTTACAATTGTATTAATTGTTTTAAATAGCAGTTTAACCCGTTACCTTCAATAGAAAACAGAATAAAGAAAGAAAACGTTTATTTGGCAGCAGTACAGTACTCTAATAAGCAAGGAACACATTTTAAGAAATTAAAACTAAAAAAAGTGCAATTTTTTTCAAGCACGTTCGTGGATCAAAAAAAGGAAGCAATATTATTATTTCGCGCTATCTGTTAGAACTGCATGAGAACCGTAGCCAAAAAATCTGAAAATTAATGCTTCAAAATGCTTTTTTGAATCTCTCAATACGACCATTTTTTACCGAAATTCAGCCTGTCAGACGACGCAGCATCTGGAGCAGTGCCTACGCAGGGCCTACGCAGCGCCTGTGCTACGTATGTGCTACGTATGTGATGCCTGCGTATAATATATATATATAAAACTTTATTTCAGACTATCTTTTACAGAATCATCCATATTTGTGTTAGTAAGTACTTAGGAACTATGTTAGTAAACCACAAAAATAAAACAAACATAATCAAACACATGGACTGCGATCCAGTGTCTTTGAAAAGGACCGTCCAACCGGTCCGCTATTACTTTCAGGATGCTGTTGGAGCTTGCTCGAATACGGCGCAATATGGAGGCAGCTCTCTTTCTCATGATGGCATGAAAGCCATCAATCTGAGCCTCCATAAACATTCCAGACGCACTACAGCATCTCGGCAGCCCCAACAACATCCTAAAGGCGTTATTGTATTGTACACGAAGGGCGTTGAGTGTCCGTTGAGTATAGCTGACCCACAGGGTGCACGAATAAAATGATTGGCAGTATGCCCTAAACATTGTGCACTTTACTGCGTTTGGGCACCGTTTAAACCTGCGAGCCAGCATGTTCCCACGGACAGCCAACGCCCTCCGTTCCCTCACAACGTTCACGTCATTCGCGAGGTTCTCCGTGACCCAGTGACCCAAGTACTTGACCTGCGTCACTCTGTTGAGCGGTACACTATTTAGTGTAACCGATGGGACAGAGTCAACTTTAAAATTCCGCGGTAGGAATACCAGCAACACACTTTTCTTCGCATTGTACCTGAGCCCATGAGCCACGGCGTATTCCTCACATATCCTAACAAGTTTCCTTAAACCGCTAATTGAAGGACTCAGCAACACCATATCATCCGCATAGCTTAAGTTGTCAATAGTGCAGCCGACCGCAGTGCTACTGAGACCCTCAATCAACTCATTGATGTACAGGTTGAAGAGCCGAGGGGATGTTAAACCACCCTGTCTTACATCACACTCCAGCCTGTACTCATCGGACACAACGTTCGCCCACCTTACAACATTAACTTGATTGTTATACTAGTAATCAAGAACATTAATGATCTCCTCGGGGAGTGAAGTCGCCCTCAGTTTCTCCCAAAGATGTTTATAGGACACCAAATCGAAAGCTTTCGATAGATCAAGGAAGCATCCATAAACTGGAGTCTTCCTGTCCGTGTAGTACCGGACAGTATGCTTCAGACATAAGATTGCTGTTTCTGTTGACAGTCCCGCTTGGAAGCTGAACTGTGCATCACTTATTTTCAGACAATATAATTGTTTATCCAGCATACTGTCCAGTACTTTAGCTACAGTGGTAGCTAGCGAGATGGGCCTATAGTTGGAGCCATCAGAGGGGTCACCAGTCTTATTCTTGATAACTGGCACAACAATAGCCTTCTTGCACTCATCCGGTAAGTATGAGTGTCTAATACAAAAAGTGTAAAACATAAATAACACTCTAGGCAAATGTACACCTGCATGCCGCAGGTGCTCAATGCTGATGCCGTCATGTCCAGGCCATGTGTCGTCATAATATGTAGAATCTAAAATTCTAAACCCTTTTTCGCAAAGATCTTTCGCTAGTTTTACTCAGCTCATATTCAAAATAATAATACTAAAGCATATCTTAACCGTACTTTTAACTAAACCGTAGTATGGGAAGAAGGTGGAATGAACGCCTACCGTTTAATGTACTATACTTAACACAACGGTGACAAGTTTGTACAGATACTTATATTCTTTAAATAACTAAAGTAAATAAGGAAAACCGTCAATTAATACCAGGCTGGACTTTACGTGCTTCTTAGAAATAGACGGCCCGCCAAGCCTCCGGCAGACCTCGGCGACGGCGCTCGGTTACGTCAAGCTACGGTCGGAAATACCTCATCGTGACTGTCTATTTCGGCGCGAGTCGCGATGCTGACACACCTGTGTCATGCCGCATGCCGACTCGACTGTGGCTCGTGCGTGGCACAGATTGTAAAGTAAACAGAATCAGTCGCTCGGTTAGTGGCCTCGGGACTTCTCAAGTCCCACCAGGGTTTTACCGCTCACTTAAAAAATACATTGCGGAATTAGAATAGGGTTTTCGTTAAAAACATAACGAAATTTTGTCATGTCATGATCATAATTTATTCCCTCGTAAATATTTACTTTGTATTGTATAATTACATACATATGTTTAGTTTTAGATATACCAATATGCGTTTTCTCATAGTTGTAAATGTATTAGTTTAACTTTAAATAATGTCCCAATTTAATTAAAACGTAAAGTGATGGCCTGAAACACGTATTAACCTAGATACTGCGGGTCGCTACGTAACATTGTAATTCAGAACCATCATTACTTGAACCTGTAGTAAAAAAAAAAATGTTGTTTATTTTTAGGGTTTCGTACCTCAAAAGGGTAAAACGAAACCCTTATAGGATCACTCGGCTGTCTGTCTGTCTGTCTGTCCGTCTATCACAGTCAATTTGCTCCGAATCCAATGGACCATTTGGTACACATACCTAGATATGTATTTCTGTGACCCAAACACGGACGTGTAACAAAAATAATTGAATTTTGAATATGAGGGTAACTTTTAGGGGGGTTATTTTTATTTGAATTTAAGAAATATTTAAAAATGTAATTAGTTAAGAAAATAAATAAATAAACGATAGTAATAATTTAAAAAAAAGAAAGTTTTTCAAACCGTACCGTTTCACATATCAAATGAAAGGGCTTATTGCGAGGATCTCAAATACATTTTTTTATAATTTTAAATGAAATTATTTTAAAGATATTTAAGAAAATTTATGAAAATTGACCACCCCGATCTCCGAACCCACCGATCTCCGAAACTCCTGAGCCTAAAATTGAGAAAAAAAAAATGGTCTAAACTTTTGCAAAAAAAAGTTTTGCAAACTACCGTTTGACATATCAAATGAAAGGGCTAATTACGAGGATCTCATATACATTTTTTTATAATTTTAAACAAAATTATTTTAAAGACATTTAAGAAAATTTATGAAAATTTACCACCCCGATCTCCGAACGAACCCCACGATCTCCAAAACTCATGAGACAAAAATTTTGAAAAAAATACAGAAAATTGTTCTAAACTTATAGATTACAGGAAAACTTGTAAAAGTCTATGGTCTTTTAAGACCATTCACACACACATTGAAAATCACCCAATATTGTGCGTACAAACTTACATTTGCAGTAGGAACATAAGGTTATAACATGTTTTTCAACTATCTACAATTTGAAATGGAAAATCTTATTGTTGATGTTGACTAAATGTACACTTTTTGTAAACATTTTATTCATTAAAATTATTACTATTACCTATATTTTTTTTTAAACGGGACTACTTACACGTGCGATAAGTAAATAAAAAAAAAGTATTTCACAATCCTAATCGGATTTGTTGTTATCGATAGAGCAAAATATCATTAATCAACGGTTTTTACGAAAGCATTCGCTTACACGTTATTACATAAAGCTTATTTTGTTGTGAACGGACGGCACCGTTTATAAAACGTTATCTTCAAATGAACACAATAACAAGTTTAATAATAGGAGTGATTAATGTGCTCGCAGGATGACGCGCACTTTGCGCCGAGGGTTAAGGGAGGCGCGAACACGACACTGCGCGACTGCGCAACACTGCCAGTCCTGCTGATCTCCGCCCGACACAAATGACCAGACATTATTTAATTGAAATGAAAGTAAAAGGGTGACAATTGTAATAGAAAACAAAAAAAGGGTTACGTTTTTGCCGGAACGACGCGATGAAATATTGCGCCAGCCGTGCATTGTAACAGTTGTTCCTTACTACCTATTTAGACAAACTATTATGAACTTAATGGTATTTATAATATTAATATCGCTGTCAGTTAGGTATCTCTACCACTAACTTAATACGCATACTTTAATAAAAATCTCGTACGAAAACTTAACGCTTATCAAAACTAGGAATAATAGGATAATCCTAATTTAACAAAACAAAAACTTAGTTTTGCTACGGAATGTTCAGTAGGAACAGTAACAAGTGAAATACAAATAAAGCATTTAAGATCCATATTTAAAGAAACTATAAATCACGGTTTAACTTGCGAGTTGTTTACCTACTTGTTTGACTTAACGTCTTGTAAGGCTGTTTGTGTAATAAAAGAAGCGGATTCGGGCTTGACATTTGCTAACTAATGATTCCGTGTGACAAAGCTGCTGCTCGCTCCCTGTCAGGCGACTTTAAAAGCCCTTTGTAATCAGAAATTTTTAACACTTCAATGTTTGATTTGTGCGATTTTGCGACATCGACAGAAAAAAAGGCGATTGATATGTCACGTTTTTATTGTTGTTTGTATTGCTACCTGAACTTGTCTGTAGAAAAAACAAGGGTAGTTCGAATTGCGCGTCGACAGTTTGGAGTCTTTCACGCCGCTCAACGAAAAATATGACAGTTTCATGGAGGAGTCGTTGACTTTATTGTAGTCAAAAGTATCATGTCGGCGGGATAATTGATGCTCTTTCGCAGAATTCATTTATATTTTGTTGAATTTCATAAAGTAGCGACTTACACGTAATAATTTATATCTATAGCCTTCTTTTTGCACCCAATTTTTCATAAATCATTGATTTATTTTAGATCAAATAAAAACAAAGCCATGTAGTAACATTGTATTAATATTTAATATCGCGGCATTGCAGGGTAGCGAGGCCGAGGGCACGAGGCGTGAAATCAAATTGTCAACGCGGACTCCAGTGAACATATTGATATTTTAATTAGATTTACAAAGTCGGTGCTCGCAGTTCCGTGGGCACACCCAACTCTTTGAGCCGCTCTAATGGCACCCCGCGGACTATAGTTAAGGGTTGTCGGAGCCCGCTTTGTGCCTCCTCAATATTTACTCCCAAATGCATTAATGCAACAATACTTACTTGGTTTTTTAAGTTTTCGTAGCAGCTTCCGCGTTATCGTTTACAAAAGCTTTGGAAATGTCACTCACGGCGTAATTATAGAGCAGCTCAGCAGGTAGCTTCCATATTAATAGTAGCGGCTATGAACTAAATCATAATTGCTTTTTCGTCTATACGTATAAACTATAAAAACATTTTTTGTGCACACCTTTTGTTATTTTAGTAATAAAATTCGAGGAAGAAATAATTACTCGTCGACATGACGACGCGGTGTTTAGAGTTTTCGCAGGTAGGTAGGCAATAAAAGCGACACTTTAGGCGAACAGAAAAAAAAAACTAAATGTAATTAAGGCAGGTTTAAATGTGTAATGTTTTAATGTACGAAATGTATTGCAACGTCTTGAGCCTCAACGATTTGAGATAATAAAGAGGGCTGGGTATTAGCTGAGTTAATAAACGTAGGTTATAGGTACACAAATAGGTACACATCATGCACTAACAGTAATTTATTGTTAATATGTCAAGCATTACACTAGTTTACAAAATTTTAGTTTTTGTCTGTTGCCGCGAACTTTTTGGTTGATATTGTTTACCTATATATTTTCAAATATACCCTCAGTAATTTTTGTGCAGCTCATACTACATCATTTTTAGGGTTCCGTACCCAAAGGGTAAAACGGTCTGTCCGTCTGTCACCAGGCCAACCGTGATAGACAGTTGAAATTTTCACAGATGATGTATTTCTGTTGCCACTATAACAACAAATACTAAAAAACAAAATAAAATAAATATTTAAAGGGGCTCCCATACAACAAACGTGATTTTTTTTGCTGGTTTTTATAGATAATGGTACGGAACTCTTCGTGCGCGAGTCCGACTCACACTTGGCTGGTTTTTTTTCTTTATCATCTAAGCGTATGTCCCTTGACTTGACTGACTACTTCAAGGAGGAGTTGTTTAAACTATCCAAATTATTTTTGCTACTTAAGTGGAGAATATATGTTTCACAATTTTCGGAAAGTTATATCAAAGTTCGTTAAAAACACCTACTTATTTGCTGCATTTTGATTTGATTTGATTTCTTTTGTAAATCGTGGGTTGCTTATTTAAAACTGTGGAAAGGTGGCAAAAAAAGTGTTTTTAAATTCGAAACACCAACCATTTGGCGAGAACCACAAAATCATCTCGATGACCGTTATTTTCTTAGGGTCATTATAAAAGGTAATAACGCTAAAAATCGAGTGAAATGGCAGTACCCAAGTTACAAATACTACTTGTGTTCAGCGTCCAGTGCAACATTCACCTGACTCTTCAGTGCCTATTAATACTTATATCTGAACCCTTAGTACAAGCCAATCGTCTTGGAAGAACGCTATCAGGGTTTTTAGGATACAAATATGATGTCTGACTATTGCTGGTCCCTGATACGCCATTTTCTAAAGTCTACATATTAGAGGACAGCTTTAAAACGAAGTTTTTTAGAAGTAAATGTTTAATTTAATTTTTTAATATTTTTTCTTATGAAATACATGTTTTTTCTGTTTTGAATGAAACTCAAAAACTAGAGCTGATCAAAAATTCGAATTAGGTATATCTATATTTGAACTTAGCATACCATAAATGTAGTCAACAACAGCAAAAAAATAATCCCGGCAACACTGTAAACTAGTGTTATTTATTTGTTGCCATCATACTACTACTAGACTACCAAAAAACAGTTTGTGTAAAATACAATTTACGGAAACAGACAAAAATATCTCAGCAGGAGCAAAACGTGTTGATATTCTGAGTGGAATTGAAGAGAAAACATATGCACGTGAAAACAAAAACGACACGAACAAACATCTGCAAAATCATTTTTGTTCCAAAACAACACGATCAATTTGTCTGAATACGCAATGAACAGAGTGCAGGGGGTGGCGGAGCCCTACTGCGTCCCCGGCGCGCGCCGTCACTTCACGCTGGGCCGTCGGTACACAGAACTCTAATTGACACACTAAAATACGTCATGGCGCATAAAAGCATTGATTCCGGCGAGCCCTTCCATTTTTCTAACGATATTTTATGACAAGCGAGAGGTTAATTCATTTTCTATACCTAGAGATCTATTTAAATTGTATTTTGCAAACTGCTAACTATATTTTATAGTTTACCAGATAGGTAAATAAAGATAGTTTTATAAATTACTTAAGCTTATTGAACACGGACCAATTTCTCCGATTTGGCTTCATGATATATGTAGAGTCCCACTGCCAGGTGAAGGCCTGCCTTCCCTTCTTACACTTCTCCCTGTCTACTCCATCCACCGTCCCACAATCTCTTTCTGGGCAAGAAGTCGTTTATTGCTGTTGTGTTACCAGCTGAGTGGTTGTTTTCGGCAATAGGTCATCCGAAATGCTGCAGACATATCTAAGAATTGACCAGCCCTTTTGCTTTCTATAATGACAGAAAATCTTTAAAAAGAAACTCTTTTTGGAAATTACTATATTATTATTATTATGTCGAAACACTTTTAATTATTTTAGAAAAACTAACGATATACTTAACTAACAATAATGTGAATGATCAAGCGTCAAGTTATCTAGATAGGCCTATTTAAAACTCTGATAAGTAATATATTGTGCCAACTGCAGATTACTTGAATCTACACATCTTCCGGATTACCTATTAAATAGGCACACTACTCAGCATATTCTAGAAGAGTAACCAATCGAATAACAATTTAGGTTGGTGTACCTCACGGGACTGTACCTACTAGGCTTCACTTAATGCACTCTCACTGTATACCAGAACTAAGTATATTAAAAATCGATACTTTGATTGTATTAAATTATGTTTATATTCACTTAAATCTGTAAGAGGCTGAGCTTAAATCTGCCCTGAAAATTAAAAATCAAGGGAAAAGCAATACTGGATAAATCATGGGTTTTTAATTAGATTAGATTAAATTATTTTATTCTAAAATTATTTGTACGTAACCCTACTAGGAGCATTATTAAATGGAATTCCTTAAATGCTCTAATATAAGGAGATTTTATATGCAAGAGCCCCCTGGTATACAATCGAATCGTCAGTGGGTTTCCTCGCCCCACGGCTGCCCGAGGCAAATATCTGCAGAATGCGTGTAATTATTTATTTGCCCTCTGAGCCCTCACTACCCCTACTTCCACTCAGCCTTTCAACAACCATACAAATAAATACAATGCGAACGCAATACTACAGAGAAATTCAAGGAATGTGGAAACTGGGCTTTTTACCCGACTGCCCCGGAAGGAGGGTAATGTTTTTCGAGAGTATGTACCTATGTATGTATGTATGTCTATTTCTTTGGCGCGCTCTGTAGCCTAAACGGCTTGATGGATTATAACATACGAGGTGTCGTTAGATTCGTCTTAATTGTGGGAGTGACATAGGCTATATGTTTTTTATATATTTAATCTGCAAATACCAAAAAACGGAGGGGAAGGTTTTTTTTAAAATAAATTACAACAGTATTGGTATCAAATAAAAGCTAGTAATGGGTTTATTCCAAATATATATTATATAATAATAAAACAAAAAAAAAAACTTGAATAAAACAAATTATTAAAAAAAAAAAGTTCAATGCTTGTTTTTCTCTTTTTGGTTATAGGTCTTTGCAGTCGGGTTTTTTGTTTTTTAAATAATTTGTTTTTTGACATAGGTACCTACTAGCGTTATGAAGTGAAATATTTTTGGGAATAGCTATTTAAAATTGATCTCCAATTGACAAAACTGCCGGGAAAATATAATTTTGTTCGTGCACAAGAGGCGAAATATGAAATTACGATTAGTGTCGCAAATATAAAATTACGATTAGTGCCGCAGTACGGACGGGCCTAAAGACTTATGTCTATGACTACTTCATTGATTATTATTAGTATAAAAGTATCAAGGATTACAATATTGAATCATTACTCAACATTACTATGGGCTGGGCCGGTTTTTTTTGTGGTGGATTTAAAAGATTCATGCGTAACAGTCATTTTACTCATCTACTATTGTAAAATTGTAAAGTACGCATCTCTTGGTATTTCCCGGTACCACGAGTTTCAATTATATTAGAATCGTATGTTTTTATGATCAAATCCTATACCTGAGTTCAAAGACATTGATTAGTGTGATATAAAAACCCGGCCAAGTGCGAGTCAGACTCGCACACGAAGGGTTCCGTACCACCGTACAACATTTAGCAAATAAATGAAAATACTGTTAAGTATTTTCATTTATTTGCGTTCATTTATTTTATTAAAAATATTCTCCGTTTGGAAAATATTTTTCATCTTAAAAAATCGCAAATATCGATACATTTTGTGATACATAATGATACTGTGAATTACAAAGTTATATTTGCTTTTGCAGAAAATCGCCCATATTTAAATAAAATACCTTATGAAAGAGTTTTTAAGAAAATTTAGGGTACATGATATAAAGAAGTTTCAAAGTCCTAAATTTAGTTGTTGCGATAGAGCTCGTACAAAAATAGCATGTTGAAACTAGCTCTTACAACGTTAATGGGCACCCTATTTCTAAAGATTTTTTTTTTATGAAGTAAAAAAAAAAATACTCTGCCCGATGAGTTCTACACAATGACATCCCACATACCATGCAAATTTTTCAAAATCTTTAGTGTTTGGTTCGTACCATAATTAAATAAAGTTAAAAAAAAAAATGTTGTTATAGCGATAATAGAAATATACGATGTGTGAAAACAACTGTCTACCTACCTATTATGGTTCATGAGATACATCCCGCTGACAGACAGACTGACGGAAGGGCGGACAGACGGACAACGGAGGCTTAGAATAGTGTAACTCTAAAAATGAAATGGATGTAAAGTTATTTTTAACCGACTTCTTTTCTTCTTAAAAGGACTATCAAGGGTCAAGGATATCTAGGGTTTTCAATTAGATGTTTTTTTTTGTTTATGTTACGCGATTACTCCGCCAATAATGAATCGATTTTGATGATTCTTTTTTTTATTTGGTAGGTCATGCTTTAGAGGTGGTCCCATATAAATTTTATTAACTTTGCTTGCGTAGTTTTTGAGTTAGCTTCAATAATTACGATTTTTTGCCACTTAGTCTATGTAGATGTAGAAGATATTTGACTCCGTCACTGTTATTTGCATAGCAGTAAGTGGTATTCGAATTTATGTGGGGCAAGTACCACAACTAAAAAGTGAAAAATAAAAACCTTTTACAAAAAAAAAACAACCGAATTCCAAAAAGTTGGTACCATAAAAAAGTGAAAAATAACTTTAATTTCAGAAGTCGGTGGCAGAAATCGAATATTGAAAAGAAACTTCCGAAATTAAAGTTATTTTTCACTTATTTAATGTTTTTTTTTTTTTTGAATTCGTTTGTTTTTTTTTTGTAAAAAGTTTTTATCTAAAAGTTTTTTTTATATTTGCTGATGCAGAGGTCCATAGTTTCAAGTGATTAATATTTGAATGCTTTGAAAATAATAACATAACTATAATAAGTACCCACAATCTAATATGCTAGTTTACATTTTCAAAATATGAAAATTAGGACGTTCTGTATTGACGCGAAAATAATTAAGATTTTTATAAACTGCCGCTCACATTAAACTTACACGAGGCCGGGAATGAACTGGAATGTACCTAATGAATCTCTTATGTTGATGTTGTGAACACGATGTATCCGGCAGCATCGTTTGTTTACGGCGCTCTGCATTTTATTACCGACTCAGAACTTAAGGATACACCAATCTCTGTGTATTGTATACGTAGTGTTTTATTACTTTATACTGTACCAAACTTTAATATAGTGGCAGGTAGGTGCCGAGTTCTTTAACGTTAGTTTTACAGATTATATAGAGCTTAAACGGTATCGTTTTTCATGCAAGCTTTAAAGAATAGAAAATACACAATGGCGTCTGATAAAGCCGGAGACAAATACAACGCGCCGGGTCGCTACTATTTTGACATTTTAATTTCACCCTTGCTCAAAATGAATGGCGATAGATGGGGGCGCGACGTGATGTTGAGCTCTCTTGATACACGTATCACAGTCGCAGGAGAGACTTGATTGACGTTTATCGCCGGGATTAAAATACAATTAAATTTAATTTTAAATTGAGCACAAAATTCTATGCAACCCTTTACGGGACCCGGACGTGCTAGTAGACAGCACGAAACTACGTAAGTATCAATCCGTCGTTACGTTACGTTACGTTATAACAGCAGTCGTGCTAACAAAAAATATTTATTGTAAAATTGTGCAAAAGTATCGACAATGGCTTTAAATTTATGGATTGGAACGGCCATTTGGTTGGATGTTCTCGATTAGAGGTAATTTGTGTCAATCACGGGTGCATTGTGCCATCACGTCCGCCTGCACTTCGAACGGCCATTCGCTCTAATTAAACGTCGAGCCCCCATTTACAAAAGTCAATCGCGGGATTAAAGTTTGACGTGAACAGACCTTTTCCAACTATTTTTATGGTCTTTTGTAGTTTCTGCTATTAGGACGTCAATCTTAGAGAGATTAATTTTCCCTTTGATATTAGTTTTCGGAAACAGCTTAGTGTAGTGTAGGTAATACGGTTTTGATTAGTAGTTGTAGGATTTTTAATGCCACTAATTCCTATTCTTGGTATTTTCATATTTTAATTCCTACAATTTCTACTTTGTTTAGAGAGTGTTTGTCTAATAAAGCGTTCCCACAGTCGAAGCTTAACTAAAAATCAAAAGTTTATTGCTTTCCGCGTGTCTAACCCCGTGTCGTAACGTTATTATCGCCAATAATAACTTATTTTATCGCCTACACACAACCGATTTCATGTCTAAATTTGTTTGCATTTTAGATTTGCGCAATTCTTGATTTGCGGTCTACTGAGGTCTTCGTGTAAAATAGAAATTCTCTGTCCTTTTTCATCAAGCACATTTATGTACATGACAAAACGAGACAGAGCGGTCAGAGTAGGGTTTGGTAACACAAAGTGTGCAGTGGCTGCAACCCTTTCATTTAGTGTGTGACTGGTAAACGGTAATTTGATTTCACGCTAGTCCAGTGATTAATGTCGGTGCCTTATCGCTCCATATTTTACCGATTTAGACCAATATCACTTTTTATTTTATTATATTTATAACGTGTGAAAAATTGCTATCCGATAATGAAAACTACTCAATATCCGCAATATGTAACTAGCTCAAAATAAATATTAAACAGGGTTGCGAATCTGTATAAGTATATGATTAAACAAACGATCTTGTTTAAATGATATGATTCCATATTATTATAATATTAATGAATGTTAATTGAACACTGGCACGCGTGGCAGGCGCTGCTATTTAAGGAGACAAAGCTGTATCTCCACTTAGATCACCCTTATTTCGTTTTTAATGGTCTCATTTAGTGTTTTATTTGATAGAACGTAGGACATTTCAATTAACATGGATTGCATTATGATTATCGGTTTCAATAATTCGGGCTTTCAACATACATAACATATAAATATGAGAAATATATGTATTTTAAAATAAGCCATGTACCCGATGGGACGATCTTACATACACATTTAGGCGGTGATTTTTGAAAAATCCCTCCTTATTGCTCACTTGCGTTATGTAAGGAACTATTCAATATCAATGACAGTGTGTTCTAGTGAATAGAAAACATGTCATGTGGTGTGTTGGTACGCGAAGTCTACGTGTATCGACCGCGCCGTGCTCCGTAGGCACGCAGGCGTAGCGCAGCGTAGCATGCAGCGCGCAGGCGTAGGCGAAACACACGCGCTACGAAAACGCACTGATATTCACTGTGACATGAAAGCAAATAAATAAACGCAATTTTGTGAATATCAGTGTATTCAGAACGCAAATAAAGGCCATGCATAAAGAAAGACATTACACACTTACCGTCTCACTAATAAACGTTGTATAGCGCCTGTATAGTAGTTACACAACGCTTTGTCTTCTTCTTTCAAAAGTCAAATTACTTTTGAAAGAAGACAAAACGTTGTGTAACTATGCAGGCGCTTACAACGTTTATTAGTAAGGCGGTTAAAATATAAATTCCTACAGTTATAAAATATAATGTTATTTATACTTACGTTGGTAACATACAAAGAATTGTAATAATTTTGAATACTGATTTATCTTTATTTGCGTGCATGAGGTGTTTTTTTTGCTTTAGGTATACCACCCTTAATTACCTACGTGTAGGTACTTACCAAACTACCAAGATTATATTTGATTAACTTGACGATTACAAAAATAACATAGGTACTTAAAGATAACTTTCTTTTCAATACGTAGCATCTTAAAATGAATGTTAAATAAGAATATAAGGTCTGAATTTTGCTTGTTTAGGCTACTTTACCGCTTAAATCCTCTTAAGTGAACAGGATCGCCTCTTTTTATGTTATGTTAAGAAAAGACTCCAACGTTCTCATACTCGTGTATGTGTCTAAGTAATCAAATAACGTTAATACCCATCCTAATCCTTGGATAATGCTTTTGTTCGTCAGTTTCATGCTCCGCTACGCCCTCGCTCAAATATTTGTTTATCTTTATGCGCCCACTCCTATCGCGATCTAAGCTATTGTTGAATTTCGAATGTTTTTTGGACAAAATAGCTTTTTTATCGAAAAAACGTTCGATATGTAAGCACGTGTCGGGTGATCGATCATAGAATACCGTCATACGCTTCGCTATGAAATCTGCGGCAATATCATACTCTATACGGTCAATATAGAATACTTACATTTCACGCCGCGCACAGAAACAGTCCGCTCTTTGCATAATGTATTTTTTTATTCCATTAGTTTCAATTTTAAGCTTAAAGGGCTTACATCGCTCTATACCTATGCACAATCCACGCGATCCCTAAGTGTGAACATCTGTATTTGCGTATGGCGCTCCCACTCTTACGCGCATTGCTATAAAGCCGTATTCAAATAACTTTAATCGCTTAAGTACACAAATCCATTCTCGCTACTAACGAATTATAATTATTCATAGGCGACACCGACATCAATCCTTTCCATCTACATACAATGTTAGCATAATTCTCGCCCAAACTTTGCAAAGTGTAAAATATAGTTAAGCTATTATAGCCAGTCCATCTGCAGTATCAGGGCTTATCATGTTTCGCATGGGTTGGAAGTAAGTATTTCCTCAGCAAAGTATAAAGCTATGATATCAGATACATCCTGTCACGGATCATAACATAAATTGCTGTAACAATGCCGGGGTTAGTATCCATTAAACCCTTTTATACAGTTTTTTATTGAATTCAGTCGAACGTGTGCAATGTAATCAATAAAATTATCCGAACTCACGCTTCCCGAGCGCAATCGGGTGAAAATGTTAAAGCGGGCTCTTCATTTCATGCATGGCGGAGTCGCTCTCCGTGACATGTTCTCATGTGACATGTCAATGTGAACATGAACGCGTCGATACGTTCGACCTGACATGTATTATTGTGCAAAATGAACAGTGCGAATAAAGATTTTTACAAACATTCAAACCTGAATTATTGGAAATTATTGTAGGTAATCAAATATCTGGCAATTTTAAGCTTAAATGTGAAAATTAATTCCCTTCTCTTTTCGTGTAGCCGCCCAAGGGCCTCTGACTTGGCTTTACATGCCATCGAGAAATCTCTCTCACGATGTTTTCCTTCACCGTTATATATGAAAATTAATATAACTGCCTAGTTATCTCTTATTGTCTCTTATTGTTATTAGCCTATAACTTGTGTGTTTGGTGTCTTACTACTGTTAGTGCAAGTTGGTGATTAATAAATAAATAAATAAATTATATTAATTTTGTTGTATTTTATTATATTAATTAAACACCTACTTTCGGGGAAATCCTAAAGCAAAAAGAGAAAATAGTCTGTTGCATGTAGGTACTGATCGTTAACAACGTTTATAAATAAAATACCTAGGTAAAGAAAACAGCATTAATAGAACATTAACATCTACATAACAATTGAGTTTTCATTTCCACCAGATGTGCGATAAACGTTATCAAGGGGGTTAACCGTGACCTCATAAAAAGCAGAATTTATTACATCTCACGACACGACCCTTGCCCCGAAACTAAGACAGCGCACAAAATAATAGAAAAATATCGTAATTAAAATCCAACCCTTCCTGTTCTGTGCTTTTTTATGGAGGGATGAAATTGGAGCGAGGCGCGCGTGACCGATGCGATGATATAGTGAGGTCCTGCCTTTGAGTGCCCGCAGTCGGCGAGGGCGGGTCGCGCCGCCGCGCCTGCTCGGCCTGAGCGATCTTTAATGACTCTGTTACCTCGTTTATTGTAATGATAACATATGATATCTACAATTAAGTCTCCACGATAAATGCTTATTTCCGTTCTTTGACTTTTCTGAAGTACCTAACACCGTCTGTTTAATACAGGTAGGTAGGTACTATACAAGAGGGCACTAGGGATGATAATAAGCTAAAATCCTATAAAGTACCTTTTATACGTCTATTGCGACAGTCTCGTATTATAATTTATATTAGATAAGTATTCAATCTTGAAAGCTCCAGTTCAAGGAATCCTGTCAGCCAAAGTTACAAAAAGTATTCTGAGCAGTTTAAAATACAAATTATTACTCAAACAAAAGGATGTGCTCTATACAGCTTGAACTAATTTCCGTTGATATTCCAATTGTGGATAATGCAAGGGTACTGCTGCTGGCAAATAACAGAAGCTTTGTCTGCGGCAGCGCGGACGTGCGGGGGCGGGGCGTGGGGCCCGTGGATGGACGTGCCACTTGCTTCATCACGTTTTATATTGCTCACTAAGATGAAGCGTAAACTGGCAGCCGATTACGATTGCCGTAATCACTACCTTTATGCAGACGCACATAATTGTCTCTGCCGATATGAAATTCAATCAGACTTGTAATTTTAAAACAATAACGTTTTTGAATGCCGATATCATCGGTATAATGCGTAGACACAGACATCCTCACTATTATACTGCTGATGAACAGATCAAACGGAAAAAAATTGAGAATATGTTTCGATTCTCAATAATTATGTTTGAAAAGAAACTATTGTGCTCCTATACTGTAAATGTATTCAGCAGAAACGGATTTTCTTTTATCGAATTACTAAAGTAGAGCCAAACATTTCAATAAAAGTTTTTATAAGGACTTAAAGTTGTACAATGGATTATTGAAGAAAAGGTAACATTACCTTGTGTCATGATATGCCGCCTCCGATTTTCTAAATATTGAACCAAAACAGATCCTTAAGGTTGTTGGCATAAGGCGGATACTCAAATAAAGTAATCTCAGCCCTGTGAGTGAGGTGCGATGAGCAAGTTGCAATATTGTTTGTTGTTTGTTAAAGTATGCGTGAATAAGAGATCTTCAGACAAGTATTGATTGGTATTCAATGGCAGTGCGATGAATGGGTGCTTGACAATGCGATCATTCTGTTACTTATGCGTAGATATTTTATTTTATTGTAAAATATAAAGAAATACTTATTTGGTAAATGTTCCACGAACAACGTCAATTTCTGAAGTTTTAGATCATTTGACTTCACCTGTATTTTTTCCTAAATATCCTTTACCTATATAGACATTAAGGCCCGGACTCCACCAACGCGGCGATGAGATGAGAAGAGAGGTGTGTTTTAAACAACCAATATTGTCGATATTCACACACATCTCGTCTCCACTCAACTTCAGAGGATACCACATAATGGAGATGTATCATATTTGTATGGCGCGAATTTTGTATGGTGATCGAAGCGGAGATGTGAGTTGTGCCTGTGCCTCGCCGAGATTGACCTGGGCGGCGCGGCGGTCAGTACAAAGCGGAGATGTGTGTTGTGCCGCGCAAGCTGGCGACCCACGGCGTGGAGCGGGGACGAAATTAAATATGAGCGGTGTACAGTGAGCGGCGGCGGTGAGATACAGTTTTTGTAATACTAGTAACATGACTGAGACGTCTGCATTTGTTGTCTGTATTCATCTCAACATCCACTCTACCCAGCACACATCTCCGCTATAGCCAGCACACATTTCCGCCCCAGTCTAGCCGGCCAATATATAGCTTCGGTGAATACACCCTCAATTAACTGAAAACATCTCTTCTCGTCTCCGCTTCGGACATCTCCACACATCTCCGCTTTGCTGGAGTCCGGGCTTAATCCGATATTGTAATTTCCGTCTATTACAAATAATATGAAGGAATTGTCGCCTATAATAAGTCTCTTTGGAACGAGAATTAGGCCTAAACGAAAGTCATGAGTTTAGAATGGACTTGGATTTTATTGCAAAACAAATTCTTTCGTAGAGCAGTTTCGAATAGGAGGTTTATTTAAGTAAAGATATGAAATAAGTGACAATACTGACAATAGTTTAACATGGCTACTACTACAGTGTGCACTGATTTGTTAAGCGGAAGAGCACGCTCCATCGCGCGGCTTGCGAAGCGCCGCCGACGCCGGTGGTCTCCGTTCACTGCCCATCAATGTCCTCCAGTATTCTTATCCATGTAAAGCTCTACTCTCCAGAACTTAAGAATCAATGAATAGTATTCATTGTATACTTGTTATCCGAGTCTCAATCGAGTGCATTCTACCGGACTGCTTCACTTATTGAGTATGGTAGACACAGCGACGTCACTGCTTTGTTGGATATTGTTAGCATTGTCCATTTAGATTTAGATACGTTTATAAACGTAACTAAGAAACGGCTTCATTTTAAAGAAATCCTTTTGGTAGGCGCACAATTTATTTGAGGCGAAGCAAATACGTTTGCCTTCTGAAAAAAAAATCTAGATAAGCTAGTTTTTATGGACCATCGTAATCCAGAGGTCTCCTTCCTCATGTGAGTCGAGGAGCTTTCGAGGTAACGACTTAGAATATAGTGTATAGTTCCTCAACTCAAACTCACCTCGACTGAGGAAACTGTTTAAGATGAGGAGTAAAATTGCAACTATGAATATCAAACTACCTAAGTAAGGTTGAGTCGAGTCGAGGAAATCATAAGGTTTTGACTTAGAATATGGGTGTCAGTCCCTCAAAGTTGAGGAAAGATCGGTACCCTTTCTCATGTCGCCATTTGCTACGGTTTTTGGCACAAAAGGACGTCTAGGAGTTGCCTTCTCTGGCAAATCTGTCATGAACTCTTCCAATAAAGATTGTTTCGTACATATTCTTGCTACAGATTTATACTCTTTTCAGGTTTTTGCTTCCATCTCATCTTTCGGTCGCGTACTATGATTGCGTAAATGGATATAACTTAATTTGGTCAATCTGGGAGAAAATGAATATGATTTTTAGTTTTGAGCATCGGCTATTTGTGTAAGTAATTAAATGATTCATTTTACAAGAATGGGGGAGGACATAATGCCTGGAACAAAGGGTAGCGCCGCGAGAGCAGTGTCGTCGTGTATGTGCGCACGCGCCACTTGAGTCTCGTTAGCGACTCGTTCCACAATCGACTAAAACAATACGTTACCATTACGCTAATTGCGCACACTAGATGTTTTGTTTTCCATCCAATTTTTAATGTTCAAAAACATTATGATTCTATTGTTTAATAAGTTAGTAGACCCAAGTAGACCTCTTTTTGTTGATAGACGTGTAGGCAATTGGGTACCTATATCTTTTATCTAATTCTAAATCTTAGAACTACCTTTTGGTCTAACGAAGACCCAAAGGTATTCCTAAGATTAGACTAAAAATTAATGCACAATGGTGCCGATTCTCTTGTCACAAATTCTCTAAACTAAACTAAAAATCTTAGTGATTTTTCATTTAGTTTATTCCTGTCAAACGACGATTTCCCATTCTGAAAATAGACTAAAGTGACACAACTTAACTATAATTTAGTTTGACAGCACTAAGATGGCACTGAGTTTTAATTTAGTGAAAATGCTATTCTGAATTTGACGTATTAACCAAAATTTGACGTATTTTGTTCTATAACTAAAATCCTCTAACTAACTCTGACTATTTTTAATCACGATTAAAAATGTGTGGAATAAAATTAGATGTCATGGACTAAAATTCAAACCAACACCTCGAATTCAGTTGCAAAACGGTACTGTATCTTTTTTTATTTTCTTTTGCTTATATCTCGAAAATGGTGTGTCCTATCGCAAAAGTAATGAAAATTTTGACCCTCTTTGCAACCTCCAAACCCGTAATACTCAACATGTTGGTAATTTTATTTTTTTGTTTTCTTCCAAAAAGTGAAAAAATCCATATAAAAATACGTCGAGACGGCCACATTGCGCGCCTCTCCGGCTCAAAAAAAATCACGTGGTAGGCAAACAAGTAGGTGCCAAGTGGAGTCGCGATTGTCAAATTCGATTTTAGTTGTGTCAAAAATTTTTTTTTTTTGGCAGATTAGCTCTATGGTTCTCATAGTAAAAAGTAAGGAATTTTAGTGATAGTTTAGTTCGGTGTACATCGGCACCATTCTCTACCTCATTTGACCACAAAGCACTACGAAAAAGCTTGAGTGAAGGCATCAGACGTAAATTGTTATCTACAGAGAATACCTAATCAAATTTTTGACAATCGCTCATGTCTGCAGTTCAACTTCTAAAACACCCTTTGTGTAACTGGTAAATCAATAAGAACTGTGTAGGCACTTAATTTGTACCTATTTAGTCTACAATGGGCATATTGTGAGGAGGATCGACCGGCGACACACGGCAATTAAGAACCGGCGCAGGAGCATTTAACAGCTAATGTGTCTATTAACAAATGTATTTGCCGTGTTGAAGCGCGCTCGTAAATTCCACAGACAACTGAGCAGTTGGCTCGTGTTGCCGTTAAACATATATCATTCGGCTCTAAATTGTCTAAACATGATAGTTTTCTTTTTGTTTGAAATAACGAGTTGTGATGAATCTATAGTACCTACCTATATGAGATAGATCAAATACCTACGTGACTACTACGAGATAGTTTTCTTCTGTTTTTACTTTTGGATTGTTATTTATTGTGGAATTGCAACTTCTTCTTCTTTTCGTGTTCTGGAGTTTGAGTTTTGAAGCCGCCCAAGGGCTTCTTGGCTTTACATGCCTGCGAAAAATATCTCTCAGGCATGCCGGTTTCCTTACGATGTTTTCCTTCACCGTTTTTAAAGCAAGTGATAATTATACAATACGCACATCAATCCGAAAATTCAGAGGTGCCTTGGGTTTGAACTCGAGACATTTATGACTTGGCATTCTGACGGACACTCACACCACTGGGCTATCACTGCATAGAGCGAATTGCAATTGTAGGATTCGAAGTGAACAACCAAAAGCGGTTAAAAATTATCTTTTTAGCCACCTTAGTTTATCATTAAGTAGTTGGATAACCACCTACAAAATTAGGTAAGAAGTATCTAAATAAACAGTTTAAGAGAAAATCGCCCAAGACATACGAATTATAGATAGATACATAAGATACCAATGTGGTAAAATATGAAACGGAAAGGTTCTTTCCGCTACACGTTGTATAAAAATTATTTTGCTGAACATCCGCAAAAACTACCAGTCCGAGTGCAATCAAACGAGTTTTAAAATGAATGAAATAGGGAAACGAGCAGATGCTTAGGAATGTCGTCACAGGAAAGTAAAATAGTAAATAGCTACAGAAGGTATTAAAACAACATTCTTCGTTTGCGTCATCTGTCTCCGAAAGCAATATATTAGTTGACAGGCGCTCGCGCCGGGCGGCTTGTCCAAGTCCCGCCCGCGCGCGCGCCGCCACGCGCCCTTCGAGACAGCTACTCGTACACTACGAGACTAATAACTTAACCCCCTTTTGTTTTTCTATACAAAGCGCTCAGTTTATTTATGAGATCTACCGATTATGCTCTGACACGCGTCTCGGCCTAATCGCTCTCAATAAAATGAAATCTTTTAAATATCTGAAGCTTTAGTTAAACAATAATTGGGCAACTAGAATTCATGAATTCATTCGTAGTGTTGGTGAGCTTTAGAATTGCATTTGTAAAATTTTAATGGAAAACGAATACCTACGTGTTTTGTTCACCTTAGCTGAACATTTAAATTATTAAGTATAAAATAATGGAATTCATTAAGGTGTTTCAAACATCGTCTGTCTCAGCTATTCCAGAAAGCCAGACCCGCCTGACTATCATTAGTCATTACCTATACCGTTACGTGATAGCTATGAATGTCAAGTTAAGATACTATACCGTAAGTATATAGGTAATACTCAATACATAGGAATAATATAATAGAAAATAGTTGATCCACGATTACTAGTAGGTATTTTGCTAATCGCCCCGCCTACGCCGTAGCCCGTAGCTGTTTCGATACGGGCCCTGAATTAATAAGTTAAAATTATTTTGTGAAAATTCATAATGTGATTTGCAATGCTTCTATATCACTGATTTTATATGGAAACCGTACTATCACTTGTTACCCTCCTTTACTTGAATTACGGGTTCTGAAAAAAAAAACATAATTGCAGCCATGTAGGAAATCTAAACGCTTTATTTGATGATATTTTATAGGTAAGTACAAGTACTTAGGTACTTACCTATAAAATATCATCAAATATGCAGGAAATTCACATGGATTGTGAACCAAGGTTCACATGTATTACAATCCATGTGAATTTCCCGTAAAGTCTGGCTTTTACCTTTGTCAGAAGCTAAGCATTGCCATACAACGCGGTAATGCCGCCAGTCTCCTACATTACGATGCGGAAGAGTTTATTATGTACCTATAATGGGTTTATTTGTATGCCTAGTTAGTTAATCATTTTTTTATTTTATTTTAATAGGTACCTAGTGTAAATAGTTAGTTGTGTTATATATTGGTACCGATTCTGTTGTTCACA
The DNA here is from genome assembly GCA_947522985.1 of Lithophane socia. Taxonomy (NCBI): domain Eukaryota; kingdom Metazoa; phylum Arthropoda; class Insecta; order Lepidoptera; family Noctuidae; genus Lithophane; species Lithophane socia. The sequence goes on along the minus strand of OX383256.1, from coordinate 9,038,222 downwards.
AACCAAACTTAATTTAAGTTCAGTGCATCTTTTTCTTTATATTTCATTAAGAAAAGGACAGAAGATAAATTTTAGTTTAGTCCTGTCAAATTAATCAGCGCCTGAAATAATCACGTCTAAACTTATAGGTAGTGACAGGCGCTGATTAAGGGGGATGCGCAGGGTGGCCCGCGAAATTCAAATTTTCTTACGTTTTTTGCAATTTGCAGGTGTCGTTACAAATATGGATTTACAGAATTATAAACATTAAAGTCAGTAATACGCTCATGAAAGTGTATTGAATGATTAATTCATGAAATCATGACATTTGGCACTTTCATGAACTTAGAGAGTTGTATTGCTGATTCTTCAGACCTTGATATGACAGGACTAAATTAAAATTCATCTTCTGTCCTTTTCTTATTGAAATAGAAAGAACGATGCACTGAACTTAAATTTAGTTTAGTTTGTGAACAACAGAATCGGCACCATTGTCTATGAATACATAGTACCTACCTACTTTGAAAAAAAAAAGGTAACATGTTTACGTACCTAATAACAGTAGATAAGTAGTAGGTATTCCAAAATAAATAATAGGTAGGTCATCATCAAGATCAAGAATAAAACTTTAATATCTAAGTACCATAAAATAACACCTAGATTAAAAGACCTCTAAATAAAAATGTTCAGGATCGACCCTCAAGAGAACGATTACGTACAATTTATAATCAAGTTTTCAAATATTTCAATTGAATATTGTGACCCCTCATTTTAATCTGCAGTAATGAGATGCTTCGAGTTGCGATTTGAAGAGGCATTCATTGAATTGTCGAAAATATTATGCCTTACGCGTCGGACTGCGCACCAGTGTCACATTGCTTGTCATTTAAATATGCAATGCAATAGGGTGACACATCACGACGCGACGCACGGGTGCCCGAAGGACCATTGTCATGTTGAGTCAAAACAAAGCTCTCAGCTCTCACAAAATCAGTTGAACGTTAGTGATATTTTTAAATATTGTTATTATTCGTTCCTACGTTTAATAACTTTCTGTGGTCTACAGTCATAAAATACCGCAACAGCGAAGTTTCTAAAGATAATTCAGATTCTTAGGAATGACTACGATGTATGCGGGTGTCGGGACGACGAGTTTGCGGTTTGGCCGGCACTGCGCAGTCGTCGATGTGATGGTTGCGTTCACGTGTAATTTCGCGGTTTCTTTCAAATATGCGGACGCGGACATTACTTTCTGCAGGCGAAAGCGGTTGTAAATCAAAAATCTCATTATAATTGCAACGGCTTTTAAGACATTCTAGCATAAACGAGGTCCACCCCTAAGACGAAGGCTTTCAGAATCTTTAATATAAGATATAGATTCTGAAAGCCTTCTGACAGTTGGGTCGAAGAATGCCTAAGGAGGCTTGAAAGAACCGATATCTCGGTCTTCTTTCCCAGTCTCATTATTATGGGACTCATTATATGACAGATGTCTGGACGGAGATTACATAGAGATAACTCACTCACTCACTCACTCAACTCTGCTCTACAATAAAACTCTTAAAAAGGAGTACAGCTTTAGATACTTCAATTCAATTCATTTTTTTTTTCAATTCATTTATTTATTAATTTTGTGAACATAGGGTAAATTATACAGATGTTTTACAAAGAAATGTTGGTCCATACTATGACAAAGAAATGTTGGTCCATACTATGCCCCACCAGAAGGCGTACAAAATTGGCACAAAAACAAATAAGTGTCACAATTTTTTAAAACAATACCTAATAAATAAAATTTAATATGCCTTGTCATTTAATAATTTAAAAAGCTTTCGTTTGAACTCATTCATACTGTTGCTAGATACAATCTGACCAGGTAATTTGTTGTAAAGTTTTGGGGCCATTGCATATAAATATACTATCGTATAGAAATTTGGTTTTTGTGCGCAACGGGTGTATCTTCTTATTCGAGTGTCGTTGACTTTCGACAGATTTAAATAAATACATGTTGTTTTTTAGAAAGATACAGGCTTCATAGACATAAAGTGATGGAACAGTCAATATTTTTAAATTTTGGAAATGTGGCTTGCATGATTCCGTTTGTTTAATTTTACACATAGCTCGAATACTACTGTTATTGACTCGAATAATACTGTTTTGATACACTGTATATGTAATTATAATATTCACAGAAGCGTTTCACGATGATACGGTCAGAGTGTAACCCGACGCCTGTCGGTTAGTATCGAAAAGTAACCATTAGATAGATCGGAGACCACACGTGTTGTGGTCTGCTGACATCAAGTCTCCTGGCTATCACACACAAGACATGCGGTGTACTCAACTGGAACGGGAATTTATTATACTTTGGAAGTACCGATTCAAGTTTCTATGATGTACAGTCAGGGAAACGGATTGTTTAGCGACCCTGACTGTAGGGAGGTACAGTCAGCAAGAGGTGGCTACCTAAGTACACTGCTTTTCGCATTTCGTGTAGGGTATATCTCGATTTTTCTGTGTGCTTGGAGCTGTCAAAGTTTTAGGTTGTCAGAATATTGAATTCACGAGAGTGCGTTTCATCAAATAGTTCCTTTAACGTAATGTTGGCTCTACTGTTGTAGAACCAATACGAATACGCTACGTCGGTAATTTAACTTAAATAATCTAAAATTTCAAGTATCAATACGTGTTATCGCACTATGCCGTGTACATAGTGCGATAACACGTTCTATTGATACTTGAAATTTTAGATAAACAGTCTTGTTTTTTTTAATTTCGCGCGTGTTTTCATGACAGACTTTCGTTGGCCAGACTCTAGGTAGTAGGTAGGTAAGCTCGTTAGATTCCCAATTTTACTTCAAGGCGATCTGAAATATAATTAGTTAAACACAGGATACTGTTTACACTAAAATAATAGTTTTGATGGGCCAACTGTGGATTTTGCCAATCTTTGACGACTTTATTAATTAAAGATATTATATTTGGTTGAATTTTTGTATGCAAATTGGGAACGTCATTAGATATGTTTAATTTTATTGTTATCTCCACCTTTTTTCTAAAAATCAATTGCCGTGCGTTATTCTCGCAAAAACTCTTAAATGGGTCGACTGATTGTGATGAAACTTTGGTAAACAGTTGTTGAGAAATCCACTAACAAAAAAAAAAAGGAAATGTGCCCGCATTGCTAGTGCTCAATATTTATGATTAAAAAACTGAAGTGTTTCGTTGCTGTCCGTGACTAAGTTCTATACTGTAATTCATAAGAAACACTGAATAAGTACCACTTAATACGTTACTAAGAAAAAGAAAAACAGAAGCATGGAAGGTGAATAATGGACCCCCTACTTTATAAAGAATAGGCCGTGTGTGTGTGTGTCTTTAGTTCTTCTAAACTAGCTACACAATGGACTTGTATTGAGCATTCAATTTATTTAATTTTGGCCAACCCAGCAGGGTTTATGGTACTATATTAGGAAAACTAGATATACCTACTTAGGCATACAAATACATTATTATTTATACCCATTATAAATATCTCTTGCTACTTGCCACGGCCAACGTTAACGTGTTTTATTTTTGTAGTAAATGAGCGTAACATAAGCTCATGAAATCGAGGCCGATCCAGTCGCGGTTACCACAGGAAACCGCAAACTATCCATCTAAATAACTACAGTGCAACCAGAGTTGTGTTATTTTTTACTTTGTTGAACACTGAACAGCCAGCTCGGCTTCAAACAAAAAGGTAAACTTATTAGTAGACACACGCCGAACATAACATTACTGAAACTTACAAAAATAATGTTGTCCTTCTTACATAGGTATAACTTATCCTACGCTAAGAAAAAAAAAACCTAAGCGACTTCCATGGCAAAATCAATCCTTTCTTTTTGATAAAATAATAAACATACCCAGTCGGTTTAAGAAAGTACTAATGGGATTTTCTATGAGGTAAAAAATTTTCGATGCCTGAATTTTGTAAGTTAGTAGATCTCTTGCGCCATCTATGATTTTTTATCGTGATACAAAATTAAATATGCCGCATTTACACTTCACCTACTAGATACCTCATAAACATGCTTGTCAATCCTTTTTATTTATATTAATAGCTTGTTTAATCGTTGATACAGACATTATAGATATTGATAAATTGCTCGAACAACAAACAAAATAATGCTCTGCGCCTCTGCAGGAAGAGCAATAAAGTCCACCTTATAAGGGGGTCTTTAGACGGTCTTTGCTGTCAATCTGATTGAGTGAAACAAAACGGATGGTTAAATAATACGCGATTAATCTGACATCAATCTAGACTATTTGATGTTGACATTAAATCACATGAGGAAAATATTAGTTTTATTCTACTAAAAATAACCGTAATTACTTGGTGAATGCAACAAGCAACAACACTAAAATTATGAGATGTCAAACACAAATGTCTTCATTAAAAAAAAAAAACAAATGTCAGTCAGAGTACATTTTGATCCGTAGTCCGTAGACAGCGTTTTGATCTATGGTAATGTCAGTACAAAAATATTAAAATAATAATCAAATAACAAAAGCTTGTTGTTGATTAGTAAAATTTGTAAAAAAGGTAAGAGATCTAATCTTGTGTAAATTGTAATCTACTGAGCTTAGCATTGAATGCAAACTTTCAGAATCGTGTAACTTTAGCCGTCTTTTTTTCCAGAAATACTACGGTGTATAGAGTTATATCTACATACATAATTATTATGAAAAATCTTGCTAAAATTATGGAAAAATATACCCTGCCAAACATTCCGACTACTCAAGGTGTCCTAGAAGATTTATTTGATGATGAGATTTTGCAAGTTAGAGATCATCCTATTAAATTAGCTGAAGGTAATGAAAGTTTACTAAATGCACATTGTTGTTTCAAAAATTTCAAGCAGTTGCAAGAAGATGTGATGAAACAAGATGGACTGAATTCTAAATTAGACGAACTAAATCAAAAGCTAGTAGAAAATATAGCTAATATGAAACAACAAACATAGATTTAAATTTTTATTAGGCAAGTTGATTTTACTTAAGAATGTCATGTGGGTATGGATAACATGTGCTTACCACTTTACTTATATATATTAATAAATAATAAATTAGTTAAATAAATTCATTTATCTTTCACTGTATAACTTATATACCCATTGAATTGTGTTCTAAATTGCAAAAGTACTTGTATTTATACTGTCTGACTCGGACATTAAAACCTTCCTCCACATAATCTCAATGAAAAGAGAATGTTTAATATGTTGCTGTAACTGCATTGATAAAAGCTCATTTTATTATACTTCCAACCTTAACCAAATCTTCTTCTGTCATCAATCCTAAGTGGAATAAACAGACTAAAGCTGCACCTTGCTCAGCAAATTTCTTGTTCTTCTCCCAAAATGAAGATGTGTATTTTTTGCTATTGAAAGTAATTATAGTACGGAACAACTTTTCCACTTGCTGTGTTTCATACAATGGCAATTTTTGACCATTCTTTCCTGCCCATGCATGTAGTTTGGATTTGGGTAAATTAAGGTCATTGAAATTAGCTCTAATAAAACACACCTGAAATTTTAATTTAAGAATTAGAATCTTTATGCCTAGGTACTAAAGCCATGACACCAAAAATCTATTAAAACTATACTCCTTACCTTCATTTGTACAACATCAGTAAGATCAGTATGAAACAATTTCATCTTCTTTTGTGGAGGCTCCAGGTCATCAGGAGTCACTTGCCATCGTCCCTGTATTCCCAGTCTTTGATAACCTGACTGTTTTTCTTGACAGTATTTTCCTAAATCCCAAATGGCACTACAAAAAGAAATGTCAAAGAATTTTTTACTTGATCAATTCATTTATTTCAAATGAAAGAAATAATATTATTATGATTAGGTACCATATTTGTTCAAGTGTTTGACAATCTAAAAATTGCCTTCCCCTTGGAGTGTCTTGCAATTCTCTTAAAATGTTTTGGATGCAGTACTTTGAGTTTGCAGGTGAATTATCAAAATCAACCGCCAGCTTAAGATACTCTTTAATGACGGTATCCATTGGGAGCATGCCTTCTTTCTTAAAAATGGAACAGTTCCATTCAGCTGCTCTTGCAATCATCACACTGGAACATCCAGTCATTTCCTTGAATTTGTAAATATCATTATGCTTCTCGATTTCTTTAGAACCTCCACTGAAATTGTATAAAAAATTAATCAGTTTAATTATACCTATGCAAAACACATTTATTGAAAAGCTATATTGGATGAAGCTTTTCAAAGGAACACATACTTTGCTATGACTGGTATTGTAATCCTTTCAGCAATATACTTTATGATATCTGTGTGTACTGCATGTTG